>JAPDVU010000014.1:27526707-28979660 GCA_026230045.1 Corynorhinus townsendii
CACAGCAGAGCAGTTGGCAGATGCCACTCTAAGGAGGATCCCCCGGGGTAACCACCCCGGAGAGGACCGGCACCGGAGAAGACCCAGGCAGAAGATGGGGCCATTCGGGCCAGGGCACTCGGGGATGGCCGCTGCCAGTGAGGACCAGGGGCACCTGCCAACAGCACCCATTTCACAAATATGGAAACTGAGGCCCAGAGGTGACCGAGGTCTGGATGGTTTCAACATTCATGAGCTTGACGTTACCCTTGGAGTGAGAGGGATCCATCACGACGCCCTGCAGGACCCTTGGGAGCTCACGCTGAAGATCAGGCTGGAGGTGCCCTTGACCCTGAAGGTAGATGAGGCCCCGGACCGGCTATGTGGGCCATGAGGACTCCAGGGAGCAGAGCCCTGGCCCCAAGCAGCACTGGCCCCTGAAGCCGCTGGGCCTGGCTGTGGCCACCCATGGCTGCTGCCCCTGCCAGCAAGCATCTCAGAGCAGGGCTCAGGCGCCCAAGGACTGGCGGGAAGCAGCCCTCGGAGCCTGAAGGACAGGTAAGGAACCCATGCGCCTTGGGGGAGGATGTGGACGAAGGGAGGGTCGGTGAAGAGTGGGGGCCTGGGCAGACGCTGGCTTTATTTAAAGAGTTGGCATTTTGTCCATTGCAGATTTATTGGAGTTGATTTTTATGTTCAGTATTTTATTAAAAATGTATGTACCTCGATGACTGAGGCTTTTGGCACCCCTTAAATTTCGTACCTAAGGCTAGAGGCTTGTTCGCCTCGCCCCAGTCCTCTGGGAGGCAGGGGCAGGATGTACCCATCATTTTGGGGGCAAGCCCCCCCTCTCAGGTTCCCCCTAATGCCCTGGTGTCATCCCCGTCTTCCATACATTGATAGAGGCCAGAGAGGGGGCCATAGCCCCAGGACAGGAAGGGGTCCCAGGACCGGACGCTGTGACCTCAAATGCCACTCAGGGGCGCAGGCCCGGGGTTGCTGGCTTGATCCCCAGGGTGGGGCGTGCAGGAGGCAGCCGATCCACGATTCTCTCTCATCATGAATGGTTTCTCTCTCTCCCCCTGTGCCTTTCTCTCTGGAATCAATAACAAAATATTTTTTTAAATCCCCCATGGCATTGGCCAGCGCATTAGAAATGACAGCAGCAGGGCTGGATGGGAGGAACGGCTCTCTCATAGACTGCTCATGGGCGTCTAAGAGGTACAACCGCTCGAGCAACAGATACGTCATAAAGGAAAGTGTATTTAGTTACACTGTATAATTCCACTTCTGGAAATTTGCCCTTTGGGGTGGGGAATAATCCAAGATGGGACCAAAGGTTTAACCAAAAATGATGAGCCCGACATTGTTAATGATGGGAGAGAACCTAAGCATCCCCCAGAAAGGGTGGGAATCAAGACAGCATGGAGCATCCATCATGTGGCATCTTGCATAAAATTAAATTTCTGAAGCGTCTTGAGTAATATGGCAAATTCCATTTTTAAAAGAATGTCTAGCGTGCCAAATATAAAGAATGCTCCCAATTGGGCTCATTATTTATAATTATTATTTTTATTATCATTATTATTGATTTCAGAGAGGAAGGGAGAGGGAGAGAGATAGAAACAGCAATGATGAGAGAGAATCATTGATCGGCTGCTTCCTGCATACCCCCCCTCACCCCACTGGGGATTGAACCCGCAACCCAGGCACATGCCCTTGACCAGAATTGAACCCGGGACCCTTCAGTCCGCAGGCCGACGCTCTAGCCACTGAGCCAGACCCGCCAGGGCGCTATGGGGCTTTTTTAGTGCATTTCCCAAGGCTTGTCAGAAAGTGTCGAAGAAATGTCAGCGTATGTTTCTGGTCGGTGGGATTTCGCCTCGTTTTCATGTTCGCTTCACAATTATCTATAGTTATTAAATACAAGATCTCTTTCACGTTTTGTCTCCTGAAAGAATGTTAATACAAGAGTAACGTGTTGTTAAAGAGAGATTAGGCCAGAGGTGTAGAGAGGTAAAACGGAGCGTTTCTGCCTACCCTTCCTCCACATCTCGCCCTGAAGCCCACTGGCCAGCCACTCTGTTTTGCCCACCTGCCGAGCAAAAATGAGAACGTGTTTGTTTATTTGCTCGTGGATCAAACTTATTTTCCGTTTTTATTGCCTGGTTTTATTTCTTCGGCGAATTTACCGGCCGTAATTGTACCCGGTTGTCGGTGTTTCGTTTTCCCATTTAGTCGGTTGGGGGTTCTCATGGATCTGGAGAAACTCCTGCCGTCTTTGAGAGACCAACCGCCTTGTTCAGTGTCTGCGCTGGCAATGTTCTCCCCTGGCTTGTTTGTATGCTCCTTGCTGACGGGGCCTTTTGCCCTGAAGCCATTTTTAATTGTGATACGTCGGAGTGGTGCGATTTTTTCCCTTCTGGTTTCTGTGGTCTGTGACAAGCATGGCAGAGTCATCTTTATTTCAATATTATCAGGTCAGTTTGCTATTTGATGCCGGTATTTTCCGTGTTTATTTGCGGGGGGAGGGTCGTTCGCTTGTGTTTACTTCTGCTGGAGTTTACGTTGATGTCGGTGAGGACATAACCTTCTTTATTTTCCAAACGGGGAGCCGGTCGTCGAATGTTTGTTGAATGTCAGCGCGCCTTCTATGGAATACCAAACCATCGGTTTATCGCATTCTCCCGACGGTTCTACTGACCGCGTGGTCTCATCCCGCGCCCATCGCACCCCGTTTTAATTGTCGTCGCTGTACAGGGTGTTTGGGCATCTGGTCGAGAAAGACCCCATCGTGATCATTTAGTTTTCCCAAAGAGCCGAGCCTGTTCTGTCCTCCTTCTCCCGGCTGGGTTTCAGAAACACCCGCTTTTGGTGCCTGTCATCCGGTGGACGGCGCGGGCTCCTCGGAGAAGGACCGGCCTCTTCGCAGCGCCCCTGCGCACTCACTCTGCTATGCTGCCTCTCAGCCCCTGGTCTCGGACTTGACCTCTGCAGATCTTGCACATTTCCTGTTAGGTTTATGCCTAAGGCTTTCAGCGATCAGGTGGACCGAAGCTGTAAAAGGTCCCCCAGTCCGCGTCTGGGATGGTTACTGCTTGTGCAGAAGGGAAGACGACTGCTATTCGCACGTGGCCCTTGTACTGAGCCACTTCGCTGAACTCAGGTTACTTCTCAGAGTTGTCCTCTGAGTCCTTGTGCTTTTTCTTTAAGCCGACGCTCTCATCACCTGCAAAGAACAATGTTCTCTCTTTTTCCCCGTTACTCACCTCTGCCCCCGTCTCATTTCATTGGCTAGAATCTGTAGGACATGCTGGAAAAGTGAGCGTGCTTTTCCAGAGCTTCTGCCTTGCCGTATGAAGGTCACTGGAGATTTGGGGAGATACACTGCATGGAGTTGAGGAAGTTTCCTTAGATAATCAACCTGGTACGAGGTTGCGCGTTTGCTTTCTTTAAGTCAGAAGCAAGGGTGGGATTTCTATTAATATTATATTAAATGTTGTTTCAAACAACCTTACGTGCGCATCTTACATGCACCCAGGACCCAGTGACCCTGCTGCTCAGGTGGAAAATGCTGGCCCCAGGGCAACGGGCTTGCTTCCCAGTTAGATAAACCACATGGGGAGGTAACATCAGATTAGGCAGAGCCTGAGGACTCTTGCCATCCTGACTGCAGTGTGACTTGGGTGTTTCTGTTTATTTGTGAATCTCAGTGGGCTTTTGTTTCCTGGTGGCTGTCTAAAACAGAGGGAGATTCGATGAGGGGGAGGAATTGTGGGATGACTTCAGGTTTGGAGAGAAGCCAGGTGAATGTGGAGGAAGTGTGAAGAGGGTCTCTGGGGCCTGTGGAGTTTGAGGTGCCTGCAGGGCTTTCCAGAAGAGTTGGGGAGGCAGAGCACCTGTGAACCTAAAGCCACAGAGAGAGGTCCGGGCTGGAAATAGGGAAGGGAGACCCCTGGACAGTTGTTGGAGTGCACAGTGTGGGGTCAGAAGCAGAGGGAGAGGGAGAGTACAGGCAGAACAGGATTCTGGGGGTGTGGGGTCAACAGTCATGGGAGAGAGAAAGAGCGAGAGTGGGTGGTGTCAGACACCAAGGGGAGGACAGTCACCAGAAAGAGGAAACTCTGGCAGAGATATCCAGGGACTGAGGCGGGACCTTGGACTTGACCAGGATGAAGGTCTTGTTGGCTTTGGCCTGAGAGGTTCCAGGAAAGATGGAGTGAGGGCCAGAGGGGTCCCAATCGTGTCCCAGCACATGAAACACATGAAACAGTTGGGAGCATTGTTGGATGAATGGACTGATAATGGACGGACCGATGGACGGAGGGATGGATGGATGGATGGGCTGATGAATGGAGGGATGGATGGATGGATGCATGGATGGATGGATGGATGGATGGATGGATGGGTGGGTGGGTAGATGGACTGATGGATGGATGGACTGATGGATGGATGGATGCATGGATGGATGGATGGATGGATGGGTGGGTGGGTGGATGGACTGATGGATGGAGGGATGAATGGATGGATGGATGGGTGGATGGATGGATGGGTGGGTGGGTGGATGGACTGATGGATGGAGGGATGAATGGATGGATGGTTGGGTGGATGGACGGACTGATGGGAAGACAGTGGTCTGAGAGATCGGAAAAGGCTTCATAAAAGAGGTGGACTACACTGTGTCTCAGTGTGTTGAGACAAAGGCAGAGGGGATCAGGAGGAGGCCAGGACGTCTGAGCTACACCACACAGCCCCTTGAGGGGACAAGGCTCTCAGAATCTTTGTCAGCACTGAGGATTGGGTGGTAACCAGGAGAGTCTTGGGGGGAGGGAGAACACAGGTCACTCCAAGGTATGGGTGCCACCTGCCTTGGATGGGGGGGCCGGGCATGGGGATGCTGCTGGGCTATGGAGTCACCCAGGGATGCTCCAGCCTCTGGGGGCTGCCTGCCCACCCGCCCCGCCCCAGAGCACAGCTGCAGCCCTGCATCTGTCATGCCCGGCAGGTTCCTGTGCCAGACTGGCCCCCAGGGGGACAGGCCCCAGGTGCTGGTCCGGCGGGTTTTAGTCCGAGCCTCAGTCACTGTGGTATGTCTTCGGCGGCGGGACCCAGCTCACCGTCCTAGGTAAGTGGCTCTCAGCACCTTTTCCAACCCATCCCACCGCTCTGCTATCTCGGGCAAGTCACTCCTCTCTCTGGGGGCTGCTTCCTTCTGCCCTCCCAACCTTACACACTGGCCCCCACTTTCTCCATGGGCTCTGGGGAAGACAGGTTGGTCTTGGGATAACCAGCAGGGAGGACCTCAATAGCAGAACCCCAATAGTTCCCCCAGAGTCTTGGGGTGGGCCTAGGAAAGGAGCTCCTTCCCTGCTCCAGGGTAGATGCCCTCAGGGGGGCCAAGGCTGGTTCTGACTAGGGTCAGTGGAGCAGCCTTAGTGACAGTCCCAGTCCTGAGGGTCTGGGCTGAGGGCTCAATGCCCTCCAGCCTGGGAGAGCCTCACAGGAGGCGGGGACAAGGCTAGGGCTAGGACCCGGACTTTGAGGGCACCAAGGGAAGCCAGAGTGGAGGCCGTGGAGGGTGGAGAGGAGGGTCTGGTTCGCTCTCAGCTGGGGCACTCAGAGCCTCTGTTGGGCCGCAAGGATGGGGGGTCACAAAGACATGAGTGAGATGGGGTGAGCTGGCCCCTCAAAAGCCTGACCCTCTCAGGATGGAGGTCAGAAAGGAGTGGGGCCCATGGAGCAGAGACTCACTGACCCTGGAGCTCCATGATTCCTGGGACCCAGGTATCCCATCAGCCCAAGGGACAGCCTCCTGCAGGGTGTTAGAATCAAGGGATGATGAATGGAGGACTCAGAGCCACCCAGCGGCCGCGTCAATCTTGCGTGGTCAGAGGTGCGGAAGAGGCTGTGGGGTCTCTGTGCTCCTTGTCCGGGGACCAGGCACAGGGAGACGGGCAGAGCCAGAAGGAGCACCCAGGCTTTGGCTGCAAAGACCCGGACCTCAATGGAGAGTCAGGTGCCCCAGGGAGACAGGGGTTCCAGCCCCACTGTGTGCTGGCTCAGGCTTAGGCCTGTAAAACGCTATTGGGGTCATCCTGGCCGGCTGGGAGCAGACCCCAGATCTCAGAGGAGGCCGAGGCTCCAGAAGCGTGAGTGAGGTGGGGCCTGAGGCTGGGCTGAGGGCACGGGAGGTCGGGTCCAGACTGGACATTCAGACTCAGGAGACTAGGAGCAGGGAGCACGGCCTGCCCGATAATACTCGGGGAAACTGAGGCTACGGACGGAGGAGCTTGACCAGGTCATGTGGGAGAGATGACTTAGAAGAGGTTCAGGGAGGGTGCGGGCTGTCTGCTGTTCAGGGGCTGAGTAGAAAGAGGGGACAAAAAAATAATGAAGGTCCCCAAGGTGAACACACACCACAGGCCCCGTCACAGAGGCCATCTGTGGGGTAGGGAAGATCACAAGACCTGGGCTCTCCCTCTGACTCTTACTCCCCCTTCTCTGTCCACACAGGTCAGCCCAAGTCCGCCCCCTCAGTGTCTCTGTTCCCTCCCTCCGCTGAGGAGCTCAGCAAGAACAAGGCCACGCTGGTGTGTCTCATGAGTGACTTCTACCCGGGCAGCGTGACGGTGGCCTGGAAGGCAAATGGCACCCCCGTCACCCAGGGCGTGGAGACCACCAAGCCCTCCAAGCAGAGCAACAACAAGTACGCAGCCAGCAGCTACCTGAGCGTGTCCAGCCAGGACTGGAAATCGGCCAGCGCCTACAGCTGCCAGGTCACGCACGACGGGAACACCGTGGAGAAGACAGTGGTCCCCTCAGAGTGCTCCTAGGACCTGAGTCCCCACTTCTGGGGACACTTCTCCCTCAGTCACTCCCTTCCCCTGCTCTCCCCGGTACCCCTGAGGCTCCTGCCCTGGTCCGCTCAGACTGGGCAGGTGTCCATCCGTCCCTGTTTCCACTTCTCCTAATAAACTCCTGGTCATTTATCATCTGACATGTCTCATGTGTGTTCTGTAGTCTGCATGGGTCTCTAGGTTGAAGGATCAGTAATAACGGGCAGGACAGGAATGACATGACATGGGTCTACCTGAGGTCCACTCGACTCACCCACGAGGGACCTGAATCACCTCTCAGTGCCAGTGGGAGGTGGTTCCCAGGGCAAGAACTTCTCCTGGGGGGTCGGCCCCTGGGAGGCAGTCCTGGTCACCTGGAAAGGGACAAGGGCTGAGTGAAAAGGATCCATGGCCCTGAGGAGGGATCAAGGAGAAATAAAGAGGGTCCCAGGAAGGCAGGGTGGGCCACAGATGTAGATATTGGGAAGGAAATCAGGGAGGAAGGCTGTGGTCTTTGGGAACAGATATGGAACTTCCCTGTCCATCATGGAGCCCAATGGGAGAGCCATGACCAGGTGAGGGGCTCATGGTTGGCCCATCTGCATGGAGTCACGGAAAGCATTGAACGCTGCCTCCCATGGTGCCTTTGTCTAAATCTGCCAATGCTCGTTAGCTAAGGAAAGACACTGACTAGTCCTGCCGCAGACAAGCAGTTTCATATCACAGAGCCTAACATTCCCCCATCACGTTTATTCCTCCTATCCACTCAAGGAGCCTAGGAACACCCTTCAAGGCGTGGTTCCTGGTGCTGGGACCATGCGGTGACGATGAGGCACAAGGAAACTCAGTTTATGTTCTAATGGGCCTGCGTCAAGGTCAGGCTCAAGGTGACCCTAGCAGGGGGCATGGAACTCCATCATCATGAGTCTCAACACCTGAAGTCAGATGAAGGTGAGCGTCTTTATGGTTGGTTTAAGGATGGAGCAGGTGATGTCAGCTTGCACAAGGAAGGTGTGAGGGGCATGAGTGTTGACCTTGATGGATTAGAAAGGGCACCATCCTGGGCACCAATTGGGCATCCTGTGATGTCCCAGGGAGGGCGTATCACCTGGAATTCAGGAGCCGAGTAAGTGCAGGCAGACCAGCTCAGAGCAGGGGGGGGTGTGGCCTGTGGGTTACAACAAGGTCAGGCCTCCCCGGGACACAGCACCCCACACCACTCCACCCCTAGGCCCCTTGCCCCTCGCTCACTGTGCCTCAGCCCTGAATGCAGCTGGTGTCAGAGACACACTCACTCCAGGCCCCTGAGACGGGGAGACTGACTAATTTGTCAATTTTTTACGTACGTATTAGGAAAATCTGCGTTATTATGTAATGGAATTTCAGCTCTATATGGACACCACTGTGCCGGAATGAGTCCATTTTATCATTTCAGTGTATTTACTTGGTTGTATCTTAGGTGTTGTTCACATATGAGAACAGAATATGGTTCCGCATTGTGATGTTGGGTCTGTGAGTATCCCCCAAATCACTCCAGCTTTTCCGTGCCAGGAAGTGGCTGCAGGGGCTGAGCTGCTGGCCCTGGGGACTCTCCCACAACCAGGATGCGGTCCCCAGCGCCCAGGAGCTGTATCTGGGTGGGGCTCTCCTCCTCATGTTCCTGCAAAATGGTTTTGGCATCAGAAGCTTAACGAGGTCCAGGTTGGACTTTAGCAAAATGGCCTCCCAGGATGGTTCCCCACTTTGCATCAAAGGACCCCGATCGAATAGACCTCCTTTGAGTGACATCCACTGCTTGGATGTCCCATGACTTGGTCCATCAGACAGGAAGGAATGCATCATGGGATAGTTGGGATTCGCCCTCCTCCTCCTGTGAGTGCCTTGCATGTGCATGACAGGAGTCGCTCCAGCAGATCTTTCTCCTCCTGGCAGTGTGTTTCTCACCCTACAAAGATGAAGGACGGGGCGCCTCTCTCTTTGGTCGTCCAGGTTACAGGACGATGGTCCGGTCCCCGCAGTCCCACCGCGCTAACAGTGGCCGCTGAGCGGCTTGGGAAACTCTGGCAGGTGAACGGATCTTCCATGGGAAAGCACCAGGGCTCTCCTCTAGGGATGACAACAATGTGGCTGCCAACGATGGACCTTTGTCCACGGGGAGCCTCTTTAGGAGTCTTCTGTGCGTCCCAACAGGACCCCAGGGGATCCCGATGGGTCCTGGTTACAGGAAGCCAGCCTGCTGTAGCTCTGCTTGTGCCTAGGACCCTAGGCCATGGAACCTCCCTCACAGTGAAATAGACGCCCTCCTCGCTCATCCCCAATCCCAGGAGACCGCAGTGGAAACAGCCTATCAGGCACCAAGTTCCTTTGGGAGAACTGCTTCCACCAAATGTGCTGCCGCACAACTCGCTGTGTCATCCATCCACCCTACAATCTGCTGAGGTGGGGGAGAGGGGACAGTGTGGGCCCCTGGCAGACAGATACCAGCCGGGGGCAGTGGCCCAGGCTTCCTCCAGCACAGCTGCAGGTGGGGGCCCAGGGGTGGGGCAGGGCCTCTCAGAGAGAGGTTTTTGTACGAGCCTGTGTCACTGTGTTGGGTGTTCGGCGGAGGGACCCAGCTGACCGTCCTAGGTGAGTGTCTCCTTCCCCCTCCTTCCCTGCTCCCCTTCAAAGTTTGGGCCTTTTTCTGCAAGTTTTGCTCTTTTTCCGAGGGTTCTCTCAGCCTGTGGCCAGCTTTCACCCAGGATCCTGGCCCTTGGGAACCTGAGCTCTATGGGTCCCTGTTCTTAATGTTCTATTTGGTCACCCTCAGCCATTCACCTCTGACCCCAGAGACAGAGGAATGGACAGGATGCCCTGTGTGTGGATTCTTCCATGTTTCTGCCAGGGTCATGCTGGATTCTAGAGGGGTTCTCTTCTGTCTTCCTCTGATAAGTTCCTGTGGGACAGGATTATTTCAGGGGGTCATTAGTGGCCCTGTTTTAAGGAAAGAGAGGGTAAGGAGCACTGAGGAGATAACCTTGTGCAAATTTTAGCGTGACCCAGTACCCTCTGAGACAAGGCTAGAGACACACAGGTCAGAGGTTCGGGGAAGGTCTCAGGGACTGTGGGCTAGTGAAGAAGGGCCGTATGCAGGGCTCCCCGGGGCCTGCATAGAGCTACCCTGCGGAGTCCTGACCAGCCTTGCCCCAGGGAACCCTGCAGGAGGAAGGACACAGGGGGAAGGAGAAGGTGCAGGAGGAAGGGACATGGAATGACAGGTATGAGGACATGGTGGCCTTTGGGTCTCTGTGGGACAAACAGACTTGCTCAGGGAAATGCAGAATCTATGTCATGAAATCTCTAATGATATGAGCAGTTTGCGGGAATGCCATTGACTGTAGAATGAGAGAGACGCAAGGACAGACAGACAGATTTCTGTTTCATCAGAAAAAGACGCTACCCAGTTTAGCCAGGGAGCAGGAGACATAGATTTGGGGGTGAGAAACTGACCCCTTGGGCAGATGCTCCAAAGCCCCCAGCACCAAGGATCAGGTCAGAGGTGTCCACACTTGGACACAGCAGGAGGTCAGAGGGCTCAGAGCATCTGCTGTGGGACAAACAGACTGACAGACAAAGACAGGCCAGTCAGACACCAGGAGAAGGCAGAGCCAGAGGGTGACAGTCAGATGTATGGGTGGCAGAACTGGGCGCACAAGGACGGTGATGGCAGGTGTCCAGGTTCAGGGTTTCTCAGGAAAATGGGGACTTGAGCTAGGAACACCCCAAACTGCCCTGCATGGCGTGGACACTCACCTCCAAAGAGGCCCCTGCCCTCGGGGTCCTGAAGGTCCTCAGGACACAGTCCCCACAGGAAGACCGAGGTCAGGAGCTTTCAGGTTGGACCCTCAGCCTCTGCCCTCCTGCCCCTCCGCACCCACAGGTCAGCCCAAGTCCGCACCCTCGGTGTCTCTGTTCCCGCCCTCTGCTGAGGAGCTCAGCAAGAACAAGGCCACGCTGGTGTGTCTCATGAGTGACTTCTACCCGGGCAGCGTGACGGTGGCCTGGAAGGCAAATGGCACCCCCGTCACCCAGGGCGTGGAGACCACCAAGCCCTCCAAGCAGAGCAACAACAAGTATGCGGCCAGCAGCTACCTGAGCGTGTCCAGCCAGGACTGGAAATCGGCCAGCGCCTACAGCTGCCAGGTCACGCATGACGGGAACACCGTGGAGAAGACAGTGGTCCCCTCGGAGTGCTCCTAGGGCCTGAGTCCCCACTTCTGGGGACACTTCTCCTTCGGACACTCCCTTCCCCTATCTCCACGGTACCCCTGAGGCTCCAGCCTGGTCCGCTCAGACTGGGCAGGTGTCCCTCCCTCCCCGTTTCCACTTCTCCTAATAAACTCCTGCTCATTTATCATCTGACATGTCTCATGCGTGTTCTGTAGTCTGCATGCGTCTCTAGGTTAAAGGGTCAGTAGTAATGGGCAGGACAGGAATGACATGACATGGATCTACCTGAGGTCCACTGGACAAACCCACCAGGGACCTGAATCAGCTCTGAATGCCAGTGCAAGGTGGTTCCCACGGCAGGGACTTCTCCTGCGAGGCCGGCCCTTGGGAGGCAGTCCTTGTCACCTGGAAAGGGACAAGGGCTGAGTGATGAAGATGTGAGTACCCTGAGGGGCAATCAAGGAAAACTGAAGAGGGTCCCTGGAGGGCAAGGTGGGCTACAGATGTAGCTCTTGGGAAGGAAATCATGGAGGAAGGCTGTGGTCTTTGGGAACAGATATGGAACTTCCCTGTTCATCATGGAGCCCAATGGGAGAGCCATGACCAGGTGAGGGGCTCATGGTTGGCCCATCTGCATGGAGTCACGGAAAGCATTGAACGCTGCCTCCCATGGTGCCTTTGTCTAACTCTGCCAATGCTCGTTAGCTAAGGAAAGACACTGACTAGTCCTGCCGCAGACAAGCAGTTTCATATCACAGAGCCTAACATTCCCCCATCACGTTTATTCCTCCTATCCACTCAAGGAGCCTAGGAACACCCTTCAAGGCGTGGTTCCTGGTGCTGGGACCATGCGGTGACGATGAGGCACAAGGAAACTCAGTTTATGTTCTAATGGGCCTGCGTCAAGGTCAGGCTAAAGGTGACCCTAGCAGGGGGCATGGACCTCCATCATCATGAGTCTCAACACCTGAAGTCAGATGAAGGTGAGCGTCTTTATGGTTGGTTTAAGGATGGAGCAGGTGATGTCAGCTTGCACAAGGAAGGTGTGAGGGGCATGAGTGTTGACCTTGATGGATTAGAAAGGGCACCATCCTGGGCACCAATTGGGCATCCTGTGATGTCCCAGGGAGGGCGTATCACCTGGAATTCAGGAGCCGAGTAAGTGCAGGCAGACCAGCTCAGAGCAGGGGGGGGGGGGTGGCCTGTGGGTTACAACAAGGTCAGGCCTCCCCGGGACACAGCACCCCACACCACTCCACCCCTAGGCCCCTTGCCCCTCGCTCACTGTGCCTCAGCCCTGAATGCAGCTGGTGTCAGAGACACACTCACTCCAGTCCCCTGAGACAGGGAGACTGACTAATTTGTCAATTTTTTACGTACGTATTAGGAAAATCTGCGTTATTATGTAATGGAATTTCAGCTCTATATGGACACCACTGTGCCAGAATGAGTCCATTTTATCCAGATTTCAGTGTATTTACTTGGTTGTATCTTAGGTGTTGTTCACATATGAGAACAGAATACGGTTCCGCGTTGTGATGTTGGGTCTGTGAGTATCCCCCAAATCACTCCAGCTTTTCCGTGCCAGGAAGTGGCTGCAGGGGCTGAGCTGCTGGCCTTGGGGACTCTCCCACAACCAGGATGCGGTCCCCAGCGCCCAGGAGCTGTATCTGGGTGGGGCTCTCCTCCTCATGTTCCTGCAAAATGGTTTTGGCATCAGAAGCTTAACGAGGTCCAGGTTGGACTTTAGCAAAATGGCCTCCCAGGATGGTTCCCCACTTTGCATCAAAGGACCCCGATTGAATAGACCTCCTTTGAGTGACATCCACTGCTTGGATGTCCCATGACTTGGTCCATCAGACAGGAAGGAATGCATCATGGGATAGTTGGGATTCGCCCTCCTCCTCCTGTGAGTGCCTCGCATGTGCATGACAGGAGTCGCTCCAGCAGATCTTTCTCCTCCTGGCAGTGTGTTTCTCACCCTACAAAGATGAAGGAAGGGGCGCCTCTCTCTTCGGTCGTCCAGGTTACAGGACGATGGTCCGGTCCCCGCAGTCCCACCGCGCTAACAGTGGCCGCTGAGCGGCTTGGGAAACTCTGGCAGGTGAACGGATCTTCCATGGGAAAGCACCAGGGCTCTCCTCTAGGGATGACAACAATGTGGCTGCCAACTATGGACCTTTGTCCACGGGGAGCCTCTTTAGGAGTCTTCTGTGCGTCCCAACAGGACCCCAGGGGATCCCGATGGGTCCTGGTTACAGGAAGCCAGCCTGCTGTAGCTCTGCTTGTGCCTAGGACCCTAGGCCATGGAACCTCCCTCACAGTGAAATAGACGCCCTCCTCGCTCATCCCCAATCCCAGGAGACCGCAGTGGAAACAGCCTATCAGGCACCAAGTTCCTTTGGGAGAACTGCTTCCACCAAATGTGCTGCCGCACAACTCGCTGTGTCATCCATCCACCCTACAATCTGCTGAGGTGGGGGAGAGGGGACAGTGTGGGCCCCTGGCAGACAGATACCAGCCGGGGGCAGTGGCCCAGGCTTCCTCCAGCACAGCTGCAGGTGGGGGCCCAGGGGTGGGGCAGGGCCTCGCAGAGAGAGGTTTTTGTACGAGCCTGTGTCACTGTGTTGGGTGTTCGGCGGAGGGACCCAGCTGACCGTCCTAGGTGAGTGTCTCCTTCCCCCTCCTTCCCTGCTCCCCTTCAAAGTTTGGGCCTTTTTCTGCAAGTTTTGCTCTTTTTCCGGGGGTTCTCTCAGCCTGTGGCCAGGCTTTCACCCAGGATCCTGGCCCTTGGGAACCTGAGCTCTATGGGTCCCTGTTCTTACTGTTCTATTTGGTCACCCTCAGCCATTCACCTGTGACCCCAGACACAGAAGAATGGACAGGATGCCCTCTGTGTGGATTCTTCCATCTCTCTGCCAGGGTCATGCTGGATTCTAGAGGGGTTCTTTTCTGTCTTCCCCTGATGAGTTCCTGTGGGACAGGATTTTTTTGGGGGGCATTAATGGCCCGGTTTTAAAGACAGAGAGGGTAAGGAGCACTGAGGAGATAACCTTGTGCAAATTTTAGGGTGACCCAGTACCCTCTGAGAAAGGCTAGAGACACACAGGTCAGAGGTTCGGGGAAGGTCTCAGGGACTGTGGGCTCATGAAGAAGGGCCCTATTTAGGGCTCCCAGGGGCCTGCATAGAGCTACCCTGCGGAGTCCTGACCAGCCTTGTCCCAGGAAACCCTGCAGGAGGAAGGACACAGGGGGAAGGAGAAGGTGCAGGAGGAAGGGACATGGAATGACAGGTATGAGGACATGGTGGCCTTTGGGTCTCTGTGGGGCAAATAGACATGATCAAGGAAATGCAGAATTTATGTCATGAAAACTCTAATGATATGAGCAGTTTGTGGGGATGCCATTGACTATAGAATGAGAGAGACCCAAGGACAGACAGACAGATTTCTGTTTCATCAGAAAAAGATGCTACCCAGTTTAGACAGGGAGCAGGAGACATAGATTTGGGGGTGAGAAATTGACCACTTGGGCAGATGCTCCAAAGCCCCCAGCACAAAGGATCAGGTCAGAGGTGTCCACACTTGGACACAGCAGGAGGTCAGAGGGCTCAGAGCATCTGCTGTGGGACAAACAGACTGACAGACACAGACAGGCCCAGTCAGATACCAGGAGAAGGCAGAACCAGAGGGTGACAGTCACATGTGTGGGTGGCAGAACAGGGCCCACAAGTATTGGTGATGGCAGGTGTCCAGGCTAAGGGTTTCTCAGGAAAATGGGGAGTTGAGCTAGCAACACCCCTAACCAAACTGCCCGGCATGGCATGGAATCTCACTCCCAGAGAGGCCCCTGCCCTCGGGGTCCTGATGGTCCTCAGGACACCTTCCCCACAGGAAGACCAAGGTCAGGAGCTTTCTGGATGGACCCTGAGCCTCTGCCCTCCTGCCCCTCTGCACCCACAGGTCAGCCCAAGTCTGCACCCTCGGTGTCTCTGTTCCCACCCTCCGCTGAGGAGCTCAGCAAGAACAAGGCCACGCTGGTGTGTCTCATGAGTGACTTCTACCCGGGCAGCGTGACGGTGGCCTGGAAGGCAAATGGCACCCCCGTCACCCAGGGCGTGGAGACCACCAAGCCCTCCAAGCAGAGCAACAACAAGTACGCGGCCAGCAGCTACCTGAGCGTGTCCAGCCAGGACTGGAAATCGGCCAGCGCCTACAGCTGCCAGGTCACGCACGACGGGAACACCGTGGAGAAGACAGTGGTCCCCTCAGAGTGCTCCTAGGACCTGAGTCCCCACTTCTGGGGACACTTCTCCCTCAGTCACTCCCTTCCCCCACTCTCCACGGTACCCCTGGGGCTCCTCCCTGGTCCACTCAGACTGGCCAGGTGTCCATCCCTCCCCATTTCCATTTCTAATAAACTCCTGGTCATTTATCATCTGACATGTCTCATGTGTGTTCTATGTGTGGGAAAGATCTCTAGGTTAAATAAAGGGCAGGATGATTATGACATGTGATTCCATCTACCCATCGTTAGCTCAACTAAGCAACCACGGACCTGAGTCATCAGTTCTGCGTGCCTGTGGGAGCTGTGTCCTAAAGCACTAACTTCTCCTTTAGCTCCGGTCCTGGGAGTCAGTCCTTTTTCACTGGGAAGGGACAAGGGCTGAGCGACAAAAATGTGGTTACCCTGAGGACGGATCAGGGAGAAAGGAAGAGGGTCCCAGGAGATGGGCTATAGATGGAAATATTAGGATTGAAATCATGGAGCCATGATTGTGGTCTTTGGGAACAGACATTGAACTTCCCTGTTCATCATGGAACCCAATGGGAGAGCCATTACAGGTGAAGGTTTGTAGTTAGTTCCTCACCACAGAGTCATGGAAAGCTTTGAACAGTGACGCTCATGGCCCCTTTGTCAAGCTTTGCCAATGCACGTTAGCTAAGCAATGCCACTGACTAGTCCTGCATCAGAGAAACAGTTTCATGTCACAGAGCCTCACAATTCCCCCATCATGCTCACGCCCCTTACCCACTCAGGGAGCCTGCCACACTCTGCACAGCATGGTCCCTGGTGCTGGGAATATGGAGTGAGAATGAGGCACAGGGAAGCTCAGTTTATGTTCGCATCGTCTTGGGTCAGGCTCAGGCTCAAGGTGGCCCTCGCTTGGGCCTGGGACCTCCATCATGAAGATCTCACACCCTGACGTCCGATCAACCCGAGAGTTCGGTGGTTGGTTTAAGGATGGAGCAGGTGATGTCAGCCCTCAGGTGGAGGGGACACGGGAGTTGAACTTGAAGGACTAGAAAGGGCACCGTTCTAGGCACAGAATGGACATCCAGTGACACCCCAGGGAAGGCATATCACCTGGAAATCAGGTGCCGAGTAAGGGCAGGTGAGACCAGCTCAGAGCAGGGAGAGTGTGGCCTGTGGGTTACAGCAAGGTCAGGCGCCCCGGTGACACAGCACCCCACACCACTGCACCCATGGGAGTGAAGGCAGTGGACACCCCCAAGGTCATCCTAAAAGACAGGTTGGCAATCCCACAGGACATGCCCCCCTTCCCCCGACATCACCCAGAACACTGCCAATCGAGGCTGTCCCTAGGGAAGACAAGCCTGAAGCCTTGATCAGATGGCTGGGGACATGGGAAGTGGCCCATACTCTGGACACAGGCCAACCTGCCTTTCCCTGGAAGGGGAGGGAGGGAGAGGGGACTCAGCTGGCCTCCCCTATTGCTCTCACCAAGGGGTTAGGGATTTGTGACCTAAGAGAGATGCGCCATCCATTCCCATGAATCCTCACTCCCAGTGACAAAAATCGGCTCCAACGTCATCCCACATCCAGGAGACCATAGCGGTAAAGAGCCCGTCAGACCCCTATCCCGTTCGGAGACTAGCTTCCAGCAATCCTGATTCTGTGCAACACGCTGTGTCCTCTATCCCGTCGTCTGCCCTGTTCGGGGGGCAATGTGTGTCCCCCTTGCAACCCTGACAGCAGCTTGGGGCAGTGGCCCAGGCTTCCTCCAGCACAGCTGCAGGTGGGGGCCCAGGGGTGGGGCAGGGCCTCCCAGAGCGAGGTTTTTGTACGAGCCTGTGTCACAGTGTGCTGTGTTCGGCGGAGGGACCCAGCTGACCGTCCTAGGTGAGTCTCTCCTTCGCTCTTCTCCCCTCCTCCCCTGGCTGCTTGGGCTATTTTCCGCTGGTTTTCCTATTTTGCTGGGGGTTCTCTCAGCTTGTGGCCCAGTTTTCACCCAGGACCCTGGGCTTGTGGGACAGTGAGCTCTTCCTGTCAGCCTTCTTACTGTAGTATTGGCTTCCACTGGCCGCTGGGAGCCCTTTCTCTCTGTCCCCAGAGACAGAGCAATGGACAGGATGCCCTGTAGACCCTTCTCTCTGCCTGCCAGGGTAATGCTGGATTCTAGATGGGCCTGTTCTGTGTTCCCATGCTGGGTTACTATGGCATGAGATTATTTCTGGGGGTCAATAGTGGCGCTGTCTTAAGGAAAAGAAAGGATAAGGAGCCCTGAGGGCATCAACTCGTGAAAATTTTAGAGTGACCCAGTACCCTCTGGGCCAAGGCTAGAGACGCACATGTGAGAGGTTCAGAGCAGGTCTCAGGGACTGTAGAGTTATGAACAAGGACCAGGAATGGTGCTGGGGTGCAGGGCTCCTCGGGGCCTGCATTGAGCTGCCATGCGGATTCCTGATCAGACTCGCACCAAGGAAGCCTGCAGGGGGAAGGTAACAGGGGGGAGGAGAAGGGTCAGGAGGAAGGGACATGGAAAGACAGATATGAGGACAAGGTGGCCTTTGGGTCTCTGCAGAACGAACATCCTCTCAGAAGGTAACGTAGAATTATTGGCATAAAAGTCCAGGGATATGGCCAGTTAGCAGGGACTCCATTGACTGCAGAATGAGAGACCCAGGGACAGACAGACATTTTGTCCATCAGCAAAACTCATACTCACTTAAGAGAAAGTACAGGACAGAGAGAATGGGGGGTAATGGGAGGAGCACAGAACGCTGAGTGCAAAGACCCTCAGATGACAGCACAAAGGATCAGGTCAGAGGTGTGCACACTTGGACTCAGCAGGAGGTCAGAGGGCTCAGAGCATCTTCTGTGGGACAAACAGACTGACAGACACAGACAGGCCCAGTCAGATACCTGGAGAAGGCAGAGCCATAGGGTGACAGTCAGAAGTGCGGGTGGCAGAACGGGGCCCACAAGGACGGTGATGGCAGGTGTCCAGGGTCAGGGTTTCTCAGGAAAATGGGGAGTTGAGCTAGCAACACCCCTAACCAAACTGCCCGGCATGGCATGGACGCTAACCCCCAGAGAGGCCCCTGCCCTCGGGGTCCTGAAGGTCCTCAGGACACCGTCCCCATAGGAAGACCGAGGTCAGGAGCTTTCAGGATGGACCCTGAGCCTCTGCCCTCCTGCCTCTCCGCACCCACAGGTCAGCCCAAGTCTGCACCCTCGGTGTCTCTGTTCCCGCCCTCCGCTGAGGAGCTCAGCAAGAACAAGGCCACGCTGGTGTGTCTCATGAGTGACTTCTACCCGGGCAGCGTGACGGTGGCCTGGAAGGCAAATGGCACCCCTGTCACCCAGGGCGTGGAGACCACCAAGCCTTCCAAGCAGAGCAACAACAAGTACGCGGCCAGCAGCTACCTGAGCGTGTCCAGCCAGGACTGGAAATCGGCCAGCGCCTACAGCTGCCAGGTCACGCACGACGGGAACACCGTGGAGAAGACAGTGGTGCCCTCAGAGTGCTCCTAGGACCTGAGTTCCCACTTCTGGGGACACTTCTCCCTCAGACACTCCCTTCCCCCTCTCTCCACGGTACCCCTGAGGCTCCTGCCTGGTCCGCTCAGACTGGGCAGGTGCCCATCCCTCCCCGTTTAGACTTCTAATAAACTCCTGGTCATTTATCATCTGACATGTCTCATGTGTGTTCTGTGTGTGGGACAGGTCTCTAGGTTAAAAAAAGGGCAGGTCATTCATGACATGAGATTCCATCTACCCATCCTTGACTCACCCAACGAATCAGGGACCTGAATCAGCTCTGCATGCCAGTTAGAGCAAGGACCCAGATCAGGAACTTCTCCTGGGGGTCTGGCCCATGAGAGTCCATCCTTTTTCACTGGGAAGGGACAGGAGCTGCATGGGAAAGATGAGGGGCAATTAAGAAAAGAAGAAGAGGGTCCCAATATTGGGAAGGAAATAATGGAGCAAAGGCTGTGGTCATTGGGAACAGACATGGAACTTCCCTGTCCATCATGGAGCCCAGTGGGAGAGCCATTACCAGGGGAAGGGTCCTGGTTGGCGCCTCACCATAAAGTCATGAAAAGCTTTGCACGGTGTCTGCCATGGCCCATGTGTCACACAGGGACAATGCATGTTAGGTCACCCACGACACTGACAGGTCATACAGCAGGGAAGCAGTTTAATATCACAGAGCCTGACATCTCCCCTTCATGCCACACCCATTACCCCCTCAGGGAGCCTGGGAATCATGGTGCTGGGATCATGGGCTGAGGATGAGGCACGGGGAAGCTCAGTTTATGTTCGCATCGTCTTGGGTCAGGCTCAGGCTCAAGGTGGCCCTAGCTTAGGCCTGGGACATCCATCTTGAAGATCTTACCCTGATGTCAGATCAACCTGAGAGTTTGGGGGTTGGTTTTAGGATGGAGCAGGTGATGTCATCCCTCAGATGGAGGGGACACGAGCGTTGACCTTGAAGGACTAGAAAGGGCACCATCTTGGTCACAAAAAGGCATCCAGTCACGTCCAAGAGAGGGCATATCCAATGGAATTCAGGAGCTGCATATGGGAAGGTGCGACCAGCTCAGAGCAGGGGAGTGTGGCTGTGGGTTACAGCAAGGTCAGGCCTCCGCAGTGACACAGCACCCCACACCACTCTACCCCTGAAAGGGATGTCTGGGGACACCCCCTAGGTCACACTAAGGGACACGTTGGCAAAGACTACTGGTCCCCCCAAATATCACCAGGTCTATCCCAATCTATGCTGTCCCTAGGGACGATAAGCCAGGGGCCTTGATCAGATGGCTGGGGATATAGGAAGCTGCCAGTAGACTTTCTACGCAGACCAACCTGCCTTTCCCTGGAAGGGGAGGAAGGGGAGGGAATCCGCACTGCCCTCCCCTCGTGCTCTCACCCAGGGCTCAGCGGTGTTTGGACATAAGAGAGTGCGCCACCCGTTCCCATGGAACCTCCTCGCGGTGACACAGATGCCCGCTACATGCATCCCACATCCCAGGGGAGCAGAGTGGAACCAGCCTGTCCAACACCTAATGGCTTTGGGAGAACTGCTTCCAAGAATGCTATCGCTGTGCAAGGCACCGTGTCCTCCATCCTGTCACCTGCTGGTCTGAAAGGGGGGACAGTGTGTGCGCCCCTTGCAGACCAGACACCACCCTGGGGCAGTGGCACAGGCTTCCTCCAGCACAGCTGTGGGGGGCAGGAGGAGGGGGGCTCAGGGGTGGGGCAGGGCCTCTCAGAGAGAGGTTTTTGTACGAGCCTGTGTCACAGTGTTATGTGTTCGGCGGAGGGACCCAGCTGACCGTCCTAGGTGAGTCTCTCCTTCCCCCTTCTTCCCTGCTCCCTTCAAAGTTTGGGCCGCTTTCTGCACTTTTTGCTCTTTTTCTGGTCTTGTCTCAGCCTGTGGCCAAGCTTTCCCCCACGATCCCCGCCCTTGGAGAGTTGAGCTCTTCCCATCCCTCTTCTTACTGTCCTACTTGGTCACCCTCAGCCCTTCACCTCTGACCTAGAGACAGAGGAATGGACAGGATGCCTAGTGGATTCTTCTGTCTGTGAGGGTCATGCTGGATTCCAGTTGGGCTCTGTTCTGTCTTCCCCTGATGGGCTTCTGTGGGACAAGATTTATATCTGCACATCTCTGGTGGCCCCTGTCTGAAGGGGAGGAGAGGAGAAGTACTGAGGGGTAACCAGGTGAAAATTTTAGAATCAGAGAGATCACTCAAGGCCAAAGCTAGAGATGAGCAGACCAGGGATGAAGGGAAGGTCTCCAGACTGTGGACTCATGAACAAGGGCCAGGAATGGTGTTGGGGTGCAGGGCTCCCCGGGGACTGCATGGAGCTGCCATGCAGAGACCTGACCAGCCTCGCCCCAGGGAACCCTGCAGGAGGAAGGACACAGCGGGGAGGAGGTGGTGCAGGAGGAAGGGTCATGGAATGACAGGTATGAGGAGAAGGTGGCCTTTGAGTGTCTGTGGGACGAACTGACTTATTCAAGGAAATGCGGAATCTATGTCTGAAAGCTCTAGTGATATGAGCAATTAGGGGGGATGCCAAAGTGCTCATATCAATTGAGAGAGACCCAAGGAGAGACAGACAGACTTCTGATTTTCAGAGAAAAGTGAGCACGGTTAGAGAAGTTATGGGAGAGATGGATTTGGGAGTGACAAACTGACCCCTTGGGCCGAAGGTCCAGAACCCCCAGCACAAAGGATCAGGTCAGAGGTGTCCACACTTGGACACAGCAGGAGGTCAGAGGGCTCAGAGCATATTCTGTGGGACAAACAGACTGACAGACACAGACAGGCCAATCAGACACCAGGAGAAGGCAGAGCCAAGACTGTGACAGTCAGATATGCGGGTGGCAGAACGGGGCCCACAAGGACGGTGATGGCAGGTGTCCAGGCTCAGGGTTTCTCAGGAAAATGGGGAGTTGAGCTAGCAACAACCCAAACTGCCCTGCATGGCATGGATGCACACCCCCAGAGAGGCCCATGCAATCAGGGTCCTAATGGTCCTCAGGACACAGTCCCCACAGGAAGACCGAGGTCAGGAGCTTTCAGGTTGGACCCTCAGCCTCTGCCCTCCTGCCCCTCTGCACCCACAGGTCAGCCCACATCCGCACCCTCGGTGTCTCTGTTCCCGCCCTCCGCTGAGGAGCTCAGCAAGAACAAGGCCACGCTGGTGTGTCTCATGAGTGACTTCTACCCGGGCAGCGTGACGGTGGCCTGGAAGGCAAATGGTACCCCCGTCACCCAGGGCGTGGAGACCACCAAGCCCTCCAAGCAGAGCAACAACAAGTACGCGGCCAGCAGCTACCTGAGCGTGTCCAGCCAGGACTGGAAATCGGCCAGCGCCTACAGCTGCCAGGTCACGCACGACGGGAACACCGTGGAGAAGACAGTGGTCCCCTCAGAGTGCTCCTAGGACCTGAGTCCCCCCTTCTGGGGACACTTCTCCGTCAGACACTCCCTTCCCCCCCTCTCCTCTCTACCCCTGAGGCTCCTGCCTGGTCCGCTCAGACTGGGCAGGTGTCCATTCCTGCCTGTTTCCACTTCTCCTAATAAACTCCTGGTTTTATCATCTGACATGTCTCATGTGTGTTCTGCGTGTGGGACAGGTCATTAGGTTAAAAAAAGGGCAGGTCAGTCATGACATGAGATTCCATCTACCCATCCGTGACTCAGCCAACCAACCAGGGACCTGAATCAGCTCTGAGTGCCGGTCAGAGCCAGGACCCATAGCAGGAACTTCTCCGCTGGGGCCCCCACCTGGGACACGGTCCCCTTTACCAGTGATGAGGGTCCCAGAAGGGCAGCAGTGGGCTACAGATGAAAATACTGGGGAAGGAATCCATTGAGCCCAGTCAATGCTCTTAGGAAGATTCATTGAACCCAATGGGGAGACCCATTACCAGCTGGGCGTTTCCTGCTTGGCCCCTCACCACAGGGTCATGGTAAGCTTTGCACAGTGCCTCCCATGGTGGATTTGTCACAGTGTGCCAATGCACGTTAGCTAAGCAATGACACTGACAAGTCCTACAGCAGAGAAACACTTACATATCATGTAGCCTGACAATGCCCCCATCATGTCCATTCCTCCTACCAGCTCAGGGAGCTCTGAGACACTCTGCAAAGGATGGCCACTGGTGCTGGGGACACGGGGTGAGGATGAGGCACAGGGAAGCTCAGTTTATGTTCTAATGGGCCTGGGTCAGGTTCAAGGTGACCATAGCAGAGTCATGGACCTCCATCATGAGGAATCTCAACACCTGCTGTCAGATCAGGGTGAGACTTTTTATGGGAGGTTGAAGGATGGAGCAGGTGAGGTCAGCATCTCAGGTGGCATGTGGGTTACTGCAAGATGAGCCCTCTGCTGTGACACACCTCCCACACCACTCCAACCCTTGGCGCGAAGGCAGGGGACACCCCCAAGGTCACCCTAAAGGACAGGCTGACAATTCTAAAGGACAGCCCTGACATCACCCTAAACAGTGCCAATCTAGACTTCGATAGGGAAGATCAGCCTGAGCCCCTGATTTGATGGTTGGGGACATAGGAAGTTGCCAGAAGATTCTGTACACAGGCCACCCTGCCTTTCCCTGGAAGGGGAGGGAGGAAGGGAGGGATTCAAGGTCAACCTCCCCTCATACTCTCTAACTGGGATGAGGGTTGTTTGGCCCTAAGAGAGATGTGCCACCCCTACCCAAGGAACCTCCCTCCCAGTGAAATAGACGCCCTCCACACTCATCCCCAATCCCAGGAGACCGCAGTGGAAACAGCCTATCAGGCACCAAGTTCCTTTGGGAGAACTGCTTCCACCAAATGGGCTGCCGCACAACTCGCTGTGTCATCCATCCACCCTACAATCTGCTGAGGTGGGGGAGGGGGGACAGTGTGTGCGCCCCTGGCAGACCAGACACTACCCTGGGGCAGTGGCCCAGGCTTCCCACAGCACAGCTGCAGGTGGGGGCCCAGGGGTGGGGCAGAACCTCCCAGAGAGAGGTTTTTGTACGAGCCTGTGTCACTGTGTTGGGTGTTCGGCGGAGGGACCCAGCTGACCATCCTAGGTGAGTCTCTCCTTCCCCCTCCTTTGCTGCTCTCCCAGAGGACTGGGCTGTTTTCTGAGAGTTTTGCTATTTTTTGGGGGGCGGGGGGGGTCTTATCTCAGCCTTTGGCCAAGCTTTCACCCATGATCCTGGTCCTTGGGTCCCTGGTCTTACTGAGCTCTTTGGGTCCCTGTTCCTACTGTCCTACTTGGTCACCCTCAGCCATTCACCTCTGCCCCAGAGACAGAGGAATGGAGAGGATGCCCTGTGTGTGGATTCCTCTATCTGTCTGTGAGGGTCATGCTGGATTCCAGTTGGGCTCTGTTCTGTCTTCCCCTGATGGGCTCCTGTGGGACAAGATTTATATCTGCACGTCTCTGGTGGCCCCTGTCTGAAGGGGAGGAGAGGAGAAGTACTGAAGAGTAACTGGGTGAAAATTATAGAATCAGCCAGATCACTCAAGGCCAAAGCTAGAGATGAGCAGGCCAGGGATGAAGGAAAGGTCTCCAGACTGTGGACTCATGAACAAGGGCCAGGAATGGTGTTGGGGTGCAGGGCTCCCGGGGCCTGCATAGAGCTGCCATGCAGAGTCCTGACCAGCCTTGCTCCAGGGAACCCTGCAGGAGGAAGGACACAGGCGGAAGGAGTAGGTGCAAGAGGAATGGACATGGAATGACATATATGAGGAGAAAATGGCCTTTGGGTCTCTCTAGGATGAACAGACTTGATCAACGAAATGCTGAATCTATGTCTGAAAGCTCTAGTGATATGAGCAATAAGTGGGGATGCCAAATTGCTCATATCAATTGAGAGAGACCCAAGGAGAGACAGACAGACTTCTGTTCCATCAGAAAAAGATGCTACCCACGTTAGACAGGGAGCCGGAGACATAGATTTGGGGGTGAGAAACTGACCCCTTGGGCAGATGTTCCAAAGCCCCCAGCACAAAGGATCAGGTCAGAGGTGTCCACACTTGGACTCAGCAGGTCAGAGTGCTCAGAGCATCTTCTGTGGCACAAACAGACTGACAGACACAGACAGGCCCAGTCAGATACCAGGAGAAGGCAGAGCCAGAGGGTGACAGTCAGATGTGCGGGTGGCAAAACGGAGCCCACAAGGACGGTGATGGCAGGTGTCCAGGTTCAGGGTTTCTCAGGAAAATGGGGAGTTGAGCTAGCAACACCCCAAACTGCCCTGCATGGCATGGACTCTCACCCTCAGAGAGACCCCTGCCCTCGGGGTCCTGATGGTCCTCAGGACAGCGTGTCCACAGAAAACTGAGGTCAGGAGCTTTCAGGATGGACCCTTAGCCTCTGCCCTCCTGCCCCTCCCGCACCCACAGGTCAGCCGAAGTCCGCACCCTCGGTGTCTCTGTTCCCGCCCTCCGCTGAGGAGCTCAGCAAGAACAAGGCCACGCTGGTGTGTCTCATGAGTGACTTCTACCCGGGCAGCGTGACGGTGGCCTGGAAGGCAAATGGCACCCCCGTCACCCAGGGCGTGGAGACCACCAAGCCCTCCAAGCAGAGCAACAACAAGTACGCGGCCAGCAGCTACCTGAGCGTGTCCAGCCAGGACTGGAAATCGGCCAGCGCCTACAGCTGCCAGGTCACGCACGACGGGAACACCGTGGAGAAGACAGTGGTCCCCTCAGAGTGCTCCTAGGACCTGAGTCCCCATTTCTGGGGACACTTCTCCCTCAGTCACTCCCTTCCCCCACTCTCCACGGTACCCCTGGGGCTCCTGCCTGGTCCACTCAGACTGGCCAGGTGTCCATCCCTCCCCGTTTCCACTTCTCCTAATAAACTCCTGGTCATTTATCATCTGACATGTCTCATGTGTGTTCTGTGTGTGGGAAAGGTCTCTAGGTTAAATAAAGGGCAGGATGATTATGACATGTGATTCCATCTACCCATAGTTAGCTCAACGAAGCAACCACGGACCTTAATCAGTTCTGCGTGCCTCTGGGAGCTGTGTCCTAAAGCACTAACTTCTCCTTTAGCTCCGGTCCTGGGAGTCAGTCCTTTTTCACGGGGAAGGGACAAGGGCTGAGCGACAAAAATGTGGTTACCCTGAGGACGGATCAGGGAGAAAGGAAGAGGGTCACAGGAGATGGGCTATAGATGGAAATATTAGGATTGAAATCATGGAGCCATGATTGTGGTCTTTGGGAACAGACATTGAACTTCCCTGTTCATCATGGAGCCCAATGGGAGAGCCATTACAGGTGAAGGTTTGTAGTTAGTTCCTCACCACAGAGTCATGGAAAGCTTTGAACAGTGACGCTCATGGCCCCTTTGTCAAGCTTTGCCAATGCACGTTAGCTAAGCAATGCCACTGACTAGTCCTGCATCAGAGAAACAGTTTCATGTCACAGAGCCTCACAATTCCCCCATCATGCTCACGCCCCTTACCCACTCAGGGAGCCTGCCACACTCTGCACAGCATGGTCCCTGGTGCTGGGAATATGGAGTGAGGATGAGGCACAGGGAAGCTCAGTTTATGTTCGCACCGTCTTGGGTCAGGCTCAGGCTCAAGGTGGCCCTCGCTTGGGCCTGGGACCTCCATCATGAAGATCTCACACCCTGACGTCCGATCAACCCGAGAGTTCGGTGGTTGGTTTAAGGATGGAGCAGGTGATGTCAGCCCTCAGGTGGAGGGGACAAGGGAGTTGAACTTGAAGGACTAGAAAGGGCACCGTTCTAGGCACAGAATGGACATCCAGTGACACCCCAGGGAAGGCATATCACCTGGAAATCAGGTGCCGAGTAAGGGCAGGTGAGACCAGCTCAGAGCAGGGAGAGTGTGGCCTGTGGGTTACAGCAAGGTCAGGCGCCCCGGTGACACAGCACCCCACACCACTGCACCCATGGGAGTGAAGGCAGTGGACACCCCCAAGGTCATTCTAAAAGACAGGTTGGCAATCCCACAGGACATGCCCCCCTTCCCCCGACATCACCCAGAACACTGCCAATCGAGGCTGTCCCTAGGGAAGACAAGCCTGAGGCCTTGATCAGATGGCTGGGGACATGGGAAGTGGCCAATACTCTGGACACAGGCCAACCTGCCTTTCCCTGGAAGGGGAGGGAGGGAGAGGGGACTCAGCTGGCCTCCCCTATTGCTCTCACCAAGGGGTTAGGGATTTGTGACCTAAGAGAGATGCGCCATCCATTCCCATGAGTCCTCACTCCCAGTGACAAAAATCGGCTCCAACGTCATCCCACATCCAGGAGACCATAGCGGTAAAGAGCCCGTCAGACCCCTATCCCGTTCGGAGACTAGCTTCCAACAATCCTGATTCTGTGCAACACGCTGTGTCCTCTATCCCGTCGTCTGCCCTGTTCGGGGGCAATGTGTGTCCCCCTTGCAACCCTGACAGCAGCTTGGGGCAGTGGCCCAGGCTTCCTCCAGCACAGCTGCAGGTGGGGGCCCAGGGGTGGGGCAGGGCCTCCCAGAGCGAGGTTTTTGTACGAGCCTGTGTCACAGTGTGCTGTGTTCGGCGGAGGGACCCAGCTGACCGTCCTAGGTGAGTCTCTCCTTCGCTCTTCTCCCCTCCTCCCCTGGCTGCTTGGGCTATTTTCCGCTGGTTTTCCTATTTTGCTGGGGGTTCTCTCAGCTTGTGGCCCAGTTTTCACCCAGGACCCTGGGCTTGTGGGACAGTGAGCTCTTCCTGTCAGCCTTCTTACTGTAGTATTGGCTTCCACTGGCCGCTGGGAGCCCTTTCTCTCTGTCCCCAGAGACAGAGCAATGGACAGGATGCCCTGTAGACCCTTCTCTCTGCCTGCCAGGGTAATGCTGGATTCTAGATGGGCCTGTTCTGTGTTCCCATGCTGGGTTACTATGGCATGAGATTATTTCTGGGGGTCAATAGTGGCGCTGTCTTAAGGAAAAGAAAGGATAAGGAGCCCTGAGGGCATCAACTCGTGAAAATTTTAGAGTGACCCAGTACCCTCTGGGCCAAGGCTAGAGACGCACATGTGAGAGGTTCAGAGCAGGTCTCAGGGACTGTAGAGTTATGAACAAGGACCAGGAATGGTGCTGGGGTGCAGGGCTCCTCGGGGCCTGCATTGAGCTGCCATGCGGATTCCTGATCAGACTCGCACCAAGGAAGCCTGCAGGGGGAAGGTAACAGGGGGGAGGAGAAGGGTCAGGAGGAAGGGACATGGAAAGACAGATATGAGGACAAGGTGGCCTTTGGGTCTCTGCAGAACGAACATCCTCTCAGAAGGTAACGTAGAATTATTGGCATAAAAGTCCAGGGATATGGCCAGTTAGCAGGGACTCCATTGACTGCAGAATGAGAGACCCAGGGACAGACAGACATTTTGTCCATCAGCAAAACTCATACTCACTTAAGAGAAAGTACAGGACAGAGAGAATGGGGGGTAATGGGAGGAGCACAGAACGCTGAGTGCAAAGACCCTCAGATGACAGCACAAAGGATCAGGTCAGAGGTGTGCACACTTGGACTCAGCAGGAGGTCAGAGGGCTCAGAGCATCTTCTGTGGGACAAACAGACTGACAGACACAGACAGGCCCAGTCAGATACCTGGAGAAGGCAGAGCCAAGACTGTGACAGTCAGATATGCGGGTGGCAGAACGGGGCCCACAAGGACGGTGATGGCAGGTGTCCAGGCTCAGGGTTTCTCAGGAAAATGGGGAGTTGAGCTAGCAACAACCCAAACTGCCCTGCATGGCATGGATGCACACCCCCAGAGAGGCCCATGCAATCAGGGTCCTAATGGTCCTCAGGACACAGTCCCCACAGGAAGACCGAGGTCAGGAGCTTTCAGGTTGGACCCTCAGCCTCTGCCCTCCTGCCCCTCTGCACCCACAGGTCAGCCCAAGTCCGCACCCTCGGTGTCTCTGTTCCCGCCCTCCGCTGAGGAGCTCAGCAAGAACAAGGCCACGCTGGTGTGTCTCATGAGTGACTTCTACCCGGGCAGCGTGACCGTGGCCTGGAAGGCAAATGGCACCCCCGTCACCCAGGGCGTGGAGACCACCAAGCCCTCCAAGCAGAGCAACAACAAGTACGCGGCCAGCAGCTACCTGAGCGTGTCCAGCCAGGACTGGAAATCGGCCAGCGCCTACAGCTGCCAGGTCACGCACGACGGGAACACCGTGGAGAAGACAGTGGTCCCCTCAGAGTGCTCCTAGGACCTGAGTCCCCCCTCTGGGGACACATCTCCGTCAGACACTCCCTTCCCCCCCTTTCCTCTCTACCCCTGAGGCTCCTGCCTGGTCCGCTCAGACTGGGCAGGTGTCCATTCCTGCCTGTTTCCACTTCTCCTAATAAACTCCTGGTTTTATCATCTGACATGTCTCATGTGTGTTCTGTGTGTGGGACAGGTCATTAGGTTAAAAAAAGGGCAGGTCAGTCATGACATGAGATTCCATCTACCCATCCGTGACTCATCCAACCAACCAGGGACCTGAATCAGCTCTGAGTGCCGGTCAGAGCCAGGACCCATAGCAGGAACTTCTCCGCTGGGGCCCCCACCTGGGACACGGTCCCTTTTACCAGTGATGAGGGTCCCGGAAGGGCAGCAGTGGGCTACAGATGAAAATACTGGGGAAGGAATCCATTGAGCCCAGTCAATGCTCTTAGGAAGATTCATTGAACCCAATGGGGATTACCAGCTGAGCATTACCAGCTGGGCGTTTCCTGCTTGGCCCGTCACCACAGGGTCATGGAAAGCTTTGCACAGTGCCTCCCATGGTGGATTTGTCACAGTGTGCCAATGCACGTTAGCTAAGCAATGACACTGACAAGTCCTACAGCAGAGAAACACTTACATATCATGTAGCCTGACAATGCCCCCATCGTGTCCATTCCTCCTACCAGCTCAGGGAGCTCTGAGACACTCTGCAAGGGATGGCCACTGGTGCTGGGGACACGGGGTGAGGATGAGGCACAGGGAAGCTCAGTTTATGTTCTAATGGGCCTGGGTCAGGTTCAAGGTGACCATAGCAGAGTCATGGACCTCCATCATGAGGAATCTCAACACCTGCTGTCAGATCAGGGTGAGACTTTTTATGGACGGTTGAAGGATGGAGCAGGTGAGGTCAGCACCACAGTGGAGGGCACACGGGAGTTGTTTACCTTGAAGGATTAGAAAGGGCACCATCCTGGGCACAGAATGGGCATCCAGTGACAGCCCAGGGAGGGCATTTCCATTGGAATTCAGGAGGCCAGTAAAGGCAGGTGCAACCAGCTTAGAGCAGGGGGAGTTTGGCCTGTGGGTTACAGCAAGGTTAGGCCTCCCCGTGACACAGCACCTCAAACCACTCCAGCCCTGGGTGCAAAGGCAGAGGACACCCCCAAGGGCACCCTAAAGGAGAGGCTGACAATTCTAAAGGACAGCCCTGACATCACCCCAATCAGTGCCAATCTAGGCTTCATTAGAGAAGATCAGCCTGAGCCCCTGATTTCATGGTTGGGGACATAGGAAGTTACCAGAACATTCTGTACACAGGCCACCCTGCCTTTCCCTGGAAGGGGAGGGAGGGATTCGAGGTCACCCTCCCCTCATGACCTCTCCCTGGGATGAGGGTTGTTTGGCCCTAAGAGAGATGTGCCACCCCTACCCAAGGAACCTCCCTCCCAGTGAAATAGATGCCCTCCACACTCATCCCCAATCCCAGGAGACCGCAGTGGAAACAGCCTATCAGGCACCAAGTTCCTTTGGGAGAACTGCTTCCACCAAATGAGCTGCCCCACAACTCGCTGTGTCATCCATCCACCCTACAATCTGCTGAGGTGTGGGAGGGGGACAGTGGTGTGCCCCTGCCAGACCAGACTCTACCCTGGGACAGAGGGCCAGGCTTCCTCCAGCACAGCTGCAGGTGGGGGTCCAGGGGTGGGGCAGGGCCTCCCAGAGAGAGGTTTTTGTATGAGCCTGTGTCACAGTGTATTGTGTTCGGCGGAGGGACCCAGCTGACCGTCCTAGGTGAGTCTCTCCTTCCCCCTCCTTTGCTCCTCTCCCAGAGGACTGGGCTGTTTTCTGTGAGGTTTGCTCTTTTGGGGAGGGGGGGGGATCTTATCTCAGCCTAAGGCCAAGCTTTCACCCAGGATCCCGGTCCTTGGGTCCCTGGTCTTACTGAGCTCTTTGGGTCCCTGGTCTTACTGTCCTATTTGGTCACCTTCAGCCATTCACCTCTGATCCCAGAGTCAGAGGAATGGAGAGGATGCCCTGTGTGTGGATTCTTCCATCTGTCTTTGAGGGTCATGCTGGATTCTAGAGGGGCTCTGTTCTGTTTCTCCCTGATGGGCTCTTGTGGCTCCAGATATTTTCTGGGTATCAATAGGGGCCCCCATCTCAAAGTGATAGAGGATAAGGACTATGGAGAGGGAAACTACCTATAAAATTTTAAGGTGTCCCAGAACCTTCAGGGCCAAGGTTAGAGATGCCCAGGTTAGCGGTTCAGGGCAGGTCTCAGGGACTGAGGGCTCATGAACAAGGGGCAGGAATGGAGCTGGGGTGCAGGGCTCCTGGGGCCTGCATAGAGCTGCCATGCAGAGTCCTGTCCAGCCTCGTACCAGGGAAGCCTGTAGGAGGAAGGACACAGAGGGGAGGAGAAGGTGCAGGAGGAAGAGACATAAAATGACAGGTATGAGGACAAGGTGACCTTTGGGTTTCTGTGGGACAAACAGACTTGCTCAGGGAAATACAGAATCTCTGTCATGAAAGCTCTAATGATCTGAGCAGTTTGCGGGGATGCCATTGACTGTAGAATGAGAGAGACGAAGGACAGACATTCAGATTTCTGGTTCATCAGAAAAAGATGCTACCCAGTTTAGCCAGGGAGCAGGAGACATGCATTTGGGGATGAGAAACTGACCCCTTGGGCAGATGCTCCAAAGCCCTCAGCACAAAGGATCAGGTCAGAGGTGTCCACACTTGGACACAGCAGGAGGTCAGAGGGCTCAGAGCATCTGCTGTGGGACAAACAGACTGACAGACACAGACAGGCCCAGTCAGATACCAGGAGAAGGCAGAGCCAGAGAGTGACAGTCAGATGTGCGGGTGGCAAAATGGGGCCCACAAGGACGGTGATGGCAGGTGTCCAGGCTCAGGGTTTCTCAGGAAAATGGGGAGTTGAGCTAGCAATACCCCAAACTGCCCTTCATGGCATGGACTCTCATTCCAGAGAGGACCCTGCCCTCGGGGTCCTGATAGTCCTCAGGACACTGTACCCATAGTAAGACCGAGGTCAGGAGCTTTCAGGATGGACCCTGAGCCTCTGCCCTCCTGCCCCTCCGCACCCACAGGTCAGCCCAAGTCTGCACCCTCGGTGTCTCTGTTCCCGCCCTCTGCTGAGGAGCTCAGCAAGAACAAGGCCACGCTGGTGTGTCTCATGAGTGACTTCTACCCGGGCAGCGTGACGGTGGCCTGGAAGGCAAATGGTACCCCCGTCACCCAGGGCGTGGAGACCACCAAGCCCTCCAAGCAGAGCAACAACAAGTACGCGGCCAGCAGCTACCTGAGCGTGTCCAGCCAGGACTGGAAATCGGCCAGCGCCTACAGCTGCCAGGTCACGCACGACGGGAACACCGTGGAGAAGACAGTGGTGCCCTCAGAGTGCTCCTAGGACCTGAGTCCCTACTTCTGGGGACACTTCTCCTTCAGACACTCCCTTCCCCTCCTCTCCACTGCACCCCTGAGGCTCCTGCCCTGGTCCGTTCATACTGGGTAGGTCTTCATCCCTCCCCGTTTCCACTTCTCCTAATAAACTCCTGGTCATTTATCATCTGACATGTCTCATGTGTGTTCTGTGTTTGGGACAGGACTCTGGGTTAAACAAAGGGCAGGTCAGTCATGACATGAGATTCCATCTACCCATCCTTGACTCAGCCAACCAACCAGGGACCTGAATCAGCTCTGAGTGCCGGTCAGAGCCAGGACCCATAGCAGGAACTTCTCTGCTGGGGCCCCCAACTGGGACACGGTCCCTTTTACCAGTGATGAGGGTCCCAGAAGGGCAGCAGTGGGCTACAGATGAAAATACTGGGGAAGGAATCCATTGAGCCCAGTCAATGCTCTTAGGAAGAGACATTGAACCCAATGGGGAGACCCATTACCGCTCGGCATTTCCTGGTTGGTCCGTCACCACGGAGTCATGGAAAGCTTTGCACAGTGCCTCCCATAGTGGATTTGTCACAGTGTGACAATGCACGTTAGCTAAGCAATGACACTGACAAGTCCTACAGCAGAGAAACACTTACATATCATGTAGACTGACAATGCCCCCATCATGTCCATTCCTCCTACCAGCTCAGGGAGCTCTGATACACTCTGCAAGGGATGGCCACTGGTGCTGGGAACACGGGGTGAGGATGAGGCACAGGGAAGCTCAGTTTATGTTCTAATGGGCCTGGGTCAGGTTCAAGGTGACCATAGCAGAGTCATGGACCTCCATCATGAGGAATCTCAACACCTGCTGTCAGATCAGGGTGAGACTTTTTATGGGCGGTTGAAGGATGGAGCAGGTGAGGTCAGCATCTCAGGTGGCATGTGGGTTACTGCAAGAAGAGCCCTCTGCTGTGACACACCTTCCACACCACTCCAACCCTTGGCGCGAAGGCAGGGGACACCCCCAAGGTCACCCTAAAGGACAGGCTGACAATTCTAAAGGACAACCCTGACATCACCCTAAAGAGTGCCAATCTAGGCTTCGATAGGGAAGATCAGCCTGAGCCCCTGATTTGATGGTTGGGGACATAGGAAGTTGCCAGAAGATTCTGTACACAGGCCACCCTGCCTTTCCCTGGAAGGGGAGGGAGGAAGGGAGGGATTCAAGGTCAACCTCCCCTCATACTCTCTAACTGGGATGAGGGTTGTTTGGCCCTAAGAGAGATGTGCCACCCCTTCCCATGGAACCTCCCTCACAGTGAAATAGACGCCCTCCACACTCATCCCGAATCCCAGGAGACCGCAGTGGAAACAGCCTATCAGGCACCAAGTTCCTTTGGGAGAACTGCTTCCACCAAATGGGCTGCTGCACAACTCGCTGTGTCATCCATCCACCCTACAATCTGCTGAAGTGGGGGAGGGGGGACAGTGTGTGCGCCCCTGGCAGACCAGACACTACCCTGGGGCAGTGGCCCAGGCTTCCTCCAGCACAGCTGCAGGTGGGGGCCCAGGGGTGGGGCAGAACCTTCCAGAGAGAGGTTTTTGTACGAGCCTGTGTCACTGTGTTGGGTGTTCGGCGGAGGGACCCAGCTGACCGTCCTAGGTGAGTCTCTCCTTCCCCCTCCTTTGCTGCTCTCCCAGAGGACTGGGCTGTTTTCTGAGAGTTTTCCTATTTTGGGTGGGGGGTCTTATCTCAGCCTTTGGCCAAGCTTTCACCCATGATCCCGGTCCTTGGGTCCCTGGTCTTACTGAGCTCTTTGATCCCTGTTCCTACTGTCCTACTAGGTCACCCTCAGCAATTCACCTCTGCCCCAGAGACAGAGGAATGGAGAGGATGCCTTCTGTGTGGATTCCTCTATCTGTCTGTGAGGGTCATGCTGGATTCCAGTTGGGCTCTGTTCTGTCTTCCCCTGATGGGCTCCTGTGGGACAAGATTTATATCTGCACGTCTCTTGTGGCCCCCGTCTGAAGGGGAGGAGAGGAGAAGAAGTACTGAGGGGTAACCGGGTGAACATTTTAGAATCAGCTGATCGCTCAAGGCCAAGGGTAGAGATGAGCAAGCCAGGGATGAAGGAAAGGTCTCCAGACTGTGGACTCATGAACAAGGGCCAGCAATGGTGTTGGGGTGCAGGGCTCCCGGGGCCTGCATAGAGCTGCCATGCAGAGTCCTGACCAGCCTCGCTCCAGGGAACCCTGCAGGAGGAAGGACACAGGCGGAAGGAGTAGGTGCAAGAGGAATGGACATGGAATGACATATATGAGGAGAAGGTGGCCTTTGGGTCTCTCTAGGATGAACAGACTTGATCAACGAAATGCCGAATCTATGTCTGAAAGCTCTAGTGATATGAGCAATTAGGGGGGATGCCAAAGTGCTCATATCAATTGAGAGAGACCCAAGGAGAGACAGACAGACTTCGGTTTCATCAGAAAAAGATGCTACCCAGGTTAGACAGGGAGCAGGAGACATAGATTTGGGGGTGAGAAACTGACCCCTTGAGCCGAAGGTCCAAAGCCCCCAGCACAAAGGATCAGGTCAGAGGTGTCCACACATGGACACAGCAGGAGGTCAGAGGGCTCAGAGCATCTTCTGTGGGACAAACAGACTGACAGACACAGACAGGCCAGTCAGACACCAGGAGAAGGCAGAGCCAAGACGGTGACAGTCAGATGTGCGGGTGGCAAAACGGGGCCCACAAGGACGGTGATGGCAGGTGTCCAGGCTCAGGGTTTCTCAGAAAAATGGGGAGTTGAGCTAGCAACACCCCAAACTGCCCTGCATGGCATGGACACTCACCCCCAGAGAGGCCCATGCAATCAGGGTCCTAATGGTCCTTAGGACACCGTCCCCACAGGAAGACCGGGGTCAGGAGCTTTCAGGATGGACCCTGAGCCTCTGCCCTCCTGCCCCTCCGCACCCACAGGTCAGCCCAAGTCCGCACCCTCAGTGTCTCTGTTCCCGCCCTCCGCTGAGGAGCTCAGCAAGAACAAGGCCACGCTGGTGTGTCTCATGAGTGACTTCTACCCGGGCAGCGTGACGGTGGCCTGGAAGGCAAATGGCACCCCCGTCACCCAGGGCGTGGAGACCACCAAGCCCTCCAAGCAGAGCAACAACAAGTACGCGGCCAGCAGCTACCTGAGCGTGTCCAGCCAGGACTGGAAATCGGCCAGCGCCTACAGCTGCCAGGTCACACACGACGGGAACACCGTGGAGAAGACAGTGGTCCCCTCAGAGTGCTCCTAGGACTTGAGTCCTCACTTCTGGAGACACTTCTCCATCAGACACTCCCTTCCCCCATCTCCACTGAACCCCTGAGGCTCCTGCCCTGGTCCGTTCAGACTGGGCAGGTGTCCATCCCTCCCCGTTTCCACTTCTAATAAACTCCTGGTCATTTATCATCTGACATGCCTCATGTGTGTTCTGTGTGTGGGACAGGTCTCTAGGTTAAAAAAAGGGCAGGTCAGTCATGACATGAGATTCCATCTACCCATCCTTGACTCAGCCAACCAATCAGGGACCTGAATCAGCTCTGAGTGCCAGTCGGAGCAAGGACCCAGATCAGGAACTTCTCCTGGGGGGCCGGCCCATGAGAGTCCATCCTTTTTCACTGGGAAGGGACAGGAGCTGCATGGGAAAGATGAGGGGCGAGCAAGAAAAGAAGAAGAGGGTCCCAGGAGGGAAGGGTGGGCTACAGATGGAAATATTGGGAAGGAAATCATGAAGCCAAGGCTGTGGTCATTGGGAACAGACATGGAACTTCCCTGTCCATCATGGAGCCCAAGGGGAGAGCCATTACCAGGGGAAGGGTCCTGGTTGGCGCCTCACCATAAAGTCATGAAAAGCTTTGCACGGTGTCTGCCATGGCCCATGTGTCACACGGGGACAATGCATGTTAGGTCACCCACGACACTGACAGGTCATACAGCAGGGAAGCAGTTTAATATCACAGAGCCCGACATCTCCCCTTCATGCCACACCCATTACCCCCTCAGGGAGCCTGGGATCATGGTGCTGGGATCATGGGCTGAGGATGAGGCACGGGGAAGCTCAGTTTATGTTCGCATCGTCTTGGGTCAGGCTCAGGCTCAAGGTGGCCCTAGCTTAGGCCTGGGACATCCATCTTGAAGATCTTACCCTGATGTCAGATCAACCTGAGAGTTTGGCGGTTGGTTTTAGGATGGAGCAGGTGATGTCATCCCTCAGGTGGAGGGGACTCGAGCGTTGACTTTGAAGGACTAGAAAGGGCACCATCCTGGTCACAGGAAGGGCATCCAGTCACGTCCCAGGGAGGGCATATCCAATGGAATTCAGGAGCTGCATATGGGAAGGTGCGACCAACTCAGAGCAGGGGAGTGTGGCTGTGGGTTACAGCAAGGTCAGGCCTCCGCGGTGACACAGCACCCCACACCACTCTACCCCTGAAAGGGATGTCTGGGGACACCCCCTAGGTCACACTAAGGGAAACGTTGGCAAAGACTACTGGTCCCCCCAAATATCACCAGGTCTATCCCAATCTATGCTGTCCCTAGGGACGATAAGCCAGGGGCCTTGATCAGATGGCTGGGGACATAGGAAGCTGCCAGTAGACTTTCCACGCAGACCAACCTGCCTTTCCCTGGAAGGGGAGGAGGGGGAGGGAATCCGCACTGCCCTCCCCTCGTGCTCTCACCCAGGGCTCAGCGGTGTTTGGACATAAGAGAGATGTGCCACCCGTTCCCATGGAACCTCCTCGCGGTGACACAGATGCCCGCCACACGCATCCCACATCCCAGGGGAGCAGAGTGGAACCAGCCTGTCCAACACCTAATGGCTTTGGGAGAACTGCTTCCAAGAATGCTATCGCTGTGCAAGGCACCGTGTCCTCCATCCTGTCACCTGCTGGTCTGAAAGGGGGGACAGTGTGGGCGCCCCTTGCAGACCAGACACCACCCTGGGGCAGTGGCACAGGCTTCCTCCAGCACAGCTGCGGGGGGCAGGAGGAGGGGGGCTCAGGGGTGGGGCAGGGCCTCCCAGAGAGAGGTTTTTGTACGAGCCTGTGTCACAGTGTTATGTGTTCGGCGGAGGGACCCAGCTGACCGTCCTAGGTGAGTCTCTCCTTCCCCCTTCTTCCCTGCTCCCTTCATAGTTTGGGCCGCTTTCTGCACTTTTGCTCTTTTTCTGGTCTTGTCTCAGCCTGTGGCCAAGCTTTCCCCCACGATCCCCGCCCTTGGAGAGCTGAGCTCTTCCCATCCCTCTTCTTACTGTCCTACTTGGTCACCCTCAGCCCTTCACCTCTGACCTAGAGACAGAGGAATGGACAGGATGCCTAGTGGATTCTTCTGTCTGTGAGGGTCATGCTGGATTCCAGTTGGGCTTTGTTCTGTCTTCCCCTGATGTGCTTCTGTGGGACAAGATTTATATCTGCACGTCTCTTGTGGCCCCTGTCTGAAGGGGAGGAGAGGAGAAGTACTGAGGGGTAACCGGGTGAAAATTTCAGCATCAGAGAGATCACTCAAGGCCAAAGCTAGAGATGAGCAGGCCAGGGATGAAGGGAAGGTCTCCAGACTGTGGACTCATGAACAAGGGCCAGGAATGGTGTTGGGGTGCAGGGCTCCCCGGGGCCTGCATGGAGCTGCCATGCACAGTCTTACAAGCCTTGCCCCAGGGCACCCTGCAGGAGGAAGGACACAGCGGGGAGGAGGTGGTGCAGGAGGAAGGGTCATGGAATGACAGGTATGAGGAGAAGGTGGCCTTTGAGTGTCTGTGGGACGAACTGACTTGATCAAGGAAATGCAGAATCTATGTCTGAAAGCTCTAGTGATATGAGCAATTAGGGGGGATGCCAAAGTGCTCATAGCAGTTGAGAGAGACCCAAGGAGAGACAGACAGACGTCTGATTTTCAGAGAAAAGTGAGCACCGTTAGAGAAGTTACGGGAGAGATGGATTTGGGAGTGACAAACTGACCCCTTGAGCCGAAGGTCCAAAGCCCCCAGCACAAAGGATCAGGTCAGAGGTGTCCACACTTGGACACAGCAGGAGGTCAGAGGGCTCAGAGCATCTTCTGTGGGACAAACAGACTGACAGACACAGACAGGCCAGTCAGACACCAGGAGAAGGCAGAGCCAAGACGGTGACAGTCAGATGTGCGGGTGGCAGAACGGGGCCCACAAGGACGGTGATGGCAGGTGTCCAGGCTCACGGTTTCTCAGAAAAATGGGGAGTTGAGCTAGCAACAACCCAAACTGCCCTGCATGGCATGGACACTCACCTCCAAAGAGGCCCATGCAATCAGGGTCCTAATGGTCCTCAGGACACAGTCCCCACAGGAAGACCGAGGTCAGGAGCTTTCAGGTTGGACCCTCAGCCTCTGCCCTCCTGCCCCTCTGCACCCACAGGTCAGCCCAAGTCCGCACCCTCGGTGTCTCTGTTCCCGCCCTCCGCTGAGGAGCTCAGCAAGAACAAGGCCACGCTGGTGTGTCTCATGAGTGACTTCTACCCGGGCAGCGTGACGGTGGCCTGGAAGGCAAATGGCACCCCCGTCACCCAGGGCGTGGAGACCACCAAGCCCTCCAAGCAGAGCAACAACAAGTACGCGGCCAGCAGCTACCTGAGCGTGTCCAGCCAGGACTGGAAATCGGCCAGCGCCTACAGCTGCCAGGTCACGCACGACGGGAACACCGTGGAGAAGACAGTGGTGCCCTCAGAGTGCTCCTAGGACCTGAGTTCCCATTTCTGGGGACACTTCTCCGTCAGACACTCCCTTCCCCCCCTTCTCCACTGAACCTCTGAGGCTCCTGCCTGGTCCGTTCAGACTGGGCAGGTGTGCATTCCTCCCCGTTTCCACTTCTAATAAACTCCTGGTCATTTATCATCTGACATGTCTCATGTGTGTTCTGTGTGTGGGACAGGTCTCTAGGTTAAACAAGGGCAGATCAGTCATGACATGAGACTCCATCTACCCATCCTTGACTCAACCAACCAATCAGGGACCTGAATCAGCTCTGAGTGCCAGTCAGAGCCAGGACCCAGATCAGGAACTTCTCCTGGGGGGCCGGCCCATGAGAGTCCATCCTTTTTCACTGGGAAGGGACAGGAGCTGCATGGGAAAGATGAGGGGCGAGCAAGAAAAGAAGAAGAGGGTCCCAGGAGGGAAGGGTGGGCTACAGATGGAAATATTGGGAAGGAAATCATGGAGCAAAGGCTGTGGTTGTTGGGAACAGACATGGAACTTCCCTGTCCATCATGGAGCCCAATGGGAGAGCCATTACCAGGGGAAGGGTCCTGGTTGGCGCCTCACCATAAAGTCATGAAAAGCTTTGCACAGTGTCTGCCATGGCCCATGTGTCACATGTGGACATTGCATGTTAGGTCACCAATGACACTGACAGATCATACAGCAGAGCAGCAGTTTAATGTCACAGAGCCTGACATCCCCCCTTCATGCCACACCCGTTATCACCTCAGGGAGCCTGGGACTCATGGTGCTGGGAACATGGGCTGAGGATGAGGCACAGGGAAGCTCAGTTTATGTTCGCATCATCTTGGGTTGGGCTCTGGCTCAAGGTGGCCCTAGCTTATACCTGGGAACTCCATTATGAAGACCTCACACCCAAACGTCAGATCAACCTGAGAGTTTGGGGGTTGGTTTTAGGATGGAGCAGTTGATGTCAGAAGGTGTAAGGGACACGGGAGTTGACCTTGAAGGACTAGAAAGGGCACCGTCCTGGGCACAGAAAGGGCATCCAGTGACGTCCCAGGAAGGGCATATCCGCTGGAATTCAGGAGCAACCTAAGGGCAGGTGCAACCAGCTCAACGCAGGCGAGTGTGGCCTGTGGGTTACAGCAAGGTCAGCCCTCCGCGGTGACACAGCACCCCACACCACTCCACCCCTGAAAGAGATGTAAGGGGACAAACCCAAGGTCACCCTAAAGGACACCTCGGCAAAGACTACAGTCCCACCCGACGATCACCAGGTCTATCTCAATAAGGCTGTCCCTAGAGACGATAAGCCAGGGGCCTTGATCAGATGGCTGGGGACATGGGAAGCTGCCGGTAGACTTTCTACGCAGACCAACCTGCCTTTCCCTGGAAGGGGAGGAGAGAGAGGGAATACACACTGCCCTCGCCTCCTGCTCTCACCCAGGGCTCAGCGGTGTTTGGACATAAGAGAGATGCGCCACCCGTTCCCATGGAACCTCCTCGCGGTGACACAGATGTCAGCCACACTCATCCCACATCCCAGGGGAGCAGAGTGGAACCAGCCTGTCCAACACCTAATGCCTTTGGGAGAACTGCTTCCAAAAATGCTATCACTCTGCAAGGCACCGGGTCCTCCATCCTGTCACCTGCTGGTCTGAAAGGGGGACAGTGTGTGCGCCCCTGGCAGACCAGACACCACCCTGGGGCAGTGGCACAGGCTTCCTCCTGCACTGTTGTGGGGGGCAGGAGGAGGGGGGCTCAGGGGTGGGGCAGGGCCTCCCAGAGAGAGGTTTTTGTACGAGCCTGTGTCATAGTGTTATGTGTTCGGCGGAGGGACCCAGCTGACCGTCCTAGGTGAGTCTCTCCTTCCCCCTCCTTCCCTGCTCCCCTTCAAAGTTTGGGCCGCTTTCTGCACTTTTTGCTCTTTTTCTGGTCTTGTCTCAGCCTGTGGCAAAGTTTTCCCCCACGATCCCCACCCTTGGAGAGCTGAGCTCTTCCCATTCCTCTTCTTACTGTCCTACTTGGTCACCCTCAGCCCTTCACCTCTGACCTAGAGACAGAGGAATGGACAGGATGCCTAGTGGATTCTTCTGTCTGTGAGGGTCATGCTGGATTCCAGTTGGGCTCTGTTCTGTCTTCTCCTGATGGGCTCCTGTGGGACAAGATTTATATCTGCACGTCTCTGGTGTCCCCTGTCTGAAGGGGAGGAGAGGAGATGAAGTACTGAGGGGTAACCGGGTGAAAATTTTAGAATCAGCTGATCGCTCAGGACCAAGGCTAGAGATGAGCAGGTCAGAGATGAAGGGAAGGTCTCCAGACTGTGGACTCATGAACAAGGGCCAGGAATGGTGTTGGGGGGCAGGGCTCCCCGGGGCCTGCATGGAGCTGCCATGCAGAATCCTGACCAGCCTCACCCCAGGGAACCCTGCAGGAGGAAGGACACAGCGGGGAGGAGGTGGTGCAGGAGGAAGGGTCATGGAATGACAGGTATGAGGAGAAGGTGGCCTTTGAGTGTCTGTGGGACAAAGAGACTTGATCAAGGAAATGCGGAATCTATGTCTGAAAGCTCTAGTGATATGAGCAATAAGTGGGGATGCCAAAGTGCTCATATCAGTTGAGAGAGACCCAAGGAGACACAGACAGACTTCTGTTCCATCAGAAAAAGATGCTACCCAGGTTAGACAGGGAGCCGGAGACATAGGTTTGGGGATGAGAAACTGACTCCTTGGGCAGATGTTCCAAAGCCCCCAGCACAAAGGATCAGGTCAGAGGTGTCCACACTTGGACTCAACAGGTCAGAGTGCTCAGAGCATCTTCTGTGGGACAAACAGACTGACAGACACAAACAGGCCCAGTCAGATACCAGGAGAAGGCAGAGCCAGAGGGTGACAGTCAGATGTGCTGGTGGCAAAACGGGGCCCACAAGGACGGTGATGGCAGGTGTCCAGGCTCAGGGTTTCTCAGGAAAATGGGGAGTTGAGCTAGTAACACCCCAAACTGCCCTGCATGGCATGGACTCTCATACCCAGAGAGGCCCCTGCCCTTGGGGTCCTGATGGTTCTCAGGACACAGTCTTCAAAGGAAGACCGAGGTAAGGAGCTTCTAGGATGGACACTGAGCCTCTGCCCTCCTGCCCCTCCGCAACCACAGGTCAGCCCAAGTCCGCCCCCTCGGTGTCTCTGTTCCCGCCCTCCTCTGAGGAGCTCAGCAAGAACAAGGCCACGCTGGTGTGTCTCATGAGTGACTTCTACCCGGGCAGCGTGACGGTGGCCTGGAAGGCAAATGGCACCCCCGTCACCCAGGGCGTGGAGACCACCAAGCCCTCCAAGCAGAGCAACAACAAGTACGCGGCCAGCAGTTACCTGAGCGTGTCCAGCCAGGACTGGAAATCGGCCAGCGCCTACAGCTGCCAAGTCACGCACGACGGGAACACCGTGGAGAAGACAGTGGTGCCCTCAGAGTGCTCCTAGGACCTGAGTCCCCACTTCTGGGGACACTTCTCCGTCAGACACTCCCTTCCCCCGCTCTCCACGGTACCCCTGAGGCTCCTGCCTTGTCCACTCAGACTGGGCAGGTGTCCATCCCTCCCCGTTTCCACTTCTAATAAACTCCTGGTCATTTATCATCTGACATGTCTCATGCGTGTTCTGTAGTCTACATGTGTCTCTAGGTTAAAGGGTCAGTAGTAATGGGCAGGAAAGGAATGACATGACATGGGTCTACCTGAGGTCCACTCGACTCATCTACCAGGGACCTGAATCAGCTCTGAGTGCCAGTGGGAGGTGGTTCCCAGGGCAGGGACTTCTCCTGCGGGCCGCCCCCTGGGAGGCAGTCCTGGTCACCTGGAAAGGGACAAGGGCTGAGTGACAAAGATGTGAGTACCCTGACGGGGGATTAAGGAAAACTGAAGAGGGTCCCAGGAGGGCAGGGTGGGCTACAGATGTAGATATTGGGAAGGAAATCATGGAGGAAGGCTGTGGTCTTTGGGAACAGACATGGAACTTCCCTGTCCATCATGGAGCCCAATGGGAGAGCCATGACCAGGTGAGGGCCTCATGGTTGGCCCATCAGCATGGAGTCACGGAAAGCATTGAACCGTGCCTCCCATGGTGCCTCTGTCTAACTCTGCCAATGCACGTTAGCTAAGGAAGGACACTGACCAGTCCTGCAGTAGAGAAGCAGTTTCATATCATGGAGCCTAACATTCCCCCATCACGTTCATTCCTCCTATCCACTCAGGGAGCCTAGGAACACCCTTCAATGCGTGGTTCCTGGTGCTGGGAACATGGAGTGGGGATGAGGCAAAGGGAGTGTCAGTTTATGTTCGCATTGTCTTGAGTCAGACTCAGGCTCAAGATGGCCCTGGCTTGGTCCTGGGAACTCCATCATGAAGATCTCAAACCCTGACGTCAGATCAACCTAAGAGTTTGGGGGTTGGTTTAAGGATGGAGCAGGTGATGTCAGCCTTCACAAGGAAGGTGTCAGGGGGCATGAGTGTTGACCTTGAAGGTCTAGAAAGGGCACCGTCCCGGGCACAGAATGGGCATCCAGTGACGTCCTAGGGAGGGTATAGCCACTGGAATTCAGGAGCCGTGTAAGGGCAGGTGAGACCAGATCAGAGCAGGGGGCATGTGGCCTGTGGGTTACAGCAAGGTCAGGCCTCCCCCATGACACAGCACCCCCCACCACTCCACCCCTGGGAGCGAAGGCAGGGGACACCCCCAAGCTCACCGAAAAGGACAGGTTGGCGAAGACTACAGTCCCACCCTGACATCCCCAGTGCTATCCCAATCTAGTCTGTCGCTCGGGACCATAAGCTAGAGGTCATGGTCAGATGGTTGGGGACATAGGTTGGGAGTAGAATCTTACACAGCCCAGCCTGCACTTCCATGGAAGGGGGTAGAAGGGGAGAGGGGATACAGGCTGCCCTCCATTGTGCTCTCACCCTGGAATTACGGTTGTTTGGCCCTAAGAGAGATGTGCCCGCTGTTCCCATGGAACCTCCCTCGCAGTGAAATGAACGCCCTCCACACTCATCCCGAATCCCAGGAGAGCACAGTGGAAACAGCCTATGAGACACCAAGTTCCTAGGGAGACTAGCTTCCAACAATGCTACCGCCCTGCAATGCACTGTGTCATCTATCCTGTCGCCTGCTGCTTGGTAGCGGGGGCGGGGAGGACAGTGTGTGTGCCCCTGGCAGGCCAGACACCAGCCTAGGACAGTGGCCCAGGCTTCCTCCAGCACAGATGCAGGTGGGGGCCCAGGGGTGGGCAGGGCCTCCCAGAGAGAGGTTTTTGTACGAGCCTGTGTCACTGTGTTGGGTGTTCGGCGGAGGGACCCAGCTGACCGTCCTAGGTGAGTCTCTCCTTCCCCCTCCTTCCTTGTTCCCTGAGCAGTCGGGGCAATTTTCTGCCAGTTTTGCTCTTTTTTTTTGGGGGGTGGGGGTTCTTGTCTCAGCCTGTGGCCAAGCTTTCAACCAGGATCCCAGCCCTTGGGACCCTGAGCTCTTCCCATCTCCGTTCTTACTGTCCTCTTTGGCTCCAAGGTCACCATCAGCCGTTCACCGCTGACCCCTGACTGAGGAATGGACAGGAGCCCTGTGCTTTCTTCTATCTGTTTGCCAGGACCCTGCTGAATTCTAGACGGGCTCTGTTCTGTCTCCCTCTGAGGGGCTCCTATGTACCAGATTTCTTTCTGGGGGTCAATGGTTGCCCACATCCTAAGGGGACAGAAGGATAAGCAGGCCTGAGGGGTTAACCACGTGAATATTGTAGGGTGACCAAAGCTAGAGACGCCCAGGCCAGAGGTTCAGGGCAGGTCTCCGGGACTGTGGGCTCATGAACAAGGGCCAGGAATGGTGCTGGGGTGCTGGGGTCCTGACCAGCTCCCAGCAGGGAAGCCTGCAGGAGGAAGGACATGGGGGCGGGGAGGCGGGGGGAGGTGCTGGAGGAAGGATCATGGAATGATAGGTATGAGGTCAAGATGGCCTTCGGGTCTCTGTGGGACAAACAGACTTGCTCAAGGAAATGCAGAATCTATGTCATGAAACCTCTAGTGATCTGAGCAATTTGCGGGGATGCCATTGACTGTAGATGAGAGAGACCCAACGACAGACCGACAGACTTCTGATTCATCATCTAAAAGTGTGCACCATTAGCGAAGTTACGGGAGATATAGCCCCCAGCACAAAGGATGAGGTCAGAGGTGTGTACACTTGGACAAACAGACTGACAGACACAGACAGGCCCAGTCAGATACCAGGAGAAGGCAGAGCCAGACGGTGACAGTCAGATGTGTGGGTGGCAGAACGGGGCCCACAAGGACGGTGATGGCAGGTGTCTAGGCTCAGGGTTTCTCAGGAAAATGGGGAGTTGAGCTAGGAACACCCCTAAGCAAACTGCCCGGCATGGCATGGACTCTCACCCCCAGAGAGGCCCCTGCCCTCGGGGTCCTGAAGGTCCTCAGGACACTGTACCCATAGTAAGACCGAGGTCAGGAGCTTTCAGGATGGACCCTGAGCCTCTGCCCTCCTGCCCCTCCCGCACCCACAGGTCAGCCCAAGTCCGCACCCTCGGTGTCTCTGTTCCCGCCCTCCGCTGAGGAGCTCAGCAAGAACAAGGCCACGCTGGTGTGTCTCATGAGTGACTTCTACCCGGGCAGTGTGACGGTGGCCTGGAAGGCAAATGGCACCCCCGTCACCCAGGGCGTGGAGACCACCAAACCCTCCAAGCAGAGCAACAACAAGTACGCGGCCAGCAGCTACCTGAGCGTGTCCAGCCAGGACTGGAAATCGGCCAGCGCCTACAGCTGCCAGGTCACGCACGACGGGAACACCGTGGAGAAGACAGTGGTCCCCTCAGAGTGCTCCTAGGACCGGAGTCCTCTCACCCTCCAGGGCCCCCAGGAGGATCTCCCTGCCCCAATACCCATTCTCTCTTCTCCCTGCATCTGATCTGCTTTCAATAAAAGATTCTCATTGTCAATCAGATGTCATGCTCTCTTGGTCATGTTTGTTTCTGGACTTTGGTCTTGAACTCAACTATCCTCTAAAGTGAAGACAATCCTTTTGACCCTGTGGGAAAGGACGCATGCAGTGAAAGAGTCTATGTGTCCCTGAAGGGGTTTCCCTCTCACCCAGAAGTGCACAGAGAATGTTCTAGAACAAGGGACAGAGGCTGTACAACCCAGGAGAGTGCACTTCTCACACTTGCCCTAAAATTGCTTTTCTCCTGTGGGCCATGTCCACCCCCAAGGCCCACTCTCCTTGGTCCCCATGGAAACCAGGTTAGTGCCTGAGCTCCCTTCCCCCAAAACCCTCATTCACATGCCTTCCGTGGCTCCCTACCCTCTCTGGAAATTCTTGATCCTCCAAGTCTAGAGCATTCCTGCTCCTTTAGGCCCCCTCCCTCCTGCCCCTGTCTCATCACTGCCGTGTGCCCTGACCCTTGGCCCCTCACTGTTCTACTCACTACAGAACCGTCAGTTCCTGGACCCTGGCCACTCACCTGGACAATTTCCGCGGGACCACCTCTCCCATCTGGGTCCAAGCTGTGGTCAAGGCCGGTGGAGTTAGTGGCCAGCTCTGCTCCCTTTCTACCCCTCAGAGGCCAGCCCACCACTGACCCCACCACAAACACGAATGTCACAATAGCCATGGGCAGCGGATGGGGCCACTAGTTTAAGGTCAAGAATATGGCCCGGCCGGCATGGCTCAGCGGTTGAGGGCCGACCTATGAACCAGGAGAGCACGGTTCAATTCCCGGTCAGGGCACAGGCCCCGTTTGCGGGCTCAATCTCCAGTGTGGGGAATGCGGGAGGCAGCCGATCCATGATTCTCTCTCATCATTGATGTTTCTATCTTTCTCTCCTTCTCCCTTCCTCTCTGAAATCAATAAAAATATTAAAAATAATAATAATAAATAAAGTCAAGAATATGATTCTGGGAATCAGCTGTGTGCATGACTCTGAACTGATTCGTCTTCTTGGGAACCTAGAATGGGGCCCGAGAACCCGGGGTCTTAGAAGCTGGCCCAGGGTGGGGACCCAGTTAAAAATGTGGATTAGCTGTTAACCGGTTAAAAATGCGGATTTTGTAAAGAAACCATGATAATTTCAAGAGAAACATCCAAAGTTCTTTATTCAAAGTGCTGTCCATCGCTAGCCACACATTTCCCCCATCTGTCAGGTCATTGGTGGGTACCGTCCCAATGGAACTCTTCTTGTATTGAGGCAGACCATTCAGAGACCCCATTTTCCACTTCTTCGTACATTTTGAAGGGCTGCTCAGAAAGTGCGTATACCATCGATCGGAGCAAGCGGTCATCTGAAGGAGCAATATAACCAAATGGCATACCTATCAAACCGCATATCTATCAACATACGTGTGACTCCATCTATTGGAAAAAATCCGCATTATTAACTGGTACACCTGGTAGATCATGTGTCCGGGACATGTGTGGCATCAAGAACCCTCCCGTGGGCCGCCCAGGCTCCATCATCTCTGAGTTGTAAACAGGACTTCGCACTCCTTCCACCTGCCATTCCCCAAGGAGCCAGAGACACAGCTCCTAGGGCCCCTGGATGTGACAGGACCCTCAGGCACTTCCTCCTACCCCCTCCACCATGGGGGACAGATGGAGGGAAGGTCACCCCTCAAAGAAGTGGAGTTGCAGGTGGGGAGGGGGTCACCCTCCTGCACCCTCCCATGGGCCAGATCAGCCCCCATGACAAGGAGGCTGGACTTGGGGTCTCCCGTGCAGCTGCAGGTGGGCCCTGGCAGGGGTGGTGAGGGCAAGAGGGGGTTTATGTTCAAGGCTGTGTCACTGTGGGCTGCGTTCGGCAGAGGGGACCTATCTGACAATCCTCGGTGAGTCTCCTCCTCCCCCTCCTCCTTGGAGGCGAGCGGAATTTGGGTCCGTTTTTTTTCTCTTCTTTCCATCCAGCGTGGGCCTAGGCTCTGACTCGCGTTGGAATTCCGCATCCTTCCCCTTCCTGTCTGCCCATCGCAGCCACCTGGACCGTGTGGCTTCCGAGGCACCTGGTGAGGGCGAGAAGAAAGGGAGCCAGGGACCCTTCCTGGCCCTCCTCGCTGCTCTCGCTCCAGGGGACCGTCTCTTCCGGCCTCTGAGTTTGAAGGGGTCTTCGTTTCTCCTTGAAGGGACATTTACTCTCACCCGGAAATACCCAGAGGACACAGCAGGGCCGAAGGTCAGGCAAACATGGTAATTTCAAGGACAGTTGTCCTGTGCCCTTGTCTCTGATGACTTCTCCTTTGTGTGTGTGTGTGTGTGTTTAAAATATATTTTTATTGCTTTCAGAGAGGAAGGGAGAGAGAGAGATAGAAACATGAAGAGAGAGTATCATGGATCGGCTGCCTCCTGCACGCCCCACATTGTGGATCGAGCCCGCACCCCGGGCATGTGCCCTGGCCTGGAATCGAACCAGGACCTCCTGGTTCAGAGGTTGACTCTCAACCACTGAGCCACGCCGGCCGGGCTCTATTCCTTTATTTTGTTTTGTTTTGTTTTCCTTTCGATTTTATTGTATATTGGTTTCAGGAGTGCAGCGTAGTGGTTAGACAACCAGATCGTTTACGTAGTGTTCCCCCCGAGGTTTCCAGCACCCCAACTGGTACCACGCGTAGTTACCACACTAATTATTGACTCTGTTCCCTCGGCTGTACTTCACCTTCCGTGACTGTTCTGTAACTATCAATGCGTGCTTCCGTTTCGTTTGTGTTTTCTTTGGATTCCACATTTAAGTGAATTCCTGTGCTATTTGCTTCCTCTGACTCGTTTCACTTAGCGTAACGCCCTCTAGGTCCGTCCATGCTGTCGCAAATGGTAAGACTGTATTCGTTTCTATGGCTGAGTAATAGTCCATTCACCCACTTCTCTACTGATGGGCTCTTGGGTTGCTTCGATTTCCCGGCCGTTGTAAATAATGCTGCGATGAGCACAGGGGAGCACACGTGCTTTGGAATCCGTGTTTTGGGTTTCTTCGGGTAAATCCTGGAAGTGGAATCTCTGGGTCAGAAGGAAGAGTCATTTTTGACTTTTTGAGGACCCTAGTGGCTTCACCAATCTGCGTTCCCGCCAAAAGTGCACAAGGGTTCCCTTTTCTCCGCATCCTTGCCCATACCTGTCGTTTGGGGTTGTCGATGATGGCCATTCTGACAGGTGCGGGGGGATAGCTCACTGCGGTTTTAATTCGCATCTCTCCGTGATTAGTGACGGTGAGCACCCTTTCATATGTCTGCTGGCCACCTGCAGGTCCTCTTTGGAGAGGTGTCTACTGAGGTCCTCGGCCCACTTTTCCACTGGGATTTTTGGTCTTGAGTAGTCTGAGTTTTTTATACATGCTGGATACTAACCCCATATCAGATGTGTCATTGGCGGATGTGGTCTCCCGGGTAGCAGGTTCTCTCTTCGTTTTGTTGATGGTGTCCTTTGCTGTGCAAAAACTTTCTAGTCCCATCTGTCTATTTATTCTTCTGTTTCCCTTGTCCGAGGGGATATAGCAGAAAAAAATATTGCTCTGAGAACTGTCAGGGATTTTACTGCCTATGCTTTCTTATAGGATTTTAGTGGTTTCAAGGCTTACTTTTACGTCTTCGATCCATTTTGAGTTTATCCTGGCAGATGGTGCAAGCAGGTGAGCTAGTTTCTTTTTCTTTTCTTTTTTGAAAGTATCTGTCCAATTTTCCCAGCACCATTTATTGAATAGACCATCTGTACCTCATTGCTTGCCTTCCTTTGTCAAATATTAATTGGCCATAAAGGTGTCAATTGATTTCTGAGCTCTCTGTTCTGTTCCATTCGTCTTCATGCCTGTTCTTATGCCAGTACCAGGCTGTTTTGATTACTATGGCCTTGAAGTGTAGTTTGATATCAGGTAGTATGGTACCTCCAACTTCATCCTTCTTTCTCAATATTACTGAGCTTATATAGGGTTTTTGTTTTTTGTGTGTGATTCCATATGAATTTTTGCATTATTTTTTCTAGTTCTGAAAAATGTAACATTGGTATTTTGATAGGAGTTGCATTGAATCTAGAGATAGTATGAATATTTTAATTATGTTAATTCTTCCTATCCATAAACATGGTATATGATTCCTTTTTTTTTTACAAAGGGCTGATCAGTGGTTCTCTCTCGTCACTGATGTTTCTCTCTCTCTCTCTCTCTCTCTCCCTCCCCCTTCCTCTCTGAAATCAATAAAAATGTATTTTCTTAAAAATATCAGTGTCAGGGCACTTGGGAGAGGTATGGTGAGAGTATATCCCCTTCGCAGGGACCTCTCCTTGGTTGGGGTTCTGGGAGGCGAGGTCGCCTCAGGGTTCAACACCAGGAAGTCCGTCCCGGCTGGTGGCTTCCCTGGCCAGTCCCCGCCCTTCCTGGTCCCAGCTGCTCCCCGTCGGGTGCAGGAATTCTTAGCAACACCTGCAGGCAAGGCAAGCTCTCTGAGGGAACAGCACACAGACCGGGGGCTTGGGGTCCAAAAAGGGGGCCCGGTGCTGATGGACGTCACCGACTTGGGGGTCCGGTGCTGATGGGCGACACCGACTTGCAGGAAACTCCCAGCGAGCACAGCAGGCCGGGACAGCACGCAGCCAGGGAGAACCCCAGGCTGCTTCCCTCTCTCCCACCCTGACCCCCAGGCCGGGCCACTTCCACCCTCCCCTTTCCTGATGAGAAACTTCCGGGCCCCCTTTTCTGCAAGGGGCCCCGGGGGGTCCTGCAGAGGGGACCCTCAGACCCCGAGATGGACAGACACGGCCCGCGTGGGCCCGCGTGGTTGCAGCCGCCCAGAGGCACACACAGTCCAGGCTGTGGGGGGCTTGGCCTCTCAGATCCACCGCGCCAAGCCTCTCCTGCCCCAGCCCCTCCGTGACCCCGCTTCCCTGCCATCACCGCATGCTGCTCCAGTCCCCTGCCCCTCGGACCCTTGGGCACCGCGGCTGATGCTGGGTTGCAGCGATGACCGGCCCACGAGAGACCCCACTCCCATCCAGGTCCCAGGCTGCCCCTGCCCAGCAGCCCCAGCTTTTCAAGTGCCACACCTGCCCAGCCCCAGCCCGGGACCCAGCCTGCCCGGCCTGGGGCCGCTACAGCAGCACGGAAGGTGGGCCCCCCCAGACACCCTGGCCAGCAGTCACGACCCCCTCGGGCCCCACTCCACTGCAAGGGGCCGTCTCTTGTCCCAGCCCAGCGTCCAGTCCACCACATCTCAGTGTGAGGGCCAGTGTCCCCCCTAGGCCGTCATGGGACCACGGACGTGCCCTGGGGGGAGGAAATAACCCAGAATCAGGAGAACACCTGGATGCGGGAGGTCCCTCTGACAGACCACCAAGGCCTTTATTTCCCTCTCAGAACGCAAAGGCCCAGCCCTGGCTGGGGTGGCTCAGTGGATAGAGCGTCGGCCCATGGACTGAAGGGTCCCGCGTTCAATTCTGGTCAAGGGTATGTACCTCGATGGCAGCTAGATGCCCAGTAGGGGTCCCTCATAGACCTTCATAGACCCCGGGGCTGGACAGGGGGGCAGTGACCAGGAGGGTCACCCTGGCTCTGCCCTGCCCAGCTCAGAGCCAGGGCAGCCGTGGGAGTGATGGGCCAGGGCGTCGGGCGGGTCCAGGCTGGGCCACCCCTCCCGGAACAGAGAAGAGGCAGGGCTGGGGGCCGGGGGCTCCTCGGCGGGCGGGGAGGGACCCGGGGCCCGGGAGCCTGGCTGCCCACTGGCTTGTGGCCCAGCACCTGCGAGACCCAGTGGCACGGCCTCCTGAGTCTGACATCAGGAAAGGTGGGGTGGCCTGGGGTTGACCTTGGGGTCAGAAGCCTGGGTGCCCCCCCAGGGCTTGTGTCTTCACCCCCAGTGGCTCCGGCCTGCCTGGGGCGGGCACCAGGGCTGCAGGCCAGCTTCACCGTGACGGGCCCTGAGGGCCAGACTCACCCCCCCACCCCCGCCCCTCAGGGAAGCCGATGGGGGCCAGGCGGGGCCTTGTGGAGCCTCTGGTGCCTGCTGCCCAGGGTGGGCTCCTCCCCGGCGCTGCCCAGGAGTCTTCTCTCTGTGCAGCCCCCTAACTCCTGTGCGGCCAGGGCTGGGAGGCACTGAGTCTGATGGGGGAGGGACCTGTGGCTTCCTCCACTGCCAGCTGAGAAATCAAAGCCTAGAATAGTCTCCAGCAGAGGGGCCCTGGGGGAGGGGAGAGGAGGTGGCAGCTCAGGGCCCTGGGGGAGGGGAGGGGAGGTGGCAGCTCAGAGCCCTGAGGGAAGAGAGGGGAGGTGACAGCTCAGAGCCCTGGGGGAGGGGAGAGGAGGTGACAGCTCAGAGCCCTGGGGGAGGGGAGGGGAGGTGACAGCTCAGAGCCCTGGGGGAGGGGAGAGGAGGTGACAGCTCAGAGCCCTGGGGGAAGAGAGGGGAGGTGACAGCTCAGAGCCCTGGGGGAGGGGAGGGGAGGTGACAGCTCAGAGCCCTGGGGGAGGGGAGAGGAGGTGGCAGCTCAGAGCCCTGGGGGAGGGGAGAGGAGGTGACAGCTCAGAGCCCTGAGGGAAGAGAGGGGAGGTGACAGCTCAGGGCCCGGAGGGAGACCTGGGAGCTCCGAGGAGCAGAGCTGAGCGCCTCTCCCTCTGCCAAGACCCTGTCAGACCTGCAACAGCGCCCAGCAGGGTCGCCCACCCAGGCCCATGGGAAGGGGTCCCGCCCTCTGTCTGTGTGTCCTGAAGACAGACACTCACCAGGACACAGACCAGCAGAGCGAGGGCCCCAAACAAGGCGAGGACCTTCCCAACACAAAGGTCCCAGCCAGGCCCCCCGCGGCGGCCGCCCTGGGAACACAGCCCCCAGGGTGTCCAGGGAGCAGTGACCGCCCACTCAGTGGCGTTGGTTTAGCGACACGACACAGCAGCGACAGGGACCTCTCTCAGGGCGGCTTCTTCCTCCCAACACATCAGCCTCTTTGGGGGTCTCTGTTACCCCTGGCCAGGTTTGGGGCCCCCAGCCCATCCGAGGCCAGATGACATACCCCGTTCTTCCCAAGCAGCACCCACAGAGCTGGCCGCTGCCTCCCCCACACACACACACACACCATCCTCACCAGAACCCTGCCAGGCAAGGTCCCCAAGAGGTGCCTTCTGTAGAGGCCGTTGTGGGGACTCGCTCCCTTGGGGTGACCTGGGAGAAACCCTGTCTTATGCGGGGTCACCTCGCAGAATGGCAGGGGGGGCGTCAGGGGTTACCCAGCCTTCCCCTGGCCCCTGGGGTCGAGCAGGGCCAGGCTTTGGATCAGCTTTTCTGGAAAGCCAGCGGGCCACCATCCTGTTTGGCCAGGAATCCAAGGTGACTGTGTGCCCTGGGACACGGGGCCCCGGAGCTCCGGGGTCACCTGGCCTGCATTTCCCTGGCATCCCCCGTTCACGCCTGCTCCCTGGTGTCATTGTCGTTGTGATTGTGGTTAACTCTCACCAGAGGCGTTTTTCCATGGTTTTTTGTTTTTTAGAGAGAGTGGAAGGGAGAGGGAGAGACGGAGAGAGAAACATGGATGTGAGAGACACACATTGACTGGCTGCCTCCTGCACGCACCCCGGCCAAGGCCAGGGATGGAGCCTGCCACGGAGGCACGTGCCCTTGACCGGACTCCAACCCGGGACCCTCAGTCCGCAGGCCAGCGCTCTATCCACTGAGCCGCACTGGCCAGGGCTCCTGGTGTAACTAGTAATAATGCCCCTTCCGCTCCCGGAAATGTCCAGTTTGGGAGATCAGTTTTGGCCGCCCAAGCTCAGAGTCACGGATTGCTGCCTGACTAAACGCTGCTCCATGTCATGGGCTAGCAGGGAGGGGGCCAAGGCCAGCCTCCAGGCCTGCAGTCACCCGTGCCAGACACTGTGCCGGCCTTCCCAGAGGTGCCGGGACGGGGGCCAGCGGCCTCCCCGGGCCACACTCGGGGGTCATCACGGGGTTCCAGGTCTCCGCAGGCCCTGGCTGAGTCCCCTGGGTATGATCTCACTCCATCCTAGCTCACACCATCGCAGCTCACGAGAGGCCCAAGTGTGACCCTGATGCCGCCTCCCACCCAGTGACCCCCCCACCCCCCAGTGTGCGGGGGGCCAGCAAGGGTCTGGTCTCCTGGGCAGCCCTTGTCCCTGGGGAAATGGGCAGAAATTAGGGGATATGTCTCGGGGTAACCAGGCCAGGGGCCAGGGAAAGGCTGGGTAACTCCTGTGGCCAGGATCCCAGGGCTGGGGTCACCAGGTGCCTCCGTGCCCACTCCAGGGTGCTCACCACGACCCACTGGGGCACCTGCCATGGGTCCCTTTCCCCTCCAGTCGCCCCTTTGTGGTGCCACCCTCTTCCCATGGCCACACCAGCAGCCCAGGGGCCTCCTGGGCCTCAGCCTCTGCCTGGGGACATTCAGGTCAGGGCTGATGTCACCCAGTGCCCACTGTGCCCAGGGCTGTGCTGGGGACCGGAGCCCGGACCCCTCAGGTCCTCAGTAGGACAGGCAGTCCCTGCCCACCCAGGGCCCAGCCTGCGAGGGGAGACATCGGGGTCTCCTATCGCCCTGGGAGGAGAAAGGACCTGCAGCCAGAGCTGGCCTGGCTCCCCACAGAGGCCTGGGGGGCCGAGAACATTCTGAGGGAGGGCCCTGGGCAGAGCGGGCTGGAGAGAGCGGGACCCTCCATCAGCCAGGGGAACCCCGTCCTCAGGTGTCCCGGTCAGAACGGGGCTTCGGCTCCGTTCCAGTGTGAACCGAGGCCCGACACGGATGAGGCCCCAGTGCAGACCTCCTCAGGGCCAAGTGACCCACTTAGCATCTCTCTCTGAGCACCTACTGTATGCGGGCTCGCAGCCCCGCTCAGAGCACCCACGTGTGGGGACCACCCAACAGACTAGTGAATGGTGCCCTGCAGGAGAAAATGGAGTCGTGGGGAGGGGGCCGGGGTCCCACGAGGGGCGGCCCAGTCCAGGCAGCTGGGGCGGCCAGGGGCCAGGTCCCTGCAGCGGGGGCTGTGGTCCTGGGGCCTCCGTTTCCCCCTGTGCAGCTGGCTGATTGGGGAACCTGCCTCCCCGGGGGAAGGACGGCCAGATGGAGAATGGACGTTTGCTGGTCCCTGCGGTTGACCGTTAACGCTGACTGACCCAGCCCCAGCCGGCCTCAGGCCAGCACCCCGGCTCCCTCGGACCCGGCACCCTCGCCCCAGTGCAGCTGGCCTGGCGAAACCAAGAGTCTCTGATGCTCAAAATAGCTGGGAAACCCCGGCCGGGCCCAGCGCCGGCTGCAGGTGCCCGGCTCCCCAGGGTGGGGGTGAGGTGGGGTCTCCAGCTGTGGGAACTCGCACCGGCCCAGCTGGAGAAAGGCCCACACCCCAGCCCCAAGGCCACCAAGCCCGTGTGTCCAGGCCCGACCGGCAAGGTCTCGAGGTCATGGTCGATTGCAGTCAGGAGAGGCACCTTCGGGTCCAGAAGCTTGTGTGTGTGTGGGGGGGTTCGTGCTCAGAGCATGGGACACGGTCAGGCCCTCGGAGCTCAGACATGTGGCAGGGCTGGCCAGGGCTGGGTGCGGGTCACACCTCCACCGCCGGCCCCGGCCTGGGCCTCCTCGGGGTCTGGGCCAAGTCAGGGGGGCGAGACCCGTGGGCCCTCACAGTCACTGTCCTGAGAGCCGGGACTCTGGGGTAATAATAAGGACCCAGACGCTCACTGTCCCCCAAAGATTTCACAAGGGCCTCCCCAGTGGACAGGACGTTGGACTGGTCAGCCACTTGCCTATCTGTCCATACATGTGTCTGTCCATCTGTCCATCACCCTCCCATCCACCCACTGCCCATTCATCACCCATACTTTCATCCACCCATCCACCCATCACCCACCCATCACCCATACTTCCATCCATCCACCCATCACCCACCCATCACCCATACTTCCACCCATCCACCCATCACCCACCCATCACCCATACTTCCACCCATCCACCCATCACCCACCCATCACCCATACTTCCACCCATCCACCCATCACCCACCCATCATCCATACTTCCACCCATCCACCCATCACCCACCCATCATCCATACTTCCATCCATCCACCCATCACCCACCCATCACCCATACTTCCACCCATCCACCCATCACCCATACTTCCACCCATCCACCCATCACCCATACTTCCACCCATCCACCCATCACCCATACTTCCACCCACCCACCCACGAGCCTCCCCGAGGGGGGGCGCCTGGCCCGCTTGGGGCTCTCGGCTGTCACGTCCCGGACAAAGCGGGGCTGGCCCAGTCAGGGCCGAAGTGAGGTCTGGAATGTGCTTGTTTCACCATGAGAGGCGCGGGCATCAGGCACTGGGTGCCCCGGGCTGAGGGCAAAGCCAGGGTGGTGAGAGGTGTGACAAGGGGGCCAGTGTGGGGAGGCCTGACGCCCCTGCCCGAGAGGGACCAGGTTCCCCAAGCACCCCAGTTACAGGTTTCCCTGATTCAACCTTTTTGAGCCGACCCTCCCCTTCTTGCCTCTTCTCCCTGTCCTTCTCCAGGCAGAGGGGTCCCCAGGTCACCCAGGGCCCCAAGGTCCCCATAGGAGTGGAGATGGCACCCAGCCACAGTTTCCTGACCCCCACCTCCCACTGGTGAGAGTTCACCAGCTCGTTCTTGGGGAACACTGCCAACGGCTCCCCAGCCCAGGGAAGCCAGGAGCCATGAGAGGTGCAGTATCTGCTGGGCAAGTGCCCCACACGAGAGCCTGGGGAGTGTGGCCCCCTCAGCTGTGATCAATCATGGCTCCCTCAGCTGTTCACTCACTCCCACCCCTCAGCTCCCCTGCCCAGGTCGGGTCCTGGGGTGCAGCCAGCTCAGGGAGACTCACCCCTGCTCAGCCCAGAGCTCAGGGTGCAGACAAGACCCTCCCCGCCACAGGCATCAGTGGAGAGGACAAGGGGTGGGGGACACGGGGGCCCTGGGCAGTCAGCAAAGGCGGTCTGGTGGCAGCAGCAACCTGAGTCTCAAAACAGGGTCTGGGGGCTGGACCCCGGGGCTGAGGGACGGAGGAAGGAAGGGCCTGGGGGTCAGCAGGAGCAAAGGCATGGAGGGACTGTGGCAGCCCTCAGCTGGCACATACAGCGCCCCCTCCCGAACTCCCCTTACTCCTCCAGCTCTGCCAGCCCAGACCCAACACCCTGCTCCCCACCCAGAAAGCCCATGCCCTCGGGCCAGGCCCATCCTGGAGAGGAAGGACAAGCGGACATAGACAGCGAGGGGACCAGCAGAGGATGCTGGGATGCGGGCCCAGGGTGAGGCCTCGGGGGTGCGCAGGAGTCTCCGGGTGTGAGCGTGGTCTGTGCCACAGGCAGGGCTGAGGAGCAGGGACAGGGTCAGAGCAGGGACAGGGTCAGAGCAGGGACAGGGTCAGAGCAGGGACAGGGTCAGAGGAGGCAAGGCCGAGCTGGAGGCCCTGGAGGCCTCAGCGTTGACCAGATGTGTGATTCCAGAAGTTGCTGCACCTGAGGCACTGCTGAGCGGCCTGTTGCCCTCGTGCCTTTTAGAGAACGCAGGGATTCAGCTGCCCGGCTGAGCCACTCCGAATCCGAGCGGGCAGCCAGGATCACCGTCCCATTTCACAGGTAGGAAAACTGAGGCTCAGCACGGTTCACAGCCCAAAGAGCAAGACAGAATCAGCTCCGGGGCGTCCCAGTGTCCAGCCGGGGTCCTGCCACCTGATGGATGGGGCAACCGAGGCCAGCAGAGGGTGGGCCCTGCCTGGGCTCACACAGGGGTGGCCTGTGTGGAGCGCTGCCCTCTGTGCTCACGTGGGGTGACCTCCCCCCATCATTCTCCAGCCCTAACCCCATGTCAGGGGGGCGGACAAGAGGCCCAAGAGCGGACCCGGTGGCCACCCCTTCACCCGACGGCGACAGGGAGGAGGAAAGGCTGCTGGCCGCGGGCCCGGGGGAGACTCAGCAGTGGGAGCCCAGACCTCAGAGCCGACTGGGAAGGGCCCCCACCCACACACAGCCCTGACCTTGGGCGATTTGCTTCCCCTCTGTGGGCCTCAGTTTCCTCCCCCACAGGGTGGGTTTGAAGGTTAAAGACGATGCCTGTGGCCAGCCTGGCCCAGCCTGACGCTCACCACCCCCCAGCCATTGCTGTCATCTCCTGCTTTCCTGCTGGGGCGGCCTCCGACCTGCTGTGTGACCCTGGGCAAGTGCCTTCCCCTCTCTGGACCCCAGCCTTCCCCTCTGCTCAGGGGGGAGCTGGTAAGGGGTCCTGAGGGCCAGAACCTATAGGAAAACGGTAGGATTCCCGGGTGAAGGGGTGGAGCGGGGAGGCCCTGGGCCTGATGGGCAGCGAGGCCTGAGGGGGGAGCAGGCTGGGGGCCGGTGAGGGTGAGGAGGGAGGTGGGGTGCCAGCCCAGCCTGCAGCTGGCCACCCCTGGGAATCCCCAGGCTAAAGTTAACCCCGTGCTGGTTGAAACCAGAACTCAGGGTAACAAAAGGGGAGAAGGAAGGGGAAGAGAAACCGAGCCCGTGGCCAGCAGGGCGTGGGACCAGCGACAAACAGGGCCAGCTGGGGTGCAGGGGGCGCGCAGGGCGGTTTCAGAGCCGTCCCCGGATGTTTGTGCAGTTTGCAGGTGGGGGTACAGAGCCCTCCCCCACCCTGGCCCCCTCCGGGCTTGGCCGGCGCCTGGTGCTGCCCCCTGGCTGCCTCTCCAAGTCCTCTCCAGTTCCATCCTGGGTCCTGGAATCCCCGAGGGTCCCACCTCGAGGGATGTCAGAGCCACACTGGCCGCCTCCTGGTCAGCGGGGTCCCGGGAGGGGATGGCCGGGGTCACAGAGCGAGTGGACGCAGGGGAGGGCCGCACTCTGAGCCCCGGGCCAGGTCCTTCTTACAGCTGAATGAGCCGGTGAGTGGGTGAGCGGGGCGCACAGGCATCGGCCTCCCCGGGACCCCGGGACTCGGAGGGGCCTTGGGAGACACATCCAGCCTCACAGGAGGGAATGTGTCCCCTGTGTCCTCGGCCCGGGAAGGTGCCCCCCCTTGACCCCTTGACCCCAGCAGTCTCACGGAGATGCCTCCTGGTGCGTGTCCGGCAGCGATGCGCTGCTGAGGGCCTAGTGCCCACGGCCCCCAGGGGCCTTGGAGACGGGCCACAGGCCGATCCCAGAGTGGGGGACAGTGGGGTCCCGGCAGGGGACGAGGGACGGTCCCGCCCGAGCCCATCTTTGTGAGAACGACGGGACCGCATGCAGAGGAGGGTCTGGGAGTGAGAGCAGAGGTTTGCTCTCTTTCATTCTGTACACTCCTCCCTGTGCTCCGGTTTCTCAAAGAGCGTGTGGCGCTTTATCGCCAGAAAACAAAAGAATGGACTGATTTCAGATCAACGACCCACTCACCACGGTGCACGCGATGTGCGTGACACCCGGAGAGGCCTGCCCCCGTGACAGGTGTGCGGGTGCCCCGAGAGCCGTGTCCACAGCTCCACTCCCATCCCCGGTCCCCGTCTGCTGCCTGGGGCTGCCGCGGGGAGGAACTGCGGGTCAGGCTGTGGTTTTATCTCGCACCTTTCGCTTTTGTGACTTCAGTACAGGGATCGTGCCCTTCGTGGGCAACTGTGGAAAAGAGGCTTTTTCTCTCACTTAAGCGCATTGAGCCCCATTCCCTTACCATCCGACAAAGATCACCCACGCCTGCCACAGGCATGACCGGGCCCGGGACTGCGCCGACTCTCCCGGGAGGGGGCCGTGCGGAACACGCGCGTGGAGGCCGGTCATTCGAGGCCCAACATGGATTCTTGCTCCTTCGTGTTATCCTGTCCAAATCCGGGAACCTCTGTCACTGCTCCCACTCCACATGGAGGCGGGAGGCGGGAGGAAGTTTCTGGGCCGTTGAACGAGAGACGGAGGTCTCCAGGCATTTAGCAGAGAGGGTTGGAGGCAGGCAACCCCGTTTCAATGCAGTTAACAACAGGCGTGAGCAATTGCACACCAAGCCCTTTCTGCAAACAGTGAGGCAAACCTCCCACGTATAACGCGGGTGGGCGCGGACAAGGCCAGCCCGGGCCTGGCTGGGAGTTGGGAGGAGGGAAGCGGCGACTGACACGGCGGCCCAGGGAGTCGCCACCAGCTCCCGGGACAGGTCGCAGCCTGGTGTGCGCAGTGGCGGCAGGGGAAACCTGGTTGACAAACTTCTCCACTGTGCAGGTGACGGTTTGCCCTGACGGTCTCTCTCCTCGTGTTCTGGTCCCGTCGATGTTGACGACACGCGTGGCCACGTGCATGCCCATGTGGGGAGCCTGGGGGCATGTTCACAAATCCCTTGGCGAGGCCTGGTGTGGCCAGTGGCCGGAGCGGGTTAGAGACGGTGCTGGAATCTCGCTCTCCGTCAGCTGGTCTGCGGACTCATTCTAATGACATCTGTGTTGCCTGCCTGGTCACCGGATACCTGTCCTTCCTTTCCTTATGTTCATGAAACCTCTGTTTAAAGGAACTCTCTGCTCGAGGGCATGGCCAGCACTCCCTTCCATGAGCGACAGGTGGACAGGCCCAGACCCCCGTGGTTCACTCCTCACTTTCTCCCCCAGAAAAATACAACTTTTCCCACAATTCAGGGTGTCCAGTTCTGTGACCTCGAGCCCCAAGTGGCAAGAACTCGGCCATCCCTGCAGCCTGGCTGCTCCCTGCCTCAGGTCCCCCCTCCAGAACCCTGGCTGACAGAGGGAGAGCTATCTGCCCAAGAGATACAGCTCCTTCCAGGTCTGCAGGCTTTCTTCATCTCACCCCCAGCCCAGTGCCGGGAGCTTCAGGGCTCTCAATGAGGGGAGGGAGGGAGGTGGAAAGGAAGGGAGGGAGGACAGACGGAAGGAAGGATGGAAGGAGTGGGTGGATGGCCATGTGCATGGGTAAATAACTGATGGATGGATGAACGGATGAGTGGTTGGGTGGGTGGATGAGTGGGTGGTTGGTGGGTGAGTGGGTGGATGGGTAGTTGTATGGGTGGGTGGTTGTATGGGTGAATGTATAGATGAATAGCTGGGTGGGTGGATGAGTGGGTGGTTGGTGGGTGAGTGGGTGGGTAGATAGTTGTATGGGTGAATGGATAGATGAATAGTTGGGTGGGTGGATGAGTGGGTGGTTGGTGGGTGAGTGGTTGGGTGGGTAGTTGTATGGGTGAATGGATAGATGAATAGCTGGCTGGGTGGATGAGTGGGTGGGTTGGTGAGTGAGCGGGTGGGTGGGTAGTTGTATGGGTGGGTGGTTGTATAGGTGAATGTATAGATGAATAGCTGGGTGGGTGGATGAGTGGGTGGTTGGTGGGTGAGTGGGTGGGTAGATAGTTGTATGGGTGAATGGATAGATGAATAGTTGGGTGGGTGGATGAGTGGGTGGTTGGTGGGTGAGTGGGTGGGTGGGTAGTTGTATGGGTGAATGGATAGATGAATAGCTGGCTGGGTGGATGAGTGGGTGGGTTGGTGAGTGAGCGGGTGGGTGGGTAGTTGTATGGGTGGGTGGTTGTATAGGTGAATGTATAGATGAATAGCTGGGTGGGTGGATGAGTGGGTGGTTGGTGGGTGAGTGGGTGGGTGGGTAGTTGTATTGGGTGAATGGATAGATGAATAGCTGGGTGGGTGGGTGAATGGATGGGAAGATTGGTGATGATTGATGGCTCAGTGGGTGGATGGGTAGGTGTGTGGACAGACGGATGGCTGATGAATAGATAGATGGGTGAGTGGGTGGATTGGTGGGTGCCAGAGTGGATGAGTAGTTGGGTGGTGAGTGGATGGACGGTTGTTTGGGCAGGTGGGGGAGGAGGGGGAGATCCTGATCTTGGGAAACACAGAACCTTGGTTCCTGTGGAGAAACGCTGAACCAACGCATGGGTTCCAACCCCAGATCTGACGCTGACCTGAGTATGACCTTGGACCATTTCCTTCATGTCTCTAAGCCTTGTCTCCCCATGATGCAGAGGAAGCTGGTCCTGCCCTGCTCACCTCACAAGCTGCTGGAAGGACACACATCCATGAGACGCGGTGGGAACCCTAGAGAGCGCCTCGGGGGCACCCCTGGTGCTGGGGGCACCTTGCGGGGCTGGGTCCCAGTTTGTGGTAAGCATTTCAGGGTGGAACCCAGACAGACCTGAGTCCGAGTCCTGGTTCCACCACTTTCCAAGCGTATGACTGTGGCCTGGTGACTGCCTTCTCTGTGTCCTCCTCTGTCACATGGAGGCGATGACGGTGGCAACCATCCCTCGGGGCTGTGTGAGGGTACGAGCGGGTAATTCCAGAAAGCGCTCAGCGTAGCACCAGTCAGGGGTGCCTCGATGGATCTGAGGCCGGCCTTCTGGGGTCACAGAGAAGAGACCCAACCCCCGTGCCCGCAGTAGAGTGCCCGGGAGGCCACGAGGAGTTCCTGGACATCCACCCCAGGGGGCTGCAAAACCCCGGAATGTGTCCGCATGAATGTGCACCGCGCGCAGAGCTCAGGGCTCTGAGAGGGTCAACCATTGTCACCCAACCCAAGACCCTTGTCAAGGACCCGAGACCCACCCAAGAGCATCCAGGGTTTCGGGGGGACAGCAAAGCTCGGGCATTCGTCCCGGTGGCAGACCCTCCCTGCCGGGAGCAGGGGCCTGGCGCCAGCAGGATGGCCCCCTCCTGGGAGCAGCGTGCACAGGCAGGGGCTGCAAGAGTTGGGGGAACAGCAGGGCCACCGTTTGCATGGAGCCGTAGGATCGTGGGGGCGTTTCAACTTTCTTTTTAAATGTTTATTTATTTATTATTATTTTTTTAAATACATTTTTAATGATTTCAGAGCGGAAGGGAGAGGGAGAGGAAGAGAGGAACCTCGATGATGAGAGAGAACCATGGATCGGCTGCCTCCTGCACGGCCCCCCCCAACTGGGGATGGAGCCTGGGGGGGCCCTTCATTCCCAAGCCTATGCTCTATCCACTGAGCCAAAGCAGCTAGGGCTCCAGTTCCTTTTTAAGTTTGTCCTTCAGTTTGCTGCAGGACTTCAACAACCACAGTGAAGGAGAAAGAGGAGGTGGCTGGGGGCACAAAATCCCCACCCGCCCTCAGGCACCTCCAGTTCTCCAGTTCAGGATCTTGCGCCCGCCAACACCCAGGGCAGAGAGCCTGTCAGATGTGGAGCGGGCTGGAGGGCCGGGAGCAGGTGATCCAGGAGGGCCTGGAAGAGATTTCTCTCCGGTTCCGGGGCCCCTCCTGTCCGAGACCCTCAGGTGCCTCCAGGGCCCCCCCTCCGGGCCCAGGTGGAAGCAAAGGGGCGTGAAAGTGCGAGGAGGACGCAGGTGCCCGCTGCCCGGGAGGGAAATCACCTTTGGCTTGTTTTCGAGTTCCTCTTAAAATAGAGTCTTGGTCTTGGTCTCTGGTTGAAAAACAATAACCACTTGCTGTAAACAACGCGAAGAGGACAGAGAAACAAACTGGGGGGGGGGGGGGGGGGCGCGGAGATGCACCCCCACCTTCGCCCAGAAGAGTCCCCGGCTGTTACTCGGACGGGCCTCCTGTTTTCGTTGTCGACTGTGATGGGCGCCGTCGATGACCGAAGCAAAGCTAACGAGCGATAAGAAGCCTGGCGATGGCGCACGTTGTCGTCAAAGTGCCGGTGACCGGATTGTCCATTTCGGCACGTCTTGTTGATGTCAGAGAGGAAGGGAGAGAGGGAACATCCGTGAGGAGAGGGAATCACGGCCCGGCTGCCTCCCGCACGCCCCCCACGGGGGATCGAGCCCGCCACCCGGCCGTGTGCCCTGACCGGGAATCGAACCCTGGCCTCCTGGCTCACAGGCCGACACCCAGCCACGGAGCCACGCCGGCCGGGCCTGACTGTTGGTTTTTAAATGGCGAATTCCGTGTGAGGCGAACTGCCCGTCCATTAGCAGCCCAGACCCAGGACGCGGGCAGGACCCCAGGGGCCCCGAGTTCCTCACTCTTCCTCCTGGTGTCCCCCCCTCGGTGGGCGCCCTTACACCGGCCATCTCCCTGCTCTGCAAAGTCGCCCAGGCTGAGCTAGGCGGCGGCGACTTCTTTCCCCCCCCCCACGGCCCCTCTGAGTCCCCCTGGCTCCCCTGCGGCCCCCCCGTTACCGCCTGGGGCCTGGAGGGGGTCTGTCCAGGGCCCTGCATCTGTGCAGCGCATTGCTTCTCTGTTTTGTTTTCAAAGATGGAGACGGCTTCATTTTCTTCCCTGAGTATACAGAGAAATACAAATATCCTTTACAATAACACAGAAATAAAAGTATAAAGGGGTTTCCAGCACAGCCTGCAGTTCCGTGCTGGGCGTATCTGGTGTGTGTCCTTCCAGATACGACCTTGAATTTCACATAGAGGATAGGATGATTGATAGATAGATAGATAGATAGATAGATAGATAGATGATAGATAATAGATGATAGGTAATAAATGATAGATGATAGATAATAGATGATAATGATAGATGATAATAATAAATGATAGATAATAAATGATAGATGATAGATAATGATAGATGGTAATAAATGATAGATGATAGCTAATGATAGATGATAATAACAAATGATAGATAGATGATAATAAATGATAGATGATAGATAATGATAGATGATAATAAATGATAGATGACAGACAGAAGAGGTTTTTATTCGTGTTTTTTTTTGTGTGTGTGTTTTAAATATATTTTATTGATTTTTTTACAGAGAGGAAGGGAGAAGGATAGAGAGTGAGAAACATCCATCAGCTGCCTCCTGCACACTCCCTACTGGGGATGTGCCCGCAACCCAGGTACATGCCCTTGACCGGAATCGAACCCGGGACCCTCGAGTCCCCAGGCCGACGCTCTATCCACTGAGCCACACCGGCCAGGGCCTTTTCGGTTTTTAATGTACTTTTATTGTTGATAGTATTACAGACATCTCCCATTCCCTCCCCTTCCCCCCATCCCCCCCCAGCCCCTCCCCACCCCCACTCCCCCCCAGGTCCTCACTGCCCTGGTGCCCGGGTCCATGGGGTGCATGTGAGCACAGCGGCCCTGGGTTTCTCTCTTCTCGCCCCGGCCCGCGTGGCGGTGTGGCAGCTGCTGCGGCCTCTGGCTTCGGCGCTGCTTCTTTGGTCAGTTCACCGCCTTCCCCCGATCCCACACGTGAGGGAGCTCGGTGGGGTCTGTCTCCCTCCGCTCGGCTTTTTCTCTCAGCGTATTTCCCAGGAAGAGCTTGTCTTTCGCGCAGAGCAGCACCCCCCGCCGGTGTGGGTCACCTGGGCGCGCACCCCACTGTGGGCCCCTATCCCTGTCCCACCACTGACTTCAGGGGGACCCTCCCCAGCCCTCCCCCCAGGAATCAAACAGAGGTGAGGCCCTCTAAGGCCCTGGAAGGAGGGTGCAGACCACTCCACACCTTCCAGACAGGGAAGCACGCGCCACCCCCCACCCCCACCCCCGGCCTGGGATCACCCCTGGTCCTACGGAAGGGACTGCACAGGCATGAAAGAGAGGAACCTGGGGACACCCCTCTCCCACCCGCCCCACCCCAACCCCAGCTCGGCCCTGAGGCAGGGCCAGAGGGGGGCCCAGGCCTCTCCCAGCTCCTCGGAGCCCCCCCACCAGGGACCTGAGCAGGCCTGACCCCTTCCTCAGGAGGACTTGATCTCTACACACACGCACACACACACGCACACACGCTGCTCCCCGCATAGCCCTGGCAGCAGGAGCCCCTGGGGGAGGAGAGGGCTCAGAGCTGTGAGCTCAGCCCTGGCTGCTGGCGGGGGGTTGGGGGGGAAAGGGGGGGATGAGGGGTGCCTGCAAGGCTGGGAGTGAGGGCCTGGGAATGTCCCGAGGTCAGCGGGCTGGGGGTGGGGGCTGGGGGCCTGCCTGTGCGGCTGTGGGGGACACACGAGGCCCTGTTGGTGGTTCCCAGGGTTAGAGCGCAGGGAGGGGGGGTGTCCCCTCTGCCCTGAATAGCACATGGTCCCCCGTTTCTGAGTTCAGAGGCCTCCTGTCCGGCCTCAATGCGGGGGCTTCAACAGGAGGCCTCCAGCCCCAGCGCCTCTAGCAGCAGAGCCTGGTACCCCCGTCTCAGAGCCCGGGTGTCAGACCCATCAGCTGCCCCAGAAGCCAGAGGGAAGCCGGGGGATCACGGGGAACCCAGAACGGGCAACAGAAAGTGGGTGCCAGACACGCAGCTCACAGGAGAAGCCAGGCCCGCAGGCCACGAAGGACCCAGGACTGGAGGCCCATTGTGCTCCCCAACATGCACCCACATGCCCCGGCCCTGGGGGGCCCCTCTCGGCCATGCTCCCCCCTGAGACCTGCACCCTGAGGCGGCATCGGCCACATGGGGCTGAGGAGCCTCAGGGGCCACAGTCAAGGCCAAGGAGCTGCCACCCTCCAGGCTCCTGGCCAGCCTGGTAGGGCTCACGCTGGCCTGAAGCACATTCAAGGCTGAGAGTCAGCTCCAGGCTCTCGGCTTCCCAGCTCGCACCCCACCTGGCGAGGTCAGGGTGGGGGCAGCCCCGACTGGAACAGGGGCCGGGGGACCTCGCTGTGAGCGGTCCCAGGCCCAGCAGAGGGGCCCAGGAAGGTGTCTATTGTCAGGGGCGAGCCACACAGCGCCTGGGGGGAGAAGCTGCCTCCTCCTGCCACCCCCTTTGGACCTCGGGGAGCACAGTGCTCCCACTGCCCCGGGTGCCTCCCCATGGCCCAGGCCCCACCCCAGCTTTCCCAAGCCCAAGGGGCTTGAGTGTACCCCTGGGGAGAGGAGCTCAGGCGGGTCAGGAGGTGCCCCGGGAGCAGGAAGGCCAGGCGATCAGGACCCCAGCCAGGCCGCCTCCACACCGCCCTCCCCTGACTGTCCTCCCTGGGCCGCAGGGAGGGTCCTACCCAGCTGCCTTCCTGGTCATCACCTCCCAAGTGTCCCTGTGCAGTGCCCCCGCCCGCTCACGCACATCCACGTGCACATACACACGCACACGCTCACACGCACAGGGCACACACAGCCCACACGCTCACCCAGGCGCACACCCGTGCTGACAGTGCCCTCTAATGGCCACTCTCGTCATCGCTCTAAAAGGTCCCACAGGAGCTGAAACCGACTTGGCTCAGTGGATAAAGCGTCGGCCTGCGGACTGAAGGGCCCGGGTTCGATTCCGGTCAAGGGCATGGACCTTGGTTGCCGGCACATCCCCAGTAGGGGGCGTGCAGGAGGCAGCTGATCGATGTTTCTCTCTCATTGATGTTTCTAGCTCTCTATCCCTCTTCCTTCTTCTCCGTAAAAAATCAATAAAAATATTTTTTAAAAAAAGAAAGGTTGAAAAAAATAAAAAATAAAAAAGGTCCCCAGGAGCCTCATGGGAAACCCCGGCTGCACAAGGCTGAAGGTCATTCTCTCCTTTCCCGGGAGGCATGTGACCAGGCCAAGGTCATACAGGAGGCAGGTGAGGGAACCCTGCCCACCCCCCGACTCCTAAGCCAGTGCTCTCGCCCCTTCCCACTCAGCACTCAGATCCCAGCTCCCAAGGCCCTGCCAGAGTTGGGGGGTTCTTATACCCCCACCTTCCACATACACAGGGTCCCGTGAGCTCCCTCCTTCCCCAGAAAAAAAAAAAAAAAAAAGCGCCTTTCATTCCACGTGTAGCTGCTGAGCAGCTCCAAAGCCCGGGCTGCCTTAGGCCCTGGAGTGGCCTCTGAGACCTAGACCTGGAGCAGAGTCCCGGGGGCCACAGGCCCAAGCGAACCCCACATGACACCACGTAGGGCAGGGAGAGCCACGCGATTGGGGTAGGTGGTGGCCAGAAGAGGCCATCCCTGGGTAACGCCAGGGGGCTCGCCCGGGAGGTGCCCGGGAAGGGGTGCTCCTGGCAGAGGAACAGCAAGTGCAAAGGCCCTGGGGTGGAACGCGATGGCAAGTTGCAGGAGCAACGAGGAGGCCAGTGGGGCCAGATCCAAGGAAGCAGGGGGCGGGGGGGAGGGCAGGAGCGGGAGCCAGCAGGTCCCCGAGCACCTGCATTTTGCTCCAGGTTCTCAGAGGTTCCCGCAGGACATGATGCTGACAGCCGGGCTCCTCCCGACTTCCTGCAAAGATATCTCTACGTCACGCAGAGCGGGCGAGAGGGCGTGTGGGAAGAGATGGCACGGGACTGGCGGGTCCCCCGTGGGTGGGCGCTCGGGCGGTTCCGGTTCTCTTTTCACGCACACGCAGCCCGGGGAACCCCTGCGCGTCCCCCACGCCCACACCAGCACTTCTGGAGCGCACACAGCCGCCCTGGAAGTGGGGGACCCCGGGCGCCTGTGTCAGGGGTCCCTGTGAGCGGCAGGATACGTTTACAGCGCGACAGGCCGCCGGCCCCTTCCCCCAGTCAGCCCTTCCCTGGGTCCCTGGCCCTGCCATCCCCAGCAGCGCGCACCCCCACCTGGCACTAAGTGAGAACCCAGGCACAGTCCAGGGGTACAGCTCGGCAGTCACTAAGCCCCGCCACCGTGGTCCCCACTCTGTCCCAGTCTCGGGCGACCCCGGGCTCTGAGCCTCAATGTCCTGTTACTCGGAAGTCCCTGAGCCCGCCCTGCCCTCCTGGTCCCCACTCCTCTGTCCTGAGCACTCCCTGAGCTGCCAGCGAGCGAGGGGACAGACACCCCTGGCTGGTGGTGGGGGGGGGGGGGGGCGTAAGGAGGTCTGGAGCTGGGGCCTTGATTTCCCAGGGTCAGAAGGGACCAGGTGGGGCGACCCCTTCCCCTAGAGTCGTGGGAGCCCCGGACCCTCTCCCCCCCCCATCCCCCCCAAACACAGGCGGCTTCTTAAATGTTGGGCCCAAGACGGGGCGTCTGCTTTTTTATCTTAGGGAGCCGAAAGCGTGATCGTTACGACTTCCCTGTTTTCTAAGCTGGCAGGCCACGCTTCCTGGCCACGGAGCCTTGAAATCGGACAGCCACGCGGCCACGCCAGGCCCCTGCAGCGGAGAACCCGGAGGCGCCTCTGTCCATCCTTGGCGGTTAGCTCAGCTGACCACGGCCCCTTTCCGGGAAGGGAGATGCTCTCCGAGTGACTGTCTCTGCCGCACTCCTCGGTGACATGTGCGCCCTGCAGAGTCCCCTTCCCTTGGCAACAGGCCGGCTGCGGGAGGAGGGGGGGCTGCGGGGGGAAGGGGGAGGAGGGGCGAGGGGAAGGGGGAGGGGGGAGGATGCGGGGGGGGGGGGAAGGGGCGAGGGAAATTCGTGGCCTTTTCCCTCCGGGCTTTGAGGCCAGGGCAGAATGGCCAGGCCCCTGCCCCCCTCCCGGAGCCCGGGTGCAGACCGGTGATCCCGCGGGGCGCACCCCAACCCGGCCTCAAACAGGGGAGGAATTCTTGCCTAGACCTGGGCCACTCAGGGCCGCCCGAGACCCAGGGGCCCCCCCGCTCTGTTTCCCCAGGGTTCCCCCTGCCAGGCCAGGTCCCCCCCACCTTGGCTGGCTTCCCTGCCGAAGGCAACGTGGCTCTGGCAGAACGGGGCCTCTGTTTGGGCTCAATGTGTGTGCGCCCCCAAAATTCACAGGCTGTGGCCCTCAACACCGACATGGGGTCTTTGGGCGGTGATCCGGGATGGATGAGGTCAGGGGGGACCCTGGGGTGGGGGGCTGCCCTTAGAAGAGGGAGAGAGAGAAGTGAGCGTCTGCGTCCATCCCCAGCGCCCCCTCTCTCCACGCACAGACGGAAGGCCGGACGGGCTCACATCAGGCGCCCAACCTGCGAACGCGGGATCTGCGGCGCCCCAGCCGCCCAGCTGCGGGAGGTCAATGCCCACGCGCACCCACCCGGTCTCCGGCGTTCTGTTATGGCAGCCGGAGCCCAGAAGCCGGGACACAGGGTCCACATCGGGGCTGGAAAGGACATGGCCCCGGGGGGGAGGGGGGCGGGGAGCAGAGGGAGGTGGCGGACGGCCCCCCTGGGACGGACACGGGTAAAGATAGCCCCCACCCCTTGCCGCCCAAGGGCAGCGGGGCGCCCTGCAAAGGAGGCCTCGGGGACCAGGGGCCAGAGGGACGCAGTGCGGGGTGCCCGCGGGCCTGGCTCCCAGCGCTGCCAGCGTTGGCCCAATGGGCCCGTGAGCCAAGGGGCTGTGGTGGCAGGCAGGTCCGCCCTCACCCGCTGGCCTGCCTGCTGCTGCCACCTAGTGGCTCACCCGCCAAGAACTGGGAACCACAGGGAACCCCGCCCTAGAGCACCATTCCCTGGGGGGGGGGGGGGGGGAAGGGGCTCCCAGGAGCCCCCTGGTGGCAAGTTGTTGCCATGGCGCCTTCTCCGTCACAGAAGGGGCACGGGTTCTGGGTCTGGCCTTGCTTTCCCCGCCTGTGATGCTTCTTCCAGCGCCGCCACCCCTCGCGGCTGTCCCCCAAAGCACCGCGTCTAATCAGGGGACCTGCTCCCCAGCCAAGGACCTGCACGGGGGCAGGGTCTCGTCTGAGCTTGGAGATATGTACCCTGTTGCCCAGAAGCGACCGGCCTCGTGCAAAAAGCGGAGCGGCTTACCGAGGGCTCCGCGGTGGGAGCTAACACCCCGAGGGGTAGCCGTCTGTCATCCGGGGGCTGCAGTGTACCCTTGGAATCAAAGGCCATTGTGTGGTGCGGCCCCTCTCCCAGAGCCACGCTCCCGGCGTCTGGGGACCGGGAGGTGGGAGTAGGAATGGCCCTTTCACAAGGAGTCCTGCCTTGCACGAGCGTTGAGACCTGCGGCTTTGGAGAGCTTAGCGCCCCCACGAGACCATGCACCCACCAGGGGGCGCTACGATCGCTCCAACCGGCCGGGAAGAGGCGCTGCGCCTCGGGTTGGACGCATAGAAATCAGGCGGCGGCGGCTGCACGAGGGGGCAGGAGGCCTTGGTCCAGAACTGAGGGCACCGAGGGCTTGGTAGGTCTCTCGGAGGCACCTCTTAGGGACTCAGAGCCTCAAAGCACGAAGGTTTCGATCTGCCGCCACCGCCAGATCTTACGCCCCATGACCGGCCGAGGGGTCCAGGCTGCGGGCCAGAGAAATAACATCCAATCGGTCGAGGGAGAAAGATGTCGCAGCTGTAACGGCGACCTCGGGACGAGGGTGGCCAGATTTGGCAAATTAAAAACAACAACACAGATGCGCAGTTAAAGGTGGTTTTCGGAGAAACAACGAAGACTCTTTTTCGAGTAACTTGTGTCACATGAACTATTTGGGACATCCTTACACACACACACACACACAAAAAATCATTGTTTGCACGGCCTCTGGCTTATCTCACAGCCCCATCTTCACGGCCCATGCCCCAAGAACTGCAGGAACTTCGCACCTTCTTTTCTTGGCTCGCTCTACGTCTCTGTGTGTTTGTATTTCTTAACCACCTTCTCTCTTCTTCTCGGCGTTGCTATGTTCACAGACAGGTTGTTGGAGGCTAGGAGAGTGGTCAGTGCCAACTGTGGCTGACCTTGAGGAGAAAGTAAGGTCGTCTGCTGTGTATTCCATGGCTCAGGAGGGCATGCGTCTGCTCATTGGAGAGGGAGGGAGAAGGAGGGGAGGGACTTTTGTGAAAAGGCCGGATGCTGCTTGGCTGAAAACCGTGGTTTGGCCAGCTGGTGCAGTACCAGGCTTTGCCAATAGAGGGTGCTGGAGGCACACTGCAAGGCCATAGCCCGGAGACGGCCTCTCCCGCATTTCCCGGCTTTCTCTCCTTTCTTATTGAGCACAGGAGCCGGCGATTGGTCCAGTCTCTGCTTTTTTATTGAGCACAGGAGCCGGCGATTGGTGCGGGGGATGGCCGGTCTCCCCTCAGTGACCCTGGCTGACCGGTCCCAGCTCTGCACTCAGGCCCCGTGAGTCCGGGCAGCCACTGCTGCCACAAGACCAGCTTCCGTCAGGGCAAAAGACCACGGCCACTTCTGGACACCAGCCCGGGCCCCCACTCTCTGGCCAGGGGCCAGCTCCTGCCAGCCAGACTCCGACAGGTGTTCCCTGAAGCCACCTGGCCTTCCCCCTTACACGCATCTTTTCGTTCTGAACCATTCATTCATTCATTCATTCATTCACTCATTCGCTCATTCAAGTATTTATTGACTTCCTTCCCCCAGCTGCTGCACCTGCTTTCCTCTGGCACCTGGGACCCAGGCTCCCCTCACAGCCCCAGCTTCATCTGGAAGGATGGGGGGACTTCCGGTCGAATTGGCATATTATGCTTTTATTATCATAGATTATTATAGATGGCTTGCTGTGTGCCGGACACCGTTCTAATAAGCACGTGTGTGCGAGTGCTTGTGCAGACATGTATGTGATCTTTTACCCTGGGTATACCCCGGGGAGTGGCATGACTGGACCCTGCTAGACGTAGTTAGCTAGCGTCTTCCGCAACCACTGTCTTCCGAGGAGGAGGTACACTTCTCCTCTTCCATGAACGGTGCGGAGACAGGAGTGGACAGAGAAGGAAGCACAACAGAGTCTCGCCTTAAGTGTAAGAGAGCGAGAGAGAGAGAGAGACTACAACCCGGCCGATGGTGGTCCTCGGAGCTCACAGCAGGCCACGATGGGCTGTGATACGCATTTTGAATTTGTTCCCAAGTTTCCCGTTTCACAGAAGATAGGTTTCTGCTGTCCGTATGACTTGGCTACATTTTTTTTTTTTCACTCAACATGGTGTTCTTGGGACCTGGCCACGATCATAGAGAGAGAGCCAGATCATTTCTACTGGTTGCTGAAGAGTTCATCATATGCATGTACCACTGCACAGATCCGTGTGTGTGTGTGTGTGTGTGTGTGTGCGTTTTACATACGTGTGAACCTTTGGTGGGGCTTAAGCAATACGGTCTTTATGGCCACACCAACCTGAGCGACATGAGGCAAGTAGTTCTCTAGACCGGGTGACTTAGAGGCTGTAAAAATCCATCCCAAGTCTCACCCGAAATCAACATGCATATACACACGTGTGAGTATCCTAGGTGCATATGCAATACCAGCATATGGTATACGCCGTGTGTGTGTGTGTGTGTGTGTGTTGTATACAGTAGGCATTTCCTTATCCAACGTTTTGCTGCTACAAACAATGCGCTGTTCTCAATATTAATACCCAGACGTGGGGCCGCCGAGTCGGAGGGCGCGCGCGTGCTCCGTTCCTGCTCCCCGTTCCAGCTGTGCTTGCGCCCCGCCAGCCGTGTGGGCGTTCTAGTTCCCTACCTCCTGGCAACACTCGGGATTGCCAGGCTTCTCCCCTCTCACCCCCACACTCTTCCGACACCTCCCTTTCATTTCCCGGGGGACAAGCATGGTTCTTGGCCCATCGGTGTGGCCACCACCCAGGTCTGATTCAGTAAAAAGTCACATGGGGGGGCAGCCCCTGCGGGCCCCTGGGGCCTCGGTCGGGGCTGCACAGACAGTAGCTCCCATCCGGCGTCAGCCTCGCACCAGGGCCGACTGACTCCCCACGTGAGCCCGGCCAGGCCCGGCCCGCCCATGAACCCTCCCCAGGGCTGGGCTGTTGAAGTAACTGCTGATTCCGGGCAGAGCTGCCACGGGACAGTTGGTTTGGAATGTTCTGGGTTCTGAGACCGTCAGGGAGCCAAGCAGACCGGTCACGGGTCCATACTGGGGCCCCCTGATCCTGACAAAGGCTCGGGCAAAAGATCCGACCTTGAATGTGTGGGGGTGGGGGGGGAGGTGGGGCAATCTGCTGCCTTTTCCCAAGGGACCGAGAGGCGTCCGTTGCAGGAGAACGAGCAGGGGGCTGGCCGGAGCTAGGGTTCTGTCCCGGACACGGGTCTATGCCTCCATTTCCTTGCCCAACATTGGTGGGCGGCCTGGACCGTCCCGGGAAGCCGGAACCAGTGACAAGGATGACAGATTATTGGCTCTTTGGCAGAGAAGGAGAGAGAATGCGTGAGAGCATCTGTGAGCGGGGTTTTCTATCCGTGAACCACAGAGGCCCGGTCATGGGCACAGGGTTTGGGGCAGTTTTTCCCGCACAGCATGCTGCATCGTGTGTGCAAAACAGCACCACGCCCACCCTGGCCGGACTGGCTCCGTGGATAGAGCGTCGGGCTGCGGACTGAAGGGTCCCGGGTTCGGTTCCGGTCAAGGGCACAGGCCCGGGTTGTGGGCTCGATCCCCAGTGGGGGCGTGCAGGAGGCAGCCGATCAATGATTCTCTCTCATTGATGTTCCTCTCTCTCCCTCACCCTTCCTCTGTGAAATCAATAAAATATATATACTTTTTTAAAAAAATCACCACAACCAACTGTAATTTTTACACCTGCCATTGTTTAAATTAGTGGAAGTCAGCACATCCTGGCCAGGGAAAGAGTCCTGCTCTGCAGCGCCACCTCCTGGTCATGGACAGACATACCTCAAGGCCACACACAACCTTAACTCACAGCTGCCCCCTGGGTTCTGTGACCCAGTGCTGCCTCCTCCCTTAGCTGCTGAGCGAATGGCCGCATACCTCAGCCCCTTCAACCCCAGAAGCTCCCTGGCCTCTTCGCCTTCTGGATGGGGACACAGCCCTGTGATCCAAGGAAGGCCGCCTGCGGGAGGGACCCCCTGCAAGCAGACCTGTTAAAGTGCTCCCCAAATAAAGTGTGGGCTGTGTTCTTTTTCATTATATTTTATTGTATTGATTTCAAATAGGAAGGGAGAAGGAGAGAGAGAGAGAGAGAAACACCAATGATGAGAGACAATCATAGAACGGCTGCCGCCCCACACTGAGGATCCAGCCTGCAACTTGACCTCCGGGTTCCTAGGTCAATGCTCAACCACTGAGCCACGTGGTTTTTTTAAAACAGGCCCCTTATTGGAGGACATGCCCGCCACTCACAGCTGTCACAGACCTCCAGCAAAGCCTCCTGGCTGCCCTCAGTCTAGGGGGTCAATACAGCTCCTACAGACTTCCACGAGCTGGCTGTTGGGTGGACAGAAGATTCAAATTCATTCTTACAATTTCATTTTATTTTTAATTGGGATGTAATTGACATTATATTCTTGTCAGGTGCACAACATAATGACTCTGTTGGTGTATATGCAAAGCCACCTCCAGGATACGTCTCCCTGACCTCTGCCATCATATGTGGCTGCAAGCTTGGCTCTGTCTTGTGCTGAGGACACGGAAGATCCAGTCTTTCAGCTGCTTTCCCAGACACAATAGGGCAGCGCTCCCTGCCGGGTCCCCGTGCTGCCCATCCTCCCCAGAGCCAGGTGGTCACACCTGGGAGTTTCTACTCCTGGTCCCCTCCCCCCACTTGGACACCCCCTTCATCGCCCACCATGGCAACCCCTAGTCTGTTATAGTTTGATCTCTGTGAATTGCCAATTCTTGTGCTTAAAATCACAAAGCAAATCTAAAGCAGTTGCGCTGGTTAAAGGGGAGTAAATCATAATGGGGTGCGAACAGGGCCAGTGGCCCTTCCAGCACAGCGCACAGTGCTGAGCCCCAGGCAGGAGCAGGGCCTGGACCAGCTGTCACTCATCTCAGCCTCAAGTGAGTGGAGCCCAGGGGGAGGGATCAGGGCCCTGCAGGGCGAGTGGGAAAGGCCTTCCCTTCCTTCAGGACCCTGAGCCTGGGAAAGCGCTGCTCTGAGTGACATGGAGGCCAGAAGGGAGGGAAGACAGTTCACCCCCAGGTAGGGTCCCCGGATGAACCAGGGCCCAGGGTGTCAGTGAGGGAATAAGCAGAAGCCACAGGTCACAGGCTAAGCTGAGAAGGCAGCTGATGGAGAGCTCACCCCCTCACAGACGAGAGGGGTTTTTGTCTCACTTCCCCACAGGCCTGCAGCACTGTGGGACCCTTTATACTGCTGTCCCATGATGAGCAGTAATAATCGGCCTCGTCCTCAGCCTGCAGCCCCGTGATGGTCAGGGTGCCTGAGCTGCCAGACTTGGAGCCAGAGAATCGATCCGGGACCCCTGAGGGTCGGTTGCTATTACCATAGATGATGAGTTTGGGTGTCTTTCCTGGGAGCTGCTGGTACCAGTTGACATAGTTACCCCCAATGTTGGAGCTGCTTCCAGTGCAGGAGATAGTGACCCTCTGGCCCGGGGTCCCCGACACTGAGGACGGCTGAGTCAGCACAGGCTGGGCCCAGGATCCTGGAAGAGGGGGAGACACAGAGAGGGTGAGTCTGGGTCTAGAGACAAAAGGAGGCAAAAGGGCCCATGTGTCTTCCCAAGGCCCCTTCCCCTGTCCCTTCTCCAGTCACCTGTGCAGTGAGCCAGGAGGGTGAGGAGGAGAGGGGCCCAGGCCATGGTGGAGGTCATCCCTGAGTCCTGCCTCCTGTGCCCACAGCTGAAGCAGAGCTCCCACACCTCTCTCTTCTATCTTCATAGTCTGCGGGAGGGAGGGCCCAATCATGCAAATGAGGACCCTTCGGTTTTGATCCCTCCCTGGGCCCTGGTTCAGGTTCCTGTGCCTGAGGATGGAAGAGTGAGGGCAGGTGTGGGTGGGGTGGGGCCCAGGTTTGGGGAGTCACAGCTGACAGCCCTGAGCAGATGGTCCTGGGCTTTGTCAGGGGGCTGGTCCAGCTCTGATCTCCCCAGATCCCTCAGCAACGAACCCCCAGCGCTCTCTGGTGTCCAGGCCCAGACACACCATGGAGTGACATGGGGACCAGAACCCATGAGAGACCACCTCTGCCTTCCCACTCCTCTGTCCACTGACCCTGCCCTAGGGCCAGGCCAGGGGTCCCCTCTCGAGGCCTCTCCATCACCTCGGGGCATCTTCAGTGTCTACTCAGCGTCCTCAAGGGGAGGCTGACCACAGCTCCCTGGGCTGCTCAGGGGTCAGGACTCAAGTGGTGTCAGGGCTCAGGTCAGGGCCAGAGCAGGGACAGTCCCGTGAAGGCACGTCCCCTTCTGTGCAGGACGCGGGCTCTGTCTTATTTTTTTATTTTTATTGTTTTAAGTATTACAAATAGTAGTACATATGTCTCCTTTTTTTCCCCCATTGACCTCCCCCCAGCTTCCCCTACCCCCCAAGTACATGCCTTCACCTGCCCGCCCTCCCCCCGCCCCCAGTGTTGTATCCATTGGTTATGCTTATATGCATGCATACAGGTCCTTCGGTTGGTCTCTTACAGCCCCCCTCTCCCAACCTCCCCTGCCTTCCCAATGTAGTTTGACAGTCTGTTCAATGCTTCTTTGCCTCTGTATCTATTTTCCCGCCCCCCCCCCCCCCACATTTCTCTCCTTTAAAAAATTTTGCCTCTGCAGACTAGAAATGAACATATAATAACAAAAAAAAATAATAATAGTAAAAAAATGTTTGAGTCCCAATTTCAATGTCCAACAGTTCTGAGTCCCCGTTTCAATGTCTAATAGTTCCTTATGTGTACATGTCAGCAATGATATCTGGATGGTGGGCACCTGGTGGCCATGCAGGTCCGACCCTCTCTGGTTTGGTCCTAGGCAACCTGCAGCGGTACACAGCTGCTGACTGCTCGCGTGGCAAGGCGTTGTCAGCGTCTTCCGTCTCTGGACTGTTTTTCCTCTTGTCTTCGTGGTTGGAGCAGACCTGCCAATTCCTCTCTGTTGCAGGAATCCACATGATCTTGGAGTTGTTCTCTGAAGATATATAAACATATTCTTGACCAAAAGTTAATAAAGGAATCCTTTCTATATAATTGATTTGGGATCCTTTTTATTTTTGCCCGAGCGGGTTCTGTCTTGTATGGGATTCATTCCTGGTGGCTGGAGGCCTCCTTCCCGTGGGTACCAGGGGCCCTTCCCTGGGGCTGGGCAGGTGGTGGGGAGAAGCCCTCGTGTGCCTTCCTAGTCCGTGGTCATGGGTACCTTCTATTTTCTGTCCTTATTTCCTCCTCCTGAAACCATCGTTCTCCATGGACTGTGGGCTGAGGGTACTCCTAGGTGTCTGTCCTCAAATCACAGTCAGACGTTGGGGTTTACCTGAGAGGAAAGGGGGACATGCAGGACGTGCTGAGCAGAAATGTGGTTAAAACTTCTAATTGCTGTGACAGGGCTTTACTTAAGCTTTACATATTAGTCACCGCTCAGCCACCTTCACATGCATGAATGCCCTGCCGGCGTGGCTCAGTGGTGGAGCATCCACCTGTGAACCAGGAGTCAGGGTTCGATTCCAGGTCAGGGCACATCCCCAGGTTTCAGGCTCAGTCCCCCATAGGGGGAACACAGGAGGCAGGCGGATCCATGATTCTGTCTCATCAGTGATGTTTCTCTCTCTTGGGTCCCTTCCTCTCTGAAATTAATAAATTTTTTAAATGCACGATTATCTAAGAAAACGGTAATCTGAAAATTAACTGTCACTCCATCACAAAGATGGAGGCCCCCATAGCCACACGATTTGGCACCCATTCCTCCCAGACCCCCACCCCCCCGGAGTCCACCAGCCCCAGGGCGGTGGCTGCTGAGAGCGGGCAGTGCTTGCTTCTTCGCTGCGGCAACAGGCGAGGAGCAGCCAGGCCCCGCAGAGAGCTACTGTTGCACAGATTTGTGCACAGGGCTGCTAGTGTTATTATATGTGAAAGTCACAATAAGGCTGATTTAAACATTCTAGGATGACGCCCTGCTCGGCTTGGCTCAGTGGATAGTGCATCAGCCTGCGGACTAAAGGGTCCCAGGTTCGATTGTGACAAAGGGCACATGCCTGGGTTGCGGGCTGGGTGGTCCCTGGTCGGGGCGTGCAGGAGACAGCTTATCGATGATTCTCTCTCATCATTGATGTTTCTGTCTCGCTCTCCTTCTCCTTTCCTCTCTGAAATCAAAAAAGAAATATATCAAAAATAAATAAATAAATACATAAATATAATAAAAATTCTAAGGTGATGCATGTTGATGAAAATGGTGGGTGGAGGTTTTGATGAAAAAGCATTGGAAATGCAATGCCTTCTGCTCTGGGTTGAACGGTGTGAATAGAGGTATTTCTAACATCACTTTCCATTTGAGGTGCGAGATGGCAGCCCTACACTGTGATATGGTTCTGCCGCTTGGAAATCCCGAGTCAGTGCCCTGTGACCCCCCGAGGAGTTTCTAGAAGGTTCCATCCGTCCCAGGAACAGAAGCACTGGCCACAGACACTGGAGAGCGCGTTGTAGCCAGCAGACAGGCAGCTTCAAGCCACAGGGTGGCCAGCCTGGGGGCAAAGTGAGGAAGCAGAGAGCCCAGCTTTCGATGGTCACAAGGATGATGGGCCTCTCAACCTCTGGGCCACAGAGTCAGGCAGTTTTCACTGACAACCAGTGGAGCTGGAGGGGAATTACATCGTTAGCATGAGGTGGGGGAGGGTCTGGGACAGGAGGAGCCTAACAGAGCAGGAGAAGGTGCTTCCTGTCCTTTGAAGATCTGGGTATGAAAAGCTCCAACCAGCCTTTCCTCTCTTTTCAGAGATCTGTGTACTGATCTCGGCGAGGAAGGGAGAGGGAGAAGGAAAGAGAAACATCCTTGATGAGAGAATCATGAATCGGCTGACCGTTACACACCCCCCCACTGGGGATGGAGCCTGCAACCCGGACGTGTGTCCTGCCTGACCAGGAATTGAACCATGACCTCCTGGTTCATAGGTGGATGCTCAACCACTGGGGCACACCGGCCAGGCCTCATTGCCTTTTTCAATCGGGCCCCTTATTGGAGGACATCCCCGCCACTCACAGCTGTCACAGACCTCCAGCACAGCCTCCTGGCTGCCCTCAGTCTAGGGGGTTAATACAGCTTCTACAGACTTCCACACACTGGGCTTTTCTGTGGACAGAAGATTCAGATTCATTCTTACAATTTTTATTTTTAATTGGGGTGTAATTGACATTGTATTAGTGTCAGGTGCACAACATAATGACTCTGTGTTGGTGTACATGCGAAGCCACCTCCAGGATACGTCTCCCTGACCTCTGCCATCATACGTGGCTGCAAGCTTGGCTCTGTCTTGTGCTGAGGACACTTAAGATCCAGTCTTTCAGCTGCTTTCCCAGACACAATAGGACAGCGCTCCCTGCTGGGCCCCATGCTGCCCATCCTCCCCAGAGCCAGGTGGTCACAGCTGGGAGTTTCTACTCCTGGACCCCTCCCCCCACTTGGACCACGCCCTTCATCGCCCACCTTGGCAACCCCCAATCTGTTATAGTTTGATCGCTGTGAATTGCCAATTCTTGTGCTTAAAATCACAAAGCAAATCTAAACCAGTAGCGCTGGTTAAAGGGGAGTAAATCATAATGGGGTGCGAACAGGTCGAGTGGCCCTTCCAGCACAGCGCACACAGTGCCCAGCCCCAGGCAGGGGCAAGGCCTGAACCAGCTGTCACTCATCTAGGCTTCACAGGACAAGGGAGTCCAGCTCCAGAGGAGGGACCTGGCCCCGGAGGGTGGGGAGAGGCCTTTACTTCCTTCAGGACCCTGAGCCTTGAAAAGAGCTGCTCTGAGTGACATGGAGGTTATGGGGGGGGAGGACCATTCACCACCAGGCAAGGTCCCCAGATGAACCTGAATCCAGGGCCTCATCGAGAGAATAAGCAGAAGCCACAGGTCACAGGCTGAGGCGAGAAGGCAGCTGCTGGAGAGCTCACCCCCTCACAGACGGGAGGGGTTTTTGTCTCACTTCCCCACAGGCCTGCAGCACTGTGGGACCGCTGATACTGCTGTCCCATGATGAGCAGTAATAATCGGCCTCGTCCTCAGCCTGCAGCCCCGTGATGGTCAGGGTGCCTGAGCTGCCAGACTTGGAGCCAGAGAATCGATCCGGGACCCCTGAGGGTCGGTTGCTATTATCATAGATGATGAGTTTGGGGGCCTTTCCTGGGAGCTGCTGGTACCAGTGCACATAGTTACCCCTTATGTTTGAGCAGGAGATGGTGACCTTCTGGCCTGGGGCCCCCGACACGGAGGACGGCTGAGTCAGCACAGGCTGGGCCCAGGATCCTGGAAGAGGGGGAGACACAGAGAGGGTGAGTCTGGGTCTAGAGACAAGAGGAGGAACCAGGACCCGTCCCACCTTCCCTGGGCCCCTGCTTCAGTCCCCATTGCCAGTCACCTGTGCAGTGAGCCAGGAGGGTGAGGAGGAGAGGGGCCCAGGCCATGGTGGAGGTCATCCCTGAGTCCTGCCTCCTGTGCCCACAGCTGAAGCAGAGCTCCCCACACCTCTCCCTTCCCCTCTTCATAGTCTGCAGGAGGGAGGGCCCTTTTATGCAAATGAGACCCCATCTATCTGATCCCTCCCTGGGTCTGGGGCAGGGCCCTCTGCTTGAGGATGGCCCCTGGTGTGGGCAGCGTGGGGCTTGATGGGGCCCAGGTTTGGGAGTCACAGCTGACAGCCCTGAGCAGATGGTCCTGGGCTTTGTCAGGGGGCTGGTCCAGCTCTAATCATCCCAGATCCCTCAGCAACAAGGTCCCAGCGCCCTCTAGTGTCCAGGCCAAAACACACCATTGAGTGACATGGGGACCAGAACCCATGACAGACCATCTCTGCCTTCCCACTGCTCTGTCCCCTGCCCCTGCCCTAGGGCCAGGCCAGGGGTCCCCTCTTCTGGCCTCCCCATCACCTCGGGGCATCGTCAGTGTCTACTCAGCGTCCTCAGGTGGAGACTGACCACAGCTCCCTGGGCTGGTCAGGTGTCAGGACTCAAGTGGTATCAGGGCTCAGATCAGGGCCAGAGCAGGGACAGTCCCATGGGGGGCGTCCCCTTCTGTGCGGGAGTCGGGCTCTGCCCTCTATGGGATTCATTGCTGGTGGCTGGAGGCCTCCTTCCCGTTAATCCCAGGGGCCCCGAGGAGAAAGAGGCCCTTCTCTGGGGCTGGGCAGGTGGTGGGGAGAAGCCCTCGTGTGCCTTCCTAGTCCGTGGTCATGGGTAGCTTCTATTTTCAGTCCACATTTCCTCCTCCTGAAACCATCGTTCTCTATGAACTGTGGGCTGTGGTTCACTCCTAGGTGTCTGTCCTCAACTCACAGTCAGACGTTGGCATTTATCTGAGAGGAAAGGGGGACATGCAGGACGTGCTGAGCAGAAATATGGTTAAAACTTCTAATTGCTGTGACAGGGCTTTATTTAAACTTTACATATTAGTCACCAGTTAGCCACCTTCACATGCATGTATGGCCCGGCCAGCATAGCTCAGTGGTTGAGCATCCACCTATGAATCAGGAGGTCAGGGTTCAATTCACGGTCAGGGCACATGCCACGTTGGGGGCTCCATCCCCCACAAGAGGGATGTACACAAGAGGCAACTGATCCATGATTCTCTCTCATCATTGATGTTTGTCTCTTTCTCGCTCTCACTTCTTCTCTGAAATCATTAAAAAATTAATACATGTATGTTATCCTATCTAATAAAAGAGTAACTGGCAAATTGACCATCACTCCAACACACAAGATGGCCGCCCCCATGTGGTTAAAGATGGCTGCCACAAGATTGCCAGCAAGGGAGGGCAGTTGGGGGAAACCAGGCCTGCAAGGGAGGTCAGTTGGGGGCTATCAAGCCTGCAGTGGAGGTCAGTTAGGGGTAACCAGGCTGGCAGAGGAAGGAAGTTGGGGACGACCAGTCCTGCAGGGAAGGGCAGTTGGGGGGACCCAAGCCTGCAGGGGAGAACAGAATGGGGGGGGGAGGACCAGGCCCGCAGGGGAGAGCAGATGGGGGGGGGGAGACCGAGGCCTGCAGGGGAGGGCAGTTAGGGGCAAGCAGGCTGGCAGGGGAGTGGTTCTGGGGTGATCATTCTGGCAGGCAGAAGCAGTTAGGGGCAATCAGGAAGGCAGGCAGGAGAGCAGTTGGGAGCCAGCAGTTCTGGATTGTGAGAGGGATGTCCAACTGCCCGTTTACACCCGATCCTACCGGGATCAGTCTTATACGGGCAGTCAGACATCCCTCAAGGGGTCCCAGATTGGAGAGGGTGCAGGCTGGGCTGAGGGACACACACACCCGTGCACAAATTTTGTGCACCGGGCCGCTAGTTGTATATAAAAGTCACCTCGATAAGGTTGATGTAAAAATTCTAGGATGATGCATGTGGATGAAAACTGTGGGTAGAGCTTTTGATGGAAAAGCATTGGAAGTACAATGCCTTCTGCTCTAGGTTTTAAAGGTGTGAATAGACGTTTTTCTAACATCACTTTCCATTTCAGGCACCAGGTGGGAGCCATACACTGTGATCTGGTCCCGGCTGGTTGGCAATGCCGTGTCGCTGCCCAGTGACCCTCCCCCCCCCCCCCAGGAGTTTCTATGAGCTTCCATCCGTCCCAGGAACAGACAGAACTCCCAGGACAGAGTGGTGTTGGGCGGGTACAGCGACCGTCCCTGCCCCTAGTGTCCAGCATCCTCAGGACAGAACTAGCTCCCTCAGCCACCCAGTGGCCCACTGGTTTTGCTCCGGGGAGACCCCTAACGCATACACAGCCTTTCCCGCAAAGTTTGCTTCTTCTCTGCTCCTTCCAGCCTTTGCACAGGCCTGCTCTGCGGAGCAATCTCTGATAAGGGGAAGGAAAGGGAAGCCTGTGCTGGGTGCCCACAAAGTCCCTGTGGGGGCACAGTCCCCAGGAAGCCATGCGTCCTTGGCCCTGCTCCATGCCCCCCAGGCTGGAGCCCTGGTGCTTAATGGTGTCTGAGCAGGACGACAGCAGGCACCGGGCAGGGCTCCCTGGCTTCTGCCTCGTGGAGGGAGGAACTCGGTCCACTTTCATCCCACGGGCACACGCGCCACAGCGGTGGGGTCCCCGGGTTCCGGAAGCTCAGGGCACAGGGCGGGCACACAACCCCCTTCTTCCTGCAACTCACACCGCAGCCGTGACCCGGAGGGGCCCTGGTCCCGGCGTTTCCCACGGGCATCAGGCGCATTGTCATCTCAGGAGAAACGGTGCAGGCGCGGGGTCTGCTGTGATCACACATGGGTGAACACGCAACAGTTCCCACGAGTTTTTGTTGTTTTATTTCTGTTTCATTTGTCCTTAGGCTTCAGAAACGTGCACGGAGGAATGGCAGTGGGTTCATAGAGAGTGCGCACGTGCGAGCTATTGCTAACTGTCTACGGGGTCACAAAACCAGCAGGCTGAGGTATTTATCCCACTCCCCGTCCGCGTGGGTCACCGTGGGAAGGGCCGTCGTGCGAGGTCAGACAGTAATAGTCGGCCTCGTCCTCTGGCTGCAGCCCCGCGAGGAGCAGGAGCCCCGCATTGGCCGAGGCGTCTTTGGATCCAGAGAAGCAGCTGGGGACCCCCGAGCCCAAACTTGTACTTGAGAAGTAAGACAGCAGATACCGGGGACGGCTCCCTGGCTTCTGCTGGAACCAGAATATGGTTTTACCAGCAACACTGACGTCACTGCTCAGGGTGCAGGGGAGTGTGGCCGTGGCTCCCAGAGATGCAGAGAGGGAGGGCGCTGAGTCAGCACAGGCTGGGAGAGCGACCCTGCGGACACAGACACATGGGGGTGAGAGGAAGGCTCAGGGGACAGGTGCTCTGGGTCCTTGAGGCCTGTCCCCACCTGTGCACTGAGCGAGGAGCACGTGGAGCACAGGGGTCCAGGCCATGGTGAACGCAGCCCCTTCCCAGGACACAGAGCTGGGTCTGGTCTTCCCAGACCTCTCTTATCCCCTCCCAGCTGGCATCACAGGAGAATGGCTGCTCATGCAAATGTGCCCTAGGCCCCGCCCCTCTCAGAGGAGGGGCTCCTTATGCAAATGTTGCCCAGGTCCCACCCTGTCTCAGAGGTGGGGCTTCTCATGCAAATGACTCGCAGGCCCCACCCCTCTCCCAGGTGCACTGCCATGTATGACACAGGAACAGCCTGGCCTGTGTCTTCCTGCCCAGACCCCAGTGTCCACAGGGCATCTCCCAACGGGAACGTACAAGGAGGGGGGAGGACAGGGTGCGGAACATGAGAGGTAATTGGTCAAATTTCTCTCCTTTTCTTGTTGTACTTGGACCCCACATCTCCCAGCAACGGGGTTACATTGTGACTAACCCCAGTTCCAGCTGGGCGGGCCCTGTTACCTAAACCAAGTGACAATCCCCTTCCTTAGGACCATGATGGCGGCAGGGAGGTGGTGTGAGTTGTGGGGTCCCCTCACCTTGAGAGCAGGGGATCCTGGTCTGTGGGTCAGGAAGAGCCTCTCTCTTCCTGGGGGTCTGTCGTGTCTACGTGGGGCCTGCGACGGCGGAGACGGGTTGTTCTCATGGAGAAAGCCAGCGTGTACAGCCCGGCATCTCATCCCGGGACCCACAGGGCCCACTTCCTCCAGAGCAGGCTCAGCAATCCCCGGCACCTGGGGAGCATCCGCCACCACCCTGTGGCCCCAGAAGGGATTTCCTGGGCTCAGGCCCCACCTTTCCCCTTAGAGAAACCCGCTCTCCCTGACTTCACGCCTGGAGATTCAGGTGCCCAGGGAGGTTACAGGTGAGCTCCGGCCCGGTAATTCATCATCCGGGGCTGAGTCCTCACCCAGCATCTCCCATCCTCGTTGCCTGGCTCTGAAATGCTGTGTGCCCCAACAGTCAGCCGCTTTGGCAGAAGGGGGAGCAGGGCTCAGGGGCAGTTAGCAAAGGACTCCAGCAAATGAATGAAATCAGAGGAGGGGCCACGGGAACATTCAATTTATAGCGAAAATAGGAAGACCTGCGACCTCCTATGGCTCACTGGCACCTGACCTGCGGGCAGGCAGTGGGACTGGCCCTTTAACTGCGGGTCTGACACGTCTCTGGGCAGATCCTGTGAGGACTGAGTGCTGTTAGATGACATGAGCTGGTGTCAGAGAACTGCTGTTGGGAAGCCCTTCCCCCCACCTTGGGGACCAGAAGGTCAGGAGGGAAGAGCTCTGGGGGAGCAGCAGACAACACACAACAGGAGGAAAGAAGTGAGATTGTGACTCAGAAATACTCCTTCTTATGAGCATTTCCACAGACACCGCGTGGTGGGCGGGGCTCTATGACCTCCCACGTGTGCTCCTGGGACGCCTGTGTTGCTGCTACATGGTGTGTGACTTCCCTCCTCCCGGGGACACAGGTCCCTGCAGAGGAGCCACTGACAGAGGTCCCACAGACACTCCTCCCTGAAGGGAGGCTCAGAGCCACCACCTTGGGGCCCAGGGGTTTTGGTCTCACTTCCTCGTCCTCTGAGACACTGTGGGTAACGGTAGCTGCTCCCACTGCCATGAGCTGTAGCGCAGTAATAGTCAGCCTCGTCCTCAGGCTGCAGCCCCGAGATGAGCAGGAGCCCCGCGTTGGCCGATGTGTCTTTGGATCCAGAAAAGCGGCTGGGGACCCCAGTTCCCAAACTTGTACTTGTGTAGTAGTACAGGAGATACCGGGGAGGGCTCCCTGGCTTCTGCTGGTGCCAGCTTATCCCATAGCTGCCAACATTGAAGCCACTGCTCAGGGTGCAGGTGAGTCTGACTGTGGCTCCCAGAGATGCAGAGACGGAGGGCGGCTGAGTCAGCACAGGCTGGGAGAGAGACCCTGCAGACACAGACACTTGTCAGGGATGGGCAGGGACCAGGGGGGCTTCCAAGGAGACTGAGCAGGAAGGGAAGAAGCCTGGTCCCAGGCCTGTCCCTACCTGTGCAGTGAGCGAGCAGCGCGAGGAGCAGAGGAGTCCAGGCCATGGTGCTCACAGCCCTGAGCCCACAGTGGGGCTGGGCTGCCCAGGCCTCCTTTTCTCCTCCACCCTCTGCCAGAGGAGGGGCAGCCATGCAAATGGGAGTCCCTCCAGGGACTGCTCAGCCCCTCCCTGGGCCCTGGGGCTGGAGCTCAGCTCAGGCCCCACACTGAGGGGCTTGGAGGTGGACTCACCCCTTGGGGGCCCTGGGAGGAAGCACCTGCTGAGACCATATAAAGGTGCCTGCTCAGAGGGTGCTGCCAGGCCACCAAGGACAGCAGGGAGCCAACAGTGCAATTGCCTGAGAAATAAGGTCTCACAGAACAGTTTTGTGCTGATCACCTGCAGAGTCACACCGCCCCCTGCTGCTGGGAGGACACACACTCCCCTGCCCCAAAGCCCTGACAGCCCAGCTGGCTGTGAGCTCCCCAGGGTCTGTCCCTCTTCCCACGCCCACGGTCTGAGCCCAGACCGTGCGATTTCATTCTCTGTATTGATCACCGGAGCAGGTCACCTTCAGGTCTGCATCTATGGGACATGCAAGAACATACATGAATGACAAAGTAATTTCATTTCTCTTCCATTAAAAAAGTTGCAAAAATAAATGCACAGTGAGCGTCTCCTCGGACATCACAGGGGAGGGAGCTGCTCAGGTGTGATGAGCTCCTGGGGCGGTGCAGGTCAATGAAGGAGAGAGGAATTTTCCAGAAATACCCTCTGGGTCATAAGCAAAAAGGCCCATTCAGTGAGCATGTTAAATCAGATAAGGCATGTGCAGTTTCATACACATGTGATTTGAGTTAGTGATCCATAAAATCGTGAAATAAACAGTTTTGCAGGCTTCGCATTCACCAGTGGAGCCTGCAGCGCATGGCAAATGTTTCATTTTAGGGATTGGCTTCGTATCCGTCCGTGTGGGTCTGCTTCTCAGTGTCACGTGTGTGTGTACCGAATACCTCCTCGGTGTGCTGACACGTGTTTCCATTTAACCCATCTGTGTGTCCTGACGTGCGTCCTCACAGGGGGACAAGCCGAGCACGGCTCGTGCTGGTGGGGATGTGGGGAAGCCTGGGCAGCGAGCGCAGACACCACCGTCCTCACGGCGCCCCACTCCGCCTCCGCCTCAACCTGCAGGTGCTCCCTGTCCCCACACCCAGGCTCACGGGGAAGCTGGGAAATGCCAGGGACCAGGCACCCACGTCCCTCGGGCGCTCTCTCCTCAGACACGCCAGAGCCCGGTCCCTCTGCTCAGGCAGGTCCTCCTGCCCAGAAGCCTCAGTGAGCACCCCTGCTGGTCCCTCACCCCCAGCTCCTCAGCGGCCCTCGGGGCCCCGCGTGCTGCCCTTCCTCCACGTCCATCTCGCAGCCCTGCACGTGTCCCCCTCCTCCCGCGCCCCTGGCTGCCCTGTGACTTCAACACCTCGGTCCCTGTCCCTTCAGGTCCTCTCGTTGTCACCAGGTCCCACGGGGTCCCCTTCAGGGTGAGGCTCTTTTTGGAGCCTCTGGGAAAGGCGGGGGTTTGCTCTCATGGAACTGACTCCTCCTCATAAACAGGGAGTGCCTTCATCCTGGAATTCTGTGATGAGCAAAGCCCCAGCGGTCAGCAGCCACACGGGATCCAGCAGACCTCTGGCCGAGCCCCCAGGCCACTGACTTATGGCACAAAGGAGAGACACTCCTGGACCCCCGCCTGGTTCTCAGCCTCCATCCAAGGGGCACAGCGGCCCTGACCCTCCAAGGGGCCCAGCCTGAGGCCCAGGCCCAGCACTGCCCCCTGCTGGTCTCTGATGCAGAGCCCACAGCCCCTCCCCCACCCCAGCCTCCCAGGGGGCACCCTGACTTTGCACTGGGACCTCTGTGATGTCACCCCAGCACAGAAGCAGCTGCTCACTCCGGGGGCTGGGGCCTCGGGCACTGTCTCCGGAGAACCGAGGGGCCCGGGCAGCTGCGGGCAGGACGCGGTCACAGCTCCCCGTGGCCAGGCATCTCGGCTGACCTGGCGGCTTCTTGAGCTGCGGCCACTCGTGCAGGACCTTTGCCCTGTTGGACCATCTGGACCAAGTTCAAGGCCCAAACCTCTGCACAACCTCGGTCAGTTCCCACCGACGAGGAGCCCTGTGAATGGCGCTCACCAGGTGGCGTGTGTTCCTGTCCGTGTTGCTGGGAGCCGCTGTGCCACCCTCCCCCTGCCCCGGGTCCCCGCGCTTCAGGTCTGTCGTGGTCACGACAAGGTGGCGCCCTCACAGAAAAGGGGTTCGCGACTGCGTTTCCCACGCTCGGCTTTCACTTTCCTCTCAGCTTTATCCACAAGGAGCTCCTGTGCATGTGGCCACAGAGAGCATTTCCTCATTTTTAACAACAACATGTGTATTACACAGGATACACTTCACGGCTGCGTGTCGGTTTTTCATGCAAATTTCAGATTTGAGGCTCAGACCACGATCCTGTCTCAGTCACTCCTTGACTCCCAGCTGAGCCTGGCCTGAATGGATCTGATTCCACCTCCTCAAGTGTCTCCATGGGAACCGTTATCCCTGAGGAATGTGACCTGTGAGAACGTGACAAACATGACTTGAACCACAAATCAATGGAAATGCTGACCTGAAGTCAAAGCTGTGACACTGTGAGGACCACGGGTCCAAGGGTAACCCGGTGCCGGATGGACACCTGTCAGCACAGTCAGGACTGAGACAGAACTGGGAAGAGCCACCATCAGGGGCCAAGGTCAGGACAAGAGAACAGAGAGGAGGTTTTTGTCTCACTTCTCTATGGGTCTGGACCACCGTGTCAGTCTTAGAGCTGTCGTCCCATGTTTGACAGTAATAGTCAGCCTCGTCCTCAGGCTGCAGCCCTGAGATGAGCAGGACCCCCGCATTGGCCGAGGCGTCTTTGGATCCAGAGAAGCGGCTGGGGACCCCAGATACGTGGTACTTATCTGAGTCTGACTTATATCTCAGGAGAAATCTGGGAGGGCTCCCTGGCATCTGCTGGAACCAGCGTATATGGTAGCTGCCAACAGAGTAGCCACAGCTCAGGGTGCAGGTGAGTCTGGCTGTGGCTCCCGGAGATGCAGAGAGGGAAGGCGGCTGAGTCAGCACAGGCTGGGAGAGGGACCCTGCAGACACAGACACTTGTCAGTGATGGCCAGGGACCAGGGCAGGTTTCCAGGAGACTGAGCAGGAAGGGAGGAAGCCTGATCCCAGGCCTGTCCCTACCTGTGCAGTGAGCGAGGAGCGCGAGGAGCAGAGGAGTCCAGGCCATGGTGCTCACAGCCCTGAGCCCACACTGGGGCTGGGCTGCCCAGGCCTCCTTTTCTCCCCACCCTCTGCCAGAGGAGGGGCTGCCATGCAAATGGGAATCCACCAGAGACTGCCCAGCCCCTCCCTGAGCCCTGGGGCTGGAGCTCAGCTCACACCGCAGAATGAGGAGAATGGAGGTGGGCTCACCCCTTGGGGGCCCTGGGAGGAAGCACCTGCTGAGACAGCACAGAGGCTATTGCTCAGTGGGCGCTGCGAGCAAAGACACAGTTGGTCCCCATCAGGCACACAGGGTCCATCCCCCAATCCAGGCTCCTGTGAGAGAAAAGTCCTCAGTGAACAGCTGTGTGGGGGCCAAAGGGCAATCCCACAGCGCCCCATCCTGTCCACAGGACACACTACATCGCCCTTGTCCAAAGCCCTGAGGCCCAGCTGGTGTCTGCTGCTCCCCAGCTCACTGTCCATGTTCCTATTTCCTGGTCTCACTGGCACAGACGCTGGCGCTCACTGCACCGTCTCACTCCTAGGGACCAGCCGTGGGAGGCACCAGCATGGACGTAAGATTCAGTTAATTTGGTTTCAGTTCGAGCGAAGATGCTGCCACGGTCATGCACAATGAGCTCTTGATCCAACATCACACGTGAGGAGGCGTCGATCTGGCTGGCAGGGCTCATAGGGGCTGTTCAGGTCAACAGTGGAGGTGAGTTGTCCAGGAACACGCTCAGTGGGGTCTTCAAGGCCAGGTCAGCAGCCATTTTAACTGGGGCGAGGCCCTTGCAGCCTGGGGAGACCTGGTGTAGTGAGTAAGTGGTGGAGAGGCAGGGCTTCGGGGGCGGCCCATGGACCCGGGGAGCACAGCGAGCTTCCTGACTACAGACAGTGACCTGATGTTGCTCTGTGTGGAGCTCCCTGTACCTGTGTCACATGCTCCATGTCAGGGTTGTGACTCAGGAGTCCTGAAACAGGGTTCTGTGTTAAACAAACAAAAGGATCCCTGTACTCCCTTCCTCCTTGTCTTGGTGTAGTGACTCTCCCAACCCAGAGGCCAGGAGGACACCCCAGCTGTGAGGACACTCCAGGCAGAACCGAGGGCAGACCCACAGCACCACCTGCTGGTCACGTGCCCTCTCGCAGTCTCCTCCAGGACACTGAGGCTAAATGCCCAGAAATCCTTCACTCGCACAGATCAGTGCAGAATGCTCTTGGGTGTGATTGAAACAATATGTTCACGTTATCTGTGCTGGTGGAGGCTCACACAGAGAGGGGGAAGTCCTCAAGAAATAAACACTCTTTTGAGTATAACAACCTCTGACATAAAGGAGTCACTACATCCCGATCTAGGACGCTGGGGAGCTGGTCTCCTCTCATAAGAGGCCTTTAAAGTCCGTGTAGAGACGTAAGCCACAGGGTTCTCTCTGCGGAGTCTCTGCAGAAGAAGTCCAAATGGGACGTGAGGGTTCTCCATCCAGGAGGGCAACTGGGGGCTGGGGAGCAGGAGGGATGGGAAGAGCAGCACAGGAGGGAAGGAGCCATGGGGGCGTCTGAACATCCTGCTCACGGGTACACCAGGGGCTGGAAAAACCACACGGGGCAAAGGACGTGCAGCCAGACCGGGACTGAAACTCGGTAATGTGGTGATTCAGCTCGAGAAGTCTGATCACCGGATATCATGGAGCCTGGCAAGATGGCTTCTCCCAGGAGCACGCCAGAAGATGCACAGATAATGGCACAAACCCTGAAGGGTATAGGCATCACAGAAGAGGAGCCGAGAGCTACAAATCAGATGTTGGAGTTTGCCCTCCGCTAGGTGACCGCAATTCTAGATGATTCAAACATTTATTCAGCCACGCTGAGAAAGCTGCTGTTGATGCAGATGATGTGAGACGGACAATCCAGATCGTGCTGACCACTCTTTTACCTCTCTTCCCCCAGAGATCTTCAGTTAGATATTGCAAGGCAAAGAAATCAAACCCCATTGCCACTGATCAAGCCATATTCAGGTCCTAGATTGCCACCTGATAGATACTGCTTGATTACTCCATACTATAGACATAAATCTTCACAAAAAAAGGCATCTGCTTCTGCGGGAAGAATAACGGTTGCACGGCTCAGTGTTGGTTCAGTTACTAGAAGACCACGTCTCCCACACGTGGCACACCAACTCCACAAACCATGTAGATTCAACTAACGTAGGGTCTCCAATGTCCCTCCCAGGGCAAAGGTCTACAGGACAGATGCCCACGTCACACGCCCCAGCTGTAAAGCATCACCTCCTGCAACATCAGGTGTTCGAAGGCTCTGATTAATCCATCAGGAATTGGGTCCAACAACATTCTTATTACCACTAACATGCTGTCACCACAAAATGCTGCCAGTGAGTCAACAAATGCATTGAAAAGAACACGTGAGGATGATGATGATGATGATGATGGACAACTGTGATAATCTGTAACTTAGCCTTGATGCCTGTAACATGTACACGTGATTTTGAATCCACTGTACTGAGATTAAACATGCATGCCAGATGTTTTCAAATTCTGTTTTCCAAAACTTTGTATGTAATGAGAAAATATAGTTTTTACTTGAGATGTTGTCTTTTCTTTACTAGAAATGGTAATGATTTTTCATCAGCCTTGAAGAAATACAATGGTCATTGATTAAAGAAGAAGAAGAAGAAGAAGAAGAAGAAGAAGAAGAAGAAGAAGAAGAAGAAGAAGAAGAACAACAACAACAACAACAACAACAACAACAACAAGAAAAAGAACAACAAGAAGAAGAACAACAAGAAGAAGAAGCACCAGCAGCCATGCGGTGGGAAAGAACAATGGAGGAGGGAGAAGAGGAGGCAGAGCTGCATGCAGCTGCCTCAGAGGAGACTCTCCATGAATCTGGGCCAGAAAACACTCCGAGGCGGGAAGGAGGAAGGACATGGAGTCACCGGGAGGGTCTGGGGGAATGAGAACTCAGATGGGAACTTCTTCAGTCCTAAGTATCAGGTCTGACATGGTTTCTCCCTTAACAAGGAGGTGACGACCTGGAAGACAGTTAGAAATGCTGCCTCACACGTTCATACAAAGGAAGCTGGGACCGAGCCTTCACGTGAGATGTTATGGTGCTGAGAGTCCTAAGGGTGTTGGGGATTGAGAAGTCCCCAGCAGGGTTCTGGTCAGGCCAGGCGAGCGGTGAGGAGGTTTTTGTCTCACTTCCCTGTGGGTCTGGGCCACCGTGTGAATCTTATAGCTGTTGTCCCATATGTGACAGTAATAGTCAGCCTCGTCCTCAGGCTGCAGTCCCGAGATGAGCAGGAGCCCCGCATTGGCCAAGGCGTCTTTGGATCCAGAGAAGCGGCTGGGGACCCCGGAGCCCTGTTTTTTATCTGAGTCTGATTTATACCATAAGAGATACCGGAGAGGGCTCCCTGGCTTCTGCTGGTACCATTATATAGTGTAGCTGCCAACATTGTAGCAACTGCTCAGGGTGCAGGTGAGTCTGGCTATGGCTCCCGGAGATTCAGAGAGGGAGGGAGGCTGAGTCAGCACAGTCTGGGAGAGGGACCCTGCAGACACAGACACTTGTCAGTGATGGGTAGGGACCAGGGGAAGTTCCCAGGCGACTGAGCAGGAAGGGAAGAAGCCTGGTCCCAGGCCTGTCCCTACCTGTGCAGTGAGCGAGGAGCGCGAGGAGCAGAGGAGTCCAGGCCATGGTGCTCACAGCCCTGAGCCCACAGTGGGGCTGGGCTGCCCAGGCCTCCTTTTCTCCCCACCCTCTGCCAGAGGAGGGGCTGCCATGCAAATGGGGTGCCTCCAGGGACTGCCCAGCCCCTCCCTGGGCCCTGGGGCTGGAGCTCAGCTCACACCCCACACTGAGGGCCATGGAGGTGGACTCACCCCTTGGGGGACCCTGGGAGGAAGCACCTGCTGAGATCACACAAGGTTCCCCGCTCAGGAGACTCTGACATCCAGAGCGGACTGAGCTGCTCAGTCTCCATCAGTGAGCACAGGGCCCAGCCTAAGCCCAGGTGTTGAGGAAACAGTCTTCACTGAGCAGCTCTGCAGGAATCCCAGGGCAACCCAGCAGTGCCCCCTCCTGGTCATGGGAAATGGAAACTTGATAAAAACTTTGAGTGATGACCTCTAGTAAAAACAGATAAAATATCCACTTTCCTTGGACGATACAAAATTGGCTCTGAAAGAAGTAAAGTAATTAAAAGGCCAAATATTAGTAGAAAAAATTTAAATGTAATGGAACCGCTCCAAGGAAGAGTATAAGATACAGGCATTTCACAGGGAACTCTACCAAACCCTCAGGGATTAGATGGCTCCAATTTAATTGGTACAGATTTTTCAATAATATTTAAAAGTAAGTAGGATCTCATAGGTTTTTTTCTTTTAATATTGATAAACACAGCTTACACATATATTAACAACATGAGAAATTACAGACAAATAGCTTTAAATATTACCACAAATGTTTAAAATGAAATATTCACGATGGCCCAGCACTATTACAAAGTGTGATTTATACCAAAGATACAAGTTTTGCTTCATATTAATAACATTTAAAACGTAACACAACATAATAACACTTCAGTAAATATGATCATACTAGAGGCCCTGTGCACGAAATTCCTGCACCAGGGGGAGGGGACGGTCCCTCAGCCCTGCCTGTGCCCTCTCCCAGTCTGGGACCCCTTGGGGCCTAAGCCATCAGTTGGACATCCTCAGCGCTGCTGTGGAGGTGGGAGAGGCTGCCGCCACAGCGCTGCACTCACCAGAGTGAACCAAGCTTCTGACTGAGCAGTGCTCCCCCTGTGGGACTGCAATGACCACAAGGGGGCAGCTACTGCATTGAGTGTCTGACCCCGATGGTCACTGCGCATCATAGCAACCGGTCATTCCACCATTCGGTCAATTTGCATATTAGCCTTTGATGATACAGGATACACAGATCACATTATTAGATCAACAGATAAACTGATAGTGTCTCAGTCGATATTCTGAAAGAGCCTTTGACCAAATCTAAAACATATGTCTAAGAAAAACACATACAGAGACGCACTGAGCTCAAGCAGCCAGTGATGGCGGCAGCGGCGGTGGTGTCTGCGGTGAGTCTGGGCCCATGAGGCGACAACGGAGGCGGGACGGCTTCTACCCAGCGCTGGACTTCTGGGACAGGGAAGCTGAGGACATGGCAGGAGTGTTTGACATAGACCTGGACCAGCCAGAGGACGCAGGCTCTGAGGATGAGCTGGAGGAGGGGGTCAGTTAAATGAAAGCATGGACCATGGGGGATTTGGACCATATGAACTTGGCATAGAGTATTGTGAGGAATTTGAAATCTCAGAAACTAGTGTGAACAGAGGGCCAGAAAAAATCAGACCAGAATGTTTTGAGCTACTTCGGGTACTTGGTAAAGGGGGCTATGGAAAGGTTTTTCAAGTACGGAAAGTAACAGGAGCAAATACTGGAAAAATATTTGCGATGAAGGTGCTTAAAAAGGCAATGATAGTAAGAAATGCTAAAGATACAGCTCATACAAAAGCAGAACGGAATATTCTGGAGGAAGTAAAGCATCCCTTCATTGTGGATTTAATTTATGCCTTTCAGACCGGTGGAAAACTCTACCTCATCCTTGAGTATCTCAGCGGAGGAGAACTATTTATGCAGTTAGAAAGAGAGGGAATATTTATGGAAGACACCGCCTGCTTTTACTTGGCAGAAATTTCCATGGCTTTGGGGCATTTACATCAAAAGGGGATCATCTACAGAGACCTGAAGCCGGAGAATGTCATGCTTAATCACCAAGGTCATGTGAAACGAACAGCCTTTGGACTATGCAAAGAATCTATTCATGATGGAACAGTCACACACACATTTTGTGGAACAATAGAATACATGGCCCCTGAAATCTTGATGAGAAGTGGCCACAACCGTGCTGTGGATTGGTGGAGTCTGGGAGCATTAATGTATGACATGCTGACTGGAGCACCACCATTCACTGGGGAGAATAGAAAGAAAACAATTGACAAAATCCTCGAATGTAAACTCAATTTGCCTCCCTACCTCACACAAGAAGCCAGAGATCTGCTTAAAAAGCTGCTGAAAAGAAATGCTGCTTCTCGTCTGGGAGCTGGTCCTGGGGATGCTGGAGAAGTTCAAGCTCATCCATTCTTCAGACATATTAATTGGGAAGAATTGCTGGCTCGGAAGGTGGAGCCCCCCTTTAAACCTCTGTTGCAATCTGAAGAGGATGTGAGTCAGTTTGATTCAAAGTTTGCACGTCAGACACCTGTTGACAGCCCAGATGACTCGACTCTCAGTGAAAGTGCCAACCAGGTCTTTCTGGGTTTTACCTATGTGGCTCCATCTGTACTTGAAAGTGTGAAAGAAGAATTTTCCTTTGAACCAAAAATCCGATCACCGCGAAGATTTATTGTCAGCCCACGAACACCTGTCAGCCCAGTCAAATTTTCTCCTGGGGATTTCTGGGGAAGAGGTGCTTCAGCCAGCACAGCAAACCCTCAGACGCCGGTGGAATACCCCATGGAAACAAGTGGAATAGAGCAGATGGATGTGACGATGAGTGGGGAAGCTTCAGCCCCACTTCCAATACGACAGCCGAACTCCGGGCCGTACAAAAAACAAGCTTTTCCCATGATCTCCAAACGACCAGAGCACCTGCGCATGAATCTATGACAGAGCAATGCTTGTAATGAATTTAAGGCAAAAAATGGTGGGGAGAGGATTTATGATTATCCTTCAGGGTGAAAGAAGAAGACTGAAAATGACAGTCTCAAAGAGTCAATGCCGTTACATAGAACACTTTGGACAGAGGAAAAATAAACCTGGATTTTTAAAAATCAATCAATGGTGCAAAAAAAAAACTTAAGCAAAATAGTATTGCAGAACTCCGAGGAACATCAATTAACTGATTCCTAGCAACATCTTCTCAACATCAAGGATTTTCATGTTGATGGCTCAAAACTGACAGTATTAAGGATAGGATGTTGCTTTTGAATCACTGTTGAGTTCTGATTTGTGTCAAGGAAGGGTTATCCTTTCACTAGGCAAAGTATGAAATTGCCTGTCATACTTGCAACCAAGGACAAATTAGCATGCAAGCTTGGTCAAACTTTCCAGCAACATGGAATCAAAGACAAGCTTATCAATTGATGTTTTACGTACAAACAACCCGAATCTTTTTTTTATATAAATATATATTTTTCAAATAGACTTTTGATTCAGCTCATCATGGAAAACATCCCAAACTTCAAATGGAAATTTTTGGTTGGTGTGAAGAAAGCTAGACAAGTTCTGTTCCTTCTCTTGGTGAAATAATAAAAATGCAAATGAAAAAAAAAGAAGAAACACACATGCAGATGGAAACGAAGATGTTTACAATATGGAAACCTCACTCACTCCACAGACATAGGACTTAGTCCTACAGCAGCTCCTTAGCTAATGGGTGGGAGGAGGACAGCTCCACAACCATCAGGAATGGCCCGTGTGACTGTCACTCCATGATGAGTCAGCACGACTCTGCACGTTTAGACGATGCAAGGACACAGGGAGGGATCAGTGGTCAGCCCTGAGCATGGCTGGGATGGACAGCAGTCATTCCCAAGCCCAGGCTCTGACCCAGCCCGGGCCACTGGTCCCGGCCCAGCAGCCACGGAGGAGCCTCCGGGTGAGCTCAGAGAGCGGCTCCGTGGAGACCAACGGGAGGACAAGGCAGCTCCACAGCCTCTGGGACTAGGGACGTGGCCGAGGATGTAGACGCTGGCTTCCTCGGTCACAGCCCAGGGCTGAGTTACCACAGGGAAACCCTGCCTCAGGCCCCACCTGCTGGACAAATAGCCCCTGTGTCCACAGCTGACAGGGCCCCGGGCCTCCTGTTTCCTGTGGGTCCCTTCGTGGAGGGAGGAGCTGCAGTGGGTGACTGTGAGGACAAAGCTAGACGAGGGGTCTTCACTCCCAGGTGACGCCCCACATGACCCTGGACCCTGGATGGCCGCAGCCACAGCAGAAGCAGCAGAGGTCACGGCTGAGCACCAGCAGGCGGCTGCCGGGGGTCCCCCATCCCAGCAGAGAGGAGGAGGCACTGGGGTGGGCACCCCGCAGGCCGGCCCCGCGGCGGGCACATTGAGAAGCAGCCTGGCTCTCAGCCTCAGCCCAGCGATGGACAGGAAGCGCCCTCACCGGACTTGAACCAGAGGGTCCATCCCAGACCCGAGGGTTCATGGCCACGGAGGAGCGGAGGGAGGGGGCTGTTTCTGGCCACTGGTGCGTCCCTTCGTGGACAGTATGGATGTGCTCCACTCAGACACAGCTGTACCTGGGTCCCTGGTCCTGCCCTGACCACCATGTCCCCTGACCCAGCACAGCCAGCCCAGCATCCGGGAGTTTCTGCTCCATTTGAGGAAATCAAGGCTGGAGGGGACGTGGTGGAATTGAAAGAATGGGGACAGATTTTCTGAGCCAAGTTCACTGAAGTGGGTCTCAGGCCCCAGTGTCCAGGCAAGCACAGGAAGCAGCTGGCTTGTGGGAGGACTGGGGTCTCCTAGGGGAGCCCCATTTCAAGAGGGACTGTAGGTTTTTGTCTCAGTTCCTAATAGGCCTGCAGCACTGTGCGACTGTTAAGAGACTTGTCCCATGCTGAGCAGTAATAGTCGGCCTCGTCCTCAGCCTGCAGCCCCGAGATGGTCAGGGTGGCTGAGCTGCCAGACCTGGAGCCAGAGAATCGATCAGGGACCCCTGAGGGCCGGCTGTTACTACCATAGATGACGGCTTTGGGGGCCTTTCCTGAGAGCTGTTGGTGCCAGGACACAGGGTAACCATCCCCAATGTTGGAGCTGCTTCCAGTGCAGGAGATGGTGACCCTCTGGCCCGGGGCCCCCGACACTGAGGACGGCTGAGTCAGCACAGGCTGGGCCCAGGATCCTGGAAGAGGGGGAGACACAGAGAGGGTGAGGCTGGGTCTAGAGACAAGAGGAGGCAGCAGGGCCCATGTGTCTTGCCAAGGCCCCTTCCCCTGTCCCTTCTCCAGTCACCTGTGCAGTGAGCCAGGAGGGTGAGGAGGAGAGGGGCCCAGGCCATGGTGGAGGTCATCCCTGAGTCCTGCCTCCTGTGCCCACAGCTGAAGCAGAGCTCCCCACACCTCTCCCTTCCCCTCTTCATACTCTGCGGGAGGGAGGGCCCACTCATGCAAATGAGACCCCATCTAACTCTTGCCTCCCTGGGCCCTGGGGCAGATGCCTCTGCTTTAGGCTGACCCTGGGTTTGGGCAGGGCGGGGCTGTGGGGGGGCCCTTGCTAAGGGAGCACAGCTGTGAGCCCTGAGAAGGGGCACCAGGTGCTGCCAGGAAGTTGGCCCCAGTTCAAACCAGTCCGGTCCCTCAGGAGTGAGCCCAGGACGCCCTCTAGTGTCCCGGCCCAGACACACCATGGAGTGACATGGGGACCAGAACCCATGAGAGACCACCTCTGCCTACCCACTGCTCTGTCCACTGGCCCTGCCCTTGGGCCAGGCCAGGGGTCCCCTCTCCATCTACTCGGGGCATCTTCAGTCTCTACTCAGCGTCCTAAGGGGGAGGTTGACCCAACTCCCTGGGCTGCTCTGGGGTCAGGACTCAAGTAACGTCACGGCTCAGGTAGGGCCAGAGCAGGGACAGCCCCGTGGAGGCCTATCCCCTTCTGTGTAGGACACAGGTTCTTTCCTCTCTGGTGGCTGGAGGCCTCCTTTTCTGTGGCTTCCCAGCCGAACTGAGGAGCAAGGCACCCTTCCCTGGGGCTGGGTAGGTGGTGGGGAGAAGCCCTCGTGTGCCTTCCTAGTCCGTGGTCATGGGTACCTTCTATTTTCTGTCCACATTTCCTCCTCCTGAAACCATCGTTCTCCATGACCCGTGGGCTGTGGTTCACTCTGAGGAGTCGGTTCACAACTCACAGGCAGACGTTGGCATTTACCTGAGAGGAGAGGGGGACATGCAGGACGTGCTGAGCAGAAATGTGGTTAAAACTTCTAATTGCTGTGACAGGGCTTTGTTTAAACTTTACATATTAGTCACCAGTTAGCCACCTTCACATGCATGCATGGCCCGGCCAGCGAAGCTCAGTGGTTGAGCATCCACCTATGAACCAGGAGGTCAGGGTTCAATTCACGGTCAGGGCACATGCCCACGTGGGAGGCTTCATTCCCCACAAGAGGGATGTACACAAGAGGCAGCCGATCCATGATTCTCTCTCATCATTGATGTTTCTCTCTTTCTCCCTCTCACTTCTTCTCTGACATCATTTTAAAAAAATGTAATACATGTATGTTATCCTATCTAATAAAAGAGTAATTGGCAAATTGACCATCACTCCAACACACAAGAAGGCTGCCCCCATGTGGTTAAAGATGGCTGCCACAAGATTGCCAGCAAGGAAGGGCAGTTGGGAGGAACCGGGCCTGCAAGGGAGGTCAGTTAGGGGTGACCAGGCTGGCAGAGGAAGGAAGTTGGGTCGACCAGTCCTGGAGGGAAGAGCAGCTGTGGGGACCCAGGCCTGCAGGGGAGAAAGGATGAGGGGAGGAGACCCAGGCCTGCAGGGGAGGGAAGTTAGGGGCAAACAGGCTGGCAGGGGAGCAGTTAGGGGGTGATCAGGCTGGCAGATATAAGCGGTTAGGGGCAATCAGGAAGGCAGTCAGGCAAGCAGTTGGGAGCCAGCAGTCTGGATTGTGAGAGGGAAGTCTGACTGCCGTTTATACCCGATCCTACCAGGATCAGGCCTAAACGGGCAGTCAGACATCCCTCAAGGCGTCCCAGATTGGAGAGGGTGCAAGCTGGCCTGAAGGACACACACACCCATGCACAAATTTTGTGCACCGAGCCTCTAGTTGTATATAATAGTCACTTCTATAAGGTTAACTTAAACATTCTAGGATGATGCATGTGGATGAAAACTGTGGGTAGAGATTTTGATGGAAAAGCATTGGAAGTACAATGCCTTCTGCTCTGGGTTGAAAAGGTGTGAATAGACGTTTTTCTAACATCACTTCACATTTCAGGTGCGAGTTGGGAGCCGTACACTGTGATCTGTTCCCTGCCGGTTAGCAATCCCAAGTCACTGCCCAGTGAACCCCCCGAGGAGTTTAGGAGCTTCCATCCATCCCAAGAACAGACAGAGCTCCCAGGACAGAATGGTGTTGGGCGGGCAGAGCGACCATCCCTGCCCATGGTGTCCAGCATCCTCAGGACAGAACTAGCTCCCTCAGCCACCCAGTGCCCCACTGGTTCTGCTCCGGGGAGACCCCTAACGCATACACAGCCTTTCCCGCAAAGTTTGCTTCTTCTCTGCTTCTTCTGGCCTTTGCACCGGCCTGCTCTGCGGAGCAATCTCTCATAAGGGGAAGCAAAGGGAAGCCTGTGTTCGGTGACCCACAAAGTCCCTGCGGGGTCACAGTCCCCAGGAAGTCATGCATCCTTGGCCCTGCTTGATGCCCCACAAGCTAGAGCCCTGGTGCTTAATGGCGTCTGAGCAGGAGGACAGCAGGCACCGGGCAGGGCTCCCTGGCTTCTGCCTCGTGGAGGGAGGAACTCTGTCCACTTCATCCCACGGACACACACGCCACAGTGGTGGGGTCCCCGGGTTCCGGAAGCTCAGGGCACAGGGTGGGCACACAGCCCCCTTCTTCCTGCAACTCACACCGCAGCCGTGACCCGGAGTGGCCCTGGTCCCGGCGTTTCCCAAGGGCATCAGGCTCATTGTCATCTCAGGAGGAACGGTGCAGGCCGCGGGGTCTGCTGTAATCACACATGGGTGAACACGCAACAGTTCCTGTCAGACCTGAACTGCTGTCACTTATGGAACTTTCTTCCCAGGATCAGGCCCAGAGCAGTGACTGTCCCCAGGAGGCGAGTCCCACTATTGTCAGGACCCAGTTTTCTTTAATATCTCCCTCCCCTGTTAGAAATTAATCACTCTTCCCAGCACACACATCAATATTCTCTCAATGTCCTTCCCTCTTGTTCAGTAGATACTACATATTGTGGTTTTGCACATGCTTTTTGGTCAAGCTTTACCTAGTAACTGGCATCCTCATTATTAGGGAAACTGAATATAATATTTCCCACGCGTCTATTTTCTATCCGTAGGAGAGTCTGGTATCTGATTGTCTGAGTGAGGCTCACTGTGACCCCAGCTCCCTGGACACGGAAGGAGAAGGGGACAGTGATAGCACCACCGGGACCAGGGCCTTGTGAGGGGGAGATACGAAGTGTTGAATCATGGGAACCTGGGGGAGCACTTTCTGGGATGGAAGCAGCAGTACATGCACCGTGGGGTGTGGGGTCAGAGGTCGTGTGTGGCGCCTCAGGGCCTTTCCTCCCCTGAGGAAGGGTGGTGGAGGAAGAGGCTCCAAGGAGAAGGGACAGTGTCTCCATGGCAGCCATGAGCCTGCTTCCCAGGTCCTCCCTCTGGGAAAGGGGGCCAGGCTGTGGGGTTGGTGCTGCTTTCTCTCTTTCCTGGAGGAACTGGACCTCAGATCATGGCCCCCTGAGGGGAGTGGCTGTGGCTTTTATTGGACCTGAATGTGTCAGGACAGTGGGGAGGTCAGGGTTCAGAGTTGGTCATGGTGAGGCAGGAACTACCTTGCGGGTTTTCCTGATCGGATTCCAGACCCAAATGCACTAGTGAAGAGGGTGGGGCAGAGGGAGGCCCAGGAGCCCATTAGGGAACCTTCCCGTCTCTGTTTGCTCTGATCTGGACCCACACCTCCCAGCCATGGGGTCAGCAAGGGATGGAGCCCAGTTCCAGCTCCTGGGAGCTCAGAGGTCCCTGGCGATGTCCTCTCAGGAGAATGAGCAAATGGCTGCTCTGAGGAGGTTTCTCAGTTCCAGGAGAGTCCCCAAGCCCGGGCCAGGCGCTGTGGCTGCCCAGGCCTCCTTCCGCCCGCCCTCTGCCAGAGGAGGGGCCGTCCCTGCACATGTGGTTCCTCCAGGGACTGCCCAGCCCCTGAGCCCTGGTGCTGGGGCTCATCTCACCCCAGACTCAGCAGGAAGGACTGTCCTGACGGGCTGTGCCCTGGAGACGCTGCCACAAAGGCCCACACACTGAGCCCCTCAGAACCGGGGAGATGGTCCCTCTCAGGGGTGGGGCTCAAGTCTGAGGTCAAGGTGCTGGCAGGCCAGTGCTCCCAGGGAGGCCGTGGGTAGGTGCTCTCTTGTCTCTTTCCAGCGTCTGGAGGCTCCGCCCAACCTTGACATGATCTCAGTTTGGGGTTCGGTCCCTGACTCTGTCCTCACAGCTGAGCCCCACGGGACATGCTCCAGTCCTCAGAGAAACTGTGGGAACCTGCTCTGGGGCAGAGGGGCCCGGTTTAGGAAGACACAGGGACTGTGACCCCCCTACAGGATATCTGCCCTCCAACCTCACACAGGTTTAAAGGGCGGACGAGCAAAAAATTCTGCTGGGATGGATGTCCCAACTCTGTTTGTAACTGGCTCCATTTCTACTGTTGTTATAATCTACTACAGGCCCAGTGCATGAAATTCGTGCACATTAAAAAGGGATTAATTACAGGAAACATTTTAATATTGCTATTTGCCCTTTCTCTATAATAGAAGTGTCAGGGATGAAAGAAAATTAGTAAAATGTATGTGAAAATCTTTCTCCTGTTAGAGTCTGGGGCATGCTGCAGGACCCAAAGTCATGTCCTCGCACAACTCCGGTGCCTCAAAAACTCACAAGTCCCCGAACCAGCCGGTCCCAACCCCATTGGGGGAGATCCACACACCGCTGGCCCCACCCTTGTCAAGCGCCGCCCAAGCAAGGGTGGCGCCTTGAGGAACTCTGCCCCAGTCCAGGAAGTGTGGCCTGAGGTCCCCTGTCTAGCACCACCATGCGGGGGCACAGGCTCAGGTCCCCAGGCCCAGCAATGGGGTGGGATGTCCAGGCTCAGGTCCACTGGCCTGGTGCCGGGGTGGGGCGTGACCCGAGGTTCCCCGGCCCGCTGCTGGCTTGGGGGACATGGCCTGAGGTTCCCTGTCAAGCGCCACCAGGCAGGAGATGCAGCCTCAGATTCCTACTGATTGCTCGTTAAGTCTCGTTATGGGGACTTGGCCTCAGCTGTGGGTGCAGCCACCTTGTGTTACTGAATCCCTGCCTCTGCTGTGGGCACAGCCATCTTGACTGTTATGGCGTGATGGGCAATTTGCATCTTCCCTCTTGACTAGATAAGATGGTTAAGTTTAATCTAGATTATTAAATGCTGGCCAAGTGAAATTCAGAGTTGTCTGTGAGTGTGAGTGTGAGTGTGACTATCAGTGTGAGTGTGAGTGTGTATGAGTGTGTCTTTTCCTTTTGCTGCTCCTGTCCATTCCCTGTGAGACTGTTGAATATATTGGCTCTTGTTTTCATAAAATGATCACAGCCGAGATTAATTGATGAGATTGCCTGGTCTGGGCCTCAGAGAACAAGCCCAGAGCCCACACCAGCTGGACGCAGCCCTGTGAGCAGCAGACGGGGCCCTAGAAGCAGAGGGTGCACTGAGCTGGTGTTTGGGCCTCACTGCCCACGGGCACCTGTCACTGTGGGAATCGTCTCTGAACCACAGAAGACAGCAGTATTTGGCCTCGTCCTCAGGCTGCGCCCCTGAGAGGGTCAGGACAGCTTTGCCCCCGTGGATGGAGCCTGGGATCCGGGCCGGCGTCCAGGAGTGTCTGTTGTTCGTGTTGTAAATCAGCGCCTGGGGGACCTGGCCAGACTTCTGCTGGATCCAGTGTGGATAGTGACCATCAACGACAGCCCCTGTGCTGGAGCCACAGGTGACAGTGACAGTCGCTCCTGGGGACACGGTCATTGAAGACTCTGGAGTCACCACAGCCTGAGACCTGGACCCTGAAATCAAAACAGACACAACCAGGAATGAAGAATAAAGGCAGAGGGACCCCCCACAGGCTGGTCTCTGAAATGGCCCTGAACCTGGGCAGAGATCGAGGAGGAGGAAGAGAAGGGGAGTCCAGCTCATGGTGGAGACATTCCAAGGTGCCTTGGTCTCTTGCACGTGCTGGTCTCGGGTGTCCCTTTATCTCCTCCTGCCTCATGGGTAAAGGGGGTGTTTGCTGGTCATTATGCAAATGTGAGCGCACAGGACCGTCCTGTTCTGGGTCACTGTGAGGAGGAGGCGGGGGAGGCTGTGGGCTCAGAGTCTGTCACTTGAGGGGAAGCACCTGCTGTCCCCTCACACCCAGGCCATGTACATGGGCGCAGGACCCACTCAATTAGAACCATGTGAGTTGGCTTCAGGCCTGGCAGCTCTGAGAACATCCACAGCGCCCCCTGGTGACGGCCTAGGAAATAGTCACAGGAGTGGGAGCTATGTAGAGGGAATGGTGGTGGCCCATTGAAAACAAAAATAAAAATAAATATTAAAGAAAAAGACGCCATGGGCACAAATGAAGGGCCAGTGAAGAGGGTTGACCCGTGGACTGTCAATCACCTGTGTCCTAGGTCACAAGGTCAGGTAGGTGCTCTGCCTGGTAGCTGTGGGGACAGTTGCTATGGGAACGGTCAGTGTGTCTGTTGACCCAGGTTCAGGAGAAGGTGACCTGGGATCTGGGCTCATCAAGACCTTCCCAGAGGGAGTGACACAGGCACCGGCTGGGAAGGTCCTGCTCCCCTTGTCCCACAGCCACCCACACCCTTGTTGTTGGAAAGCCCAGTGGGTGGGAGAGGAGAGGACACAGTCAGAGCCTGAGGCTCAGGGAACCAGACTCACGGGCACCCCCAGGGGCCTGAGTGGCGGTAGCTGTTAGAGCGTCTCACCATAGACCCAGGCGCCCGCATCCTTCCTGGAGCAGCTCAGCATTCCCCAGCCACAGCCCAGCTCACTCACCCTAGAGAGACCCAAAGAGATTTCCTGGGCTCAGGTACCCCTTTCCCCTTCACGGCCCCTCTCCCTGATGGCACAGAAGGTCAGGGGCCCAGCAGAGGTGACACCAGCCCTGAGCCTGGGCTTCCTCCTGGGCCTAAGGCTCCCAGCCCCTCGCAGCCGAGTGCCTGGTCAGTGTGCACAGGGCTGGCAGGAGCCTTGGGCCAGGAGCCCGGGGAGTGAGGGGTCACTGCTCTGACCTCTGGGCGCGGAGTCCCTGCTCTGGGGACGGGCGACTGCTGGGAGGGCCCTGGGCTCAGAACAGTTTACAAAGCTGTTTCCTCATTTCACGTCAGAAACAGCCATCGCACGGGACCTGGTCTCTTACCCATGGGTGACAGCCACCTTTCAGGGCATCATGACCAGTGAGTGTTGGTGCTGGTTCTGTGTTTCTGAGATGCAGAGACATGGGATCCAACATGGAAAGTGGCCCATTAGGAACCCGTGTAGTTTGCACATGGAAGTCATGTTAACACGGTCAGACGTTGTGAGATAAGACTCAGGGAAGGCAGGTTTTTGTCCCACTTCCCCATCTGCCTGTGTCACTGTGAGCAGCGTTATTGTACCAGATCAGACAGTAATAGTCAGCCTCGTCCTCGGGCTGCAGCCCCGAGATGAGCAGGAGCCCCGCATTCGAGGAGGCGTCTTTGGATCCAGAGAAGCGGCTGGGGACCCCTGAGCCCTGGTGCTTGCTTGAGTCTGAGTAGAAACTCAGGAGATACCGGGGAGGACTCCCTGGCTTCTGCTGGTGCCAGTATATCCAGTAGCTGCCAACACTAATGTCACTCCTCAGGGTGCAGGTAAGTCTGGCTGTGGCTCCCAGAGATGCAGAGAGGGAGGGCGGCTGAGTCACCACCAGCTGCTGGGAGAGGGACCCTGCAGACACAGACACTTGTCAGTGAGGGGCAGGGACCAGGGAAGTTCCCAGGAGACTGAGCAGGAAGGGAAGAAGCCTGGTCCCAGGAGCCTCCCTACCTGTGCAGTGAGCGAGGAGCGCGAGGAGCAGAGGAGTCCAGGCCATGGTGCTCACAGCCCTGAGCCCACAGTGGGGCTGGGCTGTCCAGGCCTCCTTTTCTCCCCACCCTGTGCCAAAGGAGGGGCTGCCATGCAAATGGGAGTCCCCCCAGGGACTGCCCAGCCCCTCCCTGGTTCCTGAGGCTGGACCTCAGCTCACACCCCAGACTGAGGGGCTTGGAGGTGGGCTCACCCCTTGACGGGCTCTGGGAGGAAGCACCTGCTGAGACCACACACAGGTGCCTGCTCAGGGGGCGCTGCCAGGCCTGAGAGGACACAGCTCCTGCAGGCAGCACAGGGCTCCCCTCTGTGAATGGTCCTCCCTCAGCTGCAGTGTAAGGCCCACAGAGCAGGCCCTAGCGCCCCCTGCTGGCCACAGGCCCCACAGCTTCAGGTCCCTCTGCTCACCTGTGTGTGGGCTCATTCAGCCCCTGTCACCCTGAGACTCTGTGGTGGGGACTGCAGTGTTCAGTCCCAGGGCCCTCTTCTGTGAAGGTCAAAGTGCACGAAGATGACATACTGAGTGGGTGTCACTTTCAATGAAGCTGGTGCCCAGGTAATGTGCAGGGAGCTTCTCCCCAACAGCACAGGGAAAGGGGCCGTGGGGCCGCTGTGAAGGGCTCATAGGGCTGCTCACTGCGTTAGGAGCCGGGTCCTGTGGCATGAGAGGCACCTGTCCTCTTTCGTCTCTGCAGGCACGCGACCCTCAGCAGCGGGGCCTTCAGGCTTCAGGAAGCACAGGGCAGAGTGAGCACCAGCCCCCCTGTGTCTGCACTGACACCGCAGCCTACCCCCAGCTCCCTGCGGCCCCCAGATCCTCCCTGGGGGTGGCCAGGAGAGTGGGTACACTTACAGGAAAAGGGCCACTGCATGGACTTCGCTAATCTGAATGAAATGTGTGTGTGTGTTGGTGGAGGGGGACTTGGTCCTGATGTTCGTAGAATAAAAGTGTCTCAGGAAGAAGGAAATACCTGGCCTGCATCCCAGTGATGGCAGGTGGGGCCTCAGGGACGCAGGAGGAGGAAACAGTTACGTCCATAGCTCCGAGTGCAAACAGGCAACGGAGGATGGGACTCCTCCTCTTTGGACAAATCAGTAATTGTCGTGTCACAGTGAAGAGCCTGGCTGAAGGCTGTGAGGAGCGGACAACCTCAGGTGGGAGGGGAGAGAGGGAATCGGACTCTAAAGGACTCGATGCTGATTAGCTCCTGGGACTCACCCTCCCTAGAGACGGAGGCCTGGGGGACAGAACTACAGGAGGAAGTTGTCACTTTTTCCTGAAACCCTCCTGTGGGGATGGAGCTAAGAGCTGAGGAGCCCCAGGGAGAGAGGAGGTGAGGGAGGCAGCAGCAGGGGAGGGAAGAGTGGAGGGAGGGTGTGACTGAGTGTCTGTGCAGGTTGGGACCACCCTTCTGTGGGTTTGTTCAGAGAAGGAGAAGGTTGTGTCCATGACCAGGGTGAACACTAACGTATCAGATGTGATGGGTCAGGAGTGACACAGGGTTCACACACATGACATGAACTTGTGGGGGAGCATGGCTGTCTGGGTGACCGTGTGTAGTTGCAGACACACTATGTGAGATGATAGGAAATACACGCAGGTCTCTGCCCCTCGCCCCAGCACAGGCTCCTGAGACACTTGTCACCCCCTGGGTTACGGGTGGGCCTGTTGCTGATGCGGGGTTGCTGGGTGGGCTCCTGGGTGAGGACGGGCCACCAGAGAGACTGAAAGGATTAGCAGCTTAGAATCCCCACACCTGCCCCTCATTTGCTAAATGGGAGAGGGCTCAGGTGCAGTTTGCAAATTCATTGGACCAAAGGGAGGGATCGTAGGAACCTTTGATTTATAGCCCAGAAGTGGTGTGAAACCTGGGACCTCCTGCCTGTGATTGGCACCTGACCTGCGGGCCGTCAGGGGGACTGGCCCTTTAACTGCGGGTCTGACGGTCTGTGGGCAGATCGTGTGAGGACTGAGTGCTGTTGGAGGCCATGAGCTGGTGTCAGAGAACTGTTGTCGGGAAGCCACTCCCCACACATTTGGGACCAGAAGGGGGAGCAGCAGACAAGACAAAGAATAGGAAAGAAGGGATTTTTATTTTAAAATATTCACTCAGTCCAGCCAGTAGGGTCAGTGATTGAGCGTCGACCTATGAACCAGGAGGTAACAGTCGGTTCCCGGTCAGGGCCCAAGGCCGGCTTGCATTCTCATTCCCCAGGAGGGGGCCGTTCAGGGGGCCGCTAATCAATGATTCACCCTCTTCATTGGTGTTTCCATCTCTCCCTTCTTTTCCCTTCCTCTCTGAAATGAATAAAATATGCTTTAAAAGTCTTTTAAATAAAAACATTCACTCATTTCATCGGCTATCGATATACTCATGACAACATGCAGTATGGCTGTGGCGAGAATGAAACACGCGTGTCTGGTAAGAACACAGTCAGTTCTCAGTAGGGGGTAGTCCTCAGGATAGTGAGGAAGTTACTGCTCATTTCAGTGGCATGCTCAGGGAGCCTTAAAGGACAAACAGGATTGTGGGGTATGGCTTCAATGTCTGAGTCTGAGTAGTAGGACAAGAAGAACCGGGGCGTGCTCCCTGTCTTCTGCTGGTACCAGAACATGTTATAGCTGCCAACATTGGAGCCACTGCTCAGGGTGCAGGGGAGTCTGGCTGTGGCTCCGGGAGATGCAGAGAGGGAGGGCGGCTGAGTCAGCACAGGCTGGGAGAGGGACCCTGCGGACACAGACACACGGGAGTGAGAAGAAGGTCAGGGGGCACGTGCTGCGGGTGCCTGAGGCCTGTGGCTACGTGTGCAGTGAGTGAGGAGCAGGAGGAGCCCAGGGATTCAGGCCATGGTGCTCACAGCTGATCCTCGGTCCTCAGAGTGGAGGCTGAGCTGCTCTACGCTCCAGGCTCCTCTTATCCCCGCCCAGCTGGCTTCGCCAAGGAGGGGCAGCTCATGCAAATATGCCCCCCGCCTTTTCCCAGGGGCACAGATTTGGTCTGGGGCCCTTGTCCAGGGAGGCCAGCCTGGTGCACTAGTGTCCTACGGGTGGGGCCGGGAGGAAGCAGCTGCTGGGGCAACACACAGCCACGTGCAGGGGACTCAGGCCCAGAGATGACACGCCTGCCCGGTTCTCACAAGAATCACAGGGCCCAGCCCTGAGGCCCGGGGTCCCTGGAGGGCTGCCCAGCTGGGAGCCCCTGTTTTGCAGAAACCCCCATGGATGGTCTCGCGGCGCCCTCTGCCGGTCCCAGGTGAGCCCCTTTGCTGTCAGACTGGCCCAGATCCTCACCTTCCCCCGAGTCCTTGACTCCTGTGCTTCCACCACCCGAGGCTCTTACTCCAGGGGACGACCGAGGTGCGGCCTTGGGGTTACCATCCCTGATTTGGGCGCAGGAACCCTGACCCAGGAGAGAGCCTGGGGCTGCTGTGCAGCTGGGGACACCGCGAGGGGAACAGAGAGCAAAGTGGATCTGTCCCTGCGGGGGGCTCAGAGGACGGGCTCGCTCTGGGTGCTGAGCGTGAAGGGACGCTCATGAAGGGGACACAGACCTTGACAGGAGCAGCTGGAGGGGGAGGGCTGCTCGCCTGCCAGAGCAGGGAGGGGGCAGGACCAGAGCACTGCGGAGAAGTGGGTCCTGTCCGTTCACTGTGACTTTGTTCTGGTTGAAGAAGGCAGGTGAGACCCGGGAGCTCACAGGGAATGCGGCCCACCCTCCCCACCAGGGAGCTGCCTGTCAGCAGGGCAAGAGGACCAGCCTGGTTGCAGTACCCAGAGCCGCCAGCCCTTTGCTTACCCACCGGCCTTTGCGAATCTCCAGCGACATTACCTGTGAATGCCCACTGGGCACACCTTTTCCTACGTCCCCTGTAACCCTCGTACTTCTACCCAATACAGTCAGCTGGCTTATGGGGGGTCAGGGCAGAGGCCTGTGGGTGCCCTGCTGCTCCCCCAGGGTGCCGGCAGGAGGGGAATCAACGCTCATATGACTCCTCCCTGTCTCCGCTGAATTGGCTCCCGTAGGGACAGGCAGTGCGGGCCCATGGCTTGTCCGGCTACACTGAGACCGTGCCGTGTGCTCTGACATTTTTAACCCGGCTGAACCTGTGCCTGTGCCTGTGCCTGTGCCTGTGCCTGTGCCTGTGCCTGTGCCAGTGATTGTGCCTGTGCCTGTGCCTGTGCTGCACGTTAGAGACACAGCTCTGTGGAAAGTTCCAGGATGAAACGGGGCAGGGAGACCTTGCAAGGGGACGATCCGGGGCAGCGGGAGGAAATGACAACAGAGAAAACTGGGGAGGGGAGGGATGGCACCTGTCCCGAGTCAGGACACGGGGAGGCGACCAGAGGAACTGCAGGCCAGGAGAGTGGAGGAGACGGCCCGGAGTGTCACCTGGAGGAAGCAGCTCTGAGAGGCAGGGATGTCTCACCCCACCCAACCCACCCACCAACCCACCCCCTCCCCGCCCCAACACAGGCAAGGTCAGGTGGAGGAGCAGGTGTGATGCAGGGTAGGGGGTTTGTGGTGCATTTGTCACCGAGAGACCATGGTCTAGACGTGAAGATGCGTCAGGAAACATCAGCCGGGCTGGAGGGCTCAGTGGCTGAGCGTTCACCTATGAACCAGGAGGTCACGGTTCGATCCCTGGTCAGGACACAGGCCCCGTTGATGGCCCCGATGCCCAGTAGGGGGCGGGAGGAGGCAGCCAGTCCATGATTCTCTCTCATTGCTGATGTTTCTCTCTCTCCCTCTCCCTTCTCCTCTGAAGTCAGTAACAATGTATTTATTTCAAAAAGCATTTACTTTCATACCTTCCTCTCCCCGGCTCCTTGGTCTCCCTCTCCCCCTTTTCCTCTGAAATGGGAACGGGATTTTTAGTCTGTTTCTAGAATTCTGAATCCTTAGCTGAGGTGTGAAGTGAGTTAGGATCTAGCGGTGGCCACTCGGAGGCACTGCCCCCAGATCCACGTGGACAAAGGCGTCAGTCTGCCGGAGAGCATGTGCCTGCTCCCAGCAGGAGGACTGGGGCGCGGGGGTGGGGGGGGGGTGCACACCAGGGCCTTGCCGGCTTTGGGTGGGCAGGCCTCCTTTGCCCTAAGGAGCCATCACTACGTGCATCTCCGACGTCACCACGGGTTGGAGAAGGGGAAGTCACAGTGTCACCATGAGATGAGGAGACACCTGACAACCTCAATCAGAAATGTCAGCAGCCCCGAGGGTGGCCACGCTGCTGGGAACACGCTGGGAACTGTAAACCTCCTCTCCCTTTGCATGTCGCCATGGAGCGGGAGGAATGGGAGGCTGGGCCGGGGGTGTGGGGTGTGGGGTTTGAGGATGACAGCTCCCACGCAGTGGGCGTTCATCTTTGCCTAAAGTGAAGATGGGCTTCGGTATCCGTTTTGGAATGGCTAGTACACATGTGCATGACTCTGTCCCTTTCTTATTTCTTTTTTAAATATATTTTATTGATTTTTTATAGAGAGGAAGGGAGAGAGATAGAGAGTTAGAAACATCATGCACGCCCCCTCCTGGGGATGTGCCCGAAACCCAGGTACATGCCCTTCACTGGAATCGAACCCAGGACCCTTCAGTCCACAGGCCAATGCTCTATCCACTGAGCCAAACCGGTTTTGGCAACTCTGTCCCTTTCTCTTCCTATGTCTTGGAGATCCCCAATTCTGTTAAGGACAAGTACGCACCCTAAATTATTTTAGTAGCAAACAATTAGGTCTCTTCTAGTGTAGACACTTGGGGATGTTATATGTACCGAACGTGAGTCAAGGAGAAGTGTTAACACCCAGGAAAAAGGAATTAGAAAGCTCAAAGCACAAACGATACCGATTTCCACTCTGAAACGGTGAGAAATGAGAAATCCCGGAGCGGTAGACAGGAAGCCCGGGACGTGATGGCAGATAAAACACGGAGGCACTCATCACACCTTCCACCGTGTTACAGTTGGGGTCCCGTCAGCAGGGGGGTCCTCCTGGTGTGCCACCTACAGACGTTCCGGGCACCCTCCAGGCCCTGGGGGTCATACATAGTTCCTGTGGGCGGATCTGGGTGAAGAATGGAAGCGAACTGATCCCACGGAATTAGGAGGTCTTAAAAGCCTGGATTTGGGAGACACAGGCAGGGCCCCAGGGACCCTCACATGCAGGAGGGAGACAGCGCAGCGCCCCCTGTGGGTCCCGAGAGGCACTGCCTGGCTCAGACAAGAGGGTTTCTCCTGCTTGAGAACGCCTCCCTAAGAGAATAACAGAGAGCGGGGCAGATGCTCATGTGCATCGGGTAACATTCCCCAGTCCCAACCGCAGCTGCTCTCCTGCGGTGAGAAGCTGGTCTCTGGGCTGAGGTGGAGCTGAGCCCAGACCACTGGCGCCCTGACACCCCCGCGCTCAGGGTCCCGTCCCGTGAAGTGTTGCCTGTGTGTGTGGACTCATGAGGGACTGTGTCTGTGCGTGTCTGTGGCCATCCAGCGGGTGAGTGGCAGGGGGTCTCTGAGCCCAGTGCTGGTTGATATATTTTGGAGTTGAGCCCCCTCCCCTCGGTCACAGGCAGGGAGACAGGAGCCCGGGCTCGTGGAGTCACAGTGGGGAGATGGGCATTCCTTGGCAGAGACTGCAGGGGGCACCGGGGATGGCCAGCGGGCAGGACAACGGAGCCACGGAGCCCCCTCCTCAGGATGAGGGTGACCATTGCCAACACCCTCCTTTCCTTCTGCTAACATGCAGCCGCGCTGCGCCTGGGAGGACTTCTGGTTGCACTTCCCCATGTGCTTGCATCACCGTGTGAATATGTAGTACCACCCATGTACAGAGCACAGGAGTAGTCGGCCTCGTCCTCGGGCTGGGCCTCCACGATGGTGAGGGCGGCTTTGTTCCCAGAGATGGAGCCAGAGAAGCGGTCAGGGACCCCAGATGGGCGCTTGTTTGTTTGGTAGATGAGCTGGCGAGGAGGCTTGCCTGGGGTCTGCTGGAACCAGCCGGGGTAGTTACCCGTAGAGACTGCCCCAGAGCTAAGGCCACAGGTGAGTGTGACTGTCCCTCCTGGAGATACTGACATGGACGGCTCCTGAGTCACCACAGTCTGAGAATCCACCCCTGAAACCAACAGGAGAGAGACAGGTGTTATGAGGGACAATGGTCACCTGAGGCCCTGCTGTTCTGTTTCCCCCAAGGATGCGGAGTCCCCTCCTCTGACCTGAGCTGTGCGCCAGGAGCTGGAGCAGAAGCACCGTCCAGACCATGGTGGGGACACTCACAGGATGTGGCTCCTCAAACTCCTGGGCTGCAGTGGGTGGTCCTGGGGCCTTTTCATGCCTCCCACACCCATTGGGGGGAGAAGGTGCCTCATGCAAATCAGTTTTCCTTCAAGTCCTGCCCCAGCTCACCCTGCTGTCCCCTTGCGGGTTGGGGGTGTAATTGAAAGAGGCAGATGCTGGGCCCTCTCACAGGCTGTCTTCCTCCTCCTCAGCTTCATCATGGTTGTAGTGACCTCCTTCCGGAACTGGAGTTCTGGGATGGAGTCGCTAAGAACAGGAGAATGGGAAGGTGAGAGGAGGAGAGAGGGAGGGAGAGGGGAGTCAGAAGGCCACATTTAAACTTCCTATCTAATAAAAGAGTAATATGCAAATGGACCATCACTCCAACACACAAAGATGGCTGCTGCCCCCATGTGGACATAAGATGGCCACCATAAGATGGCCAGCAGGGGAGGGCAGTTGGGAGGGACCAGGCCTGCAGGGGAGAGCAGTTGCGGGCGGACCAGGCCTGCAGGGGAGGGCAGTTAGGGGCAAGCAGGCTGGCTGAGGAGCAGTTAGGCATCAATCAGGCTGGCAGGGGAGTGGTTAGAGGGTGATCAGACTGGCAGGCAGAAGCGGTTAGGGGCAATCAGGAAGGCAGGCAGGCGAGCAGTTGGGAGCCAGCAGTCCTGAGTTGTGAGAGGGATGTCCAACTGCCCGTTTAGGCCCGAATAGGATCGGGCCTAAACGGGCAGTTGGACATCCCTCGAGGGGTCCCAGATTGGAGGGGGTTCAGGCTGGACTGAGGGACACACACCCCCTCATCCCGTGCACGAATTTCATGCACCAGGCCTCTAGTATTTAAATAAAGTCTTAGACACTGGAGGGCAGAGCCAGCACATTGGTTTGTTACTATGGAAAATATGTTGTCAACTTAGGACACTAGATGGCAGGTTAGAACGTGGCAGAAATGATGGGAGAGGACCACCTATACCAGGTGGCAGGAGCTGAAGACAGAGCAAACGCCGGTGCATCTCACTCTCACTTTCTCCGAGGGAATCTCGTGGTTCATGGGTGAGAAGGTGGAGAGGACATGTGCAACCATGCTGGTGAATCCCCGGGACTCTGTGTGCTGAGGGCTCCTTGCTGACACTGAGAAAGCCCCTCCCTCGGTGGCTCCTCTACTGTGTGCATGGAGCAGGGAGGTCACGCTGCTTCTGGCAAACTGGTCTGTGTTGTGTGCCTATCCATTTTGTAAATCAGGCCTGGACAGTGAAGTGACTCCGTGAGGGGAGGGTTGGGACATGAGACTAGAGTGGGTATCAGAGCTGAGGGCTCATGTGGCTCCAGGGGCCCAGGTGCAGGGAAGTCACACTTGAGTGAGGACCTGCCTGCCCCAGTGTGCAGGAGCCAGTGGACTGTGTGCCTAGCCTGCCTGGCCCAGAGCCCTGAGCTCTCAGACCCAGGGCACCCACGCCCCCTGCTGGTCCCAGAGCACATGTCCTCCAGCCATTTCCTCCCCCAGCCCTCCTGGAGGGGCTCTGGGTTTGAAGCTGGATCTTTTGTTTGTTTGTTTGTTTGTTTGTTGTTGCTTTTTAAATACATTTTTATTGATTTCAGAGAGGAAGGGAGTGGGACAGAGAAACAGAAACATCATTGATGAGGGAGGATCACCAATCGGCTGCCTCCTGCACGCCCCCAACCGGGATCCAGCCGGCAACCCGGGCACATGCCCTGACCGGGAATCAAACTGTGACCTCCTGGTTCATAGGTTGATGCCCACCACTGAGCCACGCCTGAGGGCTCAGTGCTGGCTCTTAAGGATCTGTAGTCACATTTATTCTCATGCCCAGTGGGATCCCCAGTAGGGGGCGTGCAGGAGGCAGCCAATCAATGATCCTCTCATCACTGATACTTCCATCTCTCTCTGCCTCCCCCCTTCTCTCTGAAATCAATAAAAATATATATTTTAAAAAATAATAAAATGAAATTCCTTTCTATTTTCATACCCCGATAATGACATTATTTGTCTCACAATTTTTTTTTTTATCGGGTGATCTGTGTCAACTGAAGTCCAGGGCTGGGCGGTTCTTGTCCCAGCGGAAACTTGCCCCGCTGATGCCCGTGACGTGTAGGTCAGGGAACTGTCCGGCGGTGAGTTCCGTCCATAGTTCCTTAGTGCGTTCTATTCTAATCCCATTGCATGGGGAGTCAGACGAGCATGAAGCTTCTATTCCCGGTGACAAGCCATGCACACGCGTCTCTGGCCCTCAGAGCGCTCTCCCCTGTGATTCCAGGGGGTCTGGGTGCACGAGGAGATGGAACAAACTCTGGGCGTTTTGATTGGCTGACAAAGACGTGTAGACAATGGGACAGGAGGGCGTTCTTGCTGCTTTCTGTCTGAAGACCCAACAGGACTCCACCTTCCTGGTGGGGATGAGAATCGGGGTTCGGTGGGAAGAGAACAAATGTTCCTTATTTCAGGGGGATAGGTCAGCCCACAGCCTCTAGTTTTATTCCACTCGGAAAACCGGCCGCATTTCCGCGCCATCATACCTAGGATGGTTTGTTTGTTTTCCTGGCCCTTGAGAAGCATGGAGAGAAAACTGAGATAGACCCACCGTGGATGAAGGGACTGCCAGCTAAAAGTTGCATGTGTACAAGTTGTTTGAAAATGTTCAGTTGTCATAAACCCAAACTCTGGGAGATCTAGTTTTTTTTTGGGGGGGGGGTTATTGTTAGTTTTTTTAATCCTCATCTGAGGGTATTTTTCCATTCATTTTTAGGGAGCATGGAAGAGAGAGAGAAAGTCAGAGAGAAACCTCGATGTGAGAGAAACACATCGATTGGTTGGCTCTGGCACCTGCCCCGTCCAGGGCCTGGGTGGGGAGGAGCCTGCAACGAAGGTACGTGCCCTTGTCATGAATCAAACCCGGACCTTTCAGTCTGAAGACTGTTGCTCTAGCCACACAGCAAACCAGCCTGTGCAGAGGTGGAAGTTCTTGTCCCACTTCCCCATCTGCGTGTGTCACTGTGGCAAATGTTATTGTGCCCAATCAGACAGTAATAGTCAGCCTCGTCCTCAGGCTGCAGCCCCGAGATGAGCAGGAGCCCCGCATTGGCCGAGGCGTCTTTGGATCCAGAGACGCGGCTGGGGACCCCGGAGCCCTGGTGCTTATCTGAGTCTGAGCTGAATCTCAGGAGATACCGGGGACAGCTCCCTGGCTTCTGCTGGAACCAGTATATGTTACCAATACTGACGTCACTGCTCAGGGTGCAGATGAGTCTGGCTGTGGCTCCGGGAGATGCAGAGACTGAGGGAGGCTGAGTCACCACATGCACGGAGAGGGACCCTGCAGACACAGACACTTGTCAGTGATGGGCGAGGACCTGGGGAAGTTCCTAGGAGACTGAGCAGGAAGGAAAGAAGCCTGGTCCCAGGCCTGTCCCTACCTGTGCAGTGAGCCAGGAGCGCGAGGAGCAGAGGAGTCCAGGCCATGGTGCTCACAGCCCTGAGACCACAGTGGGGCTGGGCTGCCCAGGCCTCCTTTTCTCCCCACCCTCTGCAGGAGGAGGGGCTGCCATGCAAATAGGAGTCCCTCCAGGGACTGCCCAGTCCCTCCCTGGGCCCTGGGGCTGCAGCTCAGTTCACACCCCAGAATGAAGAGCATGGAGGTGGGCTCACCCCTTGGGAGACCCGGGGAGGAAGCACATGCTGAGACAGCACAGAGGCTATTGCTCAGGTTGGCTGCCAGCAAAGACACAGCTGATCCTCATCAGGGCGCACAGGGGCCAGCCCCCAGGTCCAGGCTCCTTTGAGTGCAAAGTCCTCAGTGAGCAGCTGTGTGGGGCCACAGGGTGATCACACAACCCACCCTGCTGGCCACAGGACACACTACATCACCCTGGTCCAAAGCCCTGAGGCCCAGCTGGTGTCTGCAGCTTCCCAGGTCACTGTCCCTGTTGCCACTTCCTGGTATGACTGGCACAGACACTGTCGCTCAATGAAGCGTCTCACTCTTGGGGGGCAGCCCTGGGAGTTACCAGCATGGGGGTAACTGAGAGGTGATGGTCTGGTGACAGTTAGAAATGCTTCCTCACATGGTCATAAAGAGTAAGCTGTGACCCAGCCCTCACATGAGATGTTAGGGTGCTGAGGGTCCTAAAGGGTTGGGGATTAAGAAGGGACATGAGCTTGGGACACACCCTGGGCCTCATCCCTATTCACAGCTGGGAGCGGGCTCCTGAAACGCATGTCGCTCACGAAGCCTGTCTCTCTGGATGCCCTCATCCCTCTGATGAAGGAGGTGTTGGCTGATAACGCAGTGTCTTCTGGGCCGGGCCCTTTGTGATGTGGTGGGCGAGGCTTTGGGGAGAGCAATCTCTTCCTCATCCCCATGCAATTGCCACACAAGGAGCTGAGGACACTGAGTGCGTGTGTGGGTGGGACATCGGCAGATCGATGGAGGGAAAAGCCACACAGGAACCATCAATGCCTGTTTGGGGCATTTTGTGTGAACACCGGTCTGGCCCTTTAAGAACACAACCATGGGATGGGAGTTAGACCTGAGACCCAGTCTTCCTGTCCAGGCCCCTGGAGAAAACACTGGGGAAGCCCCAGAAGACCTTCCTTCTGATTCCAGGATGGACCCGCCAAGGAGCTGGGCCTGCACGCACCATAGTGTCCCACAGGGCCTCCCCGCCCAAGGCTGGAGAGGCCGCTCCTGACCTTGGGGTGAGGACAGTGACCTTCCCTCCTCCAGGGACTCAGCTGTGCACAACTCTGTCTGTCCTGCCCCTGGGGAAGCTGCCAGAACCCGTGACCTCCTGCTGACCCGGGAGTGGGGTGGGAGGACTGCCAGGACATGAGCTACCAACTCATTTCTCTTGTGCTCACTTAACAAACACTCTGAACTGTGACGATGATGATGATGATTATTCAACCTGCAGTCACCTCCTCCTGGGGAGAGACTGGGAGCCCAGGAAGGGGCTCATCCCTGAGCCTGTGCTGGGAGGAGGGAAGGGCCTGGGGCTGGGCTGGTCAGTGATGCTCAGCCTCGTCCTCCAGCTGTGACCGGGGCCTCTGCTGTAGCTGACATGGAGCCCAGAATGAGAACCAACTTTCCTTTCTTTTTTAAATATATTTTTATTGATGTCAGAAAGGAAGGAAGAGGTCGAGAGAGACATCAATGATGAGAGAGGATCATTGACAGGCTGCCTCCTGCACGCCCCGCACTGGGGATCAAGCCCGCACCTGGGCCTGGGCCCTGACCTGGAACACAACCCTGACCTCCTGGTTCATAGGTCGATGCTCAACCATGAGCCACCCACGCCGGTCTGAGGACCCCATGTCCTGAGGATGTGGCTGTGTCATTTTGTGCAGAGTGTTGATGAGATGTCACCGGTGCTGAGGGATCAAATGTCCCTTTCCACCCAGTGCAGAGGCCTTGCTTTGTGTCCTGGGTCCCAGTCTCTGGAGAAGGAGGAGGAGCAGGGGACATGCAGGGACCTGTGTACACAGCAGGGTCCACGCTGCAGAGCACGGGGAGCCCACTGAGTGGGCTGCGCATGAGCAGAGCATCCGGGAGCCTTTCCCTGGGTCGTGTTAAATCCTGAGGACAGGGGGCACCCAGGACCTGGTGGGGACGAGCTGACACCCTGGTCCTTCAGCCCCAGAGCTCAGGCCTCGCTTCCATCATCCCATCCCACAGCCAGACGTGTCCGCAAGGAGCTCATGTGCATGTGGCCACAAGAGGATGTTGTTCTGTTTACATGTGACAGTTCCCTGCTGTCACACACAACACACTTCATGGCTGCATGTTGGTTTTAATGCAGATTTCAGATTTGAGCTCAGACCAGGATCCTGTCTCAGTCATTCCTTGGCTCCCAGCTGAGCTTGGCCTGAATGGATCTGATTCCACCTCCTCAAGTGTCTCCATGGGAACCGCTATCCTGGGGAATGTCACTGAAAGGGCAGAGCAGGACTGACTCCATATTGTACTGTGTCCTCCATCTTGTGTAACTGTTACAGAGAACAGACAAATCAAACAATGCCGGGGAGCTTGGGGTGACACTGTGTTTGCCGGAGCGGCTTGGAGAAAGATAATTCAAATTCTAAGCCAGGCTACAAGCAGAACTTCCCTTCTTATTGAAGAGCCAGCCCTTCGTGCACTGAGTGGCTATCTTGCTGCTGGCCTTGAAAACAACACAGCTCTATCCAATTTAAAAAATGCTCCTGGCATGGGCATATCTAGTCGCTGGCCTACCAGGTCGGACAGTGAGGTTTATCTTCCTCATTGTTCAGGCAGGCTGGAGAGAAAATTTCTTTCTTAGTCTGGGAAAGACTGCGGAGATTTCTAGGAAGAACCACGGACTGTACCGGTCACTTAGCCCACCCCTCAATCAGCCAATGGGAATGCAAGGGGAACTAACCCAAGACAAAAAAAATATATGCTGACCACATGCTGTCTTTGTATAACCAGACCCTAGCCCTCACCAATCGGAATCGGCCAACTCAGTGGTCCGAGCACCACCCCACCATCTGACCCGACCAGCCCTATAAAATTGCTGTGCTTTTGAAACTCTGGGCTCTCTTGCATCCTACCGCTGTGCCGGTGCGGGCTGAGAGACCAAGCTCGAGCTTGGATAAAGGCTCTTTGCTTTTGCATCAGACTCAGCTCCCTGGTGGTCTTTGGGGATCTTGAAATCTGGGCATAACATTACCTGTGAGAACGTGAGCATGGCAGACATGACAGGACCAACAAATAAAAGGGAAATGCTGTCCTGATGTCAAAGCTGAGACACTGTCAGGACCACGGGTCCAAGGACAATGAGGTGCCAGATGGACAACTGTCAGCACAGTCAGGGCTGAGCCTGAACTGGGCAGAGCCACCAGCAGGGGCCAAGGTCAGGCCAGGAGAGCAGAGAGGAGGTTTTTGTCTCACTTCCTAGTGGGTCTGGACCACTGTGTGAGTCTTAGAGCTCTCGTCCCATATGCGACAGTAATAGTCAGCCTCGTCCTCAAGCTGCAGCCCCGAGATGAGTAGGAGCCCCCCATTGGCCGAGTAGTCTTTGGATCCAGAGAAGCTGCTAGGGACCCCGGAGCCCTGGCCCTTATCTGAGTCTGATTTGAACCTCAGGAGATACCGGGGTGGGCTCCCTGGCTTCTGCTGGTACCAGTATATAGTGTAGCTGCCAACGTTGAAGCCACTACTCAGGGTGCAGGTGACTCCAGCTGTGGCTCCCGGAGATACAGAGACGGAGGGCGGCTGAGTCAGCACAGGCTGGGAGAGGGACCCTGCAGACACAGACACTTGTCAGTGATGGGCAGGGACCGGGGCAAGTTCCCAGGAGACTGAGCAGGAAGGGAAGAAGCCTGGTCCCAGGCCTGTCCCTACCTGTGCAGTAAGCAAGGAGCACGAAGAGCAGAGGAGTGCAGGCCATGGTGCTCACAGCCCTGAGCCCACAGTGGGGCTGGGGTGCCCAGGCCTCCTTTTCTCCCACCCTCTGCCAGAGGAGGGGCTGCCATGCAAATGGGAGTGCCTCCAGGGACTGCCCAGTCCCTTCCTAGAACCTGGGATTGGAGCTCAGCTCACACCCCCAGACTGCGGAGCATGGAGGTGGGTCACCCGTTGGGGAGCCCTGGGAGGAAGCACCTGCTGAGACCACACACAGGTGCCTTCTCAGGGGGCACTGCCAGGCCACCAAGGACAGCAGGGAGCCCACAGTGCAGGTGCCTGTGTGCGAAGGTCTCAGGGAACAGCTGTGTGCTGATCACCTGCAGTCTCACAGCGCCCCCTGCTGTGGGGAGGACACACACTCCCCTACCCCAAAGCCCTGACAACCCAGCTGGCTGTGGGCTCCCCAGGTCTCTGTCCCTCTTCCCACGCCCACGGTCTGAGCCCAGACACTGCGATTTGATTCTCTGTACTGATCACCGTAGCAGGTCACTCTCAGGTCTGCATCTGTGTGATGTGCTTAGACATTCATAAACGACACAGTAATGTCGTTTCTCTTCCAGGAAAGATGCTGCACAGATAAACACACAGTGAGCCTCTGTCCAATGTCACAGGTGAGGGAGCTGCTCAGGTGTGATGAGCTCCTGGGGGCTGTGCAGGTCAAGGAGGGAGAGAGGAATTTTCCAGAAATACCCTCAGGGTCATATTCAAAGGAGGACCATTCAGCAAACATTCAAACCATGTGACACATTTCAGGTTTCCATGGAGATCTGACTGGAATTAGTGATTCATTACAAAACAATAAAAGGCTTCATCAGTTTCACAGTTACCTGTGGAGCCTGCAGCATGTGGGGGTTTTTTAAATTGTAGGACAAGCCTTTGTATTCCAACATTTGTATGTTCTGCTTTCTGCGTACCAATGTTGTCTCCGGGTCCTAACAGGTGCTTATGTTTTAAAAATTCCTGCCTGTGCTTCCTACTCATTTCCTCATTTCAGGCAGAAGCTAAACGGGGATGGGAATGAGCTGGCAGGTGCGGGGACTGACACTCTCCCCCACAAGTACACGCATCCCACAGCCGCAGGTGAGCTCCTGAGGTAGGAGCAGGGCATTTCCCAAGACCAGGCGCAGACACTGTGGCCGTCACCCCGCATGGCTCAGGGTCCCTGGGATGGGCAGGCTGGGAGCTCCCAGGAGGAGGTGAGCATCATAGCTCTGCACTGAGGGGCGTGGACAGCGGCTGTTCCCAGGGACCCAGTGGGCACTGCAGCCTGAGACCCCAGGGCCCAGGCAGCAGGGACAGAGGGAGCTATCCATGCACAAAGGCCTCAGCTGCTCCTACTGAGCATGGGGAGGAGGGGGCACAGCAGGGGGAACAGCAGCAGTAGAAGCAGAGGCCACAGGCTGAGCCTTAGGGGCAGGTGCTGGGGCACCCCTCCTGGCAGGTGAGAAGGGCTCCCTGTGGCCTCAGTCCCACAGGACACGCTCTGGGTGGGCACCAGGGCTGCAGGCACAGGAGGGCAGGACAGGAAGCCTGGACCTCAGTGCCCGCCCAGCGGGGTGCACGGGCCCGACTTGCCCCAGGGAGCGGATCAGGGACAGCCAGGCTCCTGCTCTCTGGCTGGATGGGGGTCCCAGGCTGTGTGGATGCCCAGGTCCCACCACACACACGGGACCTCCCTGAGGGGCTCTGATGCAGGCACAGCTGGACTCGGGGCCCTGGGTCTGCCCTGCTCCATCCTGGCAGCCCAGGCAGCCGCCCCCTGACGCTCAGGAAGGTCTGCTCAGGCTGAGACAGCACACTGTGCTGTGGCCACGGGCGGCCTGACGGGCAGGTTCAAAGGGTGAGGACAGAGTTTGCAGACACAGTACCCTGGCACCCTCCCAGCCGGATTCTGACCAACAAGCAAAGGCACAGCCACCTTATCAGAGGATGGGGCTGCCCCGGGCCCCACTGCAGAGGGACCGCGGGTTTTTGTCTCACTTCCCCACAGGCCTGGGGTAATGTGTGAGCATCGAGATTGTCGTCATAGGACTGGCAGTGATAGTCGGCCTCGTCCTCAGCCTGCAGCCCCGTGATGGTCAAGATGGCTGAGCTGCCGGACGTGGAGCCGGAGAATCGGTCCGGGACTCCTGAGGCTCTATCACTATCATCATAGATGAGGAGTTTGGGGGCCTTTCCTGGGAGCTGCTGGTACCAGTACACATAGTTATTATTCCCAATGTTGGAGCTGCTTCCAGTGCAGGAGATGGTGACCCTCTGGCCCGGGGCCCCCGACACTGAGGACGGCTGAGTCAGCACAGGCTGGGCCCAGGATCCTGGAAGAGGGGGAGACACAGAGATGGTGAGTCTGGGTCTAGAGACAAGAGGAGGCAGCAGGGCCCATGTGTCTTCCCAAGGCCCCTTCCCCTGTCCCTTCTCCAGTCACCTGTGCAGTGAGCCAGGAGGGTGAGGAGGAGAGGGGCCCAGGCCATGGTGGAGGTCATCCCTGAGTCCTGTCTCCTGTGCCCACAGCTGATGCAGAGCTCCCCCATCTCTCCCTTCCCCTCTTCATAGTCTGCGGGAGGGAGGGCCCACTCATGCAAATGAGCCCCCAGCTATCTGATCCCTCCCTGGGCCCTGGGTCATGTCCCTCTGCCTGAGGATGGCCATTGGTATGGGGAGAGATGTGGCCGGTGGGGCCCAGGTTTGGGAAGTCACAGATGACAGCCCTGAGCAGATGGTCCTGCACTTTGTCAGGGGATTGGTCCAGCTCTGATCACCCTAGCTCCCTGAGGAACGAACCCTCAGGGCCCTCTAGTTTCCAGGCCCAGACAAACCACTGAGTGACATTGGGGACCAGAGTCCATGAGAGACCACCTCTGCCTTCCTACTTATCTGTCCACTGCCCCTGCCCTAGGGCCAGGCCAGGGGCTCCCTCTTGTGGCCTCCTCTTCACCTCGGGGCATCTTCAGTCTCTACTCAGCGTTCTCAGGGGGAGGTTGACCCAACTCCCTGGGCTGCTCAGGGGTCAGGACTCAAGTAACGTCAGGGGTCAGGCAGGGCCAGAGCAGGGACAGCCCCGTGGAGGCCTATCCCCTTCTGTGTAGGACACAGGTTCTTTCCTCTCTGGTGGCTGGAGGCCTCCTTCTCTGTGGCTGCCCAGTCGAACTGAGAAGCAAGGCGCCCTTCCCTGGGGCTGGGTAGGTGGTGGGGAGAAGCCCTCGTGTGCTTTCTTAGTCAGTGGTCATGGGTAACTTCTATTTTCTGTCCACATTTCCTCCTCCTGAAACCATCGTTCTCCATGACCCGTGGGCTGTGGTTCACTCCTAGGAGTCAGTTCACAACTCACAGGCAGATGTTGGCATTTCTCTGAGACGAAAGGGGGACATGCAGGACGTGCTGAGCAGAAATGTGGTTAAAACTTCTAATTGCTGTGACAGGGCTTTATTTAAACTTTACATATTAGTCACCAGTTAGCCACCTTCACATGCATGCATGGCCTGGCCAGCGAAGCTCAGTGGTTGAGCATCCACCTATGAACCAGGAGGTCAGGGTTCAATTCACGGTCAGGGCACATGCCCACATGGTAGGCTTCATTCCCCACAAGAGGGATGTACACAAGAGGCAGCCGATCCATGATTCTCTCTCATCATTGATGTTTCTCTCTTTCTCCCTCTCACTTCTTCTCTGACATCATTTTTAAAAAATTTAATACATGTATGTTATCCTATCTAATAAAAGAGTAATTGGCAAATTGAGCATCACTCCAACACACAAGATGCCTGCCCCCATGTGGTTAAAGATGGCTGCCACAAGATTGCTAGCAAGGGAGGGCAGTTGAGAGGAACCGGGCCTGCAAGGAAGGTCAGTTGGGGGCGATCAAGCCTGCAGTGGAGGGCAGTTAGAGGTGACCAGGTTGGCAGAGGAAGGAAGTTGGGGCGACCAGTCCTGCAGGGAAGAGCACCTGCGGGTACCCAGGCCTGCAGGGGAGAAAGGATGAGGGGGGGAGACCCAGGCCTGCAGGTGAGGGCAGTTAAGGGCAAACAGGCTGGCAGGGGAGCAGTTAGGCATCAATCAGACTGGCAGGGGAGTGGTTAGGGGCTGATAAGGCAGGCAGATATAAGCAGTTAGGGGCAATCAGGAAGGCAGGCAGGCGAGCAGTTGGGAGCCAGCAGTCTGGATTGTGAGAGGGATGTCTGACTGCCCGTTTATACCTGATCCTACCAGGATCAGGCCTAAACGGGCAGTCAGACATCCTTAAAGGCGTCCCAGATTGGAGAGTGTGCAAGCTGGCCTGAAGGACACACACACCCATGCACAAATTTTGTGCACCGGGCCTCTAGTTGTATATAAAAGTCACTTCTATAAGGTTGATTTAAAAATTCTAGGATGATGCATGTGGATGAAAACGGTGGGTGGAGGTTTTTATGGAAAAGCATTGGAAGTACAATGCCTTCTGCTCTGGGTTGAAAAGTGTGACTAGACATTTTTCTAACATCACTTCACATTTCAGGTGTGAGTTGGGAGCCGTACACTGTGATCTGTTCCCTGCCAGTTAGCAATCCCGAGTCACTGCCCAGTGAACCCCCTGAGGAGTTTCTAGGAGCTTCCATCCATCCCAAGAACAGACAGAGCTCCCAGGACAGAGTGGTGTTGGGCGGGCACAGAGTCCGTCCCTGCGGGTGGTGTCCAGCATCCTCAGGACAGAACTAGCTCCCTCAGCCACCCAGTGGCCCACTGGTTCTGCTCCAGGAAGACCCCTAAGGCATACACAGCCTTTCCCGCAAAGTTTGCTTGTCTCTGCTTCTTCTGGCCTTTGCAACGGCCTGCTCTGCGGAGCAATCTCTGATAAGGGGCAGCAAAGGGAAGGCTGTGCTCGGTGTCCCACAAAGTCCCTGCGGGGTCACAGTCCCCAGGAAGTCATGCGTCCTTGGCCCTGCTTAATGCCCCACAGGCCGGAGCCCTGGTGCTTAATGGCCTCTGAGCAGGAGGACAGCAGGCACCGGGCAGGGCTCCCTGGCTTCTGCCTCGTGGAGGGAGGAACTCTGTCCACTTTCATCCCACGGGCACACGCGCCACAGCGGTGGGGTCCCCGGGTTCCAGAAGCTCAGGGCACAGGGTGGGCACACAGCCCCCTTCTTCCTGCAACTCACACCGCAGCCGTGACCCGGAGTGGCCCTGGTCCCGGCGTTTCCCAGGGGCATCAGGCTCATTGTCATCTCAGGGGAAACGGTGCAGGCTGCGGGGTCTGCTGTGATCACACATGGGTGAACACGCAACATTTCCCACGATTTTCTGTTGTTTTATTTCTGTTTTATTTGTCCTTAGGCTTCAGAAACATGCACGGAGGAATGGCAGTGGGTTAACAGAGTGTGCACAGGTGCGAGCTATTGCTAACTGTCCACGTGGTCACGAAACCAGCAGGCTGAGGTTTTTGTCCCACTCCCTGTCCGCGTGGGTCACTGTGGGAAGCGCCGTCGTGCGAGGTCAGACAGTAATAGTCAGCCTCGTCCTCTGGCTGCAGCCCCGCGATGAGCAGGAGCCCCGCATTGGCCGAGACATCCTTGGATCCAGAGAAGCGGCTGGGGACCCCCGAGCCCAAACTTGTACTTGAGAAGTAATACAGCAGATACCGGGGACGGCTCCCTGGCTTCTGCTGGAACCAGAGTATGGTTTTACCAGCAACACTGACGTCACTTTTCAGGGTGCAGGGGAGTGTGGCCTTGGCTCCCAGAGATGCAGAGAGGGAGGGCGCTGAGTCAGCACAGGCTGGGAGAGCGACCCTGCGGACACAGACACATGAGGGTGAGAAGAAAGCTCAGGGGGCAGGTGCTCTGGGTCCCCGAGTCCTGTCCCTACCTGTGCACTGAGCGAGGAGCACGAGGAGCACAGGGGTCCAGGCCATGGTGAGCGCAGCCCCTTCCCAGGACACAGAGCTGGGGCTGGTCTTCCCAGACCTCTCTTATCCCCTCCCAGCTGGCCTCACCGAGGAGGGGCTGCTCATGCCAATGTGCCTAGGCCCCACCCTCTCTCAGAGGAGGGGCTGCTTATGCAAATGTAGCCCAGGTCCCACCCTCTCTCAGAGGAGGGACTGCTTATGCAAATGTAGCCCAGGTCCCACCCTCTCTCAGAGGAGGGGCTTCTCATGCAAATTATCCGCAGGCCCCGCCCCTCTCCCAGGTGCACTGCCATGTATGACACAGGAACAGCCTGGTCTGTGGCTTCCTGCGGAGACCCCAGTGTCCACAGGGCATCTCCCAACGGGAACGTACAAGGAGCGGGGAGGACAGGGTGCGGAACATGAGAGGTAATTGGTCAAATTTCTCTCCTTTTCTTGTCCTACTTGGACCCCACATCTTCCAATAACGGGGTTACATTGTGACTAACCCAGTTCCAGCTGGGCGGGCCCTGTTACCTAAACCAAGTGACAATCCCCTTCCTTAGGACCATGATGGCGGCAGGGAGGTGGTGTGAGTTGTGGGGTCCCCTCACCTTGAGAGCAGGGGTTCCTGGTCTGTGGGTCAGGAAGAGCCTCTCTCTTCCTGGGGGTCTGTCGTGTCCACGTGGGGCCTGCGACGGCCGAGACGTGTTGTTCTCATGGAGAAAGCCAGCGTGTACAGCCCGGCATCTCATCCCGGGACCCACAGGGCCCACTTCCTCCAGAGCAGGCTCAGCATTTCCCCGGCAACTGGGGAGCATCCGGCACCACCCTGTGGCCCCAGAAGGGATTCCCTGGGCTCAGGTCTCACCTTTCCCCGTAGAGAAACCCGCTCTCCCTGACTTCACGTCTGGAGATTCAGGTGCCCAGGGAGGTTACAGGTGAGCTCCGGTCCGGTAATTCATCATCCGGGGCTGAGTCCTCACCCAGCATCTCCCATCCTCGTTGCCTGGCTCTGAAATGCTGTGTGCCCCGACAGTCAGCGGCATTGGCAGAAGGGGGAGCAGGGCTCAGGGGCAGTTAGCAAAGGACTCCAGCAAATGAATGAAATCAGGGGAGGGGCCACGGGAACATTCCATTTATAGCGAAACTAGGAAGTAACCTGGGACCTCCTAGTAGTGATTGGCACCTGACCTGCGGGCATTCAGTGGGACTGGCCCTTTAACTTCGGGTCTGACACATCTCTGGGCAGATCCTGTGAGGACTGAGTGCTGTTAGAGGACATCAGCTGTCAGGGAACTGCTGCGGGAAGCCCCTCCCCACACCTTGGGGACCAGAAGGGTCAGGAGGGAAGAGCTCTGGGGGAGCAGCAGACAACACACAACAGGAGGAAAGAAGTGAGATTTTGACTCAGAAATGTTCCTTCTTATGAGCATTTCCACAGACACGGGGTGGTGGGCGGGGCTCTATGACCTCCCGCGTGTGCTCCTGGGACGCCTGTTCTGCTGCTACATTGAGTGTGCCCTCCCTCCTCCCGGGGACACAGGTCCCTGCAGAGGAGCCACTGACAGAGGCCCCACAGACACTCCTCGCTGAAGGGAGGCTCAGAGCAACCACCTCGGGGCCCAGGGGTTTTGTTCCCACTTCCTCGTCCTCTGAGACACTGTGGGTAACTGAAGCTGCTCCCAGTGCCCACATCTGTATTGCAGTAATAGTCAGCCTCGTCCTCTGGTTGCAGCCCCGAGATGAGCAGGAGCCCTGCATTGGCCGAGGCGTCTTTGGACCCAGAGAAGCGGCTGGGGACCCCGGATACGTGGTACTTATCTGAGTCTGACTTATATCTCAGGAGAAATCTGGGAGGGCTCCCGGGCTCCTGTTGGAACCAGCGTATATGGTAGCTGCCAACAGAGTAGCCACTGCTCAGGGTGCAGGTGAGTCTGACTGTGTCTCCCGGAGATGCAGAGAGGGAGGGCGGCTGAGTCAGCACAGGCTGGGAGAGGGACCCTGCAGACACAGACACTTGTCGGTGATGGGCAGGGACCACGGGGAGTTCCCAGGAGACTGAGCAGGAAGGGAAGAAGCCTGGTCCCAGGAGCCTCGCTACCTGTGCAGTGAGCGAGGAGCGCGAGGAGCAGAGGAGTCCAGGCCATGGTGCTCACAGCCCTGAGCGCACAGTGGGACTGGGCTGCCCAGGCCTCCTTTTCTCCCCACCCTCTGCCAGAGGAGGGGCTGCCATGCAAATGGGAGTCCCTCCAGGGACTGCCCAGCCCCTCCCTGGTCCCTGAGGCTGGACCTCAGCTCACACCCCAGACTGAGGGGCATGGAGGTGGGCTCACCCCCTGGGGGGCCCTGGGAGGAAGCACCTGCTGAGACCACACACAGGTGCCTGCTCAGGGGGCGCTGCCAGGCCTGAGAGGACACAGCTCCTGCAGGCAGCACAGGGCTCCCCTCTGAGTGAATGGTCCTCCCTCAGCTGCAGTGTAAGGCCCACAGAGCAGGCCTCCAGCGCCCCCTGCTGGCCACAGGCCCCACAGCTTCAGGTCCCTCTGCTCACCTGTGTGTGGGCTATCAGCTGCTGTCACCCTGAGAATCTGTGGTGGGGACTGCAGTGTTCAGTCCCAGGGCCCTCTTCTGTGAAGGTCAAAGTGCAGGAAGATGACATACTGAGTGGGTGTCACTTTCAATGAAGCTGGTGCCCAGCTAATGCGCAGGGACCTTCTCCCCCAACAGCACAGGGGAAGGGGCCGTGGGGCCGCTGTGAAGGGCTCAAAGGGCTGCTCACTGCGTTAGGAGCCGGGTCCTGTGGCGTGAGAGGTGTCTGTCCCCTTTCGTCTCTGCAGACATGAGACCTTCAGCCGCGGGGCCTTCAGGCCTCAGGAAGCACAGGGCAGGGTGAGCACCAGCCCCCCTGTGTCTGCGCTGACACCACAGCCTGCCCCCCAGCTCCCTGCGGCCCCCAGATCCTCCCTGGGGGTGGCCAGGAGAGTGGGTACACTTACAGGAAAAGGGCCACTGCGTGGACTTCGCTAATCTGAGTGACGTGTGTGTGTGTTGGTGGAGGGGGACTTGGTCCTGATGTTCGTAGAATAAAAGTGTCTCAGGAAGAAGGAAATACCTGGCCTGCATCCCAGTGATGGCAGGTGGGGCCTCGGGGACGCAGGAGGAGGAAACAGTTACGTCCATAGCTCCGTGTGCAAACAGGCAACGGAGGATGGGACTCCTCCTCTTTGGACAAATCAGAAATTGTCGTGTCACAGTGAAGAGCCTGGCTGAGGGCTGTGAGGAGCGGACAACCTCAGGAGGGAGGGGAGAGAGGGAAACGGACTCTGAAGGACTCCATGCTGATTAGCTCCTGGGACTCACCCTCCCTAGAGACGGAGGTCTGGGGACGGAACTACAGGAGGAATCGGTCACTTTTCCCTGAAACCCTCCCGTGGGGATGGAGCTAAGAGCTGAGGAGCCCCAGGGAGAGAGGAGGTGAGGGAGGCAGCAGCAGAGGAGGGGAGAGGGGAGGGAGGGTGGGACTGAGAGTCTGTGCTGGTTGGGACCACCCTTCTGTGGGTTTGTTCCCAGAAGGAGAAGGTTGTGTCCATGACCAGGGAGAACACTAACATATCAGATGTGATGGGTCAGGAGTGACACAGGGTCACACACATGACATTAATTTGTGGGTGAGCATGGCGGTCTGGTGACCATGTGTAGTTGCAGACACAGTATGTGAGATGATAGGAAAGAGATGCTGGTCTCGGTCCCTGGCCCCAGCACAGGCTCCTGAGACCCTTGTCACTCCCTGGGGGACGGGTGGGCCTGTTGCTGATGAGGGGACGCTGGGTGGGCTCCTGGGTGAGGACGGGCCACAGGGGAAACTGGGAGGATTAGAAGGTTAGAAACCCCACACCTGCCCCCATTCGATTAAAGGGGAGAGGGCTGAGGTGGAGTTAGTAAATTAATTCAGCAACGTAACTGAATCACGGGAGTTTTCCTGGGAACCTTCGCTCTCTAGCCCAGAAGCGGTGTGAAACCTGGGACCTCCTGCCTGTGATTGGCACCTGACCTGCGGGCCGTCAGGGGGACTGGCCCTTTAACTGCGGGTCTGACCGTCTCTGGGCAGATCGTGTGAGGACCGAGTGCTGTTGGGGGACATGAGCTGGTGTCAGAGAACTGCTGTCGGGGAGCCCCTCCCCACACCTCGGGGACCAGAAGGTCAGGAGTGAGGTTTTCTTGAGGAGAAAACAGGACAAACAATAGAAAAGAACGTGAGAGGATATTTAAAATATTCACTCAGCCCAGCCAGGATGGCTCAGTGGTTCAGCATCGACCTATGAACCAGGAGGTCACGGTTCCTTCCCGGTCAGGGCCCAGCGCGGGTCGCTGGCTGGATCCGCAGTCGGGGGTGTGCAGGGGGCAGCTGATCAATGATTCCCTCTCTTCATTGGTGTGTCTATCTCTCTCTTCTTGTCCCTTCCTCTCTGAAAGCAGTAAAAATATATTTTTAAATGTTTTAATAAAAATATTCACTCAGTTTCCTCAGCAATAAATGCGCTCGTGACAATGCCTATGAACGAGGGTTGTGGTGAGAGTGAAATTCTGATGGCAGAGCAGTGTAGTTCTGCGTGTTGGTTTGTACCACGAAATTCAGATTTCGGGGCTCAGACCAGAACCCTCTCTCAGTCCCTCCTGGACCCTGCGCTGAGCTTGGCCTGAATCACCCTGATTTGACCTCCTCAGTTGTCTTCATAGATCCAGCAGGCAGCTGCTGGGGAGCTCACCCCCTTGCAGACGGGAGGGGTTTTTGTCTCACTTCCCCACAGGCCTGCAGCACTGTGGCACCGCTGATACTGCTGTCATAGGACCCACAGTAATAATCGGCCTCGTCCTCAGCCTGCAGCCCCGAGATGGTCAGGGTGCCTGAGCTGCCTGACTTGGAGCCAGAGAATCGGTCCGGGACACCTGAGGGTCGGTTGCTATTACCATAGATGACGGTTTTGGGGGCCTTTCCTGGGAGCTGCTGGTACCAGTGCACATAGTAACCCCCAATGTTGGAGCTGCTTCCAGTGCAGGAGATGGTGACCCTCTGGCCCGGGGTCCCTGACACTGAGGACGGCTGAGTCAGCACAGACTGGGCCCAGGATCCTGGAAGAGGGGGAGACACAGAGAGGGTGAGTCTGGGTCTAGAGACAAGAGGAGGCAGCAGGGCCCATGTGTCTTCCCAAGGCCCCTTCCCCTGTCCCTTCTCCAGTCACCTGTGCAGTGAGCCAGGAGGGTGAGGAGGAGAGGGGCCCAGGCCATGGTGGAGGTCATCCCTGAGTCCTGCCTCCTGTGCCCACAGCTGAAGCAGAGCTCCCCCATCTCTCCCTTCCCCTCTTCATAGTCTGCGGGAGGGAGGGCCCACTCATGCAAATGAGACCCCATCTATCTGATCCCTCCCTGGGCCCTGGGTCCTGCCTCCTGTGCCTGAGGATGGCAGGGTGTGGGCAGGGGTGGGGCTGTGTGGGTCCCAGGTCACAGCTGTGAGCCCTGAGCTCAGGGCACCAGGCAGGGCCAGGGAACAAGTTGCAGCTCTGATGAGGCCAGCTCTTCAGCATCGGCCCCTGTGCGCTCCCTGGCGGCCAGGCCTGGATGCACCACTGTGTCCCCTGCTGACTAAGGCCCAGGAGGGACAGGTGCTGCCTCCCCACTACTCTGTGCAACTGACCCCCTGGCTCGGGCCATCCAGGTGCCCCCTGAGGTGGCCTCCTAGTCACCTCAGGACACTCTATGCTCCACTCCACCTCCTCCTGTGAGTCGTGGCCGTCTCTCTGGTCATTCATGGTCAGACCTGAGCTGCTGTCACTTATGGAACTTTCTTCCCAGGATCAGGCCCAGAGCAGCCTCTCTGCCCAGGAGGCGAGTCCCCTTATTGCCATGGCATTTTTTTCTATGTCTCCTGTTTGAGAAACTGTCACTCTTTCTTCAAAACTCAAAAAAAGATTCTTTCAATGCCTCCCCTTTTGTTCCGTAGATAATACATAGTGTGTTCTCCACATGCTTTTCGGTCAAGCTTTGCCTAGAAACTGGTTTCCTCATTCATTTGGAAATGGCAAAAAGTACTTCACACTCGTCTATTTTATCACCATAGGAGAGGTAGATTTCTGGGTTTTTTTGAGTCAAAACTGAGTCACTGTGATCCCAGCTCCCTGGACACGGACGGGGAGGGGACAGTGATAGCACCACTGGGATCAAGGCCTTGTGAGGGGGGATCCTAAGCGGTGAATCAAGATGACCTGGAGGAGCACTTTCTGGGATGGAAGCAGAAGGAGATGCACCGTGGCGTGTGGGGTTAGAGGTCGTTTGCAGGGCCTCAGGGCCTGTCCTTCCCTGGCGGGGGGCGAGGGAGGCAGAGGCTCCAAGGAGAAGGGACAGCATCTCCATGGCAGCCATGAGCCTGCTCCCAGGTCCTCCCTCTGGGAAAGGAGGCCAGGCTGTGGGCTTGGTGCTGCTTTCTCACTTTCCTGGAGGAATGGAGCTCAGATCATGGCCCCCTGAGGGGACTGGCTGTGGCTTTTATTGGACCTGAATGTGTCAGGACAGTGGGGAGGTCAGGGGTCAGAGCTGGTCATGGTGAGGCAGGAGGTACATTGCGGGTTTCCCTGATCAGATTCCAGACCCAAATGCACTAGTGAAGAGGGTGGAGCAGAGGGAGGCCCAGGAGCCCATTAGGGAACCTTCCCGTCTCTGTTTGCTCTGATCTGGACCCACCCCTCCCAGCCATGGGGTCAGCAGGGGATGGAGCCCAGTTCCAGCTCCTGGGAGCTCAGAGGTCCCTGGCGAGGTCCTCTCAGGGGAAATGGCAAATCGCTGCTCTGAGCAGGTGGCCGAGCTCCAGGAGAGTCCCCAAGCCCGGGCCAGGCACTGTGGCTGCCCAGGCCTCCTTCCTCCCGCCCTCTGCCAGAGGAGGGGCCGTCCCTGCACATGTGGTTCCTCCAGGGACTGCCCAGCCCCTGAGCCCTGGTGCTGGGGCTCAGCTCACCCCAGACTCAGCGGGAAGGACTGCCCTGACGGGCTGAGTCCTGGAGACGCTGCCACAAAGGCCCACAGACTGAGCCCCTCAGAACCGGGGAGATGGTGCCTCTCAGGGGTGGGGCTCAAGTCTGAGGTCAAGGTGCTGGCAGGCCCGTGCTCCCAGGGAGGCCATGGGTAGGTGCTCTCTTGTCTCTTTCCAGCTTCTGGAGGCTCTGCCCAACCTTGACATGATCTCAGCTTGGGGTTCAGTCCCTGACTCAGTCCTCACAGCTGAGCCCCCACGGGACATGCGTCCAGTCCTCAGAGAGACTGTGGGAACCTGCTCTGGGGCAGAGGGGCCCAGTTTAGGAAGACATGGGTGCTGTGACCCCCCTACAGGGTATCTGCCCTCCAACCTCACACATGTGTGAAGGGAGGACGTGAAGGAAATTCTTCTGGGATGTAGGTCCCAACTGCATCAAAATGGGTCTGTTTTCATTGATGTTACATAATACTAGTGGCCCAGTGTTTGAAATTCCTGAATGTGTGGGGGGGGGGGGTGTTCCCTCAGCCCAGCCTGCATCCTCTCCAATCTGGGACCCTTCGGGGATGTCCGACTGCCGCTTTTCAGGGATAGCGCCTTAACCGGCAGTCGGACATCCCTCTCGCCATCCAGGACCTCTGGCTCCTAAGCTGCCTGCCTGCCCAATCGCACCAACCACTCTGCCTGCTGGCCTTCTCACCTCCAACTGCCACCCCCACTGGCCTATCGCCCCCAACTGAGCTCCCCTGCTAGCCTCATGGCCCCCAACTGCCCTCCCTGGTGGGTCCCCCAGTCTAATTAGCACATTACCCTTTCATTAGTGTAGATTGTTAAGTTTCATCTCCACTATGAATTGCAGGCCCAGCTAAATTCAGACTTAACTATGTGTGAGTGTGTGTGTGTCTGAGTGTGTGTGTGTGAGTGTATGTGTGTATATGTGTGTGAGTGTGTGTATGAGTGTGTGTGAGTGTGTGTGAGTGTGTGTGTGAGTGTATGTGAGTGTGGGTGTGAGTGTATGTGTGTGTGAGTGTGTGTGTATGAGTGTGTGAGTGTGTGTGAGTGCGCGTGTGAGTGTATGTGTGTGTGTGTATATGAGTGTGCAGGTATGAGTGTATGTGAGTGTGAATGTGAGTTTATGTGTGTGTGAGTGTGTGTATAGGAGTGTGTGTGAGTGTGTGTGAGCGCGCGTGTGAGTGTATGTGTGGGATTGTGTGTGAGTGTTTATGAGTATATGTCAGTGTATGTGAGTGTGTGTGATTGTGTGAGTTTATGTGTGTGTATGTGTGTGTGTGTTTGTTAGTATGCGTGAGTCTATGTGTGTGTGTGTATGTGTGTGAGTGTGTCTGTATCAGGGTATGTGAGTGTGTGTGAGTGAGTGTATGTGTGAGTGTATGTGTGTGTATGTGTGTGAGTGTGTCTGTATGAGTGTATGTGAGTATATGTGTGTGTTGTGAGTGGGTGTTTATGAGTGTGTGAGTGTGTGAGTATGTATGAGTGTGTGTGACTAGATGTGTGAGTGTGTATTAGTATATGTGAGTGTATGTGTGTGAGTGTGTATGAGTGTCTGTGTGTGTGAGTATGTATGAGTGTATGTGAGTAGCTGTGTGAGTGTGTGTGTGTATGAGTATGTGTGAGTGTGAGTGTGTGTGGGTGTATGTGTGTGTGTATGTCAGTGTGTGTGAGTGATTGTATGTGTGAGTGTATGTGTATATGTATGTGTGTGAGTGTGTGCGTGAGTTTTAGAGGTGGTGTTGGTTGATTCTCTTTTCTCCTTCACGTGTTTAACTTCCTGGGTCCTGACATACGAGGGGGATTGTTACTGGACCTGGACACTGTGAAGGTTAAATGAGGAGCCCTGGGTCCCATGCACTCTTCCTTCCCTCAGGTGACCCTCCTGCTGAGCTGCCGCAGAAGGTGTGGGGGTGGGCTGTTCAGCTCCCAGAGTCCCCAGAAAACATGACCCCCTGCTCCGTGCTGCTGACACCTTCCTGGGGACAGTGATTGTCACCAGCTGGTGCCCTTCACATGGGTGTGAGACAAGCCCCTGCCGGGGTCTGCTCACCACAGGGAGGGTGCCCAGGGCTCAGGGAGTGATATTAATATCAGTGCGGGTACGAACTAAACTGCGTTCTTATTTCTTAGAAAGAAATTGGCTCAGTGACTCTGATTCAGGGAATGAAGTTTGAAGTAGGATGAGGAGAAGCTCTCAAAACCCTATTTCAAATCTTGCACAAATCCTTTCCCGAGGGGGGCAGTGACAGGTAACACTCCGTGTCCCTCAGTTCTGAGCTGGGAGCAGGCGGCCCTGGGGGACCAGGTGACAGAGCAGGGACTGGGGTTGTCATCGTCATCCGGCCCAGGAATGCTGAGTCATGGTTTAGAAAGCGGGTACAGGGTGACCCCGTTGCATTAGGAAACCGGGAAGAAAGGGGGAAGGTTGTGTTGAGCCCATGGAGGTAGACAACGGGGAGAGCAGGGGGTCCCCTGGTTACATCACAAGGGACAGGGGAGCCCCAATGGCCCTGCAGGAGAGGAGGCAGGTGCTCCCTCAGCTGGCCTGGCAGCTCCTAGTGTCAATGGGTTTATTCAGTCACGTGACAGCGATAGGCAACCCCTCAGGCTAGAGACCAGGGTCCTCACAGAGCCCGTGTGGGCCTGGCCAGGTGGCTCAGTGTTTGCGAGTCTACCTAGGAACCAGGAGGTCACAGTTTGATTCCCGGTCAGGGCACATGCCTGGGTTTCAAGCTCTATTCCCATGTGGGCAGGCAGGAGGCAGCCGGTCAATGATTCGCTCTCATCATTGCTATTTCTCTCTCTCTCTCTCCCTCTCTCTTCCGCGTATACTTTGCACATGGATGTTTTTTCCACAGGTTCAGTTGTGGGAACCAAGACTCTGGGAGGTGGAGGTTTTTGTCCCACTTCCCCATCTGTGTGTGTCACTGTGGGCAGCATTACTGTACCAGACCTGACAGTAATAGTCAGCCTCGTCCTCGGGCTGCAGCCCCGAGATGAGCAGGAGCCCCGCATTGGCCGAGGCGTCTTTGGATCCAGAGAAGCGGCTGGGGACCCCGGAGCCCTGGTGCTTATCTGAGTCTGATTTAAAACCCAGGAGATACCGGGGAGGGCTCCCTGGCTTCTGCTGGTACCAGCGGATAGTATAGCTGCCAACACTGAGGTCACTCCTCAGGTTGCAGGTGAGTCTGGCTGTGGCTCCCAGGGATGCAGAGAGGGAGGGCGGCTGAGTCAGCACAGGCTGGGAGAGGGACCCTGCAGACACAGACACTTGTCAGTGATGGGCAGGGACCAGGGGAAGTTCCCAGGAGACAGAGCAGGAAGGGAAGAAGCCTGGTCCCAGGCCTGTCCCTACCTGTGCAGTGAGCGAGGAGCGCGAGGAGCAGAGGAGTCCAGGCCATGGTGCTCACAGCCCTGAGCCCACAGTGGGGCTGGGCTGCCCAGGCCTCCTTTTCTCCCACCCTCTGCCAGAGGAGGGGCTGCCATGCAAATGGGAGTCCTCCAGGGACTGCCCAGCCCTTCCCTGAGCCCTGGGGCTGGAGCTCAGTTTACACCCCAGACTGCGGGGCATGAAGGTGGGCTCACCCCGTGGGGGGCCCTGGGAGGAAGCACCTGCTGAGACAGCTCAGAAACTATTGCTCAGGGGTCACTGCCAGGCCTGAGTGAACACAGCTGCAGAGTCCCATGCAGGCAGCACAGGACTCCCCTCTGAGTGAATGGTCCTCCCTCAGCTGCAGTGTAAGGCCCACAGAGCAGGCCCTAGTGCCCCCTACTGGCCACAGGCCCCACAGCTTCAGGTCCCTCTGCTCACCTGTGTGTGGGCTCATTCAGCAGCTGTCACCCTGAGACTCTGTGGTGAGGATTGCAGTGTTCAGTCCCAGCGCCCTCCTTTGTGAAGGTCAAAGTGCACGAAGATGACATACTGACTCGGTGTCACTTTTTTCTGAAACCCTCATGTGGGGATGGAGCTAAGAGCTGAAGAGCCCCAGAGAGAGGAGGAGGTGAGGGAGGAAGCAGCAGAGTAGGGAACAGGGGGCAGGAGGGAGGGTGTGACTGAGAGTCTGTGCTGATTGGGACCAACCTTCTGTGGGTTTGTTCAGAGAAGGAGAAGGTTGTGTCCATGACCAGGGTGAACAGTAACGTATCAGATGTGATGGGTCAGGAGTGACACAGGGTCACACACATGACATGAACTTGTGGGGGAGCATGGCTGTCTGGGTGACCGTGTGTAGTTGCAGACACACTATGTGAGATGATAGGAAAGACACGCTGGTCTCGGCTCCTGGCCCCGGCACAGGCTCCTGAGACACTTGTCACCCCCTGGGTTACGGGTGGGCCTGTTGCTGATGAGGGGACCCTGGGAGGGCTCCTGGGTGAGGACGGGCCACCAGAGAGACTGGGAGGATTAGAAGCTTAGAATCCCCACACCTGCCCCTCATTTGCTAAATGGGAGAGGGCTCAGGTGCAGTTTGCAAATTCATTGGACCAAAGGGAGGGATCGTGGGAACCTTTGATTTATAGCCCAGAAGTGGTGTGAAACCTGGGACCTCCTGCCTGTGATTGGCACCTGACTGCGGGCCGTCAGGGGGACTGGCCCTTTAACTGCGGGTCTGAAGGTCTGTGGGCAGATCGTGTAAGGACTGAGTGCTGTTGGAGGACATGAGCTGGTGTCAGAGAACTGTTGTCGGGAAGCCACTCCCCACCCATTTGGGACCAGAAGGGGGAGCAGCAGACAAGACAAAGAATAGGAAAGAAGGGATTTTTATTTAAAAATATTCACTCAGTCCAGCCAGTAGGGTCAGTGATTGAGCGTCGACCTATGAACCAGGAGGTCACAGTCGGTTCCCGGTCAGGGCCCATGGCCGGCTGGCATTCTCAATCCCCAGGAGGGGGCCGTTCAGGGGGCCGCTAATTAATGATTCACCCTCTTCATTGGTGTTTCCATCTTTCCCTTCTTTTCCCTTCCTCTCTGAAATGAATAAAATATGCTTTAAAAGTCTTTTAAATAAAAACATTCACTCATTTCATCGGCTATCAATGTGCTCATGACAACATGCAGTATGGCTGTGGCAAGAATGAAACACGCATGTCCGGTAAGAACACAGTCAGTTCTCAGTAGGGGGTAGTCCTCAGGATAGTGAGGAAGTTATTGCTCATTTCAGTGGCATGCTCAGGAAGACTTAAAGGACGAACAGGTTAGTGGGGTATGGCTTCAATGTCTGAGTCTGAGTAGTAGTACAAGAAGAACCTGGGCGCGCTCCCTGTCTTCTGCTGGTACCAGAACATGTTATAGCTGCCAACATTGGAGCCTCTGCTCAGGGTGCAGGTGAGTCTGGCTGTGGGTCCCTGAGATGCAGAGAGGGAGGGCGGCTGAGTCAGCACAGGCTGGAAGAGGGACCCTGCGGACACAGACACATGGGAGTGAGAGGAAGATCAGGGGGCAGGTGCTGCGGGTGCCGGAGGCCTGTGGCGACCTGCGCAGTGAGCGAGGAGCAGAAGGAGCCCAGGGGTCCAGGCCATGGTGCTCACAGCTGATCCTCGGTCCTCAGAGCAGAGGCTGAGCTGCTCCACGCTCCGGCTCCTCTTATCCCCACCCAGCTGGCTTTGCCTAGGAGGGGCAGCTCATGCAAATATGCCCCCCGCCCTTTTCCCAGGGGCACAGATGGGGTCTGGGGCCCTTGCCCAGGGAGGCCAGCCTGGTGCACTAGTGTCCGACGGGTGGGGCAGGGAGGAAGCAGCTGCTGGGGCCACACACAGCCACGTGCAGGGGACTCAGGCCCAGAGATGACACGCTTGCCCGGTTCTCACAAGAATCACAGGGCCCAGCCCTGGGGCCCGGGGTCCCTGGAGGGCTGCCCAGCTGGGAGCCCCTGTTTGCAGAAACCCCCATGGACGGTCTCACGGCGCCCTCTGCCGGTCCCAGGTGAGCCCCTTTTGCTGTCAGCCTGGCCCAGATCCTCGCCTTCCCGGAGTCCTTGACTCCTGTGCTTCCAGCACCCGAGGCTCTTCCTCCAGGGGAGGACCCAGGTGCGGCCTTGGGGTGACCGTCCCTGATTCGAGCTCAGGAACCGTGACCCAGGAGAGAGCCTGGGGCTGCTGTGCAGCTGGGGACACAGCGAGGGGAACAGAGAGCAAAGTGGATCTGTCCCTGCGGGGGGCTCAGAGGAGGGGCTCACTCTGGGTGCTGAGTGTGAAGGGACGCTCATGAAGGGGACACAGACCTTGACAGGAGCAGCTGGAGGGGGAGGGCTGCTCGCCTGCCAGAGCAGGGAGGGGGCAGGACCAGAGCACTGCGGAGAAGTGGGTCCTGTCTGTTCACTGTGACTTTGTTCTGGTTGAAGAAGGAAGGTGAGACCCGGGAGCTCACAGGGAATGCGGCCCACCCCCCCCACCAGGGAGCTGCCTGTCAGCAGGGAAAGAGGACCAGCCTGGTTGCAGAACCCAGAGCCGCCAGCCCTTTGCTTACCCACCGGCCTTTGCGAATCTCCAGCGACATTACCTGTGAATGCCCACTGGGCACACCTTTTCCTACGTCCCCTGTAACCCTTGTCCTACTACCCAATACAGTCAGCTGGCTTATGGGGGGGTCAGGGCAGCAGCCTGTGGGTGCCCTGCTGCTCCCCCAGGGTGCTAGCAGGAGGGGAATCAACGCTCATATGACGCCTCCCTGTCTCCGCTGAATTGGCTCCCGTAGGGACAGGCAGTGCGGGCCCATGGCTTGTCCGGCTACACTGAGACCGTGCCGTGTGCTGCGACGTTTTTAACCCGGCTGAACCTGTGCCTGTGCCTGTGCCTGTGCCTGTGCCTGTGCCTGTGCCTGTGCCTGTGCCTGTGTCTGTGCCTGTGCCTGTGCCTGTGCCTGTGCCTGTGCCTGTGCCTGTGGCAGTGATTGTGCCTGTGCCTGTGCCTGTGCTGCACGTTAGAGACTTAGCTCTGTGGAAAGTTCCAGGATGAAAGGGGGCAGGGAGACCTTGCAAGGGGACGATCCGGGGCAGCCGGACAAAATGACAACAGAGAAAACTGGGGAGGGGAGGGATGGCAGTGTCCCGAGTCAGGACACGGGGAGGCGACCAGAGGAACTGCAGGCCGGGAGAGTGGAGGAGACGGCCCGGAGTGTCACCTGGAGGAAGCAGCTCTGAGAGGCAGGGATGTCTCACCCCACCCAACCCACCCACCAACCCACCCCCTCCCCGCCCCAACACAGGCAAGGTCAGGTGGAGGAGCAGGTGTGATGCAGGGTAGGGGGTTGTGGTGCATTTGTCACCGAGAGACCATGGTCTAGACGTGACGATGCGTCAGGAAACATCAGCCGGGCTGGAGGGCTCAGTGGCTGAGCGTTCACCTATGAACCAGGAGGTCACGGTTCGATCCCTGGTCAGGACACAGGCCCCGTTGATGGCCCCGATGCCCAGTAGGGGGCGTGAGGAGGCAGCCAGTCCATGATTCTCTCTCAATGCTGATGTTTCTCTCTCTCCCTCTCCCTTCTCCTCTGAAGTCAGTAACAATGTATTTATTTCAAAAAGCATTTACTTTTATACCTTCCTCTCCCCGGCCCCTCGGTCTCCCTCTCCCCCTTTTCCTCTGAAATGGGAACGGGATTTTTAGTCGGTTTCTAGAATTCTGAATCCTTAGCTGAGGCGTGAAGTGAGTTAGGATCTAGCGGTGGCCACTCGGAGGCACTGCCCCCAGATCCACATGGACAAAGGCGTCCGTCTGCCGGAGAGCATGTGCCTGCTCCCAGCAGGAGGACTGGGGCGCAGGGGTCGGGCGGGGGGGGCGCACACCAGGGCGCTTCCGGCTTTGGGTGGGCAGGCCTCCTTTGCCCTAAGGAGCCATCACTATGTGCATCTCCGACGTCACCACGGGTTGGAGAAGGGGAAGTCACAGTGTCACCATGAAATGATGAGAAACCTGACAACCTCAATCAGAAATGTCAGCAGCCCCGAGGGTGGCCACGCTGCTGGGAACACGCTGGGAACTGTAAACCTCCTCTCCCTTTGCACGCCGCCGTGCAGCGGGAGGAATGGGAGGCTGGGCCGGGGGTGTGGGGTGTGGGGTTTGAGGATGACAGCCCCCACGCAGTGGGCGTTCATCTTTGCCTAAAGTGAAGACGGGCTTCGGTATCCGTTTTGGAATGGCTAGTACACATGTGCATGACTCTGTCCCTTTCTTATTTCTTTTTTAAATATATTTTATTGATTTTTTATAGAGAGGAAGGGAGAGAGATAGAGAGTTAGAAACATCATGCACGCCCCCTCCTGGGGATGTGCCCGAAACCCAGGTACATGCCCTTCACTGGAATCGAACCCGGGACCCTTCAGTCCACAGGCCAATGCTCTATCCACTGATTCAAACTGGTTTTGGCAACTCTATCCCTTTCTCTTCCTATGTCTTGGAGAACCCCAATTCTGTTAAGGACAAGTACGCACCCTAAATTACTGTACTAGCATACAATTAGGTCTCTTCTAGTGTAGAAACTTGGGGATGTTATATGTACCGAATGTGAGTCAAGGAGAAGTGTTAACACCCAGGAAAAAGGAATTAGAAAGCTCAAAGCACAAACGATACCGATTTCCACTCTGAAACGGTGAGAAATGAGAAATCCCGGAGCGGTAGACAGGAAGCCCGGGACGTGATGGCAGATAAAGCACAGAGGCACTCATCACACCTTCCACCGTGTTACAGTTGGGGTCCCGTCAGCAGGGGGGTCCTCCTGGTGTGCCACCTACAGACGTTCCGGGCACCCTCCAGGCCCTGGGGGTCATACAAAGTTCCTGTGGGCGGATCTGGGTGAAGAATGGAAGCGAACTGATCCCACGGAATTAGGAGGTCTTAAAAGCCTGGATTTGGGAGACACAGGCAGGGCCCCAGGGACCCTCACATGCAGGAGGGAGACAGCGCAGCGCCCCCTGTGGGTCCCGAGAGGCACTGCCTGGCTCAGACAAGAGGGTTTCTCCTGCTTGAAAAGGCCTCCCTAAGAGAATAACAGAGAGCGGGGCAGATGCTCATGTGCATCGGGTAACATTCCACAGTCCCAACCGCAGCTGCTCTCCTGCGGTGAGAAGCTGCTCTCTGGGCTGAGGTGGAGCTGAGCCCAGACCGTTGGGGCCCTGACACCCCCGCGCTCAGGGTCCGGTCCCGTGAAGTGTTGCCTGTGTGTGTGGACTCATGAGGGACTGTGTCTGTGCGTTTCTGTGGCCATCCAGCGGGTGAGTGGCAGGGGGTCTCTGAGCCCAGTGCTGGTTGATATATTTTGGAGTTGAGCCCCCTCCCCTCGATCACAGGCAGGGAGACAGGAGCCCGGGCTCGCGGAGTCACAGTGGGAGATGGGCATTCCTTGGCAGAGACTGCAGGGGGCACCGGGGATGGCCAGCGGGCAGGACAACGGAGCCACGGAGCCCCCTCCTCAGGATGAGGGTGACCATTGCCAACACCCTCCTTTCCTTCTGCTAACATGCAGCCGCGCTGCGCCTGGGAGGACTTCTGGTCGCACTTCCCCATGTGCTTGCATCACCGTGTGAATATGTAGTATCACCCATGTACAGAGCACAGGAGTAGTCGGCCTCGTCCTCGGGCTGGGCCTCCGCGATGGTGAGGGCGGCTTTGTTCCCAGAGATGGAGCCAGAGAAGCGGTCAGGGACCCCAGAGGGGCGCTTGTTTGTTTGGTAGATGAGCTGGCGAGGAGGCTTGCCTGGGGTCTGCTGGAACCAGCCGGGGTAGTTACCCGTAGAGACTGCCCCAGAGCTAAGGCCACAGGTGAGTGTGACTGTCCCTCCTGGAGATACTGACATGGACGGCTCCTGAGTCACCACAGTCTGAGAATCCACCGCTGAAAGCAACAGGAGAGAGACAGGTGTTATGAGGGACAATGGTCACCTGAGGCCCTGCTGTTCTGTGTCCCCCAAGGATGCGGAGTCCCCTCCTCTGACCTGAGCTGTGCGCCAGGAGCTGGAGCAGAAGCACCGTCCAGACCATGGTGGGGACACTCACAGGATGTGGCTCCTCAAACTCCTGGGCTGCAGTGGGTGGTCCTGGGGCCTTTTCATGCCTCCCACACCCATTGAGGGGAGAAGGTGCCTCATGCAAATCAGCTTTCCTTCAAGTCCTGCCCCAGCTCACCCTGCTGTCCCCTTGCGGGTTGGGGGTGTAATTGAAAGAGGCAGATGCTGGGCCCTCTCACAGGCTGTCTTCCTCCTCCTCAGCTTCATCATGGTTGTAGTGACCTCCTTCCGGAACTGGGGTTCTGGGATGGAGTCGCCAAGAACAGGAGAATGGGAAGGCGAGAGGAGGAGAGAGGGAGGGAGAGGGGAGTCAGAAGGCCACATTTAAACTTCCTATCTAATAAAAGAGTAATATGCAAATGGACCATCACTCCAACACACAAAGATGGCTGCTGCCCCCATGTGGACATAAGATGGCCACCATAAGATGGCCAGCAGGGGAGGGCAGTTGGGAGGGACCAGGCCTGCAGGGGAGAGCAGTTGCGGGCGGACCAGGCCTGCAGGGGAAGGCAGTTAGGGCAAGCAGGCTGGCTGAGGAGCAGTTAGGCATCAATCAGGCTGGCAGGGGAGTGGATAGAGGGTGATCAGACTGGCAGGCAGAAGCGGTTAGGGGCAATCAGGAAGGCAGGCAGGCGAGCAGTTGGGAGCCAGCAGTCCTGAGTTGTGAGAGGGATGTCCAACTGCCCATTTAGGCCCAAATAGGATCAGGCCTAAACGGGCAGTTGGACATCCCTCGAGGGGTCCCAGATTGGAGGGGCTTCAGGCTGGACTGAGGGACACACACCCCCTCACCCCGTGCACGAATTTCATGCACCAGGCCTCTAGTATTTAAATAAAGGCTTAGACACTGGAGGGCAGAGCCAGCACATTGGTTTGTTACTATGGAAAATATGTTGTAAACTTAGGACCCTAGATGGCAGGTTAGAACGTGGCAGAAATGATGGGCGAGGACCACCTATACCAGGTGGCAGGAGCTGAAGACAGAGCAAACGCCGGTGCATCTCACTCTCACTTTCTCCGAGGGAATCTCGTGGTTCATGGGTGAGAAGGTGGAGAGGACATGTGCGACCATGCTGGTGAATCCCCGGGACTCTGTGTGCTGAGGGCTCCTTGCTGACACTGAGAAAGCCCCTCCCTCGGTGGCTCCTCTGCTGTGTGCATGGAGCAGGGAGGTCACGCTGCTTCTGGCAAACTGGTCTGTGTTGTGTGCCTATCCATTTTGTAAATCAGGCCTGGACAGTGAAGTGACTCCGTGAGAGGAGGGTTGGGACATGAGACTAGAGTGGGTATCAGAGCTGAGTGCCCATGTGGCTCCTGGGGCCCAGGTGCAGGGAAGTCACACTTGAGTGAGGACCTGCCTGCCCCAGTGTGCAGGAGCCAGTGGAGTGTGTGCCTAGCCTGCCTGGCCCAGAGCCCTGAGCTCTCAGACCCAGGGCACCCGCGCCCCCTGCTGGTCCCAGAGCACATGTCCTCCAGCCATTTCCTCCCCCAGCCCTCCTGGAGGGGCTCTGGGTTTTGAAGCTGGATCTTTTGTTTGTTTGTTTATTTGTTGTTGTTGTTTAAATACATTTTTATTGATTTCAGAGAGGAAGGGAGTGGGAGAGAGAAACAGAAACATCATTGATGAGGGAGGATCACCAATCAGCTGCCTCCTGCACGTCCCCAACCGGGATCCAGCCGGCAACCCGGGCACGTGCCCTGACCGGGAATCAAACCGTGACCTCCTGGTTCATAGGTTGATGCCCCACCACTGAGCCACGCCGGCGGGCTTGGTGCTGGCTCTTAAGGATCTGTAGTCACGTTTATTCTCATGCCCAGTGGTTTCCCCAGTAGGGGGCGTGCAGGAGGCAGCCAATCAATGATCCTCTCATCACTGATACTTCCATCTCTCTCTGCCTCCCCCCTTCTCTCTGAAATCAATAAAAATATATATTTTTTAAAAATAATAAAATGAAATTCCTTTCTATTTTCATACCCCGATAATGACATTATTTGTCTCACGGATTTTTTTTTTAATCGGGTGATCTGTGTCAACTGAAGTCCAGGGCTGGGCGGTTCTTGTCCCAGCGGAAACTTGCCCTGCTGATGCCCGTGACGTGTAGGTCAGGGAACTGTCCGGCGGTGAGTTCCGTCCATAGTTCCTTAGTGCGTTCTATTCTAATTCCATTGCATGGGGAGTCAGACGAGCATGAAGTTTCTATTCCCGGTGACAAGCCATGCACACGCGTCTCTGGCCCTCAGAGCGCTCTCCCCTGTGATTCCAGGGGGTCTCGGCGCACGAGGAGATGGAACAAACTCTGGGCGTTTTGATTGGCTGACAAAGACGTGTAGACAATGGGACAGGAGGGCGTTCTTGCTGCTTTCTGTCTGAAGACCCAACAGGACTCCACCTTCCTGGTGGGGATGAGAATTGGGGTTCGGTGGGAAGAGAACAAATGTTCCTTATTTAGGGGGATAGGTCGGCCCACAGCCTCTAGTTTTATTCCACTCGGAAAACCGGCCGCATTTCCGCGCCATCATACCTAGGATGGTTTGTTTGTTTTCCTGGCCCTTGAGAAGCATGGAGAGAAAACTGAGATAGACCCACCGTGGATGAAGGGACTGCCAGCTAAAAGTTGCATGTGTACAAGTTGTTTGAAAATGTTCAGATGTCATAAACCCAAACTCTGGGAGATCTAGTTTATTTTTTTTGGGGGGGGGGTATTGTTTGTTTTTTTAAACCTCATCTGAGGGTATTTTTCCATTCATTTTTAGGGAGCATGGAAGAGAGAGAGAAAGTCAGAGAGAAACCTCGATGTGAGAGAAACACATCGATTGGTTGGCTCTGGCACTTGCCCCGTCCAGGGCCTGGGTGGGGAGGAGCCTGCAACGAAGGTACGTGCCCTTGACATGAATCAAACCCGGACCTTTCAGTCTGAAGACTGTTGCTCTAGCCACACAGCAAACCAGCCTGTGCACAGGTGGAAGTTCTTGTCCCAGTTCCCCATCTGGGTGTGTCACTGTGGCAAATGTTATTGTGCCCAATCAGACAGTAATAGTCAGCCTCGTCCTCAGACTGCAGCCCCGAGATGAGCAGGAGCCCCGCATTGGCCGAGGCGTCTTTGGATCCAGAGAAGCGGCTGGGGACCCCGGAGCCCTGTTGCTTATCTGAGTCTGAGTTGAATCTCAGGAGATACCGGGGACAGCTCCCTGGCTTCTGCTGGAACCAGTATATATATTTCTTACCAATACTGACGTCACTGCTCAGGGTGCAGATGAGTCTGGCTGTGGCTCCGGGAGATGAAGAGACAGAGGGAGGCTGAGTCACCAAATGCACGGAGAGGGACCCTGCAGACACAGACACTTGTCAGTGATGGGCAAGAACCTGGGGAAGTTCCCAGGAGACTGAGCAGGAAGGAAAGAAGCCTGGTCCCAGGCCTGTCCCTACCTGTGCAGTGAGCGAGGAACGCGAGGAGCAGAGGAGTCCAGGCCATGGTGCTCACAGCCCTGAGCCCACAGTGGGGCTGGGCTGCCCAGGCCTCCTTTTCTCCCCACCCTCTGCAAGAGGAGGGGCTGCCATGCAAATGAGAGTCCCTCCAGGGACTGCCAGCCCCTCCCTGGGCCCTGGGGCTGGAGCTCAGTTCACACCCCAGAATGAGGAGCATGGAGGTGGGCTCATCCCTTGGGAGACCCGGGGAGGAAGCACATGCTGAGACAGCTCGGAGGCTATTGCTCAGGTTAGCTGCCAGCAAAGACACAGCTGGACCCCATCAGGGCGCACAGAGGCCAGCCCCCAATCCAGGCTCCTGTGAGTGGAAAGTCCTCAGTGAACAGCTGTGTAGGGGCCACAGGGTGATCGCACAACCCAACCTGCAGTCCACAAGACACACTACATCACCCTGGTCCAAAGTCCTGAGGCCCAGCTGGTGTCTGCTGCTCCCCAGGTCACTGTCCCTGTTGCCACTTCCTGGTATGACTGGCATAGACACTGTCGCTCAATGAAGCGTCTCACTCCTGGGGTGCAGCCCTGCGAGTTACCAGCATGGAAGTAACTGAGAGGTGATGATCTGGTGACAGTTAGAAATGCTGCCTCACACGGTCATAAAGAGTAAGCTGTGACCCAGCCCTCACGTGAGATGTTATGGTGCTGAGGGTCCTAAGGGTGTTGGGGATTGAGAAGGGACATGAGCTTGGGACACACCCTGGGCCTCATCCCTATTCACAGCTGGGAGCGGGCTCCTGAAACGCATGTCGCTCACGAAGCCTGTCTCTCTGGATGCCCTTATCCCTCTGATGAAGGGGGTGTTGGCTGATAACGCAGTGTCTTCTGGGCCGGGCCCTTTGTGATGTGGTGGGCGAGGCTTTGGGGAGAGCAATCTCTTCCTCATCCCCATGCAATTGACACACAAAGAGCTGAGGACACTGAGTGCGTGGGTGGGTGGGACATCGGCAGATCGATGGAGGGAAAAGCCACACAGGAACCATCAATGCCTGTTTGGGGGCATTCTGTGTGATCACCAGTCTGGCCCTTTAAGAACACAGCCATGGGATGGGAGTTAGACCTGAGACCCAGCCTTCCTGTCCAGGCCCCTGGAGAAAACGCTGGGGAAGCCCCGGAAGACCTTCCTTCTGATTCCAGGATGGACCCGCCAAGGAGCTGGGCCTGCACGCACCATAGTGTCCCACAGGCCCTCCCCTCCCAAGGCTGGAGAGGCTGCTCTTGACCTTGGGGTGAGGACAGTGACCTTCCCTCCTCCAGGGACTCAGCTGTGCACAACTCTGTCTGTCCTGCCCCTGGGGAAGCTGCCAGAACCTGTGACCTCCTGCTGATCTGGGAGTGGGGTGGGAGGACTGCCAGGACATGAGCTACCAACTCATTTCTCTTGTGCTCACTTAACAAACACTCTGAACTGTGACGATGATGATGATGATAATTCAACCTGCAGTCAGCTCCTCCCAGGGAGAGACTGGGAGCCCAGGAAGGGGCTCATCCCTGGGCCTGTGCTGGGAGGAGTGCAGGGCCTGGGGCTGGGCTGGTCAGTGATGCTCAGCCTCTTGCTCCAGCTGTGACCAGGGCCTCTGCTGTAGCTGACATGGAGCCCAGAATGAGAAATAACATTCCTTTCTTTTTTAAATATATTTTTATTGATGTCAGAAAGGAAGGAAGAGGTCGAGAGAGACATCAATGATGAGAGAGGATCATTGACAGGCTGCCTCCTGCACGCCCCGCACTGGGGATCAAGCCCGCACCTGGGTCTGGGCCCTGACCTGGAACACAACCCTGACCTCCTGGTTCATAGGTCGACGCTCAACCATGATTTCCACGGGCCGGGCTGAGGACCCCATGTCCTGAGGATGTGGCTGTGTCATTGTGTGCAGAGTGTTGATGAGATGTCACCGGTGCTGAGGGATCAAATGTCCCTTTCCACCCAGAGCAGAGGCCTTGCTGTGTGTCCTGGGCCCCGGTCCCTGGAGGAGGAGGAGGAACAGGGGACATGCAGGGACCCGTGTGCACAGCAGGGTCCACGCTGCAGGGCGTTGGATGGGCTGGGCGGGCTGCACATGAGCAGACCATCTGGGAGCCTTTCCCTGGGTCGTGTTTAATCCTGAGGGCAAGGGGACCCAGGACCTCTTGGGGACGACCTCAAACCCTGGTCCTTCCGCCCCAGAGCTCAGGCCTCGCCTGCATCATCCCATCCCACAGCCAGACGTGTCCGCAAGGAGCTCATGTGCATGTGGCCACAGAGAGGATGTTGTTATGTTTACATGTGACAGTTCCCCGCTGTCACACAGAACACACTTCATGGCTGCATGTTGGTTTTTAATACAGATTTCAGATTTGAGGTTCAGACCAGGATCCTGTCTCAGTCACTCCTACACTCGGAGCTGAGCTTGGCCTGAATGAATCTGATTCCACCTCCTCAAGTGTCTCCATGGGAACCGTTATCCCTGAGGAATGTGACCTGTGAGAACGTGAGCATGGCAGACATGACATGAGCCACAAATCAATGGAAACGCTGACCTGACGTCAGAGCTGTGACACTGTCAGGAACCCAGGTCCAAGGAGAACCCGGTGCGGGATGGACACCTGTCAGCACAGTCACGGCTGAGCCAGAACTGGGCAGAGCCGCCAGCAGGGCCAAGGTCAAGCCAGGAGAGCACAGAGGAGGTTTTTGTCTCACTTCCCTGTTGGTCTGCACCACCGTGTGAGTCTTAGAGCTCTCGTCCCATATGTTACAGTAATAGTCAGCCTCGTCCTCAGGCTGCAGCCCCGAGATGACCAGGAGCCCCGCATTGGCCGAGGCATCTTTGGATCCAGAGAAGCGGCTGGGGACCCCAGAGCCCTGGTGCTTATCTGAGTCTGATTTAAATCTTAGGAGATACCGGGGAGGGCTCCCTGGCTTCTGCTGGAACCAGCGTATATTGTAGCTGCCAACATTGAATCCACTGCTCAGGGTGCAGGTGAGTCTGGCTGTGACTCCCGGAGATGCAGAGAGGGAGGGCGGCTGAGTCAGCACAGGCTGGGAGAGGGACCCTGCAGACACAGACACTTGTCAGTGATGGGCAGGACCAGGGGAAGTTCCCAGGAGAGTGAGCAGGAAGGGAAGAAGCCTGGTCCCAGGCCTGTCCCTACCTGTGCAGTGAGCGAGGAGCGCGAGGAGCAGAGGAGTCCAGGCCATGGTGCTCACAGCCCTGAGCCCACAGTGGGGCTGGGCTGCCCAGGCCTCCTTTTCTCCCCACCCTCTGCCAGAGGAGGGGCTGCCATGCAAATGGGGTACCTCCAGGGACTGCCCAGCCCCTCCCTGGGCCCTGGGGCTGTAGCTCAGCTCACACCCCACACTGAGGAGCATGGAGGTGGGCTCACCCCTTGGGGGGCCCAGGGAGTAAGCACCTGCTGAGACCACACAAGGCTCCCTGCTCAGGAGACTCTGACATCCAGAGCGGACTCAGCTGCTCAGTCTCCATCAGTGAGCAGAGGGCCCAGCCTTGAGGCCCAGGTGTTGAGTGAACAGTCTGCACTGAGCAGCTCTGCAGGAATCCCAGGAAAACCCAGCAGTGCCCCCTCCTGGTCATGGAGAAATGGATTAAAACTTTATAAAAACCTTGAGTGATGACCTCTTGTAAAAATAAATAAAATATACATTTTCCTTGGAAGATTAAAAATTGCCTCTGAAAGAAGTAAAGTAATTAAAAGGCCAAATATTAGTAGAAAAATTAAAAATTCAACGGAACCACTCCACTGAACAGCATAAGATACAGGCATTTCACAGGGAACTCTACCAAACCCTCAGAGATTAGATGGCTCCAATTTAATTGGTACAGATTTTTCAATAATATTTAAAAGGAAGTAGGACCTCATAGGTTTTTCTTGTTTTAATATTGATAAACACAGCTTACACATAAATTATACAAAATGAGAAATTACGGACCAATTGCTTTAAATATTACCACAAATGTTTGAAATATTAACGATGGCCCAGCACTATTATGAAGTGTGATTTATACCAATGATACAAGTTTTGCTTCATATTAATAACATTTTAAATGTAACACAACATAATAACACACCAGTAAATGTGATCATACTAGAGGCCCTGTGCACGAAATTCCTGCACCAGGAGGAGGGGAAGGCCCCTCAGCCCTGCGTGCGCCCTCTCCCAGTCAGGGATCCCTGGGGGATGTCTGACTGCCAGCTTAGGCCCAATACCCCGGGGATTGACCCTAAGCCTGGAAATGGACAACCCTCTTACAATCCGGATCCCACTCCCAGTCAGGGACCCATCACTCTCTACCACCCGCCTGCTCACTGCTCCTTACTACTTCTGCACAGGTGGGGAGGCTCCCATCACTGCCACTGTGCTCCCCAGCTGTAAGCCCAGCTTGTGGCTGAGCAGTGCTCCCCTTGTGTGAGCGCACTGACCACCAGCAGGCAGCTCCTGCGTTGAGCATCTGCCCCCTAGTGGTCAGTGCACATCATAAGTACCAGCCCGTCGGATGGTCACTTAGCCTTTTATGTATATACTAGAGGACCCATGCACAAAATTCATGCAGTTCACAGCGGGGAGAGTCCCTCAGTCCAGCCTGTGCCCTCTCACAGTCCCGGACTCCTCAGGCCCTAAGCCATCAGTTGGACATCCTTAGCACTACTGTGGAGGTGGGAGAGGCTGCCGCCACCAGCTCTGCACTCACCAGCTGTGAGCCAAGCTTCTGGCTGAGCGGTGCTCCCCCTGTGGGACTGCAATGACCACAAGGGGGCAGCTACTGCATTGAGCGTCTGCCCCCTGGTGGTCACTGCGCATCATAGAGACTGGTCATTCCACCATTCTGTCAATTTGCATATTAGCCTTTTATGATACAGGATAGACAAATCACATTATTAGATCAACAGATAAACTGATAGTGTCTCAGTCGATATTCTGAAAGAGCCTTTGACCAAATCTAAGACATATGTCTAAGAAACACACATACAGACAGAAACAGAGATGTTTACAATATGGAAACCGCACTCGCTCCACAGACATAAGACTTAGTCCTACAGCAGCTCCTTAGCGAATGGGTGGGAGGAGGACAGCTCCACAACCATCAGGAATGGTCCCTGTGACTGTCACTCCATGATGAGTCAGCATGACTCTGCACATTTAGACCATGCAGGGACACAGGGAAGGATCAGTGGTCAGTCCTGAGCATGGCTGGTATAGACAGCAGTCATTCCCAAGCCCAGTCTCTGACCCAGCCCGGGCCACTGGTCCCAGCCCAGCAGTGACGGAGGAGCCTCCAGGTGAGCTCAGAGAGTGGCTCCGTGGAGACCAACGGGAGGACAAGGCAGCTCCACAGCCTCTGGGACTAGGCACATAGCCGAGGATGTAGACGCTGGCTTCGTCGGTAACAGCCCAGGCTGAGTTACCCCAGGGAAACCCCGCCTCAGGCCCCACCTGCCGGACAAATAGCCCCTGTGTCCACAGCTGACAGGCCCCGGGCCTCCTGTTTCCTGTGGGTCCCTTTGTGGCGGGAGGAGCTGTGGTGGGTGACTGTGAGGACAAAGTGAGACAAGGGGCCTTCAATCCCGGGTGACACACCGCATGACCCTGGACCCCGGGTGGCCGCAGCCACAGCAGCAGCATCAGAGGTCATGGCTGAGCCCCAGCAGGCGGCTGCCCGGGTCCCCCATCCCAGCAGAGGGCAGGAGGCACTGGGGTGGGCTCCCCGCAGGCCGGCCCCACGGTGGGCACATTGAGAAGCAGCCTGGCTCTCAGCCTCAGCCCAGCGATGGACAGGAAGCGCCCTCACCAGACTTGAGCCAGTGGATCCATTCAAGACCGGAACGTCCACCTCCAGGGAGGAGCGGAGGGCGGGGGCTCTTCCTGGGAACTGGTGCGCCCCCTCGTGAACACTACGGATGTGTTCCACTCAGACACAGCTGGACCTGGGTTTCTGGTCCTGCCCTGACCACCATGTCCCCTGACCCAGGGCAGCCAGCCCAGCATCCAGGAGTTTCTGCTCCGTTTGAGGAAATCAAGGCTGGAGGGGACAGGGTGGAATTGAAAGAATGGGGACAGATTTTCTGAGCCAAGTTCACTGAAGTGGGTCTCAGGCCCCGGTGTCCAGGCAAGCACAGGAAGCAGCTGGCTTGTGGGAGGAGTGGGGTCTACTAGGGGAGCCCCGTATCAAGAGGGACAGCAGGTTTTTGTCTCAGTTCCCCACATGCCTGCAGCACTGTGCGACCCTTAAGACTCTTGTCCCATGCTGAGCAGTAATAGTCGGCCTCGTCCTCAGCCTGTAGCCCTGTGATGGTCAGGGTGGCTGAGTTCCCAGACCTGGAGCCAGAGAATCGATCAGGGACCCCTGAGGGCCGACTGTCAGTACCATAGATGACGGCTTTGGGGGCCTTTCCTGAGAGCTGTTGGTGCCAGGACACAGCGTAACCATCCCCAATGTTGGAGCTGCTTCCAGTGCAGGAGATGGTGACCCTCTGGCCCGGGGTCCCCGACACTGAGGACTGCTGAGTCAGCACAGGCTGGGCCCAGGATCCTGGAAGAGGGGGAGACACAGAGAGGGTGAGTCTGGGTCTAGAGACAAGAGGAGGAAGCAGGGCCCGTGTGACTCCCCAAGGCCCCTTCCCCTGTCCCTTCTCCAGTCACCTGTGCAGTGAGCCAGGAGAGTGAGGAGGAGAGGGGCCCAGGCCATGGTGGAGGTCATCCCTGAGTCCTGCCTCCTGTGCCCACAGCTGAAGCAGAGCTCCCCACACCTCTCTCCCTTCCCTCTTCATAGTCTGTAGGAGGGAGGGTCCTTTTATGCAAATAAGACCCCATGTATCTGATACCTCCCTGGGGCTGGGGAAGGAACCTCTGTCTGAGGATGGCCATTGGTATGGGGCGGGGTGGAAATGGTGGGGCCCAGGTTTGGGGAGTCACAGCTGACAGCCCTGAGCAGATGGTCCTGCACTTTGTCAGAGTGCTGGTCCAGCTTTGATCACCCAGATCCCTCAGGAACAAGCGCCCAGCGCCCTCTAGTGTTTAGGCCCAGACACACCACTGAGTGACATGGGGACCAGAACCCATGAGACACCACCTCTGCCTTCCCACTGTTCTTTCCCCTGCCCCTGCCCTAGGCCCAGGCCAGGGGTCCCCTCCCTTGGCCTCCCCATCACCTCGGGGCATCTTCAGTCTCTACTCAGCATCCTCATGGGGAGTCTGACCCAACTCCCTTGGCTGGTCAGTGGTCAGGACTCAAGGGACTTCTCCTGCACCAACTCTTAGACCCGTGACAGGGCTCAGGTCAGGGCCGGAGCAGGGACAGTCCCATGGGGGGCGTCCCCTTCTGTGCGGGAGTCGGGCTCTGTCCTGTGTGGGATTCATTCCTCGTGGCTGGAGGCCTCCTTCCCGTGGATCCCAGGGGCCCCAAGGAGAAAGGGGCCCTTCCCTGGGGCTGGGCAGGTGGTGGGGAGAAGCCCTCGTGTGCTTTCCTAGTCCGTGGTCATGGGTAACTTCTATTTTCTGTCCACATTTCCTCCTCCTGAAACCATCGTTCTCCCTGACCTGTGGGCTGTGGTTCACTCCTAGATGTCTGTCCTCAACTCACAGCCAGACGTTGGCATTCATCTGAGAGGGAAGGGGGCATGCTGGAATGCTGAGCAGAAATGTGGTTAAAACTTCTAATTGCTGTGACAGGGCTTTATTTAAACTTTATATATCAGTCACCACTCACTCAACCTGAAATGCCCGGATGTGATTGTGAATTAAAGAGACTTAACGGAAGAGTGAAAATGACAGGACCATGGGAGGCAGGTGCAACTTGGCTCTTGAGAGGTGGGTGTGGCTGCTGAGAGGTGGGTGTGGCTGTTGAGCAGTGGGCGTGGCTGCTGAGAGGTGGGTGTGGCTGCTGAGAGGTGGGTGTGGCTGTTGAGCAGTGGGCGTGGCTGCTGAGAGGTGGGCAGGGCAGGTGTGGCCAGGCCTGGGTGGGGGGCAGACGCTCACCAACCCAGGCCATGGTGCTCTCCTCTGTCGTGAGAGGTGGGTGTGGCACAGCCTGGGCAACTTTCCCAGGCCCACCTGGCCCTCAGCCACTGTCACTGCACTGGACGTGATGCTCACTGGCCACTGTGTGGCCGTGACCGCCTCCGTGGGGACTTGGCTGAGGCTGGTGCCGCCCCTGGCCTCTACTTGTACAGGGCAGAGCAGGCTGCTCAGGAGGCTGCAGAGCCCGTTGCCGCCCCGCCACCAGCTGAGGCCCCGGCAGCCCCCCTCTGCCTCAGGGCCGCCCCTCTGACCCAGGGTCAGGGGCCCATCCTGTCCCTGCAGGGACCTTCCCAGGGACCCTGGGAGCCAGCCCTCGCCATCCCTGGCCAGAGTCCCGCTGTGTGCAGACTCCACTGAGGACGCTGAGCCAGGTCTTCTCCCAGAGCCGGCACTGCCGACCCCGACCCTGGGACAGGCCTGTCCACTTGGGGACGGACATGACCACACCCTCCTAAGGCCCCGGTTACAGGCCGGCCAGCCACGGTGCCCCCAGAGAGGCCAGCTGCAGCCCCATGAGGCACACAGACCCCGCTGACCGCCATCAGAGAGGCGATCCCATCAGCCCATGGGAGTCACAGAGCCACGTGACCTCCTGGCTCCTGGGCGGGAAGGCGGCCAAGGCGGCTGCTCCTTCACCTGCACAAATGCCCGCCGGGGCTGTGGGTCCTGAGGGGCCAGCACCTAGGACAGCAGCAACGGGCTCTAATGAGGTCCCCTGGGGGACCCAGGAAATGGGGTGCATGAATAGTCTGACCCAGAATTCAGAGTTACCCTCGTCAAGAAGATGAAGGAGATAAAAATAACAAAGATGAGTAAACAATATCAGAACACAGCATGAAAAAGTGATAATTTGAATTAAAAAATACCATAAAAAGGGCACACACTCTAAAGTTTAACCCTGGACAGTGAGAACGCAGTGCTGCCCAGGCTGCTCAGGAGACGCCCATAAGACCGAGCTCACGCCCCTTTGCCTCGAGGCTCACAGGCTCCCCTCTGTCAAGGCCTGAGGTCAGTAGCTCCCCACCCTCCCTGAGGTGCTCCCACTTCGTATACAAACAGGAGTCCTGCTCACACTCTGCGTCCACCGGGGACCCTCCACGTCCTACGTGACCTTTTACGTGAAACATTCAGGCTCCGTCACGATGAAGTTTCCGTGGAAGTGACACCGAAGTGTCACTACGGTGTCGTGTAGAAAAACCCCATTGCTCCTGAAGACAGGCTCAGGGTTCACACAGTCAGATTCTCCTTCTATAAAAACTGTGAATACTCAATCTGGAGCTTTGCCTCTCCCAAATCTGATCATTAGAGTCACACGGTGCATCACATCACCTTCTTCAATACATTTGTATTGATGTCAGAGAGGAAGGGAGAGGGCGAGAGAGAGACAGAGAGCGATTCATCAACGATGAGAGAGAATCATGGATCGCCTACCTCCTGCCCACCCCAACCTGGAGATGGAGCCGGAAGCCCGGGCCTGTGCCCTGACCTGGAATGGAACCACGACCTCCTGCTTCATTGGTCAAGCAGGCAGCTGCTGGACAGCTCAACCCTCGCAGAGGAGAGGGGTTTTTGTCTCACTTCCCCACAGGCCTGGGCACTGTGCGAACACTGAGGTTGTCATCATAGGACTGGCAGTGATAGTCGGCCTCATCCTCAGCCTGCAGCCCCGTGATGGTCAGGGTGCCTGAGCTGCCAGACGTGGAGCCAGAGAATGGGTCCAGAACCTCTGAGGCTCTATCGCTATCATCATAGATGAGGAGTTTGGGGGCCTTTCCTGGGAGCTGCTTGTACCAGTGCACATAGTTATTACTCCCAATGTTGCTGCTGCTTCCAGTGCAGGAGATGGTGACCCTCTAGCCCGGGACCCCCGACACTGAGGACGGCTGAGTCAGCACAGGCTGGGTCCAGTATCCTGGAAGAGGGGGAGACACAGAGAGGGTGAGTCTGGGTCTAGAAACAAGAGGAGGCAGCAGGGCCCATGTGTCATCCCAAGGCCCCTTCCCTTGTCCCTTCTCCAGTCACCTGTGCAGTGAGCCAGGAGGGTGAGGAGGAGAGGGGCCCAGGCCATGGTGGAGGTCATCCCTGAGTCCTGCCTCCTGTGCCCACAGCTGAAGCAGAGCTCCCCACCTCTCTCCCTTCCTCTCTTCATAGTCTGCGGGAAGGAGGGCCCACTCATGCAAATGAGCCCCCATCTATCTGATCCCACCCTGGGCCTGGGGCAGGACACTCTGCCTGAGGATGGCCTTTGGTATGGGCGGGGGTGGGACTTGTGGGGCCCCGGTTTGGGAAGTCACAGCTGACAGCCCTGAGCAGATGGTCCTGCACTTTGTCGGGGTGCTAATCCAGCTCTGATCACCCCAGATCCCTCAGGAAAAAACCCCCAGCACCCTCTCATGTCCACACCCAGACACACCATGGAGTGACATGGGGACAAGAACCCATGAGAGACCACCTCTGCCTGCCCCCTGCTCTGTCCACTGCACCTGCCCTAGAGCCAGGCCAGGGGTCCCCTCTCCTGGCCTCCCCATCACCTCAGGGCATCTTCAGTCTCTACTCAGCGTCCTCAGGGGGAGTCTGACCCAACTCCCTGGGCTGGTCAGGGGTCAGGACTCAAGTGGTGTCAGGGCTCAGGTCAGGGCCAGAGCAGGGACAGTCCCATAGGGGCATCCCCTTTTGTGCGGGATGCGGGCTCTGTCTTGTATGGGATTCATTCATGGTGGGCGGAGACCTCCTTCCCGTGGAGTCCAGGGGCCCTGAGGAGAAAGAGGCCCTTCCCTGGGGCTGGGCAGGTGGTGGGGAGAAGCCCTCGTGTGCCTTCCTAGTCCGTGGTCATGGGTAACTTCTATTTTCTGTTCACATTTCCTCCTCCTGAAACCATCGTTGTCCATGGACCCTGGGCTGAGGGTACTCCTAGGTGTCTGTCCTCAAATCACAGTCAGACGTTGGCGTTTACCTGAGAGGAAAGGGGGACATGCAGGGCGTGCTGAGCAGAAATGTGGTTAAAACTTCTAATTGCTGTGACAGGGCTTTATTTAAACTTTATATATTAGTCACCGCTCAGCCACCTTCACATGCATGAATGGCCTGCTGGCGTGGCTCAGTGGTTGAGCACCCACCTATGAACCAGGAGTCAGGGTTCGATTCCAGGTCAGGGCACACCCCCAGGTTTCAGGCTCAATCCCCCATAGGGGGAACACAGGAGGCAGGCGATCCACGATTCTCTCCCATCACTGATGTTTCTCTCTCTTGGGTCCCTTCCTCTCTGAAATTAATAAATTTTTTAAATGCACGATTATCTAAGAAAACGGTAATCTGAAAATTAACTGTCACTCCATCACAAAGATGGAGGCCCCCATAGCCACACGATGGCAGCACCCATTCCTCCCAGACCCCCCCCTCCCCTTCCCCCCCTCCCCCCCGGAGTCCACCAGCCCCACAGTGGTGGCTGCTGAGAGGGGGCAGTGTGAGCAGCCTGGCGGAATGCTTGCTTCTTCGCTGCGGCAACAGGCGAGGAGCAGCCAGGCCCCGCAGAGAGCTACTGGTGCACAGATTTGTGCACAGGGCTGCTAGTGTTATTATATGTGAAAGTCACAATAAGGCTGATTTAAACATTATAGGATGACGCCCTGCTCATCTTGGCTCAGTGGACAGTGCATCAGCCTGCAGACTGAAGGGTCCCAGGTTTGATTGTGACAAAGGGCACATGCCTGGGTTGCGGGCTGGGTCCCTGGTCGGGAGCGTGCAGGAGACAGCTGATCGATGATTCTCTCTCATCATTGATGTTTCTATCTCTCTCTCCTTCTCCTTTCCTCTCTGAAATCAAAAAAGAAATATATCAAAAATAAATAAATAAATACATAAATATAATAAAAATTCTAAGGTGATGCATGTTGATGAAAATGGTGGGTGGAGGTTTTGATGAAAAAGCATTGGAAATGCAATGCCTTCTGCTCTGGGTTGAATGGTGTGAACAGAAATATTTCTAACATCACTTTCCATTTGAGGTGCGAGGTGGCAGCCCTACACTGTGATATGGTCCTGCTGCTTGGAAATCCCGAGTCGGTGCCCTGTGACCCCACCCCCCGAGGAGTTTCTAGAAGCTTCCATCCATCCCAGGAACAGAAGCACTGGCCACAGACACTGGAGAGCACCTTGTAGCCAGCAGACAGGCAGCTTCAAGCCACAGGGTGGCCAGCCTGGGGGCAAAGTGAGGAAGCAGAGAGCCCAGCTTTCGATGGTCACAAGGATGATGGGCCTCTCAACCTCTGGGCCACAGAGTCAGGCAGTTTTCACTGACAACCAGTGGAGCTGGAGGGGAATTACATCGTTAGCATGAGGTGGGGGAGGGTCTGGGACAGGAGGAGCCTAACAGAGCAGGAGAAGGTGCTTCCTGTCCTTTGAAGATCTGGGTATGAAAAAGCTCCAACCAGCCTTTCCTCTCTTTTCAGAAATCTGTGTACTGATCTCAGAGAGGAAGGGAGAGGGAGAGGGAAAGAGAAACATCCTTGATGAGAGAATCATAGATCAGCTGACACTTACACACCCCCCACTGGGGATGGAGCCTGCAACCCAGACGTGTGTTCTGCTGACCAGGAATTGAACCGTGACCTCCTGGTTCATAGGTCGATGTTCAACCACTGGGGCACACCGGCCAGGCCTCATTGCCTTTTTCAATCGGGCCCCTTATTGGAGGACATTCCCACCACTCACAGCTGTCACAGACCTCCAGCACAGCCTCCTGGCTGCCCTCAGTCTAGGGGGTCAATACAGCTCCTACAGACTTCCACTGCTGGCTTTTCTGTGGACAGAAGATTCAGATTCATTCTTACAATTGTATTTTATTTTTAATTGGGATGTAATTGACATTGTATTAGTGTCAGGTGCACAACATAATGATTCTATGTTGGTGTACATGCAAAGCCACCCCCAGGATACGTCTCCCTGACCTCTGCCATCATACGTGGCTGCAAGCATGGCTATGTCTTGTGCTGAGGACACGTAAGAGCCAGTCTTTCAGCTGCGTTCCCAGACACAATAGGACAGCTCTCCCTGCCGGGGCCCCATGCAGCCCATCCTCCCCAGAGCCAGGTGGTCACACCCAGAAGTTTCTCCCCCTGGACCCCTCCCTCCACTTGGACCCCCCCTTCATCGCCCACCATGGCAACCCCCAGTCTGTTATAGTTTGATCGCTGTGAATTGCCAATTCTTGTGCTTAAAATCACAAAGCAAATCTAAACCAGTCGCGCTGGTTAAAGGGGAGTAATTAACGGGGTGCGAGCAGGGCCAGTGGCCCTTCCAGCACAGCGCACAGTGCCCAGCCCCAGGCAGGGGCAGGGCTAGGTCCAGCTGTCACTCATATCAGCCTCAAGGAACAAGGGAATCCAGACCAGGGGGTGGGACCTGGGCCCCGCTGTGGGGAGAGGCCTTCCCTTCCTTCAGGACCCTGAGCCTGGGAAAGCCCTGCTCTGAGTGACATGGAGGCCAGAGGGGAGGGAGGACTGTTCACCACTAGGCAGGATTCATGGAAGAACCTTGGCCCAGAGTGTCAGTGAGGGACTAAGCAGAAGCCACAGGTCACAGGCTGAGCCGAGAAGGTAGCTGCTGGAGAGCTCACCCCCCACAAATGAGAGGGGTTTTTGTCTCACTTCCCCACAGGCCTGTGGCACTGTGGGACCACTCAGACTATCATCCCATGCTGAGCAGTAATAATCGGCCTCGTCCTCAGCCTGCAGCCCCGTGATGGTCAGGGTGGCTGAGCTGCCTGACTTGGAGCCAGAGAATCGGTCCGGGACCCCTGAGGGTCGGTTGCTATTACCATAGATGACGGTTTTGGGGGCCTTTTCTGGGAGCTGCTGGTACCAGTACACACTATTACCCCCAATGTTGGAGCTGCTTCCAGTGCAGGAGATGGTGACCCTCTGGCCCGGGGCCCCAGACACTGAGGATGGCTGGGTCAGCACAGACTGGGCCCAGGATCCTGGAAGAGGGGGAGACACAGAGAGGTGAGGCTGGGTCTAGAGACAAGAGGAGGACGCAGGGCCCATGTGTCTTCCCAAGGCCCCTTCCCCTGTCCCTTCTCCAGTCACCTGTGCAGTGAGCCAGGAGGGTGAGGAGGAGAGGGGCCCAGGCCATGGTGGAGGTCATCCCTGAGTCCTGCCTCCTGTGCCCACAGCTGAAGCAGAGCTCCCCCATCTCTCCCTTCCCCTCTTCATAGTCTGCAGGAGGGAGGGTCCACTCATGCAAATGAGACCCCATCTATCTGATCCCTCCCTGGGCTCTGGGTCGGGTCCCTGTGCCTCAGGATGGCAGGGTGTGGGCAGGGGTGGGCTGTGTGGGGCCCAGGTCACAGCTGTGAGCCCTGAGCACAGGCACCAGGCAGGGCCAGGGAACAGGTTGCTGCTCTGATGAGCCCAGCCCTTCAGCAGCGGCCCCCGTGTGCCCCCTGGTGGCCAGGCCTGGATGCACGTCTGTGTCCCCTGCTGACTAGACCCAGGAGTGACAGGTCCTGGCCCCCTAGTGCTCTGTGCACTGACCCCTGGCTCAGGGCATCCAGGTGCCCCCCGAGGTGGCCTTGTCATCACCTCAGGACACTCTCTATGATCCACTCCGCCGCCTCCTGTGAGTCGGGGCCCGTCTCCCTGGTCGTTCGTGTCAGACCTGAGCTGCTGTCACTTATGGAACTTTCTTCCCAGGGTCAGGTCCAGAGCAGCGACTGTCCCCAGGAGGCCAGTCCCATTATTGTCAGGACCCAGTTTTCTTTAATATCTCCCTCCCTTGTTAGAAATTAATCACTCTTCCCAGCACACACATCAATATTCTCTCAATGTCCTTCCCTCTTGTTCAGTAGATAATGCATATTGTAGTTTTGCACCTGCTTTTCGGTCAGGCTTTACCTAGTAACTGGCATCCTCATTATTAGGGAAACTGAATAAAATATTTTCCACTCATCTACTTTGTATCCGTAGGAGAGTCTGGTTTCTGATTGTCTGAGGGAGGCTCACTGTGATCCCAGCTCCCTGGACACGGAAGGGGACGGGGACAGTGATAGCACCACCGGGACCAGGGCCTTGTGAGGGGGAGATACTAAGCGTTGAATCATGGGAACCTGGGGGAGCACTTTCTGGGATGGAAGCAGAAGTACATGCACCGTGGGGTGTGTGGTCAGAGGTCGTGTGTGGGGCCTCAGGGCCTGTCCTCCCCTGAGGAAGGGGTGGTGGAGGCAGAAGCTCCAAGGAGAAGGGACAGTGTCTCCATGGCAGCCATGAGCCTGCTTCCCAGGTCCTCCCTCTGGGAAAGGGGGCCAGGCTGTGGGGTTGGTGCTGCTTTCTCTCTTTCCTGGGGGAACTGGACCTCAGATCATGGCCCCCTGATGGGAGTGGCTGTGGCTTTTATTGGACCTGAATGTGTCAGGACAGTGAGGAGGTCAGGGGTCAGAGCTGGTCATGGGGAGGCAGGAGCTACCTTGAGGGTTTCCCTGATCGGATTCCAGACCCAAATGCACTATTGATGAGGGTGGGGCAGAAGGAGGCCCAGGAGCCCATTAGGGAACCTTCCCGTCTCTGTTTGCTCTGATCTGGACCCACACCTCCCAGCCATGGGGTCAGCAGGGGATGGAGCCCAGTTCCAGGTCCTGGGAGCTCAGAGGTCCCTGGCGAGGTCCTCTCAGGGGAAATGGCAAATCGCTGCTCTGAGCAGGGGGCTGAGCTCCAGGAGAGTCCCCAAGCCCGGTCCAGGTGCTGTGGCTGCCCAGGCATCCTTCCTCCCGCCCTCTGCCAGAGGAGGGTCCGTCCCTGCACATGTGGTTCCTCCAGGGACTGCCCAGCCCCTGAGCCCTGGTGCTGGGGCTCGGCTCACCCCACACTCAGCAGGAAGGACTGTCCTGACGGGCTGTGCCCTGGAGACGCTGCCACAAAGGCCCACACACTGAGCCCCTCAGAACCGGGGAGATGGTGCCTCTCAGGGGTGGGGCTCAAGTCTGAGGTCAAGGTGCTGGCAGGCCCGTGCTCCCAGGGAGGCCATGGGTAGGTGCTCTCTTGTCTCTTTCCAGCTTCTGGAGGCTCTACCCAACCTTGACATGATCTCAGCTTGGGGTTCGGTCCCTGACTCTGTCCTCACAGCTGAGCCCCACGGGACATGCTCCAGTCCTCAGAGAGACTGTCGGAACCTGCTCTGGGGCAGAGGGGCCCGGTTTAGGAAGACACAGGGACTGTGACCCCCCTGCAGGATATCTGCCCTCTAACCTCACACAGGTTTAAAGGGCGGACGAGCAAAAAATTCTGTTGGGATGGATGTCCCAACTCTGTTTGTAACTGGCTCCATTTCTACTGTTGTTATAATCTACTACAGGCCCAGTGCATGAAATTCGTGCACATTAAAAAGGGATTAATTAGAGGAAACATTTTAATATTGCTATTTGCCCTTTCTCTATAATAGAAGTGTCAGGGATGAAAGAAAATTAGTAAAATGTATGTGAAAATCTTTCTCCTGTTAGAGTCTGGGGCATGCTGCGGGACCCAAAGTCATGTCCTCGCACACCCACTGTGCCTCAAAATCTCACAAGTCCCCGAACCAGCCGGCCCCACCCCCATTGGGGGAGATCCACACACCGCCGGCCCCACCCTTGTCAAGCGCCGCCCAAGCAAGGGTTGCGCCTTGAAGAACTCTGCCCCAGTCCAGGGAGTGTGGCCTGAGGTCCCCTGTCCAGCACAGACATGCAGGGGCACAGGCTCAGGTCCCCAGGCCCAGCAATGGGGTGGGATGTCCAGGCTCAGGTCCTCTGGCCTGGTGCCGGGGTGGGGCGTGACCCGAGGTTCCCCGGCCCGCTGCTGGCTTGGGCGACATGGCCTGAAGTTCCCTGTCAAGCGCCACCAGGCAGGGGATGCAGCCTCAGATTCCTACTGATTGCTCATTAAGACTGGTTATGGGAACTCGGCTGCGGCTGTGGGTGTACCCACCCTGTGTTACTGAATCCCTGCCTCCGCTGTGGCCGCAGCCATCTTGACTGTTAAGGCGTGATGGGCAATTTGCATATTCCCTCTTGACTAGATAAGATGGTTAAGTTTTATCTAGATTATTAAATGCTGTCCAAGTGAAATTCAGAGTTGTCTGTGAGTGTGAGTGTGAGTGTGACTATCAGTGTGAGTGTGAGTGTGTATGAGTGTGTCTTTTCCTTTTCCTGCTCCTGTCCATTCCCTGTGAGACTGTTGAATATATTGGCTCTTGTTTTCATAAAATGATCACAGCCAAGATTAATTGATGAGATTGCCTGGTCTGGGCCTCAGAGAACAACCCCAGAGCCCACACCAGCTGGACGCAGCCCTGTGAGCAGCAGATGGGGCCCTAGAAGCAGAGGGTGCACTGAGCTGGTGTTTGTGCCTCACTGCCCACGGGCACCTGTCACTGTGGGAATCGTCTCTGAACCACAGAAGACGGCAGTACTCGGGCTCGTCCTCAGGCTGCGCCCCTGAGAGGGTCAGGACAGCTTTGCCCCCGTGGATGGAGCCTGGGATCCGGGCCGGCGTCCAGGCGTGTCTGTTGTTCGTGTTGTAAATCAGCGCCTTGGGGACCTGGCCAGACTTCTGCTGGATCCACTGTGGATAGTGACCATCAACGACAGCCCCTGTGCTGGAGCCACAGGTGACAGTGACAGTCGCTCCTGGGACACAGTCATTGAAGACTCTGGAGTCACCACAGCCTGAGACCTGGACCCTGAAATCAAAACAGACACAACCAGGAATGAAGAATAAAGGCAGAGGGATCCCCCACAGGCTGCTCTCTGAAATGGCCCTGAACCTGGGCAGAGTGTGAGGAGGAGGAAGAGGAGGGGAGTCCAGCTCATGGTGGAGACTTTCCAAGGTGCCTTGGTCTCTTGCACGTGCTGGTCTCAGGTGTCCCTTTATCTCCTCCCGCCACCTGGGTAAAGGGGGTGTTTGCTGGTTATTATGCAAATGTGAGCGCACAGGACCATCCTGTTCTGGGTCACTGTGAGGAGGAGGCGGGGGAGGCTGTGGGCTCAGAGTCTGTCCCTTGAGGGGAAGCACCTGCTGTCCCCTCACACCCAGGCCATGTACACGGGCGCAGGACCCACTCAAATAGAACCATGTGAGTTGGCTTCAGGCCTGGCAGCTCTGAGAACATCCACAGCGCCCCCTGGTGACGGCCTAGGGAATAGTCACAGGAGTGGGAGCTATGTAGAGGGAATGGTGGTGGCCCATTGAAAACAAAAATAAAAATAAATATTAAAGAAAAAGACATCATGTGTGCAAATGAAGAGCCACTGAAGAAGGCTAACCCGTGGACTCTCAATCACCTGAGTCCTAGGTCACAAGGTCAGGTAGGGGCTCTGCCCAGGAGCTGTGGGGACTGTTGCTATGGGAACGGTCAGTGTGTCTGTTGACAAAGGTTCAGGAGAAGGTGACCTGGGATCTGGGCTCATCAAGGCCTTCCCAGAGGGAGGGACACAGGCACCGGTTGCGAAGGCCCTGCTCCCCTTGTCCCACAGCCACCCACACCCTTGTTGTTGGAAAGCCCAGTGGGTGGTAGAGGAGAGGACACAGTCAAGCCTGAGGCTCAGGGAACCCCACTCACGGGCACCCCCAGGGGCCTGAGTGGCGGCAGCTGTTAGAGTGTCTCACCATAGACCCAGGCGCCCGCATCCTTCCCGGAGCAGCTCAGCATTCCCCAGCCACAGCCCAGCTCACTCACCCTAGAGAGACCCAAAGAGATTTCCTGGGCTCAGGCCCCCCTTTCCTCTTCACGGCCCCTCTCCCTGAAGTCACTGAAGGTCAGGGGCCCAGCAGAGGTGACACCAGCCCTGAGCCAGGGCTTCCTCCTGGGCATGAGGCGCCCAGCCCCTGACAGCCGAGTCCCTGGTCAGTGTGCACAGGCCTGGCAGGAGCCTTGGGCCAGGAGTCCAGGGAGTGAGGGGTCACTGCTCTGACCTCTGGGCGCGGAGTCCCTGCTCCGGGGACAGGCCGCCTGCTGGGAGGGCCCTGGGCTCAGAACAGTTTACAAAGCTGGTTCCACATTTCACGTCAGAAACAGCCATCGCACGGGAACTGGTCTCTTACCCATGGGTGACAGCCACCTTTCATGGCATCATGACCAGAGAGTGTTGGTGCTGGTTCTGTGTTTCTGAGATGCAGAGACATGGGATCCAACATGGAAAGTGGCCCATTAGGAACCCGTGTAGTTTGCACATGGAAGTCATGTTAACAGGGTCAGACGTTGTGAAATAAGACTCAGGGAGGGTGAGGTTCTTGTCCCACTTCCCCATCTGCGTGTGTCACTGTGGGAAGCACTATTGTACCAGATCAGACAGTAATAGTCAGCCTCGTCCTCAGGCTGCAGCCCCGAGATGAGCAGGAGCCCCGCATTCGCCGAGGCGTCTTTGGATCCAGAGAAGCGGCTGGGGACCCCGGAGCCCTGGTGCTTGTCTGAGTCTGAGTAGAAACTCAGGAGATACCGGGGAGGACTCCCTGGCTTCTGCTGGTGCCAGTATATAGTGTAGCTGCCAACACTAATGTCACTCCTCAGGGTGCAGGTGAGTCTGGCTGTGGCTCCCAGAGATGCAGAGAGGGAGGGCGGCTGAGTCAGCACAGGCTGTGAGAGGGACCCTGCAGACACAGACATTTGTCAGGGATGGGCAGGGACCCGGGAAGTTCCCAGGAGACTGAGCAGGCAGGGAAGAAGCCTGGTCCCAGGCCTGTCCCTACCTGTGCAGTGAGCGAGGAGCGCGAGGAGCAGAGGAGTCCAGGCCATGGTGCTCACAGCCCTGAGCCCACAGTGGGGCTGGGCTGCCCAGGCCTCCTTTTCTCCCCACCCTCTGCCAGAGGAGGGGCTGCCATGCAAATGGGAGACCCTCCAGGGACTGCCCAGCCCCTCCCTGGGCCCTGCGGCTGGAGCTCAGCTCACACCCCAGACTGAGGGGCATGGAGGTGGGCTCACCCCTTGGGGGGCCCTGGGAAGAAGCACCTGCTGAGACAGCACACAGGTACCTGCTCAGGGGGTGCTGCCAGGCCTGAGGAGACACAGCTGCTGAGTCCCCTGCAGGCAGCACAGGGCTTCCCTCTGAGTGAATGGTCCTCCCACAGCTGCAGTTTAAGGCCCACAGAGAAGGCCCCAAGCGCCCCCTGCTGGCCACAGGCCCCACAGCTTCAGGTCCCTCTGCTCACCTGTGTGTGGGCTCATTCAGCTGCTGTCACCCTGAGACTCTGTGGTGGGGACTGCAGTGTTCAGTCCCAGGGCCCTCTTCTGTGAAGGTCAAAGTGCACGAAGATGACATACTGACTGGGTGTCACTTTCAATGAAGCTGGTGCCCAGCTAATGCACAGGGAGCTTCTCCCCCAACAGCACAGGGGAAGGGGCCGTGGGGCCGCTGTGAAGGGCTCATAGGGCTGCTCACTGGGTTTGGAGCCCGGTCCTGTGGCGTGAGAGGCGTCTGTCCCCTTTCATCCCTACAGACATGCACCCTCAGCCGCGGGGCCTTCGGGCCTCAGGAAGCACAGGGCAGAGTGACCACCAGCCCCCCTGTGTCTGCGCTGACACCACAGCCCGCCCCCCAGCTCCCTGGGGCCCCCAGATCCTCCCTGGGGGTGGCCAGGAGAGTGGGTACACTTACAGGAAAAGGGCCACTGCGTGGACTTCGCTAATCTGAGTGAAATGTGTGTGTGTTGGTGGACGGGGACTTGGTCCTGATGTTCGTAGAATAAAAGTTTCTCAGGAAGAAGGAAATACCTGGCCTGCATCCCAGTGATGGCAGGTGGGGCCTCGGGGACGCAGGAGGAGGAAACAGTTACGTCCATAGCTCCGAGTGCAAACAGGCAACGGAGGATGGGACTCCTCCTCTTTGGACAAATCAGTAATTGTTGTGTCACAGGGAAGAGCCTGGCTGAGGGCTGTGAGGAGCGGACAACCTCAGGTGGGAGGGGAGAGAGGGAAACGGATTCTGAAGGGACTGGGTGGTGTTTAGCTCCTGGGACTCACCCTCCCTAGAGACGGAGGCCTGGGGGACAGAACTACAGGAGGAAGTTGTCACTTTTCCTGAAACCCTCCCGTGGGGATGGAGCTAAGAGCTGAGGAGACCCAGGGAGAGAGGAGGTGAGGGAGGCAGCAGCAGAGGAGGGGAGAGGGGAGGGAGGGTGTGACTGACAGTCTGTGCTGGTTGGGACCAACCTTCTGTGGGTTTGTTCAGAGAAGGAGAAGGTTGTGTCCATGACCAGGGTGAACACTAACATATCAGTTGTGATGGGTCAGGAGTGACACAGGGTCACACACATGACATTAGTATGTGGGGGAGCATGGCTGTCTGGGTGACCATGTGCAGTTGAAGACACAGTATGTGAGATGATAGGAAATACTCGCTGGTCCCAGCCCCTGGCCCCGGCACAGGCTCCTGAGACCTTTGTCACTCCCTGGGGGACAGGCCGGCCTGTTGCTGCTGAGGGGACGCTGGGTGGGCTCCTGGGTGAGGCTGGGCCACCGGGGAAACTGGGAAGATTAGAAGCTTATACACCCCACACCTGCCCCCCATTCAATTAAAGGGGAGAGGACTGAGGTGGAGTTAGTAAATTAATTCAGCAACGTAACTGAATCACGGGAGTTTTCCTGGGAACCTTCGCTCTCTAGCCCAGAAGTGGTGTGAAACCTGGGGCCTCCTGCCTGTGATTGGCACCTGACCTGCGGGCCGTCAGGGGGACTGGCCCTGTAACTGCGGGTCTGACCGTCTCTGGGCAGATCGTGTGAGGACCGAGTGCTGTTGGAGGACATGAGCTGGTGTCAGAGAACTGCTGTCGGGAAGCCCCTCCCCACACCTTGGGGACCAGAAGGGTCAGGAGTGAGGTTTTCTTGAGGAGAAAACAGGACAAACAATAGAAAAGAACGTGAGAGGATATTTAAAATATTCACTCAGCCCAGCCAGGATGGCTCAGTGGTTGAGCATCGACCTATGAACCAGGAGGTCACGGTTCCCTTCCCGGTCAGGGCCCATGCCCGGGTTGCAGGCTGCATCCGCAGTCGGGGGCATGCAAGGGGCAGTTGATCAATGATTCCCTCTCTTTATTGGTGTGTCTATCTCTCTCTTCTTTTCCCTTCCTCTCTGAAAGCAGTAAAAATACATTTATTAAATGTTTTCATAAAAATATTCACTCTGGTTCCTCAGCAATAAATGCGCTCGTGACAATGCCTGTGAACGAGGGTTGTGGTGACAGTGAAGCTCTGATGTCCGGTGAGAACACAGTCAGTTCTCAGTAGGGGGTAGTCCTCAGGATAGTGAGGAAGTTACTGCTCATTTCAGTGGCATGCTCAGGGAGCCTTAAAGGACGAACAGGATTCTGGGGTATGGCTTCACTCTGTCCAGACCCCAATGAAGATAAGCTGAGGCCAAATAATTATATTCCTTCTTGTAAGAATTCCACCAACTCAAGGTGGTTGTGGGCGGGGGGTGTCAGGAGGGTAATGTCCTCCTGCGTGTGCTCCTGGGATGCCTGTGCTGCTGCTACATCCTGTGTGACCTCCCTCCTCCCGGGGACACAGGTCCCTGCAGAGGAGCCACTGACAGAGGCCCCACAGACACTCCTCGCTGAAGGGAGGCTCAGAGCCAGCACCTCTGGGCCCTGGGGTTTTGGTCTCACTTCCCTGTCCTCTGAGACACTGTGGGTAACTGAAGCTGCTCCCACTGCCATGAGCTGTAGCGCAGTAATAGTCAGCCTCGTCCTCGGACTGCAGCCCCGAGATGGTGAGGTGGGCGGCATTGGAGGAGCTGTCGATGGAGCCCGAGAACCGATCGGGGACACCGGAGGGTCTTTGGTCATCTCCGTAGATCACGGTGGTGGGCGCACTGCCCGGGCGCTGCTGGTACCAGGACACATAGCTGCCCCCAATGCTGCCGCTGCTGCGGGTGCAGGAGATGACGGCCTTCTGTCCCGGAGACCCCGACACAGAGCCAGGCTGCGTCAGCACAAACTGGGCCCAGGACCCTGCAAGGAGGGGGCGACACAGACATCAGAGGGGACAGCACAGACCCCGGGCCCAGGGAGGGAGGCGAGGGGATGCTTGAGGGTGACAAATAGGTGCCCCCCCAAACCCCTCAGGCACCACCTGTGCAGTGAGCCAGGAGGGCGAGGAGAAGGGGAGCCCGATCCATGGTGGACACGCCCCACACTCTGCTTCCTGAGCCCACAGCCAGCCCTGAGCCCTCACCTTCTTATAAGCCCTGATCCCCAGGGGGGAGGCTCCATGCAAATCCCCCCTGTCTGCAGGCTGCTCAGCTCCTCCTTCACACTTGGCCTGGGTTCCACCAGAGAGAAGAGACTGATGATGAGACCTTATTCCCACAGAAGACCTGCCTGAGGCTGGGGGCGGGGCGGGCAGGGGCACAGCTGAGCAACAGGGAGCAGCCAGCAGGGGCTTCTACCACAGCGCCCCCTGGAGGAATCAGGGCGCATGTCAAACCTGGGGGAGGAAAAGGGAAGCAGGAGGAGGAGAGGGGTGCAGGCCAGGCTCACACAGCCTTGGCCGAGACTGGACTGGGGCAGCCCTGCCCCCCGGCAGCCTTGCCCAATAACGGGCTGGTCTTGGAGGTCTGGGCCCAACTTCCTTCTGGCCGCACCTCTCCCTGTTCAGGAATAAGGGGACTGGGCTCCGTTTCTGGGTGGAGGAGGCACACAGCTGTCCCCGCTGTCCCCTGCGAGCGCCCGGGAGAGGCAGCTGCTGGGCCAGCACCTGTGGGAAGGTGGGAGCAGGAGCTTCTGCTCAGGAGACTCTGGGCAGCATTTCCCTCCGTGAGCACAGAGCTCAGTCCCCAGCTCGGCGGTGCCCTGACAGTCCCGCATGTGGGGCCCCCCTCAGCCCCTCTAGATGGCCCCTGGGCTCCTGCCTCTCCTGCCGCCCTCAAGCTCTGGCCTTTTCCATGGCTCTGACGTCCTGTCCTCTGACCTGACCGCTGGCTCACAACAGGGATTTACAACCCCGTGTGGCCAGTGCTGGGACCACTTCCAAGGTGACTCAGATCTGTGTGTGGGTTTGTTGATTCTCACCCGAGGACATTTTCCCACAGATTTTTAGTGAGAGTGGAAGGGAGAGGGAGAGATACAGAGAGAAACATCGAGGTGAGAGGGACACATTGATTGCTTGCCTCCTGCAGGTGCCCCGACCAGGACCTGGCCCAGGAGTGCCTGCAACGGAGGTACAAGCCCCTGACCGGAATCAAACCCAGGACCCTTCAGTCCACAGGATGACGCTATGTCCACTGAGCCACACCGGCTAGGCACTAATGTGACTGATATCAATATATTCAGTGTGGTGTGTCCACTGACACCTTGTAGGGGAATAATTCCATCAATAAAAAAGAAGCAAGTGGAACGATGCTGGAGAAGTGAGCTGCTGCCTGAGAAACCCTCCATTTAGGAGGGACAGGGAGTGAACAGAGTGGATGACTCCAGGCAGGTTACCTCTGCCTTCCTTTTTATTTGTTACCTTAAATATTTCTTGAATTTTCAATTACAGCAGGAACTTGTTACTTTTCCTGAAACCCTCACATGAGGATGTCGTTAAGAGCTGAGGGGCCCGAGGGAGAGAGGAGGCTAGGGAGGCAGCAGCAGAGGAGGGAAGAGGAGGAGTAGGAGGGAGGGTGTGACTGAGAGTCTGTGCTGGTTGGGACCAACCTTCTGTGGGTTTGTTCAGAGAAGGAGAAGGTTGTGCCCATGACCAGGGTGAACACTAACATATCAGATGTGATGGGTCAGGAGTGACACAGGGTCACACACCTGACATGAATGTGTGGGGGAGCATGGCTGTCTGGTGACCGTGTGTAGTTGCAGACACACTATGTGAGATGATAGGAAAGAGACGCTGGTCTTGGCCCCGGCACAGGCTCCTGAGACCCATGTCACTCCCTGGGGGACGGGCAGGCCTGTTGCTGATGAGGGGACGCTGGGTGGGCTCCTGGGTGAGGATGGGCCACCAGAGAGGCAGGGAGGATTAGAAGCTTGGTAGCCCCACACCTGCCCCCAACCCCCAAATCACTTAAAGGTACAGTTAACAAATTAATCAGAACCAAAGTAGGAATTATATGAACCCTCAGTCTATAGCTAAGTGGTTGTGTGAAACCTGGGACCTCATGCCTGTGATTGGCACCTGACTTGCGGGAAGTCAGTGGGACTGGCCCTTTAACTGCGGGTGTGACCGTCTCTGGGCAGATCCTGTGAGGACTGAGTGCTGTTGGAGGACATGAGCTGGTGGCAGAGAATTGCTGTGGGGGAGCCCCTCCCCACACCTTGGGGACCAGCAGGTCAGGAGGGAAGCGCTCTGGGGGAGCAGCAGACAACACACAACGGGAAGAAAAAGCTGAGATTCTGACTCAGAAATGTTCCTTCTCATGAGAATTTCCCCCGATACGGGGTGGTGAGCGGGGCTCTATGACCTCCCGCCAGTGCTCCTGGGATTCCTGGGCTGCTGGTATGTCGTGTGTGACCTCCTTCCTCCCGGGACAGAGGTCCCTGCAGAGGAGCCCACCTGACAGAGGCCCCACAGACGCTCCTCGCTGAAGGGAGGATCAGAGCCACCACCTCTGGGCCCTGGGGTTTTGGTCTCACTTCCCCATCCTCTGTGACACTGTGGGTAACGGTTGCTACTCCCACTGCTATCTGCATTGCAGTAATAGTCAGCCTCGTCCTCAGGCTGCAGCCCTGAGATGAGCAGGACCCCCGCATTGGCCGAGGCGTCTTTGGATCCAGAGAAGCGGCTGGGGACCCCGGAGCCCTGGTGCTTATCTGAGTCTGAGTAGAATCTCAGGAGATACCGGGGAGGGCTCCCTGGCTTCTGCTGGAACCAGCGTATATGGTAGCTGCCAACATTGAAGCCACTGCTCAGGGTGCAGGTAAGTCTGGCTGTGGCTCCCGGAGGTGCAGAGAGGGAGGGCGGCTGAGTCAGCACAGGCTGTGAGAGGGACCCTGCAGACACAGACACTTGTCAGTGATGAGCAGGGACGGGGCAAGTTCCCAGGAGACTGAGCAGGAAGGGAGGAAGCCTGGTCCCAGGCCTTTCCCTACCTGTGCAGTGAGCGAGGAGCGCGAGGAGCAGAGGAGTCCAAGCCATGGTGCTGGCAGCCCTGAGCCCACAGTGGGGCTGGGCTGCCCAGGTCTCCTTTTCTCCCCCATCCTCTGCCAGAGGAGGGGCTGCCATGCAAATGGGAATCCACCAGAGACTGCTCAGCCCCTCCCTGCTCCCTAGGGCTGGAGCTCAGTTTACACCCCAGAGTTAGGGATATGGAGGTGGGCTCATCCCTGGGGGGGCCCTGGGAGGAAGCACCTGCTGAGACCACACACAGGTGCCTGCTCAGGGGGCGCTGCCAGGCCACCAGGGACCACAGGGAGCCCACAGTGCAGGTGCCTGTGTGGGAAGGTCTCAGGGAACAGTTGTGTGCTGATCACCTGCAGTCTCACAGCGCCCCCTGCTGCTGGGAGGACACACCCTCTTCTGCCCCAAAATCCTGACAGCCCAGCTGGCTGTGGGCTCCCCAGGTCTCTGTCCCTCTTCCCATGCCCAAGGTCTGAGCCCAGACACTGCGATTTGATTCTCTGTATTGATCACCGGAGCAGGACCTTCCTTCAGATTCCAGGATGGATCCGCCTCAGAGCGGAGCCTGCTTGCACCATAGTGTCCCACAGGCCCTCCCCACCCAAGGCTGCCGAGGCCGCTCCTGACCTTGGGGTGAGGACAGTGACCTTCCCTCCTCCAGGGACTCAGCTGTGCTCAACTCTGTCTGTGCTGCCCCCAGGGAAGCTGCCAGAACCTGTGACCTCTGCTGACCTGGGCGTGTGGGTGGGAGGACTACAAGGAGATGAGCTACCAACTCATTTCTCTTGTGCTCACTTAACAAACACTCTGATATGTGATGAATATGATGATGATGACAATTCAACCTGGAGTCAGCTCATCCCGGGGAGAGACTGGGAGCCCAGGAAGGGGCTCATCCCCGGGCTGTGCTGGGAGGAGGGCGGGGCTGGGGCTGGGATGGTCAGTGATGCTCAGCCTCATCCTCCAGCTGTGACCGGGGCCTCTGCTGTAGCTGCCATGGAGCCCAGAATGAGAACCAACATTCCTCCATCATCCCATCCCACAGCCAGACGCGTCCGCAAGTGGCTCATGTGCATGGGGCCACAGAGAAGATGTTATGTTTACACTGTGACAGTTCCCTGCTGTCACACAGAGTACACTTCATTTCAGCACTAGAGTTTCGGTGCTTGTAAAATTCGTGCAATGGAGGGGAGTCCCTCCGCCCGGCCTGCCCCCTTTCACAGTCCCCAAGCCCTCAGGAGCGGGAGGTGACCTGGTGATTAGGGGAAGGAGATGCCCCTTCCCACTGCTGCTCTTGCCACTGCTGGCATCGCAAGCCTTGGCTAACCCTGGTTACCGGAGCCTCAGGCCGTCCTGGGCAGCCACCATCTGATGCTTGCCTGCAGCTCGGACAAGTCCTGGGCAGGTGGGAGGCTGAGGGGACTGGGGGACACCAGATGCAAGCCCGTGACAAGGCCTGCTGTCTCAGGGGGCTGAGGGGACTGGGGGCAGCCATGTTGAAGTGTATGGCAGTCATTTAGCATATTCCCTCCTTATTGGCTGTAGGCGCAGCCATCTTTGTTACAGTGTGAGGGTCAGGTGCCTGCTCAGGGGGCGCTGCCAGGCCACCAGGGACAGCAGGGAGCCCACAGTGCAGGTGCCTGTGTGGGAAGGTCTCAGGGAACAGCTGTGTGCTGATCACCTGCAGTCTCACAGCGCCCCCTGCTGCTGGGAGGACACACCCTCCCCTGCCCCAAAGCCCTGACAGCCCAGCTGCCTGTGCTCTCCCCAGGTCCCTGTCCCTCTTCCCACGCCCATGGTCTGAGCCCAGACACTGCGATTTGATTCTCTGTATTGATCACCTTAGCAGGTCACTCTCAGGTCTGCATCTGTGTGATGTGCTTAGACATTCACAAACGACACAGTAATGTGGTTTCTCTTCCAGGAAAGATGCTGCACAGATAAACACACAGTGAGCCTCTGTCCAAGGTCACAGGTGAGGGAGCTGCTCAGGTGTGATGAGCTCCTGGGAGCTGTGCAGGTCAAGGAGGGAGAGAGGAATTTTCCAGAAATACCCTCAGGGTCGGTTTCAAAGAAGGACCATTCAGCAAACATTCAAACCCCGTGAGGCATTTCAGGTTTCCATGGAGATCTGACTGCAGTTAGTGATTCATTAAAAATCATAAAAGGCTTCATCACTTTCACAGTTACCTGTGGAACCTGCAGCACGTGGGGTTTTTAAATTGTAGGACACGCCTTTGTATTCCAACGTTTGTATGTTCTGCTTTCTGTGTACCAATGTTGTCTCTGGGTCCTAACTTGTGCTCATGTTTTAAAAATTCCTGCCGGTGCTTCCTACTCATTTCCTCATTTCAGGCAGAAGCTAAACGGGGATGGGGATGAGCTGGCAGGTGCGGGGACGGACACTGTCCCCCACACGTACACGCATCCCACAGCCGCAGGTGAGCTCCTGAGGCGGGAGCAGGGCGTTTCCCAAGACCAGGCGCAGACACTGTGGCCGTCACCCCGCATGGCTCAGGGTCCCCGGGAGGAGCAGGCAGGGAGCTCCCAGGAGGAGGTGAGCCTCGGAGCACACCACTGAGGGGCGAGGACAGCGGGTGCTCCCAGGGACCCCGTGGGCACGGCAGCCTGAGACCCCAGAGCCCGGGCTGCAGGGACAGAGGGACCTCTCCGTGCACAAAGGCCTGTGCTGCTCCTACTGAGCATCGGTGAGGAGGGGGCACGACGGGGGTTCCTGGACACAAGTCAATGACCCTGATAGAGACGCAGGTCCCCTTGTCGGGGTTCAGGTCTGAAGAGACCACAGATGGTCCCACAGCTCAGACCCGGGCTTCAGAGCAAAGAGGCTCTGAATCCCCGCTGATGGGGATGGGCCTCCTGTGTGGTGTCAGGCCTTGTGTCCAGGAAAAGGCTGCTGTGAGGGCCTCTGAGGGGAGAGGGAGGAGGCCCATCACGCTCCAGGGGCTGCCCTGGTACCTGACCCAAGGGGTGGGACGGGGGATTAGGAGCGGTAGAAGCCGAGGCCACTGGCTGAGCCTGAGTGGCAGGTGCTCGGGCGCCCTCCTGGCAGGTGAGAAGGGCTCCCATTGGCCTCAGGACCATAGGACGGGCTCTGGGTGGGCACTGCGGCTGCGGGCACAGGAGGGCGGGACAGACAGCCTGGGCCTCAGTGCCCAGCCGAGGCTCAAGGAGCCCGAGTTGCCAGACTTGCCCCAGGGAGCGGATCAGGGACACCCAGGCGCCTGCTCTCCGGCTGGATGGGGGTCCCAGGCGGTGTGGGGAGCCCAGGTCCCAGCACACACACGGGGCCTCTCTGAGGGTCTCTGACACAGGCACAGCTGGACTCCGGGCCCTGGGTCTGCCCTGCCCCGTCCTGGCCGCCCAGGCAGCCGCCCCCTGACGCTCAGGAAGGTCTGCTCAGGCTGAGACAGCACACTGTGCTGCGGCCACGGGCGGCCTGACGGGCAGGTTCACAGGGTGAGGACAGAGTTTGCGGACACAGTCCCCTGGGGGCCTCACAGCCGGATTCTGACAAACAAGTGAAGGCACAGCCACCTTATCAGAGGATGGGGCTGCCCCGGGCCCCACTGCAGAGGGACCGCGGGTTTTTGTCTCACTTCCCCACAGGCCTGGGCACTGTGCGAGCATCGAGGCTGCTGTCATAGGACTGGCAGTGATAGTCGGCCTCATCCTCAGCCTGCAGCCCCATGACGGTCAGGGTGGCTGAGCTGCCAGACCTGGAGCTGGAGAATCGATCAGGGACCCCCGAAGGTCGGTAGCTAGTACCAGAGATGACGGTTTTGGGGCCCTTTCCTGGGACTTGTTGGTGCCAGGACACAGCGTAATCATCCCCAATGTTGGAGCTGCTTCCAGTGCAGGAGATGGTGACCCTCTGCCCCGGGGCCCCCGACACTGAGGACGGCTGAGTCAGCACAGGCTGAGCCCAGGATCCTGGAAGAGGGGGAGACACAGAGAGGGTGAGTCTGGGTCTAGAGACAAGAGGAGGCAGCAGGGCCCATGTGTCTTCCCAAGGCCCCTTCCCCTGTCCCTTCTCCAGTCACCTGTGCAGTGAGCCAGGAGGGTGAGGAGGAGAGGGGCCCAGGCCATGGTGGAGGTCATCCCTGAGTCCTGCCTCCTGTGCCCACAGCTGAAGCAGAGCTCCCCACCTCTGTCCCTTCCCCGATTTATAGTCTGCGGGAGGGAGAGCCCACTCATGCAAATGAGGACCCCCTGGTTTTGATCCTTCCCTGGGCCCTGTGCCTGAGGATGGCAGGTTCTGGGCAGGGGTGGGGCTTCTGGGGCCCTGGGGGGTGGCAAGGTCACAGCGGTGAGCCCTGAGCACAGGGCACCAGGCAGGGCCAGGGAACAGGTTGCAGCTTTGATGAGCCCAGCCCTTCAGCAGTGGTTCCTGTGCGCCCCCTGGTGGCCAGGCCTGGATGCACCACTGTGTCCCCTGCTGACTAAGGCCCAGGAGGGACAGGTCCTGCCTCCCCACTGCTCTGTGCACTGACCCCCTGGCTCAGGGCATCCAGGTGCCCCCCGAGGTGGCCTCGTCATCACCTCAGGATACTCTGTTCTCCACTCCGCCTCCTCCGCTGAGTAGGGGCCCATCTCCCCGGCCGTTCATGGTCAGACCTGAGCTGCTGTCACTTACGCAACTTTCTTCCCAGGATCAGGTCCAGAGCAGCGACTGTGCCCAAGAGGCCAATTCCTTAATTTTCCGGACACAGTGTTATTTTTTTCTGTGATTCCTCCCCTGATAGAAATTAATTGCTCTCTTTCCTAATCACAAAAAATGTTCTATCAATGTCCTTCCCTTTTGTTCAGTAGATAATACATAATTGCATTTCTACACATGCTTTTCGGTCAACTTTACCTGGTAACTGGCATCCTCATTAATAGGGAAACTGAATATAATATTTCCCACTCGTCTATTTTCTATCCGTAGGAGAGTCTGGTTTCTGATTGTCTGAGTGAGGCTCACTGTGATCCCAGCTGCCTGGACACGGAAGGGGTCGGGGACAGTGATAGCACCACCAGGACCAGGGCCTTGTGAGGGGGAGATACTAAGCGTTGAGTCATGGGGACCTGGGGGGGCACTTTCTGGGATGGAAGCAGAAGGCCATGCACCTTGGGTTGTGGGGTCAGAGGTCGTGTGCAGGGCCTCAGGGCCTGCCCTTCCCTGAGGAAGGGTGGTGGAGGCAGAAGCTCCAAGGAGAGGGGACAGCGTCTCCATGGCAGCCATGAGCCTGCTTCCCAGGTCCTCCCTCTGGGAAAGGAGGCCAGGCTGTGGGGTTGGTGCTGCTTTCTCACTTTCCTGGGGGAACTGGACTTCAGATCATGGCCCCCTGATGGGAGTGGCTGTGGCTTTTATTGGACTTGAATGTGTCAGGACAGTGGGGAGGTCAGGGGTCAGAGCTGGTCATGGTGAGGCAGGGAAACTTTTGTGGGTTTCCCTGATCAGTTTCCAGACCCAAATGCACTAGTGATGAGGGTTGGGCAGAGGGAGGCCCAGGGGCCCATTAGGGAAATTCTTTTCTCTATTTGCTCTGATCTGGACCCACACCTCCCAGCCATGGGGTCCGCAGGCCCGTGCTCCCAGGGAAGCCCCAGGTAGATGCTCTCATGTCCCTTTACAGCGTCTGGAGGCTCCACCAAACCTTGACATGATCTCAGCTTGGGGTTCTTTCCCTGACTCTGTCCTCACAGCTGAGCCCCATGGGACACATGTGCAGTCCTCAGAGAGTCTGTGGGAACCTGCTCTGGGTCAGAGAGGCCAGGTTTAGGAACTCAGGGGTGCTGTGACCCCCCTACAGCGTATCTGCCCTCCAACCTCACACAGGTGTGAAGGGAAGACTGGGAAAAACTTATGCTGAGTCAGATGTCCCAACACTGTTTCAGTGTGGCTCCGTTACTACTGATGTTATACTATACTAGTGGCCTGGTGCATGAAATTCGTGCACAGTAAAAGGGATTTAATTAGAGGAAATATTTTAATATTACTATTTGCCTTTTCTCTATAATAGAAGTGTCAGAGATGAAAGAAAATTAGTAAAATGTATATGAAAACCTTCCTCCTGTCAGAGTCTGAGGCACATTGAGGGAACAAAAGTCAAGTCCCCACATATCTGTGGTGCCTCAAAATCTCGCAGGACCCATAACCAGCCGGCCCACCCCCATAGGGGGAGATGCAGACCTGGCTGGCCACATCCTTGTCAAGCCCCGCCAGGGCAAGGGGGCCACATTGAGGTACCTTGTCCCAGGCCAAGCAGCGCAGGCTGAGGTCCCCCATAGCTCCGCCAGGTTCCCTGGCCTGGTGCCCTGGGGTGGGGGTTGGGGGTGTGGCCTGAGGTCCCCTGTCAGGCCCCACCAGGCAGGGGATGCAGCCTCAGGTCCCTGCTGATTGCTCCTTAAGGCTCATTATAGGAACTAAGCCTTGGCTGTGGGAACAGCCATCTTGTGTTACAGAGTCCCCGCCTCCACTGTGGGCACAGCCATCTTGACCGTTATGGTGTGAAGGGTCAAGTTTCATATTCCCTCTTTATTACATAAGATTGTTAAGCTTTAGCTTGATTATTAAATGCTGGCCAAGTGAAATTCAGACTTGATGGTGTGAGTGAGTGTGAGTGTGAGTGTATATGAGAGTGACTTTTCCTTTTGCTGCTCCTGCCCATTCCCTGTGAAATTGTTGATTTTATTGGCTCTTGTTTTCATAAAATGATCACAGCCGAGATTAATTGATGAGATTGCCTGGTCTGGGCCTCAGAGAACAAGCCCAGAGCCCACACCAGCTGTACGCAGCCCTGTGAGCAGCAGACGGGGCCCTAGAAGCAGAGGGAGCACTGAGCTGGTGTTTGTGCCTCACTTCCCCACAGGCACCTGTCACTGTGCGGATGCCTGCTGTACGCCAGAGAGCAGTAGTACTCAGCCTCATCCTCAGGCTGTGCCCCTGCGAGGGTCAGGGCAGCTTTGCCCCCTTGGATGGAGCCTGAGAACCGGGCTGGCGTCCAGGAGAGTTTATTGTTTGTGTCATAAATGAGTGTCCTAGGGGCCTGGCCAGACTTCTGCTGGATCCAGTACGGGTAGTGACTGCTGGTGACTTCTCCAGTGTTAGTGCTGCAGGTGAGAGTGACCGTCAGGCCTGGGGACACGCTCACTGAGGGCTCCTGAGTCACCACAGCCTGAGACCTGGACCCTGAAACAAAAACAGTCACAACCAGGAATGAAGAATAAAGGCAGAGGGACCCCCACAGGCTGGTCTCTGAAATGGCCCTCAACCTGGACAGAGAGCGAGGAGGAGGAAGAGGAGGGCAGTCCAGCTCATGGTGGAGACTTTGCAAGGTGCCTTGGTCTCTTGCAGGTGCTGGTCTCAGGTGTCCCTTTATCTCCTCCCGCCTCCTGGGTAAAGGGGGTGTTTGCTGGTCATTATGCAAATGTGAGCGCACAGGACCCTCCTGTTCTGGGTCACTGTGAGGAGGAGGCGGGGAGGCTGTGGGCTCTGAGTCTGTCCCTTGAGGGGAAGCACCTGCTGTCTCCTCACACCCAGGCCATGAGCATGGGCATAGGACCCACTCAATTAGAACCATTTGATTTGGCTTCAGGCCTTGCAGCTCTGAGAAGATCCACAGCGTCCCCTGGTGATGCCCTATGAAATAGTCATGGTGGTGGGAACTACAGAAGGAATGATGGTGGCCCCTGAAAATAGACATGATAGATAGATGATAGAGATAGATAGATGATGATGAGAGATGATGATGATGATGATGATAGATAGATAGATAGATAGATAGATAGATAGATAGATAGATAATAGATAGATAGAAAGGTAGAAACAGATAGATGATAGATAGATAGATAGATAGATAGATAGATAGATAGATAGATAGATGATAGATAGATAGATAGATAGATAGATAGATAGATAGATAGATAGATGGATGATAGATAGGTTTTGGTAGATTGATCAATAGATGGTAGACAGATTGAATGATAGCTAGATAGATAGTAGAGAGAATGATTGATAGCTAGATAATAGGAAGATAGATAGATAGATAGTAGAGGGATTGATTGATAACTAGATAGATAGTAGAGAGATTGATTGATAGCTAGATAGATAGTAGGGAGATGGATAGATAGCTAGATAGATGGTAGAGAGATTGATTGATAGCTAGATGGTAGAGAGATTGATAGCTAGATAGATAGTAGGGAGATAGATAGCTAGATAGATGGTAGAGAGATTAATTGATAGCTAGATAGATAGTAGAGAGATTGATAGATAGATAGTAGAGAGATTGATAGATAGATAGATAGTAGAGAGATTGATTGATAGCTAGATAGATGATAGAGGCAAATGATATACTTCTGATTCCCTGCAGAGAGGTCCCCTGTTCCCCCTGTTTCAGTGTTTGGTTCTATGACTGCGCTTTGGCTGTGGTCACAGAGTCTGTCACATCCTGGTTCTCCTCTTCCCTTGGGACTAAGAAGCTGTGTTGCTCCCCGATGGACTGGAGGATTGTGTGCTGATTCTCTCCGCCCAGAATGGCCTCCTCTGGGTCGCCTCAGCGGTGGTGTCGGTTGATTCTCTTTTCCCCTTCACGTGTTTAACTTCCTGGGTCCTGACATACGAGGGGGATTGTTACTGGACCTGGACACTGTGAAGGCTAAATGAGGAGCCCTGGGTCCCATGCACTCTTCCTTCCCTCAGGTGACCCTCCTGCTGAGCTGCTGCAGAAAGTGTGGGGGTGGGGTGTTCAGCTCCCAGAGGCCCCAGAAAACATGGAGCCCTGACCCCCTGCTCCGTGCTGCTGACACCTTCCTGTGGACAGTGATTGTCACCAGCTGGTGCCCTTCACGTGGGTGTGAGACAATGCCCTGCAGGGGTCTCCTCACCTGAGGGAGGGACACCCAGGGCTCCGGGAGCTGCTGTGCTCACTGGGGGTGACACTCAGGTCCCCACTGGGCCCTTAACTTCAGTGATAGCTGACACGTGTTTCTATTTAAACCCATCTGTGTGTCCTGACTTGGGTCCTCATACAGGACAAGCAGAGCATGGTTCGTGCTGGTGGGGATGTGGGGAACCCTGGGCAGCGAGCGCAGACACCACCCGTCCTCACGGCACCGACTCCGCCTCGGCCTCAACCGGCAGGTGCTCCCTGTCCCCACACCCAGGCTCACGGGGACGCTGGGAAATGCCAGGGACCAGGCACCCGCGTCCCTCGGGCGCTCTCTCCTCAGACACGCCAGAGCCCGGTCCCTCTGCTCAGGCAGGTCCTCCTGCCCAGAAGCCTCAGTGAGCACCCCTGCTGGTCCCTCACCCCCAGCTCCTCAGCGGCCCTCGGGGCCCCGCGTGCTGCCCTTCCTCCACGTCCATCTCGCAGCCCTGCACGTGTCCCCCTCCTCCCGCGCCCCTGGCTGCCCTGTGACTTCAACACCTCGGTCCCTGTCCCTTCAGGTCCTCTCGTTGTCACCAGGTCCCACGGGGTCCCCTTCAGGGTGAGGCTCTTTATGGAGCCTCTGGGAAAGGCAGGGGGTTTGCTCTCATGGAACTGACTCCTCATCATGAACAGGAAGTGCCTTCATCCTGGAATTCTCTGACGCAGCAAAGCCCCAGCAGTCAGCAGGCACTCGGGGTCCAGCAGACCTCTGGCCGAGCCCCCAGGCCACTGACTTATGGCATAAAGGAGAGACACTCCTGGACCCCCGCCCGGATCTCAGGCTCCATCCAAGGGGCACAGCGGCCCAGACCCTCGCAGGGGCCCAGCCTGAGGCCCAGGCCCAGCACTGCCCCCTGCTGGTCTCTGATGCAGAGCCCACAGCCCCTCCCCCACCCCAACCTGGAGATGGAGCCTGAAACCCGGGCCTGTGCCCTGACCTGGAATCGAACCACAACCTCCTGCTTCATTGGTCAAGCAGGCAGATGCTGGACAGCTCACACCCTCGCAGAGGAGAGGGGTTTTTGTCTCACTTCCCCACAGGCCTGGGGCACTGTGCGAGCACTGAGGTTGTTGTCGTAGGACTGGCAGTGATAGTCGGCCTCATCCTCAGCCTGCAGCCCCGTGATGGTCAGGGTGCCTGAGCTGCCAGACCTGGAGCCAGAGAATCGGTCCGGGACCCCTGAGGGTCGGTTGCTATCACGATAGATGAGGAGTTTGGGGGCCTTTCCTGGGAGCTGCTGGTACCAGTGCACATAGTTATTATTCCCAATGTTGCTGCTGCTTCCAGTGCAGGAGATGGTGAGCCTCTGGCCCGGGGCCCCCGACACTGAGGACGGCTGAGTCAGCACAGGCTGGGCCCAGGATCCTGGAAGAGGGGGAGACACAGAGAGGGTGAGTCTGGGTCTAGAGACAAGAGGAGGCAGCAGGGCCCATGTGTCTTCCCAAGGCCCCTTCCCCTGTCCCTTCTCCAGTCACCTGTGCAGTGAGCCAGGAGGGCGAGGAGAAGGGGAGCCCGATCCATGGTGGACACGCCCCACACTCTGCTTCCTGAGCCCACAGCCAGCCTTGAGCCCTCACCTTCTTATACGCCCTGATCCCCAGGGGGGAGGCTCCATGCAAATCCCCCCTGTCTGCAGGCTGCTCAGCTCCTCCTTCACACTTGGCCTTGGTTTCACCAGAGAGAAGAGACTGAAGATGGGCCCTTATTCCCACAGAAGACCTTCCTGAGGCTGGGGGCCGGGCGGGGAGGGGCACAGCTGAACAACAGGAAGCAGCCAGCAGGGGATTCTTTGTGTGCTGATCCTCACCTGAGGGTATTTCCTCCTGGTTTTTAGGGGGAGTGGAAGGGAGAGGGAGAGACAGAGAGAAACATCCACTTGAGAAAGAAAAATCAATTAGTTGCCTCCTGCAGGTGCCCCAACCAGGACCCTACCCTGGAGGCTTCTGCAAGGGAGGTACAAGCCCGTGACTGGAATCGAACTCAGGACCCTTCAGTCCGCAGGCTGACGCTCTGTCCACTGAGCAACACCGGCTAGGGGCTAATGTGACTGATATCAATATATTCAGTGTGGTGTGTCCACTGACACCTTGTAGGGGAATAATTCCATCAGTAAATAAGAAGCAAGTGGAACGATGCTGGAGAAGTGAGCTGCTGCCTGAGAAACCCTCCATTTAGGAGGGACAGGGAGTGAACAGAGTGGATGACTCCAGGCAGGTTACCTCTGCCTTCCTTTTTATTTGTTACCTTAAATGTTTCTTAAATTTTCAATTACAGCAGGAACTTGTCACTCTTCCCTGAAATCCTCATGTGAGGATGGAGCTAAGAGCTAAGGAGACCCAGGGAGAGGAGGTGAGGGACACAGCAGAGAGGAGGGAAGAGGTGGAGGAAGTAGGGAGGGTGTGACTGAGAGTCTGCGCAGGTTGGGACCAACCTTCTGTGGGTTTGTTCAGAGAAGGAGAAGGTTGTGTCCGTGACCAGGGTGAACACTAACGTATCAGATGTGATGGGTCAGGAGTGACACAGGGTCACACACATGACATGAACTTGTGGGGGAGCATGGCTGTCTGGGTGACCGTGTGTAGTTGCAGACAGAGTATGTGAGATGATAGGAAATACACGCAGGTCTCGGCCCCTGGCCCCGGCACAGGCTCCTGAGACACTTGTCACCCCCTGGGTTACAGGCGGGCCTGTTGCTGATGAGGGGTTGCTGGGTGGGCTCCTGGGTGAGGATGGGCCACCAGAGAGACTGGGAGGATTAGAAGCTTAGAAACCACACACCTGCCCCTCATTTGCTAAATGGGAGAGGGCTCAGGTGCAGTTTGCAAATTCATTGGACCAAAGGGAGGGATCGTGGGAACCTTTGATTTATAGCCAAGAAGTTGTGTGAAACCTGGGACCTCCTGCCTGTGATTGGCACCTGACCTGTAGGCCGTCAGGGGGACTGGCCCTTTAACTGCGGGTCTGACCGTCTCTGGGCAGATCATGTGAGTACCGAGTGCTGTTGGAGGACATCAGCTGGTGTCAGAGAACTGTTCTCGAGAAGCCACTCCCCACACATTGGGGACCAGAATAGTCAGGGAGGAAGAGCTCTGGCTGAGGAGCAGACTAGACAAACAATAGGAAAGAAGGGATTTTTATTTAAAAATATTCACTCAGTCCATCCAGTAGGGTCAGTGATTGAGCGTCGACCTACGAACCAGGAGTTCACAGTCGGTTCCCGGTCAGGGCCCAAGGCCAGCTTGCATTCTCAATACCCAGAAAGGGGCATTCAGGGGGCAGCTGATCAATGATTCCCTCTCTTCATTGATGTTTCTATCTCTCCATTCTTTTCCCTTCCTCTCTGAAATCAATAAAAATATGCCTTAAAAGTCTTTAAAATAAAAACATTCACTCATTTCATCAGCTATCAATGTGCTCATGACAACATGCAGTATGGCTGTGGCGAGAATGAAACACGCGTGTCCGGTAAGAACACAGTCAGTTCTCAGTAGGGGGTAGTCCTCAGGATCAGGAGGAAGTTACTGCTCATTTCAGTGGCATGCTCAGGGAGCCTTAAAGGACGAAGAGGATTCTGGGGTATGGCTTCAATCTGTCCAGACTCCAATGAAGAAAAGCTGAAGCCAAATAATTATGTTCCTTCTTCTGAGAATTTCCCTGAGTGGGGGGTGGGCGGGGCTCCATGACCTCCCACGTGTGCTCTTGGGACCCTTGTGCTGCTGCTACATCCTGTGTGACCTCCCTCCTCCCAGGGACACAGGTCCCTGCAGAGGAGCCACTGACAGAGGCCCCGCAGACACTCCTCGCTGAAGTGAGGCTCACAGCCACCACCTCTGGGCCCAGGGGTTTTGGGCCACTTCCCCGTCCTCTGAGACACTGTGGGTAACTGAAGCTGCTCCCACTGCCATGAGGGGTAGCGCAGTAATACTCAGCCTCATCTTCGGGCTGCAGCCCCGAGATGAGCAGGAGCCCCGCATTGGCCGAGGCATCTTTGGATCCAGAGAAGCGGCTGGGGACACCAGATCCCAAACTTGTACTTGTGTAGTAGTAGAGGAGATACCGGGGAGGGCTCCCTGGCGTCTGCTGGAACCAGTATATTCAGTAACCGCCTACATTGAAGCCACTGCTCAGGGTGCAGGTGAGTCTGGCTGTGGCTCCCGGAGATGCAGAGAGGGAGGCCAGCTGAGTCAGCACAGGCTGGGAGAGGGACCCTGCAGACACAGACACTTGTCAGTGATGGGCACGGACCAGGGCAAGTTCCAGAGGACAATGAGCAGGAAGAGAAGAAGCATGGTCCCAGGCCTGTCCCTACCTGTGCAGTGAGCGAGGAGCACAAGGAGCAGAGCAGTCCAGGCCATGGTGCTCACAGCCCTGAGCCCACAGTGGGGCTGGGTTGCCCAGGCCTCCTTTTGTCCCCACCCTCTGCCAGAGGAGGGGCTGCCATGCAAATGGGTGCCCCTCCAGGGACTGCCCAGCCCCTCCCTGGGCCCTGGGGCTGGAGCTCATCTCACACCTCAGAATGAAGAGCATAGTGGTGGGCTCACCCCTTGGGTGGCCCTGGGAGGAAGCATCTGCTGAGACAGCTCAGAGGCTATTGCTCAAGGGGCACTGCCAGCAAAGACACAGCTGGTCCCCATCAGGGCGAACAGTACCCAGCCCCCAATCCAGTCTGCTCTGAGTGCAAAGTCCTCAGTGAGCAACTGTGTGGGGGCCACAGGGCAATACCACATCTCCCCCTGCTGGTCATAGGACACACTACATCGCCCTGGTCCAAAGCTCTGAGGCCCTGCTGGTGTCTGCTGCTCTCCAGGTCACTGTCCCTGTTATCACTTCCTGCTCTGACTGGCACAGGCTCTGGTGTTCACTGCAGCGTCTCACTCCTGGTCCCAGCTGTGGGAGGCACCAGCATGGACGGAAATTTCAGTTAATTTGGTTTCAGTTCCAGCGAAGATGCTGCCAAGGTCATGCACAGTGAGCTCTTGATCCAACATCACACGTGAGGAGGCGTCGATCTGGCTGGCAGGGCTCATAGGGGCTGTTCAGGTCAACAATACAGGTGAGTTGTCCAGGAACACGCTCAGTGGCGTCTTCAAGGCCAGGTCAGCAGCCATTTTAACTGGGGCGAGGCCCCTACAGCCTGGGGAGACCTGGTGTAGTGAGTAAGTGGTGGAGAGGCAGGGCTTCGGGGGTGGCCCGTGGACCCGGGGAGCAGAGCGAGCTTCCTGACTTCAGACAGTGACCTGATGTTGTTCTGTGTGGGGGCTCCCTGTACCTGTGTCACATGCTCCATGTCAGGGTTGTGACTCAGGAGTCCTGAAACGCGGTTCTGTGTTAAACAAACAAAAGGATCCCTGTACTCCCTTCCTCCTTGTCTTGGTGTAGTGACTCCCCCAACGCAGAGGCCAGGAGGACCCTCAAATGTGAGGAAGCCCCAGGCAGAACCCAGGGCAGAGCCACAGCACCACCTGCTGGTCATGTGCCCTCTCGCAGTCTCCTCCAGGACACTGAGGCTAAGTGCCCAGAAATCCTTCACTAGCACAGATCAGTGCAGAATGCTCTTGGGTGTGATTGAAACAATATGTTCACGTTATCTGTGCTGGTGGAGGCTCACACAGAGAGGGGGAAGTCGTCAATAAACAAACACTCTTTTGAGTATAACAACCTCTACAGGTGACATAAAGGAGTCACTACATCCCGATCTAGGCCGCTGGGGAGCTGGTCTCCTCTCATAAGAGGCCTTTTAAGTCCGTGTAGAGACGTGAGCCGCAGGGTTTTCTCTGCGGAGTCTCTGCAGAAGAAGTCCAAATGGGATGTGAGGGTTCTCCAGCCAGGAGGGGACCTGGGGGCTGGAGAGCAGGAGGCACGGGGAGAGCAGCACAGGAGGGAAGGAGCCATGGGGGCATCCGAACATCCTGCTCACGGGTGCACCAGGGACTGGAAAAACCACAAGGAGCAAAGAACGTGCAGCCCGACGGGGACTGAAACACGGTAATGTGGTGATTTAGCTCGAGAAGCCTGATCACCGGATATCATGGAGCCTGGCAAGATTGCTTATCCCAAGAGCATGCCGGAAGATGCACAGATGATGGCACAAATCCTGAAGGGCATGGGCATCACAGAAGAGGAGCCGAGAGCTACAAATCAGATGTTGGAGTTTGCCCTCGCTAGGTGACTGCAATTCTAGATGACGCAAACATTTATTCAGCCACGCTGAGAAAGCTGCTGTTGATGCAGATGATGTGGGACGGGCAATCCAGGGTCGTGCTGACCACTCTTTCACCTCTCTTCCCCGCAGAGATCTTCAGTTAGATATTGCAAGGCAAAGAAATCAAACCCCATTGCCATTGATCAGGCCACATTCAGGTCCTAGATTGCCACCTGATAGATGTGACTACTCCAAACTATAGACCTAAATCTTCACCAAAAAGGCACCTGCTTCTGCAGGAAGAATAACGGTTCCACGGCTCAGTGTTGGTTCAGTTACCAGAAGAACAAGTCTCCCACACGTGGCACACCAACCCCCCAAACCATGTAGATTCAACTAACGTACGGTCTCCAATGTCCCTCCCAGGGCAAAGGTCTACAGGACAGATGCCCATGTCACAGGCCCCAGCTGTAAAGCATCACTTCCTATAACATCAGGTGTTCGAAGGCTCTGATTAATCCATCAGGAATTGTGTCCAACAACATCCTTATTACCACTAACGTGGTGTCACCACAAAATGCTGCCAGTGAGTCAACAAATGAATTGAAAAGAACACGTGAGGAGGAGGAGGAGGAGGATGATGAACAACTGTGGTAATCTGTAATTTAGTGTTGATGCCTGTACCATGTACACATGATATTGAATCCACTGTACTGAGATTAAACATGCATGCCAGATGTTTTCAAGTTCTGTTTTCCAAAACTTAGTATGTAATGAGAAAATGTAGTTTTTACTTGAGATGTTGTCTTTTCTTTACTAGAAATTGTAATGGTTTTTCATCAGCCTTGAAGAAACACAGTTGTCATTGGTTGAAGAAGAAGAAGAAGAAGAAGAAGAAGAAGAAGAAGCAGCAGCAGCCATATCGTGGGAAAGAACAATGCTGTGGGAAAGAACAATGGAGGAGGGAGAAGAGGAGGCGGAGCTGCATGCGGCTGCCTCAGAGGAGACTCTCCTGGAAACTGGGCCAGAAAACACTCCGAAGGCGGGAAGGAGGAAGGACATGGAGTCACCGGGAGGGTCTGAGGGAATGAGGAGTCAGATGGGAACCTCTTTAGTCCTAAGTACCAGGTCTGACATGGTTTCTCCCTTAACAAGGAGGTGACGACCTGGGAGACAGTTAGAAATGCTGCCTCACACGTTCATACAAAGGAAGCTGTGACCGAGTCTTCACGTGAGACGTTATGGTGCTGAGAGTCCTAAGGGTGTTGGGGATTGAGAAGCCGCCAGCAGGGCTCAGGCCAGGCCAGGCGAGCGGAGAGGAGGTTTTTGTCTCACTTCCCTGTGGGTCTGGACCACCGTGTGAGTCTTAGAGCTGCCGTCCCATGTGTTACAGTAATAGTCAGCCTCGTCCTCAGGCTGCAGCCCCGAGATGAGCAGGAGCCCCGTGTTGGCCGAGGCGTCTTTGGATCCAGAGAAGCGGCTGGGGACCCCGGAGCCCTGGCCCTTATCTGAGTCTGTGTAGTAATTTAAGAGATACCGGGGAGGGCTCCCTGGCTGCTGCTGGTGCCAGTTGATTCTATAGCTGCCAACATTAAAGCCACTGCTCAGGGTGCACGTAAGTCTGACTGTGGCTCCCGGGGATGCAGAGAGGGAGGGCGGCTGAGTCAGCACAGGCTGGGAGAGGGACCCTGCAGACACAGACACTTGTCAGTGATGGGCAGGGAGGGACCAGGGCAATTTCCCAGGAGACTGAGCAGGGAGGGAAGAAGCCTGGTCCCAGGCCTGTCCCTACCTGTGCAGTGAACGAGGAGCGCGAGGATCAGAGGAGTCCAGGCCATGGTGCTCACAGCCCTGAGCCCACAGTGGGACTGGGCTGCCCAGGCCTCCTTTTCTCCCCACCCTCTGCCAGAGGAGGGGCTGCCATGCAAATGGGATGCCTCCAGGGACTGCCCAGCCCCTCCCTGGGCCCTGGGCCTGGAGCTCAGCTCACACTGCAGACTGAGGTGCATGTAGGTGGGCTCACCCCTTGCGGGGCCCTGGGAGGAAGCACCTGCTGAGACCACACAAGGCTCCCCGCTCAGGAGACTCTGACATCCAGAGCAGACTCAGCTGTTCAGTCTCCATCAGTGAGCACAAGGCCCAGCCTTGAGGCCCAGGTGTTGAGTGAACAGTCTTCACTGAGCAGCTCTGCAGGAATCCCAGGGCAACCCAGCAGCGCCCCCTCCTGGTCATGGGAATTGGAAACTTGATAAAAACTTGGAGTGATGACCTCTAGTAAAAACAGATAAAATATACAGTTTCCTTGGAAGATACAAAATTGGCTCTGAAAGAAGTAAAGTAATTAAAAGGCCAAATATTAGTAGATAAATTTAAAATGTAATGGAACCACTGCACTGAAGAGTATAAGATACAGGCATTTCACAGGGAACCCTACCAAACCCTCAGGGATTAGATGGCACCAATTTAATTGTACAGATTTTTCAATAATATTTAAAAGGAGTTAGGATCTCATAGGTTTTTTTTTTGTTTTAATATTGATAAACACAGCTTACACATATATTAACAACATGAGAAATTATAAACCAATAGCTTTAAATATTACCACAAATGTTTAAAATGAAATATTAACCATGGCCCAGCACTATTACGAAGTGTGATTTATCCCAATGATACAAGTTTTGCTTCATATTAATAACATTTAAAATGTAACACAACATAATACCACACCAGTAAATATGATCATACTAGAGGCCCTGTGCACGAAATTCCTGCACCAGGGGGAGGGGACAGTCCCTCAGCCCTGCCTGCGCCCTCTCCCAGTCCGGGACCCCTCGGGGCCTAAGCCATCAGTTGGACATCCTTAGTGCTGCTGTGGAGGTGGGAGAGGCTCCTGCCACCGGCACTGAACTCGCCAGAGTGAGCCAAGCTTCTGGCTGAGCGGTGCTCCCCCTGTGGGACTGCAAATGACCACCAGAGGCCAGCTACTGCATTGAGCATCTGACCCTGGTGGTCACTGCGCATCATAGCGACCAGTCATTCCACCATTCGGTCAATTTGCATATTAGCCTTTGATGATACAGGATAGACAGATCACATTATTAGATCAACAGATAAACTCATAGTGTCTCAGTCGATATTCTGAAAGAGCCTTTGACCAAATCTAAGACATATGTCTAAGAAACACACATGCACATGGAAACAGAGATGTTTACAACATGGAAATCTCACTCGCTCCACAGACATAGGACTTAGTCCTACAGCAGCTCCTTAGCGAATGGGTGGGAGGAGGACAGCTCCACAACCATCAGGAATGGCCCGTGTGACTCACTCCATGATGAGTCAGCACGACTCTGCACGTTTAGACGATGCAAGGACACAGGGAGGGATCAGTGGTCAGCCCTGAGCATGGCTGGGATGGACAGCAGTCATTCCCAAGCCCAGGCTCTGACCCAGCCCGGTCCACTGGTCCCAGCCCAGGAGCAACGGAGGAGCCTCCGGGTGAGCTCAGAGAGCAGCTCCGTGGAGACCAACGGAAGGACGAGGCAGCTCCACAGCCTCTGGGACTAGGCACATGGTCAAGGATGGAGACGCTGGCTTCCTCGGTCACAGCCCAGGGCTGAGTTTCCCCAGGGAAACCCCGCCTCAGGCCCCACCTGCTGGACAAATAGCCCCTGTGTCCACAGCTGACAGGGCCCCGGCCTCCTGTTTCCTGTGGGTCCCTTTGTGGCGGGAGGAGCTGTGGTGGGTGACTGTGAGGACAAAGCTAGACGAGGGGTCTTCACTCCCGGGTGACGCCCCACATGACCCTGGACCCCGGGTGGCCGCAGCCACAGCAGCAGCAGCAGAGGTCACAGCTGAGCACCAGCAGGCGGCTGCCGGGGGTCCCCCATCCCAGCAGAGGGGAGGAGGCACTGGGGTGGGCACCCCGTAGGCCGGCCCCGCGGCGGGCACATTGAGAAGCAGCCTGGCTCTCAGCCTCAGCCCAGCGATGGACAGGAAGCGCCCTCACCGGACTTGAGCCAGAGGGTCCACCTCCATGGAGGAGCTGAGGGCAGGGGGCTGTTCCTGGAAACTGATGTCCTCCCTCATGGACACTATGGATGTGCTCCACTCAGACACAGCTGTACCATGGGTCTCTGGTCCTGCCCTGACCACCATGGCCTCTTACCCAGGGCAGCCTGCCCAGTCTCCGGGAGTTTCTGCTCCATTTGAGGAAATCAAGGCTGGAGGGGACGGGGTGGAATTGAAAGAATGGGGACAGATTTTCTGAGCCAAGTTCACTGAAGTGGGTCTCAGGCCCCAGTGTCCAGGCAAGCACAGGAAGCAGCTGGCTTGTGGGAGGAGTGGGGTCTCCTAGGGGAGCCCCGTTTCAAGAGGGACTGTAGGTTTTTGTCTCAGTTCCTAATAGGCCTGCAGCACTGTGCGACTGTTAAGAGACTTGTCCCATGCTGAGCAGTAATAGTCGGCCTCGTCCTCAGCCTGCAGCCCCGAGATGGTCAGGGTGGCTGAGCTGCCAGACCTGGAGCCAGAGAATCGATCAGGGACCCCTGAGGGCCGACTGTTAGTATCATAGATGACGGTTTTGGGGGCCTTTCCTGGGAGCTGTTGGTGCCAGGACACAGGGTAACCATCCCCAATGTTGGAGCTGCTTCCAGTGCAGGAGATGGTGACCCTCTGGCCCGGGGCCCCCGACACTGAGGACGGTTGAGTCAGCACAGGTTGGGCCCAGGATCCTGGAAGAGGGGGAGACACAGAGATGGTGAATCAAGGTCTAGAGACAAGAGGAGGCAGCAGGGCCCATGAGTCTTCCCAAGGCCCCTTCCCCTGTCCCTTCTCCAGTCACCTGTGCAGTGAGCCAGGAGGGTGAGGAGGAGAGGGGCCCAGGCCATGGTGGAGGTCATCCCTGAGTCCTGCCTCCTGTGCCCACAGCTGAAGCAGAGCTCCCCACCTCTCTCCCTTCCCCTCTTCATAGTCTGCGGGAGGGAGGGCCCCTCATGCAAATGAGACCCCATCTCTCTGATCCCTCCTTAGGCCCTGGAGTAGGTGCCTCTTCCTGAGGATGGCCCTGGGTGTAGGCAGGTTGGGGTTTGGGGGGGGCTCTTTGCTAAGGGACCAACACCTGTGAGCCTTGAGAAGGAGCACCAGGTGCAGCCAGGAAGTTGGCCCCACATCAAACCCCACAGGTCCTTCAGGAGGAACACCAGGACGCCCTCTAGTGTCCCGTCCCAGACACACCGCTGAGTAACATGCGGACCAGAACCCATGAGAGACCACCTCTGCCTTCCCACTGCTCTGTCCACCGCCCCTGCCCGAGGGCCAGGCCAATGGTCCCCACTCCTGGCCTCCCCATCACCTTGGGGCATCTTCAATCTCTACTCATGTCCTCAGGGGAGGCTGACCACAACTCACTGGGCTGGTCAGGGGTCAGGACTCAAGTGGTGTCAGGACTCAGGTCAGGGCCAGAGCAGGGACAGTCCCATGGGGGGCGTCCCCTTCTGTGCGGGAGTCGGGCTCTGTCCTGTATGGGATTCATTCCTGGGGCTGGAGGCCTCCTTCCCGGGGATCCCAGGGGCCCCGAGGAGAAAGAGGCCCTTCAGTGGGGCTGGGCAGGTGGTGGGGAGAAGCCCTCGTGTGCCTTCGTGGTCATGGGTAACTTCTATTTTCTGTCCTTATTTCCTCCTCCTGAAACCATCGTTCTCCATGGACCGTGAGCTGTGGTTCACTCCTAGGAGTCTGTCCTCAACTCACAGTCAGACGTTGGCATTTACCTGAGGGGAAAGGGGGACATGCAGGACGTGCTGAGCAGAAATGTGGTTAAAACTTCTAATTGCTGTGACAGGGCTTTACTTAAACTTTACATATTAGTCACCAGTTAGCCACCTTCACATGCATGCATGGCCCGGCCAGCGTAGCTCAGTGGTTGAGCATCCACCTATGAACCAGGAGGTCAGGGTTCAATTCCTGGTCAGGGCACATGCCCACGTGGGGGCTCCATCCCCCACAAGAGGGATGTACACAAAAGACAACCGATCCATGATTCTCTCTCATCATTGATGTTTCTCTCTTTCTCCCTCTCCCTTCTTCTCTGAAATCATTAAAAAAAAAATTTAGTACATGTATGTTATCCTATCTAATAAAAGAGTAATTGGCAAATTGACCATCACTCCAACACACAAGATGGCCGTCCCCATGTGCTTAAAGATGGCTGCCACAAGATTGCCAGCAAGGGAGGGCAGTTGGGAGGAACCAGGCCTGCAAGGGAGGTCAGTTGGGAGCGATCAAGCCTGCAGTGGAGGGCAGTTAGGGGTGACCAGACTGGCAGAGGAAGGAATTTGGGGGCAACCAGTCCTGCAGGGAAGGGCCGTTGGGGGGACCCAGGCCTGCAGGGGAGGGCAGATGGGGGGAGGGTTGGACCCAGGCCTGCATGAGAGGGCAGTTAGGGTCCAACAGGCTGGCAGGGGAGCAGTTAGGCATCAATCAGGCTGGCAGGGGGTGGTAAGGGGGTGATCATTCTGGCAGGCAGAAGCAGTTAGGGGCAATCAGGAAGGCAGGCAGGCGAGCAGTTGGGAGCCAACAGGTCTGGATTGTGAGAGGGATGTCCGACTGCCCATTTACACGCGTTCCTACCGGGATCAGTCTTAAACGGACAGTCAGACATCCCTCAAGGGGTCCCAGATTGGAGAGGGTGCAGGCTGGGCTGAGGGACACACACACCCGTGCACAAATTTTGTGCACTGGGCCTCTAGTTGTATATAAAAGTCACCTCTTTAAGGTTGATTTAAAAATTCTAGGATGATGCATGTGGATGAAAACTGTGGGTGGAGGTTTTGATGGAAAAGCATTGGAAATGCAATGCCTTCTGCTCTGGGTCGAAAAGGTGTGAATAGACGTTTTTCTAACATCACTTTCCATTTCAGGCACCAGGTGGGAGCCGTACACTGTGATCTGGTCCCTGCTGGTTGGCAATCCCGCGTCGCTGCCCAGTGACCCCCCCGAGGAGTTTCTATGAGCTTCCATCCGTCCCAGGAACAGACAGAGCTCCCAGGACAGAGTGGTGTTGGGCGGGTACAGCGACCGTCCCTGCCCCTGGTGTCCTGCATCCTCAGGACAGAACTAGCTCCCTCAGCCACCCAGTGGCCCACTGGTTCTGCTCCGGGGAGACCCCTAACGCATACACAGCCTTTCCCGCAAAGTTTGCTTCTTCTCTGCTCCTTCCGGCCTTTGCACTGGCCTGCTCTGCGGAGCAATCTCTGATAAGGGGAAGCAAAGGGAAGCCTGTGCTCCGTGTCCCACAAAGTCCCTGCGGGGTCACAGTCCCCAGGAAGCCATGCGTCCTTGGCCCTGCTCCATGCCCCACAGGCCGGAGCCCTGGTGCTTAATGGAGTCTGAGCAGGAGGACAGCAGGCACCGGGCAGGGCTCCCTGGCTTCTGCCTCGTGGAGGGAGGAACTCGGTCGACTTTCATCCCACGGACACAGGCGCCACAGCAGTGGGGTCCCCGGGTTCCGGAAGCTCAGGACATAGGGTGGGCACACAGCCCCCTTCTTCCTGCAACTCACACCGCAGCCGTGACCCGGAGTGGCCCTGGTCCCGGCGTTTCCCAGGGGCATCAGGCTCATTGTCATCTCAGGAGAAACGGTGCAGGCGCGGGGTCTGCTGTGATCACACATGGGTGAACGGCAACATTTCCCACGAGTTTCTGTTGTTTTATTTCTGTTTCATTTGTCCTTAGGCTTCAGAAACGTGCACGGAGAAATGGCAGTGGGTTAACAGAGTGTGCACAGGTGCGAGCTATTGCTAACTGTCCACGTGGTCATGAAACAAGCAGGCTGAGGTATTTATCCCACTCCCCGTCCGCGTGGGTCACCGTGGGAAGCACCGTCGTGCGAGGTCAGACAGTAATAGTCAGCCTTGTCCTCTGGCTGCAGCCCCGCGATGAGCAGGAGTCCTGCATTTGCCGAGGCGTCTTTGGATCCAGAGAAGCGGCTGGGGACCCCCGAGCCCAAACTTGTACTTGAGAAGTAAGACAGCAGATACCGGGGACGGCTCCCTGGCTTCTGCTGGAACCAGAATATGGTTTTACCAGTAACACTGGTATCACTTTTCACAGTGCAGGTGAGTCTGGCTGTGGCTCGCGGAGATGCAGAGAGGGAGGGCAGCTGAGTCAGCACACGCTGGGAGAGGGACCCTGCAGACACAGACACTTGTCAGGGTGGGCAGGGACCAGGGGAAGTTCCCAGGAGACTGAGCAGGAAGGGAGGAAGCCTGGTCCCAGGCCTGTCCCTACCTGTGCAGTGAGCGAGGAGCACGAGGAGCAGAGGAGTCCAGGCCATGGTGCTCACAGCCCTGAGCCCACAGTGGGGCTGGGCTGCCCAGGCCTCCTTTTCTCCTCCACCCTGTGCAGAGGAGGGGCTGCCATGCAAATAGGATTCCCTCCAGGAACTTCCCAGCCCCTCCCTGGGCCCTGGAGCTGTACCTCAGCTCACACCCCAGACTGAGGGGCATGCAGGTGGGCTCACCCCTTGGGGGGCCATGGGAGGAAGCACCTGCTGAGACAGCACAGAGGCTATTGCTCAGGGGGTGCTGCCAGCAAAAACACAGTTGGTCCCCATCAGGGCGCACAGGGCCCAGCCCCCAGGCCCAGGCTCCTGTGAGTGGAAAGTCCTCAGTGAGCAGCAGTGAGGGGGCCACAGGGCGATCCCACAGCGCCCCCTCCTGGCCACAGGACACACTACATCGCCCTGGTCCAAAGCCCTGAGGCCCAGCTGGTGTCTGCTGCCCCCAAATCACTGTCCATGTTCCCACTTCCTGGTCTGACTGGCACAGATGCTGGCGCTCATTGCAGTGTCTCACTCCTGGGTTCAGCTGTGGGAGGTGCCAGCAAGGACGTAACAGAGGTGATGGTCTGGGAGACAGAAATGCTACCTCACACGGTCATGAAGAGTAAGCTGTGCCTGAGCCCTCACGTGAGATGTTATGGTGCTGAGGGTCCTAAGGGGTTGGGGATTGAGAAGGGACATGAGCTTGGGACACACCCTGGGCCTCAGAGGGGATGCCATGCAAATAGGATTTGCTGGGAGCGGGCTCCTGAATCGCATGTCACTCATGAAGTCTGTCTCTGAGGATGCGCTCATCCCTCTAATGAAGGGGGTGTTGGCTGATAACGCAGTGTCTTCTGGGCCGGGCCCTTTGTGATGTGGTGGGCGTGGCTTTGAGGAGAGCAATCTCTTCCTCGTCCCCATGCAATTGCCACACAAAGAGCTGAGGACACTGAGTGCGTGGGTGGGTGGGACATCGGCAGATCGATGGAGGGAAAAGCCACACAGGAAACCATCAATGCCTGTTTGGGGCATTTTGTGTGATCACCGGTCTGGCCCTTTAAGAACACAGCCATGGGATGGGGGTTAGACCTGAGACCCAGCCTTCCTGTCCAGGCCCCTAGAAAACGCTGGGGAATCCCCGGAGGACCTTCCTTCAGATTCCAGGATGGACCTGCCTAGGAGCTGGGCCTGCATGCCCCATAGTGTCCCACAGGGCCTCCTCACCCAAGGCTGCAGAGGCTGCTCCTGACCTTGGGGTGAGGACAGTGACCTTCCCTCCTCCAGGGACTCAGCTGTCCTCAGCTTTGTCTGTGCTGCCCCCGGGAAAGCTGCCAGAACCTGTGACCTCTGCTGACCCAGGGGTGTGGGTGGGAGGACTGCAAGGAGATGAGCTACCAACTCATTTCTCTTGTGCTCACTTAACAAACACTCTGAACTGTGACAATGATGATGATGATAATTTAACTGGGAGGCAGCTCCTCCCAGGGAGAGACTGGGAGCCCAGGAAGGGGCTCGTCCCCGGGGGCTGTGCTGGGAGGAGGGCGGGGCCTGGGGCTGGGCTGGTCAGTGATGCTCAGCCTCGTTCTCCAGCTGTGACCGGGGCCTCTGCTGTAGGTAACAAGGAGCCCAGAATGAGAACCAACTTTCCTTTCTTTTTTAAATATATTTTTATTGATGTCAGAGAGGAAGGAAGACGCCGAGAGAGAGAGAGACACCAATGAGGAGAGAGGATCATTGACAAGCTGCCTCCTGCATGCCCCCCACTGGGGACCAAGCCCGTAACCTGGGCCTGTGCCCTGAGCCAGAACACAACCCTGACCTCCTGGTTCATAGGTCAACACTGAGCCACGTGGGCCCGGCTGAGGACCGCATGTCCTGAGGATGTGGCTGTGTCATTGGGTGCAGAGTGTTGATGAGATGTCACCGGAGATGAGGGATCAAATGTACCTTTCCACGCAGTGCTGCTGCCTCGGCAGGGCAGAGGTCTTGCTCTGTGTCCTGGGCCCCGATACCTGGAGGAGGAGGAGGAGCAGGGAACATGCAGGGATCCGTGTGCACAGCAGGGTCCACGATGCAGGGCACGGACAGGGCTGGGATGGCTGCGCATGAGCAGAGTATCCGGGAGCCTATCCCTGGGTCGTGTTAAATCCTGAGGACAAGGGGACCCAGCACCTGGTGGGGACGACCTGACACCCTGGTCCTTTGGCCCCGGAACTCAGGCATCGCCTCCATCATCCCATCCCACAGCCAGACGTGTCCGCAAGGAGCTCATGTGCATGTGGCCACAGAGAGGATGTTGTTCTGTTTACATGTGACAGTTCCCTGCTGTCACACAGAACACACTTCATGGCTGCGTGTTGGTTTTTAATACAGATTGCAGATTTGAGGTTCAGACCAGGATCCTGTCTCAGTCACTCCTCCACTCGGAGCTGAGCTTGGCCTGAATGGATCTGATTCCACCTCCTCAAATGTCTCCATGGGAACCGTTATCCCTGAAGAAAGTTACCTGTGAGAATGTGAGCATGACAGACATGACATGAGCCACATATCAATGGAAACGCTGACCTGACGTCAAAGCTGTGACACTGTCAGGACCACGGGTCCAAGGATAAACCGGTGCAGGATGGACACTGATCAGCACAGTCAGGGCTGAGCCAGAACTGGGCAACATCATGCCAGGAGAGCGGAGAGGAGGTTTTTGTCTCACTTCCCTGTGGGGCTGCACCACCGTGTGAGTCTTAGAGCTGCCGTCCCATACGTGACAGTAATAGTCAGCCTCGTCCTCAGGCTGCAGCCCCGAGATGAGCAGAAGCCCCGCATTGGCCGAGGCGTCTTTGGATCCAGAGAAGCGGTTGGGGACCCCGGAGCCCTGGTGCTTATCTGCGTCTGAATGGTAATACAGGAAATACCGGGGAGGGCTCCCTGGCTTCTGCTGGTACCACCTTATAGCATAGCTGCCAACACTGGAGTCACTGCTCAGGGTGCAGGTGAGTCTGGCTGTGGCTCCCAGAGATGCAGAGAGGGAGGACAGCTGAGTCACCACAGGCTGGGAGAGGGACCCTGCAGACACAGACACTTGTCAGTGATGGGCAGTGTCCTGGGGAAGTTCCCAGGAGACGGAGCAGGAAGGGAAGAAGCCTGGTCCCAGGCCGTCCCTACCTGTGCAGTGAGCGAGGAGCGCGAGGAGCAGAGGAGTCCAGGCCATGGTGCTCACAGCCCTGAGCCCACAGTGGGGCTGGGCTGCCCAGGCCTCCTTTTTCCCCACCCTCTGCCAGAGGAGGGGCTGCCATGCAAATGGGAGACCCTCCAGGGACTACCCAGGCCCTCCCTGGGCCCTGGGGCTGGACCTCCGCTCACACCCCAGGCTAAGTAGCTTAGAGGTGGGCTCACCCCCTGGGGGGCCCTGGGAAGAAGCACCTGCTGAAACAGCACACAGGTACCTGCTCAGGGGGCGCTGCCAGGCCTCAGGGGACACAGCTGCTGAGTCCCCTGCAGGCAGCACAGGGCTCCCCTCTGAGTGAATGGTCCTCCCTCAGCTGCAGTGTAAGGCCCACACAGCAGGCCCCCACACACCCTGCTGGCCACAGGCCCCACAGCTTCAGGTCCCTCTGCTCACCTGTGTGTGGACTATCAGCTGCTGTCACCCTGAGACTCTGTGGTGGGGACTGCAGTGTTCAGTCCCAGGGCCCTCTTCTGTGAAGGTCAAAGTGCACGAAGATGACATACTGACTGGGTGTCACTTTTAATGAAGCTGGTGCCCAGCTAATGCGCAGGGAGCTTCGCCCCCAACAGCACAGGGGAAGGGGCCGTGGGGCCACTGTGAAGGGCTCATAGGGCTGCTCACTGCGTTAGGAGCCGGGTCCTGTGGCGGGAGAGGTGTCTGTCCCCTTTCATCCCCGAAGGCATGCGACCCTCCGCAGCGGGGCCTTCGGGCTTCAGGAAGCACAGGGCAGGGAGAGCACCAGCCCCCTGTGTCTGCGCTGACACCACAGCCCTCCCCCCAGCTCCCTGCGGCCCCCAGATCCTCCCTGGGGGTGGCCAGGAGAGTGGGTACACTTACAGGAAAAGGGCCACTGCTTGGACTTCGCTAATCTGAGTGAAATGTGTGTGTGTGTTGGTGGAGGGGGACTTGGTCCTGATGTTCGTAGAATAAAAGTTTCTCAGGAAGAAGGAAATACCTGGCCTGCATCCCAGTGATGGCAGGCGGGGCCTCGGGGACGCAGGAGGAGGAAACAGTTACGTCCACAGCTCCGTGTGCAAACAGGCAACGGAGGATGGGACTCCTCCTCTTTGGACAAATCAGTAATTGTCGTGTCACAGGGAAGAGCCTGGCTGAGGGCTGTGAGGAGCGGACAACCTCAGGAGGGAGGGGAGAGAGGGAAACGGACTCTGAAGGACTCCATGCTGATTAGCTCCTGGGACTCACCCTCCCTAGAGACGGAGGTCTGGGGACGGAACTACAGGAGGAAGTTGTCACTTTTCCCTGAAACCCTCCCGTGGGGATGGAGCTAAGAGCTGAGGAGACCCAGGGAGAGAGGAGGTGAGGGAGGCAGCAGCAGCAGAGGAGGGAAGAGGGGAGGGAGGGTGTCACTGAGAGTCTGTGCTGGTTGGCACCAACCTTCTGTGAGTTTGTTCCCAGAAGGAGAAGGTTGTGTCCGTGACCAGGGAGAACACGAACAAATTAGATATGATGCATCAGGAGTGACACAGGGTCACACACATGACATTAATGTGTGGGTGAGCATGGCTGTCTGGTGACCATGTGTAGTTGCAGACACAGTATGTGAGATGACAGGAAAGAGGTGCTGGTCTTGGCCCCTGGCCCCGGCACAGGCTCCTGAGAGCCTTGTCACTCCCTGGGGGACGGGAGGGCCTGTTGCTGATGAGGGGATGCTGGGTGGGCTCCTGGGTGAGGACGGGCCACCTGGGAAACTGGGAGGATTAGAAGGTTAGAAACCCCACACCTGCTCCCCATTCGATTAAAGGGGAGAGGGCTGAGGTGGAGTTAGTAAATTAATTCAGCAACGTAACTGAATCACGGGAGTTTTCCTGGGAACCTTCGCTCTATAGCCCAGAAGTGGTGTGAAACCTGGGGCCTCCTGCCTGTGATTGGCACCTGACCTGCGGGCCGTCAGGGGGACTGGCCCTTTAACTGCGGGTCTGACCGTCTCTGGGCAGATCGTGTGAGGACCGAGTGCTGTTGGAGGACATGAGCTGGTGTCAGAGAACTGCTGTCGGGAAGCCCCTCCCCACACCTCGGGAACCAGAAGGTCAGGAGTGACGTTTTCTTGAGGAGAAAACAGGACAAACAATAGAAAAGAACGTGAGAGGATATTTATAAATATTCACTCAGCCCAGCCAGGATGGCTCAGTGGTTGAGCATTGACCTATGAACCAGGAGGTCACGGTTCCTTCCCGGTCAGGGCCCAGCGCGGGTCGCTGGCTGGATCCGCAGTGGGCGGTGTGCAGGGGGCAGCTGATCAATGATTCCCTCTCTTCAATGGTATGTCTATCTCTCTCTTCTTTTCCCTTCCTCTCTGAAAGCAGTAAAAATATTTTTTTAAATGTTTTAATAAAAATATTCACTCTGTTTCCTCAGCAATAAATGCGCTCCTGACAATGCCTATGAACGAGGGTTGTGGTGAGAGTGAAATTCTGATGGCAGAGCAGTGTAGTTCTGCGTGTTGGTTTGTACCACGAAATTCAGATTTCGGGACTCAGACCAGAACCCTCTCTCAGTCCCTCCTGGACCCTGCACTGAGCAAGGCCTGAATCACCCTGATTTGACCTCCTCAGTTGTCTTCATAGATCCAGCAGGCAGCTGCTGGGGAGCTCACCCCCTTGCAGACGAGGGGTTTTTGTCTCACTTCCCCACAGGCCTGCAGCACTGTGGCACCGCTGATACTGCTGTCATAGCACCCACAGTAATAATCGGCCTCGTCCTCAGCCTGCAGCCCCGTGATGGTCAGGGTGGCTGAGCTGCCTGACTTGGAGCCAGAGAATCGGTCCGGGACCCCTGAGGGTCGGTTGCTATTATCATAGATGACGGTTTTGGGGGCCTTTCCTGGGAGCTGCTGGTACCAGTGCACATAGTAACCACCCCCAATGTTGGAGCTGCTTCCAGTGCAAGAGATGGTGACCCTCTGGCCCGGGGTCCCCGACACTGAGGACGGCTGAGTCAGCACAGGCTGGGCCCAGGATCCTGGAAGAGGGGGAGACACAGAGAGGTGAGGCTGGTTCTAGAGACAAGAGGAGGAAGCAGGGCCCATGTGTCTTCCCAAGGCCCCTTCCCCTGTCCCTTCTCCAGTCACCTGTGCCCTGAGCCAGGAGGGTGAGGAGGAGAGGGGCCCAGGCCATGGTGGAGGTCATCCCTGAGTCTTGCCTCCTGTGCCCACAGCTGAAGCAGAGCTCCCCACCTCTCTCCCTTCCCCTCTTCATAGTCTGTGGGAGGGAGGGCCCACTCATGCAAATGAGGACCCCCTGGTTTTGATCCCTCCCTGGGTCCTGGGTCGGGTCCCTGTGCCTGAGGATGGCAGTGTGTGGGCAGGGGTGGAGCTGTGTGGGGACCAGGGGGCGGTAAGGTCACAGCTGTGACCCCTGAGCACAGGGCACCAGGCAGGGCCAGGGAACAGGTTGCAGCTCTGATGAGCCCAGCCCTTCAGCAGCGGCCCCTGCGTGCCCCCTGGTGGCCAGGCATGGACGCTCCACTGTGTGCCCTCCTGACTAAGGCCCAGGAGGGACATGTCCTGCTTCCCCACTGCTCTGTGCACTGACCCCCTGGCTCAGGTCATTGAGGTGCCCCCGAGGTGGTCTCCCCATCACCTCAGGACACTCTCTATGCTCCACTCCTCCTCCTCCTGTGCGTCGGGGCCCGTCTCCCTGGTCGATCATGGTCAGTCCTGAGTTGTTGTCTCCTATGGAGCTTCCTTCCCAGGATCACCCCAGACCCCCACTTTCCCTTTCACAGCCCCTCTCCCGGATGGCACTGAAGGTCAGGAGCTCAGCAGAGGTGACACCAGCCCTGAGCCTGGGCTTCCTCCTGGGCCTGAACCCCCAGCCCCTGGCAGACGAGTCCCTGGTCAGTGTGCACAGGGCTGGCAGGAGCCTTGGGCCAGGAGCCCGGGGTGAGGGGTCACTGCTCTGACCTCTGGGCGCGGAGTCCCTGCTCCGGGGACGGGCGACTGCTGGGAGGTCCTGGGCTCAGAACAGTTTGCAAAGCTGTTTCCTCATTTCACGTCAGAAACAGCCATCGCACGGGACCTGGTCTCTTACCCATGGGTGACAGCCACCTTTCATGGCATCATGACCAGTGAGTGTTGGTGTTGGTTCTGTGTTTCTGAAAGGCAGAGACATGGGATAAAACATGCAAAGTGGCCCATTAGGAACCAGAAGGTTCTTCCCCGTGTAGTTTGCACTTGAAGGCATGTTAACGGGGTTAGAGGTTGTGAAATAAGACTCTGGGAGGGCGAGGTTCTTGTCCCACTTCCCCATCTGCGTGTGTCACTGTGAGGAGCGTTATTGTACCCAGTCGCACAGTAATAGTCAGCCTCGTCCTCAGGCTGCAGCCCCGAGATGAGCAGGAGCCCCACATTGGCCGAGGCGTCTTTGGATCCAGAGAAGCGGCTGGGGACCCCGGAGCCCTGGTGCTTATCTGAGTCTGATTTATACCATAAGAGATACCGGGGATGGCTCCCTGGCTTCTGCTGGTACCAGTATATCCAGTAAGCACTAATAGGATCAGAAGCACCACTCAGGGTGCAGGTGAGTCTCGCTGTGGCTCCAAGAGATGCAGAGAGGGAGGGCAGCTGAGTCAGCACAGGCTGGGAGAGGGACCCTGCAGACACAGACACTTGTCAGTGATGGGCAGGGACCAGGGAAAGTTCCCAGGAGACTGAGCAGGAAGGGAGGAAGCCTGGTCCCAGGCCTGTCCCTACCTGTGCAGTGAGCGAGGAGCGCGAGGAGCAGAGGAGTCCAGGCCATGGTGAGCACAGCCTGTTCCCAGGACACAGAGCTGGGGCGGGGCTGCTCAGGCCTCTTATGCCCTCCCTGGTCACAGAAAGGGGTTGCCATGCAAATGTGCCCCCACCCCCTTCCTCTCCCCCAGGGGCGCTGCCAGAGTCTGGGGCCCTTGCTTGGGGAGGGCTGCCTGGTGCACTGGTTTCCCTATGGGTGACGCTGGGAGGAAGCAGCTGCTGGAGGTGCACACAGCCACGTGCAGGGAGCCCACACTCCCAGAGAGGACAGGCCTGCCCAGGCCTCACAGGAAGCAGAGAGCCAGCCCTGGGGCATCCTGGAAGAGACCAGGTCCAGGCAAACCCCAGAGACGGTCTCGCAGCGACCCCTGCTGGTCGCAGGGGGAACCACCCCTTCCTTTAAGCCACTCCAGCACCTCCCCTTCACCTGTTCCCTTGGCTCCTGGCTTCCAACAGGTGAGGGTCATTCCTCCTGGGACAGGCAGCTGCGCGTGTCTTGTGAGCATCCTTTGGAAAGGTCATCTCACAATTAACGTTCAAATTCAAAAATGCTCCGTGTTGTTGTTTTAATTGTGTAAACTGCGCAGGGACGAAGGACAAAAGATCGGTTGATTGAGGGCCAGAGTTCATGTTGGCAACGTCGTGCCACTGGTGCATAGCTATGTCTGTGATGGCAGTGAAATCTGGCCACTATGCCTTAAAGGACGTAACAGTAAAATAAAGCGCGCTCTGTTATAACTCCTTTGTCTGTAGGCATTGAGGGCGTCGGCCGCTGTCATCCGGTGCCTGGAAGTTCCTCCCGAAGGCCTAGGACAGACGAGTGAAGGGAGATGGGAACCCGTCCATGCTCCATGTTCAGTGCGGTGGCCTCGTGCGATATGAGGAATGGGGTGCCTCCCAGGCACTCCACGCTCACGAGGCCCCATCGTTCCAATATGGGCAGCTCTGGAACTGGGTTTGCCTCCACGTGAGAGCAGAAAGAGAATGTAAAAACCAACACATTGCTAAGAGACGGGAGAGCGTGCTTTATTTCGTCACACATCTCTCTAAGAGTCACAGCATGGACTGTTTCTTAGTTTTCAATTACGGTTTTCATTCAACACTAACTTGTGTTGGTGTCTGACGTACGGCATGGTGGTCAGACAACCATATACTGTGGAGAGCGTCCTGTGAGGGGGGCCTTCGTCCCCAGGGCCAGGGCCGTCCTGGGAGAGGAGATCCACCACCTTCATGGACTGCATCGCAGATGCCCCGGAGGCCGGAGCTGAGGGCCACCTTTCCCGGGCGGAGCCTCCGGCCCACGGGGGCACTTGCTAGCAAAGGATTCTGGGAAGACCACAGCCATCAGGAGGGAATGGAGCCTCGTGCTTTGGAGGAAAGGGGTTTCCCACGGGTGACGTCAGTGAGTGATTTGGTTAAAGAAGAGCATAACCTTTGCCGTTAACAGGATGGACACGGCCATCAGACACATTGAGGACAAGCGTACCCATTTCTAATTCCTTAACAAATAGCCTGTGTGTGTGCATGTGTGTGTGCGTGTGTGTGTATGTGTGTGCCTGTGTGTGTGCGTGTGTGTGCCTGTGTGTGTGTGTCTGTGTGTGTGTGCCTGTATGTGTGTGTCTGTGTGTGCCTGTGTGTGTGCGTGTGTGTGTGCATGTGTGCGTGCATGTGCATGTGCGTGTGTGTGCGCGCGCGTGTGTGTGTCTGTGTGTGCGTGTGTGTGCGCGCGCGTGGGTGCGTGTGTGTGTGTGTGTTTGGCATGCAGAAAGCGCTCTCCGTCTCAACTCCTACCTGCACGGAATTGGTAACTGTGTCTAAGTGATGGCTGCCCCAGACGTGAGAAAACCTATGAGGTACCGGCAGACACCCCCATGATTGTAACTAGGGAAGTTCGTAGTAAACCCGCAGCGAGGTACCACTTCACCCACAAGGCTCGCTACGTTAAATCTACACGAGATTACACATGCTGCTGAGAATGCGGAGAAAAGGGGGACCCTCCGTCAGCATCGGGGGGAAGGGCAGCTGATGAAGCCACTTGGGGAAGCAGTCCGACAGCGGCTCTAACGGGGTTTGTCACCATGACCAGCTGCTCCAGCACTGCCCTCCTGGGGAAGCGCCCAGGACACACAGAAACGTGCCCACGCACCAACACGAACAGCCACGTGCACGGCAACAGTATCCTCAACCACCAAACGGTGCAAACAGCCCACAGTGTCCCTCAACTGAGCAAACACTGTGCCACGTCCACACAAGGAGCAGGGAGTCCCGGCAATTTAAAAACTGAGGTGCATACTCCCTCTACACCTGGGGGACTCCGATAGCCTCACGCGGAAGCCTTACATGGAGGGAGCCATTTGCACGGGCCCATGTGCACGGCCCCTGGAAACTCCGGGAGTCCGGTCACTGGGGGAGGTGCAGGCGGGCTCCCAGCCCAGCTCGGCTCAGAGCACCCGAGAGGGAGCGAGGAGCCGCCTGCAGACTGACGGGCTCCGGGTTCGATTCCGGTCACAGACAGGTACCTCCCTCGGCTGCAGGCTCCCAGCCCTGGTCGGGTCATGTGGGAGGCATCCGATCACTGGGTCTCTCCCACATCGGCGTTTCTCTCTGTCTCTCCCTCTCCCTCCCTCTCTCTACCGATAACTGGAACACTGTCCTCGGGGGAGGATGAAGAAGAAAAAGATGAAGAAGAGAGGACCTGCCTCGGGTGGGGACGCCCGCCCCGCTGTCCCTGGTGCACAAGAAGGTCACGCAGTCACCTCGCCCTCTTTTTTCTTCCTCTCGGCATCCCTGGAGCCAGACCCCCGCTTCCTCTGAGCCTCGGGAGGGAAGGAGCAGTCCCCGCAGCCGGGCGCAGGGAGCAGAGGAGAGGGCGGGCATCGCGCTGGTCCCAGGAGGGGAGTGAGGAGTCAGCGGGACCCCCTGAGCCACAGGAGCACTCAGACTGCCCCTGGCGAGAGAGCTCCTCGCCCCCAAGGTTCCTGCTGGCAGGGAGTGTCTTGGGTGAAACTGGAATGAGAATTTGGGGGTCCCCAGGGGAGAATGCGGTATGACAGAGAGTTTTATTCCCGTGGAATCAAACCTCTGAGTTCCCCAGGTCCCATTCCCCTTTGTCCCGCCCAGAATCAAGTCCCATGTCCGACCCAGCAGGGCCGGGCTCTCAGCCAGGGTCCGGGGTTCCGATCCACGCTGGCGCACAGGCCCAGCCCAGCATCAGGCCAGCTTAGCTGGTGCTCCCCGCTGTGGCCCACCTGTTCACTGCATTGGGGTCTGCAGGGCCACGTGGCTGGGGAGGAAACACGGGCAGGAGCATCACCAAGGGAACCAGAGAGCAGAGAGAGAGCTCCTGGGTCTAGGGCCGTGGTCGGCAAACTCCTTAGTCAACAGAGCCAAATATCAACAGGACAGCGATTGAAATGTCTTTGGAGAGCCACATTTTTAAACTTAAACTTCTTCTCACGCCACTTCTTCAAAATAGACTCGCCCAGGCCGTGGTATTTTGTGGAAGAGCCACACTCAAGGGGCCAAAGAGCCGCACTTTGCCGACCACGGGTCTAGGGGATTAGGGGCTCCCTGATTTTCTCCGGCTTGCATTGTCCCTGCCCCCTCTGGCCAATGATTTCTGTTCCCGGGTGTGACTGACAGGCACCTTTCCTGTGTCTCCCCAACATCCCTACCCCTACATCTGTGTTTATCGCCTCTTTGTCCAGATGCCCACCCAACCCCCCCACCCCGTCATCTGCAGGGACTGTGGGAAGGTCCCTGTGGAGGGCCAAGTGGCAGCTTCCCGGTGAAGCCGCCCGAGCGAGCGTGCCTGCAATGCCGGGCCTGCCCTTTGCCGCTTCCCGTCAGTAACCACCGCCTGCGTGCAATGGTAGCAGGACCACCCACGGCTCTCAGTGGGACAGGGGCCAGGGGTGAGGTCCTCTTCACGCCACACCTGGGTTGACTGTGATATCATTGGGGGTGGGTGAGATCTCACACCCCCTTCCCCATCCGTCACCCCAAGGTCAGGTGCAGGGCCCCGAGACCGGACGTGTGCCTGTGGGGACCCGAGGAGGGAGAGAAGGTCTTCGCCACCAAACAAAGGACATTTGGAGGAACTCGGGAAGACGTATTCACACCCACGGGAACAAGGCAAAGAGGTGCTGACAGAAGGGGGGACAGGACATGGCACCCCGGGTGAGGCTGGGTCACAGACAGAGGAAGCTACACAGCCCAGGAGGGAGGGCACGGGACGTTTTAGTCTCACTTCCCCGTGACTCTGCAGCGCCGTGTGAGCTTTAGAATCATCATGCCACACAGCGCAGTAATAGTCAGCCTCGTCCTCGGGCTGCAGCCCCGAGATGAGCAGAAGCCCCGCATTGGCCGAGGCGTCTTTGGATCCAGAGAAGCGGCTGGGAACACCAGCGCCCTGGTCCTTATCTGAGTCTGATTTAAATCTCAGGAGATACCGGGGAGGGCTCCCTGGCGTCTGCTGGTACCAGCGTATATAGTAGCCGTCAACATTGAATCCACTGCTCAGGGTGCAGGTGAGTCTGGCTGTGGCTCCCAGAGAGGCAGAGAGGGAGGCCGGCTGAGTCAGCACAGGCTGGGAGAGGGACCCTGCAGACACAGACACTTGTCAGTGATGGGCAGGGACCAGGGGAAGTTCCCAGGAGACTGAGCAGGAAGGGAAGAAGCCTGGTCCCAGGCCTGTCCCTACCTGTGCAGTGAGCGAGGAGCGCGAGGAGCAGAGGAGTCCAGGCCATGGTGCTCACAGCCCTGAGCCCACAGTGGGGCTGGGCTGCCCAGGCCTCTTTTTCTCCCCACCCTATGCCAGAGGAGGGGCTGCCATGCAAATGGGATCCCATGAGGGACTGGCCAGGCCCTCCCTGGGCCTGGGGCTGGAGTTCAGCGCACACCACAGCCTGAGTCATGGTGGTGGGCTCACCCCTTGGGGAGGACTGGGCCGAAGCACCTGCTGAGACAGCACATCACTGAGAACAGGGCCCAGACACAGGCTCAGGCTCCAATTAGTTAAGGGTCCTTAATGGGCACCTGCATTGGGACCACAGGGCGGTCCCACACCGCCCCCTGCTGGTGGCAGCACACACCTGCCCTTAGCCCACAGCCCTGAGAGCCCAGTGCACCTGCAGCTCCTAGAGGACTGTCTCTGGCCACACACCCTGGCCTGGTCCCAGGTCCTGTGACCTGATGGGCTGTAGCGCTCCCTGCAGCCTCACTCCCAGGACGAGTCCCGTCTGTGGGAGGCGCCATCAGGTACAAAGGACTGATTGATGCGGTTTCCCCTCCAGTGAAGACGGTGCAAAGTAAGTGCACAGGGACCCTCAAGTCCCATGTCACAGCCCAGGGACACCGCCATCTGGTTACCAGGACTCAGAGGGCTGTTCAGGGAATTCCCGGGAACACACTCAGGGGCAAGGTCAAAGGAGGACGTTTCACCAGACCTTTTACGTCATGAGGTGCACGTGCAGGTTCACAGAGATCTCATGCGATTGACGCATAAGCATCATGGCGTTTGCAGGCCTCACATTGGTCCGTGGGAGGTGTCACCGCTCATTCCTTTAGGAATTGACTCTTATCACGTGTGTGGTGATCTGCATGTCTGTGTCCTGTGTTTCTTGTTGGGATTTTCTCAGGTGCCTTGACATTTGTTTATATTTTAAGTAAAATTTTACCTCCTGTCCTTTCTGACTCGGTGTCCTATTTTAGTGACGAATGGAAGATTGTGCTGTGTGTGCACATGTGGTGAACGTCTGGGCTGTTGAATGCAGAAACCCTCCATCCTCACTGAATCAAAACTATAGCCAGAACCTGTCACTTTGCCATGGAACCCTAACCTGAGAATGGCTTTAGACCTGAGGAGCCCAAGCGAGAGAGGAGGTGAGAGAGTCAGAGCTGAGGAGGGAAGGGGGAACAGAGGGTGTCACTGAGTGTCTGTGCGGGTTGGGACCAACCTTCTGTGGGTTTGTTCAGAGAAGGAGAAGGTTGTGTCCATGACCAGGGTGAACACTAACATATCAGATGAGATGGGTCAGGAGTGACACAGGGTCACACACATGACATGAACTTGTGGGGGAGCATGGCTGTCTCGTGACCATGTGTAGTTGCAGACACACTATGTGAGATGATAGGATACATACGCTGGTCTCGGCTCCAGCCCGGCACAGAGATCCTGCAACCCTTGCCACCCCTGGGGGACGGGCGGGCCTGTTGCTGATGAGGGGACGCTGGGTGGGCTCCTGGGTGAGGACGGGCCACTGGAGAGACTGGGAGGTTTAGAAGCTTGGGATCCTCACACCTGCCCCCACTTGCTTGAAAGGGGAGGGGACTGAGGTCCAGTTAGCAAATGCATCGAACCCACAAAGGAATGAGGGGAGCCCTCAATTTATAGCCAAGAACTGGTGAAACCTGGGACCTCCTGCCTGTGATTGGCACCTGACCTGTGGGCACTCAGTGGGACTGGCCCTTTAACTGCGGGTCTGACACATCTGTGGGCGGATGGTATGAGGACTGAGTGCTGTTGGAGGACATGAGCTGGTGGCAGAGAACTGCTGTGGGGAGGCCCTCCCCACCCCTTGGGGACCAGCAGGTCAGGAGGGAAACGCTCTGGGGGAGCAGCAGACAACACACAACAGGAGGAAAGGGCTGAGATTCTGACTCAGAAATGTTCCTTCTCATGAGAATTTCCCCCGATACGGGGTGGTGAGCGGGGCTCTATGACCTCCTGCCAGTGCTCCTGGGATTCCTGGGCTGCTGGTCTGTCGTGTGTGACCTCCTTCCTCCCAGGACACAGGACGCTGCAGAGGAGCCCACCTGACAGAGGCCCCACAGATGCTCCTCGCTGAAGGGAGGCTCAGAGCCACCACCTCTGGGCCCAGGGGTTTTTGTCTCACTTCCCCGTCCTCTGAGACACTGTGGGTAACGGTAGCTCCCACTGCCTGGATCTGCATTGCAGTAATAGTCAGCCTCGTCCTCGGGCTGCAGCCCTGAGATGAGCAGGAGCCCCGCATTGGCCGAGGCGTCTTTGGATCCAGAGAAGCGGCTGGAGACCCCGGAGCCCTGGTGCTTGTCTGAGTCTGACTTATATCTCAGGAGATACCGCGGAGGGCTCCCTGGCTTCTGCTGGTACCAGCGTATATGGTAGTCACCAACATTGAAGCCACTGCTCAGGGTGCAGGTGAGTCTGGCTCTGGCTCCAGGAGATGCAGAGAGGGAGGGCGGCTGAGTCAGCACAGGCTGGGAGAGGGACCCTGCACACACAGACACTTGTCAGTGATGGGTAGGGACCAGGGGAAGTTCCCAGGTTACGGAGCAGGAAGGGAAGAAGCCTGGTCCCAGGCCTGTCCCTACCTGTGCAGTGAGCGAGGAGCGCGAGGAGCACCGGAGTCCAGACCATGGTGCTCACAGCCCTGAGCCCACAGTGGGGCTGGGCTGCCCAGGCCTCCTTTTCTACCCACCCTCTGCCAGAGGAGGGGCTGCCATGCAAATGGGAGTGCCTCCAGGGACTGCCCAGCCCCTTCCTGGGCCTGGGGCTGGAGCTCAGCTCATACCCCAGACTGCGGGGCATGGAGGTGGGTCACCCGTTGGGGAGCCCTGAGAGGAAGCACCTGGTGAGAACACACACAGGTGCTTGCTCAGGGGGCGTTGCCAGGCCACCAAGGACAGCAGGGAGCCCACAGTGCAGGTGCCTGTGTGGGAAGGTCTCAGGGAACAGCTGTGTGCTGATCACCTGCAGTCTCACAGCGCCCCCTGCTGCTGGGAGGACACACCCTCCCCTGTCCCAAAGCCCTGACAGCCCCAGCTGGCTGTGCTCTCCCCAAGTCTCTGTCCCTCTTCCCATGCCCATGGTTTGAGCCCAGACACTGCGATTAGATTCTCTGTATTGATCACCGGAGCAGGTCACTCTCAGGTCTGCATCTGTGTGATGTGCTTAGACATTCACAAACGACACAGTAATGTGGTTTCTCTTCCAGGAAGGATGCTGCACAGATAAACACACAGTGAGCCTGTGTCCAACGTCACAGGTGAGGGAGCTGCTCAGGTGTGATGAGCTCCTGGGGCCTGTGCAGGTCAAGGAGGGAGAGAGGAATTTTCCAGAAATACCCTCAGGGTCGTATTCAAAGAAGGACCTTTCAGCAAACATTCAGACCCTGTGAGGCATTTAAGGTTTCCATGGAGATCTGACTGCAGTTAGTGATTCATTACAAAACCATAAAAGGCTTCATCACTTTCAGTTACCTGTGGAGCCTGCAGCATGTGGATGTTTTTTAAATTGTAGGACGCGTTTGTATTCCAACATTTGTATGTTCTGCTTTCTATGTACCAATGTTGTTTCCGGGTCCTAACACGTGCTTATATTTCAAAAATTCCTGCCTGTACTTGGACACATTTCCTCATTTCAGGCAGAAGCTAAACAGGGATGGGGATGAGCTGGCAGGTGCGGGGACTGACACTCTCCCCCACACGTACACGCATCCCACAGCCGCAGGTGAGCTCCTGAGGCGGGAGGAGGGCATTTCCCAAGACCAGGCCCAGACACTGTGGCCCTCACCCCGCATGGCCCAGGGTCCCGGGAAGAGCAGGCAGGGAGCTCCCAGGAGGAAGTGAGCATCAGAGCTCAGCACTGAGGGGCGTGGACAGCGGCTGTTCCCAGGGACCCCGTGAGCGCTGCAGCCTGAGACCCCGGGGCCCTGGCAGGAGTGATAGAGGGACCTCTCCGTGCTCAAAGGCCTCAGCCGCTCCTACTGAGCATCGGTGAGGAGAGGGCACGGTGCGGGGGGAGTCCTGGACAAAAGTCAATGACCCTGACAGAGACGCAGGTCCCCTCGTCAGAGTTCAAGTCTGAAGTGACCACAGATGGTCCCCAGCTCAGACCCGGCCTTCAGGGCAAAGAGGCTATGAATCCCCGCTGATGGGGATGGGCCTCCTGAGTGGTGTCAGGCCTTGTGTCCAGGAAGAGGCTGCTGTGAGGGCCTCTGAGGGGAGAGGGAGGAGGCCCATCACGCTCCAGGGGCTGTGCTGGGACCTGGCACAAGGAGCTGGGGCGGGGGGATCAGCAGCGGGAGAAGCCGAGGCCACAGGCTGAGCCTGAGGGGCAGGTGCAGGGGCGCCCTCCTGGCAGGTGAGAAGGGCTCCCTGTGGCCTCATTCTCACAGGATGGGCTCTGGGTGGGCACCGGGGCTGCAGGCACAGGAGGGCGGGACAGGCAGCTGGGCCTCAGTGCCCGCCCAGCGGGGTGCATGGAGCCCGAGTTGCCAGACTTGCCCCAGGGAGCGGGTCAGAGACACCCAGGCGCCTGCTCTCAGGATGGATTGGGGTCCCAGGCGGTGTGGGGAGCCCAGGTCACAGCACACACACGGAGCCTCCCTGAGGGGCTCTGACGCAGGCACAGCTGAACTCGGGGCCCTGGGTGTACCCTAGCCCATCCAGGCTGCCCAGGCGGCCGCCCCCTGACGCTCAGGAAGGTCTGCTCAGGCTGAGACAGCACACTGTGCACACGGGCGGCCTGACGGGCAGGTTCACAGGGTGAGGACAGAGTTTGCAGACACAGTCCCCTGGGGGCCTCACAGCCTGATTGTGACCAACAAGCAAAGGCACAGCCACCTTATCAGAGGATGGGGCTGCCCGGGCCGCACTGCAGAGGGACCGCGGGTTTTTGTCTCACTTCCCCACAGGCCTGGGCACTGTGTGAACATCGAGGCTGCTGTCATAGGACTGGCAGTGATAGTCGGCCTCGTCCTCAGCCTGCAGCCCCGTGATGGTCAGGGTGGCTGAGTTCCCAGACCTGGAGCCAGAGAATCTATCAGGGACCCCTGAGGGCCGACTGTTACTATTATAGATGAGGAGTTTGGGGGCCTTTCCTGGGAGCTGCTGGTACCAGTGCACATGGTACCTCCCAATGTTGGAGCTGCTTCCAGTGCAGGAGATGGTGACCCTCTGGCCCGGGGCCCCCGACACTGAGGACGGCTGAGTCAGCACAGGCTGGGCCCACGATCCTGGAAGAGGGGGAGACACAGAGAGGGTGAGTCTGGGTCTGGAGACAAGAGGAGTAAGTTGCAGGGCCCATGTGTCTTGCCAAGGCCCCTTCCCCTGTCCCTTCTCCAGTCACCTGTGCAGTGAGCCAGGAGGGTGAGGAGGACAGGGGCCCAGGCCATGGTGGAGGTCATCCCTGAGTCCTGCCTCCTGTGCCCACAGCTGAAGCAGAGCTCCCCACCTCTGTCCCTTCCCCTCTTCATAGTCTGCGGGAGGGAGGGTCCACTCATGCAAATGAGGACCCCCTGGTTTTGATCCCTCCCTGGGCCCTGGGTCTGGTCCCTGTGCCTGTGGATGGCAGGGTGTGGGCAGGGGTGGGGCTGTGGGGGCCCAGGGGGTGGCAAGGTCACAGCTGTGAGCCCTGAGCACAGGGCACCAGGCAGGGCCAGGGAACACGTTGCAGCTGTGATGAGCCCAGCCCATAGCCGTGGCCCCTGCGCGCCCTCTGGTGGCCAGGGCTGGATGCACCACTGTGTCCCATGCTCACTAAGGCCCAGGAGGGACAGGTCCTGCTTCCCCACTGCTCTGTGCACTGACCCCCTGGCTCAGGGCATCCAGGTGCGCCCCGAGGTGGACTCGTCATCACCTCAGGACACTCTCTATGCTCCACTCGGCCTCCTCCACTGAGTTGGGGCCCGTCTCCCCGGCCGTTCATAGTCAGACCTGAGCTGCTGTCACTTACGCAACTTTCTTCCCAGGATCAGGTCTAGAGCAGCGACTGTGCCCAGGAGGCCAATTCCTTAATTTTCCGGACACAGTATTATTTTTTTATGTGATTCCTCCCCTGTTAGAAATTAATTGCTCTCTTTCCTAATCACAAAAAATATTCTTTCAATGTCCTTCCCTTTTGTTCAGTAGATAATACATAATTGCATTTCTACACATGCTTTTCGGTCAACTTTACCTAGTAACTGGCATCCTCATTAATAGGGAAACTGAATATAATATTTCCCACTGGTCTATTTTCTATCCGGAGGAGAGTCTGGTTTCTGATTGTCTGAGTGAAGCTCACTGGGATCCCAGCTGCCTGGACACGGAAGGGGTCGGGGACAGTGATAGCACCACCGGGACCAGGGCCTTGTGACGGAGGATGAATCAAGGTTAGCTGGGGGAGCACTTTTGGGGATGGAAGCTGAAGGAGATGCACCGTGGTGTGTGGGGTCAGAGGTCATGTGCATAACCCATGGGCCTGTCCTCTCCTGAAGGGGCGAGGAGGGGCAGAAGCTCCAAGGAGAGGGGACAGCCTCTCCATGGCAGCCATGAGTCTGCTTCCCAGGTCGGCCCTCTGGAAAGGGCGGCCAAGCTGTGGGGTTGGTGCTGCTTGCTCTCTTTCCTGGGGGAACTGGACCTCAGATCATGGCCCCCTGATGGGAGTGGCTGTGGCTTTTATTGGACCTGAATGTATCAGGACAGTGGGGAGGTCAGGGGTCAGAGCTGGTCATGGTGAGGCAGGGATACTTTTGTGGGTTTCCCTGATCAGTTTCCAGACCCAAATGCACTAGTGATGAGGGTGGGGCAGAGGGAGGCCCAGGGGCCCATTAGGGAAACTTCTTGTCTCTGTTTGCTCTGATCTGGGCCCACACCTCCCAGCCATGGGGTCCGCAGGCCCCCGCTCCCAGGGAGGCCCCGGGTAGGTGCTCTCTTGTCCCTTTCCAGCGTCTGGATGCTCCACCAAACCTTGACATGATCTCAGCTTGGGGTTCTTTCCCTGACTCTGTCCTCACAGCTGAGCCCCACGGGACACATGCCCAGTCCTCAGAGAGTCTGTGGCAACCTGCTCTGGGCCAGAGGGGCCAGGTTTAGGAAGTCAGGGGTGCTGTGACCCCCCTACAGCGTATCTGCCCTCCAACCTCACACAGGTGTGAAGGGAAGACTGGGAAGAACTTATGCTGAGTCAGATGTCCCAACACTGTTTCAGTGTGGCTCCGTTACTACTGATGTTATACTATACTAGTGGCCTGGTGCATGAAATTCATGCACAGAAAAAGGGAGTTAATTAGAGGAAATATTTTAATATTACTATTTTCCTTTTCTCTATAATAGAAGTGTCAGAGATGGAAGAAAATTAGTAAAATGTATATGAAAACATTCCTCCTGTAAGAGTCTGAGGCACGCTGAGGGACCAAAAGTCAAGTCCCCATATATCCGTGGTGCCTCAAAATCTCGCTGGACCCAGACCCAGCCGGCCCCACCCGCATTGGGAGAGATCCAGACCTGGCCGGCCACACCCTTATCAAGCACCGCCAGGGAAAGGGGGCCGCCTTGAGGTGCCTTGTCCCAGGCCAAGCAGCACAGGCTGAGGTCCCCCGTAGCCCCACCAGGTTCCCTGGCCTGGTGCCGTGGGGCGGGGGTTGGGGGTGTGGCCTGAGGTCCCCTGTCAGGCCCCACCAGGCAGGGGATGCAGCCTCAGGTCCCTGCTGATTGCTCCTTAAGGCTCCTTATGGGAACTCAGCCTTGGCTGTGGGGACAGCCATCTTGTGTAACAGAGTCCCCGCCTCCACTGTGGGCAGAGCCATCTCGACCGTTATGGTGTGACGGTCAATTTGCATATTCCCTCTTTATTACATAAGATTGTTAAGCTTTATCTTGATTATTAAATGCTGGCCAAGTGAAATTCAGACTTGACAGTGTGTGTGTGTGTTGAGTGTGAGTGTGTCTGAGAGTGACTTTTCCTTTTGCTGCTCCAGCCCATTCCCTGTGAGACTGTTGTTTTTATTGGCTCTTGTTTTAATAAAAGGATCACAGCCAAGATTAATTGATGAGATTGCCTGGTCTGGGCCCTCAGAGAACAACCTGAGAGCCCAAACCAGCTGGACGCAGCCCTGTGAGCAGCAGACGGGGCCCTAGAAGCAGAGGGAGCACTGAGTTGGTGTTTGTGCCTCACTTCCCACCGGCACCTGTCACTGTGGGGATGCCTGCTGTACGCCAGAGCGCAGTAGTACTCGGCCTCGTCCTCAGGCTGTGCCCCAGCGAGGGTCAGGGCAGCTTTGCCCCCTTGGATGGAGCCTGAGAACCGGGCCGGCGTCCAGGAGAGTTTATTGTTTGTGTCATAAATGAGTGTCCTGGGGCCCTGGCCAGACTTCTGCTGGATCCAGTACGGGTAGTGACTGCTGGTGACTTCTCCAGTGTTAGTGCTGCAGGTGAGAGTGACCGTCAGGCCTGGGGACATGCTCACTGAGGGCTCCTGAGTGACCACAGCCTGAGACCTGGACCCTGAAACAAAAACAGACACAACCAGTAATGAAGAATAAAGGCAGACGGACCCCTCCACAGAGACAGGCTGGTCTCTGAAATGGCTCTGAACCTGGGCAGAGAGCGAGGAGGAGGAAGAGGAGGGGAGTCCAGCTCATGGTGGAGACTTTCCAAGGTGCCTTGGTCTCTAGCACGTGCTGGTCTCGGGTGTCCCTTTATCTCCTCCTGCCTCCTGGGTAAAGGGGGTGTTTGCTGGTCATTTGCAAATGTGAGTGCACAGGACCGTCCTGTTCTGGGTCACTGTGAGGAGGAGGCGGGGGAGGCTGTGGGCTCTGAGTCTGTCCCTTGAGGGGAAGCACCTGCTGTCACCTCACACCCAGGCTATGAGCATGGGCACAAGACCCACTCAATTAGAACCATGTGAGTTGGCTTCAGTCCTTGCAGCTCTGAGAAGACCCACAGCGGCCCCTGGTGACGCCCTAGGGAATAGTCATGGTGGTGGGAACTACAGAAGGAATGATGGCAACTTCAAACCAACAAACAAATAAACCAGGTGGTTCCTACTTCTGACTCCCTCAGAGAGGTCCCCCTGTTCCCCCTGTTTCAGTGTTTGGTTCTATGACTGCGCTTTGGCTGTGGTCACAGAGTGTATCACATCCTGGTTCTCCTCTTCCCTTGGGACTAAGAAGCTTGTGTTGCTCCCCGATGGACTGGAGGATTGTGTGCTGATTCTACCCGCCCACAATGCCTTCCTCTGGGTCGCCTCAGCGGTGGGGTCGGTCGATTCTCTTTCCTCCTTCACGTGTTTAACTTCCTGGGTCCTGACATATCGAGTGGGAATTTACATAAATTCCCAGACATTTTGAAGACGCTGTGAGGAGCCTCTGGGTCCCTTTTACTCTCCCTTTTTTTAAAAAATACAGTTGTGTTGATTTCAGAGAGGAAGGGAGAAGAAGATAAAGATAGAAACATCAATGGTCAGAGAGAATCATTGATGGGCTGCCTCCTGCAGGCCCCTTACAGGGGATGGAGCCTGCAACCCGGGCATGTGCCCTTGACCGGAATCGAACCCGGGACCCTTCAGTCCGTAGGCCGAGGCTCTGTCCACTGAGCCAACCCGGCCAGGGCTCTCGGTCACACTTTTGAAACCGGGTCCAGAGTGCGCTGGTCCTGCTGGAAAGGAGGCAGGAGCCCCCTCAGCCGTCCCAGGGCTGGCCGCTCCTTGTGGGAACGGGTTTATTAAGTCACGTGACAGCGATGGTCAGCCTCCTCCTGAGGCCAGAGACCAGAGGAGGTCACAGAGGCCGAGTGGGCCGACTGGCGGGGCTCAGCGGTTGAGCATTGACCTAGGAGCCAGGAAGTCATGCTTCAATGCCTGGTCAGAGCACAAGCCCCAACTGCAGGCTCCATGCCCAATGTGGGGCGTGCAGGAGGCAGCCGATCAATGATTCTCTCTCATCATTGATGTTTCTGTCTCTCTCTCTTCCTCTCTGAAATAAAAAATATATATATTTAAAAAATACCCTATGTAATAAAAGGGTCATATGCTAATTAGGTAGACCAGAAGTCGTTCCAGATGTCCTTCCGGACCTCCCAGCTCCTCAGGGCGGGTGGCTTGGGCTGAGGAGGAAGCAGCTGCCAGGGCTGAAGGGAAGCCAGGTGCTCAGGCACCTGCAGGCGGCGGCCAAGAGCAAAACCGGGTCCTGGGTGCCAGGGGATGCTGGTGCTCGCAGCCAGGGGAAGGAAGGCCTACTCTTGCACACATTTCAAGCATGGGGCCTCTAGTATATATATATTAAAGAAAAAGACGCCATGGCCACAAATGAAGAGCCAGTGAAGAGGGCTGACCCGTGGACTGTCAATCACCTGTGTCCTAGGTCACAAGGTCAGGTAGGTGTTCTGCCTGGGAGCTGTGGGGACTGTTGCTATGGGAACGGTCAGTGTGTCTGTTGACCCAGGTTCAGGAGAAGGTGACCTGGGATCTGGGCTCATCAAGACCTTCCCAGAGGGAGGGACACAGGCACCGGCTGAGAAGGTCCTGCTCCCCTTGTCCCACAGCCACCCACACCCTTGTTGTTGGAAAGCCCAGTGGGTGGGAGAGGAGAGGACACAGTCAGAGCCTGAGGCTCAGGGAACCCCACTCACGGGCACCCCCATTTGTCTTAGTGGCGGTAGCTGTTAGAGCGTCTCACCATAGACCCAGGCGCCCGCATCCTTCCTGGAGCAGCTCAGCATTCCCCAGCCACAGCCCAGCTCACTCACCCTAGAGAGACCCAAAGAGATTTCCTGGGCTCAGGTACCCGTTTCCCCTTCACGGCCCCTCTCCCTGATGGCACAGAAGGTCAGGGTCCCAGCAGAGGTGACACCAGCCCTGAGCCAGGGCTTCCTCCTGGGCCTGAGGCGCCCAGCCCCTCGCAGCTGAGTGCCTGGTCAGTGTGCACAGGCCTGGCAGGAGCCTTGGGCCAGGAGCTCTGGGTGAGGGGTCACTGCTCTGACCTCTGGGCGCGGAGTCCCTGCTCCGGGGACGGGCGACTGCTGGGAGGTCCTGGGCTCAGAACAGTTTACAAAGCTGGTTCCACATTTCACGTCAGAAACAGCCATCGCACGGGACCTGGTCTCTTACCCATGGGTGACAGCCACCTTTCAGGGCATCATGACCAGTGAGTGTTGGTGCTGGTTCTGTGTTTCTGAGATGCAGAGACATGGGATCGAACATGGAAAGTGGCCCATTAGGAACCCGTGTAGTTTGCACATGGAAGTCATGTTAACAGGGTCAGACGTTGTGAAATAAGACTCAGGGAGGGTGAGGTTTTTGTCTCACTTCCCCACAGGCCTGCAGCACTGTGGTACCACTGATACTGCTGTCATAGGACCCACAGTAATAATTGGCCTCGTCCTCAGCCTGCAGCCCCGTGATGGTCAGGGTGCCTGAGCTGCCAGACTTGGAGCCAGAGAATCGATCCGGGACCCCTGAGGGTCGGTTGCTATTACCATAGATGATGAGTTTGGGTGCCTTTCCTGGGAGCTGCTGGTACCAGTTGACATAGTAACCACCCCCAATGTTGGAGCTGCTTCCAGTGCAGGAGATGGTGACCCTCTGGCCCGGGGCCCCCGACACTGAGGACGGCTGAGTCAGCACAGGCTGAGCCCAGGATCCTGGAAGAGGGGGAGACACAGAGAGGGTGAGTCTGGGTCTAGAGACAAGAGGAGGAGGCAGGGCCCATGTGTCTTCCCAAGGCCCCTTCCCCTGTCCCTTCTCCAGTCACCTGTGCAGTGAGCCAGGAGGGTGAGGAGGAGAGGGGCCCAGGCCATGGTGGAGGTCATCCCTGAGTCTTGCCTCCTGTGCCCACAGCTGAAGCAGAGCTCCCACACCTCTCTCTTCCATCTTCATAGTCTGCGGGAGGGAGGGCCCAATCATGCAAATGAGGACCCTTGGGTTTTGATCCCTCCCTGGGCCCTGGTTCAGTTCCCTGTGCCTAAGGATGGAAGAGTGAGGGCAGGTATGGGTGGGGTGGGGCCCAGGTTTGGGGAGTCACAGCTGACAGCCCTGAGCAGATGGTCCTGTGGTTTTTCAGGGGGCTGGTCCAGCTATGATCACCCCAGATCCCTCAGCAACGAACCCCCAGCGCCCTCTAGTGTCCAGGCCCAGACACAACACTGAGTGACATGGGCACCAGAACCCATGAGAGACTACCTCTGCCTTCCCACCACTCTGTCCACTGCCCCTGCCCTAGGGCCAGGCCAGGGGTCCCCTCTTGAGGCCTCCCCATCACCTCGGGGCTTCAGTGTCTACTCAGCGTCCTCCGGGGGAGGCTGACCCAACTCCCTGGGCTGGTCAGGGGTCAGGACTCAAGTGGTGTCAGGGCTCAGGTCAGATCCAGAGCAGGGACAGTCCCATGGGGGGCGTTCCCTTCTGTGTGGGAGTCAGGCTCTGTCTTGTATGGGATTCATTCCTGGTGGATGGAGGCCTCCTTCCCGTGGGTACCAGGGGCCCTTCCCTGGGGCTGGGCAGGTGGTGGGGAGAAGCCCTCGTGTGCTTTCCTAGTCCGTGGTCATGGGTAACTTCTATTTTCTGTCCACATTTCCTCCTCCTGAAACCATCGTTCTCCATGGACCGTGGGCTGTGGTTCACTCCTAGGAGTCTGTCCTCAACTCACAGTCAGACGTTGGCATTCATCTGAGAGGGAAGGGGACATGCTGGAATGTGGAGCAGAAATGTGGGTAAAAGTTCTAATTGCTGTGACTGGGCTTTATTTAAACGTTATATATCAGTCATCACGCACTCAACCTGAAATGCCCGTATGTGATTGTGGCTGAAAGAGACTTAAGGGAAGAGTGAAAATGACAGGACCATGGGAGGCAGGGGCAACTTGGCTCTTGAGAGGTGGGTGTGGCTGCTGAGAGGTGGGTGTGGCTGTTGAGCAGTGCCTGTGGCTGCTGAGAGGTGGGTGTGGCTGTTGAGCAGTGCCTGTGGCTGCTGAGAGGTGGGTGGGGCTGTTGAGCAGTGGGCCTAGCTGCTGAAAGGTGTGCTTAGCTGCTGAGAGGTGGGTGTGGCTGCTGAGAGGTGGGCAGGGCAGGTGTGGCCAGGCCTGGGTGGGGGGCAGACGCTCACCAACCCAGGCCATGGTGCTCTCCTCTGTCGTGAGAGGTGGGTGTGGCACAGCCTGGGCAACTTCCCCAGGCCCACCGGGCCCTCGGCCACTGTCACTGCACTGGACGTGATGCTCACTGGCCACCATGTGGCCGTGATCGCCTGCGTGGGGACTTGGCTGAGGCTGGTGCTGCCCCTGGCCTCTACTTGTACAGGGCAGAGCAGGCTGCTCAGGAGGCTGCAGAGCCCGTTGCCGCCCCGCCACCAGCTGAGGCCCCAGCAGCCCCCCTCTACCTCAGGGCAGCCCCTCTTTCCCGGCGTCAGGGGCCCATCCTGTCCCTGCAGGGACCTTCCCAGGGACCCTGGGAGCCAGCCCTCGCCATGCCTGGCCAGAGGCCCGCTGTGTGCAGACTCTACTGAGGACGCTGAGCCAGGTCTTCTCCCAGAGCCAGCGCTGCCGACCCCGACCCTGGGACAGGCCTGTCCACTTGGGGACGGACATGACCACACCCTCCTAAGGCCCCGGTTACAGGCCGGCCAGCCACGGTGCCCCCAGAGAGGCCAGCTGCAGCCCCATGAGGCACACAGACCCCGCTGACCGCGATCAGAGAGGCAATCCCATCAGCCCATGGGAGTCACAGAGCCACGTGACCTCCTGGCTCCTGGGCGGGGAGGCGGCCAAGGCGGCTGCTCCTTCACCTGCACAAATGCCCGCCGGGGCTGCGGGTCTTGAGGGACCAGCACCTAGGACAGCAGCAACGGGCTCTAATGAGGTCCCCTGGGGGACCCAGGAAATGGGGTGCACGAATAGTCTGACCCAGAATTCAGAGTTACCCTCGTCAAGAAGATGAAGGAGATAAAAATAACACAGATGAGTAAACAATATCAGAACACAGCATGAACAAGTGAGAATTTGAATTAAAAAATACCATAAAAAGGGCACACACCCTAAAGTTTAACCCTGGACAGTGAGAACGCAGCGCTGCCCATGCTGCTCAGCAGACGCCCATAGGACAGAGCTCACGCCCCTTTGCCTCGAGGCTCACAGGCTCCCCTCTGTCAAGGCCTGAGGTCAGTAGCTCCCCACCCTCCTTGAGGTGCTCCCACTTCATATGCAAACAGGAGGGTTCTGCTCACACACTGCGTCCACCGGGGACCCTCCACGTCCTACGTGACCTTTTACGTGAAACATTCAGGCTCCGTCACGATGAAGTTTCCGTGGAAGGGACAAAGCCGTGGTGTCATTGAAGTGTCACTACAGTGTCGTGTAGAAAAACCCCATTGCTCCTGAAGACAGGCTCAGGGTTCACACAGTCAGATTCTCCTTCTATAAAAACTGTGAATACTCAATCTGGAGCTTTGCCTCTCCCAAATCTGATCATTAGAGTCACACGGTGCATCACATCACCTTCTTCAATACATTTGTATTGATGTCAGAGAGGAAGGGAGAGGGCGAGAGAGAGACAGAGAGCGATTCATCAACGATGAGAGAGAATCATGGATCGCCTACCTCCTGCCCACCCCAACCTGGAGATGGAGCCGGAAGCCCGGGCCTGTGCCCTGACCTGGAATGGAACCACGACCTCCTGCTTCATTGGTCAAGCAGGCAGCTGCTGGACAGCTCACACCCTCGCAGAGGAGAGGGGTTTTTGTCTCACTTCCCCACAGGCCTGGGCACTGTGCGAACACTGAGGTTGTCATCATAGGACTGGCAGTGATAGTCGGCCTCGTCCTCAGCCTGCAGCCCCGTGATGGTCAGGGTGCCTGAGCTGCCAGACCTGGAGCCAGAGAATCGGTCCGGGACCCCTGAGGGTCGGTTGCTATCCTCATAGATGTGGAGTTTGGGTGCCTTTCCTGGGAGCTGCTGGTACCAGTGCACATAGTTATTATTCCCAATGTTGCTGCTGCTGCCAGTGCAGGAGATGGTGACCCTCTGGCCCGGGGCCCCCGACACTGAGGACGGCTGAGTTAGCACTGACTGGGCCCAGGATCCTGGAAGAGGGGGAGACACAGAGAGGGTGAGTCTGGGTCTAGAGACAAGAGGAGGCAGCAGGGCCCATGTGTCTTCCCGAGGCCCCTTCCCCTGTCCCTTCTCCAGTCACCTGTGCAGTGAGCCAGGAGGGTGAGGAGGAGAGGGGCCCAGGCCATGGTGGAGGTCATCCCTGAGTCCTGCCTCCTGTGCCCACAGCTGATCCAGAGCTCCCCACACCTCTCTCCCTTCCCTCTTCATAGTCTGCAGGAGGGAGGGTCCTTTTATGCAAATAAGACCCCATATATCTGATCCCTCCCTGGGCCTGGGGAAGGATCCTCTGCCTGAGGATGGCCATTGGTATGGGCGGGGTAGGGCCTGTGGGGCCCAGGTTTGGGGAGTCACAGCTGACAGCCCTGAGCAGATGGTCCTGCACTTTGTCAGGGGGCTGATCCAGCTTTGATCACCCAGATTCCTCAGGAACAAGCGCCCAGCGCCCACTAGTGTCCAGGCCCAGACACACCATGGAGTGACATGGGGACCAAAACCATGAGACCCCACCTTTGCCTTCCTACTGCTCTTTCTCCTGCCCCTGCCCTAGGCCCAGGCCACGGGTCCCCTCCCATGGCCTCCCGATCACCTCGGGGCATCTTCAGTCTCTACTCAGCGTCCTCATGGGGAGTCTGACTCAACTCCCTGGGCTGGTTAGGGGTCAGGACTCAAGGGGCTGCTCCTGCACCAACTCTTAGAGCCGTGACAGGGCTAAGGTCAGGGCCAGAGCAGGGACAGTCCCATGGGGGGCGTCCCTTCTGTGTGGGAGTCGGGCTCTGTCCTGTATGGGATTCATTCCTGGTGGCTGGAGGCCTCCTTCCCGTGGATCCCAGGGGCCCTGAGGAGAAAGAGGTCCTTCCCTGGGGCTGGGCAGGTGGTGGGGAGAAGCCCTCGTGTGCCTTCCTAGTCCGTGGTCATGGGTAACTTCTATTTTCAGCCCACATTTCCTCCTCCTGAAACCATCGTTCTCCATGACCCGTGGGCTGTGGTTCACTCCTAGGAGTTTGTCCTCAACTCACAGTCAGACGTTGGCATTTATCTGAGAGGAAAGGGGGACATGCAGGACGTGCTGAGCAGAAATGTGGTTAAAACTTCTAAATGCTGTGACAGGGCTTTACTTAAACTTTACATATTAGTCACCAGTTAGCCACCTTCACATGCATGAATGGCCCGTCCAGCATAGCTCAGTGGTTGAGCATCCACCTATGAACCAGGAGGACAGGGTTCGATTCCCGGTCAGGGCACATGCCCACGTGGGGTCTCCATCCCCCACAAGAGGGATGTACACAAGAGGCAGCCGATCCATGATTCTCTCTCATCATTGATGTTTCTCTCTTTCCCCCTCTCACTTCTTCTCTGAAATCATTAAAAAAAATTTTAGTACATGTATGTTACCCTATCTAATAAAAGAGTAATTGGCAAATTGAGAATCACTCCAACACACAAGATGGCTGCCCCCATGTGGTTAAAGATGGCTGCCACAAGATTGCCAGCAAGGGAGGGCAGTTGGGAGGAACCAGGCCTGCAAGGGAGTTCAGTTGGGAGCGATCAAGCCTGCAGGGGAGGGCAGTTAGGGGTGACCAGGCTGGCACAGGAAGGAAGTTGGGGGCGACCAGTCCTGCAGGGAAGGGCAGTTGGGACACAGGCCTGCAGTGGAGGGCAGTTAGGGGCAAACAGGCTGGCAGGGGAGCAGTTAGGCATCAATCAGGCTGGCAGGGCAGTAGTTAGGGGATGATCATTCTGGCAGGCAGAAGCAGTTAGGGGCAATCAGGAAGGCAGGCAGGCGAGCAGTTGGGAGCCAACAGTTCTCGATTGTGAGAGGGATGTCCAACTACCCGTTTATACCCGATCCTACTGGGATCAGACCTAAACAGGCAGTCAGACATCCTCAAGGGGTCCCAGATTCGAGAGGGTGCAGGCTGGACTGAGGGACACACACACCTGTGCACGAATTTTGTGCACAGGCCTCTAGTTGTATATTAAAGTCACTTCTATAAGGTTGATTTAAAAATTCTAGGATGATGCATGTGAATGAAAACTGTGGGTAGAGGTTTTGATGGAAAAGCATTGGAAGTACAGTGCCTTCTGCTCTGGGTTGAAAAGGTGTGAACAGACGTTTTTCTAACATCACTTTCAATTTCAGGTACGAGGTGGGAGCCATACACTGTGATCTGGTCCCGGCTGGTTGGCAATCCCGAATCGCTGCCCAGTGAACCCCGCAAGGAGTTTCTATGAGCTTCCATCCGTCCCAGGAACAGACAGAGCTCCCAGGACAGAGCGGTGTTGGGCGGGTACAGCGACCGTCCCTGCCCCTGGGGTCCAGCATCCTCAGGACAGAACTAGCTCCCTCAGCCACCCAGTGCCCCACTGGTTCTGCTCCGGGGAGACCCCTAATGCATATTCAGCCTTTCCCACAAAGTTTGCTTCTTCTCTGCTTCTTCTGGCCGCTGCACTGGCCTGCTCTGCGGAGCAATCTCTGATAAGGGGCAGCAAAGGGAAGCCTGTGCTCGGTGTCCCACAAGTCCCTGTGGGTTCACAGTCCCCAGGAAGTCATGCGTCCTTGGCCCTGCTCCATGCCCCCCAAGCTGGACCCCTGGTGCATAATGGCGTCTGAGCAGGAGGCCAGGAGGCACCGGGCAAGGCTCCCTGGCTTCTGCCTCGTGGAGTGAGGAACTCTGTGCACTTTCATCCCACGGGCACACGCGCCACAGCGGTGGGGTCCCCGGGTTCCGGAAGCTCAGGGCACAGGGTGGGCACACAGCCCCCTTCTTCCTGCAACTCACACCGCAGCCGTGACCCGGAGTGGCCCTGGTCCCGGCGTTTCCCAGGGGCATCAGGCTCATTGTCATCTCAGGAGGAACGGTGCAGGCCGCGGGGTCTGCTGTGATCACACATGGGTGAACACGCAACAGTTCCTGTCAGACCTGAACTGCTGTCACTTATGGAACTTTCTTCCCAGGATCAGGTCCAGAGCAGCGACTGTGCCCAGGAGGCGAGTCCCATTATTGTCAGGACCCAGTTTTCTTTAATATCTCCCTCCCGTGTTAGAAATTAGTCACTCTTCCCAGCACACACATCAATATTCTCTCAATGTCCTTCCCTCTTGTTCAGTAGATACTACATATTGTGGTTTTGCACATGCTTTTCGGTCAAGCTTTACCTAGTAACTGGCATCCTCATTATTAGGGAAACTGAATATAATATTTCCCACGCGTCTATTTTCTATCCGAAGGAGAGTCTGGTATCTGATTGTCTGAGGAAGGCTCACTGTGATCCCAGCTTCCTCAACACGGAAGGGGACGGGGACAGTGATAGCACCACCGGGACCAGGGCCTTGTGAGGGGGAGATACTAAGTGTTGAATCATGGGGACCTGGGGGAACACGTTCTGGGATGGAAGCAGAAGGCCATGCACCGTGGGGTGTGGGGTCAGAGGTCGTGTGTGGGGCCTCAGGGCCTGTCCTCCCCTGAGGAAGGGGTGGTGGAGGCAGAAGCTCCAAGGAGAAGGGACAGTGTCTCCATGGAAGCCATGAGCCTGCTTCCCAGGTCCTCCCTCTGGGAAAGGGGGCCAGGCTGTGGGGTTGGTGCTGCTTTCTCTCTTTCCTGGGGGAACTGGACCTCAGATCATGGCCCCCTGAGGGGACTGGCTGTGGCTTTTATTGGACCTGAATGTGTCAGGACAGTGGGGAGGTCAGGGGTCAGAGCTGGTCATGGTGAGGCAGGAACTACCTTGCGGGTTTCCCTGATCGATTCCAGACCCAAATGCACTAGTGATGAGGGTGGGGCAGAGGGAGGCCCAGGATCCCATTAGGGAACCTTCCCGTCTCTGTTTGCTCTGATCTGGACCCACCCCTCCCAGCCATGGGGTCAGCAGGGGACGGAGCCCAGTTCCAGCTCCTGGGAGCTCAGAGGTCCCTGGCGAGGTCCTCTCAGGAGAATGAGCAAATGGCTGCTCTGAGGAGGTTTCTCAGTTCCAGGAGAGTCCCCAAGCCCGGGCCAGGCGCTGTGGCTGCCCAGGCCTCCTTCCGCCCGCCCTCTGCCAGAGGAGGGGCCGTCCCTGCACATGTGGTTCCTCCAGGGACTGCCCAGCCCCTGAGCCCTGGTGCTGGGGCTCAGCTCACCCCAGACTCAGCAGGAAGGACTGTCCTGATGGGCTGAGTCCTGGAGACGCTGCCACAAAGGCCCACACACTGAGCCCCTCAGAACCGGGGAGATGGTCCCTCTCGGGGGGGGGGGCTCAAGTCTGAGGTCAAGGTGCTGGCAGGCCCGTGCTCCCAGGGACGCCGTGGGTAGGTGCTCTCTTATACCTTTCCAGCGTCTGGAGGCTCCGCCCAACCTTGACATGATCTCACCTTGGGGTTCGGTCCCTGACTCTGTCCTCACAGCTGAGCCCCACGGGACATGCGTCCAGTCCTCAGAGAGACTGTGGGAACCTGCTCTGGGGCAGAGGGGCCCGGTTTAGGAAGACACAGGGACTGTGACCCCCCTACAGGATATCTGCCCTCCAACCTCACACAGGTTTAAAGGGTGGACGAGCAAAAAATTCTGCTGGGATGGATGTCCCAACTCTGTTTGTAACTGGCTCCATTTCTACTGTTGTTATAATCTACTACAGGCCCAGTGCATGAAATTCGTGCACATTAAAAAGGGATTAATTAGAGGAAACATTTTAATATTGCTATTTGCCCTTTCTCTATAATAGAAGTGTCAGGGATGAAAGAAAATTAGTAAAATGTATGTGAAAATCTTTCTCCTGTTAGAGTCTGGGGCATGCTGCAGGACCCAAAGTCATGTCCTCGCACAACTCCGGTGCCTCAAAAACTCACAAGTCCCCGAACCAGCCGGTCCCAACCCCATTGGGGGAGATCCACACACCGCTGGCCCCACCCTTGTCAAGCGCCGCCCAAGCAAGGGTGGCGCCTTGAGGAACTCTGCCCCAGTCCAGGAAGTGTGGCCTGAGGTCCCCTGTCCAGCACCACCATGCAGGGGCACAGGCTCAGGTCCCCAGGCCCAGCAATGGGGTGGGATGTCCAGGCTCAGGTCCACTGGCCTGGTGCCGGGGTGGGGCGTGACCCGAGGTTCCCCGGCCCGCTGCTGGCTTGGGGGACATGGCCTGAGGTTCCCTGTCAAGCGCCACCAGGCAGGAGATGCAGCCTCAGATTCCTACTGATTGCTCGTTAAGTCTCGTTATGGGGACTTGGCCTCAGCTGTGGGTGCAGCCACCTTGTGTTACTGAATCCCTGCCTCTGCTGTGGGCACAGCCATCTTGACTGTTATGGCGTGATGAGCAATTTGCATCTTCCCTCTTGACTAGATAAGATGGTTAAGTTTAATCTAGATTATTAAATGCTGGCCAAGTGAAATTCAGAGTTGTCTGTGAGTGTGAGTGTGAGTGTGACTATCAGTGTGAGTGTGTGTATGAGTGTGTCTTTTCCTTTTGCTGCTCCTGTCCATTCCCTGTGAGACTGTTGAATATATTTGCTCTTGTTTTCATAAAATGATCACAGCCGAGATTAATTGATGAGATTGCCTGGTCTGGGCCTCAGAGAACAAGCCCAGAGCCCACACCAGCTGGACGCAGCCCTGTGAGCAGCAGACGGGGCCCTAGAAGCAGAGGGTGCACTGAGCTGGTGTTTGGGCCTCACTGCCCACCGGCACCTGTCACTGTGGGGATCGTCTCTGAACCACAGAAGACAGCAGTACTCGGGCTCGTCCTCAGGCTGCGCCCCTGAGAGGGTCAGGACAGCTTTGCCCCCGTGGATGGAGCCTGGGATCCGGGCCGGCGTCCAGGAGTGTCTGTTGTTCGTGTTGTAAATCAGCGCCTGGGGGACCTGGCCAGACTTCTGCTGGATCCAGTGTGGATAGTGACCATCAATGACAGCCCCTGTGCTGGAGCCACAGGTGACAGTGACAGTCGCTCCTGGGGACACGGTCATTGAAGACTCTGGAGTCACCACAGCCTGAGACCTGGACCCTGAAATCAAAACAGGCACAACCAGGAATGAAGAATAAAGGCAGAGGGACCCCCCACAGGCTGGTCTCTGAAATGGCCCTGAACCTGGGCAGAGAGCGAGGAGGAGGAGGAGGAAGAGGAGGTCAGTCCAGCTCATGGTGGAGACTTTCCAAGGTGCCTTGGTCTCTTGCACGTGCTGGTCTCGGGTGTCCCTTTATCTCCTCCCGCCACCTGGGTAAAGGGGGTGTTTGCTGGTCATTATGCAAAAGTGAGCGCACAGGACCGTCCTGTTCTGGGTCACTGTGAGGAGGAGGCGGGGGAGGCTGTGGGCTCAGAGTCTGTCACTTGAGGGGAAGCACCTGCTGTCCCCTCACACCCAGGCCATGTACATGGGCGCAGGACCCACTCAATTAGAACCATGTGAGTTGGCTTCAGGCCTGGCAGCTCTGAGAACATCCACAGCTCCCCCTGGTGACGGCCTAGGGAATAGTCACAGGAGTGGGAGCTATGTAGAGGGAATGGTGGTGGCCCATTGAAAACAAAAATAAAAATAAATATTAAAGAAAAAGACATCATGTGTGCAAATGAAGAGCCACTGAAGAAGGCTAACCCGTGGACTCTCAATCACCTGAGTCCTAGGTCACAAGGTCAGGTAGGGGCTCTGCCCAGGAGCTGTGGGGACTGTTGCTATGGGAACGGTCAGTGTGTCTGTGGACAAAGGTTCAGGAGAAGGTGACCTGGGATCTGGGCTCATCAAGACCTTCCCAGAGGGAGGGACACAGGCACCGGCTGGGAAGGCCCTGCTCCCCTTGTCCCACAGCCACCCACACCCTTGTTGTTGGAAAGCCCAGTGGGTGGGAGAGGAGAGGACACAGTCAGAGCCTGAGGCTCAGGGAACCCCACTCACGGGCACCCCCAGGGGCCTGAGTGGCGGCAGCTGTTAGAGCCTCTCACCATAGACACAGGTGCCCGCATCCTTCCCGGAGCAGCTCAGCATTCCCCAGCCACAGCCCAGCTCACTCACCCTAGAGAGACCCAAAGAGATTTCCTGGGCTCAGGCCCCCTTTCCCCTTCACGGCCCCTCTCCCTGATGGCACAGAAGGTCAGGGGCCCAGCAGAGGTGACACCAGCCCTGAGCCTGGGCTTCCTCCTGGGCCTGAGGCGCCCAGCCCCTGGCAGCCGAGTCCCTGGTCAGTGTGCACAGGCCTGGCAGGAGCCTTGGGCCAGGAGCCCGGGGAGTGAGGGGTCACTGCTCTGACCTCTGGGCGCAGAGTCCCTGCTCTGGGGATGGGCCGCCTCCTGGGAGGTCCTGGGCTCAGAACAGTTTACAAAGCTGGTTCCACATTTCACGTCAGAAACAGCCATCGCAAGGGAACTGGTCTCTTACCCATGGGTGACAGCCACCTCTCAGGGCATCATGCCCAGTGAGTGTTGGTGTTGGTTCTGTGTTTCTGAGACACAGAGACATGGGATCGAGCCTGGAAAGTGGCCCATTAGGAACCCGTGTAGTTTGCACATGGAAGTCATGTTAACAGGGTCAGACGTTGTGAGATAAGACTCAGGGAAGGCAGGTTTTTGACCCACTTCCCCATCTGTGCGTGTCACTGTGGGAGCACTACTGTACCAGATCAGACAGTAATAGTCAGCCTCGTCCTCGGGCTGCAGCCCCGAAATGAGCAGGAGCCCCGCATTCGCCGAGGCGTCTTTGGATCCAGAGAAGCGGCTGGGGACCCCGGAGCCCTGGTGCTTGCTTGAGTCTGAGTAGAAACTCAGGAGATACCGGGGAGGACTCCCTGGCTTCTGCTGGTGCCAGTATATCGTGTAGCTGCCAACACTAATGTCACTCCTCAGGGTGCAGGTAAGTCTGGCTGTGGCTCCCAGAGATGCAGAGAGGGAGGGCGGCTGAGTCACCACCAGCTTCTGGGAGAGGGACCCTGCAGACACAGACACTTGTCAGGGATGGGCAGGGACCACGGGGAGTTCCCAGGAGACTGAGCAGGAAGGAAAGAAGCCTGGTTCCAGGAGCCTCCCTACCTGTGCAGTGAGCGAGGAGAGCGAGGAGCAGAGGAGTCCAGGCCATGGTGCTCACAGCCCTGAGCCCACAGTGGGGCTGGGCTGTCCAGGCCTCCTTTTCTCCCCACCCTGTGCCAAAGGAGGGGCTGCCATGCAAATGGGAGTCCCCCCAGGGACTGCCCAGCCCCTCCCTGGTTCATGAGGCTGGACCTCAGCTCACACCCCAGACTGAGGGGCTTGGAGGTGGGCTCACCCCTTGACGGGCTCTGGGAGAAAGCACCTGCTGAGACCACACACAGGTGCCTGCTCAGGGGGCGCTGCCAGGCCTGAGAGGACAAAGCTCCTGCAGGCAGCACAGGGCTCCCCTCTGTGAATGGTCCTCCCTCAGCTGCAGTGTAAGGCCCACAGAGCAGGCCCCCAGCGCCCCCTGCTGGCCACAGGCCCCACAGCTTCAGGTCCCTCTGCTCACCTGTGTGTGGGCTCAATCAGCTGCTGTCACCCTGAGACTCTGTGGTGGGGACTGCAGTGTTCAGTCCCAGGGCCCTCTTCTGTGAAGGTCAAAGTGCACGAAGATGACATACTGAGTGGGTGTCACTTTCAATGAAGCTGGTGCCCAGGTAATGTGCAGGGAGCTTCTCCCCAACAGCACAGGGGAAGGGGCCGTGGGGCCGCTGTGAAGGGCTCATAGGGCTGCTCACTGCGTTAGGAGCCGGGTCCTGTGGCATGAGAGGCACCTGTCCTCTTTCGTGTCTGCAGGCACGCGACCCTCAGCAGCGGGGCCTTCAGGCTTCAGGAAGCACAGGGCAGAGTGAGCACCAGCCCCCCTGTGTCTGCGCTGACACCGCAGCCTACCCCCAGCTCCCTGCGGCCCCCAGATCCTCCCTGAGGGTGGCCAGGAGAGTGGGTACACTTACAGGAAAAGGGCCACTGCATGGACTTCACTAATCTGAGTGACGTGTGTGTGTGTTGGTGGAGGGGGACTTGGTCCTGATGTTCGTAGAATAAAAGTGTCTCAGGAAGAAGGAAATACCTGGCCTGCATCCCAGTGATGGCAGGTGGGGCCTCGGGGACGCAGGAGGAGGAAACAGTTACGTCCACAGCTCCGAGTGCAAACAGGCAACGGAGGATGGGACTCCTCCTCTTTGGACAAATCAGAAATTGTCGTGTCACAGGGAAGAGCCTGGCTGAGGGCTGTGAGGAGCGGACAACCTCAGGTGGGAGGGGAGAGAGGGAATCGGATTCTGAAGGACTCCGTGCTGATTAGCTCCTGGGACTCACCCTCCCTAGAGACGGAGGCCTGGGGACGGAACTCCAGGAGGAAGTTGTCACTTTTTCCTGAAACCCTCCCGTGGGGATGGAGCTAAGAGCTGAGGAGACCCAGGGAGAGAGGAGGTGAGGGAGGTACCAGCAGAGGAGGGGAGAGGGGAGGGAGGGTGTGACTGAGAGTCTGTGCAGGTTGGGACCAACCTTCTGTGGGTTTGTTCAGAGAAGGAGAAGGTTGTGTCCAGGACCAGGGTGAACACTAACATATCAGATGTGATGGGTCAGGAGTGACACAGGGTCACACACATGACATGAACTTGTGGGGGAGCATGGCTGTCTGGGTGACCGTGTGTAGTTGCAGACACAGTATGTGAGATGATAGGAAATACACGCAGGACTCATCTCCTGGCCCCGGCACAGGCTCCTGAGACACTTGTCACCCCCTGGGTAATGGGTGGGCCTGTTGCTGATGCGGGGTTGCTGGGTGGGCTCCTGGGTGAGGACAGGCCACCAGAGAGACTGGGAGGATTAGCTGCTTAGAATCCCCACACCTGCCCCTCATTTGCTAAATGGGAGAGGGCTCAGGTGCAGTTTGCAAATTCATTGGACCAAAGGGAGGGATCGTGGGAACCTTTGATTTATAGCCAAGAAGTTGTGTGAAACCTGGGACCTCCTGCCTGTGATTGGCACCTGATCTGCGGGCCGTCAGGGGACTGGCCCTTTAACTGCGGGTCTGACCGTCTCTGGGCAGATCCTGTGAGGACTGAGTGCTGTTGGAGGACATGAGCTGGTGTCAGAGAACTGTTGTCGGGAAGCCACTCCCCACACATTTGGGACCAGAAGGGGGAGCAGCAGACAAGACAAAGAATAGGAAAGAAGGGATTTTTATTTAAAAATATTCACTCAGTCCAGCCAGTAGGGTCAGTGATTGAGCGTCGACCTATGAACCAGGAGGTCACAGTCGGTTCCCGGTCAAGGCCCATGGCCGGCTGGCATTCTCAATCCCCAGGAGGGGGCCGTTCAGGGGGCCGCTAATCAATGATTCACCCTCTTCATTGGTGTTTCCATCTTTTCCTTCTTTTCCCTTCCTCTCTGAAATGAATAAAATATGCTTTAAAAGTCTTTTAAATAAAAACATTCACTCATTTCATCGGCTATCAATGTGCTCATGACAACATGCAGTATGGCTGTGGCGAGAATGAAACACGCGTGTCCGGTGAGAACACAGTCAGTTCTCAGTAGGGGGTAGTCCTCAGGATCATGAGGAAGTTATTGCTCATTTCAGTGGCATGCTCAGGAAGACTTAAAGGACGAACAGGTTAGTGGGGTATGGCTTCAATGTCTGAGTCTGAGTAGTAGTACAAGAAGAACCTGGGCGCGCTCCCTGTCTTCTGCTGGTACCAGAACATGTTATAGCTGCCAACATTGGAGCCTCTGCTCAGGGTGCAGGTGAGTCTGGCTGTGGCTCCCTGAGATGCAGAGAGGGAGGACGGCTGAGTCAGCACAGGCTGGGAGAGGGACCCTGCGGACACAGACACATGGGAGTGAGAGGAAGATCAGGGGGCAGGTTCTGTGGGTGCCTGAGGCCTGTGGCGACCTGCGCAGTGAGCGAGGAGCAGGAGGAGCCCAGGGGTCCAGGCCATGGTGCTCACAGCTGATCCTCGGTCCTCAGAGCAGAGGCTGAGCTGCTCCACGCTCCGGCTCCTCTTATCCCCACCCAGCTGGCTTTGCCTAGGAGGGGCAGCTCATGCAAATATGCCCCCCGCCCTTTTCCCAGGGGCACAGATGGGGTCTGGGGCCCTTGCCCAGGGAGGCCAGCCTGGTGCACTAGTGTCCGACGGGTGGGGCAGGGAGGAAGCAGCTGCTGGGGCCACACACAGCCACGTGCAGGGGACTCAGGCCCAGAGATGACACGCTTGCCCGGTTCTCACAAGAATCACAGGGCCCAGCCCTGGGGCCCGGGGTCCCTGGAGGGCTGCCCAGCTGGGAGCCCCTGTTTGCAGAAACCCCCATGGACGGTCTCACGGCGCCCTCTGCCGGTCCCAGGTGAGCCCCTTTTGCTGTCAGCCTGGCCCAGATCCTCGCCTTCCCGGAGTCCTTGACTCCTGTGCTTCCAGCACCCGAGGCTCTTCCTCCAGGGGAGGACCCAGGTGCGGCCTTGGGGTGACCGTCCCTGATTCGAGCTCAGGAACCGTGACCCAGGAGAGAGCCTGGGGCTGCTGTGCAGCTGGGGACACAGCGAGGGGAACAGAGAGCAAAGTGGATCTGTCCCTGCGGGGGGCTCAGAGGAGGGGCTCACTCTGGGTGCTGAGTGTGAAGGGACGCTCATGAAGGGGACACAGACCTTGACAGGAGCAGCTGGAGGGGGAGGGCTGCTCGCCTGCCAGAGCAGGGAGGGGGCAGGACCAGAACACTGCGGAGAAGTGGGTCCTGTCCGTTCACTGTGACTTTGTTCTGGTTGAAGAAGGCAGGTGGGACCCGGGAGCTCACAGGGAATGCGGCCAACCCTCCCCACCAGGGAGCTGCCTGTCAGCAGGGAAAGAGGACCAGCCTGGTTGCAGAACCCAGAGCCGCCAGCCCTTTGCTTACCCACCGGCCTTTGCGAATCTCCAGCCCGCATTACCTGTGAATGCCCACTGGGCACACCTTTTCCTATGTCCCCTGTAACGTTTGTCCTTCTACCCAATACAGTCAGCTGGCTTATGGGGGGTCAGGGCAGCAGCCTGTGAGTGCCCTGCTGTTCTCCCAGGGTGCCGGCAGGAGGGGAATCAACGCTCATATGACGCCTCCCTGTCTCCGCTGAATTGGCTCCCGTAGGGACAGGCAGTGCGGGCCCATGGCTTGTCCGGCTACACTGAGATCGTGCCGTGTGCTGCGACGTTTTTAACCCGGCTGAACCTGTGCCTGTGCCTGTGCCTGTGCCTGTGCCTGTGCCTGTGCCTGTGCCTGTGTCTGTGCCTGTGCCTGTGCCTGCGCCTGTGCCTGTGCCTGTGCCTGTGGCAGTGATTGTGCCTGTGCCTGTGCCTGTGCTGCACGTTAGAGACTTAGCTCTGTGGAAAGTTCCAGGATGAAAGGGGGCAGGGAGACCTTGCAAGGGGACGATCCGGGGCAGCCGGAGGAAATGACAACAGAGAAAACTGGGGAGGGGTGGGATGGCACCTGTCCCGAGTCAGGACATGGAGAGGCGACCAGAGGAAACCCAGGCCGGGAGAGTGGAGGAGACGGCCCGGAGTGTCACCTGCAGGAAGCAGCTCTGAGAGGCGGGGATGCACACCGCCCCCCCGACACAGGTGAGGTCAGGTGGAGGAGCAGGTGTGCGGCTGGGTGTGGGGTTTGTGGTGCATTTGTCACCGAGAGACCATGGTCTAGACGTGAAGATGCGTCAGGAAACATCAGCCTGGTCAGCGGGGCTCAGAGGCTGAGCGTTCACCTATGAACCAGGAGGTCACGGTTCCATCCCTGGTCAGGACACAGGCCCCGTTGATGCCCCGATCCCCAGTAGGAGGCGTGAGCAGGCTGCCAGTCCATGATTCTCTCTCATTGCTGATGTTTCTCTCTCTCCCTCTCCCTTCTCCTCTGAAGTCAGTAACAAAATATTTATTTCAAAAGCATTTACTTTCATACCTTCCTCTCCCCGGCCCCTCGGTCTCCCTCTCCCCCTTTTCCTCTGAAATGGGAACGGGATTTTTAGTCTGTTTCTAGAATTCTGAATCCTTAGCTGAGGCGTGAAGTGAGTTAGGATCTAGCGGTGGCCACTCGGAGGCACTGCCCCCAGATCCACGTGGACAAAGGCGTCCGTCTGCCGGAGAGCATGTGCCTGCTCCCAGCAGGAGGACTGGGGCGCGGGGGTGGGGGGGGGTGCACACCAGGGTCCTGCCGGCTTTGGGTGGGCAGGCCTCCTTTGCCCTAAGGAGCCATCACTATGTGCATCTCCGACGTCACCACGGGTTGGAGAAGGGGAAGTCACAGTGTCACCCTGAGATGATGAGACACCTGACAACCTCAATCAGAAATGTCAGAGCCCCGAGGGTGGCCACGCTGGTGGGAACACGCTGGGATACTGTAAACCTCCTCTCCCTTTGCATGCCGCCGTGCAGCGGGAGGAATGGGAGGCTGGGCCGGGGGTGTGGGGTGTGGGGTTTGAGGATGACAGCTCCCACGCAGTGGGCGTTCATCTTTGCCTAAAGTGAAGACGGGCTTCGGTATCCGTTTTAGAATGGCTAGTACACATGTGCATGACTCTGTCCCTTTCTTATTTCTTTTTAAAATATATTTTATTGATTTTTTTATAGAGAGGAAGGGAGAGAGATAGAGAGTTAGAAACATCATGCACGCCCCCTCCTGGGGATGTGCCCGCAACCCAGGTACATGCCCTTCACTGGAATCGAACCCAGGACCCTTCAGTCCACAGGCCAATGCTCTATCCACTGAGCCAAACCGGTTTTGGCAACTCTGTCCCTTTCTCTTCCTATGTCTTGGAGAACCCCAATTCTGTTAAGGACAAGTACGCACCCTAAATTATTTTAGTAGCAAACAATTAGGTCTCTTCTAGTGTAGACACTTGGGGATGTTATATGTACCGAACGTGAGTCAAGGAGAAGTGTTAACACCCAGGAAAAAGGAATTAGAAAGCTCAAAGCACAAACGATACCGATTTCCACTCTGAAACGGTGAGAAATGAGAAATCCCGGAGCGGTAGACAGGAAGCCCGGGACGTGATGGCAGATAAAACACGGAGGCACTCATCACACCTTCCACCGTGTTACAGTTGGGGTCCCGTCAGCAGGGGGGTCCTCCTGGTGTGCCACCTACAGACGTTCCGGGCACCCTCCAGGCCCTGGGGGTCATACATAGTTCCTGTGGGCGGATCTGGGTGAAGAATGGAAGCGAACTGATCCCACGGAATTAGGAGGTCTTAAAAGCCTGGATTTGGGAGACACAGGCAGGGCCCCAGGGACCCTCACATGCAGGAGGGAGACAGCGCAGCGCCCCCTGTGGGTCCCGAGAGGCACTGCCTGGCTCAGACAAGAGGGTTTCTCCTGCTTGAGAACGCCTCCCTAAGAGAATAACAGAGAGCGGGGCAGATGCTCATGTGCATCTGCGGTGAGAAGCTGGTCTCTGGGCTGAGGTGGAGCTGAGCCCAGACCACTGGCGCCCTGACACCCCCGCGCTCAGGGTCCCGTCCCGTGAAGTGTTGCCTGTGTGTGTGGACTCATGAGGGACTGTGTCTGTGCGTTTCTGTGGCCATCCAGCGGGTGAGTGGCAGGGGGTCTCTGAGCCCAGTGCTGGTTGATATATTTTGGAGTTGAGCCCCCTCCCCTCGGTCACAGGCAGGGAGACAGGAGCCCCCTCCTCAGGATGAGGGTGACCATTGCCAACACCCTCCTTTCCTTCTGCTAACATGCAGCCGCGCTGCGCCTGGGAGGACTTCTGGTTGCACTTCCCCATGTGCTTGCATCACCGTGTGAATATGTAGTACCACCCATGTACAGAGCACAGTAATAGTCGGCCTCGTCCTCGGGCTGGGCCTCCACGATGGTGAGGGCGGCTTTGTTCCCAGAGATGGAGCCAGAGAAGAGGTCAGGGACCCCAGATGGGTGCTTGTTTGTTTGGTAGATGAGCTGGCGAGGAGGCTTGCCTGCGGTCTGCTGGAACCAGCCGGGGTAGTTACCCGTAGAGACTGCCCCAGAGCTGAGGCCACAGGTGAGAGTGACTGTCCCTGCTGGAGATACTGACATGGACGGCTCCTGAGTCACCACAGTCTGAGAATCCACCGCTGAAAGCAACAGGAGAGAGACAGGTGTTATGAGGGACAATGGCCACCTGAGGCCCTACTGTTCTGTGTCCCCCAAGGATGCGGAGTCCCCTCCTCTGACCTGAGCTGTGCGCCAGGAGCTGGAGCAGAAGCACCGTCCAGACCATGGTGGGGACACTCACAGGATGTGGCTCCTCAAACTCCTGGGCTGCAGTGGGTGGTCCTGGGGCCTTTTCATGCCTCCCACACCCATTGGGGGGAGAAGGTGCCTCATGCAAATCAGCTTTCCTTCAAGTCCTGCCCCAGCTCACCCTGCTGTCCCCTTGCGGGTTGGGGGTGTAATTGAAAGAGGCAGATGCTGGGCCCTCTCACAGGCTGTCTTCCTCCTCCTCAGCTTCATCATGGTTGTAGTGACCTCCTTCCGGAACTGGGGTTCTGGGATGGAGTCGCCAAGAACAGGAGAATGGGAAGGCGAGAGGAGGAGAGAGGGAGGGAGAGGGGAGTCAGAAGGCCACATTTAAACTTCCTATCTAATAAAAGAGTAATATGCAAATGGACCATCACTCCAACACACAAAGATGGCTGCTGCCCCCATGTGGACATAAGATGGCCACCATAAGATGGCCAGCAGGGGAGGGCAGTTGGGAGGGACCAGGCCTGCAGGGGAGAGCAGTTGCGGGCGGACCAGGCCTGCAGGGGAGGGCAGTTAGGGGCAAGCAGGCTGGCTGAGGAGCAGTTAGGCATCAATCAGGCTGGCAGGGGAGTGGATAGAGGGTGATCAGACTGGCAGGCAGAAGCGGTTAGGGGCAATCAGGAAGGCAGGCAGGCGAGCAGTTGGGAGCCAGCAGTCCTGAGTTGTGAGAGGGATGTCCAACTGCCCGTTTAGGCCCAAATAGGATCAGGCCTAAACGGGCAGTTGGACATCCCTCGAGGGGTCCCAGATTGGAGGGGCTTCAGGCTGGACTGAGGGACACACACCCCCTCACCCCGTGCACGAATTTCATGCACCAGGCCTCTAGTATTTAAATAAAGGCTTAGACACTAGAGGGCAGAGCCAGCACATTGGTTTGTTACTATGGAAAATATGTTGTCAACTTAGGACCATAGATGGCAGGTTAGAACGTGGCAGAAATGATGGGCGAGGACCACCTATACCAGGTGGCAGGAGCTGAAGACAGAGCAAACGCCCGTGCATCTCACTCTCACTTTCTCCGAGGGAATCTCGTGGTTCATGGGTGAGAAGGTGGAGAGGACATATGCGACCATGCTGGTGAATCCCCGGGACTCTGTGTGCTGAGGGCTCCTTGCTGACACTGAGAAAGCCCCTCCCTCGGTGGCTCCTCTACTGTGTGCATGGAGCAGGGAGGTCACGCTGCTTCTGGCAAACTGGTCTGTGTTGTGTGCCTATCCATTTTGTAAATCAGGCCTGGACAGTGAAGTGACTCCGTGAGGGGAGGGTTGGGACATGAGACTAGAGTGGGTATCAGAGCTGAGGGCTCATGTGGCTCCAGGGGCCCAGGTGCAGGGAAGTCACACTTGAGTGAGGACCTGCCTGCCCCAGTGTGCAGGAGCCAGTGGACTGTGTGCCTAGCCTGCCTGGCCCAGAGCCCTGAGCTCTCAGACCCAGGGCACCCACGCCCCCTGCTGGTCCCAGAGCACATGTCCTCCAGCCATTTCCTCCCCCAGCCCTCCTGGAGGGGCTCTGGGTTTGAAGCTGGATCTTTTGTTTGTTTGTTTGTTTGTTTGTTGTTGCTTTTTAAATACATTTTTATTGATTTCAGAGAGGAAGGGAGTGGGACAGAGAAACAGAAACATCAGTGATGAGGGAGGATCACCAATCGGCTGCCTCCTGCACGCCCCCAACCGGGATCCAGCCGGCAACCAGGGCACGTGCCCTGACCGGGAATCAAACCGTGACCTCCTGGTTCATAGGTTGATGCCCCACCACTGAGCCACGCCGGCGGGCTTGGTGCTGGCTCTTAAGGATCTGTAGTCACGTTTATTCTCATGCCCAGTGGTTTCCCCAGTAGGGGGCATGCAAGAGGCAGCCAATCAATGATCCTCTCATCATTGATACTTCCATCTCTCTCTGCCTCCCCCCTTCTCTCTGAAATCAATAAAAATATATATTTTTTAAAAATAATAAAATGAAATTCCTTTCTATTTTCATACCCCGATAATGACATTATTTGTCTCACGGATTTTTTTTTTAATCGGGTGATCTGTGTCAACTGAAGTCCAGGGCTGGGCGGTTCTTGTCCCAGCGGAAACTTGCCCTGCTGATGCCCGTGACGTGTAGGTCAGGGAACTGTCCGGCGGTGAGTTCCGTCCATAGTTCCTTAGTGCGTTCTATTCTAATTCCATTGCATGGGGAGTCAGACCAGCATGAAGGTTCTATTCCCGGTGACAAGCCATGCACACGCGTCTCTGGCCCTCAGAGCGCTCTCCCCTGTGATTCCAGGGGGTCTCGGCGCACGAGGAGATGGAACAAACTCTGGGCGTTTTGATTGGCTGACAAAGACGTGTAGACAATGGGACAGGAGGGCGTTCTTGCTGCTTTCTGTCTGAAGACCCAACAGGACTCCACCTTCCTGGTGGGGATGAGAATTGGGGTTCGGTGGGAAGAGAACAAATGTTCCTTATTTCAGGGGAAAGGTCGGCCCACAGCCTCTAGTTTTATTCCACTCGGAAAACCGGCCGCATTTCCGCGCCATCATACCTAGGATGGTTTGTTTGTTTTCCTGGCCCTTGAGAAGCATGGAGAGAAAACTGAGATAGACCCACCGTGGATGAAGGGACTTCCAGCTAAAAGTTGCATGTGTACAAGTTGTTTTAAAATGTTCAGATGTCATAAACCCAAACTCTGGGAGATCTAGTTTTTTTTTGTGGGGGGGGGGTTATTGTTTGTTTTTTTAATCCTCATCTGAGGGTATTTTTCCATTCATTTTTAGGGAGCATGGAAGAGAGAGAGAAAGTCAGAGAGAAACCTCGATGTGAGAGAAACACATCGATTGGTTGTCTCTGGCACCTGCCCCGTCCAGGGCCTGGGTGGGGAGGAGCCTACAACGAAGGTACGTGCCCTTGACATGAATCAAAACCCGGACCTTTCAGTCTGAAGACTGTTGCTCTAGCCACACAGCAAACCAGCCTGTGCAGAGGTGGAAGTTCTTATCCCAGTTCCCCATCTGCGTGTGTCACTGTGGCCAGCGTAATTGTGCCCAATCAGACAGTAATAGTCAGCCTCGTCCTCAGGCTGCAGCCCCGAGATGAGCAGGAGCCCCTCATTGGCCGAGGCGTCTTTGGATCCAGAGAAGCGGCTGGGGACCCCGGAGCCCTGGTGCTTATCTGAGTCTGAGTAGTAATACAGGAGATACCGGGGACGGCTCCCTGGCTTCTGCTGGAACCAGTATATGTTACCAATACTGACGTCACTGCTCAGGGTGCAGATGAGTCTGGCTGTGGCTCCGGGAGATGCAGAGATGGAGGGAGGCTGAGTCATGACATGCACGGAGAGGGACCCTGCAGACACAGACACTTGTCAGTGATGGGCACGGACCTGGGGAAGTTCCCAGGAGACAGAGCAGGAAGGGAAGAAGCCTGGTCCCAGGCCTGTCCCTACCTGTGCAGTGAGCGAGGAGCTCGAGGAGCAGAGGAGTCCAGGCCATGGTGCTCACAGCCCTGAGCCCACAGTGAGGCTGGGCTGCCCAGGCCTCCTTTTCTCCCCACCCTCTGCCAAGGAGGGGCTGCCATGCAAATGGGGTCCCTCCAGGGACTGTCCAGCCCCTCTCTGGGCCCTGGGGCTGGAGCTCAGTTCACACCCCAGAATGAGTAGCATGGAGGTGGGCTCACCCCTTGGGAGACCCGGGGAGGAAGCACCTGCTGAGACAGCTCAGAGGCTATTGCTCAGGTTGGCTGCCAGCAGAGACACAGCTGGTCCCCATCAGGGCGCACAGAGGCCAGGCCCCAGGTCCAAGCTCCTGTGAATGGAAAGTCCTCAAGGAGCAGCTGTGTGGGGCCACAGGGTGATCACACAGCCCACCCTGCTGGCCACAAGACACACTACATCACCCTGGTCCAAAGCCCTGAGGCCCAGCTGGTGTCTGCTGCCCCCAGGTCACTGTCCCTGTTGCCAGTTCTTGGTCTAACTGGCAAAGACAATGGCGCTCAATGAAGCGTCTCACTCCTGGGTTGCTGTCATGAGAGGTGCCAGCATGGAAGTAACTGAGAGGTGATGGTCTGGGGACAGTTAGAAATGCTGCCTCACAGTTTCATCAAGAGTAAGCTGTGCCTGAGCCCTCACGTAAGATGTTATGATACTGAGAGTCCTAAGGGTGTTGGGGATTGAGAAGAGACATGAGCTTGGGACACACCCTGGGCCTCATCCCTATTCACAGCTGGGAGCGGGCTCCTGAAACGCATGTCACTCACGAAGCCTGTCTCTCTGGATGCGCTCATCCCTCTAATGAAGGGGTGTTGGCTGATAACACAGTGTCTTCTGGGCCGGGCCCTTTGTGACACGGTAGGTGTGGCTTTGGGGAGAGCAATCTCTTCCTCATCCCCATGCAATTGCCACACAAAGAGCTGAGGACACTGAGTGCGTGTGTGGGTGGGACATCGGCAGATCGATGGAGGGAAAAGCCACACAGGAACCATCAATGCCTGTTTGGGGACATTTTGTGTGATCACCAGTCTGGTCCTTTAAGAACACAGCCAGGGGATGGGGGTTGGACCTGAGACCCAGCCTTCCTGTCCAGGCCCCTGGAGAAAATGCTGGAGAAGCCCCGGAGGACCTTCCTTCTGGTTCCAGGATGGACCCGCCTCAGAGCAGGGCCTGCAAGCTCCATACTGTCCCACAGGCCCTTCCCGGCCAAGGCTGCAGAGGGCGCTCCTGACCTTGGGGTGAGGACAGTGACTTTCCCTCCTCCAGGGACTCAGCTGTGCTCAGCTCCCTCTGTCCCTCCCCCAGGGAAGCTGCCAGAACCCGTGACCTCCTGCTGACACGGGGGGTGTGGGTGGGAGGACTACAAGGAGATGAGCTACCAATTCATTTCTCTTGTGCTCACTTAACAAATACTCTGAACTGTGATGATGATGATGATGATGATAATTCAACCTGGAGTCACCTCCTCCCGGGAAGAGACTGGGATCCCAGGAAGGGGCTCATCCCCGGGTCTGTGCTGGGAGGAGGGCAGCGCCTGGGGCTGGGCTGGTCAGTGATGCTCAGCCTGATGTTCCAGCTGTGACCAGGGCCACTGCTGTAGCTGCCATGGAGCCCAGAATGAGAACCAACATTCCTTTCTTTTTTAAATATATTTTTATTGATGTCAGAGAGGAAGGAAGAGGCTGAGAGAGAGAAACATCAACGAGGAGAGGATCATAGAAGGGCTGCCTCCTGCACGCCCCCATTGGGGATCAAACCGCAACCTGGGCCTGTGCCCTGACCCGGAACAAAACCCTGACCTCCTGGTTCATAGGTCGATGCTCAGCAACTGAGCCATGCAGTCCGGGCTGAGGACCCCATGTCCTGAGGTTGTGGCTGTGTCATTGGGTGCAGAGTGTTGATGAGATGTCACCGGTGCTGAGGGTTGTAAATGTGGCCTTTCCACCCAGGAAAGTGCAGAGGCCTTGCCGTGTGTCCTGAGCCCCCGTCCCTGTAGGAGGAGGAGGAGGAACTGGGGACATGCAGGGACCCCTGGGCACAGCAGGGTACACACTGCAGGGCATGGGGAGGGCTTGACAGTCTCAGCATGAGCAGAGCACCCGGGAGCGTTTCCCCGGGGTCGTATTTAAATCTGAGGACAAGGGGTCTCAGTACCTTGTGGGGACGACCTGACACCCTGGTCCTTCGGACCCAGAGCTCAGGCCTCGCCTCCATCATCCCATCCCACAGCCAGACGTGTCCTCGAGGAGCTCATGTGCATGTGGCCACAGAGAGGATGTTGTTATGTTTACATGTGACACTTCCCTGCTGTCACACAGAACACACTTCATGGCTGCGTGTTGGTTTTTAATACAGATTTCAGATTTGAGCCCAAAGACCAGGATACTGTGTCAGTCACTCCTCGACTCAGAACTGAGCTTGGCCTGAATGGATCTGATTGCACCTCCTCAAGTGTCTCCATGGGAACCGTTATCCCTGAGGAATGTTACCTGTGAGAAAGTGAGCATGGCAGACATGACATGAGCCACATATCAATGGAAACGCTGACCTGACATCAGAGCTGTGACACTGTCAGGACCAGGGATCCAAGGAGAACCCGGTGCCGGATGGACACCGATCAGCACAGTCAGGGCTGAGCCAGAACTGGGCAGAGCCGCCAGCAGGGGCCAAGGTCAGGCCAGGCGAGCGGAATGGAGGTTTTTGTCTCACTTCCCTATGGGTCTGGACCACCGTGTGAGTCTTAGAGCTGTCATCCCATGTTTCACAGTAATAGTCAGCCTCGTCCTCAGGCTGCAGCCCCGAGATGAGCAGGAGCCCCGCATTGGCCGGGGTGTCTTTGGATCCAGAGAAGCGGCTGGGGACCTCAGAGCCCTGATGCTAATCTGAGTCTGAGTAGTAGGCCAGGAGGTACCGGGGAGGGCTCCCTGGCTTCTGCTGGTACCACCTTATAGCGTAGCTGCCAACACGGGAGCGACTGTTCAGCGTGCAGGTGAGTCTGGCTGTGGCTTCCGGAGATGCAGAGAGGGAGGGTGGCTGAGTCAGCACAGGCTGGGAGAGGGACCCTGCAGACACAGACACTTGTCAGTGATGAGCAGGGACCAGGGTAGGTTCCCAGGAGAATGAGCAGGAAGGGAAGAAGCCTGGTCCCAGGCCTGTCCCTACCTGTGCAGTGAGCGAGGAGCACGAGGAGCGCGAGGAGCAGAGGAGTTTAGGCCATGGTGCTCACAGCCCTGAGCCCACAGTGGGGCTGGGCTGCCCAGGCCTCCTTTTCTCCCCACCCTCTGCCAGAGGAGGGGCTGCCATGCAAATGAGAGTCCTCCAGGGACTGCCCAGCCCCTCCCTGGGCCCTGGGGCTGGAGCTCAGCTCACACCCCAGACTGAGGAGCATGGAGGTGGGTTCACCCCTTGTGGGGCCCAAGGAGGAAGCACCTGCTGAGACCACACAAGGCTCCCCGCTCAGGAGACTCTGACATCCAGAGGGGACTCAGCTGCTCAGTCTCCATCAGTGAGCACAGGGCCCAGCCTGAGGCCCAGGTGTTGAGTGAACAGTCTTCACTGAGCAGCTCTGCAGGAATCCCAGGGCAACCCAGCAGTGCCCCCTCCTGGTCATGGGAAATGGAAACTTGATAAAAACTTTGAGTGATGACCTCTAGTAAAAACAGATAAAATATCCACTTTCCTTGGAAGATACAAAATTGGCTCTGAAAGAAGTAAAGTAATTCAAAGGCCAAATTTTAGTAGAAAAATGCAACGGAACCACTCCACTGAAGAGCATAAGATACAGGCCTTTCACAGGGAACTCTACCAAACCCTAAGAGATTAGATGGCTCCAATTTAATTGTACAGATTTTTCAATAATATTTAAAAGGAAGTAGGATCTCATAGGTTTTTCTTGTTTTAATATTGATAAACACAGCTTATACATAAATTATACAAAATGAGAAATTACAGACAAATAGCTTTAAATATTACCACAAATGTTTAAAATGAAATATTAACAGATGGCCCAGCACTATTACCAAGTGTGATTTATTCCAATGATACAAGTTTTGCTTCATATTAATAACATTTTAAATGTAACACAACATAATAACACACCAGTAAATATGATCATACTAGAGGCCCTGTGCACGAAATTCCTGCATCAGGGGGAGGGGAGGGTCCCTCAGCCCTGCCTGTGCCCTCTCCCAGTCAGGGATCCCTGGGGGATGTCTGACTGCTGGCTTAGGCCCAATCCCTGCACAGGCATGGAGGCTCCCATCACTGCCCCTGTGCTTGCCAGCTGTAAGCCCAGCTTGTGGCTGAGCAGTGCTCCCCTTGTGTGAGTGCACTGACCACCAGGGGGCAGCTCCTGCCTTGAGCATCTGCCCCCTGGTGGTCAGTGAACATCATAAGTACCAACCGGTGGGATGGTCACTTCCCCTTTTATATATATACTAGAGGACCCATGCACAAAATTCGTTTACTTGGGTAGGGAGGCAGTCCCTCAGTGCAGCCTGTGTCCTCTCACATTCCAGGACCCCTCAGGGACTAAGCCATCAGTTGGACATCCTTAGCGCTGCTGTGGAGGTCAGAGAGGCTCCCGCAATCAGGGCTGCACTCTCCAGCTGTGAGCCAAGCTTCTGGCTGAGCAGTGCTCCCCCTGTGGGACTGCAATGACCACCAGGGGCCAGCTACTGCATTGAGCTTCTGCCCCCTGATGGTCACTGCGCATCATAGCGACCGGTCATTCCACCATTCGGTCAATTTGCATATTAGCCTTTTATAATATCGGATAGACAGATCACATTATTTGATCCACAGATAAACTCATAGTGTCTCAGTCGATATTCTGAAAGAGCCTTTGACCAAATCTAAGACATATGTCTAAGAAACACACATGCAGATGGAAACGGAGATGTTTACAATATGGAAACCTCACTCGCTCCACAGACATAGGACTTAGTCCTACAGCAGCTCCTTAGCGAATGGGTGGGAGGAGGACAGCTCCACAACCATCAGGAATGGCCCGTGTGACTGTCACTCCATGATGAGTCAGCACGACTCTGCACGTTTAGACGATGCAAGGACACAGGGAGGGATCAGTGGTCAGCCCTGAGCAAGGACACAGGGAGGGACAGCAGTCATTCCCAAGCCCCCGACTCTGACCCAGCCCGGGCCACTGGTCCCAGCCCAGCAGTGATGGAGGAGCATCCGGGTGAGCTCAGAGAACGGCTCCGTGGAGACCAATGGGAGGACGAGGCAGCTCCACAGCCTCTGGGACTAGGCACATGGCCGTGATGGAGACACTGGCTTCCTCAGTCACAGCCCAGGGCTGAGTTACCCCAGGGAAACCCCGCCTCAGGCCCCACCTGCTGGACAAAGAGCCCCTGTGTCCACAGCTGACAGGCCCCGGGCCTCTTGTTTCCTGTGGGTCCCTTTGTGGCGGGAGGAGTTGTGGTGGGAGACTGTGAGGACAAAGCGAGACGAGGGGTCTTCACTCCCAGGTGACGTGCCACATGACCCTGGACCCCGGGTGGCCGCAGCTACAGCAGTAGCAGCAGAGGTCACAGCTGAGCCAGCGCATGCAGCTGCCGGGGGTCCCCCATCCCAGCAGAGGGGAGGAGGCACTGGGGTGGGTACCCCGCAGGCCGGCCCCGCGGCGGGCACATTGAGAAGCAGCCTGGCTCTCAGCCTCAGCCCAGCGATGGACAGGAAGCTCCCTCACCAGACTTGAGCCAGAGGGTCCATCCCAGACCCGAGGGTCCACGGCCACGGAGGAGCGGAGGGTGGGGGCTATTCCTGGGAACTGGTGAGCCCTCTCGTGGACACTATGAATGTGCTCCACTCAGACACAGGTGGACCTGGGTCCCTGGTTCTGCCCTGACCACCATGTCCCCTGTCCCAGGGCAGCCTGCCCAGCATCCGGGAGTTTCTGCTCCATTTGAGGAAATCAAGGCTGGAGGGGACGGGGTGGAATTGAAAGAATGGGGACAGATTTTCTGAGCCAAGTTCACTGAAGTGGGTCTCGGGCTCCGGTGTCCGAGCAAGCACAGGAAGCAGCTGGCTTGTGGGAGGAGTGGGGTCTGCTAGGGGAGCCCCGTTTCAAGAGGGACAGCAGGTTTTTGTCTCAGTTCCCTACAGACCTGGAGCACTGTGTGAGCTTTCAGACTCTTGTCCCATGCTGAGCAGTAATAGTCGGCCTCGTCCTCAGCCTGCAGCCCCGAGATTGTCAGGGTGCCTGAGTTCCCAGACCTGGAGCCAGAGAATCGATCAGGGACCCCTGAGGGTCGGCTGTTAGTATAATAGATGACGGTTTTGGGGGCCTTTCCTGGGAGCTGCTGGTACCAGTACACATCGTAACCATCCCCAATGTTGGAGCTGCTTCCAGTGCAGGAGATGGTGACCCTCTGGCCCGGGGTCCCTGACACTGAGGACGGCTGAGTCAGCACAGACTGGGCCCAGGATCCTGGAAGAGGGGGAGACACAGAGAGGGTGAGTCTGGGTCTAGAGACAAGAGGAGGCAGCAGGGCCCATGAGTCTTCCCAAGGCCCCTTCCCCTGTCCCTTCTCCAGTCACCTGTGCAGTGAGCCAGGAGGGTGAGGAGGAGAGGGGCCCAGGCCATGGTGGAGGTCATCCCTGAGTCCTGCCTCCTGTGCCCATAGCTGAAGCAGAGCTCCCCACCTCTCTCCCTTCCCCTCTTCATAGTCTGCGGGAGGGAGGGCCCACTCATGCAAATGAGACCACATCTATCTGATCCCTCCCTGGGCCCTGGGGCAGATGCCTCTGCCTTAGGTTGACCCTGGGTTTGGGTAGGGCGGGGCTGTGGGGGGCCCGTTGCTAAGGGAGCACAGCGGTGAGCCCTGAGAAGGGGTACCAGGTGCTGCCAGGAAGTTGGCCTCAGTTCAAACCCCTCAGGTCCCTCAGGAGCGAGCCCAGGGCGCCCTCTAGAGTCCAGGCCCAGACACACCGTTGAGTGACATGGGGACCAAAACCCATGAGAGACCACCTCTGCCTTCCCACTGCTCTGTCCCCTGGCCCTGCCCTAGGGCCAGGCCACGGGTCCCCTCCCATGGCCTCTCCATCACCTCGGGGCAACTTCAGTCTCTACTCAGTGTCCTCAGGGGGAGTCTGGCCCAACTCCCTGGCTGGTCAGGGGTCAGGACTGGAGTGGTGTCAGGACTCAGGTCAGGGCCAGAACAGGGACAGTCCCGTGGGGGGCTTCCCCTTCTGTGGGGGACTCGGGCTCTGGCCTGTATGGGATTCATTCCTGGTGGCTGGAGGCTTCTTTCCCGTGTATCCCAGGGGCTCCAAGGAGAAAGGGGCCCTTCCCAGGTGCTGGGCAGGTGGTGGGGAGAAGCCCTCGTGTGCTTTCCTAGTCCATGGTCATGGGGAACTTCTATTTTCTGTCCACATTTCCTCCTCCTGAAACCATCGTTCTCCATGACCCGTGGGCTGTGTTTCACTCCTAGGCGTCTGTCCTCAACTCACAGTCAGACGTTGGCATTTACCTGAGAGGAAAGGGGGACATGCAGGACGTGCTGAGCAGAAATGTGGTTAAAACTTCTAATTGCTGTGACAGGGCTTTGTTTAAACTTTACATATTAGTCACCGCTCAGCCACCTTCACATGCATGCATGGCCCGGCCAGCGTAGCTCAGTGGTTGAGCATCCACCTATGAACCAGGAGGTCAGGGTTCAATTCCCGGTCAGGGCACATGCCCACGTGGGGTCCCCATCCCCCACAAGAGGGATGTACACAAGAGGAAGCTGATCCATGATTGTCTCTCATCATTGATGTTTCTCTCTTTCTCCCTCTCACTTCTTCTCTGAAATCATTAAAAAAATAATACATGTATGTTATCCTATCTAATAAAAGAGTAATTGGCAAATTGAGCATCACTCCAACACACAAGATGGCTGCCCCCATGTGGTTAAAGATGGCTGCCACAAGATTACCAGCAAGGGAGGGCAGTTGGGAGGAACCAGGCCTGCAAGGGAGGTCAGTTGGGAGCGATCAAGCCTACAGGGGAGGGCAGTTAGGGGTGACCAGGCTGGCACAGGAAGGAAGTTGGGGGCTACCAGTCCTACAGGGAAGGGCAGTTGGGGAGGACCCAGGCCTGCAGGGGAGGGCAGTTAGGGGCAAACAGGCTGGCAGGATAGCAGTTAGGCATCAATCAGGCTGGCAGGGCAGTAGTTAGGGGGTGATCATTCTGGCAGGCAGAAAGCAGTTAGGGGCAATCAGGAAGGCAGGCAGGCGAGCAGTTGTTAGCCAGCACTTCTGGATTGTGAGAGGGATGTCCTACTGCCCATTTATACCCGATCCTACCAAGATCAGACCTAAACGGGCAGTGAGACATCCCTCAAGGGGACACAGATTGGAGAGGGTGCAGGTCGGGCTGAGGGACACACACACCCATGCACGAATTTTGTGCACCGGGCCGCTAGTTGTATATAAAAGTCACCTCTATAAGGTTGATTTAAAAATTCTAGGATGATGCATGTGGATGAAAACTGTGGGTGGAGGTTTTGATGGAAAAGCATTGGAAATGCAATGCCTTCTGCTCTGGGTTGAAAAGGTGTGAACAGACGTTTTTCTAACATCACTTTCCATTTCAGGCGCCAGGTGGAAGCCATACACTGTGATCTGGTCCCTGCCGGTTGGCAATCTCAAGTCGCTGCCCAGTGACCCCCCCGAGGAGTTTCTAGGAGCTTCCATCCATCCCAGGAACAGACAGAGCTCCCAGGACAGAGTGGTGTTGGGCGGGCACAGCGTCTGTCCCTGCCCCTGGTGTCCAGCATCCTCAGGACAGAACTAGCTCCCTCAGCCACCCAGTGGCCCACTGGTTCGGCTCCGGGGAGACCCCTAAGGCATACACAGTCTTTCCCGAAAAGTTTGCTTCTTCTCTGCTTCTTCCAGCCTTTGCACCGGCCTGCTCTGCGGAGCAATCTCTGATAAGGGGAAGCAAAGGGAAGCCTGTGCTCGGTGTCCCACAAAGTCCCTGCGGGGTCACAGTCCCCAGGAAGCCATGTGTCCTTGGCTCTGCTCCATGCCCCACAGGCCGGAGCCCTGGTGCTTAATGGAGTCTGAGCAGGAGGACAGCAGGCACCGGGCAGGGCTCCCTGGCTTCTGCCTCGTGGAGGGAGGAACTCGGTCGACTTTCATCCCACGGACACAGGCGCCACAGCAGTGGGGTCCACGGGTTCCGGAAGCTCAGGGGACAGGGTGGGCACACAGCCCCATTCTTCCTGCAACTCACGCCGCAGCCGTGACCCGGAGTGGCCCTGGTCCCGGCGTTTCCCAGGGGCATCAGGCTCATTGTCATCTCAGGAGAAACGGTGCAGCCGCGGGGTCTGCTGTGATCACACATGGGTGAACGGGCAACAGTTCCCACGATTTTCTGTTGTTTTATTTCTGTTTCATTTGTCCTTAGGCTTCAGAAACATGCACGGAGGAATGGCAGTGCGTTAACAGAGTGTGCACACGTGCGAGCTATTGCTAACTGTCTACGGGGTCACGAAACCAGCAGGCTGAAGGTATTTATCCCACTCCCCGTCCGCGTGGGTCACCGTGGGAAGTGCCATCGTGCGATGTCAGACAGTAATAGTCGGCCTCGTCCTCTGGCTGCAGCCCCGCGATGAGCAGGAGCCCCGCATTGGCCGAGGCGTCCTTGGATCCAGAGAAGCGGCTGGGGACCCCCGAGCCCAAACTTGTACTTGAGAAGTAAGACAGCAGATACCGGGGACGGCTCCCTGGCTTGTGCTGGAACCAGAATATGGTTTTACCAGCAACACTGACATCACTTTTCAGGGTGCAGGGTAGTGTGGCCGTGGCTCCCAGAGACGCAGAGAGGGAGGGCGCTGAGTCAGCACAGGCTGGGCGAGCGACCCTGCGGACACAGACACATGGGGATGAGAGGAAGGCTCAGGGGGCAGGTGCTCTGGGTCCTTGAGGCCTGTCCCCACCTGTGCACTGAGCGAGGAGCACGAGGAGCACAGGGGTCCAGGCCATGGTGAGCGCAGCCCCTTCCCAGGACACAGAGCTGGGGCTGGTCTTCCCAGACCTCTATTATCCCCTCCCAGGTGGCCTCACAGGAGAATGGCTGCTCATGCAAATGTGCCCTAGGCCCTGCCCCCTCTCAGAAGAGGGGCTTATTATGCAAATATAGCCCAGGTCTCAGCCTGTCTCAGAGGAGGGGCTTCTCATGCAAATGACCCGCAGGCCCCACCCCTCTCCCAGGTGCACTGCCATTTATGACACAGGAACAGCCTGGCCTGTGTCTTCCTGCCCAGACCCCAGTGTCCACAGGGCATCTCCCAACGGGAACGTACAAGGAGGGGGGAGGACAGGGTGCGGAACATGAGAGGTAATTGGTCAAATTTCTCTCCTTTTCTTGTCCTACTTGGACCCACATCTCCCAGCAACGGGGTTACATTGTGACTACCCCAGTTCCAGCTGGGCGGGCCCTGTTACCTAAACCAAGTGACAGTCCCCTTCCTTAGGACCATGATGGTGGCATCTCATCCAGGGACCCACAGGGCCCACTTCCTCCAGAGCAGGCTCAGCATTTCCCCGGCAACTGGGGAGCATCCACCACCACCCTGTGGCCCCAGAAGGGATTTCCTGGGCTCAGGCCCCACCTTTCCCCTTAGAGAAACCCCCTCTCCCTGACTTCACGCCTGGAGATTCAGGTGCCCAGGGAGGTTACAGGTGAGCTCCGGTCCGGTAATTCATCATCCGGGGCTGAGTCCTCACCCAGCATCTCCCATCCTCATTGCCTGGCTCTGAAATGCTGTGTGCCCCGACAGTCAGCCGCATTGGCAGAAGGGGGAGCAGGGCTCAGAGTCAGTTAGCAAAGGACTCCAGCAAATGAATGAAATAAGGGGAGGGGCTACGTGAACATTCCATTTATAGCGAAACTAGGAAGAAACCTGGGACCTCCTAGGAGTGATTGGCACCTGACCTGCGGGCATCCAGTGGGACTGGCCCTTTAACTGCGGGTCTGACACATCTCTGGGCAGATCCTGTGAGGACTGAGTGCTGTTAGAGGACATCAGCTGTCAGGGAACTGCTGCGGGAAGCCCCTCCCCACACCTTGGGGACCAGAAGGGTCAGGAGGGAAGAGCTCTGGGGGAGCAGCAGACAACACACAACAGGAGGAAAGAAGTGAGATTTTGACTCAGAAATGTTCCTTCTTATGAGCATTTCCACAGACACGGGGTGGTGGGCGGGGCTCTATGACCTCCCGCGTGTGCTCCTGGGACGCCTGTTCTGCTGCTACATTGAGTGTGCCCTCCCTCCTCCCGGGGACACAGGTCCCTGCAGAGGAGCCACTGACAGAGGCCCCACAGACACTCCTCGCTGAAGGGAGGCTCAGAGCAACCACCTCGGGGCCCAGGGGTTTTGTTCCCACTTCCTCGTCCTCTGAGACACTGTGGGTAACTGAAGCTGCTCCCAGTGCCCACATCTGTATTGCAGTAATAGTCAGCCTCGTCCTCTGGTTGCAGCCCCGAGATGAGCAGGAGCCCTGCATTGGCCGAGGCGTCTTTGGACCCAGAGAAGCGGCTGGGGACCCCGGATACGTGGTACTTATCTGAGTCTGACTTATATCTCAGGAGAAATCTGGGAGGGCTCCCGGGCTCCTGTTGGAACCAGCGTATATGGTAGCTGCCAACAGAGTAGCCACTGCTCAGGGTGCAGGTGAGTCTGACTGTGTCTCCCGGAGATGCAGAGAGGGAGGGCGGCTGAGTCAGCACAGGCTGGGAGAGGGACCCTGCAGACACAGACACTTGTCGGTGATGGGCAGGGACCACGGGGAGTTCCCAGGAGACTGAGCAGGAAGGGAAGAAGCCTGGTCCCAGGAGCCTCGCTACCTGTGCAGTGAGCGAGGAGCGCGAGGAGCAGAGGAGTCCAGGCCATGGTGCTCACAGCCCTGAGCGCACAGTGGGACTGGGCTGCCCAGGCCTCCTTTTCTCCCCACCCTCTGCCAGAGGAGGGGCTGCCATGCAAATGGGAGTCCCTCCAGGGACTGCCCAGCCCCTCCCTGGTCCCTGAGGCTGGACCTCAGCTCACACCCCAGACTGAGGGGCATGGAGGTGGGCTCACCCCCTGGGGGGCCCTGGGAGGAAGCACCTGCTGAGACCACACACAGGTGCCTGCTCAGGGGGCGCTGCCAGGCCTGAGAGGACACAGCTCCTGCAGGCAGCACAGGGCTCCCCTCTGAGTGAATGGTCCTCCCTCAGCTGCAGTGTAAGGCCCACAGAGCAGGCCTCCAGCGCCCCCTGCTGGCCACAGGCCCCACAGCTTCAGGTCCCTCTGCTCACCTGTGTGTGGGCTATCAGCTGCTGTCACCCTGAGAATCTGTGGTGGGGACTGCAGTGTTCAGTCCCAGGGCCCTCTTCTGTGAAGGTCAAAGTGCAGGAAGATAACATACTGAGTGGGTGTCACTTTCAATGAAGCTGGTGCCCAGCTAATGCGCAGGGACCTTCTCCCCCAACAGCACAGGGGAAGGGGCCGTGGGGCCGCTGTGAAGGGCTCAAAGGGCTGCTCACTGCGTTAGGAGCCGGGTCCTGTGGCGTGAGAGGTGTCTGTCCCCTTTCGTCTCTGCAGACATGAGACCTTCAGCCGCGGGGCCTTCAGGCCTCAGGAAGCACAGGGCAGGGTGAGCACCAGCCCCCCTGTGTCTGCGCTGACACCACAGCCTGCCCCCCAGCTCCCTGCGGCCCCCAGATCCTCCCTGGGGGTGGCCAGGAGAGTGGGTACACTTACAGGAAAAGGGCCACTGCGTGGACTTCGCTAATCTGAGTGACGTGTGTGTGTGTTGGTGGAGGGGGACTTGGTCCTGATGTTCGTAGAATAAAAGTGTCTCAGGAAGAAGGAAATACCTGGCCTGCATCCCAGTGATGGCAGGTGGGGCCTCGGGGACGCAGGAGGAGGAAACAGTTACGTCCATAGCTCCGAGTGCAAACAGGCAACGGAGGATGGGACTCCTCCTCTTTGGACAAATCAGTAATTGTCGTGTCACAGGGAAGAGCCTGGCTGAGGGCTGTGAGGAGCGGACAACCTCAGGTGGGAGGGGAGAGAGGGAAACGGACTCTGAAGGACTCCATGCTGATTAGCTCCTGGGACTCACCCTCCCGAGAGACGGAGGCCTGGGGGACAGAACTCCAGGAGGAAGTTGTCACTTTTTCCTGAAACCCTCCCGTGGGGATGGAGCTAAGAGCTGAGGAGCCCCAGGGAGAGAGGAGGTGAGGGAGGCAGCAGCAGAGGAGGGGAGAGGGGAGGGAGGGTGGGACTGAGAGTCTGTGCTGGTTGGGACCACCCTTCTGTGGGTTTGTTCCCAGAAGGAGAAGGTTGTGTCCATGACCAGGGAGAACACTAACATATCAGATGTGATGGGTCAGGAGTGACACAGGGTCACACACATGACATTAATTTGTGGGTGAGCATGGCGGTCTGGTGACCATGTGTAGTTGCAGACACAGTATGTGAGATGATAGGAAAGAGATGCTGGTCTCGGTCCCTGGCCCCAGCACAGGCTCCTGAGACCCTTGTCACTCCCTGGGGGACGGGTGGGCCTGTTGCTGATGAGGGGACGCTGGGTGGGCTCCTGGGTGAGGACGGGCCACAGGGGAAACTGGGAGGATTAGAAGGTTAGAAACCCCACACCCGCCCCCCATTCGATTAAAGGGGAGAGGGCTGAGGTGGAGTTAGTAAATTAATTCAGCAACGTAACTGAATCACGGGAGTTTTCCTGGGAACCTTCGCTCTATAGCCCAGAAGTGGTGTGAAACCTGGGACCTCCTGCCTGTGATTGGCACCTGACCTGCGGGCCGTCAGGGGGACTGGCCCTTTAACTGCGGGTCAGACCGTCTCTGGGCAGATCGTGTGAGGACCGAGTGCTGTTGGGGGACATGAGCTGGTGTCAGAGAACTGCTGTCGGGGAGCCCCTCCCCACACCTCGGGAACCAGAAGGTCAGGAGTGAGGTTTTCTTGAGGAGAAAACAGGACAAACAATAGAAAAGAACGTGAGAGGATATTTAAAATATTCACTCAGCCCAGCCAGGATGGCTCAGTGGTTCAGCATCGACCTATGAACCAGGAGGTCACGGTTCCTTCCCGGTCAGGGCCCAGCGCGGGTCGCTGGCTGGATCCGCAGTCGGGGGTGTGCAGGGGGCAGCTGATCAATGATTCCCTCTCTTCATTGGTGTGTCTATCTCTCTCTTCTTGTCCCTTCCTCTCTGAAAGCAGTAAAAATATATTTTTAAATGTTTTAATAAAAATATTCACTCAGTTTCCTCAGCAATAAATGCGCTCGTGACAATGCCTATGAACGAGGGTTGTGGTGAGAGTGAAATTCTGATGGCAGAGCAGTGTAGTTCTGCGTGTTGGTTTGTACCACGAAATTCAGATTTCGGGGCTCAGACCAGAACCCTCTCTCAGTCCCTCCTGGACCCTGCGCTGAGCTTGGCCTGAATCACCCTGATTTGACCTCCTCAGTTGTCTTCATAGATCCAGCAGGCAGCTGCTGGGGAGCTCACCCCCTTGCAGACGGGAGGGGTTTTTGTCTCACTTCCCCACAGGCCTGCAGCACTGTGGCACCGCTGATACTGCTGTCATAGGACCCACAGTAATAATCGGCCTCGTCCTCAGCCTGCAGCCCCGAGATGGTCAGGGTGCCTGAGCTGCCTGACTTGGAGCCAGAGAATCGGTCCGGGACACCTGAGGGTCGGTTGCTATTACCATAGATGACGGTTTTGGGGGCCTTTCCTGGGAGCTGCTGGTACCAGTGCACATAGTAACCCCCAATGTTGGAGCTGCTTCCAGTGCAGGAGATGGTGACCCTCTGGCCCGGGGCCCCCGACACTGAGGACGGCTGGGTCAGCACAGGCTGGGCCCAGGATCCTGGAAGAGGGGGAGACACAGAGAAGGTGAGTCTGGGTCTAGAGACAAGAGGAGGAAGCAGGGCCCATGTGTCTTCCCAAGGCCCCTTCCCCTGTCCCTTCTCCAGTCACCTGTGCAGTGAGCCAGGAGGGTGAGGAGGAGAGGGGCCCAGGCCATGGTGGAGGTCATCCCTGAGTCCTGCCTCCTGTGCCCACAGCTGAAGCAGAGCTCCCCCATCTCTCCCTTCCCCTCTTCATAGTCTGCGGGAGGGAGGGCCCACTCATGCAAATGAGACCCCATCTATCTGATCCCTCCCTGGGCCCTGGGTCCTGCCTCCTGTGCCTGAGGATGGCAGGGTGTGGGCAGGGGTGGGGCTGTGTGGGTCCCAGGTCACAGCTGTGAGCCCTGAGCTCAGGGCACCAGGCAGGGCCAGGGAACAAGTTGCAGCTCTGATGAGGCCAGCTCTTCAGCAGCGGCCCCTGTGCGCTCCCTGGCGGCCAGGCCTGGATGCACCACTGTGTCCCCTGCTGACTAAGGCCCAGGAAGGACAGGTGCTGCCTCCCCACTACTCTGTGCAACTGACCCCCTGGCTCGGGCCATCCAGGTGCCCCCTGAGGTGGCCTCCTAGTCACCTCAGGACACTCTATGCTCCACTCCACCTCCTCCTGTGAGTCGTGGCCGTCTCTCTGGTCATTCATGGTCAGACCTGAGCTGCTGTCACTTATGGAACTTTCTTCCCAGGATCAGGCCCAGAGCAGCCTCTCTGCCCAGGAGGCGAGTCCCCTTATTGCCATGGCATTTTTTTCTATGTCTCCTGTTTGAGAAACTGTCACTCTTTCTTCAAAACTCAAAAAAAGATTCTTTCAATGCCTCCCCTTTTGTTCCGTAGATAATACATAGTGTGTTCTCCACATGCTTTTCGGTCAAGCTTTGCCTAGAAACTGGTTTCCTCATTCATTTGGAAATGGCAAAAAGTACTTCACACTCGTCTATTTTATCACCATAGGAGAGGTAGATTTCTGGGTTTTTTTGAGTCAAAACTGAGTCACTGTGATCCCAGCTCCCTGGACACGGACGGGGAGGGGACAGTGATAGCACCACTGGGATCAAGGCCTTGTGAGGGGGGATCCTAAGCGGTGAATCAAGATGACCTGGAGGAGCACTTTCTGGGATGGAAGCAGAAGGAGATGCACCGTGGCGTGTGGGGTTAGAGGTCGTTTGCAGGGCCTCAGGGCCTGTCCTTCCCTGGCGGGGGGCGAGGGAGGCAGAGGCTCCAAGGAGAAAGGACAGCATCTCCATGGCAGCCATGAGCCTGCTCCCAGGTCCTCCCTCTGGGAAAGGAGGCCAGGCTGTGGGCTTGGTGCTGCTTTCTCACTTTCCTGGAGGAATGGAGCTCAGATCATGGCCCCCTGAGGGGACTGGCTGTGGCTTTTATTGGACCTGAATGTGTCAGGACAGTGGGGAGGTCAGGGGTCAGAGCTGGTCATGGTGAGGCAGGAGGTACATTGCGGGTTTCCCTGATCAGATTCCAGACCCAAATGCACTAGTGAAGAGGGTGGAGCAGAGGGAGGCCCAGGAGCCCATTAGGGAACCTTCCCGTCTCTGTTTGCTCTGATCTGGACCCACCCCTCCCAGCCATGGGGTCAGCAGGGGATGGAGCCCAGTTCCAGCTCCTGGGAGCTCAGAGGTCCCTGGCGAGGTCCTCTCAGGGGAAATGGCAAATCGCTGCTCTGAGCAGGTGGCCGAGCTCCAGGAGAGTCCCCAAGCCCGGGCCAGGCACTGTGGCTGCCCAGGCCTCCTTCCTCCCGCCCTCTGCCAGAGGAGGGGCCGTCCCTGCACATGTGGTTCCTCCAGGGACTGCCCAGCCCCTGAGCCCTGGTGCTGGGGCTCAGCTCACCCCAGACTCAGCGGGAAGGACTGCCCTGACGGGCTGAGTCCTGGAGACGCTGCCACAAAGGCCCACAGACTGAGCCCCTCAGAACCGGGGAGATGGTGCCTCTCAGGGGTGGGGCTCAAGTCTGAGGTCAAGGTGCTGGCAGGCCCGTGCTCCCAGGGAGGCCATGGGTAGGTGCTCTCTTGTCTCTTTCCAGCTTCTGGAGGCTCTGCCCAACCTTGACATGATCTCAGCTTGGGGTTCAGTCCCTGACTCAGTCCTCACAGCTGAGCCCCCACGGGACATGCGTCCAGTCCTCAGAGAGACTGTGGGAACCTGCTCTGGGGCAGAGGGGCCCGGTTTAGGAAGACATGGGTGCTGTGACCCCCCTACAGGGTATCTGCCCTCCAACCTCACACATGTGTGAAGGGAGGACGTGAAGGAAATTCTTCTGGGATGTAGGTCCCAACTGCATCAAAATGGGTCTGTTTTCATTGATGTTACATAATACTAGTGGCCCAGTGTTTGAAATTCCTGAATGTGGGGGGGGGGGGTGTTCCCTCAGCCCAGCCTGCATCCTCTCCAATCTGGGACCCTTCGGGGATGTCCGACTGCCGCTTTTCAGGGATAGCGCCTTAACCGGCAGTCGGACATCCCTCTCGCCATCCAGGACCTCTGGCTCCTAAGCTGCCTGCCTGCCCAATCGCACCAACCACTCTGCCTGCTGGCCTTCTCACCTCCAACTGCCACCCCCACTGGCCTATCGCCCCCAACTGAGCTCCCCTGCTAGCCTCATGGCCCCCAACTGCCCTCCCTGGTGGGTCCCCCAGTCTAATTAGCACATTACCCTTTCATTAGTGTAGATTGTTAAGTTTCATCTCCACTATGAATTGCAGGCCCAGCTAAATTCAGACTTAACTATGTGTGAGTGTGTGTGTGTCTGAGTGTGTGTGTGTGAGTGTATGTGTGTATATGTGTGTGAGTGTGTGTATGAGTGTGTGTGAGTGTGTGTGAGTGTGTGTGTGAGTGTATGTGAGTGTGGGTGTGAGTGTATGTGTGTGTGAGTGTGTGTGTATGAGTGTGTGAGTGTGTGTGAGTGCGCGTGTGAGTGTATGTGTGTGTGTGTATATGAGTGTGCAGGTATGAGTGTATGTGAGTGTGAATGTGAGTTTATGTGTGTGTGAGTGTGTGTATAGGAGTGTGTGTGAGTGTGTGTGAGCGCGCGTGTGAGTGTATGTGTGGGATTGTGTGTGAGTGTTTATGAGTATATGTCAGTGTATGTGAGTGTGTGTGATTGTGTGAGTTTATGTGTGTGTATGTGTGTGTGTGTTTGTTAGTATGCGTGAGTCTATGTGTGTGTGTGTATGTGTGTGAGTGTGTCTGTATCAGGGTATGTGAGTGTGTGTGAGTGAGTGTATGTGTGAGTGTATGTGTGTGTATGTGTGTGAGTGTGTCTGTATGAGTGTATGTGAGTATATGTGTGTGTTGTGAGTGGGTGTTTATGAGTGTGTGAGTGTGTGAGTATGTATGAGTGTGTGTGACTAGATGTGTGAGTGTGTATTAGTATATGTGAGTGTATGTGTGTGAGTGTGTATGAGTGTCTGTGTGTGTGAGTATGTATGAGTGTATGTGAGTAGCTGTGTGAGTGTGTGTGTGTATGAGTATGTGTGAGTGTGAGTGTGTGTGGGTGTATGTGTGTGTGTATGTCAGTGTGTGTGAGTGATTGTATGTGTGAGTGTATGTGTATATGTATGTGTGTGAGTGTGTGCGTGAGTTTTAGAGGTGGTGTTGGTTGATTCTCTTTTCTCCTTCACGTGTTTAACTTCCTGGGTCCTGACATACGAGGGGGATTGTTACTGGACCTGGACACTGTGAAGGTTAAATGAGGAGCCCTGGGTCCCATGCACTCTTCCTTCCCTCAGGTGACCCTCCTGCTGAGCTGCCGCAGAAGGTGTGGGGGTGGGCTGTTCAGCTCCCAGAGTCCCCAGAAAACATGACCCCCTGCTCCGTGCTGCTGACACCTTCCTGGGGACAGTGATTGTCACCAGCTGGTGCCCTTCACATGGGTGTGAGACAAGCCCCTGCCGGGGTCTGCTCACCACAGGGAGGGTGCCCAGGGCTCAGGGAGTGATATTAATATCAGTGCGGGTACGAACTAAACTGCGTTCTTATTTCTTAGAAAGAAATTGGCTCAGTGACTCTGATTCAGGGAATGAAGTTTGAAGTAGGATGAGGAGAAGCTCTCAAAACCCTATTTCAAATCTTGCACAAATCCTTTCCCGAGGGGGGCAGTGACAGGTAACACTCCGTGTCCCTCAGTTCTGAGCTGGGAGCAGGCGGCCCTGGGGGACCAGGTGACAGAGCAGGGACTGGGGTTGTCATCGTCATCCGGCCCAGGAATGCTGAGTCATGGTTTAGAAAGCGGGTACAGGGTGACCCCGTTGCATTAGGAAACCGGGAAGAAAGGGGGAAGGTTGTGTTGAGCCCATGGAGGTAGACAACGGGGAGAGCAGGGGGTCCCCTGGTTACATCACAAGGGACAGGGGAGCCCCAATGGCCCTGCAGGAGAGGAGGCAGGTGCTCCCTCAGCTGGCCTGGCAGCTCCTAGTGTCAATGGGTTTATTCAGTCACGTGACAGCGATAGGCAACCCCTCAGGCTAGAGACCAGGGTCCTCACAGAGCCCGTGTGGGCCTGGCCAGGTGGCTCAGTGTTTGCGAGTCTACCTAGGAACCAGGAGGTCACAGTTTGATTCCCGGTCAGGGCACATGCCTGGGTTTCAAGCTCTATTCCCATGTGGGCAGGCAGGAGGCAGCCGGTCAATGATTCGCTCTCATCATTGCTATTTCTCTCTCTCTCTCTCCCTGTCTCTTCCGCGTATACTTTGCACATGGATGTTTTTTCCACAGGTTCAGTTGTGGGAACCAAGACTCTGGGAGGTGGAGGTTTTTGTCCCACTTCCCCATCTGTGTGTGTCACTGTGGGCAGCATTACTGTACCAGACCTGACAGTAATAGTCAGCCTCGTCCTCGGGCTGCAGCCCCGAGATGAGCAGGAGCCCCGCATTGGCCGAGGCGTCTTTGGATCCAGAGAAGCGGCTGGGGACCCCGGAGCCCTGGTGCTTATCTGAGTCTGATTTAAAACCCAGGAGATACCGGGGAGGGCTCCCTGGCTTCTGCTGGTACCAGCGGATAGTATAGCTGCCAACACTGAGGTCACTCCTCAGGTTGCAGATGAGTCTGGCTGTGGCTCCCAGGGATGCAGAGAGGGAGGGCGGCTGAGTCAGCACAGGCTGGGAGAGGGACCCTGCAGACACAGACACTTGTCAGTGATGGGCAGGGACCAGGGGAAGTTCCCAGGAGACAGAGCAGGAAGGGAAGAAGCCTGGTCCCAGGCCTGTCCCTACCTGTGCAGTGAGCGAGGAGCGCGAGGAGCAGAGGAGTCCAGGCCATGGTGCTCACAGCCCTGAGCCCACAGTGGGGCTGGGCTGCCCAGGCCTCCTTTTCTCCCACCCTCTGCCAGAGGAGGGGCTGCCATGCAAATGGGAGTCCTCCAGGGACTGCCCAGCCCTTCCCTGAGCCCTGGGGCTGGAGCTCAGTTTACACCCCAGACTGCGGGGCATGAAGGTGGGCTCACCCCGTGGGGGGCCCTGGGAGGAAGCACCTGCTGAGACAGCTCAGAAACTATTGCTCAGGGGTCACTGCCAGGCCTGAGTGAACACAGCTGCAGAGTCCCATGCAGGCAGCACAGGACTCCCCTCTGAGTGAATGGTCCTCCCTCAGCTGCAGTGTAAGGCCCACAGAGCAGGCCCTAGTGCCCCCTACTGGCCACAGGCCCCACAGCTTCAGGTCCCTCTGCTCACCTGTGTGTGGGCTCATTCAGCAGCTGTCACCCTGAGACTCTGTGGTGAGGATTGCAGTGTTCAGTCCCAGCGCCCTCCTTTGTGAAGGTCAAAGTGCACGAAGATGACATACTGACTCGGTGTCACTTTTTTCTGAAACCCTCATGTAGGGATGGAGCTAAGAGCTGAAGAGCCCCAGAGAGAGGAGGAGGTGAGGGAGGAAGCAGCAGAGTAGGGAACAGGGGGCAGGAGGGAGGGTGTGACTGAGAGTCTGTGCTGATTGGGACCAACCTTCTGTGGGTTTGTTCAGAGAAGGAGAAGGTTGTGTCCATGACCAGGGTGAACAGTAACGTATCAGATGTGATGGGTCAGGAGTGACACAGGGTCACACACATGACATGAACTTGTGGGGGAGCATGGCTGTCTGGGTGACCGTGTGTAGTTGCAGACACAGTATGTGAGATGATAGGAAAGACACGCTGGTCTCGGCTCCTGGCCCCGGCACAGGCTCCTGAGACACTTGTCACCCCCTGGGTTACGGGTGGGCCTGTTGCTGATGAGGGGACGCTGGGAGGGCTCCTGGGTGAGGACGGGCCACCAGAGAGACTGGGAGGATTAGAAGCTTAGAATCCCCACACCTGCCCCTCATTTGCTAAATGGGAGAGGGCTCAGGTGCAGTTTGCAAATTCATTGGACCAAAGGGAGGGATCGTGGGAACCTTTGATTTATAGCCAAGAAGTTGTGTGAAACCTGGGACCTCCTGCCTGTGATTGGCACCTGACCTGCGGGCCGTCAGGGGGACTGGCCCTTTAACTGCGGGTCTGACGGTCTGTGGGCAGATCGTGTGAGGACTGAGTGCTGTTGGAGGCCATGAGCTGGTGTCAGAGAACTGTTGTCGGGAAGCCACTCCCCACCCATTTGGGACCAGAAGGGGGAGCAGCAGACAAGACAAAGAATAGGAAAGAAGGGATTTTTATTTAAAAATATTCACTCAGTCCAGCCAGTAGGGTCAGTGATTGAGCGTCGACCTATGAACCAGGAGGTCACAGTCGGTTCCCGGTCAGGGCCCATGGCCGGCTGGCATTCTCAATCCCCAGGAGGGGGCCGTTCAGGGGGCCGCTAATTAATGATTCACCCTCTTCATTGGTGTTTCCATCTTTCCCTTCTTTTCCCTTCCTCTCTGAAATGAATAAAATATGCTTTAAAAGTCTTTTAAATAAAAACATTCACTCATTTCATCGGCTATCAATGTGCTCATGACAACATGCAGTATGGCTGTGGCAAGAATGAAACACGCGTGTCCGGTAAGAACACAGTCAGTTCTCAGTAGGGGGTAGTCCTCAGGATAGTGAGGAAGTTATTGCTCATTTCAGTGGCATGCTCAGGAAGACTTAAAGGACGAACAGGATAGTGGGGTATGGCTTCAATATCTGAGTCTGAGTAGTAGTACAAGAAGAACCTGGGCGCGCTCCCTGTCTTCTGCTGGTACCAGAACATGTTATAGCTGCCAACATTGGAGCCACTGCTCAGGGTACAGGTGAGTCTGGCTGTGGCTCCCTGAGATGCAGAGAGGGAGGACGGCTGAGTCAGCACAGGCTGGGAGAGGGACCCTGCGGACACAGACACATGGGAGTGAGAGGAAGATCAGGGGGCAGGTTCTGTGGGTGCCTGAGGCCTGTGGCGACCTGCGCAGTGAGCGAGGAGCAGGAGGATCCCAGGGGTCCAGGCCATGGTGCTCACAGCTGATCCTCGGTCCTCAGAGCAGAGGCTGAGCTGCTCCACGCTCAGGCTCCTATTATCCCCGCCCAGCTGGCTTTGCCTAGGAGGGGCAGCTCATGCAAATATGCCCCCCGCCCTTTTCCCAGGGGCACAGATGGGGTCTGGGGCCCTTGCCCAGGGAGGCCAGCCTGGTGCACTAGTGTCCGACGGGTGGGGCAGGGAGGAAGCAGCTGCTGGGGTCACACACAGCCACATGCAGGGGACTCAGGCCCAGAGATGACACGCTTGCCCGGTTCTCACAAGAATCACAGGGCCCAGCCCTGGGGCCCGGGGTCCCTGGAGGGCTGCCCAGCTGGGAGCCCCTGTTTTGCAGAAACCCCCATGGACGGTCTCGCGGCGCCCTCTGCCGGTCCCAGGTGAGCCCCTTTTGCTGTCAGCCTGGCCCAGATCCTCGCCTTCCCGGAGTCCTTGACTCCTGTGCTTCCAGCACCCGAGGCTCTTCCTCCAGGGGAGGACCCAGGTGCGGCCTTGGGGTGACCGTCCCTGATTCGGGCTCAGGAACCGTGACCCAGGAGAGAGCCTGGGGCTGCTGTGCAGCTGGGGACACAGCGAGGGGAACAGAGAGCAAAGTGGATCTGTCCCTGCGGGGGGCTCAGAGGAGGGGCTCGCTCTGGGTGCTGAGTGTGAAGGGACGTTCATGAAGGGGACACAGACCTTGACAGGAGCAGCTGGAGGGGGAGGGCTGCTCGCCTGCCAGAGCAGGGAGGGGGCAGGACCAGAGCACTGCGGAGAAGTGGGTCCTGTCCGTTCACTGTGACTTTGTTCTGGTTGAAGAAGGCAGGTGGGACCCGGGAGCTCACAGGGAATGCGGCCCATCCTCCCCACCAGGGAGCTGCCTGTCAGCAGGGAAAGAGGACCAGCCTGGTTGCAGAACCCAGAGCCGCCAGCCCTTTGCTTACCCACCGGCCTTTGCGAATCTCCAGCGACATTACCTGTGAATGCCCACTGGGCACACCTTTTCCTATGTCCCCTGTAACGTTTGTCCTTCTACCCAATACAGTCAGCTGGCTTATGGGGGGTCAGGGCAGCAGCCTGTGAGTGCCCTGCTGTTCTCCCAGGGTGCCGGCAGGAGGGGAATCAACGCTCATATGACGCCTCCCTGTCTCCGCTGAATTGGCTCCCGTAGGGACAGGCAGTGCGGGCCCATGGCTTGTCCGGCTACACTGAGATCGTGCCGTGTGCTGCGACGTTTTTAACCCGGCTGAACCTGTGCCTGTGCCTGTGCCTGTGCCTGTGCCTGTGCCTGTGCCTGTGCCTGTGCCTGTGCCTGTGTCTGTGCCTGTGCCTGTGCCTGCGCCTGTGCCTGTGCCTGTGCCAGTGATTGTGCCTGTGCCTGTGCCTGTGCTGCACGTTAGAGACTTAGCTCTGTGGAAAGTTCCAGGATGAAAGGGGGCAGGGAGACCTTGCAAGGGGATGATCCGGGGCAGCTGGAGGAAATGACAACAGAGAAAACTGGGGAGGGGAGGGATGACATGTGTACCGAGACAGGACACGGGGAGGCGACCAGAGGAACTGCAGGCCGGGAGAGTGGAGGAGACGGCCCGGAGTGTCACCTGGAGGAAGCAGCTCTGAGAGGCGGGGATGTCTCACCCCACCCAACCCACCCCACCAACCCACCCCTCCCCGCCCCAACACAGGCAAGGTCAGATGGAGGAGCAGGTGTGATGCAGGGTGTGGGGTTTCTGGTGCATTTGTCACCCCGAGACCATGGTCTAGACGTGACGATGCGTCAGGAAACATCAGCCACGCTGGAGGACTCAGAGGCTGAGCGTTCACCTATGAACCAGGAGGTCATGGTGCCATCCCTGGTCAGGACACAGGCCCCGTTGATGGCCCCGATGCCCAGTAGGGGGCGTGAGGAGGCAGCCAGTCCATGATTCTCTCTCATTGCTGATGTTTCTCTCTCTCCCTCTCCCTTCTCCTCTGAAGTCAGTAACAAAATATTTATTTCAAAAAGCATTTACTTTCATACCTTCCTCTCCCCGGCCCCCGGGTCTCCCTCTCCCCCTTTTCCTCTGAAATGGGAACGGGATTTTTAGTCTGTTTCTAGAATTCTGAATCCTTGGCTGAGGTGTGAAGTGAGTTAGGATCTAGCGGTGGCCACTCGGAGGCACTGCCCCCAGATCCACGTGGACAAAGGCGTCAGTCTGCCGGAGAGCATGTGCCTGCTCCCAGCAGGAGGACTGGGGCCCGGGGGTCGGGGGCGGGGGGGGGGCGCACACCAGGGCGCTGCCGGCTTTGGGTGGGCAGGCCTCCTTTGCCCTAAGGAGCCATCACTATGTGCATCTCCGACGTCACCACGGGTTGGAGAAGGGGAAGTCACAGTGTCACCATGAGATGAGGAGACACCTGACAACCTCAATCAGAAATGTCAGCAGCCCCGAGGGTGGCCACGCTGGTGGGAACACGCTGGGAACTGTAAACCTCCTCTCCCTTTGCATGTCGCCATGGAGCGGGAGGAATGGGAGGCTGGGCCGGGGGTGTGGGGTGTGGGGTTTGAGGATGACAGCTCCCACGCAGTGGGCGTTCATCTTTGCCTAAAGTGAAGATGGGCTTCGGTATCCGTTTTGGAATGGCTAGTACACATGTGCATGACTCTGTCCCTTTCTTATTTCTTTTTTAAATATATTTTATTGATTTTTTATAGAGAGGAAGGGAGAGAGATAGAGAGTTAGAAACATCATGCACGCCCCCTCCTGGGGATGTGCCCGAAACCCAGGTACATGCCCTTGACTGGAATCGAACCCGGGACCCTTCAGTCCACAGGCCAATGCTCTATCCACTGAGCCAAACCGGTTTTGGCAACTCTGTCCCTTTCTCTTCCTATGTCTTGGAGATCCCCAATTCTGTTAAGGACAAGTACGCACCCTAAATTATTTTAGTAGCAAACAATTAGGTCTCTTCTAGTGTAGACACTTGGGGATGTTATATGTACCGAACGTGAGTCAAGGAGAAGTGTTAACACCCAGGAAAAAGGAATTAGAAAGCTCAAAGCACAAACGATACCGATTTCCACTCTGAAACGGTGAGAAATGAGAAATCCCGGAGCGGTAGACAGGAAGCCCGGGACGTGATGGCAGATAAAACACAGAGGCACTCATCACACCTTCCACCGTGTTACAGTTGGGGTCCCGTCAGCAGGGGGGTCCTCCTGGTGTGCCACCTACAGACGTTCCGGGCACCCTCCAGGCCCTGGGGGTCATACATAGTTCCTGTGGGCGGATCTGGGTGAAGAATGGAAGCGAACTGATCCCACGGAATTAGGAGGTCTTAAAAGCCTGGATTTGGGAGACACAGGCAGGGCCCCAGGGACCCTCACATGCAGGAGGGAGACAGCGCAGCGCCCCCTGTGGGTCCCGAGAGGCACTGCCTGGCTCAGACAAGAGGGTTTCTCCTGCTTGAGAACGCCTCCCTAAGAGAATAACAGAGAGCGGGGCAGATGCTCATGTGCATCGGTAACATTCCCCAGTCCCAACCGCAGCTGCTCTCCTGCGGTGAGAAGCTGGTCTCTGGGCTGAGGTGGAGCTGAGCCCAGACCACTGGCGCCCTGACACCCCCGCGCTCAGGGTCCCGTCCCGTGAAGTGTTGCCTGTGTGTGTGGACTCATGAGGGACTGTGTCTGTGCGTGTCTGTGGCCATCCAGCGGGTGAGTGGCAGGGGGTCTCTGAGCCCAGTGCTGGTTGATATATTTTGGAGTTGAGCCCCCTCCCCTCGGTCACAGGCAGGGAGACAGGAGCCCGGGCTCGTGGAGTCACAGTGGGGAGATGGGCATTCCTTGGCAGAGACTGCAGGGGGCACCGGGGATGGCCAGCGGGCAGGACAACGGAGCCACGGAGCCCCCTCCTCAGGATGAGGGTGACCATTGCCAACACCCTCCTTTCCTTCTGCTAACATGCAGCCGCGCTGCGCCTGGGAGGACTTCTGGTTGCACTTCCCCATGTGCTTGCATCACCGTGTGAATATGTAGTACCACCCATGTACAGAGCACAGGAGTAGTCGGCCTCGTCCTCGGGCTGGGCCTCCACGATGGTGAGGGCGGCTTTGTTCCCAGAGATGGAGCCAGAGAAGCGGTCAGGGACCCCAGATGGGCGCTTGTTTGTTTGGTAGATGAGCTGGCGAGGAGGCTTGCCTGGGGTCTGCTGGAACCAGCCGGGGTAGTTACCCGTAGAGACTGCCCCAGAGCTAAGGCCACAGGTGAGTGTGACTGTCCCTCCTGGAGATACTGACATGGACGGCTCCTGAGTCACCACAGTCTGAGAATCCACCCCTGAAACCAACAGGAGAGAGACAGGTGTTATGAGGGACAATGGTCACCTGAGGCCCTGCTGTTCTGTTTCCCCCAAGGATGCGGAGTCCCCTCCTCTGACCTGAGCTGTGCGCCAGGAGCTGGAGCAGAAGCACCGTCCAGACCATGGTGGGGACACTCACAGGATGTGGCTCCTCAAACTCCTGGGCTGCAGTGGGTGGTCCTGGGGCCTTTTCATGCCTCCCACACCCATTGGGGGGAGAAGGTGCCTCATGCAAATCAGCTTTCCTTCAAGTCCTGCCCCAGCTCACCCTGCTGTCCCCTTGCGGGTTGGGGGTGTAATTGAAAGAGGCAGATGCTGGGCCCTCTCACAGGCTGTCTTCCTCCTCCTCAGCTTCATCATGGTTGTAGTGACCTCCTTCCGGAACTGGAGTTCTGGGATGGAGTCGCTAAGAACAGGAGAATGGGAAGGTGAGAGGAGGAGAGAGGGAGGGAGAGGGGAGTCAGAAGGCCACATTTAAACTTCCTATCTAATAAAAGAGTAATATGCAAATGGACCATCACTCCAACACACAAAGATGGCTGCTGCCCCCATGTGGACATAAGATGGCCACCATAAGATGGCCAGCAGGGGAGGGCAGTTGGGAGGGACCAGGCCTGCAGGGGAGAGCAGTTGCGGGCGGACCAGGCCTGCAGGGGAGGGCAGTTAGGGGCAAGCAGGCTGGCTGAGGAGCAGTTAGGCATCAATCAGGCTGGCAGGGGAGTGGTTAGAGGGTGATCAGACTGGCAGGCAGAAGCGGTTAGGGGCAATCAGGAAGGCAGGCAGGCGAGCAGTTGGGAGCCAGCAGTCCTGAGTTGTGAGAGGGATGTCCAACTGCCCGTTTAGGCCCGAATAGGATCGGGCCTAAACGGGCAGTTGGACATCCCTCGAGGGGTCCCAGATTGGAGGGGGTTCAGGCTGGACTGAGGGACACACACCCCCTCATCCCGTGCACGAATTTCATGCACCAGGCCTCTAGTATTTAAATAAAGTCTTAGACACTGGAGGGCAGAGCCAGCACATTGGTTTGTTACTATGGAAAATATGTTGTCAACTTAGGACACTAGATGGCAGGTTAGAACGTGGCAGAAATGATGGGAGAGGACCACCTATACCAGGTGGCAGGAGCTGAAGACAGAGCAAACGCCGGTGCATCTCACTCTCACTTTCTCCGAGGGAATCTCGTGGTTCATGGGTGAGAAGGTGGAGAGGACATGTGCAACCATGCTGGTGAATCCCCGGGACTCTGTGTGCTGAGGGCTCCTTGCTGACACTGAGAAAGCCCCTCCCTCGGTGGCTCCTCTACTGTGTGCATGGAGCAGGGAGGTCACGCTGCTTCTGGCAAACTGGTCTGTGTTGTGTGCCTATCCATTTTGTAAATCAGGCCTGGACAGTGAAGTGACTCCGTGAGGGGAGGGTTGGGACATGAGACTAGAGTGGGTATCAGAGCTGAGGGCTCATGTGGCTCCAGGGGCCCAGGTGCAGGGAAGTCACACTTGAGTGAGGACCTGCCTGCCCCAGTGTGCAGGAGCCAGTGGACTGTGTGCCTAGCCTGCCTGGCCCAGAGCCCTGAGCTCTCAGACCCAGGGCACCCACGCCCCCTGCTGGTCCCAGAGCACATGTCCTCCAGCCATTTCCTCCCCCAGCCCTCCTGGAGGGGCTCTGGGTTTGAAGCTGGATCTTTTGTTTGTTTGTTTGTTTGTTTGTTGTTGCTTTTTAAATACATTTTTATTGATTTCAGAGAGGAAGGGAGTGGGACAGAGAAACAGAAACATCAGTGATGAGGGAGGATCACCAATCGGCTGCCTCCTGCACGCCCCCAACCGGGATCCAGCCAGCAACCAGGGCACGTACCCTGACCGGGAATCAAACCGTGACCTCCTGGTTCATAGGTTGATGCCCCACCACTGAGCCACGCCGGCGGGCTCAGTGCTGGCTCTTAAGGATCTGTAGTCACGTTTATTCTCATGCCCAGTGGTTTCCCCAGTAGGGGGCATGCAAGAGGCAGCCAATCAATGATCCTCTCATCATTGATACTTCCATCTCTCTCTGCCTCCCCCCTTCTCTCTGAAATCAATAAAAATATATATTTTTAAAAAATAATAAAATGAAATTCCTTTCTATTTTCATACCCCGATAATGACATTATTTGTCTCACAATTTTTTTATTTTTTTTTTATCGGGTGATCTGTGTCAACTGAAGTCCAGGGCTGGGCAGTTCTTGTCCCAGCGGAAACTTGCCCTGCTGATGCCCGTGGCGTGTAGGTCAGGGAACTGTCCGGCGGTGAGTTCCGTCCATAGTTCTCTTAGTGCGTTCTATTCTAATTCCATTGCATGGGGAGTCAGACGAGCATGAAGCTTCTATTCCCGGTGACAAGCCATGCACACGCGTCTCTGGCCCTCAGAGCGCTCTCCCCTGTGATTCCAGGGGGTCTCGGCGCACGAGGAGATGGAACAAACTCTGGGCGTTTTGATTGGCTGACAAAGACGCGTAGACAATGGACAGGAGGGCGTTCTTGCTGCTTTCTGTCTGAAGACCCAACAGGACTCCACCTTCCTGGTGGGGATGAGAATTGGGGTTCGGTGGGAAGAGAACAAATGTTCCTTATTTCAGGGGAAAGGTCGGCCCACAGCCTCTAGTTTTATTCCACACGGAAAACCGGCCGCATTTCCGCGCCATCATACCTAGGATGGGTTTGTTTGTTTTCCTGGCCCTTGAGAAGCATAGAGAGAAAACTGAGATAGACCCACCGTGGATGAAGGGACTTCCAGCTAAAAGTTGCATATGTACAAGTTGTTTTAAAATGTTCAGTTGTCATAAACCCAAACTCTGGGAGATCTAGTTTTTTTTGGGGGGGGGTTATTGTTTGTTTTTTTAATCCTCATCTGAGGGTATTTTTCCATTCATTTTTAGGGAGCATGGAAGAGAGAGAGAAAGTCAGAGAGAAACATCGATGTGAGAGAAACACATCGATTGGTTGTCTCTGGCACCTGCCCCGTCCAGGGCCTGGGTGGGGAGGAGCCTGCAACGAAGGTACATGCCCTTGACATGAATCAAACCCGGACCTTTCAGTCTGAAGACTGTTGCTCTATCCACACAGCAAACCAGCCAGGGCGGAGGTGGAAGTTCTTGTCCCAGTTCCCCATATGTGTGTGTCACTGTGGCAAATGTTATTGTGCCCAATCAGACAGTAATAGTCAGCCTCGTCCTCAGGCTGCAGCCCGGAGATGAGCAGGAGCCCCGCATTGGCCGAAGCGTCTTTGGATCCAGAGACGCGGCTGGGGACCCCGGAGCCCTGGTGCTTATCTGAGTCTGAGCTGAATCTCAGGAGATACCGGGGACGGCTCCCTGGCTTCTGCTGGAACCAGTATATATATCTGTTACCAATACTGACGTCACTGCTCAGGGTGCAGATGAGTCTGGCTGTGGCTCCGGGAAATGCAAAGACTGAGGGAGGCTGAGTCACCACATGCACGGAGAGGGACCCTGCAGACACAGACACTTGTCAGTGAGGGGCGAGGACCTGGGGAAGTTCCTAGGAGACTGAGCAGGAAGGAAAGAAGCCTGGTCCCAGGCCTGTCCCTACCTGTGCAGTGAGCGAGGATCACGAGTAGCAGAGGAGTCCAGGCCATGGTGCTCACAGCCCTGAGCCCACAGTGGGGCTGGGCTGCCCAGGCCTCCTTTTCTCCCCACCCTCTGCAGGAGGAGGGGCTGCCATGCAAATAGGAGTCCCTCCAGGGACTGCCCATCCCCTCCCTGGGCCCTAGGGCTGCAGCTCAGTTCACACCCCAGAATGAAGAGCATGGAGGTGGGCTCACCCCTTGGGAGACCCGGGGAGGAAGCACATGCTGAGACAGCACAGAGGCTATTGCTCAGGTTGGCTGCCAGCAAAGACACAGCTGATCCTCATCGGGGCGCACAGGGGCCAGCCCCCAATCCAGGCTCCTTTGAGTGCAAAGTCCTCAGTGAGCAGCTGTGTAGGGCCACAGGGTGATCACACAGCCCACCCTGCTGGCCACAGGACACACTACATCACCCTGGTCCAAAGCCCTGAGGCCCAGCTGGTGTCTGCAGCTTCCCAGGTCACTGTCCCTGTTGCCACTTCCTGGTATGACTGGCATAGACACCGTCGCTCAATGAAGCGTCTCACTCCTGGGGGGCAGCCCTAGGAGTTACCAGCATGGAAGTAACTGAGAGGTGATGATCTGGTGACAGTTAGAAATGCTGCCTCACACAGTCATAAAGAGTAAGCTGTGACCCAGCCCTCACATGAGATGTTAGGGTGCTGAGGGTCCTAAGGGTGTTGGGGATTAAGAAAGGACATGAGCTTGGGACACACCATGGGCCTCATCCCTATTCACAGCTGGGAGCAGGCTCCTGAAACGCATGTCGCTCACGAAGCCTGTCTCTCTGGATGCCCTCATCCCTCTGATGAAGGGGGTGTTGGCTGATAACGCAGTGTCTTCTGGGCCGGGCCCTTTGTGATGTGGTGGGCGAGGCTTTGGGGAGAGCAATCTCTTCCTCATCCCCATGCAATTGCCACACAAAGAGCTGAGGACACTGAGTGGGTGTGTGGGTGGGACATCTGCAGGTCGATGGAGGGAAAAGCCACACAGGAACCATCAATGCCTGTTTGGGGCATTTTGTGTGAACACCGGTCTGGCCCTTTAAGAACACAGCCATGGGATGGGAGTTAGACCTGAGACCCAGTCTTCCTGTCCAGGCCCCTGGAGAAAACGCTGGGGAAGCCCCAGAAGACCTTCCTTCTGATTCCAGGATGGACCCGCCAAGGAGCTGGGCCTGCACGCACCATAGTGTCCCACAGGGCCTCCCCGCCCAAGGCTGGAGAGGCCGCTCCTGACCTTGGGGTGAGGACAGTGACCTTCCCTCCTCCAGGGACTCAGCTGTGCACAACTCTGTCTGTCCTGCCCCTGGGGAAGCTGCCAGAACCCGTGACCTCCTGCTGACCCGGGAGTGGGGTGGGAGGACTGCCAGGACATGAGCTACCAACTCATTTCTCTTGTGCTCACTTAACAAACACTCTGAACTGTGACGATGATGATGATGATAATTCAACCTGCAGTCACCTCCTCCTGGGGAGAGACTGGGAGCCCACGAAGGGGCTCATCCCTGGGCCTGTGCTGGGAGGAGGGAAGGGCCTGGGGCTGGGCTGGTCAGTGATGCTCAGCCTCGTCCTCCAGCTGTGACCGGGGCCTCTGCTGTAGCTGACATGGAGCCCAGAATGAGAACCAACATTCCTTTCTTTTTTAAATATATTTTTATTGATGTCAGAAAGGAAGGAAGAGGTCGAGAGAAACATCAATGATGAGAGAGGATCATTGACAGGCTGCCTCCTGCACGCCCCGCACTGGGGATCAAGCCCGCACCTGGGCCTGGGCCCTGACCTCGAACACAACCCTGACTTCCTGGTTCATAGGTCGATGCTCAACCATGAGCCACCCACGCCGGGCTGAGGACCCCATGTCCTGAGGATGTGGCTGTGTCATTGTGTGCAGAGTGTTGATGAGATGTCACCGGTGCTGAGGGATCAAATGTCCCTTTTCACCCAGTGCAGAGGCCTTGCTTTGTGTCCTGGGTCCCAGTCTCTGGAGGAGGAGGAGGAGCAGGGGACATGCAGGGACCTGTGTGCACAGCAGGGTCCACGCTGCAGAGCACGGGGAGCCCACTGAGTGGGCTGCGCATGAGCAGAGCATCCGGGAGCCTTTCCCTGGGTCGTGTTAAATCCTGAGGACAGGGGGGACCCAGGACCTGGTGGGGACGACCTGACACCCTGGTCCTTCGGCCCCGGAGCTCAGGCCTCGCCTCCATCATCCCACCGCACAGCCAGACGTGTCCGCAAGGAGCTCATGTGCATGTGGCCACAGAGAGGATGTTGTTCTGTTTACATGTGACACTTCCCTGCTGTCACACAGAATACACTTCATGGCTGCGTCTTGGTTTTAATGCAGATTTCAGATTTGAGCTCAGACCAGGATCCTGTCTCAGTCATTCCTTGGCTCCCAGCTGAGCTTGGCCTGAATGGATCTGATTCCACCTCCTCAAGTGTCTCCATGGGAACCGCTATCCTGGGGAATGTTACTGAAAGGGCAGAGCAGGACGGACTCCATATTGTACTGTGTCCTCCGTCTTGTGTAACAGTTACAGAGAACAGAAAAATCAAACAATGCCGGGGAGCTTGGGGTGACACTGTGTTTGCCGGGGTGGCTTGGAGAAAGATAATTCAAATTCTAAGCCAGGCTACAAGCAGAACTTCCCTTCTTATTGAAGAGCCAGCCCTTCGTGCACTGAGTGGCTATCTTGCTGCTGGCCTTGAAAACAACACAGCTCTATCCAATTTAAAAAATGCTCCTGGCGTGGGCATATCTAGTCGCTGGCCTACCAGGTCGGACAGCGAGATTTATCTTCCTCATTGTTCAGGCAGGCTGAAGCAGGCTGGAGAGAAAATTTCTTTCTTAGTCTGGGAAGGACGGCGGAGATTTCCAGGAAGAACCATGGAGTGCACCGGTCACTTAGCCCACCCCTCAATCAGCCAATGGGAAATCAAGGGGAACTAACCCAAGGCAAAAAAAAATATATGCTGACCACATGCTGTCTTTGTATAACCAGACCCTAGCCCTCACTAATCGGAATCGGCCAACTCAGTGGTCCAAGCACCACCCCATCACCCGACCTGACCAGCCCTATAAAATTGCTGTGCTTTTGAAACTCTGGGCTCCCTTGCATCCTACCGCTGTGCCAGTGCGGGCTGAGAGACCAAGCCCGAGCTTGGATAAAGGCTCTTTGCTTTTGCATCAGACTCAGCTCCCTGGTGGTCTTTGGGGATCTTGAAATCTGGGCATAACATTACCTGTGAGAACGTGAGCATGGCAGACATGACATGACCAACAAATAAAAGGGAAATGCTGTCCTGACGTCAAAGCTGAGACACTGTCAGGACCACGGGTCCAAGGACAACGAGGTGCCAGATGGACACCTGTCAGCACAGTCAGGGCTGAGCCTGAACTGGGCAGAGCCACCAGCAGGGGCCAAGGTCAGGCCAGGAGAGCAGAGAGGAGGTTTTTGTCTCACTTCCTAGTGGGTCTGGACCACTGTGTGAGTCTTAGAGCTCTCGTCCCATATGCGACAGTAATAGTCAGCCTCGTCCTCAAGCTGCAGCCCTGAGATGAGTAGGAGCCCCCCATTGCCCGAGGCGTCTTTGGATCCAGAGAAGCGGCTGGGGACCCCGGAGCCCTGGCCCTTATCTGAGTCTGATTTAAACCTCAGGAGATACCGGGGTGGGCTCCCTGGCTTCTGCTGGTACCAGTATATAGTGTAGCTGCCAACGTTGAAGCCACTGCTCAGGGTGCAGGTGACTCCAGCTGTGGCTCCCGGAGATGCAGAGACAGAGGGCGGCTGAGTCAGCACAGGCTGGGAGAGGGACCCTGCAGACACAGACACTTGTCAGTGATGGGCAGGGACCGGGGCAAGTTCCCAGGAGACTGAGCAGGAAGGGAAGAAGCCTGGTCCCAGGCCTGTCCCTACCTGTGCAGTGAGCGAGGAGCGCGAGGAGCAGAGGAGTCCAGGCCATGGTGCTCACAGCCCTGAGCCCACAGTGTGGCTGGGCTGCCCAGGCCTCCTTTTCTCCCCACCCTCTGCCAGAGGAGGGGCTGCCATGCAAATGGGAGTGCCTCCAGGGACTGCCCAGTCCCTTCCTAAGCCCTGGGGTTGGAGCTCAGCTCACACCCCCAGACTGTGGAGCATGGAGGTGGGTCACCAGTTGGGGAGCCCTGGGAGGAAGCACCTGCTGAGACCACACACAGGTGCCTTCTCAGGGGGCACTGCCAGGCCACCAAGGACAGCAGGGAGCCCACAGTGCAGATGCCTGTGTGGGAAGGTCTCAGGGAACAGCTGTGTGCTGATCACCTGCAGTCTCACAGCGCCCCCTGCGGTGGAGAGGACACACACTCCCCTGCCCCAAAGCCCTGACAACCCAGCTAGCTGTGGGCTCCCCAGGTCTCTGTCCCTCTTCCCACGCCCACGGTCTGAGCCCAGACACTGCGATTTGATTCTCTGTATTGATCACCGGAGCAGGTCACTCTCAGGTCTGCATCTGTGTGATGTGCTTAGACATTCACAAACGACACAGTAATGTGGTTTCTCTTCCAGGAAAGATGCTGCCCAGATAAACACACAGTGAGCCTCTGTCCAACGTCACAGGTGAGGGAGCTGCTCAGGTGTGATGAGCTCCTGGGGGCTGTGCAGGTCAAGAAGGGAGAGAGGAATTTTCCAGAAATACCCTCAGGGTCGTATTCAAAGGAGGACCATTCAGCAAACATTCAAACCCTGTGAGGCATTTCAGGTTTCCATGGAGATCTGACTGGAATTAGTGATTCATTACAAACCATAAAAGGCTTCATCACTTTCACAGTTACCTGTGGAGCCTGCAGCACGTGGGTTTTTAAATTGTAGGACACGCCTTTGTATTCCAACATTTGTATGTTCTGCTTTCTGTGTACCAATGTTGTCTCCGGGTCCTAACACTTGCTTATGTTTCAAAAATTCGCTGCCTGTGCTTCCTACTCATTTCCTCATTTCAGGCAGAAGCTAAACGGTGATGGGGATGAGCTGGCAGGTGCGGGGACTGACACTCTCCCCCACACGTACACGCGTCCCACAGCCGCAGGTGAGCTCCTGAGGTAGGAGCAGGGCATTTCCCAAGACCAGGCGCAGACACTGTGGCCATCACCCCGCATGGCTCAGGGTCCCCGGGAGGAGCAGGCTGGGAGCTCCCAGGAGCAGGTGAGCATCAGAGCTCAGCACTGAGGGGCGTGGACAGTGGCTGTTCCTAGAGACCCAGTGGGCGCTGCAGCGTGAGACCCCAGGGCCCACGCAGCAGGGACAGAGGGAGCTCTCCATGCACAAAGGCCTCAGCCGCTCCTACTGAGCATGGGGAGGAGGGGGCACAGCAGGGGGAACAGCAGAAGTAGAAGCAGAGGCCACAGGCTGAGCCTTAGGGGCAGGTGCTGGGGCGCCCCTCCTGGCAGGTGAGAAGGGCTTCCTGTGGCCTCAGTCCCACAGGACACGATCTGGGGCTGCAGGCACAGGAGGGCGGGACAGGAAGCCTGGACCTCAGTGCCCGCCCAGCGGGGTGCACGGGCCCGACTTGCCCCAGGGAGCGGATCAGGGACAGCCAGGCTCCTGCTCTCCGGCTGGATGGGGGTCCCAGGCTGTGTGGATGCCCAGGTCCCACCACACACACGGGACCTCCCTGAGGGGCTCTGATGCAGGCACAGCTGGACTCGAGGCCCTGGGTCTGCCCTGCTCCATCCTGGCAGCCCAGGCAGCCGCCCCCTGACGCTCAGGAAGGTCTGCTCAGGCTGAGACAGCACACTGTGCTGGGGCCACGGGCGGCCTGAAGGGCAGGTTCAAAGGGTGAGGACAGAGTTTGCAGACACAGTACCCTGGGACCCTCCAGCCGGATTCTGACCAACAAGCAAAGGCACAGCCACCTTATCAGAGGATGGGGCTGCCCCGGGCCCCACTGCAGAGGGACCACGGGTTTTTGTCTCACTTTCCCACAGGCCTGGGGTAATGTGTGAGCATCGAGATTGTCGTCATAGGACTGGCAGTGATAGTCGGCCTCGTCCTCAGCCTGCAGCCCCGTGATGGTCAAGATGGCTGAGCTGCCGGACGTGGAGCCGGAGAATCGGTCCGGGACCCCTGAGGCTCTATCGCTATCCTCATAGATGAGGAGTTTGGGGGCCTTTCCTGGGAGCTGCTGGTACCAGTACACATAGTTATTATTCCCAATGTTGGAGCTGCTTCCAGTGCAGGAGATGGTGACCCTCTGGCCCGGGGCCCCCGACACTGAGGACGGCTGAGTCAGCACAGGCTGGGCCCAGGATCCTGGAAGAGGGGGAGACACAGAGAGGGTGAGTGGGTCTAGAGACAAGAGGGGGGGGCAGGGCCCATGTGTCTTCCCAAGGCCCCTTCCCCTGTCCCTTCTCCAGTCACCTGTGCAGTGAGCCAGGAGGGTGAGGAGGAGAGGGGCCCAGGCCATCGTGGAGGTCATCCCTGAGTCCTGCCTCCTGTGCCCACAGCTGATGCAGAGCTCCCCCATCTCTCCCTTCCCCTCTTCATAGTCTGCGGGAGGGAGGGCCCACTCATGCAAATGAGCCCCCATCTATCTGATCCCTCCCTGGGCCCTGGGTCATGTCCCTCTGCCTGAGGATGGCCATTGGTATGGGGAGAGATGTGGCCGGTGGGGCCCAGGTTTGGGAAGTCACAGATGACAGCCCTGAGCAGATGGTCCTGCACTTTGTCAGGGGATTGGTCCAGCTCTGATCACCCCAGCTCCCTGAGGAAGGAACCCTCAGGGCCCTCTAGTTTCCAGGCCCAGACAAACCACTGAGTGACATTGGGGACCAGAGTCCATGAGAGACCACCTCTGCCTTCCTACTTCTCTGTCCACTGCCCCTGCCCTAGGGCCAGGCCAGGGGCTCCCTCTTGTGGCCTCCTCTTCACCTCGGGGCATCTTCAGTCTCTACTCAGCATTCTCAGGGGGAGGTTGACCCAACTCCCTGGGCTGCTCAGGGGTCAGGACTCAAGTAACGTCAGGGGTCAGGCAGGGCCAGAGCAGGGACAGCCCCGTGGAGGCCTATCCCCTTCTGTGTAGGACACAGGTTCTTTCTTCTCTGGTGGCTGGAGGCCTCCTTCTCTGTGGCTGCCCAGTCGAACTGAGAAGCAAGGCGCCCTTCCCTGGGGCTGGGTAGGTGGTGGGGAGAAGCCCTCGTGTGCTTTCTTAGTCCGTGGTCATGGGTAACTTCTATTTTCTGTCCACATTTCCTCCTCCTGAAACCATCGTTCTCCATGACCCGTGGGCTGTGGTTCACTCCTAGGAGTCAGTTCACAACTCACAGGCAGATGTTGGCATTTCTCTGAGACGAAAGGGGGACATGCAGGACGTGCTGAGCAGAAATGTGGTTAAAACTTCTAATTGCTGTGACAGGGCTTTGTTTAAACTTTACATATTAGTCACCAGTTAGCCACCTTCACATGCATGCATGGCCTGGCCAGCGAAGCTCAGTGGTTGAGCATCCACCTATGAACCAGGAGGTCAGGGTTCAATTCACGGTCAGGGCACATGCCCACATGGTAGGCTTCATCCCCACAAGAGGGATGTACACAAGAGGCAGCCGATCCATGATTCTCTCTCATCATTGATGTTTCTCTCTTTCTCCCTCTCACTTCTTCTCTGATATCATTTTTAAAAAATTTAATACATGTATGTTATCCTATCTAATAAAAGAGTAATTGGCAAATTGAGCATCACACCCACACACAAGATGCCTGCCCCCATGTTTTTAAAGATGGCTGCCACAAGATTGCTAGCAAGGGAGGGCAGTTGAGAGGAACCGGGCCTGCAAGGAAGGTCAGTTGGGGGCGATCAAGCCTGCAGTGGAGGGCAGTTAGAGGTGACCAGGCTGGCAGAGGAAGGAAGTTGGGGCGACCAGTCCTGCAGGGAAGAGCACCTGCGGGTACCCAGGCCTGCAGGGGAGAAAGGATGAGGGGGGGAGACCCAGGCCTGCAGGTGAGGGCAGTTAAGGGCAAACAGGCTGGCAGGGGAGCAGTTAGGCATCAATCAGGCTGGCAGGGGAGTGGTTAGGGGGTGATCAGGCAGGCAGATATAAGCAGTTAGGGGCAATCAGGAAGGCAGGCAGGCGAGCAGTTGGGAGCCAGCAGTCTGGATTGTGAGAGGGATGTCTGACTGCCCGTTTAGGCCTGATCCTGGTAGGATCAGGTATAAACGGGCAGTCAGACATCCTTAAAGGCGTCCCAGATTGGAGAGTGTGCAAGCTGGCCTGAAGGACACACACACCCATGCACAAATTTTGTGCACCGGGCCTCTAGTTGTATATAAAAGTCACTTCTATAAGGTTAATTTAAACATTCTAGGATGATGCATGTGGATGAAAACTGTGGGTGGAGGTTTTTATGGAAAAGCATTGGAAGTACAATGCCTTCTGCTCTGGGTTGAAAATGTGTGAACAGATGTTTTTCTAACATCACTTTCCATTTCAGGTGTGAGTTGGGAGCCGTACACTGTGATCTGTTCCCTGCCAGTTAGCAATCCCGAGTCACTGCCCAGTGAACCCCCTGAGGAGTTTCTAGGAGCTTCCATCCATCCCAAGAACAGACAGAGCTCCCAGGACAGAGTGGTGTTGGGCGGGCACAGAGTCCGTCCCTGCGCGTGGTGTCCAGCATCCTCAGGACAGAACTAGCTCCCTCAGCCACCCAGTGGCTCACTGGTTCTGCTCCAGGGAGACCCCTAAGGCATACACAGCCTTTCCCGCAAAGTTTGCTTGTCTCTGCTTCTTCTGGCCTTTGCAACGGCCTGCTCTGCGGAGCAATCTCTGATAAGGGGCAGCAAAGGGAAGCCTGTGCTCGGTGTCCCACAAAGTCCCTGCGGGGTCACAGTCCCCAGGAAGTCATGTGTCCTTGGCCCTGCTTAATGCCCCACAGGCCGGAGCCCTGGTGCTTAATGGCCTCTGAGCAGGAGGACAGCAGGCACCGGGCAGGGCTCCCTGGCTTCTGCCTCGTGGAGGGAGGAACTCTGTCCACTTTCATCCCACGGGCACACGCGCTACAGCGGTGGGGTCCCCGGGTTCCGGAAGCTCAGGGCACAGGGTGGGCACACAGCCCCCTTCTTCCTGCAACTCACACCGCAGCCGTGACCCGGAGGGGCCCTGGTCCCGGCGTTTCCCAGGGGCATCAGGCTCATTGTCATCTCAGGGGAAACGGTGCAGGCTGCGGGGTCTGCTGTGATCACACATGGGTGAACACGCAACATTTCCCACGATTTTCTGTTGTTTTATTTCTGTTTTATTTGTCCTTAGGCTTCAGAAACATGCACGGAGGAATGGCAGTGGGTTAACAGAGTGTGCACAGGTGCGAGCTATTGCTAACTGTCCACGTGGTCACGAAACCAGCAGGCTGAGGTTTTTGTCCCACTCCCCGTCCGCGTGGGTCACTGTGGGAAGCGCCGTCGTGCGAGGTCAGACAGTAATAGTCGGCCTCGTCCTCTGGCTGCAGCCCCGCGAGGAGCAGGAGCCCCGCATTGGCCGAGACGTCTTTGGACCCAGAGAAGCAGCTGGGGACCCCCGAGCCCAAACTTGTACTTGAGAAGTAATACAGCAGATACCGGGGACGGCTCCCTGGCTTCTGCTGGAACCAGAGTATGGTTTTACCAGGAACACTGACGTCACTTTTCAGGGTGCAGGGGAGTGTGTCCTTGGCTCCCAGAGATGCAGAGAGGGAGGGCGCTGAGTCAGCACAGGCTGGGAGAGCGACCCTGCGGACACAGACACATGGGGGTGAGAAGAAGGCTCAGGGGGCAGGTGCTCTGGGTCCCCGAGTCCTGTCCCTACCTGTGCACTGAGCGAGGAGCACGAGGAGCACAGGGGTCCAGGCCATGGTGAGCGCAGCCCCTTCCCAGGACACAGAGCTGGGGCTGGTCTTCCCAGACCTCTCTTATCCCCTCCCAGCTGGCCTCACCGAGGAGGGGCTGCTCATGCCAATGTGCCTAGGCCCCACCCTCTCTCAGAGGAGGGGCTGCTTATGCAAATGTAGCCCAGGTCCCACCCTCTCTCAGAGGAGGGGCTGCTTATGCAAATGTAGCCCAGGTCCCACCCTCTCTCAGAGGAGGGACTGCTTATGCAAATGTAGCCCAGGTCCCACCCTCTCTCAGAGGAGGGGCTTCTCATGCAAATTATCCGCAGGCCCCGCCCCTCTCCCAGGTGCACTGCCATGTATGACACAGGAACAGCCTGGTCTGTGGCTTCCTGCGGAGACCCCAGTGTCCACAGGGCATCTCCCAACGGGAACGTACAAGGAGCGGGGAGGACAGGGTGCGGAACATGAGAGGTAATTGGTCAAATTTCTCTCCTTTTCTTGTCCTACTTGGACCCACATCTTCCAACAACGGGGTTACATTGTGACTAACCCAGTTCCAGCTGGGCGGGCCCTGTTACCTAAACCAAGTGACAATCCCCTTCCTTAGGACCATGATGGCGGCAGGGAGGTGGTGTCAGTTGTGGGGTTCCCCTCACCTTGAAAGCAGGGGTTCCTGGTCTGTGGGTCAGGAAGAGCCTCTCTCTTCCTGGGGGTCTGTCGTGTCTACGTGGGGCCTGCGACGGGGAGACGTGTTGTTCTCCTGGAGAAAGCCAGCGTGTACAGCCCGGCATCTCATCCCGGGACCCACAGGGCCCACTTCCTCTAGAGCAGGCTCAGCATTTCCCCGGCTACTGGGGAGCATCCGCCACTACCCTGTGGCCCCAGAAGGGATTTCCTGGGCTCAGGTCCCACCGTTCCCCTTAGAGAAACCCGCTCTCCCTGACTTCACGCCTGGAGATTCATGTGCCCAGGGAGGTTACAGGTGAGCTCCGGTCCGGTAATTCATCATCCGGGGCTGAGTCCTCACCCAGCATCTCCCATCCTCGTTGCCTGGCTCTGAAATGCTGTGTGCCCCGACAGTCAGCAGCATTGGCAGAAGGGGGAGCAGGGCTCAGGGGCAGTTAGCAAAGGACTCCAGCAAATGAATGAAATCAGGGGAGGGGCACGGGAACCTTCCATTTATAGCGGAACTAGGAAGAAACCTGGGACCTCCTAGGAGTGATTGGCACCTGATGTGCGGGCAGTCAGTGGGACTGGCCCTTTAACTGCGGGTCTGACACGTCTCTGGGCAGATCCTGTGAGGACTGAGTGCTGTTGGAGGACATCAGCTGGTGTCAGAGAACTACTGCGGGAAGCCCCTCCCCACACCTTGGGGACCAGAAGGGTCAGGAGGGAAGAGCTCTGGGGGAGCAGCAGACAACACACAACAGGAGGAAAGAAGTGAGATTTTGACTCAGAAATGTTCCTTCTTATGAGAATTTCCACAGACACGGGGTGGTGGGCGGGGCTCTATGACCTCCCGCGTGTGCTCCTGGGACGCCTGTTCTGCTGCTACATTGAGTGTGCCCTCCCTCCTCCCGGGGACACAGGTCCCTGCAGAGGAGCCACTGACAGAGGCCCCACAGACACTCCTCGCTGAAGGGAGGCTCAGAGCCACCACCTCGGGGCCCAGGGGTTTTGTTCCCACTTCCTCGTCCTCTGAGACACTGTGGGTAACTGAAGCTGCTCCCAGTGCCCACATCTGTATTGCAGTAATAGTCAGCCTCATCCTCTGGTTGCAGCCCCGAGATGAGCAGGAGCCCTGCATTGGCCGAGGCGTCTTTGGACCCAGAGAAGCGGCTGGGGACCCCGGATACGTGGTACTTATCTGAGTCTGACTTATATCTCAGGAGAAATCTGGGAGGGCTCCCGGGCTCCTGTTGGAACCAGCGTATATGGTAGCTGCCAACAGAGTAGCCACTGCTCAGGGTGCAGGTGAGTCTGACTGTGTCTCCCGGAGATGCAGAGAGGGAGGGCGGCTGAGTCAGCACAGGCTGGGAGAGGGACCCTGCAGACACAGACACTTGTCGGTGATGGGCAGGGACCACAGGGAGTTCCCAGGAGACTGAGCAGGAAGGGAAGAAGCCTGGTCCCAGGAGCCTCGCTACCTGTGCAGTGAGCGAGGAGCGCGAGGAGCAGAGGAGTCCAGGCCATGGTGCTCACAGCCCTGAGCGCACAGTGGGACTGGGCTGCCCAGGCCTCCTTTTCTCCCCACCCTCTGCCAGAGGAGGGGCTGCCATGCAAATGGGAGTCCCTCCAGGGACTGCCCAGCCCCTCCCTGGTCCCTGAGGCTGGACCTCAGCTCACACCCCAGACTGAGGGGCATGGAGGTGGGCTCACCCCCTGGGGGGCCCTGGGAGGAAGCACCTGCTGAGACCACACACAGGTGCCTGCTCAGGGGGCGCTGCCAGGCCTGAGAGGACACAGCTCCTGCAGGCAGCACAGGGCTCCCCTCTGAGTGAATGGTCCTCCCTCAGCTGCAGTGTAAGGCCCACAGAGCAGGCCTCCAGCGCCCCCTGCTGGCCACAGGCCCCACAGCTTCAGGTCCCTCTGCTCACCTGTGTGTGGGCTATCAGCTGCTGTCACCCTGAGAATCTGTGGTGGGGACTGCAGTGTTCAGTCCCAGGGCCCTCTTCTGTGAAGGTCAAAGTGCAGGAAGATAACATACTGAGTGGGTGTCACTTTCAATGAAGCTGGTGCCCAGCTAATGCGCAGGGACCTTCTCCCCCAACAGCACAGGGGAAGGGGCCGTGGGGCCGCTGTGAAGGGCTCAAAGGGCTGCTCACTGCGTTAGGAGCCGGGTCCTGTGGCGTGAGAGGTGTCTGTCCCCTTTCGTCTCTGCAGACATGAGACCTTCAGCCGCGGGGCCTTCAGGCCTCAGGAAGCACAGGGCAGGGTGAGCACCAGCCCCCCTGTGTCTGCGCTGACACCACAGCCTGCCCCCCAGCTCCCTGCGGCCCCCAGATCCTCCCTGGGGGTGGCCAGGAGAGTGGGTACACTTACAGGAAAAGGGCCACTGCGTGGACTTCGCTAATCTGAGTGACGTGTGTGTGTGTTGGTGGAGGGGGACTTGGTCCTGATGTTCGTAGAATAAAAGTGTCTCAGGAAGAAGGAAATACCTGGCCTGCATCCCAGTGATGGCAGGTGGGGCCTCGGGGACGCAGGAGGAGGAAACAGTTACGTCCATAGCTCCGAGTGCAAACAGGCAACGGAGGATGGGACTCCTCCTCTTTGGACAAATCAGTAATTGTCGTGTCACAGGGAAGAGCCTGGCTGAGGGCTGTGAGGAGCGGACAACCTCAGGTGGGAGGGGAGAGAGGGAAACGGACTCTGAAGGACTCCATGCTGATTAGCTCCTGGGACTCACCCTCCCGAGAGACGGAGGCCTGGGGGACAGAACTACAGGAGGAAGTTGTCACTTTTTCCTGAAACCCTCCCGTGGGGATGGAGCTAAGAGCTGAGGAGCCCCAGGGAGAGAGGAGGTGAGGGAGGCAGCAGCAGAGGAGGGGAGAGGGGAGGGAGGGTGGGACTGAGAGTCTGTGCTGGTTGGGACCACCCTTCTGTGGGTTTGTTCCCAGAAGGAGAAGGTTGTGTCCATGACCAGGGTGAACACTAACATATCAGATGTGATGGGTCAGGAGTGACACAGGGTCACACACATGACATTAATTTGTGGGTGAGCATGGCGGTCTGGTGACCATGTGTAGTTGCAGACACAGTATGTGAGATGATAGGAAAGAGATGCTGGTCTCGGTCCCTGGCCCCAGCACAGGCTCCTGAGACCCTTGTCACTCCCTGGGGGACGGGTGGGCCTGTTGCTGATGAGGGGACGCTGGGTGGGCTCCTGGGTGAGGACGGGCCACAGGGGAAACTGGGAGGATTAGAAGGTTAGAAACCCCACACCCGCCCCCCATTCGATTAAAGGGGAGAGGGCTGAGGTGGAGTTAGTAAATTAATTCAGCAACGTAACTGAATCACGGGAGTTTTCCTGGGAACCTTCGCTCTATAGCCCAGAAGTGGTGTGAAACCTGGGACCTCCTGCCTGTGATTGGCACCTGACCTGCGGGCCGTCAGGGGGACTGGCCCTTTAACTGCGGGTCAGACCGTCTCTGGGCAGATCGTGTGAGGACCGAGTGCTGTTGGGGGACATGAGCTGGTGTCAGAGAACTGCTGTCGGGGAGCCCCTCCCCACACCTCGGGAACCAGAAGGTCAGGAGTGAGGTTTTCTTGAGGAGAAAACAGGACAAACAATAGAAAAGAACGTGAGAGGATATTTAAAATATTCACTCAGCCCAGCCAGGATGGCTCAGTGGTTCAGCATCGACCTATGAACCAGGAGGTCACGGTTCCTTCCCGGTCAGGGCCCAGCGCGGGTCGCTGGCTGGATCCGCAGTCGGGGGTGTGCAGGGGGCAGCTGATCAATGATTCCCTCTCTTCATTGGTGTGTCTATCTCTCTCTTCTTGTCCCTTCCTCTCTGAAAGCAGTAAAAATATATTTTTAAATGTTTTAATAAAAATATTCACTCAGTTTCCTCAGCAATAAATGCGCTCGTGACAATGCCTATGAACGAGGGTTGTGGTGAGAGTGAAATTCTGATGGCAGAGCAGTGTAGTTCTGCGTGTTGGTTTGTACCACGAAATTCAGATTTCGGGGCTCAGACCAGAACCCTCTCTCAGTCCCTCCTGGACCCTGCGCTGAGCTTGGCCTGAATCACCCTGATTTGACCTCCTCAGTTGTCTTCATAGATCCAGCAGGCAGCTGCTGGGGAGCTCACCCCCTTGCAGACGGGAGGGGTTTTTGTCTCACTTCCCCACAGGCCTGCAGCACTGTGGCACCGCTGATACTGCTGTCATAGGACCCACAGTAATAATCGGCCTCGTCCTCAGCCTGCAGCCCCGAGATGGTCAGGGTGCCTGAGCTGCCTGACTTGGAGCCAGAGAATCGGTCCGGGACACCTGAGGGTCGGTTGCTATTACCATAGATGACGGTTTTGGGGGCCTTTCCTGGGAGCTGCTGGTACCAGTGCACATAGTAACCCCCAATGTTGGAGCTGCTTCCAGTGCAGGAGATGGTGACCCTCTGGCCCGGGGCCCCCGACACTGAGGACGGCTGGGTCAGCACAGGCTGGGCCCAGGATCCTGGAAGAGGGGGAGACACAGAGAAGGTGAGTCTGGGTCTAGAGACAAGAGGAGGAAGCAGGGCCCATGTGTCTTCCCAAGGCCCCTTCCCCTGTCCCTTCTCCAGTCACCTGTGCAGTGAGCCAGGAGGGTGAGGAGGAGAGGGGCCCAGGCCATGGTGGAGGTCATCCCTGAGTCCTGCCTCCTGTGCCCACAGCTGAAGCAGAGCTCCCCCATCTCTCCCTTCCCCTCTTCATAGTCTGCGGGAGGGAGGGCCCACTCATGCAAATGAGACCCCATCTATCTGATCCCTCCCTGGGCCCTGGGTCCTGCCTCCTGTGCCTGAGGATGGCAGGGTGTGGGCAGGGGTGGGGCTGTGTGGGTCCCAGGTCACAGCTGTGAGCCCTGAGCTCAGGGCACCAGGCAGGGCCAGGGAACAAGTTGCAGCTCTGATGAGGCCAGCTCTTCAGCAGCGGCCCCTGTGCGCTCCCTGGCGGCCAGGCCTGGATGCACCACTGTGTCCCCTGCTGACTAAGGCCCAGGAAGGACAGGTGCTGCCTCCCCACTACTCTGTGCAACTGACCCCCTGGCTCGGGCCATCCAGGTGCCCCCTGAGGTGGCCTCCTAGTCACCTCAGGACACTCTATGCTCCACTCCACCTCCTCCTGTGAGTCGTGGCCGTCTCTCTGGTCATTCATGGTCAGACCTGAGCTGCTGTCACTTATGGAACTTTCTTCCCAGGATCAGGCCCAGAGCAGCCTCTCTGCCCAGGAGGCGAGTCCCCTTATTGCCATGGCATTTTTTTCTATGTCTCCTGTTTGAGAAACTGTCACTCTTTCTTCAAAACTCAAAAAAAGATTCTTTCAATGCCTCCCCTTTTGTTCCGTAGATAATACATAGTGTGTTCTCCACATGCTTTTCGGTCAAGCTTTGCCTAGAAACTGGTTTCCTCATTCATTTGGAAATGGCAAAAAGTACTTCACACTCGTCTATTTTATCACCATAGGAGAGGTAGATTTCTGGGTTTTTTTGAGTCAAAACTGAGTCACTGTGATCCCAGCTCCCTGGACACGGACGGGGAGGGGACAGTGATAGCACCACTGGGATCAAGGCCTTGTGAGGGGGGATCCTAAGCGGTGAATCAAGATGACCTGGAGGAGCACTTTCTGGGATGGAAGCAGAAGGAGATGCACCGTGGCGTGTGGGGTTAGAGGTCGTTTGCAGGGCCTCAGGGCCTGTCCTTCCCTGGCGGGGGGCGAGGGAGGCAGAGGCTCCAAGGAGAAAGGACAGCATCTCCATGGCAGCCATGAGCCTGCTCCCAGGTCCTCCCTCTGGGAAAGGAGGCCAGGCTGTGGGCTTGGTGCTGCTTTCTCACTTTCCTGGAGGAATGGAGCTCAGATCATGGCCCCCTGAGGGGACTGGCTGTGGCTTTTATTGGACCTGAATGTGTCAGGACAGTGGGGAGGTCAGGGGTCAGAGCTGGTCATGGTGAGGCAGGAGGTACATTGCGGGTTTCCCTGATCAGATTCCAGACCCAAATGCACTAGTGAAGAGGGTGGAGCAGAGGGAGGCCCAGGAGCCCATTAGGGAACCTTCCCGTCTCTGTTTGCTCTGATCTGGACCCACCCCTCCCAGCCATGGGGTCAGCAGGGGATGGAGCCCAGTTCCAGCTCCTGGGAGCTCAGAGGTCCCTGGCGAGGTCCTCTCAGGGGAAATGGCAAATCGCTGCTCTGAGCAGGTGGCCGAGCTCCAGGAGAGTCCCCAAGCCCGGGCCAGGCACTGTGGCTGCCCAGGCCTCCTTCCTCCCGCCCTCTGCCAGAGGAGGGGCCGTCCCTGCACATGTGGTTCCTCCAGGGACTGCCCAGCCCCTGAGCCCTGGTGCTGGGGCTCAGCTCACCCCAGACTCAGCGGGAAGGACTGCCCTGACGGGCTGAGTCCTGGAGACGCTGCCACAAAGGCCCACAGACTGAGCCCCTCAGAACCGGGGAGATGGTGCCTCTCAGGGGTGGGGCTCAAGTCTGAGGTCAAGGTGCTGGCAGGCCCGTGCTCCCAGGGAGGCCATGGGTAGGTGCTCTCTTGTCTCTTTCCAGCTTCTGGAGGCTCTGCCCAACCTTGACATGATCTCAGCTTGGGGTTCAGTCCCTGACTCAGTCCTCACAGCTGAGCCCCCACGGGACATGCGTCCAGTCCTCAGAGAGACTGTGGGAACCTGCTCTGGGGCAGAGGGGCCCGGTTTAGGAAGACATGGGTGCTGTGACCCCCCTACAGGGTATCTGCCCTCCAACCTCACACATGTGTGAAGGGAGGACGTGAAGGAAATTCTTCTGGGATGTAGGTCCCAACTGCATCAAAATGGGTCTGTTTTCATTGATGTTACATAATACTAGTGGCCCAGTGTTTGAAATTCCTGAATGTGGGGGGGGGGGGGGGTGTTCCCTCAGCCCAGCCTGCATCCTCTCCAATCTGGGACCCTTCGGGGATGTCCGACTGCCGCTTTTCAGGGATAGCGCCTTAACCGGCAGTCGGACATCCCTCTCGCCATCCAGGACCTCTGGCTCCTAAGCTGCCTGCCTGCCCAATCGCACCAACCACTCTGCCTGCTGGCCTTCTCACCTCCAACTGCCACCCCCACTGGCCTATCGCCCCCAACTGAGCTCCCCTGCTAGCCTCATGGCCCCCAACTGCCCTCCCTGGTGGGTCCCCCAGTCTAATTAGCACATTACCCTTTCATTAGTGTAGATTGTTAAGTTTCATCTCCACTATGAATTGCAGGCCCAGCTAAATTCAGACTTAACTATGTGTGAGTGTGTGTGTGTCTGAGTGTGTGTGTGTGAGTGTATGTGTGTATATGTGTGTGAGTGTGTGTATGAGTGTGTGTGAGTGTGTGTGAGTGTGTGTGTGAGTGTATGTGAGTGTGGGTGTGAGTGTATGTGTGTGTGAGTGTGTGTGTATGAGTGTGTGAGTGTGTGTGAGTGCGCGTGTGAGTGTATGTGTGTGTGTGTATATGAGTGTGCAGGTATGAGTGTATGTGAGTGTGAATGTGAGTTTATGTGTGTGTGAGTGTGTGTATAGGAGTGTGTGTGAGTGTGTGTGAGCGCGCGTGTGAGTGTATGTGTGGGATTGTGTGTGAGTGTTTATGAGTATATGTCAGTGTATGTGAGTGTGTGTGATTGTGTGAGTTTATGTGTGTGTATGTGTGTGTGTGTTTGTTAGTATGCGTGAGTCTATGTGTGTGTGTGTATGTGTGTGAGTGTGTCTGTATCAGGGTATGTGAGTGTGTGTGAGTGAGTGTATGTGTGAGTGTATGTGTGTGTATGTGTGTGAGTGTGTCTGTATGAGTGTATGTGAGTATATGTGTGTGTTGTGAGTGGGTGTTTATGAGTGTGTGAGTGTGTGAGTATGTATGAGTGTGTGTGACTAGATGTGTGAGTGTGTATTAGTATATGTGAGTGTATGTGTGTGAGTGTGTATGAGTGTCTGTGTGTGTGAGTATGTATGAGTGTATGTGAGTAGCTGTGTGAGTGTGTGTGTGTATGAGTATGTGTGAGTGTGAGTGTGTGTGGGTGTATGTGTGTGTGTATGTCAGTGTGTGTGAGTGATTGTATGTGTGAGTGTATGTGTATATGTATGTGTGTGAGTGTGTGCGTGAGTTTTAGAGGTGGTGTTGGTTGATTCTCTTTTCTCCTTCACGTGTTTAACTTCCTGGGTCCTGACATACGAGGGGGATTGTTACTGGACCTGGACACTGTGAAGGTTAAATGAGGAGCCCTGGGTCCCATGCACTCTTCCTTCCCTCAGGTGACCCTCCTGCTGAGCTGCCGCAGAAGGTGTGGGGGTGGGCTGTTCAGCTCCCAGAGTCCCCAGAAAACATGACCCCCTGCTCCGTGCTGCTGACACCTTCCTGGGGACAGTGATTGTCACCAGCTGGTGCCCTTCACATGGGTGTGAGACAAGCCCCTGCCGGGGTCTGCTCACCACAGGGAGGGTGCCCAGGGCTCAGGGAGTGATATTAATATCAGTGCGGGTACGAACTAAACTGCGTTCTTATTTCTTAGAAAGAAATTGGCTCAGTGACTCTGATTCAGGGAATGAAGTTTGAAGTAGGATGAGGAGAAGCTCTCAAAACCCTATTTCAAATCTTGCACAAATCCTTTCCCGAGGGGGGCAGTGACAGGTAACACTCCGTGTCCCTCAGTTCTGAGCTGGGAGCAGGCGGCCCTGGGGGACCAGGTGACAGAGCAGGGACTGGGGTTGTCATCGTCATCCGGCCCAGGAATGCTGAGTCATGGTTTAGAAAGCGGGTACAGGGTGACCCCGTTGCATTAGGAAACCGGGAAGAAAGGGGGAAGGTTGTGTTGAGCCCATGGAGGTAGACAACGGGGAGAGCAGGGGGTCCCCTGGTTACATCACAAGGGACAGGGGAGCCCCAATGGCCCTGCAGGAGAGGAGGCAGGTGCTCCCTCAGCTGGCCTGGCAGCTCCTAGTGTCAATGGGTTTATTCAGTCACGTGACAGCGATAGGCAACCCCTCAGGCTAGAGACCAGGGTCCTCACAGAGCCCGTGTGGGCCTGGCCAGGTGGCTCAGTGTTTGCGAGTCTACCTAGGAACCAGGAGGTCACAGTTTGATTCCCGGTCAGGGCACATGCCTGGGTTTCAAGCTCTATTCCCATGTGGGCAGGCAGGAGGCAGCCGGTCAATGATTCGCTCTCATCATTGCTATTTCTCTCTCTCTCTCTCCCTGTCTCTTCCGCGTATACTTTGCACATGGATGTTTTTTCCACAGGTTCAGTTGTGGGAACCAAGACTCTGGGAGGTGGAGGTTTTTGTCCCACTTCCCCATCTGTGTGTGTCACTGTGGGCAGCATTACTGTACCAGACCTGACAGTAATAGTCAGCCTCGTCCTCGGGCTGCAGCCCCGAGATGAGCAGGAGCCCCGCATTGGCCGAGGCGTCTTTGGATCCAGAGAAGCGGCTGGGGACCCCGGAGCCCTGGTGCTTATCTGAGTCTGATTTAAAACCCAGGAGATACCGGGGAGGGCTCCCTGGCTTCTGCTGGTACCAGCGGATAGTATAGCTGCCAACACTGAGGTCACTCCTCAGGTTGCAGATGAGTCTGGCTGTGGCTCCCAGGGATGCAGAGAGGGAGGGCGGCTGAGTCAGCACAGGCTGGGAGAGGGACCCTGCAGACACAGACACTTGTCAGTGATGGGCAGGGACCAGGGGAAGTTCCCAGGAGACAGAGCAGGAAGGGAAGAAGCCTGGTCCCAGGCCTGTCCCTACCTGTGCAGTGAGCGAGGAGCGCGAGGAGCAGAGGAGTCCAGGCCATGGTGCTCACAGCCCTGAGCCCACAGTGGGGCTGGGCTGCCCAGGCCTCCTTTTCTCCCACCCTCTGCCAGAGGAGGGGCTGCCATGCAAATGGGAGTCCTCCAGGGACTGCCCAGCCCTTCCCTGAGCCCTGGGGCTGGAGCTCAGTTTACACCCCAGACTGCGGGGCATGAAGGTGGGCTCACCCCGTGGGGGGCCCTGGGAGGAAGCACCTGCTGAGACAGCTCAGAAACTATTGCTCAGGGGTCACTGCCAGGCCTGAGTGAACACAGCTGCAGAGTCCCATGCAGGCAGCACAGGACTCCCCTCTGAGTGAATGGTCCTCCCTCAGCTGCAGTGTAAGGCCCACAGAGCAGGCCCTAGTGCCCCCTACTGGCCACAGGCCCCACAGCTTCAGGTCCCTCTGCTCACCTGTGTGTGGGCTCATTCAGCAGCTGTCACCCTGAGACTCTGTGGTGAGGATTGCAGTGTTCAGTCCCAGCGCCCTCCTTTGTGAAGGTCAAAGTGCACGAAGATGACATACTGACTCGGTGTCACTTTTTTCTGAAACCCTCATGTAGGGATGGAGCTAAGAGCTGAAGAGCCCCAGAGAGAGGAGGAGGTGAGGGAGGAAGCAGCAGAGTAGGGAACAGGGGGCAGGAGGGAGGGTGTGACTGAGAGTCTGTGCTGATTGGGACCAACCTTCTGTGGGTTTGTTCAGAGAAGGAGAAGGTTGTGTCCATGACCAGGGTGAACAGTAACGTATCAGATGTGATGGGTCAGGAGTGACACAGGGTCACACACATGACATGAACTTGTGGGGGAGCATGGCTGTCTGGGTGACCGTGTGTAGTTGCAGACATACTATGTGAGATGATAGGAAATACACGCTGGTCTCGGCTCCTGGCCCCGGCACAGGCTCCTGAGACACTTGTCACCCCCTGGGTTACGGGTGGGCCTGTTGCTGATGAGGGGACGCTGGGAGGGCTCCTGGGTGAGGACGGGCCACCAGAGAGACTGGGAGGATTAGAAGCTTAGAATCCCCACACCTGCCCCTCATTTGCTAAATGGGAGAGGGCTCAGGTGCAGTTTGCAAATTCATTGGACCAAAGGGAGGGATCGTGGAAACCTTTGATTTATAGCCAAGAAGTTGTGTGAAACCTGGGACCTCCTGCCTGTGATTGGCACCTGACCTGCAGGCCGTCAGGGGGACTGGCCCTTTAACTGCGGGTCTGACGGTCTGTGGGCAGATCCTGTGAGGACCGAGTGCTGTTGGAGGACATGAGCTGGTGTCAGAGAACTGTTGTCGGGAAGCCACTCCCCACCCATTTGGGACCAGAAGGGGGAGCAGCAGACAAGACAAAGAATAGGAAAGAAGGGATTTTTATTTAAAAATATTCACTCAGTCCAGCCAGTAGGGTCAGTGATTGAGCGTCGACCTATGAACCAGGAGGTCACAGTCGGTTCCCGGTCAGGGCCCATGGCCGGCTGGCATTCTCAATCCCCAGGAGGGGGCCGTTCAGGGGGCCGCTAATTAATGATTCACCCTCTTCATTGGTGTTTCCATCTTTCCCTTCTTTTCCCTTCCTCTCTGAAATGAATAAAATATGCTTTAAAAGTCTTTTAAATAAAAACATTCACTCATTTCATCGGCTATCAATGTGCTCATGACAACATGCAGTATGGCTGTGGCAAGAATGAAACACGCGTGTCCGGTAAGAACACAGTCAGTTCTCAGTAGGGGGTAGTCCTCAGGATAGTGAGGAAGTTATTGCTCATTTCAGTGGCATGCTCAGGAAGACTTAAAGGACGAACAGGATAGTGGGGTATGGCTTCAATATCTGAGTCTGAGTAGTAGTACAAGAAGAACCTGGGCGCGCTCCCTGTCTTCTGCTGGTACCAGAACATGTTATAGCTGCCAACATTGGAGCCACTGCTCAGGGTACAGGTGAGTCTGGCTGTGGCTCCCTGAGATGCAGAGAGGGAGGACGGCTGAGTCAGCACAGGCTGGGAGAGGGACCCTGCGGACACAGACACATGGGAGTGAGAGGAAGATCAGGGGGCAGGTTCTGTGGGTGCCTGAGGCCTGTGGCGACCTGCGCAGTGAGCGAGGAGCAGGAGGATCCCAGGGGTCCAGGCCATGGTGCTCACAGCTGATCCTCGGTCCTCAGAGCAGAGGCTGAGCTGCTCCACGCTCAGGCTCCTATTATCCCCGCCCAGCTGGCTTTGCCTAGGAGGGGCAGCTCATGCAAATATGCCCCCCGCCCTTTTCCCAGGGGCACAGATGGGGTCTGGGGCCCTTGCCCAGGGAGGCCAGCCTGGTGCACTAGTGTCCGACGGGTGGGGCAGGGAGGAAGCAGCTGCTGGGGTCACACACAGCCACATGCAGGGGACTCAGGCCCAGAGATGACACGCTTGCCCGGTTCTCACAAGAATCACAGGGCCCAGCCCTGGGGCCCGGGGTCCCTGGAGGGCTGCCCAGCTGGGAGCCCCTGTTTTGCAGAAACCCCCATGGACGGTCTCGCGGCGCCCTCTGCCGGTCCCAGGTGAGCCCCTTTTGCTGTCAGCCTGGCCCAGATCCTCGCCTTCCCGGAGTCCTTGACTCCTGTGCTTCCAGCACCCGAGGCTCTTCCTCCAGGGGAGGACCCAGGTGCGGCCTTGGGGTGACCGTCCCTGATTCGGGCTCAGGAACCGTGACCCAGGAGAGAGCCTGGGGCTGCTGTGCAGCTGGGGACACAGCGAGGGGAACAGAGAGCAAAGTGGATCTGTCCCTGCGGGGGGCTCAGAGGAGGGGCTCGCTCTGGGTGCTGAGTGTGAAGGGACGTTCATGAAGGGGACACAGACCTTGACAGGAGCAGCTGGAGGGGGAGGGCTGCTCGCCTGCCAGAGCAGGGAGGGGGCAGGACCAGAGCACTGCGGAGAAGTGGGTCCTGTCCGTTCACTGTGACTTTGTTCTGGTTGAAGAAGGCAGGTGGGACCCGGGAGCTCACAGGGAATGCGGCCCATCCTCCCCACCAGGGAGCTGCCTGTCAGCAGGGAAAGAGGACCAGCCTGGTTGCAGAACCCAGAGCCGCCAGCCCTTTGCTTACCCACCGGCCTTTGCGAATCTCCAGCGACATTACCTGTGAATGCCCACTGGGCACACCTTTTCCTATGTCCCCTGTAACGTTTGTCCTTCTACCCAATACAGTCAGCTGGCTTATGGGGGGTCAGGGCAGCAGCCTGTGAGTGCCCTGCTGTTCTCCCAGGGTGCCGGCAGGAGGGGAATCAACGCTCATATGACGCCTCCCTGTCTCCGCTGAATTGGCTCCCGTAGGGACAGGCAGTGCGGGCCCATGGCTTGTCCGGCTACACTGAGATCGTGCCGTGTGCTGCGACGTTTTTAACCCGGCTGAACCTGTGCCTGTGCCTGTGCCTGTGCCTGTGCCTGTGCCTGTGCCTGTGCCTGTGCCTGTGCCTGTGTCTGTGCCTGTGCCTGTGCCTGCGCCTGTGCCTGTGCCTGTGCCAGTGATTGTGCCTGTGCCTGTGCCTGTGCTGCACGTTAGAGACTTAGCTCTGTGGAAAGTTCCAGGATGAAAGGGGGCAGGGAGACCTTGCAAGGGGATGATCCGGGGCAGCTGGAGGAAATGACAACAGAGAAAACTGGGGAGGGGAGGGATGACATGTGTACCGAGACAGGACACGGGGAGGCGACCAGAGGAACTGCAGGCCGGGAGAGTGGAGGAGACGGCCCGGAGTGTCACCTGGAGGAAGCAGCTCTGAGAGGCGGGGATGTCTCACCCCACCCAACCCACCCCACCAACCCACCCCTCCCCGCCCCAACACAGGCAAGGTCAGATGGAGGAGCAGGTGTGATGCAGGGTGTGGGGTTTCTGGTGCATTTGTCACCCCGAGACCATGGTCTAGACGTGACGATGCGTCAGGAAACATCAGCCACGCTGGAGGACTCAGAGGCTGAGCGTTCACCTATGAACCAGGAGGTCATGGTGCCATCCCTGGTCAGGACACAGGCCCCGTTGATGGCCCCGATGCCCAGTAGGGGGCGTGAGGAGGCAGCCAGTCCATGATTCTCTCTCATTGCTGATGTTTCTCTCTCTCCCTCTCCCTTCTCCTCTGAAGTCAGTAACAAAATATTTATTTCAAAAAGCATTTACTTTCATACCTTCCTCTCCCCGGCCCCCGGGTCTCCCTCTCCCCCTTTTCCTCTGAAATGGGAACGGGATTTTTAGTCTGTTTCTAGAATTCTGAATCCTTGGCTGAGGTGTGAAGTGAGTTAGGATCTAGCGGTGGCCACTCGGAGGCACTGCCCCCAGATCCACGTGGACAAAGGCGTCAGTCTGCCGGAGAGCATGTGCCTGCTCCCAGCAGGAGGACTGGGGCCCGGGGGTCGGGGGCGGGGGGGGGGCGCACACCAGGGCGCTGCCGGCTTTGGGTGGGCAGGCCTCCTTTGCCCTAAGGAGCCATCACTATGTGCATCTCCGACGTCACCACGGGTTGGAGAAGGGGAAGTCACAGTGTCACCATGAGATGAGGAGACACCTGACAACCTCAATCAGAAATGTCAGCAGCCCCGAGGGTGGCCACGCTGCTGGGAACACGCTGGGAACTGTAAACCTCCTCTCCCTTTGCATGTCGCCATGGAGCGGGAGGAATGGGAGGCTGGGCCGGGGGTGTGGGGTGTGGGGTTTGAGGATGACAGCTCCCACGCAGTGGGCGTTCATCTTTGCCTAAAGTGAAGATGGGCTTCGGTATCCGTTTTGGAATGGCTAGTACACATGTGCATGACTCTGTCCCTTTCTTATTTCTTTTTTAAATATATTTTATTGATTTTTTTATAGAGAGGAAGGGAGAGAGATAGAGAGTTAGAAACATCATGCACGCCCCCTCCTGGGGATGTGCCCGAAACCCAGGTACATGCCCTTCACTGGAATCGAACCCAGGACCCTTCAGTCCACAGGCCAATGCTCTATCCACTGAGCCAAACCGGTTTTGGCAACTCTGTCCCTTTCTCTTCCTATGTCTTGGAGATCCCCAATTCTGTTAAGGACAAGTACGCACCCTAAATTATTTTAGTAGCAAACAATTAGGTCTCTTCTAGTGTAGACACTTGGGGATGTTATATGTACCGAACGTGAGTCAAGGAGAAGTGTTAACACCCAGGAAAAAGGAATTAGAAAGCTCAAAGCACAAACGATACCGATTTCCACTCTGAAACGGTGAGAAATGAGAAATCCCGGAGCGGTAGACAGGAAGCCCGGGACGTGATGGCAGATAAAACACAGAGGCACTCATCACACCTTCCACCGTGTTACAGTTGGGGTCCCGTCAGCAGGGGGGTCCTCCTGGTGTGCCACCTACAGACGTTCCGGGCACCCTCCAGGCCCTGGGGGTCATACATAGTTCCTGTGGGCGGATCTGGGTGAAGAATGGAAGCGAACTGATCCCACGGAATTAGGAGGTCTTAAAAGCCTGGATTCGGGAGACACAGGCAGGGCCCCAGGGCCCCTCACATGCAGGAGGGAGACAGCGCAGCGCCCCCTGTGGGTCCCGAGAGGCACTGCCTGGCTCAGACAAGAGGGTTTCTCCTGCTTGAAAACGCCTCCCTAAGAGAATAACAGAGAGCCGGACAAATGCTCATGTGCATCGGGTAACATTCCACAGTCCCAACCGCAGCTGCTCTCCTGCGGTGAGAAGCTGGTCTCTGGGCTGAGGTGGAGCTGAGCCCAGACCACTGGCGCCCTGACACCCCCGCGCTCAGGGTCCAGTCCCGTGAAGTGTTGCCTGTGTGTGTGGACTCATGAGGGACTGTGTCTGTGCGTTTCTGTGGCCATCCAGCGGGTGAGTGGCAGGGGGTCTCTGAGCCCAGTGCTGGTTGATATATTTTGGAGTTGAGCCCCCTCCCCTCGGTCACAGGCAGGGAGACAGGAGCCCGGGCTCGAGGAGTCACAGTAGGAGATGGGCATTCCTTGGCAGAGACTGCAGGGGGCACCGGGGATGGCCAGCGGGCAGGACAACGGAGCCACGGAGCCCCCTCCTCAGGATGAGGGTGACCATTGCCAACACCCTCCTTTCCTTCTGCTAACACGCACCCGCGCTGCACCTGGGAGGACTTCTGGTCGCACTTCCCCATGTGCTTGCATCACCGTGTGAATATGTAGTACCACCCATGTACAGAGCACAGGAGTAGTCGGCCTCGTCCTCGGGCTGGGACTCCGCGATGGTGAGGGCGGCTTTGTTCCCAGAGATGGAGCCAGAGAAGCGGTCAGGGACCCCAGATGGGCGCTTGTTTGTTTGGTAGATGAGCTGGCGAGGAGGCTTGCCTGGGGTCTGCTGGAACCAGCCGGGGTAGTTACCCGTAGAGACTGCCCCAGAGCTAAGGCCACAGGTGAGTGTGACTGTCCCTCCTGGAGATACTGACATGGACGGCTCCTGAGTCACCACAGTCTGAGAATCCACCGCTGAAAGCAACAGGAGAGAGACAGGTGTTATGAGGGACAATGGTCACCTGAGGCCCTGCTGTTCTGTGTCCCCCAAGGATGCGGAGTCCCCTCCTCTGACCTGAGCTGTGCGCCAGGAGCTGGAGCAGAAGCACCGTCCAGACCATGGTGGGGACACTCACAGGATGTGGCTCCTCAAACTCCTGGGCTGCAGTGGGTGGTCCTGGGGCCTTTTCATGCCTCCCACACCCATTGGGGGGAGAAGGTGCCTCATGCAAATCAGCTTTCCTTCAAGTCCTGCCCCAGCTCACCCTGCTGTCCCCTTGAGGGTTGGGGGTGTAATTGAAAGAGGCAGATGCTGGGCCCTCTCACAGGCTGTCTTCCTCCTCCTCAGCTTCATCATGGTTGTAGTGACCTCCTTCCGGAACTGGGGTTCTGGGATGGAGTCGCCAAGAACAGGAGAATGGGAAGGCGAGAGGAGGAGAGAGGGAGGGAGAGGGGAGTCAGAAGGCCACATTTAAACTTCCTATCTAATAAAAGAGTAATATGCAAATGGACCATCACTCCAACACACAAAGATGGCTGCTGCCCCCATGTGGACATAAGATGGCCACCATAAGATGGCCAGCAGGGGACGGCAGTTGGGAGGGACCAGGCCTGCAGGGGAGGGCAGTTAGGGGCAAGCAGGCTGGCTGAGGAGCAGTTAGGCATCAATCAGGCCTGCAGGGGAGTGGATAGAGGGTGATCAGACTGGCAGGCAGAAGCGGTTAGGGGCAATCAGGAAGGCAGGCAGGCGAGCAGTTGGGAGCCAGCAGTCCTGAGTTGTGAGAGGGATGTCCAACTGCCCGTTTAGGCCCAAATAGGATCAGGCCTAAACGGGCAGTTGGACATCCCTCGAGGGGTCCCAGATTGGAGGGGCTTCAGGCTGGACTGAGGGACACACACCCCCTCACCCCGTGCACGAATTTCATGCACCAGGCCTCTAGTATTTAAATAAAGGCTTAGACACTGGAGGGCAGAGCCAGCACATTGGTTTGTTACTATGGAAAATATGTTGTCAACTTAGGACCCTAGATGGCAGGTTAGAACGTGGCAGAAATGATGGGCGAGGACCACCTATACCAGGTGGCAGGAGCTGAAGACAGAGCAAACGCCGGTGCATCTCACTCTCACTTTCTCCGAGGGAATCTCGTGGTTCATGGGTGAGAAGGTGGAGAGGACATGTGCGACCATGCTGGTGAATCCCCGGGACTCTGTGTGCTGAGGGCTCCTTGCTGACACTGAGAAAGGCCTTCCCTCGGTGGCTCCTCTGCTGTGTGCATGGAGCAGGGAGGTCACGCTGCTTCTGGCAAACTGGTCTGTGTTGTGTGCCTATCCATTTTGTAAATCAGGCCTGGACAGTGAAGTGACTCCGTGAGAGGAGGGTTGGGACATGAGACTAGAGTGGGTATCAGAGCTGAGGGCTCATGTGGCTCCAGGGGCCCAGGTGCAGGGAAGTCACACTTGAGTGAGGACCTGCCTGCCCCAGTGAGCAGGAGCCAGTGGACTGTGTGCCTAGCCTGCCTGGGCCAGAGCCCTGAGCTCTCAGACCCAGGGCACTCACGCCCCCTGCTGGTCCCAGAGCACATGTCCTCCAGCCATTTCCTCCCCCAGCCCTCCTGGAGGGGCTCTGGGTTTTGAAGCTGGATCTTTTGTTTGTTTGTTTATTTGCTGTTTTTTTTTAAATACATTTCTATTGATTTCAGAGAGGAAGGGAGTGGGAGAGAGAAACAGAAACATCATTGATGAGGGAGGATCACCAATCAGCTGCCTCCTGCACGCCCCCAACCGGGATCCAGCCGGCAACCAGGGCACGTGCCCTGACCGGGAATCAAACCGTGACCTCCTGGTTCATAGGTTGATGCCCCACCACTGAGCCACGCCGGCGGGCTCGGTGCTGGCTCTTAAGGATCTGTAGTCACGTTTATTCTCATGCCCAGTGGTTTCCCCAGTAGGGGGCATGCAAGAGGCAGCCAATCAATGATCCTCTCATCATTGATACTTCCATCTCTCTCTGCCTCCCCGCTTCTCTCTGAAATCAATAAAAATATATATTTTTAAAAAATAATAAAATGAAATTCCTTTCTATTTTCATACCCCGATAATGACATTATTTGTCTCACGGATTTTTTTTTAATCGGGTGATCTGTGTCAACTGAAGTCCAGGGCTGGGCGGTTCTTGTCCCAGCGGAAACTTGCCCTGCTGATGCCCGTGACGTGTAGGTCAGGGAACTGTCCGGCGGTGAGTTCCGTCCGTAGTTCCTTAGTGCGCTCTATTCTAATTCCATTGCATGGGGAGTCAGACGAGCATGAAGTTTGTATTCCCGGTGACAAGCCATGCACACGCGTCTCTGGCCCTCAGAGCGCTCTCCCCTGTGATTCCAGGGGGTCCGGGCGCACGAGGAGATGGAACAAACTCTGGGCGTTTTGATTGGCTGACAAAGACGCGTAGACAATGGACAGGAGGGCGTTCTTGCTGCTTTCTGTCTGAAGACCCAACAGGACTCCACCTTCCTGGTGGGGATGAGAATTGGGGTTCGGTGGGAAGAGAACAAATGTTCCTTATTTCAGGGGGATAGGTCGGCCCACAGCCTCTAGTTTTATTCCACTTGGAAACCGGCCACATTTCCGCGCCATCATACCTAGGATGGTTTTGTTTGTTTTCCTGGCCCTTGAGAAGCATGGACAGAAAACTGAGATAGACCCACCGTGGATGAAGGGACTGCCAGCTAAAAGTTGCATGTGTACAAGTTGTTTTAAAATGTTCAGATGTCATAAACCCAAACTCTGGGAGATCTAGTTTTGTTGGGAGGGGTTATTGTTTGTTTTTTTAATCCACATCTGAGGGTATTTTTCCATTCATTTTTAGGGAGCATGGAAGAGAGAGAGAAAGTCAGAGAGAAACATCCATGTGAGAGAAACACATCGATTGGTTGGCTCTGGCACCTGCCCCGTCCAGGGCCTAGGTGGGGAGGAGCCTGCAACGAAGGTACGTGCCCTTGACATGAATCAAAACCCGGACCTTTCAGTCTGAAGACTGTTGCTCTAGCCACACAGCAAACCAGCCTGTGCAGAGGTGGAAGTTCTTGTCCCAGTTCCCCATCTGCGTGTCACTGTGGCAAACGTAATTGTGCCCAATCAGACAGTAATAGTCAGCCTCGTCCTCAGGCTGCAGACCCGAGATGAGCAGGAGTCCCGCATTGGCCGAGGCGTCTTTGGATCCAGAGAAGCGGCTGGGGACCCCGGAGCCCTGGTGCTTATCTGAGTCTGAGCTGAATCTCAGGAGATACCGGGGACGGCTCCCTGGCTTCTGCTGGAACCAGTATATATATCTGTTACCAATACTGACATCACTGCTCAGGGTGCAGATGAGTCTGGCTGTGGCACCGGGAGATGCAGAGACTGAGGGAGGCTGAGTCACCACATGCACGGAGAGGGACCCTGCAGACACAGACACTTGTCAGTGATGGGCAAGGACCTGGGGAAGTTCCTAGGAGACTGAGCAGGAAGGAAAGAAGCCTGGTCCCAGGCCTGTCCCTACCTGTGCAGTGAGCCAGGAGCGCGAGGAGCAGAGGAGTCCAGGCCATGATGCTCACAGCCCTGAGCCCACAGTGGGGCTGGACTGATGAGGCCTCCTTTTCTCCCCCACCCTCTGCAGGTGGAGGGGCTGCCATGCAAATAGGAGTCCCTCCAGGGACTGCCCAGCCCTTCCCTGGGCCCTGGGGCTGGAGCTCAGTTCACACCCCAGAATGAAGAGCATGGAGGTGGGCTCACCCCTTGGGAGACCCGGGGAGGAAGCACATGCTGAGACAGCACAGAGGCTATTGCTCAGGTTGGCTGCCAGCAAAGACACAGCTGGTCCTCATCGGGGCGCACAGGGGCCAGCCCCCAGGTCCAGGCTCCTTTGAGTGCAAAGTCCTCAGTGAGCAGCTGTGTGGGGCCACAGGGTGATCACACAGCCCACCCTGCTGGCCACAGGACACACTACATCACCCTGGTCCAAAGCCCTGAGGCCCAGCTGGTGTCTGCAGCTTCCCAGGTCACTGTCCCTGTTGCCACTTCCTGGTATGACTGGCACAGACACTGTCGCTCAATGAAGCGTCTCACTCCTAGGGGCCAGCCCTGGTAGTTACCAGCATGGAAGTAACTGAGAGGTGATGATCTGGTGACAGTTAGAAATGCTGCCTCACACGGTCATAAAGAGTAAGCTGTGACCCAGCCCTCACGTGAGATGTTATGGTGCTGAGGGTCCTAAGGGTGTTGGGGATTGAGAAGGGACATGAGCTTGGGACACACCCTGGGCCTCATCCCTATTCACAGCTGGGAGCGGGCTCCTGAAACGCATGTCGCTCACGAAGCCTGTCTCTCTGGATGCCCTCATCCCTCTGATGAAGGGGGTGTTGGCTGATAACGCAGTGTCTTCTGGGCCGGGCCCTTTGTGATGTGGTGGGCGTGGCTTTGGGGAGAGCAATCTCTTCCTCATCCCCATGCAATTGCCACACAAAGAGCTGAGGACACTGAGTGTGTGGGTGGGTGGGACATCGGTAGATCGATGGAGGGAAAAGCCACACAGGAACCATCAATGCCTATGTGGGGCATTTTGTGTGAACACCGGTCTGGCCCTTTAAGAACACAACCATGGGATGGGAGTTAGACCTGAGACCCAGTCTTCCTGTCCAGGGCCCTGGAGAAAACGCTGGGGAAGCCCCGGAAGACCTTCCTTCTGATTCCAGGATGGACCCGCCAAGGAGCTGGGCCTGCATGCACCATAGTGTCCCACAGGACCTCCCCGCCCAAGGCTGGAGAGGCCGCTCCTGACCTTGGGGTGAGGACAGTGACCTTCCCTCCTCCAGGGACTCAGCTGTGCACAACTCTGTCTGTCCTGCCCCTGGGGAAGCTGCAAGAACCTGTGACCTCCCGCTGACCCGGGAGTGGGTTGGGAGGACTGCCAGGACATGAGCTACCAACTCATTTCTCTTGTGCTCACTTAACAAACACTCTGAACTGTGACGATGATGATGATGATAATTCAACCTGCAGTCACCTCCTCCTGGGGAGAGACTGGGAGCCCACAAACGGGCTCATCCCTGGGCCTGTGCTGGGAGGAGGGCGAGGCCTGGGGCTGGGCTGGTCAGTGATGCTCAGCCTCGTCCTCCAGCTGTGACCGGGGCCTCTGCTGTAGCTGACATGGAGCCCAGAATGAGAACCAACATCCCTTTCTTTTTTAAATATATTTTTATTGATGTCAGAAAGGAAGGAAGAGGTCGAGAGAGACATCAATGATGAGAGAGGATCATTGACAGGCTGCCTCCTGCACGCCCCGCACTGGGGATCAAGCCCGCACCTGGGCCTGGGCCCTGACCTGGAACACAACCCTGACCTCCTGGTTCATAGGTCGATGCTCAACCATGAGCCATGCACGCCGGGCTGAGGACCCCATGTCCTGAGGATGTGGCTGTGTCATTGTGTGCAGAGTGTTGATGAGATGTCACCGGTGCTGAGGGATCAAATGTCCCTTTCCACCCAGTGCAGAGGCCTTGCTTTGTGTCCTGGGTCCCAGTCTCTGGAGGAGGAGGAAGAGCAGGAAACACGCAGGGACCCGTGTGCACAGCAGGGTCCACGCTGCAGGGCATGGGGAGGCCTGAGTGGGCTGCGCATGAGCAGAGCATCCGGGAGCCTTTCCCTGGGGCGTGTTAAATCCTGAGGACAGAGGGGACCCAGGACCTGGTGGGGACGACCTGACACCCTGGTCCTTCAGCCCCGGAGCTCAGGCCTCGCCTCCATCATCCCATCCCACAGCCACACGTGTCCGCAAGGAGCTCATGTGCATGTGGCCACAGAGAGGATGTTGTTATGTTTACATGTGACAGTTCCCTGCTGTCACACAGAATACACTTCATGGCTGCGTGTTGGTTTTAATGAAGATTTCATATTTGAGCTCAGACCAGGATCCTGTCTCAGTCACTCCTCCACTCGGAAGTGAGCTTGGCCTGAATGGATCTGATTCCACCTCCTCAAGTGTCTCCATGGGAACCGCTATCCTGGGGAATGTTACTGAAAGGGCAGAGCAGGACGGACTCCATATTGTACTGTGTCCTCCGTCTTGTGTAACTGTTACAGAGAACAGACAAATCAAACAATGCCGGGGAGCTTGGGGTGATACTGTGTTTGCCGGGGCGGCTTGGAGAAAGGGAATTCAAATTCTAAGCCAGGCTACAAGCAGAACTTCCCTTCTTATTGAAGATCCAGCCCTTCATGTACTTAGTGGCTATCTTGCTGCTGGCCTTGAAAACAACACAGCTCTATCCAATTTAAAATGTTCTCCTGGCATGGGCATATCTAGTCACTGGCCTACCAGGTCGGACAGCGAGGTTTATCTTCCTCATTGTTCAGGCAGGCTGAAGCAGGCTGGAGAGAAAATTTCTTTCTTAGTCTGGGAAAGATGGCGGAGATTTCCAGGAAGAACCACGGACTGTACGGGTCACTTAGCCCACCCCTCAATCAGCCAATGGGAATGCAAGGGGAACTAACCCAAGGCAAAAAAATATATGCTGACCACATCCTGTCTTTGTATAACCAGACCCTAGCCCTCACCAATCGGAATCGGCCAACTCAGTGGTCCGAGCACCACCCCACCACCTGACCCGACCAGCCCTATAAAATTGCTGTGCTTTTGAAACTCTGGGCTCCCTTGCATCCTACCGCTGTGCTGGTGTGGGCTGAGAGACCAAGCCCAAGCTTGGATAAAGGCTCGTTGCTTTTGCATCGGACTCGGCTCCATGGTGGTCTTTGGGGATCTTGAAATCTGGGCATAACATTACCTGTGAGAACTTGAGCATGGCAGACATGACATGACCAACAAATAAAAGAGAAATGCTGTCCTGAGGTCAAAGCTGTGACACTGTCAGGACCACGGGTCCAAGGACAACGAAGTGCCAGATGGACACCTGTCAGCACAGTCAGGGCTGAGCCTGAACTGGGCAGAGCCACCAGCAGGGGCCAAGGTCAGGCCAGGAGAGCGGAGAGGAGGTTTTTGTCTCACTTCCCTGTGTGTCTGGACCACTGAGTGAGTCTTAGAGCTCTCGTCCCATATGCGGCAGTAATAGTCAGCCTCGTCCTCAAGCTGCAGCCCCGAGATGAGTAGGAGCCCCCATTGGCCGAGTAGTCTTTGGATCCAGAGAAGCGGCTGGGGACCCCAGAGCCCTGGCCCTTATCTGAGTCTGATTTAAACCTCAGGAGATACCAGGGTGGGCTCCCTGGCTTCTGCTGGTACCAGTATATAGTGTAGCTGCCAACGTTGAAGCCACTGCTCAGGGTGCAGGTGACTCCAGCTGTGGCTCCCGGAGATGCAGAGACGGAGGGCGGCTGAGTCAGCACAGGCTGGGAGAGGGACCCTGCAGGCACATACACTTATCAGTGATGGGCAGGGACCAGGGCAAGTTCGCAGGAGACTGAGCAGGAAGTAAAGAAGCCTGGTCCCAGGCCTGTCCCTACCTGTACAGTAAGCAAGGAGCACGAAGAGCAGAGGAGTCCAGGCCATGGTGCTCACAGCCCTGAGCCCACAGTGGGGCTGGGGTGCCCAAGCCTCCTTTTCTCCCCACCCTCTGCCAGAGGAGGGGCTGCCATGCAAATGGGAGTGCCTCCAAGGACTGCCCAGCCCCTTCCTAGGCCCTGGGGTTGGAGCTCAGCTCACACCCCCAGACTGCGGAGCATGGAGGTGGGTCACCCGTTGTTGAGCCCTGGGAGGAAGCACCTGCTGAGACCACACACAGGTGCCTTCTCAGGGGGCACTGCCAGGCCACCAAGGACAGCAGGGAGCCCAGAGTGCAGGTGCCTGTGTGGGAAGGTCTCAGGGAACAGCTGTGTGCTGATCACCTGCAGTCTCACAGTGCCCCCTGCTGCTGGGAGGACACACCCTCCCCTGTTCCAAAGCCCTTGACAGCCCAGCTGCCTGTGGGCTCCCCAGGTCTCTGTCCTTCTCCCCACGCCCACGGTCTGAGCCTAGACCCTGCGATTTGATTCTCTGTATTGATCACCGTAGCAGGTCACTCTCAGGTCTGCATCTGTGTGATGTGCTTAGACATTCACAAACGACACATTTATGTGGTTTCTCTTCCAGGAAAGATGCTGCCCAGATAAACACACAGTGAGCCTCTGTCCAACGTCACAGGAGAGGGAGCTGCTCAGGTGTGATGAGCTCCTGGGGGCTGTGCAGGTCAAGGAGGGAGAGAGGAATTTTCCAGAAATACCCTCAGGGTCGTATTCAAAGGAGGACCATTCAGCAAACATTCAAACCATGTGACGCATTTCAGGTTTCCATGGAGATCTGACTGGAGTTAGTGATTCATTACAAAACCATAAAAGGCTTCATCAGTTTCACAGTTACCTGTGGAGACTGCAGCATGTGGGGGTTTTTTAAATTGTAGGACGCGTTTGTATTCCAACATTTGTATGTTCTGCTTTCTGTGTACCAGTGTTGTCTCCGGGTCCTAACACTTGCTTACGTTTCAAAAATTCCCTGCCTGTGCTTCGTACACATTTCCTCATTTCAGGCAGAAGCTAAACGGGGATGGGGATGAGCTGGCAGGTGTGGGGACGGACACTCTCCCCCACACGTACACGCGTCCCACAGCCGGCAGGTGAGCTCCTGAGGCGGGAGGAGGGCGTTTCCCAAGACCAGGCGCAGACACTGTGGCCGTCACCCCGCATGGCTCAGGGTCCCCGGGAGGAGCAGGCTGGGAGCTCCCAGGAGGAGGTGAGCATCAGAGCTCAGCACTGAGGGGCGTGGACAGCGGCTGCTCCCAGGGACCCAGGGGGAACTGCAGCCTGAGACCCCTGGGCCCAGGCAGCAGGGACAGAGGGACCTCTCCGTGCACAAAGGCCTCAGCCGCTCCTACTGAGCATCGGTGAGGAGGGGGCATGGCAGGGGGAACAGCAGCAGTAGAAGCAGAGGCCACAGGCTGAGCCTGAGGGGCAGGTGCTGGGGCGCCCCTCCTGGCAGGTGAGAAGGGCTCCCTGTGGTCTCAGTCCCACAGGACACTCTCTGGGTGGGCACCAGGGCTGCGGGCACAGGAGGGCGGGACAGGAAGCCTGGACCTCAGGGCCCGCCCAGCGGGGTGCACGGGCCCGAGTTGCCAGACTTGCCCCAGGGAGCGGATCAGGGACAGCCAGGCGCCTGCTCTCCGGCTGGATGGGGGTCCCAGGCTGTGTGGGTGCCCAGGTCCCAGCACACACACGGGGCCTCCCTGAGAGGCTCTGATGCAGGCACAGCTGGACTCGGGGCCCTGGGTCTGCCCTGCCCCATCCTGGCAGCCCAGGCGGCCGCCCCCTGACGCTCAGGAAGGTCTGCTCAGGCTGAGACAGCACACTGTGCTGCGGCCACGGGCGGCCTGACGGGCAGGTTCACAGGGTGAGGACAGAGTTTGCAGACACAGTCCCCTGGGGGTCTCACAGCCCGATTGTGACCAACAAGGAAAGGCACAGCCACCTTATCAGAGGATGGGGCTGCCCCGGGCCCCACTGCAGAGGGACCGCGGGTTTTTGTCTCACTTCCCCACAGGCCTGGGGTAATGTGTGAGCATCGAGATTGTCGTCATAGGACTGGCAGTGATAGTCGGCCTCGTCCTCAGCCTGCAGGCCCGTGATGGTCAGGGTGGCTGAGCTGCCAGACTTGGAGCCAGAGAATCGGTCCGGGACCCCTGAGGCTCTATCGCTATCATCATAGATGACGGTTTTGGGGGCCTTTCCTGGGAGCTGCTGGTACCAGTACACATAGTTATTATTCCCAATGTTGGAGCTGCTTCCAGTGCAGGAGATGGTGACCCTCTGGCCCGGGGCCCCCGACACTGAGGACGGCTGAGTCAGCACAGGCTGAGCCCAGGATCCTAGAAGAGGGGGAGACACAGAGAGGTGAGTCTGGTTCTAGAGACAAGAGGAGGCACCAGGGCCCATGGTCTTCCCAAGGCCCCTTCCCCTGTCCCTTCTCCAGTCACCTGTGCAGTGAGCCAGGAGGGTGAGGAGGAGAGGGGCCCAGGCCATGGTGGAGGTCATCCCTGAGTCCTGCCTCCTGTGCCCACAGCTGAAGCAGAGCTCCCCACCTCTGTCCCTTCCCCTCTTCATAGTCTGCGGGAGGGAGGGTCCACTCATGCAAATGAGGACCCCCTGGTTTTGATCCCTCCCTGGGCCCTGGGTCTGTTCCCTGTGCCTGTGGATGGCAGGGTGTGGGCAGGGGTGGGGCTGTGGGGGCCCAAGGGGTAGCAAGTTCACAGCTGTGAGCCCTGAGCACAGGGCACTAGGCAGGGCCAGGGAACAAGTTGCAGCTCTGATGAGCCCAGCCCTTTAGCTGCGGCCCCTGCGCGCCCTCTGGTGGCCAGGCCTGGATGCACCATTGTGTCCCATGCTCACTAAGGCCCAGGAGGGACAGGTCCTGCTTTCCCACTGCTCTGTGCACTGACCCCCTGGCTCAGGGCATCCAGGTGAGCCCCGAGGTGGACTCGTCATCACCTCAGGACACTCTCTATGCTCCACTCGGCCTCCTCCACTGAGTTGGGGCCCGTCTCCCCGGCCGTTCATAGTCAGACCTGAGCTGCTGTCACTTATGCAACTTTCTTCCCAGGATCAGGTCCAGTGCAGCGACTGTGCCCAGGAGGACAATTCCTTAATTTTCCGGACACAGTGTTATTCTGTTTATATGATTCCTCCCCTGTTAGAAATTAATTGCTCTCTTTCCTAATCACAAAAAGTATTCTGTCAATGTCTTTCCCTTTTGTTCAGTAGATAATACATAATTGCATTTCTACACATGCTTTTCGGTCAACTTTACCTAGTAACTGGCATCCTCATTATAGGGAAACTGAATATAATATTTCCCACTGGTCTATTTTCTATCCGTAGGAGAGTCTGGTTTCTGATTGTCTGAGTGAAGCTCACTGGGATCCCAGCTGCCTGGACACGGAAGGGGTCGGGGACAGTGACAACACCACTGGGACCAGGGCCTTGTGATGGAGGATGGATCAAGGTTAGCTGGGGGAGCACTTTTGGGGGTGGAAGCTGAAGGAGATGCACCGTGGTGTGTGGGGTCAGAGGGCATGTGCGTAACCCATGGGCCTGTCCTCTCCTGAAGGGGCGAGGAGGGGCAGAAGCTCCAAGGAGAGGGGACAGCGTCTCCATGGCAGCCATGAGTCTGCTTCCCAGGCCCGCCCTCTGGGAAAAGGAGGCCAGGCTGTGGGGTTGGTGCTGCTTTCTCTCTTTCCTGGGGGAACTGGACCTCAGATCATGGCCCCCTGATGGGAGTGGCTGTGGCTTTTATTGGACCTGAATGTGTCAGGACAGTGGGGAGGTCAGGGTCAGAGCTGCTCATGGTGAGGCAGGGAAACTTTTGTGGGTTTCCCTGATCAGTTTCCAGACCCAAATGCACTAGTGATGAGGGTGAGGCAGAGGGAAGCCCAGGGGCCCATTAGGGAAACTTCTTGTCTCTGTTTGCTCTGATCTGGGCCCACACCTCCCAGCCATGGGGTCTGCAGGCCCGTGCTCCGAGGGAGGCCCCCGGCAGGTGCTCTCTTGTCCCTTTCCAGCATCTGGAGGCTCCACCAAACCTTGACATGATCTCAGCTTGGGGTTCTTTCCCTGACTCTGTCCTCACAGCTGAGCCCCACGGGACACATGCCCAGTCTTCAGAGAGTCTGTGGCAACCTGCTCTGGGCCAGAGGGGCCAGGTTTAGGAAGTCAGGTGTGTGGTGACCCCCCTACAGCGTATCTGCCCTCCAACCTCACACAGGTGTGAAGGGAAGACTGGGAAAAACTTATGCTGAGTCAGATGTCCCAACACTGTTTCAAAGTGGCTCCGTTACTACTGATGTTATACTATACTAGTGGCCTGGTGCACGAAATTCGTGCACAGTAAAAGGGAGTTAATTAGAGGAAATATTTTAATATTACTATTTGCCTTTTCTCGATAATAGAAGTGTCAGAGATGAAAGAAAATTAGTAAAATGTATATGAAAACCTTCCTCCTGTCAGAGTCTGAGGCACGCTGCGGGACCAAAAGTCAAGTCCCCACATATCTGTGGTGCCTCAAAATCTCGCAGGACCCATAACCAGCCGGCCCACCCCCATAGGTGGAGATGCAGACCTGGCCGGCCACACCCTTGTCAAGCACCGCCAGGGAAAGGGGGCATCATTGAGGTACCTTGTCCCAGGGCAAGCAGCGCAGGCTGAGGTCCCCCATACCCCCGCCAGGTTCCCTGGCCTGGTGCCATATGGGGGGAGTGGGCATGGCCTAAGGTCCCCTGTCAAGCCCCACCAGGCAGGGGATGCAGCCTCAGGTCCCTGCTGATTGCTCCTTAAGGCTCATTATGGGAACTCAGCCTTGGCTGTGGGGACAGCCATCTTGTGCAAGAGAGTCCCCGCCTCCACTGTGGGCTCAGCCATTTTGACTGTTATGGTGTGAGGGTCAATTTGCATATTCCCTCTTGACTAGATAAGATTATTAAGTTTTATCTTGATTGTTAAATGCTGGCCAAGTGAAATTCAGAGTTGACAGTTTGTGTGAGTGTGTCTGTGTGTGTGTGAGTGTGAGTGTGAGTGTGTTTGAGTGTGAGTGTGTATGAGAGTGACTTTTCCTTTTGCTGCTCCTACCCATTCCCTGTGAAACTGTTGATTTTATTGGCTCTTGTTTTCATAAAATGATCACAGCCGAGATTAATTGATGAGATTGCCTGGTCTGGGCCTCAGAGAACAACCCCAGAGCCCACACCAGCTGGACGCAGCCCTGTGAGCAGCAGACGGGGCCCTAGAGGCAGAGGGAGCACTGAGCTGGTGTTTGTGCCTCACTTCCCCACAGGCACCTGTCACTGTGGGGATGCCTGCTGTACGCCAGAGCGCAGTAGTACTCGGCCTCGTCCTCAGGCTGTGCCCCTGCGAGGGTCAGGGCAGCTTTGCCCCCTTGGATGGAGCCTGAGAACCGGGCTGGCGTTCAGGAGAGTTTATTGTTCGTGTCATAAATGAGTGTCCTAAGGGCCTGGCCAGACTTCTGCTGGATCCAGTACGGGTAGTGACTGCTGGTGACTTCTCCAGTGTTAGTGCTGCAGGTGAGAGTGACCGTCAGGCCTGGGGACACGCTCACTGAGGGCTCCTGAGTGACCACAGCCTGAGACCTGGACCCTGAAATAAAAACAGACACAACCAGGAATGCAGAATATAGGCAGAGGGACCCCTCCACAGGCTGATCTCTGAAATGGCCCTCAACCTGGGCAGAGAGCGAGGAGGAGGAAGAGGAGGAGAGTCCAGCTCATGGTGGAGACTTTGTAAGGTGCCTTGGTCTCTTGCAGGTGCTGGTCTCTGGTGTCCCTTTATCTCCTCCCGCCTCCTGGGTAAAGGGGGTGTTTGCTGGTTATTATGCAAATGTGAGCGCACAGGACCCTCCTGTTCTGGGTCACTGTGAGGAGGAAGCTGGGGAAGCTGTGGGCTCTGAGTCTGTCCCTTGAGGGGAAGCACCTGCTGTCCCCTCACACCCAGGCCATGAACATGGGCGTAGGACCCACTCAATTAGAACCATTTGATTTGGCTTCAGGCCTTGCAGCTCTGAGAAGATCCACAGCGCCCCCTGGTGATGCCCTATGAAATAGTCATGGTGGTGGGAACTACAGAAGGAATGATGGTGGCCCTGAAAATAGACATGATAGATAGATGATAGAGATAGATAGATGATGATGAGAGATGATGATGATGATGATAGATAGATAGATAGATAGATAGATAGATAGATAGATAGATAGATAGATGATAGATAGATAGATAGATAGATAGATAGATAGATAGATAGATAGATGGATGATAGATAGGTTTTGGTAGATTGATCAATAGATGGTAGACAGATTGAATGATAGCTAGATAGATAGTAGAGAGAATGATTGATAGCTAGATAATAGGAAGCTAGATAGTAGAGAGATTGATTGATAACTAGATAGATAGTAGAGAGATTGATTGATAGCTAGATAGATGGTAGAGAGATTGATAGCCAGATAGATAGATGGTAGAGAGATTGATTGATAGCTAGATAGATGATAGAGGCAAATGATATACTTCTGACTACCTGCAGAGAGGTCCCCTGTTTCCCCTGTTTTAGTGTTTGGTTCTATAACTGCGCTCTGGCTGTGGTCACAGAGTCTATCACATCCTGGGTTCTCCTCTTCCCTTGGGACTAAGAAGCTTGTGTTGCTACCCGATGGACGGGAGGATTGTGTGCTGATTCTCTCCGCCCAGAATGGCCTCCTCTGGGTCGCCTCAGCGGTGGTGTCGGTTGATTCTCTTTTCCCCTTCACATGTTTAACTTCCTGGGTCCTGACATACGAGCGGGATTGTTACTGGACCTGGACACTGTGAAGGTTAAATGAGGAGCCCTGGGTCCCATGCACTCTTCCTTCCCTCGGGTGACCCTCCTGCTGAGCTGCTGCAGAAAGTGTGGGGGTGGGGTGTTCAGCTCTCAGAGGCCCCAGAAAACATGGAGCCCTGACCCCCTGCTCCGTGCTGCTGACACCTTCCTGTGGACAGTGATTGTCACCAGCTGGTGCCCTTCACGTGGGTGTGAGACAATCCCCTGCTGGGGTCTCCTCACCTGAGGGAGGAACACCCAGGGCTCTGGGAGCTGCTGTGCTCACTGGGGGTGACACTCAGGTCCCAACTGGGCCCTTAACCTCAGTGATAGCTGACACGTGTTTCTATTTAAACCCATCTGTGTGTCCTGACGTGCGTCCTCACAGGGGGACAAGCCAAGCACGGCTCGTGCTGGTGGGGATGTGGGGAAGCCTGGGCAGCGAGCGCAGACACCACCGTCCTCACGGCACCGACTCCGCCTCGGCCTCACCCTGCAGGTGCTCCCTGTCCCCACACCCAGGCTCACGGGGACGCTGGGAAATGCCAGGGACCAGGCACCCGCGTCCCTCGGGCGCTCTCTCCTCAGACACGCCAGAGCCCAGTCCCTCTGCTCAGGCAGGTCCTCCTGCACAGAAGCCTCAGTGAGCACCCCTGCTGGTCCCTCACCCCCAGCTCCTCAGCGGCCCTCGGGGCCCCGCGTGCTGCCCTTCCTCCACGTCCATCTCGCAGCCCTGCACGTGTCCCCCTCCTCCCGTGCCCCTGGCTGCCCTGTGACTTCAACACCTCGGTCCCTGTCCCTTCAGGTCCTCTCGTTGTCACCAGGTCCCACGGGGTCCCCTTCAGGGTGAGGCTCTTTATGGAGCCTCTGGGAAAGGCAAGAGGTTTGCTCTCATGGAACTGACTCCTCCTCATGAACAGGAAGTGCCTTCATCCTGGAATTCTCTGATGCAGCAAAGCCCAAGCGGTCAGCAGGCACTCGGGGTCCAGCAGAACTCTGGCCGAGCCCCCAGGACACTGACTTATGGCACAAAGGAGAGACACTCCTGGACCCCCGCCCGGATCTCAGGCTCCATCCAAGGGGCACAGGGGCCCAGACCCTCGCAGGGGCCCAGCCTGAGTCCCAGGCCCAGCACTGCCCCCTACTGGTCTCTGATGCAGAGCCCACAGCCCCTCCCCCACCCCAACCTGGAGATGGAGCCTGAAACCCGGGCCTGTGCCCTGACCTGGAATCGAACCACAACCTCCTGCTTCATTGGTCAAGCAGCAGATGCTGGACAGCTCACACCCTCGCAGAGGAGAGGGGTTTTTGTCTCACTTCCCCACAGGCCTGGGGCACTGTGCGAGCACTGAGGTTGTCGTCGTAGGACTGGCAGTGATAGTCGGCCTCATCCTCAGCCTGCAGCCCCGTGATGGTCAGGGTGCCTGAGCTGCCAGACCTGGAGCCAGAGAATCGGTCCGGGACCCCTGAGGGTCGGTTGCTATCCTCATAGATGAGGAGTTTGGGGGCCTTTCCTGGGAGCTGCTGGTACCAGTGCACATAGTTATTATTCCCAATGTTGCTGCTGCTTCCAGTGCAGGAGATGGTGAGCCTCTGGCCCGGGGCCCCCGACACTGAGGACGGCTGAGTCAGCACAGGCTGGGCCCAGGATCCTGGAAGAGGGGGAGACACAGAGAGGGTGAGTCTGGGTCTAGAGACAAGAGGAGGGGGCAGGGCCCATGAGTCTTCCCAAGGCCCCTTCCCCTGTCCCTTCTCCAGTCACCTGTGCAGTGAGCCAGGAGGGCGAGGAGAAGGGGAGCCTGATCCATGGTGGACACGCCCCACACTCTGCTTCCTGAGCCCACAGCCAGCCCTGAGCCCTCACCTTCTTATACGCCCTGATCCCCAGGGGGAGGCTCCATGCAAATCCCCCCTGTCCGCAGGCTGCTCAGCTCCTCCTTCACACTTGGCCTTGGTTCCACCAGAGAGAAGAGACTGAAGATGGGCCCTTATTCCCACAAAAGACCTGCCTGAGGCTGGGGGCGGGGCGGGGAGGGGCACAGCTGAACAACAGAGAGCAGCCAACAGGGGCTTCTTTTTTTGCTGATCCTCACCCTAGGGTATTTCCCCCGGGTTTTTAGGGAGAGTGGAAGGGAGAGGGAGAGACAGAGAGAAACATCCACGTGAGAAAGAAAAATCAATTAGTTGCCTCCTGCAGGTGCCCCAACCAGGACCCAACCCTAGAGGCTTCTGCAAGGGAGGTACAAGCCCGTGACTGGAATCGAGCTCAGGACCCTTCAGTCCGCAGGCTGACGCTCTGTCCACTGAGCAACACCGGCAAGGGGCTAATGTGACTGATATCAATATATTCAGTGTGGTGTGTCCACTGACACCTTATAGGGGAATAATTCCATCAATAAAAAAAGAAGCAAGTGGAACGATGCTGGAGAAGTGAGCTGCTGCCTGAGAAACCCTCCATTTAGGAGGGACAGGGAGTGAACAGAGTGGATGACTCCAGGCAGGTTACCTCTGCCTTCCTTTTTATCTGTTACCTTAAATGTTTCTTAAATTTTCAATTACAGCAGGAACTTGTCACTCTTCCCTGAAATCCTCATGTGAGGATGGAGTTAAGAGCTAAGGAGACCCAGGGAGAGGAGGTGAGGGAGGCAGCAGAGAGGAGGGAAGAGGTGGAGGAGGTAGGGAGGGTGTGACTGAGAGTCTGTGCTGGTTGGGACCAACCTTCTGTGGGTTTGTTCAGAGAAGGAGAAGGTTGTGTCCATGGCCAGGGTGAACACTAACGTATCAGATGTGATCGGTCAGGAGTGACACAGGGTCACACACATGACATGAACTTGTGGGGGAGCATGGCTGTCTGGGTGACCATGTGTAGTTGCAGACACAGTATGTGAGATGATAGGAAATACACGCAGGTCTCGGCCCCTGGCCCCGGCACAGGCTCCTGAGACACTTGTCACTCCCTGGGTTACAGGTGGGCCTGTTGCTGATGAGGGGTTGCTGGGTGGGCTCCTGGGTGAGGATGGGCCACCAGAGAGACTGGGAGGATTAGAAGCTTAGAAACCCCACACCTGCCCCTCATTTGCTAAATGGGAGAGGGCTCAGGTGCAGTTTGCAAATTCATTGGACCAAAGGGAGGGATCGTGGGTACCTTTGATTTATAGCCAAGAAGTGGTGTGAAACCTGGAAACTCCTCCCTGTGATTGGCACCTGACCTGCAGGCCGTCAGGGGGACTGGCCCTTTAACTGCGGGTCTGACCGTCTCTGGGCAGATCCTGTGAGGACCGAGTGCTATTGGAGGACATGAGCTGGTGTCAGAGAACTGTTGTCCGGAAGCCACTCCCCACACATTTGGGACCAGAAGGGGGAGCAGCAGACAAGACAAAGAATAGGAAAGAAGGGATTTTTATTTAAAAATATTCACTCAGTCCAGCCAGTAGGGTCAGTGTTTGAGCGTCGACCTACGAACAAGGAGGTCACAGTCCGTTCCCGGTCAGGGCCCATGGCCGGCTTGCATTCTCAATCCCCAGGAGGGGGCATTCAGGGGGCAGCTGATCAATGATTCCCTCTCTTCATTGGTGTTTCCATCTCTCCCTTCTTTTCCCTTCCTCTCTGAAATCAATAAAAATATGCCTTTAAAGTCTTTAAAATAAAAACATTCACTCATTTCATCAGCTATCAATGTGCTCATGACAACATGCAGTATGGCTGTGGCGAGAATGAAACACGCGTGTCCGGTAAGAACACAGTCAGTTCTCAGTAGGGGGTAGTCCTCAGGATCATGAGGAAGTTACTGCTCATTTCAGTGGCATGCTCAGGGAGCCTTAAAGGACGAAGAGGATTCTGGGGTATGGCTTCAATCTGTCCAGACTCCAATGAAGATAAACTGAAGCCAAATAATTATGTTCCTTCTTCTGAGAATTTCCCTGATTGGGGGTTGGGCGGGGCTCCATGACCTCCCATGTGTGCTCTTGGGACCCCTGTGCTGCTGCTACATCCTGTGTGACCTCCCTCCTCCCAGGGACACAGGTCCCTGCAGAGGAGCCACTGACAGAGGCCCCACAGACACTCCTCGCTGAAGTGAGGCTCACAGCCACCACCTCTGGGCCCTGGGGTTTTGGGCCACTTCCCCATCCTCTGAGACACTGTGGGTAACTGAAGCTGCTCCCACTGCCATGAGGGGTAGCACAGTAATACTCAGCCTTATCCTCGGGGTGCAGCCCCGAGATGAGCAGGAGCCCCGCATTGGCCGAGGCATCTTTGGATCCAGAGAAGCGGCTGGGGACCCCAGATCCCAAACTTGTACTTGTGTAGTACTAGAGGAGATACCGGGGAGGGCTCCCTGGCGTCTGTTGGAACCAGTATATCCAGTAGCCTCCTACACTGAAGCCACTGCTCAGGGTGCAGGTGAGTCTGGCTGTGGCTCCCGGAGATGCAGAGAGGGAGGCCAGCTGAGTCAGCACAGGCTGGGAGAGGGACCCTGCAGACACAGACACTTGTCAGTGATGGGCAGGGACGAGGTTAAGTTCCAGAGGACAATGAGCAAGAAGAGAAGAAGCATGGTCCCAGGCCTGTCCCTACCTGTGCAGTGAACGAGGAGCGCAAGGAGCGGAGCAGTCCAGGCCATGGTGCTCACAGCCCTGAGCCCACAGTGGGACTGGGTTGCCCAGGCCTCCTTTTGTCCCCACCCTCTGCCAGAGGAGGGGCTGCCATGCAAATGGGTGCCCCTCCAGGGACTGCCCAGCCCCTCCCTGGGCCCTGGGGCTGGAGCTCATCTCACACCTCAGAATGAGGAGCATGGAGGTGGGCTCACCCCTTGGGTGGCCCTGGGAGGAAGCACCTGCTGAGACAGTTCAGAGGCTATTGCTCAGGGGGCGCTGCCAGCAAAGACACAGCTGGTCCCCATCAGGGCGAACAGGGCCCAGCCCCCAATCCAGGCTGCTGTGAGTGCAAAGTCCTCAGTGAGCAACTGTGTGGGGGCCACAGGGCAATCCCACATCTCCCCCTGCTGGTCATAGGACACACTACATCACCCAGGTCCAAAGCCCTGAGGCCCAGCTGGTGTCTGCTGCTCCCCAGGTCCCTGTCCATGTTCCCACTTCCTGGTCTGACTGGCACAGGCTCTGGTGTTCACTGCAGCGTCTCACTCCCGGTCCCAGCCATGGGAGGCACCAGCATGGACGGAAATATCAGTTAATTTGGTTTCAGTTCCAGCGAAGATGCTGCCAAGGTCATGCAAAAAAAGCTCTTGATCCAACATCACACGTGAGGAGGCGTCGATCTGGCTGGCAGGGCTCATAGGGGCTGTTCAGGTCAACGATGGAGGTGAGTTTTCCAGGAACACGCTCAGTGGGGTCTTCAAGGCCAGGTCAGCAGCCATTTTAACTGGGGCGAGGCCCTTGCAGTCTGGAGAGACCTGGTGTAGTGAGTAAGTGGTGGAGAGGCAGGGCTTCGGGGGCGGCCCGTGGACCCGGGGAGCAGAGCGAGCTTCCTGACTGCAGACAGTGACCTGATGTTTTTCTGTGTGGGGGGCTCCCTGTACCTGTGTCACATGCTCCATGTCAGGGTTGTGACTCAGGAGTCCTGAAACGCGGTTCTGTGTTAAACAAACAAAAGAATCCCTGTACTCCCTTCCTCCTTGTCTTGGTGTAGTGACTCTCCCAACCCCGAGGCCAGGAGAACCCCACCCCGGGCTGTGAGGAAGCTCCAGGCAGACCCCAGGGCAGAGCCACAGCACCACCTGCTGGTCACATGTCCTCTTGCAGTCTCCTCCAGGACACTGAGGCTAAATGCCCAGAAATCCATCACTAGCACAGATCAGTGCAGAGTGCTCTTGGGTATGATTGAAACAATATGTTCACATTATCTGTGCTGGTGGAGGCTCACACAGAGAGGGGGAAGTCCTCAAGAAACAAACACTCTTTTGAGTATAACAACCTCTACAGGTGACATAAAGGAGTCACTACATCCCGATCTAGGACGCTGGGGAGCTGGTCTCCTCTCATAAGAGGCCTTTAACGTCCGTGTAGAGACGTGAGCCGCAGGGTTCTCTCTGCGGAGTCTCTGCGGAAGAAGTCCAAATGGGACGTGAGGGTTCTCCAGCCAGGAAGGGACCTGGGGGCTGGGGAGCAGGAGGCATGGGGAGAGCAGCACAGGAGGGAAGGAGCCATGGGGGCGTCCGAACATCCTGCTCACAGGTACACCGGGGGCTGGAAAAACCGCACGGGGCAAAGGACGTGCAGCCAGACGGGGACTGAATCTCGGTAATGTGGTGATTCAGCTCGAGAAGTCTGATCACCGGATATCATGGAGCCTGGCAAGATGGCTTCTCCCAAGAGCACGCCGGAAGATGCACAGATGATGGCACAAATCCTGAAGGGCATGGGCATCACAGAAGAGGAGCTGAGAGCTACAAATCAGATGTTGGAGTTTGCCCTCCGCTGGGTGACCGCAATTCTAGATGACGCAAACATTTATCCAGCCACGCTGAGAAAGCTGCTGATGATGCAGATGATGTGGGACAGGCAATCCAGGGTCGTGCTGACCACTCTTTCACCTCTCTTCCCCGCAGAGATCTTCAGTTAGATATTGCAAGGCAAAGAAATCAAACCCCATTGCCACTGATCAAGCCATATTCAGGTCCTAGATTGCCTCCTCATAGATGTTGCTTGACTACTCCAAAATATAGACTTAAATCTTCACCAAAAAAGGCACCTGCTTCTGCGGGAAAAATAACGGTGCCACGGCTCAGTGTTGGTTCATTTACCAGAAGACCAAGTCTCCCACACCTGGCACACCAACCCCCCAAACCATGTAGATTCAACTAACGTTCGGTCTCCAATGTCCCTCCCACGGCAAAGGTCTACAGGACAGATGCCCACGTCACAGGCCCCAGCTATAAAGCATCACTTCCTGCAACATCAGGTGTTCCGAAGGCTCTGATTAATCCATCAGGAATTGGGTCCAAAAACATCCTTATTACCACTAACATGGTGTCACCACAAAATGCTGCCAGTGAGTCAACAAATGCATTGAAAAGAACACGTGAGGAGGAGGAGGAGGATGACGAACGACTGTGATAATCTGTAATTTAGCCTTGATGCCTGTAACATGTACACGTGATTTTGAATCCACTGTACTGAGGTTAAACATGCATGCCAGATGTTTTCAAGTTGTGTTTTGGAAATCTTAGTATTTAATGAGAAAATATAGTTTTTAATTGAGATGTTTTAGTTTCTTTACTAGAAATTGTAATGGTTTTTCATCAGCCTTGAAGAAATACAGTTGTCATTCATTAGAAGAAGAAGAAGAAGAAAAAGAAGAAGAAGAAGAAGAAGCAGCAGCCATGCAGTGGGAAGGGAAGGAGGAAGGACATGGAGTCACCGGGAGGGTCTGAGGGAATGAGGAGTCAGATGGGAACCTCTTTAGTCTAAGTATCAGGTCTGACATGGTTTATCCCATAACAAGGAGGTGACGATCTGGGAGACAGTTAGAAATGCTGCCTCACACGTTCATACAAAGTAGCTGGGACCGAGCCTTCACGTGAGACGTTATGGTGCTGAGAGGCCTAAGGGTGTTGGGGATTGAGAGGCCGCCAGCAGGGCTCAGGCCTGGCCAGGCGAGCGGAGAGGAGGTTTTTGTCTCACTTCCCTGTGTGTCTGGACCACCGTGTGAGTCTTAGAGCTGCCGTCCCATGTGTTACAGTAATAGTCAGCCTCGTCCTCAGGCTGCAGCCCCGAGATGAGCAGGAGCCCCGCATTGGCCGAGGCGTCTTTGGATCCAGAGAAGCGGCTAGGGACCCCGGAGCTCTGGTGCTTATCAGAGTCTGATTTATATTCCAGGAGATACCGGGGAGGGCTCCCTGGCTTCTGCTGCTGCCAGTTTATCCAGTATCCACCAACATTTGAGCCACTACTCAAGGTGCAGGTGAGTCTGACTGTGGCTCCCAGAGATGCAGAGAGGGAGGCCGGCTGAGTCAGCACAGGCTGGGAGAGGGACCCTGCAGACACAGACACTGGTCAGTGATGGGCAGGGACCAGGGGAAGTTCCCAGGAGACTGAGCAGGAAGGGAAGAAGCCTGGTCCCAGGCCTGTCCCTACCTGTGCAGTGAGCGAGGAGCGCGAAGAGCAGAGGAGTCCAGGCCATGGTGCTCACAGCCCTGAGCCCACAGTGGGACCGGGCTGCCCAGGCCTCCTTTTCTCCCCACCCTCTGCCAGAGGAGGGGCTGCCATGCAAATGGGAGTCCCTCCAGGAACTGGCCAGCCTCTCACTTGGCCCTGGGGCTAGAGCTCAGCTGACACCCAACTGAGGGGCATGCAGGTGGGCTCAACTATTGGCGGGAGCTGGGAAGAAGCACCTGCTGAGACAGGACACAGGTCCCTGCTCAGGGGGCACTGCCAGACCTGAAGGACACAGCTGCTGAGTCCCCTGCAGGCAGCACAGGGCTCCCCTCTGAGTGAATGGTCCTCCCCCAGCTGAAGTATAAGACCCACAGAGCAGGCCTCCCGCGCCCCCTGCTGGCCACAGGCCCCACAGCTTCAGGTCCCTCTGCTCACCTGTGTGTGGGCTATCAGCTGCTGTCACCCTGAGAATCTGTGGTGGGGACTGCAGTGTACAGTCCCAGGGCCCTTCTTTGTGAAGGTCAAAGTGCAAGAAGATGACATACTGACTGGGTGTCACTTTCAATGAAGTTGGTGCCCAGCTAATGCGCAGGGAGCTTCTCCCCCAACAGCACAGGGGAAGGGGCCATGGAGCCCCTGTGAAGGGCTCATAGGGCTGCTCACTGCGTTAGGAGCCCGGGCCTGTGGCATGAGAGGCTCCTGTCATCTTTCGTCCCTGAAGGCATTCGACCCTCAGCTGCCGGGCCTTCGGGCCTCAGGAAGCACAGGGCAGAGTGACCACCAGCCCCCCTGTGTCTGTGCTGACACCACAGCCTACCCCCAGCTCCCTGCGGCCCCCAGATCCTCCCTGGGGGTGGCCAGGAGGGTGGGTACATTTTCAGGAAAAGGGCCACTGTGTGGACTTCGCTAATCTGAGTGAAATGTGTGTGTGTGTTGGTGGAGGGGGACTTGGTCCTGATGTTCGTAGAATAAAAGTGTCTCAGGAAGAAGGAAATACCTGGCCTGCATCCCAGTGATGGCAGGTGGGGCCTCGGGGACGCAGGAGGAGGAAACAGTTATGTCCATAGCTCTGAGTGCAAACAGGCAACGGAGGATGGGACTCCTCCTCTTTGGACAAATCAGTAATTGTCGTGTCACAGGGAAGAGACTGGCTGAGGGCTGTGAGGAGCGGACAACCTCAGGTGGGAGGGGAGAGAGGGAATTGGACTCTGAAGGGACTCCATGCTGATTAGCTCCTGGGACCACCCTCCCCAGAGACAGAGGTCTGGGGAACGGGACTACAGCAGGAAGTGGTCACATTTCCCTGAAACCCTCCCGTGGGGATGGGGCTAAGAGCTGAGGAGCCCCAGGGAGAGAGGAGGTGAGGGAGGCAGCAGCAGAGGAGGGGAGAGGTGAGGGAGGGTGTGACTGAGAGTCTGTGCTGGTTGGGACGACCCTTCTGTGGGTTTGTTCAGAGAAGGAGAAGGTTGTGTCCATGACCAGGGTGAACACTAACATATCAGATGTGATGGGTCAGGAGTGACACAGGGTCACACACATGACATGAATTTGTGGGGGAGCATGGCTGTCTGGGTGACCATGTGTAGTTGCAGACACAGTATGTGAGATGATAGGAAATACTCGCTGGTCTCAGCCCCTGGCCCCGGCACAGGCTCCTGAGACCCTTGTCACTCCCTGAGGGACAGGCCGGCCTGTTGCTGATGAGGGGATGCTGGGTAGGCTCCTGGGTGAGGATGGGCTACCTGGGAAACTGGGAAGATTAGAAGCTTAGAAACCCCACACCTGCCCCACATTTGATTAAAGGGGAGAGGGCTGAGGTGGAGTTAGTAAATTAATACAGCAACATAACTGAAATCACAGGAGTTTTCCTGGTAACCTTTGCTGTATAGCCCAGAAGTGGTATGAAACCTGGGACCTCCTGCCTGTGATTGGCACCTGACCTGTGGGCAGTCAGGGGGACTGGCCCTTTAACTGCGGGTCTGACCGTCTCTGGGCAGATTCTGTGAGGACTGAGTGCTGTTGGAGGCCATGAGCTGGTATCAGAGAACTGTTGTCAGGAAGCCCCTCCCCACACCTTGGGGACCAGAAGGTCAGGAGGGAAGAGCTCTGGCTGAGGAGCAGACAAGACAAAGAATAGGAAAGAAGGGATTTTTATTTTAAAATATTCACTCAGTCCAGCCAGTAGGGTCAGTGTTTGAGCGTCGACCTACGAACCAGGAGGTCACAGTCGGCTCCCGGTCAGGGCCATTGGCCGGCTTGCATTCTCAATCCCCAGGAGGGGGGCCGTTCAGGGGGCAGCTGATCAATGATTCACCCTCTTCATTGGTGTTTCCATCTCTCCCTTCTTTTCCCTTCCTCTCTGAAATCAATAAAAATATGCTTTAAAAGTCTTTTAAATAAAAACATTCAGTCATTTCATCAGCTATCAATATGCTCATGACAACATGCAGTATGGCTGTGGCAAGAATGAAACACGCATGTCTGGTAAGAACACAGTCAGTTCTCAGTAGGGGGTAGTCCTCAGGATCATGAGGAAGTTACTGCTCATTTCAGTGGCATGCTCAGGGAGCCTTAAAGGACGAACAGGATTCTGGGGTATGGCTTCAATGTCTGAGTCTGAGTAGTAGTACAAGAAGAACCTGGGCACGCTCCCTGTCTTCTGCTGGTACCAGAACATGTTATAGCTGCCAACATTGGAGCCACTGCTCAGGGTGCAGGTGAGTCTGGCTGTGGCTCCCTAAGATGCAGAGAGGGAGGGCGGCTGAGTCAGCACAGGCTGGGAGAGGGACCCTGCGGACACAGACACATGGGAGTGAGAAGAAGGTCAGGGGGCACGTGCTGCGGGTGCCTGAGGCCTGTGGCTACGTGTGCAGTGAGTGAGGAGCAGGAGGATCCCAGGGGTCCAGGCCATGGTGCTCACAGCTGATCCTGGGTCCTCAGAGTGGAGGCTGAGCTGCTCCGAGCTCCAGGCTCCTCTTATCCCTGCCCAGCTGGCTTCGCCAAGGAGGGGCAGCTCATGCAAATATGCCCCCTGCTCTTTTCCCAGGGGCACAGATGGGGTCTGGGGCCTTGCCCAGGGAGGCCAGCCTGGTGCACTAGTGTCTGATGGGTGGGGCCGGGAGGAAGCAGCTGCTGGGGCCACACACAGCCACATGCAGGGGACTCAGGCCCAGAGATGACACGCCTGCCCGGTTCTCACAAGAATCACAGGGCCCAGCCCTGGGGCCCGGGGTCCCTGGAGGGCTGCCCAGCTGGGAGCCCCTGTTTTGCAGAAACCCCCATGGACGGTCTCGCGGCGCCCTCTGCCGGTCCCAGGTGAGCCCCTTTTGCTGTCAGCCTGGCCCAGATCCTAGCCTTCCCCCGAGTCCTTGACTCCTGTGCTTCCAGCACCCGAGGCTCTTCCTCCAGGGGACGACCCAGGTGCGGCCTTGGGGTGACCCTCCCTGATTCGGGCGCAGGAACCCTGACCCAGGAGTGAGCCTGGGGCTGCTGTGTAGTTGGGGACACAGCGAGGGGAACAGAGAGCAAAGTGGATCTGTCCCTGCGGGGGGCTCAGAGGAGGGGCTCACTCTGGGTGCTGAGCGTGAAGGCACGCTCATGAAGGGGACACAGACCTTGACAGGAGCAGCTGGAGGGGGAGGGCTGCTCGCCTGCCAGAGCAGGGAGGGGGCAGGACCAGAGCACTGCGGAGAAGTGGGTCCTGTCCGTGCACAGTGACTTTGTTCTGGTTGAAGAAGGCAGGTGGCACTCAGGAGCTCACAGGGAATGCGGCCCACCCTCCCCAACAGGGAGCTGCCTGTCAGCAGGGAAAGAGGACCAGCCTGGTTGCAGAACCCAGAGCCGCCAGCCCTTTGCTTACCCACCGGCCTTTGCGAATCTCCAGCCCGCATTACCTGTGAATGCCCACTGGGCACACCTTTTCCTACGTCCCCTGTAATCCTCGTCCTTCCACCCAATACAGTCAGCTGGCTTATGGGGGGTCAGGGCAGATGCCTGTGGGTGCCCTGCTGCTCTCGCAGGGTGCCGGCAGGAGGGGAATCAACGCTCATATGACTCCTCCCTGTCTCCGCTGAATTGGCTCCCGTAGGGACAGGCAGTGCGGGCCCATGGCTTGTCCGGCTACACTGAGACCGTGCTGAATGCTGCGATGTTTTTACCCGGCTGAGCCTGTACCTGTGCCTGTGCCTGTGCCTGCGCCTATGCCTGTACCTGTGCCTGTGCTGCACGTTAGAGACTTAGCTCTATGGAAAGTTCCAGGATGAAACGGGGCGGGGAGACCTTGCAAGGGGACGATCCGGGGCAGCCGGACGAAATGACAACACAGAAAACTGGGGAGGGGTGGATGGCAGTGTCCCGAGACAGGACACAGGGAGGCGACCTGAGGAACCCCAGGCCGGGAGAGTGGAGGAGACGGCCCGGAGTGTCACCTGGAGGAAGCAGCTCTGAGAGGCGGGGATGCCCCCCACCCCCCGAAACAGGCGAGGTCAGGTGGGAGAACAGGTGTGCTGCTGGGTGTGGGGGTTGTGGTGCATTTGTCACCCCGAGACCATGGTCTAGACGTGAAGATGCGTCAGGAAACATCAGCCACTCTGGAGGGCTCAGTGGCTGAGCGTTCACCTATGAACCAGGAGGTCACGGTTCCATCCCTGGTAAGGACACAGGCCCCGTTGATGCCCCGATCCCCAGTAGGGGGCGTGAGGAGGCAGCCAGTCCATGATTCTCTCTCAATGCTGATGTTTCTCTCTCTCCCTCTCCCTTCTCCTCTGAAGTCAGTAACAAAATATTTATTTCAAAAAGCATTTACTTTCATACCTTCCTCTCCCCGGGTCCTTGGTCTCCCTCTCCCTCTTTTCCTCTGAAATGGGAACGGGATTTTTAGTCTGTTTCTAGAATTCTGAATCCTTAGCTGAGGTGTGAAGTGAGTTAGGATCTAGTGGTGGCCATTCGGAGGCACTGCCCCCAGATCCACGTGGACGAAGGCGTCTGCCTGCCGGGGACCACGTGCCTCCTCCCCAGGGAACCGCCTGAGCAGGACCAGCTGGGTTCAGCAGGATCGCCTTCTCTCGTCTTTATTTTTTAATATTAACAAAAATTCCTAACGAATCAATTGACCTTATAGAAGCCTGGTCACCTGCTTCCCAGGGAGCACATGGCGGGACTCAATAGTCACAAGGAATAGGAAGAGAGCATCCAAGACTTCGAATGCGCGGGACAGCGGCCTCTCTGTCACCCGTGTGCAGTGATCTGCAGCAAGTTAGCAAGAGCGGTTTCTGTCCCACTTCCCCTTGCTCTCAGCCGCTGTACTTTAACCCGAACGGCACTCCGATCCTATGAGATACTCCGCAGAGGTACTCAGCCTCGTCCTCAGACTGGAGGGTGGAGATGGTTAAGTAGCGGTCGGCCCCAGAGCTAGAGCCTGAGAAGCGATGGGGGATCCGGTCCCCCTTGGTGGTGCTTCCGTTGCTCTAAGTTGCATGATGAACCGAGGGGCCTATCCTGCTCTCTGATGATACCATTCAATGAAGTAGGTGCTGTGCTCCCGGCTCAGGGTGCAGGTGAGCTTGGCCGAGGCCCCGGGGGAGGCAGAGGCAGAGGGCGGCTGGGTCAGCACAGGCTGGGACAGGGACCCTGAAACACAGACACGCGTGATGTCCTACAGGAAGGACAGTGCGGACGGACACTTCCAGCATGTGGGGGAGGGCCGGGTCTCAGTGCTCTGGGAGCCAGGACCCTGCGGCCATCCTGACCTTTGCAGTGAAGGAGGAGGGTGAGGAGGGAGAGTGGACGCCAGGCCATGGTGCGGTCCCCTTGCCTCAGAGCTCCTCTGGGCCTGCCTGCCTGCAGGTCCTCTTATCCTCCAGACCCAGGGGAAAGGATTCCATATGCAAATTTGCTCCTTCTTCTGGCCAATAAAAGCCTTCCCAGGCCCTGGTGCCAACCAATGGCCCGTGTGGTAGCCGGGAGGGGTGTGTCTGGGAGGGGCCTCGCCTGAGGCTCCCAGGGACCTAGGGCTGACTATGCTGCTGGGCCCCAGGGGCACTTAGCAGACACCAGGGGGACAGGAATGTGATTTCCCAGTGGAGAGCTTCCCGGAGCCCCTGTCACAAGCCAATGGAGCCCCCACTGGCCAAGGCCTGGCTCATCACGCCTGTGACAGGGGACAGGGGACAGGCAAGCTCCTGCACCACCGCTGCCTCGGCCACTGCCCACTCCCCGCCCAGCGGCAGGCCAGGCCCTCCTCTGAGTCTGTAGTTATCTAGTTGGGCCTCCTCCACAGGAATCAGCAGAAGAGTTGATCTCACTTTATCAGAAGTCCCTCAGGGGAAGGGTGCCTCCCGGACACGCCGTGCAGGACAGACACGCACAGCAGCTGAGAGCAGGGCCCCCTCAGCCCCACGGGGCCGCCCAGGCCGCTCAGCATCCAAAAGCAGCAGCACGTTGGTGGTTCCTGGGGACGTGGGGGGAGCCCCAGGCAGCAGAGGAGAAGGACCTTTTATGTCTTTATTTTTAAATTCATTTTTATTGGTGTCACAGAGGAAGGGAGAGGGAGAGAGAGACATCGATGAGGAGAGAGAATCACTGATCGGCTGCCTCCTGCAGGCCCTGGGGCATGTGGCTTCCACAGGAATCGCACCGGGGCCCTTCACCGACACTCTATCCACTGAGCCTAACTGGCTAGACCAGTGGTCAGCAAACTCATTAGTCAACAGAGCCAAATATCAACAGGACAACGATTAAAATTTCTTCTGAGAGCCACATTTTTTAAACTTAAACTTCTTCTAACACCATTTCTTCAACATAGACTCGCCCAGGCCGTGGTATTTTGTGGAAGAGCCACAGTCAAGGGGCCAAAGAGCCGCATGTGGCTCGTGACCCTCATTTGCTGACCACGGGGCTAGGGCTTAAAAAGGATTTTAAATTCAGTCCACGCAGTCGCGTGGCACCAAAATGCGTCATGACACCATGAACTTGACGAATATAAAACAGGGTTTCTTCCCTGCCTCTCGGGGGACGGGGGCATCTCAGGACGTGGTCCTCCAGGAAGAACTGGGTTTGCCTTCACCCTCTGTGCTAATTCCGCCCTTAACGTTCCTTCTGGAACCTAAGATACTGGGATTTCTCTTTCCTGAGCAAATTTCTCCCAACCTATTCGCGGATTTTTCTCCCCTTGAGGACTGAAGACAAAGGAGATCATTTCTGACCCTTCTCTTCACATTCTCTCTCTCTCTGAGGGGTCAACACCCAAACTGGGCTGGATCACAGGGGCCTCTGGTCATGTGACCATGTATCACATGATCCCATTGTCTGCCCACACTCTGTAAAGGGAAGGTGCAGAACCTGCTGTTTCCCATCTGGGTCTCACACTGCCCCGAGCGCCACTATAGGGTGCCGAGTCCCAGGGCAAGGCGGGCGGAGGGCCACCCGCTTCCCCAGGTTGTGATGACATATGTGACTGTGACCATCAGCCTCCTGACTGGACTGGGGAGGTCGAGCCCACAGGAGGCCAGGGAGGCCATGCACAAGCCAGGAGCCAGGAAACAGGGCTGCACCCCTGATGGTCAGTCACCTCTGTCTGAGCTCACCAGGTCAGAGGTCAGACCGGGAGCCCTCGGGACCAACAAGTCTGCTGCTCCCCGCACAGGAGAGGGGAGGGGACCTCAGACCTGGGCCTCTGGAAGGGCGTCCCAGGGGAGGACGCAGGAGCCCGCGGAGGTCTTGGTGCAGATGCCCCGCAGCTACAGCCCAGCCGCTCTGCGCCTAGAAGGAGGTTTTGGTTACACTTCCCCGCTCGCCTGCCTCGCTGTGTGAATGTAAACTACTGCCCAGGTGCGTCAGACAGTGATAGTCGGCCTCCTCCTCGGGCTGGGCACCCGCGATGGTGCGGGCGGCTTTGTTCCCAGAGATGGAGCCAGAGAAGCGGTCAGGGACCCCAGAGGGGCGGCTGTTTGTGTTGTAGATGAGCCTGCGTGGAGGCTTGCCCGGGGTCTGCTTGAACCAGCCGGGGTGGTTACTACTAGAGACTGCCCCAGAGCTGAGGCCACAGGTGAGAGTGACTGTCCCTCCCGGAGATACTGACACGGACGGCTCCTGGGTCACCAGAATCTGAGAATGCACCCCTGAAAGCAATGAGAGAGATGAGTGTCATTATGGGAGACAACGGTCACCCTGAGACCCTGCTGTTCTGTGTCCCCCCCAAGGATGCAGAGTCCCCTCCTCTGACCTGAGCTGTGCGCCAGGAGCTGGAGCAGAAGCACCGTCCAGACCATGGTGGGGACACTCACAGGATGTGGTTCCTCAGGCTCCTGGCTGCAGTGGGGAGTCCTGGGCCTTTTCATGCCTCCCACACCCACTGGGGGGAAGGTGCCTCATGCAAATCAGCCTCCCCCCTATCCTGCCCCAGGCTCACCTTGCTGTCCCCTGGGGGGTGATAATTGAAAGAGGCAGATGATGGGCCCTCACACAGACTGTCTTCCTCCTCCTCGGCCTCATCATGGGTCTAGTGACCTCCTTCCAGAACTGGGGCTCTGGGATAGAGTGGCTGAGGGCTGGGTGATGGCATGAGTATGTTCCCCTCTTGGCCCCAGCCGTCAAGTTCATCCCAATGGTAAGCCTGGCCATGGGGACATTGCCTCCGTTCCTCGGTGGAATCCAGCTCTGCCTTCTTTGGAGGAGACACCTAGCAGGCCCCCTCCCCCCAGAATCGAGATCCCCGGAAAGCAACAAAGCCAAGGTCGGCCTTGTGAAGGGACAGGGTCCCCCGATGACGAAGTCGGATCAGCTGTCTCCAGCAGCAGCGGGAGGCCTGGGGCAAGGGGTGCCCCACACCAGGGCGCTGCCGGGTTCGGGTGGGCAGGCCTCCTTTGCCCTAAGGAGCCATCACTATGTGCACCTCCGACGTCACCACGGGTTGGAGAAGGGGAAGTCACGCTGTCACCCTGAGATGAGGAGACACCTGACAACCTCAATCAGAAATGTCAGCAGCCCCGAGGGTGGCCACGCTGGTGGGAACTGTAAACCTCCTCTCCCTTTGCATGCCGCCGTGGAGCGGGAGGAATGGGGAGGCTGGGCCGGGGGTGTGGGGTGTGGGGTTTGAGGATGACAGCTCCCACGCAGTGGGCGTTCATCTTTGCCTAAAGTGAAGACGGGCTTCGGTATCCGTTTTGGAATGGCTAGTACACATGTGCATGACTCTGTCCCTTTCTTATATTTTTTAAAATATATTTTATTGATTTTTTCAGAGAGGAAGGGAGAGGGATAGAGAGTTAGAAACATCAATGAGAGGGAAACATGGATCGGCTGCCTCCTGCACGCCCCCTACTGGGGATGTGCCCGAAACCCAGGTACATGCCCTTGAGTGGAATCGAACCCGGGACCCTTCAGTCCGCAGGCCGATGCTCTATCCACTGATCCAAACGGGTTTTGTCAACTCTGTCCCTTTCTCTTCCTATGTCTTGGAGAACCCCAATTCTGTTAAGGACAAGTACGCACCCTAAATTATTTTACTAGCATACAATTAGGTCTCTGCTAGTGTAGAAACTTGGGGATGTTATATGTACCGAACGTGAGTCAAGGAGAAGTGTTAACACCCAGGAAAAAGGAATTAGAAAGCTCAAAGCACAAACAATAAGGATTTCCACTCTGAAATGGTGAGAAATGAGAAATCCCGGAGCGGTAGACAGGAAGCCCGGGACGTGATGGCAGATAAAGCACAGAGGCACTCATCACACCTTCCACCGTGTTACAGTTGGGGTCCTGTCAGCAGCGGGGGTCCCCCTGGTGTGCCACCCACAGACGTTCCGGGCACCCTCCAGGCACTGGGGGTCATACATAGTTCCTGTGGGCAGATCTGGGTGGGGAATGGAAGCGAACAGATCCCACGGAATTAGGAGGTCTTAAAAGCCTGGATTTGGGAGACACAGGCAGGGCCCCAGGGCCCCTCACATGCAGGAGGGAGACAGCGCAGCGCCCCCTGTGGGTCCCGAGAGACACTGCCTGGCTCAGACAAGAGGGTTTCTCCTGCTTGAGAATGCCTCCCTAAGCGAATAACAGAGAGCCGGGCAGATGCTCATGTGCATTGGGTAACATTCCACATTCCCAACCGCAGCTGCTCTCCTGCGGTGAGAAGCTGGTCTCTGGGCTGAGGTGGAGCTGAGCCCAGACCACTGGGGCCCTGACACCCCCGTGCTCAGGGTCCTGTCCCGTGAAGTGTTGCCTGTGTGTGTGGACTCATGAGGGACTGTGTCTGTGCGTTTCTGTGGCCATCCAGCGGGTGAGTGGCAGGGGGTCTCTGAGCCCAGTGCTAGTTGATATATTTTGGAGTTGAGCCCCCTCCCCTCGATCACAGGCAGGGAGACAGAAGCCCTGGGCTTGCGGAGTCACAGTGGGGAGATGGGCACCCTCTGGCAGAGACTGCAGGGTGCACCGGGGATGGCCAGCAGGCAGGACAACGGGGCAACGGAGCCCCCTCCTCAGGATGAGGGTGACCATTGCCAACACCCTCCTTTACTTCTGCTAACACGCAGCCGCGCTACGCCTGGGAGGGGTTCTGGTCGCACTTCCCCATGCTCTTGCATCACCGTGTGAATATGTAGTACCACCCACGTACAGAGCACAGGAGTACTCGGCCTCATCCTCTGGCTGGGCCCCCGCGATGGTGAGGGCGGCTTTGTTCCCAGAGATGGAGCCAGAGAAGCGGTCAGGGACCCCAGAGGGGCGGCTGTTTGTGCTGTAGATGAGCCTGCGTGGAGGCTTGCCTGGGGTCTGCTGGTACCAGCTGGGTAAGGTACTAGTAGAGACTGTCCCAGAGCTAAGGCCACAAGTGAGAGTGACTGTCTCTCCTGGAGATACTGACATCGATGGCTCCTGGGTCACAACAGTCTGAGAATCCACCCCTGAAACCAACAGGAGAGAGACAGGTGTTATGAGAGATGAGGGTCACCTGAGGCCCTGATGTTCTGTGTCCCCCAAAGATGCGGAGTCCCTTCCTCTGACCTGAGCTGTGCGCCAGGAGCTGGAGCAGAAGCACCGTCCAGACCATGGTGGGGACACTCACAGGATGTGGCTCCTCAGGCTCCTGGGCTGCAGTGGGGAGTCCTGAGCCTTTTCATGCCTCCCACCCCCATTAGGGGGAGAAGGTGCATCATGCAAATCAGCCTCCCCTCTAGTCTGGCCCCAGGCTCACCCTGCTATCCCCTTGGTGGGGGGGTGGGTATTGATAGAGGCAGGTGCTGGGCCCTCACGCAGACCAATAGACTCCACATTAACTGAGACGCTGAGGGTGTGGGTTAAGGTCTTTCACCAAGTCTGTGCCTTAGGGTCCTGGTGACCTCAGTCCTCACTTCCTTCCCTGGAGGGTCTGGGGATAAAGGATGAGGTGGGAGTGTCCGCCCTTTCCTGGCCCCAGCAATCTAGTTCACCCCAAATCCAACCCCATCCTTGGGTCACTGCTTCCTTCCTCATCAATACCCCTCCTTGTCTTCTTTGGAGGATCTTAGCAGTCAGTCCTCCCTGTAGGGGTGAGTTCTCTGTCCAGCCCTGTTAGTCCCTGAACCAGGAGTAATGGTCAGGGGACCAGGCTTGGCGGTCCTGACACAGACAGCTGCCCTGACAGGCAGGAGTTGACACTCTCTTTTGTCCTAGGAAGCCTTCACTTATGGGGTGTGCCTTCCAATTAAATAGGGTTTTGAGGTGAAAATGTCGCAATGTCACCATGATATTGTGAAAAACCTATTACCATCTGATTAACAAAATCGAGCACGGAGCTCATGATCAGAAATGAGATCAACACTGAGTGTGAGGGAGTCGGTGTGAACATCACAGAACAGTTTAAAAGGCCCTCTCCCTGTGGGGCAGGAAGAATGGGAGGGATGGAGAAAGGTAAGGGGATGAGCCGGGGATGACATGCCTCCAGTCGTTGGGGAGGGTAATGCACACACAGGTGTCCATCACAGGGGAAATGACACTGTTTTATGGTATTTATTTTAAACACAAGCTAATCAATTATGCATTAAACTGGCATGATCGAATTAATTTTCTCATAGGTCTTGTTTCTTCAAGCAAATTACTTTTTGTTGTGTGATTGCTTATCTCTTTGCTGTAAATCAGCCTGGACTGTGACTCCATGAAGGAAGGGGTGGGATATGAGACAAGAATGGGTGTCAGAGCTGAGGGCTCATGTGGCTCCTGGGGCCCAGGTGCAGGGAAGTCACACGTGAGTGAGGACCTGCCTGCCCCAGTGTGCAGGAGCCAGTGGAGTGTGTGCCTAGCCTGCCTGGCCCAGAGCCCTGAGCTCTCAGTCCCAGTGCACCCGCGCCCCCTGCTGGTCCCAGAGCACATGTCCTCCAGCCATTTCCTCCCCCAGCCCTCCTGGAGGGGCTGTGCTCTTACTGAGGCCACACCCCAGGACAGGAGAATGAGCAGGTCCCACCTCTGGTGCTGGGTGACCAGTGATTTTCTCAGGGGACTCGGGACCTGCACAAAAGTAAAGGACACGCTACGTTCCCAGCCCTTAAAGGAACCTGCGTGTTGGCTTTGCCTCTGTCTGCCTGGCCGCTGGGTTCCTTTCTGGTGCATGAGCGTTTGGAGCAGAGTTTGAGGCTTAAGGTTCCCCCAGAAAGCCCGTCAGTACCTACCTGGCCGTGATGCCACCTGGGGATCCTTTAGGGTGAAATAGTTGGTGGTGGTTGTTGATCTTGTTGTCTCTGTGGCTGTTGTGAGGGCTCCTGTCAGGGTCCCAGCCCCCTGGGGACCTGACTTGGCCTTTCCCCTCTGCCTTTGCCAGGAGAACATGACGATGTTGGGGAACAAGTGTCTTGTGCTCTTGGGTGACTTCTGTGAGTTCTCATTTACTCTGGAACCTTATACTGGCAACACGTTCTTTTGGCTCTTGAGGGATTTAAGATGTGTTTCTCTAGTTTTATAATTATATTCAGGACAGGGTTTGACACCAAACTGTGTTAACATGCATGAAACTCTACCCCGTTGTGGAGCTCTCTTCCCCTGATGGGATGTAGAAGTCCTCATTTTCTGTTCTCCCACCTTTTTGGCCTTCAGTGCATTTGTTAGGATGTCCATGGGTTTAATGGGAATTGGGTTCAAAGGTTTAGAGCCAAATCAACTAACATTGATCACATATCATCCCAACGACAACAGCAAAACGCAGAGGAAAGCGGGAGAGGTCACGGGATAAACTGGAGGAAGTGCGCCCTCCGCTGAGAGCCACGTGCTTCCTGGGGAGGCTCCCACAGTCTGGACATCAGAAGCTCCTCACAGTGTAATTCCCAGGAAGAAACACCAGCTTCCCTGAGGTGCCGGGGTTCAGAACATGAATATCCAGGCCAAGGCAGGGCGCAGGGTGCACACAGGCCCTGGGATAGTCACCGTGGTCTCCCGGGCCTCATGAGCTGGACCTGTGCTTTTAATAAAACCTTTTATTTTTCAACGTTAGTTTACATTTAATATTCTTTTGTGTGGGTTTCAAGTGCACAGCATAGTGGTTGTACAGTCCTGTACTTTACAAAGTGTTCCGTGGATATTCCTAGGCCCACCTGGTACTGCACAGAGTTATCACCAGGTTATTGTCTGGGGTCCCTGTGCTGTGCTTTAGCAATCCCGTCGCTGTTTGGAAACACCACTTAGTACTCTACTCCCTCCAACTTTTTCATTCTGTCTCCTAGACCCCCTTCCCTCTGGAAACCATCTGTTTGAACTCTTAGTTCCTATCCCTTGTGTTTATTCATTGATTTATTTTGTCCTTTACCTTCCACATTTGACTGGAATGTTATGGTGCTGGTTTTTCTCTGTCTGACCTACTTCACTTAGCACCATCCCCTCTAGGTCCCTCTGGGCACCTGGGTGCTTCCATGGCGTGGCCATTGCAAAGGATGCTGCCGTGAACACAGGGGGCATGCAGTTCTCCACATCAGTGTCTTGGGGTTTCGCTGGGGAATGAGGCAGTTTGGCCTGTAATGTTTTAAGTCCCCTCCATACAGCTTTCTAGAGTGACCGCACCAGCCTGCATTCCCACCAACAGGGCATGAGGGTTTCCTTTTCTTCTCATCTGTGCCAACACCTGTTGTGTGTGGATGTGATGACAGCCATTCTGAGCATGTGCGGTGGCATTGCATTCTGGGTTTAATTTACATGTCTGCGATGGATAATGGCGTGGAGCATCTTTTCCTCTGTCTCTTGGCCTCTGTGTGTTCTTTGTGGAGAAGTCTACTCAGGCCCTCTGCCCATTATTTGATTGGATTGTTTTGTGGTTTGCTTTCTCTTCTTGGTGTTGAGTTGTGTGCGCTATTTATAACTGTGGGGCATGAACCCTTTATGGGATGTATCGTTGGTGACTATGTACTTCCATTCTATCACTGGTGACTGTCTTTTTGTTTTGTTAATGGTTTCCTTTGCTGCGCAGAAACTCTTTAGATTCATGAATTCCATTGGTTTATTTTTCTACTCCTTTTCCTTGCCTGAGGAGATATATTAGAAAAAAATGTATGTAAGATACCAGAGATTTTAGTACCTATATTTCTTACAGAGTTTTATGTTTTTGAGTGTTACATTTCAGTCTTTTAAGCATTTTGAGATTACTCTTTGAAGTGGATGAAGGAAGGTAACAATAGAAGGAGAGGGGCTTCTCCAGCATTCATGTGGAACCACCACCTGGAGAGCCTGTGGACGGAGAGATTCTGGGACAAACCCACGTTTCTGACTCAGTGGGTCTCCCAGGGGAATTGGATTTCTAACAGCACCTTCCCACGGTGTGCTGGCCATGTCCACCTTCATACTTCTTCTGCATCAAAGGCTGAGCCAGGCTGAGCCCAGGAGGAGGTTCTGGTGGCACTTCCCCGTGGCTTTGCGTCACTGTGTCAATAGCTACCCATGTGCAGGGCACAGTGATAGTGCACTTCGTCCTCGGGCTGGGCCCCTGAGATGGTGAGGGCGGCTTTGTTCCCAGAGATGGAGCCAGAGAAGCGGTCAGGCACCCCAGAGGGGCGGCTGTTTGTGTTGTAGATGAGCGTGCATGGAGGCTTGCCTGGGGTCTGCTGGAACCAGCTGGGGTAGTTACTAGTAGAGACTGCCCCTGAGCTAAGGCCACAGGTGAGTGTGACTGTCCCTCCTGGAGATACTGACAGTGATGGCTCCTGGGTCACCACAGTCTGAGAATCCACCCCTGAAACCAACAGGAGAGAGACAGGTGTTATGAGAGAAGAGGGTCACCTGAGACCCTGCTGTTCTGTGTCCCCCAAGGATGCAGAGTCCCTTCCTCTGACCTGAGCTGTGTGCCAGGCACTGGAGCAGAAGTACCGTCCAGACCATGGTGGAGACACTCACAGGATGTGGTTCCTCAGGCTCCTGGCTGCAGTGGGGAGTCCTGGGCCTTTTCATGCCTCCCACACCCATTGCTGGGAAGGTGCCTCATGCAAATCAGCCTCCCCTCTAGTCCTCCCCCAGGCTCACCCTGAGGTCCCCTGGGGGATCTTGAAAGAGACAGATGCTGGGCCCTCACACACACCAATAGACTCCACATTAACTGAGATGCTGAGGGTGTGGGTTAAGGTCTTTCACCAAGGCAGTGCCCTGGGGTCCTGGTGACCTCAGTCCTAACTTCCTTCCCTGGAGAGTCTGGGGCTGCAGGATGAGGTGGGAGTGTGCGCCCCCTACTAGCCCCAGCAATCTAGTTCACCCCAAATCCAACCTCATCCCTGGGTCACTGCTTCCTTCCTGGGCAATACCCCTCCTTGTATTCTTTGGAGGATCTTAGCAGTCAGTACTCCCTCCAGCGGTGAGTCCTCTGTCCAGCCCTGTTAGTCCCTGAACCAGGAGAAATGGTCAGGGGATCAGGCTTGGCGGCCCTGACGCAGACAGCTGCACCTCTATACTTGGATGGCCACTCTCTTTTGTCCAAAGAAGACATCCATTCTATGAAATCGCTTTCAATGAAATAAGATTTGAGGATAAAAAGTCACAGTGTCACCATGATATTGTGAGAAACCAATTACCATCTGATATAACAAAATTGAGCATGTAGCTCATGATCAAAAAAGAGATCAACACTGAGTGTGAGCGAGTCGGTGTGAACATCACAGAACAGTTTAAAACTCCCTCTCCCTGAGGGGCAGGAAGAATGGGAGGGATGGAGAAAGGTAAGGGCATGAGCAGGGAATGACATGTCTTCAGTCTTTGGGGAAGGTAATACACACACTGGCGTCCATCAGAGGGGAAATATCACTGAGATTTACGGTTTTTATTTGGAATCACTAGCCAATCAATTACGCATTAAAACTGGCATGATCTATTTAATTTTCTCATAGGTCATGTTTCTTCAAGCAAATTACTTTTTGTTGTGTGATTGCTTATCTCTCTGTGCCTGTAAATCAGGCCTGGACAGTGACTCTGTGAGGGGAGGGGTGGGATATGAGACCAGAGTGGGTGTCAGAGCTGAGTGCCCATGTGGCTCCTGGGGCCCAGGTGCAGGGAAGTCACACTTGAGTGAGGACCTGCCTGCCCCAGTGTGCAGGAGCCAGTGGAGTGTGTGCCTAGCCTGCCTGGCCCAGAGACCTGAGCTCTCAGACCCAGTGCACCTGCGCCCCCTGCTGGTCCCAGAGCACATGTCCTCCAGCCATTTCCTCCCCCAGCCCTCCTGGAGGGGCTGTGCTCTTCCTGAGGCCACTCCCCTGGGCTGGAGAATGAGCAGGTCCCACCTCTGATGCTGGGTGACCCGTGATTTTCTCGGGGACTCGTGACCTGCACAAAAGTAAAGGACACGCTACGTTCCCAGCCCTTAAAGGAACCCTGCTTGTTGGCTTTCCCTCTGTCTGCCTGGCTGCTGGGTTCCTTTCTGGTGCATGAGCATTTGGAGCAGAGTTTGAGGCTTAAGGTTCCCCAGACAGCCCGACAGTTCCTACCTGGTCGTGACTCCACCTGGGGTTCATTTCGGGAGGAATTCCTGGTTGTTTTTGTGGTTGTTGCCTCTGTAGCAGTTGTGACATTCCGGGCCCCGTGGCCATGTCTTGGCTTTTTGCCTCTGTCTTTGCCAGGAGACTGTAATGATGTCAAAGGAGACATGTCTGTGATCCAGTTAGTCCTGTAGCTTCTCATTTATCTCTGAACGTTACACTGACAATTCCTTCTTTTGGCTCCGGAGGTGTTTAAAATGTCTTTGTCTACTGATGTAATGGTTCTTCAGTGTGAGGGTTGATATAAAATGAAAACTGTTATGAATGAAACTCTACCCCTTTTAGAACATTTTCTCCCTCATGGGACTTAGAAGTCCACATTTTCTGTTCTAAAATCTTCATTGGCATCATCAAGGATGTTTGTTAAGAGCTCCATTTGTTATATTGTAAATCTGAAGATGCCTAAAGCCACAATCCAAATTAATTTGGAGTCTTTTTATTTCGCTAGCACTAGCGGGCCCAGAAGAAATATTGGGTCTCAAACTCTGAGGCACAACCTGGTGGAAGTCTTTCCTATTTATACTTTTTTCAGTTCTTTGTTTCCCAAATTTCAAATGGGACTCCCGGACCATCTGAGAAAGAGGTGCTGTGTGCTGGGAAGGGTCTGTGAGACCCCATCTCAAGGCCTGGCCTGGCACCAGCAATGACCACTCTGTCAGGGACATAGTTTATGGTGTCTCTGGAATGGAAATAGTCTTATTTTCGCCCTATTATTTAAGCAAGCAAACATTACAGAAGCCATAATAGTGGTTTAAAATTTCAAACAACAATTTGTTTTTAAACAAGATGGAGGTTACTATGCTTCACACGGATTCCATGGGAATTGGGTTTCTAAGGTCCAGGTCCAAGTCAGTCAATATTGATCACATGTCATCCCAATGACAAGAAGAAGTCCAGAGGAAAGAAAGAGAGGCCCTGGGATAAAGTGGGGGACATGGGCCTCCTCTGAGATCCGTGAACTTCATGGGGATGGTCCCCGAGGCTGGAGGTCACACGCTCCTCACAGTGTAATTTCCAGGGACACCCCTACCAGCTTCCTTGAGCGGGCAGGATCCAGAGAACACGCATCCCAGCCAAGGCCAGGAGCAGGGCGTGGGCAGGGTGTGCTGGAGGCTCCCAGGTCACAGGAGCTACACTTCCGCTTTGCTTTTTTATTTAATTTTATTTCTGAGCTACAGCTCCGGTCAATGTCCTTTTGTATCCATTTCATGGGTGTAACATGGTGGATAGATAATCCTGTACTTTACTGCGTGACGCCCTGATATTTCCAATACCCACATGTCACCAGACACAGTTCCTGCAGTGTTAGTCACTGTGTCCTCTATGCTGTGCTTACATGCCTGCGACTGTGTTATAGCCACCAATTTATACCTCTTCCTCCCTCAACATCTTCACTCACTGCGTGATCCCCCCTTTCCTCTGGCAACCATCCCTCTGTCCTCTGCATCAAGGAGTCTGTTCCAATTTTGTCCAGTTATTTCCCTTGTTCTTTAGGCTCCTCATGCGGGTGAAATGAGCTGGTGTTGGTTTGTCTGTCTCACTCACTTGACTTTCATAATACCCTCTCGGCCCATCCCTGGTGTCCCAGGATGTCATTGTTGTGTTTTATCGCCGGGTAATATCCCTCTATACAGAGCTACCACCACTTCTCCACCCACCTTCTCCTGACGGCCACTGAGTCTCTCCCATAGCCTGGCCATTGTAAAGAACGCTGCAGGGAGCATGGGGTGCATGTACTCCTTCAAATCAGTGCTTCCAGTTTGTTCGGAAGCACACCCCAGTGTGGAATCACTGGGTCCTGGGCAGTCTTACTTGTAATTTGCTGTTGTTGCTAATCCTCACCTGACCGTATTTTCTTGATGGATTTTCAGAGAGACGGGCAGGGAGGAACGGCCATTTCCACCCTCGCTCTTCCCTTCTGCATCTCAGGCTGAGCCAGTCTGAGCCCAGGAGGAGGTTTTGGTTGCACTTCCCCGTGGGTTTACATCACCGTGTAACCATTACTACCCGTGTACAAATTACAGTAATAGTCGGCCTCGTCCTCAGGCTGGGCCCCCGAGATGGTGAGGGCGGCTTTGTTCCCAGCGATGGAGTCAGAGAAGCGGTCCGGGGCCCCAGAAGGGCGGCTGTTTGATTTGTAGATAAGTGTGCGTGGAGGCTTGCCTGGGGTCTGCTGGAACCAGCTGGGGTGGTTACTAGTAGAGACTGCCCCAGAGCTAAGGCCACAGGTGAGTGTGACTGTCCCTCCTGGCGATACCGACAGTGACGGCTCCTGGGTCACCACACTCTGAGAATCCACCCCTAAAACCAACAGGAGAGACAGATGTTATGAGAGATGAGGGTCACCTGAGACCCTGCTGTTCTGTGTCCCCCAAGGATGCAGAGTCCCCTCCTCTGACCTGAGCTGTGCGCCAGGAGCTGGAGCAGTAGCACGGGCCACACCATGGTGGGGACACTCACAGGATGTGGCTCCTCAGGCTCCTGGGCTGCAGTGGGGAGTCCTGGGCCTTTTCATGCCTCCCACCCCCATTAGGGGAGAAGGTGCTTCATGCAAATCAGCCTCCCCTCTGTCCTGCCCCAGGCTCACCCTGCTGTCCCCTGTGGAGAGGGCGGCGGCGGGGGTATTGAAAGAGGCAGATACTGGGTCCTCACACAGACCAATAGACTTCACGTTAACTAAGACACTGAAGGAGGGGGTTAAGGTCTTTCACCAAGTCAGTGCCCTGGTGTCTTGGTGACTTCAATCCTAACTTCCTTCCCTTAGGGACTGGGGATGAAGGATGAGGTGGCAGTATCTGCCCCTTAAGGCCCCAGCAATCTAGTCCATCCCAATCCAAACTCATCCCTGGGGCACTCCTTCCTTCCTCAGCAATACCCCTCGTTGTCTACTTTGGAGGATCTTAGCAGTCAGTCCTCCCTCCAGCGGTGAGTCCTCTGTCCAGCCCATTAGTCCCTGAACCAGGAGAAATAGTCAGGGGACCAGGCTTGGCGGTCCTGACACAGACAGTGTGCCAGGCAGGGGTGGCCACTCTCTTTTGTCCTAGGAAGCCATCACTTATGGGGAGTGCCTTCTAATTAAATAGTGTTTTGAGGTGAAAGTATCACAGTGCCACCATGATATTGTGAGAATTCAATTACCATCTGATTAACAAAATCGAGCATGGAGCTCATGATCAGACATGAGATCAACACTGAGTGTGAGGGAGTCGGTGTGAACATCACAGAACAGTTTAAAAGGCCCTCTCCCTGTGGGGCAGGAAGAATGGGAGGGATGGAGAAAGGTAAGGGGATGAGCCGGGGATGACATGTCTCCAGTCTTGGGGGAAGGTAATACACACACTGGAGTCCATCAGAGGGGAAATGACACTGTTTTATGGTATTTATTTTGAACACTAGCTAATCAATTACGCATTAAAACTGGCATGATCGATTTAATTTTCTCATAGGTCTTGTTTCTTCAAGCAAATTACTTTTTGTTGTGTGATTGCTTATCTCTTTGCTGTAAATCAGCCTGGACTGTGACTCCATGAAGGAAGGGGTGGGATATGAGACTAGATTGGGTGTCAGAGCTGAGGGCTCATGTGGGTCCTGGGGCCCAGGTGCAGGGAAGTCACACTTGAGTGAGGACCTGCCTGCCCCAGTGTGCAGGAGCCAGTGGGGTGTGTGCCTAGCCTGCCTGGCCCAGAGCCCTGAGCTCTCAGACTCAGACCACCCGCGCCCCCTGCTGGTCCCAGAGCACATGTCCTCCAGCCATTTCCTCCCCCAGCCCTCCTGGAGTCCCTGTGCTCTTTCTGAGGCCACTCCCCAGGGCAGGAAAATGAGCAGGTCCCACCTCTGGTGCTGGGTGACCCGTGATTTTCTCAGGGGACTTGGGACCTGAACAAAGGTAAATGACATGATATGTTCCCAGCCCTTAAAGGAACCCTGATGGTTGGCTTTGCCTCTGTCTGCCTGGCATCTGGGTTCCTTTCTGGTGCATGAGCATTTGGAGCAAAGTTTGAAGCTTAAGGTTCCCCAGACAGCACGTCAGTTCCTCCCTGGTCGTGACTTCACCTGGGGATCCTTTAGGGTGAAATAGTTGGTGGTGATTGTTGATGTCGTTGTCTCTATGGCTGTTGTGAGGGCTCCTGTCAGGGTCCCAGCCCCCTGGGGACCTGACTTGGCCTTTCCCCTCTGCCTTTGCCAGGAGAACATGACGATGTTGGGGAACAAGTGTCTTGTCCTCTTGGGTGACTTCTGCGGGGTCTCATTTACTCTGGAACCTTATACTGGCACCACTTTCTTTTGGCTCTTGAGGGATTTAAGATGTGTTTCTCTAGTTTTATAATTATTTTCAGGACAGGGTTTGACATCAAACTGGTTAACATGCATGAAACTCTACCCCGTCCTGGAGCTCTCTTCCCCTGATGGGATGCAGAAGTCCTCACTTTCTGTTCTCCCACCTTTTTGGCCTTCAGTACATTTGTTAGGATGTCCATGGGTTTAATGGGAAATGGGTTTGAAAGGTTTAGAGCCAAATCAACTAACATTGATCACATATCATCCCAACGACAACAGCAAAACGCAGAGAGGGAAGCGGGAGAGGTCACGGGATAAACTGGAGAAAGTGCGCCCTCCGCTGAGAGCCATGTCCTTCCTGGGGTGGATCCCAGAGTCTGGACATCAGAAGCTCCTCACAGTGTAATTCCCAGGAAGAAACACCAGCTTCCCTGAGGTGTCAGGGTTCAGAACATGAACATCCAGGCCAACGCAGGGCACAGGGGATACACAGGGCCTGGGAGAGTCACCTTGGTCTCCCGGGCCTCATGAGCTGGACCTGTGCTTTTAATAAAACCTTTTATTTTTCAACGTTAGTTTACATTTAATATTCTTTTGTGTGGGTTTCAGGTGCACAGCATAGTGGTTGTACAGTCCTGTACTTTACAAAGTGTTCCCTGGATATTCCTAGGCCCACCTGGTACTGCACAGAGTGATCACCAGGTTATTGTCTGGGGTCCCTGTGCTGTGCTTTAGCAATCCCGTCGCGGTTTGGAAACACCACTTAGTACTCTACTCCCTCCAACTTTTTCACTCCGTCTCCTAGACCCCCTTCCCTCTGGAAACCATCTGTTTGAACTCTTAGTTCCTATCAGTTGTGTTTATTCATTGATTTATTTTGTCCTTTACCTTCCACATTTGAGTGGAATGTTATGGTGTTGGTTTTTCTCTGTCTGACCTACTTCACTCAGCACCATCCCCTCTAGGTCCCTCTGGGCACCTGGGTGCTTCCATGGCGTGGCCATTGCAAAGGATGCTGCCGTGAACACAGGGGGATGCAGTTCTCCACATCAGTGTCTTGGGGTTTCGCTGGGGAATGAGGCAGTTTGGCCTGTAATGTTTTAAGGCCCCTCCATACAGCTTTCTCGGTTGACCGCACCAGCCTGCATTCCCACCAGCAGTGCATGAGGGTTCCCTTTTCTTCACATCTGTGCCAACACTTGCTGTGTGTGGATGTGATGACAGCCATTCTGAGCCTGTGCGGTGGCATTGCATTGTGGGTTTAATTTACATGTCTGCGATGGATAATGGCGTGGAGCATCTTTTCCTCTGTCTCTTGGCCTCTGTGTGTTCTTTGTGGAGAAGTCTACTCAGGTCCTCTGCCCATTATTTGTTCAGTTTGTTTTACGGTTTGCTTTCTCTTTTTGGAGTTGAGTTCTGTGAGCACTTTATAACTGTGGGACATGAACCCCTTATGGGATGTATCACTGGTGACTGTGTACTTCCATTCTGTCACTGGAGGCTGTCTTTGTTTCGTTGATGGTTTCCCTTGCTGTGCAAAACTCTTTAGTTCTATGAATCCCATTGGTTTATTTTTCCTCTTGTTTTCCTTGCCTATATTAGAAAAAACTGTAGGTGAGATACCACAGATTTTAGAACCTATATTTCTTTCGGAGTTTTATGGTTTTGAGTCTGACATTTCAGCCTTCCCTGCATTTTGAGTTTACTCTTTGACGTGGAGGAAGGAAGGTAACAATAGAAGGAGAGGGGCTTCTCCAGCATTCATGAGGAACCACCTCCTGGAGAGCCTGTGGGCGGAGAGATTCTGGGACAAACCCACGTTTCTGACTCAGTGGGTCTCCCAGGGGAATTGCATTTCTGACAAGCGCCTTCCCACGGTGTGCTGGCCATGTCCACCTTCAGACTTCTTCTGCATCAAAGGCTGAGCCAGGCTGAGCCCAGGAGGAGGTTCTGGTGGCACTTCCCCGTGGCTTTGCGTCACTGTGTCAATAGCTACCCATGTGCAGGGCACAGTGATAGTGCACTTCGTCCTCGGGCTGGGCCCCTGAGATGGTGAGGGCGGCTTTGTTCCCAGAGATGGAGCCAGATAAGCGTTCAGGGATCCCAGAGGAGCGGCTGCTTGTGCTGTGGATGATCCTGCGTGGAGCCTGGCCTGGGGTCTGCTGGAACCAGGTAGGTTGGTGACTTGTAGAGACTGCCCCAGAGCTAAGGCCACAGGTGAGTGTGACTGTCCCTCCCGGAGATACTGACCTGGACGTCTCTTCGGTCACCACAGTCTGAGAATCCACCCCTGAAACCAACAGGACAGAGACAGGTGTTGTAAGAGACGAAGGTCAACCTGAGACCCTGCTCTTCTGTGTCCCCCAAGGATGCAGAGTCCCTTCTTCTGACCTGAGCTGTGCTCCAGGAGCTGGAGCAGAAGCACCGTCCAGACCATGGTGGGGACACTCACAATATGTGGCTCCTCAGGCTCCTGGGCTGCAGGGGGGAGTCCTTGGCCTTTTCATGCCTCCCACCCCCATTAGGGGAGAAGGTGCCTCATGCAAATCAGCTTCCCCTCTAGTCCTGCCCTAGGGTCACCCTGATGTCACCTGGGGTTTTATTCGAAGAGGCAGATGCTGGGACCTCACCAGTGACTACAAGGTGACTCAGACACTGAAGGAGGAAAGCTGATTTTTGTCACCAAGTCAGTGCCCCCCCCCCCCCCCCCCCGGTCACCTCAATCCTAAATTTGTTTCCTGAGCATGGCTGTGGGCGACATGACGAGATAACTGTGTTCACCTCCGGGGCCCAGCAGTCTAGTTCATCCCAAATCCGACCCCATTTCTGAGAAAATGTCCTTCCTTCTTCAGACACTACCCTTCCTGTCTCATTTGAAGGAGCTTAGCAGGCAGCTCTCTGTCCTACAGGGAGTCACCTGGGAATCATAGCGTTGGTGTCTGGGTACAAAGGGACAGGGTCTCCCCCTGACACAGCACCGACCGAGCAACAGCGGGGAGCAGACCAAGGCTGAGTGTGGGAACCAGGCCTGCACTGCCCGCATGATGGCAACTTGGCTGTGTCCTAAGAGGCAACAGTTATGTGCAGTGGGTTCACCTTAACAGAAGATTTTGAGTTGTGAAATTCTGAGACACTCCGCAACATCAGATACAGCAAAATAGGAAAAATGTGTTTCATGCTCAGAAATATGAATCATTGTGTAGACAAGTAGGTGTGACCATCCGGGAACCTTTGAAGACTCTGTTTATTATATATGACAAGAGATGTATGTTTAGGGGATTCTGAACACGTGGGTGACTTACTCTTCCTTTACTCAGGTCACCCTGACTGTATACATTTGCATATATTTCTACATATTTTCACACTCCTGTGCTGGCCACCTCAGGGCACATTCCTGCAGGGACACAACCTGGAGCCCACACCTGTGTCCTGGTCCCAGGGAGTCAGCCCAGCGGTGGGAGGAGAGTTCCTGGAAGCCAGGCCGGATGGGAGCCTCTCGAATGTCCCCCATGATCACTGAGGCACCAGAATATCCCCAGAGAACTTAAGACGCGTCCCTTCCAGCGCTGACCATTGGGTGACTTCGGTTTCAGCAATGGCTTCAGATGGGAAACCTTTCTTTAGGTTTTGAAGAGTGTTTTCGGGAGTGATTGCGTCATGGAGTGTAGCCATGACTGAATTTTACATAGAAGTGCTCAGGAATACTTCCATAATAATAGAATGAGAACCAATCGGCTTGGCTCAAGGGTTGAGCATTGACCTATGAGCCAGGAGGTCAAGGTTTAATTCCAGGTGAGGGCACATGCCTGGGTTGCAGGCTCGATCCCCAGTGGGGAGAGCAGAGGAGGCTGCTGTTTAATGATTCTCTCTCATCATTGTTGTTTCTATCTCTCTCTCTCTCCCTCTCCCTTCCTCTTGAAATCAATAAAAAATACACAACTTATAAAAATAAAACAGTAGGACGAGAAATGCTTCTCTAGCATTCATGTGTAATCATCTCATGGAGAGCGTGTTCACACAGAGATTCCGGGACAACAACTCAACACGGACATGGTGGGTCTCTCATGGGAACAGCATTCCTAATAACCCCGAGGTACTGCTCCCATTGCAAGGCCAAAATGCACATCAACGTTGTCTCCACAGTCAAATTCATGACTGGGCTGTGTCGTCAAGGCTCTTGGAGTCAGAGGAGACTTACAGCCTCAGGGTGGGGTCTCGGAGTCTCACTGTAGGTCGATCCAATTGGGAACTGAGCCTGTCCCTGTACCTATGGGCGGAGAAGAAGAGGGAATCCCCACTCTTATAGGACTCTCATGAAGAGATGGACACGCCCTGGGAGAGAATGAGAAGGCACATGACCATGAATCCCTGGACAGGAAAATGGGGCCAGGGAGCCCTCTTCCCATGGTGTGCTGGCCATTTCCACCCCTGCGCTTCTTCTTGCATCTCAGGTTGAGCCAGTCTGAGCCCATGAGGAGGTTTTGGTTGCACTTCCCTGTGGGTTTACATCACCGTGTTAATGCCACTACCCATGTACAGAGCACAGTAATAGTCGGCCTCGTCCTCGGGCTGGACCCCCTTGATGTTGAGGGCGGCTTTGTTCCCAGAGATGGAGCCAGAGAAGCGGTCAGGGACCCCAGAGGGGCGGCTGTTTGTGTAGTAGATGAGCATGCGTGGAGGCTTGCCTGGGGTCTGCTGGTACCAGCTGGGGTAGTTACTAGTAGAGACTGTCCCAGAGCTCAGGCCACAGGTGAGTGTGACTGTCCCTCCTGGAGATACAGACATTGACGGCTCCTGGGTCACCACAGTCTGAGAATCCACCCCTGAAACCAACAGGACAGAGACAGATGTTATTAGAGACGAGGGTCACCTGAGACCCTGCTGTTCTGTGTCCCCCAAGGATGCAGAGTCCCCTCCTCTGACCTGAGCTGTGCGCCAGGAGCTGGAGCAGAAGCACCGTCCAGACCATGGTGGGGACACTCACAGTATGTGGCTCCTCAGACTCCTGGACTGCCGTGGGGAGTCCTGGGGCCTTTTCATGCCTCCCACACCCATTAGGGGGGAAGGTGCCTTATGCAAATTAGTTTCTTGTGTCTTCCTGTCCCAATGTCACCCTGCTGTCCCCTGGGGAGGGGGCAATCTTGAAAGAGGCAGATGCTGGGCCCTCACACAGACCAATAGACTCCACATTAACTGAGATGCTGAGGGAGGGGGTTGATTCTGTCTCCAAGTCAGTGCCCTGGAGTCCTGGGGACCTCAGTCCTAACTTTCTTCCATGGATGGTCTGGAGCTGAAGGATGAGGTGAGAGTGTCTGCCCCCTCCTGGCCCCAGGAATCTAGTTTACCTCAAATCAAACCCATCCCTGGGTCACTGCTTCCTTCCTCAGGAAACCCCTTCTTGTCTTCTTTGAAGGATTTTAAGAGTCGGTCCTCCCTCTAGCAGTGAGTCCTCTGTCCAGCCCCTTAGTCCTTGAACCAATAGAAACGGTCAGGGGACCAGGCTTGGCGGTCCTGATGCAAACAGTTGCCCTTCCAGGTAGGGATGGCCACTCTCTTTTGTCCTAAGAAGCCATCCATTCTATGGGGTAGCTTTCAATGAAATACAGCTTTGAGAAGAAAATGTTGCAGTGTCACCATGATATTGTGAGAAACCGATTACCACCTGATGTAAGAAAATTGAGCATGGAGCTCATGATCAGAAATGAGATCAACACTGAGTGTGATCGAGTCGGTGTGAACATCACAGAACAGTTTAAAAGGCCCTCTCCCTGTGGGGCAGGAAGACTGGGAGGGATGGAGAAAGGAAAGGGGATGAGCAGGGGATGACATGTCTCCATTCATTGGGAAAGGTAATATGCACACTGGTGTCCATCAGAGGGAATATGACACTGGGAATTGATTTATGTTATTTATTTTGGAATCACTAGCCAATGAACTGTGCATTAAAACTGGCATGATCAATTTAATTTTCTCATAGGTCATGTTTCTTCAAGCAAATTACTTTTGTTGTGTGATTGCTTATCTCTCTGTGCCGGTAAATCAGGCCTGGACCGTGACTCCATGAGGGGAGGGGTGGGATATGAGACCAGAGTGGGTGTCAGAGCTGAGTGCTCATGTGGTTCCTGGGGCCCAGGTGCAGGGAAGTCACACTTGAGTGAGGACCTGCCTGCCCCAGTGTGCAGGAGCCAGTGGAGTGTGTGCCTAGCCTGCCTGCCCCAGAGCCCTGAGCTCTCAGACCCAGTGCACCCGCGCCCCCTGCTGGTCCCAGAGCACATGTCCTCCAGCCATTTCCTCCCCCAGCCCTCCTGGAGAGGTTCTGTGCTCTTCCTGAGGCCACGCCCCAGGGCAGGAGAATGAGCAGGTCCCACCTCTGGTGCTGGGTGACCAGTGATTTTCTCAGGGGACTCGGGACCTGCACAAAAGTAAACGACACGCTACATTCCCAGCCCTTAAAGGAACCTGCTTGTTGGCTTTCCCTCTGTCTGCCTGGCCGCTGGGCTCCTTTCTGGTGCATGAGCGTTTGGAGCAGAGTTTGAGGCTTAAGGTTCCCCAGACAGCCCGTCAGTCAGTTCCTCCCTGGTCGTGACTCCACCTGGGGGTCCTTTCAGGAGGAATTGCTGGTTGTTTTTGTGGTTGCTGTCTCTGTAGCGGTTGTGACATTCCGGGCCCCGTGGCAATGTCTTGGCTTTTTGCCTCTGCCTTTGCCAGGAGATGGTAATGATGTCAAAGGAGACATGTCTGTGCTCTGATTAGCCCCGTAGCTTCTCGTTTATCTCTGAATGTTACACTGACAATTCCTTCTTTTGGCTCCGGAGGTGTTTAAAATGTCTTTGTCTACTGATGTAATGGTTCTTCAGTGTGAGGGTTGATATAAAATGAAAACTATTACGAATGAAACTCTACCCCTTTTAGAACATTTTCTCCCTCATGGGACTTAGAAGTCTTCATTTTCTGTCCTCCAATCTTCATTGGCCTCATCAAGGATGTTTGTTAAGAGCTCCATCTGTTATATTGTAAATCTGAAGAAGCCTAAATGCACAATCCATATTAATTTGGAGTCTTTTTATTTCGCTAGCACTAGCGGGCCCAGCGGAAATATTGCGTCTCAAACTCTGTGGCCCAACCTGGTGGAAGTCTTTCCTGTTTATACTTTTTTCACTTCTTTGTTTTCCAAATTTCGAATGAGACTCCCAGAACTTCTGAGAAAGAGGTGCTGTGTGCTACGAAGGGTCTGTGAGACCCCAACTCAAGGCCTGGCCTGGCCTGGTGCCAGAACTGACAACTCTGTCTGGCACATAGTTTATGGCCTCTCTGGAATGGGAGTAGTCTTATTTTCCCCTATTATTTACGGAAGCAAATGTTTACAGAAGCCAGAATAGCAGGTTAAAATTTCACACAACAATTTTTTTTATACAAGATGGAGGTTACTATGCTTCACGTGGATTCCATGGGAATTGGGTTTCTAAGGTCCAGGCCCAAGTCAGTTACATTGATCCCACGTCATCCCAATGACAAGAACAAATGCAGAGGAAGGAAGGAGAGGCCCCGGATAAACTGGGGGATGTGGGCCTCCTCTGAGATCCGTGTCCTTCATGGGGAGGGTCCCCAAGCCTGGAGGTCACACACTCCTCACAGTGTAATTTCCAGGGAAACCCCTACCAGCCTCCCTGAGCAGGCGGGATCCAGAGAACATGCATCCCAGCCAAGGCCAGGAGCAGGGCGTGGGCAGGGTGTGCTGGAGGCTCCCAGGTCACAGGAGCTACACTTCCGCTTTGCTTTTTTATTTAATTGTATTTCTGAGTTACAGCTCCGGTCAATGTCCTTTTGCATCCCTTTCATGGGTGTAACATGGTGGATAGATAATCGTATACTTTACTGCGTGACGCCCTGATATTTCCAATACCCACATGTCACCAGACACAGTTCCTGCAGTGTTAGTCACTGTGTTCTCTATGCTGCGCTTACATGCCTGCGGCTGTGTTATAGCCACCAATTTATACCTCTTCCTCCCTCAACGTCTTCACTCACTCCGCTATCCCCCCTTTCCTCTGGCAACCATCCCTCTGTCCTCTGCATCTAGGAGTCCGTTCCCATTTTGTCCAGTTATTTCCCTTCTTCTTCAGGCTCCTCATGTGGGTGAAATGAGCTGGTGTTGGTTTGTCTGTCTCCCTTACTTGACTTTCATAATACCCTCTCGGCCCATCCCTGGTGTCCCAGGATGTCATTGTTGTGTTTTATCACCGGGTAATATCCCTCTCTACAGAGCTACCACCACTTCTCCACCCACCTTCTCCTGACGGCCACTGAGTCACTCCCATAGCCTGGCCATTGTAAAGAACGCTGCAGGGAGCATGGGGTACATGTACTGCTTAAAATCAGTGCTTCCGGTTTCTTCGGAAACACACCCCAGTGTGGAATCACTGGGTCCTGGGCAGTCTTACTTGTAATTTGGTTGTTGTTGCTAATCCTCACCTGAGGGTATTTTCTTGATGGATTTTCAGAGAGACGGGCAGGGAGGAACGGCCTTGTCCACCCTCGCTCTTCCCTTCTGCATCTCAGGCTGAGCCAGTCTGAGCCCAGGAGGAGGTTTTGGTTGCACTTCCCCTTGGGTTTACATCACCGTGTAACCATTACTACCCGTGTACAAAGCACAGTAATAGTCCGCCTCGTCCTCACGCTGGGCCCCCGAGATGGTGAGGGCGGCTTTGTTCCCAGAGATGGAGCCAGAGAAGCGGTCAGGGACCCCAGAGGGGCGGCTGTTTGTGTCATAGATGAGCATGCGTGGAGGCTTGCCTGGGGTCTGCTGGTACCAGCTGGGTAAGTTACTAGTAGAGACTGTCCCAGAGCTAAGGCCACAAGTGAGAGTGACTGTCCCTCCTGGCGATACCGACATTGACGGCTCCTGGGTCACCACCGGCTGAGAATCCACACCTGAAACCAACAGGAGAGAGACAGGTGTTATAAGAGATGAGGGTCACCTGAGACCCTGCTCTTCTGTGTCCCACAAGGATGCAGAGTCCCCTCCTCTGACCTGAGCTGTGCGCCAGGAGCTGGAGCAGAAGCACCGTCCAGACCATGGTGGGGACACTCACAAGATGTGGCTCCTCAGGCTCCTGGCTGCAGTGGGGAGTCCTGGGGCCTTTTCATGCCTCCCACACCCATTAGGGGGGAAGGTCCCTCATGCAAATCAGCCTCCCCTCTGTCCTGCCCCAGCTCACCCTGGTATCCCCTGGGGATCTTGAAAGAGGCAGATGCTGGGCCTCACTCAGACCAATAGACTCCACGTTAACTGAGAAGCTCTGGGAGGGACGTGATTCTGTCCCCAAGTCAGGGCCCAGGTGTCCTGGTGACCTCTGTCCTAACTTCCTTCCCTGGAGAGTCTGAGGTCGGAGGAAAAGGTGGGAGTGTCCTCCACCTCCTGGTCCCAGCAATCTGGTTCACCTCAATCCAACCCCATCCCTGTGAACATTGCTTCCTTCCCCGGGAAACCCCTTCTTACCTTCTTTGGAGGATCTTAGCAGTCAGTCCTCCCTCCAGCGGTGAGTCCTCTGTCCAGCCCATTAGTCCCTGAACCAGGAGAAAAGTCAGGGGACCAGGCTTGGGTGTCCTGACACACACAGCTGCACCTCCATGCATGGATGGCCACTCTCTCTTGTCCTAAGAAGCCAGCCATTCTATGGGGTAGCTTTCAATGAAATACAGCTTTGAGGAGAAAATGTCGCAGTGTCACCATGATATTGTGAGAAATCGATTACCACCTGATGTAAGAAAATCAAGCACGGAGCTCATGATCAGACATGAGATCAACACTGAGTGTGAGCGAGTCGGTGTGAACATCACAGAACAATTTAAAAGGCCCTCTGCCTGTGGGGCAGGAAGACTGGGAGGGATGGAGAAAGGTAAGGGGATGAGCCGGGGATGACATGTCTCCTGTCGCTGGGGAAGGTAATACACACACGGGTGTCCATCAGAGGGGAAATGACACTGTTTTTTGATTTTTATTTTGAACACAAGCTAATCAATTATGCATTAAAACTGGCATGATTAATTTAATTTTCTCATAGGTCTAGTTTCTTCAAGCAAATGACTTTTTGTTGTGTGATTGCTTATCTCTCTGTGCCTGTAAATCAGGCCTGGACAGTGACTCCATGTGGGGAGGGGTGAGATATGAGACCAGAGTGGGTGCCAGAGCTGAGTGCCCATGTGGCTCCTGGGGCCCAGGTGCAGGGAAGTCACACTTGAGTGAGGACCTGCCTGCCCCAGTGTGCAGGAGCCAGTGGAGTGTGTGCCTAGCCTGCCTGGCCCAGAGCCCTGAGCTCTCAGTCCCAGTGCACCTGCGCCCCCTGCTGGTCGCAGAACACATGTCCTCCAGCCATTTCCTCCCCCAGCCCTCCTGGAGGGGCTGTGCTCTTCCTGAGGCCACTCCCCAGGACAGGAGAATGAGCAGGTCCCACCTCTGGTGCTGGGTGACCCGTGATTTCCTCAGGGGACTCGGGACCTGCACAAAAGTAAAGGACACGCTATGTTCCCAGCCCTTAAAGGAACCTGCTTGTTGGCTTTGCCTCTGTCTGCCTGGCCGCTGGGTTCCTTTCTGGTGCATGAGCCTTTGGAGCAGAGTTTGAGGCTTAAGGTTCCCCAGACAGCCTGTCAGTTCCTCCCTGGTCGTGACTCCACCTGCGGATCCTTTAGGGTGAAATAGTTGGTGGTGGTTGTTGATCTTGTTGTCTCTGTGGCTGTTGTGAGGGCTCCTGTCAGGGTCCCAGCCCCCTGGGGACCTGACTTGGCCTTTCCCCTCTGCCTTTGCTAGGAGAACATGACGATGTCGGGGAACAAGTGTCTTGTGCTCTTGGGTGACTTCTGTGAGTTCTCATTTACTCTGGAACCTTACGCTGGCAACACGTTCTTTTGGCTCTTGAGGGATTTAAGATGTGTTTCTCTATTTTATAATTATTTTCGGGACAGGCTTTGACATAAAACTGTGTTAACATGCATGAAAGTCTACCCGTCCTTGAGTTCTTTTCCCCTGATGGGATGCAGAAGTCCTCACTTTCTGTTCTCCCACCTTTTTGGCCTTCAGTGCATTTGTTAGGATGTCCGTGGGTTTAATGGGAATTGGGTTCAAAGGTTTAGAGCCAAATCAACTGACATTGATCACATATCATCCCAACGACAACAGCAAAACGCAGAGAGGGAAGCGGGAGAGGTCACGGGATAAACTGGAGGAAGTGCGCCCTCCGCTGAGAGCCACGTCCTTCCTGGGGTGGATCCCAGAGTCTGGAGATCAGAAGCTCCTCACAGTGTAATTCCCAGGAAGAAACACCAGCTTCCCTGAGGTGTCGGGGTTCAGAACATGAACACCCAGGCCAACGCAGGGCGCAGGGGACACACAGGGCCTGGGAGAGTCACCTTAGTCTCCCAGGCCTCATGACCTGGACCTCTGCTTTTAATAAAACCTTTTATTTTCAACATTAGTTTACATTTAATATTCTTTTGTGTGGGTTACAGGTGCACAGCATAGTGGTTGTACAGTCCTGTACTTTACAAAGTGTTCCCTTCCTATCCCTGTGCCCACCTGGCACCGCACAGAGTGATCACCAGGTTATTGTCTGGGGTCCCTGTGCTGTGCTTTAGCATTCCCCTCACTGTTTGGAAACACCACTTAGTACCTTACTCCCTCCAACTTTTTAATTCAGCCCCCTAGACCCCCTTTCTTCCTGAAACAATCAGTTTGTACTCTGGGTCCCTTTCAATTTTGTTTATTTTGTCCTTCACATTCGAAGTATGAGTGCAATCAGATGGTGTTTGTTTTTCTCCATCTGACTTACTTTACTTAGCACAATACCCCCTAGGTCCATCCATAGTGTCAGAAGACTTCAATGTTGTTGTTTTTATAACTGAGCCATATTCCATGGTATATATGGGCCAATTTTAATTCACTTCTCTCTTGGCGGGCACCTGGGTTGCTTCCATAGCGTGTCCGTTGTAAATAATGCTGCGGTGAACATAGGGGCTCATGCATTTCTTCAATCTAGGGTTTTGCTGTTTCTTCAAATAAATACCCACACGTTGAGTCGCTGGGGAATGAGGCAGTTTGGCCTGTCATGTTTTAAGGCCCCTCCATACAGCTTTCTAGAGTGACCGCACCAGCCTGCATTCCCACCAACAGGGCATGAGGGTTCCCTTTTCGTCGCATCTGTGGCAACACCTGTTGTGTGTGAATGTGATTACAGCCATTCTGAGCATGTGCGGTGGCATTGCATTGTGGGTTTAATTTACAATTCTACGATGGTTAATGGCGTGGAGCATCTTTTCCTCTGTCTGCGTTTTCTGTTTGGGGAAGTCTATTTGGGTTCTCTGCCCATTTTTTAATTGGGTCTTTTTGTGGGTTTGCTTTCTCTTCTTGGTGTTGAGTTGTGTGAGCTGTTCATAAATGCAGGATTATCATGGTGAGCATGTACTTCCATTCTATCACTGGAGGCTGTCTTTTGTTTTGTTGATGGTTTCCTGTGCTGTGCAGAAACTCTTTACTTTAATGCAGTCCCATTGGTTTATTTTTCCTTCTGCATTCCCTGTCTGAGCAGATGCATTATGGACAATGTTGGAAAGATTAATGTCAGAGACTTTAGGGCCTACGTTTTTCTCAGAATTTTATGGTTCTGAGTCTTACATTTCAGTCTTCCATCCATTTTGAGTTTATTGTAGACGTGCAGGGAGGAAGGCACCAATAGGAGGAGAGGTGCTTCTCCAGCATTCACGTTGAACCACCACCTGCGGGGCTTGTGGGCGGAGAGAGGCTGGAACAGGAACAGAAGTCTCTGACTCTGTGGGTCTAACATGAGAATTGCATTTCTAACAGCCCCGAGGTACTGCTCCCATTTCAAGACCAAAATGAACCTTAACTTTGTCTCACAGTCAAATTCATGACTGGGCTGTGTCGTCAATACTCTTGGAGTCAGAGGAGACTTACAGCCTCATTGTGAGGTCTCAGAGTCTCACTGTAGGTCCAGCCAGTTGGGAGCTGAGCCTGTCCCTGTTACTATGGGCAGAGAGAAAGAGGGAATCCCCACTCTTATAGGACTCTCACGAAGAGATGGACACGCCCTGGTAGAGAATGAGGAGGCACATGACCACGAATCCCTGGACAGGAGAATGGGGCCAGGGAACATGCCCTCTTCCCATGGTGTGCTGGCCACTTCCACCCCTGCGCTTCTTCTTTCATCTCAGGTTGAGCCGTTCTGAGCCCAGGAGGAGGTTTTGGTTGCACTTCCCTGTGGGTTTACATCACCGTGTAACGAGCACCAACATTGTACAGAGCACAGTAATAGTCCGCCTCGTCCTCAGGCTGGGCCCCCGCGATGGTGAGGGCGGCTTTGTTCCCAGAGATGGAGCCAGAGAAGCGGTCAGGGACCCCAGAGGGGCGTTTGTTAGTTTCGTAGATGAGCGTGCGTGGAGGCTTGCCTGGGGTCTGCTGGAACCAGTTGGGGTAGTTACTACTAGAGACTGCCCCAGAGCTAAGGCCACAGGTGAGAGTGACTGTCCCTCCTGGAGATACTGACATTGACGGCTCCTGGGTCACCACAGTCTGAGAATCCACCCCTGAAACCAACAGGACAGAGACAGGTGTTATGAGAGACAATGGTCACCTGAGGCATTGCTGTTCTGTGTCCCGCAAGGATGCAGAGTTCCTTCCTCTGACCTGAGCTGTGCGCCAGGAGCTGGAGCAGAAGCACCGTCCAGACCATGGTGGGGACACTCACAGAATGAGGCTCCTTAGGCTCCTGGGCTGCAGTGGGTGGTCCTGGGGCCTTTTCATGCCTCCCACCCCCATTAGGGGGAGTGGTGCCTCATGCAAATCAGCTTCCCTCTAGTCTGCCCCAGGCTCACCCTGCTGTCCCCTGGGGGTTCTTTTAAGAGGCAGATGCTGGGCTTCACTCAGACCAATAGACTTCCACTTTAACTGAGACATTGAGGAAGGGACTTGATTCTGTCCCTAAATCAGTGCTCTGCTGTCCTTGACCTCAGTCCTAACTTCCTTCTCAGGAGGGTCTGAGGTCGGAGGAAAAGGTGGGAGTGTCCTCCACCTCCTGGTCCCAGCAATCTAGTTCACCTCAATCCAACCCCATCCCTGTGAACATTGCTTCCTTCCTCGGGAAACTCCTTCTTACCTTCTTTGGAGGATCTTAGCAGTCAGTCCTCCCTCCAGCGGTGAGTCCTCTGTCCAGCCCATTAGTCCCTGAACCAGGAGAAAAGTCAGGGGACCAGGCTTGGGTGTCCTGACACAGACAGCTGCACCTCCATGCATGGATGGCCACTCTCTCTTGTCCTAAGAAGCCATCCATTCTATGGGGTAGCTTTCAATGAAATACAGCTTTGAGGAGAAAATGTCGCAGTGTCACCATGATATTGTGAGAAATCGATTACCACCTGATGTAAGAAAATCAAGCATGGAGCTCATGATCAGACATGAGATCAACACTGAGTGTGAACGAGTCGGTGTGAACATCACAGAACAATTTAAAAGGCCCTCTCCCTGTGGGGCAGGAAGACTGGGAGGGATGGAGAAAGGTAAGGGGAAGAGCCGGGGATGACATGTCTCCTGTCGCTGGGGAAGGTAATACACACACGGGTGTCCATCAGAAGGGACATGACACTGTTTTATGATTTTTATTTTGAACACAAGCTAATCAATTATGCATTAAAACTGGCATGATTAATTTAATTTTCTCATAGGTCTACTTTCTTCAAGCAAATGACTTTTTGTTGTGTGATTGCTTATCTCTCTGTGCCTGTAAATCAGGCCTGGACAGTGACTCCATGTGGGGAGGGGTGAGACATGAGACAAGTGTGGGTGTCAGAGCTGAGTGCTCATGTGGTTCCTGGGGCCCAGGTGCAGGGAAGTCACACTTGAGTGAGGACCTGCCTGCCCCAGTGCCCAGGAGCCAGTGGAGTGTGTGCCTAGCCTGCCTGGCCCAGAGCCCTGAGCTCTCAGTCCCAGTGCACCCGCGCCCCCTGCTGGTCCCTGAGCACATGTCCTCCAGCCATTTCCTCCCCCAGCCCTCCTGGAGGGGCTGTGCTCTTCCTGGGGCCACGCCTCAGGACAGGAGAATGAGCAGGTCCCACCTCTGGTGCTGGGTGACCCGTGATTTCCTCAGGGGACTCGGGACCTGCACAAAAGTAAAGGACACGCTACGTTCCCAGCCCTTAAAGGAACCCTGCTTGTTGGCTTTGCCTCTGTCTGCCTGGCCGCTGGGTTCCTTTCTGGTGCATGAGCATTTGGAGCAGAGTTTGAGGTTTAAGGTTCCCCAGACAGCCCGTCAGTACCTACCTGGTCATGACTCCACCTGGGGTTCATTTCAGGAGAAATTCCTGGTTGTTTTTGTGGTTGTTGTCTCTGTAGCAGTTGTGACATTCCGGGCCCCGTGGGCATGTCTTGGCTTTTTGCCTCTGTCTTTGCCAGGAGAATGTAATGATGTCAAAGGAGACATGTCTGTGTTCTGATTAGCCCTGTAGCTTCTCATTTATCTCTGAATATTACACTGACAATCCCTTCTTTTGGCTCTGGAGGTGTTTAAAATGTCTTTGTCCACTGATGTAATGGTTCATCAGTGTGAGGGTTGATATAAAATGAAAACTGTTATGAATGAAACTCTACCCCTTTTAGAACTTGTTCTCCCTCATGGGACTTAGAAGTCCTCATTTTCTGTTCTCCAATCTTCATCGGCCTCATCGAGGATGTTTGTTAAGAGCTCCATGTATTATATTGTAAATCTGAAGATGCCTAAAGCCACAATCCAAATTCATTTGGAGTGTTTTTATTTTGCTAGTGCTAGTGGGTCCAGAGGAAATATTGCGTCTCAAACTCTGGGGCCCAACACGGTGGAAGTCTTTCCTATTTATACTTTTTTCAGTTCTTTGTTTTCTAAATATCGAATGGAACTCCTGGGCCTTCTGAGAAAGAGGTCCAGTGTTCTGGGAAGGGTCAGTGAGACCCAATCTCAAGGCCTGGCCTAGCACCAGGAATGACAACTCTGTCTGGGACATAGTTTATGGCCTCTCTGGAATGGGAGTAGTCTTATTTGCCCCTATTATTTACGCAAGCAAACATTTACAGAAGCCAGAATAGCAGGTTAAAATTTCAAACAGCAGTTTTTTAACACAAGATGGAGGTTACTATGCTTCACATGGATTCCATGGGAACTGGGTTTCTAAGGTCCAGGCCCAAGTTAGTCAATATTGATCACATGTCATCCCAACGACAAGAAGAAGTCCAGAGGAAAGAAAGAGAGGCCCTGGGATAAAGTGGGGGACGTGGGCCTCCTCTGAGAGCCGTGTCCTTCATGGGGAGGGTCCCCGAGCCTGGAGGTCACACGCTCCTCACAGTGTAATTTCCAGGGACACCCCTACCAGCTTCCCTGAGCGGACAGGATCCAGAGAACATGCATCCCAGCCAAGGCCAGGAGCAGGGCGTGGGCAGGGTGTGCTGGGGGCTCCCAGGTCACAGGAGCTACACTTCCGCTTTGCTTTTTTATTTAAAATTATTTCTGAGCTACAGCTCCGGTCCATGTCCTTTTGTATTCATTTCATGGGTGTAACAGGGTGGATAGATAATCATGTACTTTACTGCGTGACGCCCTGATATTTCCAATACCCACATGTCACCAGACACAGTTCCTACCGTGTTAGTCACTGTGTTCTCTATGCTGTGCTTACATGCCTGCGGCTGTGTTATAGCCACCAATTTATACCTCTTCCTCCCTCAACGTCTTCACTCACTCCGCTATCCCCCCTTTCCTCTGGCACCCATCCCTCTGTCCTCTGCATCTAGGAGTCTGTTCCAATTTTGTCCAGTTATTTCCCTTGTTCTTCAGGCTCCTCATGTGGGTGAAATGAGCTGGTGTTGGTTTCTCTGTCTCCCTTACTTGACTTTCATAATACCCTCTCGGCCCATCCCTGGTGTCCCAGGATGTCATTGTTGTGTTTTATCGCCGGGTAATATCCCTCTATACAGAGCTACCGCCACTTCTCCACCCGCCTTCTCCTGACGGCCACTGAGTCTCTCCCACAGCCTGGCCATTGTAAAGAAGGCTGCGGGGAGCTTGGGGTACATGTACTCCTTCAAATCAGTGCTTCCAGTTTGTTCGGAAGCACACCCCGGTGTGGAGTCCCTGGGTCCTGGGCAGTCTTACTTGTAATTTTCTGTTGTTGCTAATCCTCACCTGAGGGAATTTTCTCCATGGATTTTCAGAGAGACAGGCAGGGAGGAACGGCCATGTCCACCCTCGCTCTTTCCTTCTGCATCTCAGGCTGAGCCAGTCTGAGCCCAGGAGGAGGTTTAAGTTGCACTTCCCCGTGTGTTTACATCACCGTGTAAGTATTACTACTACTACCCGTGTACAGAACACAGTAATAGTCGGCCTCGTCCTCAGGCTGGGCTCCAGAGATGGTGAGGGTGGCTTTGTTCCCAGAGATGGAGTCAGAGAAGTGATCAGGGACCCCAGAGGTGTGGCTTTCTATTTTGGAGATAAGCATGTGTGGAGGCTTGCCTGGGGTCTGCAGGTACCAACCAATGGAGTAACCAGTAGAGATTGCCGCAGAATCAAAGCCACAGGTGAGTGTGACTGTGCCTCCTAGAGATACGATCTTGGATGGGTCCTGGGTCACCACAGTCTGAGAATCCACCCCTGAAACCAACAGGAGAGAGACAGGTGTTATGAGAGACAAGGATCACATGAGGCCCTCCTGTTCTGTCCCCTCCAAGGATGCGGAGTCCCTTCCTCTGACCTGAGTAGTGCGCCAGGAGCTGGAGCAGAAGCACCGTCCAGACCATGGTGGGGACACTCACAGGAAGTGGCTCCTCAGGCTCCTGGCTGCAGTGGGCGGTTCTGGGCCTTTTCATGCCTCCCACCCCCATTAGGGGAGAAGGTGTGTCATGCAAATCAGCCTCCCCTTTAGTCCTGCCCCAGGGTTACCCTGCTGTCCCATGGTGGATCTTGAAAGAGGCAGATGCTGGGCTTCACTCAGACCAATAGATTTCCACGATAACTGAGAAGCTCAGGGAGGGACTTGATTCTGTCCCCAAGTCAGTGCCCTGGAGTCCTGGTGACATCTGTCCTAACTTCCTTCCCTGGAGGGTCTGAGGTCGAAATAAAAGGTGGGAGTGTCCTCCACCTCCTGGTCCCAGCAATCTAGAACACCCCAATCCAACCTCATCCCTGGGAACATTGCTTGCTTCCCCGGGAAACCCCTTCTTATCTTCTTTGGAGACTCTTAGCAGTCAGTCCTCCCTCCAGTGGTGAGTCCTCTGTCCAGCCCATTAGTTCCTGAACTTTGAGAAATGGTCAGGGGACCAGGTTTGGGTGTCCTGATGCAGGCGGCTGCACCTCCAGGCATGGATGGTCACTCTCTCTTGTCCTAAGAAGCCATCCATTCTATGGGGTAGCTTTCAATGAAATACAGGCATGAGGAGAAAATGTCGCAGTGTCACCATGATATTGTGAGTAACCGATTACCACCTGATGTAAGAAAATCAAGCATGGAGCTCATGATCAGACATGAGATCAACACTGAGTGTGAGCGAGTCGGTGTGAACATCACAGAACAATTTAAAAGGCCCTCTCCCTGTGGGGCAGGAAGAATGGGAGGGATGGAGAAAGGTAAGGGGATGGACAGGAGATAACATGTCTCCAGTCTTGGGGGAAGGTAATACACACACGGGTGTCCATCAGAGGGGAAATGACACTGAGATTTATGGTTTTCATTTGGAATCACTAGCCAATCAATTACGCATTAAAACTGGCATGATCAATTCAATTTTCTCATAGGTCATGTTTCTTCAAGCAAATTACTTTTTGTTGTGTGATTGCTTATCTCTTTGTGCCTGTAAATCAGGCCTGGACAGTGACTCCATGAGGGGAGGGGTGAGATATGAGACAAGTGTGGGTGTCAGAGCTGAGGGCTCATGTGGCTCCTGGGGCCCAGGTGCAGGGAAGTTACACTTGAGTGAGGACCTGCCTGCCCCAGTGTGCAGGAGCCAGTGGAGTGTGTGCCTAGCCTGCCTGGCCCAGAGCCCTGAGCTCTCAGACCCAGTGCACCCGCGCCCCCTGCTGGCCCCAGAGCACATGTCCTCCAGCCATTTCCTCCCCCAGCCCTCCTGGAGGGGCTCTGGGTTTTGAAGCTGGATCTTTTGTTTGTTTGTTTATTTGTTGTTGTTTTTTAAATACATTTTTATTGATTTCAGAGAGGAAGAGAGTGGGACAGAGAAACAGAAACATCAGTGATGAGGGAGGATCACCAATCGGCTGCCTCCTGCACGCCCCCAACCGGGATCCAGCCGGCAACCCGGGCACGTGCCCTGACCAGGAATCAAACCGTGACCTCCTGGTTCATAGGTTGATGCCCCACCACTGAGCCACGCCCGAGGGCTCAGTGCTGGCTCTTAAGGATCTGTAGTCACGTTTATTCTCATGCCCAGGGGGATCCCCAGTAGGGGGCGTGCAGGAGGCAGCCAATCAATGATCCTCTCATCACTGATAATTCCATCTCTCTGCCTCCCCTATTCTCTCTGAAATCAATAAAAATATATATTTTTAAAAATAATAAAATGAAATTCCTTTCTATTTTCATACCCCGATAATGACATTATTTGTCTCACGATTTTTTTATTTTTTTTTTATCGGGTGATCTGTGTCAACTGAAGTCCAGGGCTGGGCGGTTCTTGTCCCAGCGGAAACTTGCCCTGCTGATGCCCGTGACGTGTAGGTCAGGGAACTGTCCGGCGGTGAGTTCCGTCCGTAGTTCCTTAGTGCGGTCTATTCTAATTCCATTGCATGGGGAGTCAGACGAGCATGAAGCTCCTATTCCCGGTGACAAGCCATGCACACGCGTCTCTGGCCCTCAGAGCGTTCTCCCCTGTGATTCCAGGGGGTCTCGGCGCACGAGGAGATGGAACAAACTCTGGGCGTTTTGATTGGCTGACAAAGACGTGTAGACAATGGGACAGGAGGGCGTTCTTGCGGCTTTCTGTCTGAAGACCCAACAGGACTCCACCTTCCTGGTGGGGATGAGAATTGGGGTTCGGTGGGAAGAGAACAAATGTTCCTTATTTCAGGGGGATAGGTCGGCCCACAGCCTCTAGTTTTATTCCACTCGGAAAACCGGCCGCATTTCCGCGCCATCATACCTAGGATGGTTTGTTTGTTTTCCTGGCCCTTGAGAAGCATGGAGAGAAAACTGAGATAGACCCACCGTGGATGAAGGGACTTCCAGCTAAAAGTTGCATGTGTACAAGTTGTTTTAAAATGTTCAGTTGTCATAAACCCAAACTCTGGGAGATCTAGTTTTGTTGGGAGGGGGTTATTGTTTGTTTTTTTAATCCTCATCTGAGGGTATTTTTCCATTCATTTTTAGGGAGCATGGAAGAGAGAGAGAAAGTCAGAGAGAAACCTCGATGTGAGAGAAACACATCGATTGGTTGGCTCTGGCACCTGCCCCGTCCAGGGCCTGGGTGGGGAGGAGCCTACAACGAAGGTACGTGCCCTTGACATGAATCAAAACCCGGACCTTTCAGTCTGAAGACTGTTGCTCTAGCCACACAGCAAACCAGCCAGGCAGAGGTGGAAGTTCTTGTCCCACTTCCCCATCTGTGTGTGTCACTGTGGCAAATGTTATTGTGCCCAATCAGACAGTAATAGTCAGCCTCGTCCTCAGGCTGCAGCCCCGAGATGAGCAGGAGCCCCACATTGGCCGAGGCGTCTTTGGATCCAGAGAAGCGGCTGGGGACCCCAGAGCCCTGTTGCTTATCTGAGTCTGAGTTGAATCTCAGGAGATACCGGGGACAGCTCCCTGGCTTCTGCTGGAACCAGTATATATATTTCTTACCAATACTGACGTCACTGCTCAGGGTGCAGGTGAGTCTGGCTGTGGCTCCGGGAGATGAAGAGACAGAGGGAGGCTGAGTCACCAAATGCATGGAGAGGGACCCTGCAGACACAGACACTTGTCAGTGATGGGCAAGAACCTGGGGAAGTTCCCAGGAGACTGAGCAGGAAGGAAAGAAGCCTGGTCCCAGGCCTGTCCCTACCTGTGCAGTGAGTGAGGAGCGCGAGGAGCAGAGGAGTCCAGGCCATGGTGGTCACAGCCCTGAGCCCACAGTGGGGCTGGGCTGCCCAGGCCTCCTTTTCTCCCCACCCTCTGCAAGAGGAGGGGCTGCCATGCAAATGAGAGTCCCTCCAGGGACTGCCAGCACCTCCCTGGGCCCTGGGGCTGGAGCTCAGTTCACACCCCAGAATGAGGAGCATGGAGGTTGGCTCACCCCTTGTGAGACCCGGGGAGGAAGCACATGCTGAGACAGCTCAGAGGCTATTGCTCAGGTTAGCTGCCAGCAAAGACACAGCTGGACCCCATCAGGGCGCACAGAGGCCAGCCCCCAATCCAGGCTCCTGTGAGTGGAAAGTCCTCAGTGAACAGCTGTGTAGGGGCCACAGTGTGATCGCACAACCCACCCTGCAGTCCACAAGACACACTACATCACCCTGGTCCAAAGTCCTGAGGCCCAGCTGGTGTCTGCTGCTCCCCAGGTCACTGTCCCTGTTGCCACTTCCTGGTATGACTGGCACAGACACTGTCGCTCACTGCACCGTCTCACTCCTGGGGTGCAGCCCTGCGAGTTACCAGCATGGAAGTAACTGAGAGGTGATGATCTGGTGACAGTTAGAAATGCTGCCTCACATGGTCATAAAGAGTAAGCTGTGACCCAGCCCTCACGTGAGATGTTATGGTGCTGAGGGTCCTAAAGGTGTTGGGGACTGAGATTGGACATGAGCTTGGGACACACCCTGGGCCTCATCCCTATTCACAGCTGGGAGCGGGCTCCTGAAACGCATGTCACTCATGAAGCCTGTATCTGTGGATGCGCTCATCCCTCTAATGAAGGGGGTGTTGGCTGATAACACAGTGTCTTCTGGGTCCGGGCCCTTTGTGATGCGGTGGGCGTGGCTTTGGGGAGAGCAATCTCTTCCTCGTCCCCATGCAATTGCCACACAAAGAGCTGAGGACACTGAGTGCATGTGTGGGTGGGACGTTGGCAGATCAATTGCGGGAAAAGCCACACAGGAAACCATCAATGCCTATTTGGGGGCATTTTGTGTGATCACCAGTCTGGCCCTTTAAAAACACAGCCATGGGATGGGAGTTAGACCTGAGACCCAGCCTTCCTGTCCAGGCCCCTGGAGAAAATGCTGGGGAAGCCCCAGAAGACCTTCCTTCTGATTCCAGGATGGACCCGCCAAGGAGCTGGGCCTGCACGCACCATAGTGTCCCACAGGGCCTCCCCGCCCAAGGCTGGAGAGGCCGCTCCTGACCTTGGGGTGAGGACAGTGACCTTCCCTCCTCCAGGGACTCAGCTGTGCACAACTCTGTCTGTCCTGCCCCTGGGGAAGCTGCCAGAACCTGTGACCTCCTGCTGACCCGGGAGTGGGGTGGGAGGACTGCCAGGACATGAGCTACCAACTCATTTCTCTTGTGCTCACTTAACAAACATTCTGAACTGTGACGATGATGATGATGATAATTCAACCTGCAGTCAGCTCCTCCCGGGGAGAGACTGGGAGCCCAGGAAGGGGCTCATCCCTGGGCCTGTGCTGGGAGGAGTGCAGGGCCTGGGGCTGGGCTGGTCAGTGATGCTCAGCCTCTTGCTCCAGCTGTGACCGGGGCCTCTGCTGTAGCTGACATGGAGCCCAGAATGAGAAATAACATTCCTTTCTTTTTTAAATATATTTTTATTGATGTCAGAAAGGAAGGAAGAGGTCGAGAGAGACATCAATGATGGGAGAGGATCATTGACAGGCTGTCTCCTGCACGCCCCGCACTGGGGATCAAGCCCGCACCTGGGTCTGGGCCCTGACCTGGAACACAACCCTGACCTCCTGGTTCATAGGTCGACGCTCAACCATGAGCCACCCACGCCGGGCTGAGGACCCCATGTCCTGAGGATGTGGCTGTGTCATTGTGTGCAGAGTGTTGATGAGATGTCACCGGTGCTGAGGGATCAAATGTCCCTTTCCACCCAGTGCAGAGGTCTTGCTGTGTGTCCTGGGCCCCGGTCCCTGGAGGAGGAGGAGGAACAGGGGACATGCAGGGACCCGTGTGCACAGCAGGGTCCACGCTGCAGGGCGTGGGATGGGCTGGGCGGGCTGCACATGAGCAGACCATCCGGGAACCTTTCCCTTGGTCGTGTTTAATCCTGAGGGCAAGGGGACCCAGGAGCTCTTGGGGACGACCTCAAACTCTGGTCCTTTCACCCCAGAGCTCAGGCCTCGCCTGCATCATCCCATCCCACAGCCAGATGTGTCCGCAAGGAGCTCATGTGCATGTGGCCACAGAGAGGATGTTGTTATGTTTACATGTGACAGTTGCCTGCTGTCACACAGAACACACTTCATGGCTGCGTGTTGGTTTTTAATACAGATTTCAGATTTGAGGTTCAGACCAGGATCCTGTCTCAGTCACTCCTCGACTCGGAGCTGAGCTTGGCCTGAATGAATCTGATTCCACCTCCTCAAGTGTCTCCATGGGAACCGTTATCCCTGAGGAATGTGACCTGTGAGAACGTGAGCATGGCAGACATGACATGAGCCACAAATCAATGGAAACGCTGACCTGACGTCAGAGCTGTGACACTGTCAGGAACCCGGGTCCATGGAGAACCCGGTGCGGGATGGACACCTGTCAGCACAGTCACGGCTGAGCCAGAACTGGGCAGAGCCGCCAGCAGGGCCAAGGTCAAGCCAGGAGAGCACAGAGGAGGTTTTTGTCTCACTTCCCTGTTGGTCTGCACCAACGTGTGAGTCTTAGAGCTCTCGTCCCATATGTTACAGTAATAGTCAGCCTCGTCCTCAGGCTGCAGCCCCGAGATGACCAGGAGCCCCGCATTGGCTGAGGCATCTTTGGATCCAGAGAAGCGGCTGGGGACCCCAGAGCCCTGGTGCTTATCTGAGTCTGATTTAAATCTTAGGAGATACCGGGGAGGGCTCCCTGGCTTCTGCTGGAACCAGCGTATATTGTAGCTGCCAACATTGAATCCACTGCTCAGGGTGCAGGTGAGTCTGGCTGTGGCTCCAGGAGATGCAGAGAGGGAGGGCGGCTGAGTCAGCACAGGCTGGGAGAGGGACCCTGCAGACACAGACACTGGTCAGTGATGGGCAGGGACCGGGGCAAGTTCCCAGGAGACTGAGCAGGAAGGGAAGAAGCCTGGTCCTAGGCCTGTCCCTACCTGTGCAGTGAGCGAGGAGCGCGAGGAGCAGAGGAGTCCAGGCCATGGTGCTCACAGCCCTGAGCCCAGAGTGGGGCTGGGCTGCCCAGGCCTCCTTTTCTCCCCACCCTCTGCCAGAGGAGGGGCTGCCATGCAAATGAGAGTCCCTCCAGGGAATGCCCTGCCCCTCCCTGGGCCCTGGGGCTGGAGCTCAGCTCACACCCTAGACTGAGGGGCATGGAGGTGGGCTCACCCATTGGGGAGCTCTGGGAGGAAGCACCTGCTGAGACCACAAACAGGTGCCTGCTCAGGGGGCGCTGCCTGCAAAGACACAGCTGGTCCCCATCAGGGTGCACAGGGCCCAGTCCCAGGTCCAGGTTCCTGTGACTGGGAAGTCCTTAGTGAGCAGCTGTGTGAGGCCACAGGGCGATCCCACAGGGCCCCCCACTGGCCAAAGTTCACACTACATCGCCCTGGTCCAAAGCCCTGAGGCCCAGCTGGTGTCTGCAGCTTCCCAGGTCACTGTCCCTGTTCCCACTGCCTGGTGTGAATGGCACAGATGCTGGCACTAACTGCAGCGTCTCGCTCCTGGGGCTCAGCCGTAGGCGGTGCCAGCGTGGACATAACTGAGAGGTGATGGTCTGGGAGACAGTTAGAAATGCTGCCTCACAGGGTCATAAAGAGTAAGCTGTGACCCAGCTCTCATGTGAGATATTATGGTGCTGAGGGTCCTAAGGGTGTTGGGGATTGAGAAGGGACATGAGCTTGGGACACACCCTGGGCCTCATCCCTATTCACAGATGGGAGCGGGCTCCTGAATCGCATGTCACTCATGAAGTCTGTCTCTGTGGATGCGCTCATCCCTCTAATGAAGGGGGTGTTGGCTGATAACGCAGTGTCTTCTGGGCCGGGCCCTTTATGATGCGGTGGGCGTGGCTTTGGGGAGAGCAATCTCTTCCTCCTCCCCATGCAATTGCCACACAAGGAGCTGAGGACAATTGAGAGCGTGTGTAGGTGGGACATCAGCAGATCGATGGAGGGAAAAGCCACACAGGAACCATCAATGCCTGTTTGAGGGCATTTTGCATGATCACCAGTCAGGCCCTTTAAGAACACAGCTATGGGATGGGGGTTAGATCTGAGACCCAGCCTCCCTGTCAGAACTGTGACCTCCTGCTGACCCGGGGGTGTGGGTGGGAGGACTGCAAGGAGACGAGCTACCAACTCATTTCTCTTGTGCTCACTTAACAAACACTCTGAACTGTGACGATGATGATGATGATGATGATGATAATTCAGCCTACAGTCAGCTCCTCCTGAGGAGAGACTGGGATCCCAGGAAGGGGCTTATCCCCAGGGGCCGTGCTTAGAGGTGGGCAGGGCCTGGGGCTGGGCTGGTCAGTGATGCTCAGCCTCGTCCTCCAGCTGTGACCAGGGCCTCTGCTGTAGCTGACATGGAGCCCAGAATGAGAACCAACTTTCTTTTCTTTTTTAAATATATTTTGATTGATGTCAGAGAGGAAGGAGAGAGAAAAACATCAATGAGGAGAAAGGATCATCGACTGGCTGCCTCCTGCACGCCCCCCCACTGGGGATCAAGGCTAGAACCTGGGCCTGGACCTTGACACGGAACACAACCCTGACCTCCTGGTTCATAGGTCAACACTGAGCCACGTGGGCCGGGCTGAGGACCCATGTCCTGAGGATGTGGCTGTGTCATTGGGTGCAGACTGTTGATGAGATGTCACCGGAGATGAGGGATCAAATGACGCCTTTCCACCGATTGCTGCTGACTTGGCCACCGCATGGGCTTTGCTGTGTCTCCTGGGCCCCGTTCCCTGGAGGAGGAGGAGGAGCAGGGGACATGCAGGGACCCGTGTGCACAGCAGGGTCCATGCTGCAGGGCACGGGGAGGGCTGGGATGGCTGCGCATGAGCAGAGCACCTGGGAGCCGTTCCCTGGGTTGTGTTTAATCCTGAGGACAAGGGGACCCAGCACCTGGTGGTGACGACCTCAAACCCTGGTCCTTCAACCCCGTAGCTCAGACCTGGAAGCCTCGCCTACATCATCCCATCCCACAGCCAGTCACGTCCCCCAGGAGCTCATGTGCATGTGGCCACAGAGAGGATGTTGTTATGTTTACATGTGACAGTTCCCTGCTGTCACACAGAACACACTTCATAGCTGCGTGTTGGTTTTAATGCAAATTTCAGATTTGAGCCCTCAGACCAGATTCCTACCTCAGTCACTCATTGGCTCCCATCTAAGGTTGGCCTGAATGGATCTGATTCCACCTCCTCAAATGTCTCCATGGAAACCGTTATCCCTGAGGAATGTCACCTGTGAGAACATGACAAACATGACTTGAGCCACAAATCAATGGAAATGCTGACCTGACATCAAAGCTGTGACATTGTCAGGACTACGGGTCCAAGGATAACCCAGTACCGGATGGACACCTGTCAGCACAGTCAGGGCTGAGCCAGAACTGGGCAGAGCCGCCAGCAGGGGCCAAGGTCAGGCCAGGAGGGCGGAGAGGAGGTTTTTGTCTCACTTCCCTGTGGGTCTGCACCACCGTGTGAGTCTTAGAGCTATCGTCCCATATGTTACAGTAATAGTCAGCCTCGTCCTCAGGCTGAAGCCCCGAGATGAGCAGGAGCCCCGCATTGGCTGAGTCGTCTCTGGATCCAGAGAAGCGGCTAGGGACTCCGGAGCCCTGGTGCTTATCTGAGTCTGTGTTGAATCTCAGGAGATACCGGGGAGGGCTCCCTGACTTCTGCTGGAACCAGTATATGTAGTAGCTGCCAACACTGAAGCCACTGCTCAGGGTGCAGGTGAGTCTGGCTGTGACTCCCGGAGATGCAGAGAGGGAGGGCGGCTGAGTCAGCACAGGCTGGGAGAGGGACCCTGCAGACACAGACACTTGTCAGTGATGGGCAGGACCAGGGGAAGTTCCCAGGAGAGTGAGCAGGAAGGGAAGAAGCCTGGTCCCAGGCCTGTCCCTACCTGTGCAGTGAGCGAGGAGCGTGAGGAGCAGAGGAGTCCAGGCCATGGTGCTCACAGCCCTGAGCCCACAGTGGGGCTGGGCTGCCCAGGCCTCCTTTTCTCCCCACCCTCTGCCAGAGGAGGGGCTGCCATGCAAATGGGGTACCTCCAGGGACTGCCCAGCCCCTCCCTGGGCCCTGGGGCTGTAGCTCAGCTCACACCCCACACTGAGGAGCATGGAGGTGGGCTCACCCCTTGGGGTGCCCAGGGAGTAAGCACCTGCTGAGACCACACAAGGCTCCCTGCTCAGGAGACTCTGACATCCAGAGCGGACTCAGCTGCTCAGTCTCCATCAGTGAGCAGAGGGCCCAGCCTTGAGGCCCAGGTGTTGAGTGAACAGTCTGCACTGAGCAGCTCTGCAGGAATCCCAGGAAAACCCAGCAGTGCCCCCTCATGGTCATGGAGAAATGGATTAAAACTTTATAAAAACCTTGAGTGATGACCTCTTGTAAAAATAAATAAAATATACACTTTCCTTGGAAGATTAAAAATTGCCTCTGAAAGAAGTAAAGTAATTAAAAGGCCAAATATTAGTAGAAAAATTAAAAATGCAACGGAACCACTCCACTGAACAGCATAAGATACAGGCATTTCACAGGGAACTCTACCAAACCCTCAGAGATTAGATGGCTCCAATTTAATTGGTACAGATTTTTCAATAATATTTAAAAGGAAGTAGGACCTCATAGGTTTTTCTTGTTTTAATATTGATAAACACAGCTTACACATAAATTATACAAAATGAGAAATTACGGACCAATTGCTTTAAATATTACCACAAATGTTTGAAATATTAACGATGGCCCAGCACTATTATGAAGTGTGATTTATACCAATGATACAAGTTTTGCTTCATATTAATAACATTTTAAATGTAACACAACATAATAACACACCAGTAAATGTGATCATACTAGAGGCCCTGTGCACGAAATTCCTGCACCAGGAGAGGAGGGCCCCTCAGCCCTGCGTGCGCCCTCTCCCAGTCAGGGATCCCTGGGGGATGTCTGACTGCCAGCTTAGGCCCAATACCCCGGGGATTGACCCTAAGCCTGGAAATGGACAACCCTCTTACAATCCGGATCCCACTCCCAGTCAGGGACCCATCACTCTCTACCACCCGCCTGCTCGCTGCTCCTTACTACTTCAGCACAGGTGGGGAGGCTCCCATCACTGCCACTGTGCTCCCCAGCTGTAAGCCCAGCTTGTGGCTGAGCAGTGCTCCCCTTGTGTGAGCGCACTGACCACCAGGGGACAGCTCCTGCATTGAGCATCTGCCCCCTAGTGGTCAGTGCACATCATAAGTACCAGCCCGTCGGATGGTCACTTAGCCTTTTATGTATATACTAGAGGACCCATGCACAAAATTCGTGCACTTGGTGGAGGGGGAAGTCCCTCAGTCCAGCCTGTGCCCTCTCACAGTCCCGGACTCCTCAGGCCCTAAGCCATCAGTTGGACATCCTTAGCACTACTGTGGAGGTGGGAGAGGCTGCCGCCACCAGCTCTGCACTCACCAGCTGTGAGCCAAGCTTCTGGCTGAGCGGTGCTCCCCCTGTGGGACTGCAATGACCACAAGGGGGCAGCTACTGCATTGAGCGTCTGCCCCCTGGTGGTCACTGCGCATCATAGAGACTGGTCATTCCACCATTCTGTCAATTTGCATATTAGCCTTTTATGATACAGGATAGACAAATCACATTATTAGATCAACAGATAAACTGATAGTGTCTCAGTCGATATTCTGAAAGAGCCTTTGACCAAATCTAAGACATATGTCTAAGAAACACACATACAGACAGAAACAGAGATGTTTACAATATGGAAACCGCACTCGCTCCACAGACATAAGACTTAGTCCTACAGCAGCTCCTTAGCGAATGGGTGGGAGGAGGACAGCTCCACAACCATCAGGAATGGTCCGTGTGACTGTCACTCCATGATGAGTCAGCATGACTCTGCACATTTAGACCATGCAGGGACACAGGGAAGGATCAGTGGTCAGTCCTGAGCATGGCTGGTATAGACAGCAGTCATTCCCAAGCCCAGTCTCTGACCCAGCCCGGGCCACTGGTCCCAGCCCAGCAGTGATGGAGGAGCCTCCGGGTGAGCTCAGAGAGTGGCTCCGTGGAGACCAACGGGAGGACAAGGCAGCTCCACAGCCTCTGGGACTAGGGACATGGCCGAGGATGTAGACGCTGGCTTCGTCGGTAACAGCCCAGGCTGAGTTACCCCAGGGAAACCCCGCCTCAGGCCCCACCTGCTGGACAAAGAGCCCCTGTGTCCACAGCTGACAGGCCCCGGGCCTCCTGTTTCCTGCGGGTCCCTTTGTGGCGGGAGGAGCTGTGGTGGGTGACTGTGGGGACAAAGCGAGACGAGGGGCCTTCACTCCCGGGTGACGCCCACATGACCCTGGACCCCGGGTGGCCGCAGCCACAGCAGCAGCAGCAGAGGTCACGGCTGAGCCCCAGCAGGCGGCTGCCCGGGTCCCCCATCCCAGCAGAGGGGAGGAGGCACTGGGGTGGGCGCCCCGCGGCGGGCACATTGAGAAGCATCCTGGCTCTCAGCCTCAGGCCAGCGATGGACAGGAAGCGCCCTCACCAGACTTGAGCCAGAGGGTCCATCCAAGACCAGAACGACCACCTCCAGGGTGGAGCGGAGGGCGGGGGCTCTTCCTGGGAACTGGTGCGCCCCCTCGTGGACACTACGGATGTGTTCCACTCAGACACAGCTGGACCTGGGTTTTTGGTCCTGCCCTGACCACCATGTCCCCTGACCCAGGGCAGCCAGCCCAGCATCCAGGAGTTTCTGCTCCATTTGAGGAAATCAAGGCTGGAGGGGACAGGGTGGAATTGAAAGAATGGGGACAGATTTTCTGAGCCAAGTTCACTGAAGTGGGTCTCAGGCCCCGGTGTCCAGGCAAGCACAGGAAGCAGCTGGCTTGTGGGAGGAGTGGGGTCTGCTAGGGGAGCCCCGTATCAAGAGGGACAGCAGGTTTTTGTCTGAGTTTCCCACATGCCTGCAGCACTGTGCGACCCTTAAGACTCTTGTCCCATGCTGAGCAGTAATAGTCCGCCTCATCCTCAGCCTGTAGCCCCGTGATGGTCAGGGTGGCTTAGTTCCCAGACCTAGAGCCAGAGAATCGATCAGGGACCCCTGAGGGCCGACTGTCAGTACCATAGATGACGGCTTTGGGGGCCTTTCCTGGGAGCTGTTGGTGCCAGGACACAGCATAACCACCCCCAATGTTGGAGCTGCTTCCAGTGCAGGAGATGGTGACCCTCTGGCCCGGGGCCCCCGACACTGAGGATGGCTGAGTCAGCACAGACTGGGCCCAGGATCCTGGAAGAGGGGGAGACACAGAGAGGGTGAGTCTGGGTCTAGAGACAAGGGGAGGCAGCAGGGCCCATGTGACTCCCCAAGGCCCCTTCCCCTGTCCCTTCTCCAGTCACCTGTGCAGTGAGCCAGGAGGGTGAGGAGGAGAGGGGCCCAGGACTTGGTGGAGGTCATCCCTGAGTCCTGCCTCCTGTGCCCACAGCTGAAGCAGAGCTCCCCACCTCTCTCCCTTCCCCTCTTCATACTCTGAGGGAGGGAGGGCCCACTCATGCAAATGAGACCCCATCTATCTGATCCCTCCCTGGGCCCTGGGAAGATGCCTCTGCCTGAGGATGGCCATTGGTATGGGGTGGGGTGGGAATGGTGGGGCCCAGGTTTGGGGAGTCACAGCTGACAGCCCTGAGCAGATGGTCCTGCACTTTGTCAGAGGGCTGGTCCAGCTTTGATCACCCAGATCCCTCAGGAACAAGCCCCCAGCGCCCACTAGTGTCCAGGCCCAGACACACCATGGAGTGACATGGGGACCAGAACCCATGAGACACCACCTCTGCCTTCCCACTGCTCTGTCCACTGCCCCTGCCCTAGGGCCAGGCCAATGGTCCCCACTCCTGGCCTCTCCATCACCTCGGGGCATCTTCAGTCTCTACTCAGCGTCCTCAGGGGGAGGCTGACCACAGCTCCCTGGGCTGGTCAGGGGTCAGGACTCAAGGGGCTTCTCCTGCACCAACTCTTAGACCCGTGCCAGGGCTCAGGTCAGGGCTGGAGCAGGGACAGTCCCATGGGGGGCGTCCCCTTCTGTGCGGGAGTCGGGCTCTGTCCTGTGTGGAATTCATTCCTGGTGGCTGGAGGCCTCCTTCCCGTGGATCCCAGGGGCCCCGAGGAGAAAGGGGCCCTTCCCAGGTGCTGGGCAGGTGGTGGGGAGAAGCCCTCGTGTGCCTTCCTAGTCCGTGGTCATGGGTACCTTCTATTTTCTGTCCACATTTCCTCCTCCTGAAACCATCGTTCTCCATGGACCGTGAGCTGAGGTTCACTCCTAGGAGTCTGTCCTCAACTCACAGTCAGACGTTGGCATTTACCTGAGAGGAAAGGGGGACATGCAGGACGTGCTGAGCAGAAATGTGGTTAAAACTTCTAATTGCTGTGACAGGGCTTTGTTTTAAAATTTTATATATTAGTCACCGCTCAGCCACCTTCACATGCATGTATGGCCTGGACGGCGTGGCTCAGTGGTTTAGCATCCACCTATGAACCAGGAGGTCAGGGTTCAATTCCAGGCCGAGCACATGCCCGGGTTGTGGGCTCGATCCCCAGTGTGGGGCGTGCAGGAGGCAGCCAATCCATGATTCTTTCTTATCATTGATGTTTCTCTCTCTCGCTCCCTCTCCCTTCCTCTCTGAAATCATGTATGTTATTACATGTAAAAGTCACAAGAAGGCTGATGTAAAACTTCTAGATGATGCAGGTGGATGAAGATGGTGGGTGGCGGTGTTGGTGGAAAAGCATGGGAAACGCAATGCCTTCTGCTCTGGGTTGAAAGGTGTGAACAGACGTTTTTCTAACATCACTTCACATTTCAGGCGCGAGGTCGGAGCCGTACACTGTGATCTGGTCCTGTCGGGTGGAAATCCCGAATCGCTGCCCAGTGATCCCCCCGAGGAGTTTCTAGGAGCTTCCATCCATCCCAGGAACAGAAGCACCGGCCGAAGACAGAGCTCCCAGGACAGAGCGGAGTTGGCTCCGGGCTTGTCACGGGCGGCACAGCCACAGTCGCTGCCCCTGGTGTCCAGCATCCTCAGGACACAGCGTGTTCCCTCAGCCACCCAGCGGCAGCCGGCCCCGGCCACTGGTGCCCGGCGTTTCTGTCACTGGTTCGGCATCTGAGTCATGAAAAAGCACAGACAAGAGGGGACTTATCCCTGGTGTCCCAAGCCCATGGGCCTGGGTTGGGACAGAAACTGGGCAGCAGAGGTCCCGCCTGGTGGGTGTGTCCCCAGGAGGACTCCCTCGAGTGGCCGGCCCTCTGCTCCAGCTGGCAGCGGCCCCGGGGGACAGCACTGCTGTCCTTCTCTGCATTTTGAGGGTCCGCTGCTGGTGTGGAGAGAGCAGTGTATTTCTGCGTGTTGGTTTGTACCATGAAATTCAGATTTCGGGACTCAGACCAGAACCCTCTCTCAGTCCCTCCCGGACCCTGCGCTGAGCTAGGCCTGATTCACCCTGATTTGACCTCCTCAGTTGTCTCCAAGGGAAAATTGTTATCCCTGAGCAAGGAGTTTTCGTCTCTGAAAACATGAACACAGCACGAACATGTGAACAGGAAATCAACCAGAAAGTGGAAGAGAAAGGTGTGACACTGTCAAAACTACTGGTGCACCACCCATCAGCTGCTGGATGGGGATCAGGCCCCACAAGTCCTGGCTGAGCGGCACTTGCTCAGAGCCGCCAGCAGGGGGACCAGGTCAGGCCCAGGGAGCAGAGGGGAGGTTTCTGTCTCACTTCCCTGTGGGTCTGGACTCTGTGAGAGTCTTTGAGTTGTCGACCATGTGTCACAGGAATAGTCAGCCTCGTCCTCGGGCTGCAGCCCAGTGATCTGAGGTCCAGCTGCATTAGCTGAGGCGTCTTTAGGTCCGGAGAAGCGGCTGGGCACTCCGGAGCCCTGGTGCTTAACTGAGTCTGAGTAGTAGTATAGCAGGTACTGGGGAGGCCTCCCTGGCTTCTGCTGGTGCCAAATCATTCCATAGTCAACACTGGAGCCACTGCTCAGGGTGCAGGTGAGCCTGGCTGTGGCTCCCGGAGATGCAGAGAGGGAGGGTGGCTGAGTCAGCACAGGCTGCGAGAGGGACCCTGCAGACACAGACACTTGTCAGTGATGGGCAGGGATCACGGGAAGGTTCCCAGGAGACTGAGCAGGAAGAGAAGATGCCTGGTCCCAGGCCTGTCCCTACCTGTGCAGTGAGCGAGGAGCACGAGGAGCAGAGGAGTCCAGGCCATGGTGCTCACAGCCCTGAGCCCACAGTGAGGCTGGGCTGCCCAGGCCTCTTTTTATCCCCACCCTCTGCCAGAAGAGGGGCTCCATGCAAATGGGGTCCCTCCAGGGACTGCCCAGCCCCTCCCTGGGCCCTGGGGCTGGAGCTCAGCTCACACCCCAGACTAAGGAGCATGGAGGTGGGCTCACCTCTTGGGGGGCCCTGGGAGGAAGCACCTGCTGAGACAGCTCAGAGGTCCCTGGTCAGGGGACACTGCCAGGCCAGAGAGGACAGGGCTGCTGCTTTCCCTTCAGGGAGCACAGAGAATGGCCATGGGGCTCCTGTCAGGAAATGGTCCTCACTGAGCAGCTTGCAGGAACCTCAGGGCAGTCCCACAGTGCCACCTGCTGGTCATATGTAAAAAATCCTGTCTAATAAAGAGGTAATATGTTAATTGACCACCACGACCTCACAAGATGGCGGTGCCCAGTCCCCTCAGCCTCACTGCTGCTCGCCCGCCATGTTCCACGCTGTCCCCTGGTGGTCTGCACATGTCATGGCGAGCGATCGAACTCCCAGTCTCCTGGTCAAACACCCGAGGGGACACTTTGCAAATCAGCCTTTTAGATAGATAGATAGATAGATAGATAGATAGATAGATAGATAGATAGATAGATAGATAGATAGACAGACAGACAGACAGGTAGGTAGGTAGATAGATAGATAGATAGATAGATAGATAGATAGATAGATAGATAGACAGACAGACAGATAGATAGATAGATAGATAGATAGATAGATAGATAGACAGACAGACAGACAGGTAGATAGATAGATAGATAGATAGATAGATAGATAGATAGATAGATAGATAGATAGATAGACAGACAGACAGATAGATAGATAGATTACATGCTTACTTTCCTTGGAAGGCACAAACGTGGCTGCATCAGCGATGGAATAAGAAATAGACCAATTTTCTTATGAAATGAAAATGCTGGGGGACTGCTTCAGGGAATGGCGAAAGGCAGTGCCACAGGCCCTCTCACAGGTCAACAGATCAAATGGTTTCCATGTGTTTCCACCCAAACGTCTCTAAAACATTTAACAAGATATACCCTGTCCTTGTTCCTTTTAAGCAGTTATCACAGCGACACATGCTCCTGGAAAATAATAGAAAGCCAAAACTGATAGGACAACCCTGCTAGATGTTGACACAGATGTCCTCAGTCACATGTTTGGATAGAGGTTCCATGTCAGGATGAGCTGATGGGCAGTTACAAAGGAGCCAGCAGCCGGCACAGGGCCAGCCGCCAGAACCAACACCTGCTCCCCAGGCGCCTGCAGGGACCAGAACACCTGCACGGTAGACACTGGAGAGCGCCTTGTCACCAGCAGACTGGAAGCTTCAAGTCACAGGGTGGCCAGCCTGGGGGCAAAGTGAGGAAGCAGAGAGCCCAGCTTCCGATGGTCACAAGGACGATAGGCCTCTCAACCTCTGGGACACAGAGTCAGGCAGTTTTCACTGACAACCAGTGGAGCTGGAGGGGACTTACATGGTTACCATGAGGTGGGGGAGGGTCTGGGACAGGAGGAACCTAACAGAGCAGAAAGAAGGTGCTTCCTGTCTTTGAAGATCTGGGTATGAAAAGCTCCAACCAGCCTTTCCTCTCTTTTCAGAGATCTGTGTACTGATCTCAGCGAGGAAGGGAGAGGAAGAGGAAGAGAGAAAAACATCATTGATAGGAGAATCATGGATCAGCTGACACTTGCACATGCCCACTGGGGATGGAGCCCGCAACCCGGACGTGCGTCCTGCCTGACCAGGAATTGAACGGTGACCTCCTGGTTCATAGGTCGATGCTCAACCACTGGGACACACCGGCTGGGCCTCATCGCCTTTTTCAATCAGGCCCCTTATTGGAGGACATCCCCGCCACTCACAGCTGTCACAGACCTCCAGCACAGCCTTCTGGCTGCCCTCAGTCTAGGGGGTCAATACAGCTGCTACAGACTTCCACACCCTGGCTGTTCTGTGAAGAAGATTCAGATTCATTCTTACCATTTTATTTTATTTTTAATTGGGGTGTAATTGACATTGTGTTAGTGTCAGGTGTACAACATAATGACTCTGTGTTGGTGTATATGCAAAGCCACCCCCAGGATACGTCTCCCTGACCTCTGCCATCATACGTGGCTGCAAGCTTGGCTATTTCTTGTGCTGAGGACACGTAAGATCCAGTCTTTCAGCTGCGTTCCCAGACACAATAGGACAGCGCTCCCTGCCGGGTCCCCGTGCCGCCCATCCTCCCCAGAGCCAGGTGGTCACAGCCAGAAGTTTCTCCTCCTGGCCCCCTCCCCCCACTTGGACACCCCCTTCATCGCTCACCATGGCAACCCCCAATCTGTTATAGTTGATCGCTGTGAATTGCCAATTCTTGTGCTTAAAATCACAAAGCAAATCTCAACCAGTCGTGCTGGTTAAAGGGGAGTAAATCATAATGGGGTGCGAACAGGCCGAGTGGCCCTTCCAGCACAGCGCACAGTGCTGAGCCCAGGGCAGGGGCAGGGCCCGAACAGCTGTCACTCATCTAGGCCTCACAGGAGAAGGGAGTCTAGCTCCAGGGGGAGGGAACTGGGCCCCGAATTGGGGAGAGGCCTTTGCTTCCTTCAGAACCCTGAGCCTGGTAAAGCGCTGCTCTGAGTGACATGGAGGCCAGAGGGGAGGGAGGACCGTTCACCCTCAGTCAGGGTCCCCTGATGAACCTGTACCCAGGGCTTCATGGAGAGAATAAGCAGAGCCACAGGTCTCAGGCGAGCCGAGCAGGCAGCTGCTGGAGAGCTCACCACTCGCAGAAGAGAGGGGTTTTTCTCTCACTTCCCCACAGGCCTGCAGCACTGTGGGACCGTTTATACTGCTGTCCCATGCTGCACAGTAATAATCGGCCTCGTCCTCAGCCTGCAGCCCTGTGATGGTAGGGTGCCTGAGTTCCCAGACTTGGAGCCAGAGAATCGATCCGGGACCCCTGAAGGTCGGTTGCTATTATAATAGATGACGGTTTTGGGGGCCTTTCCTGGGAGCTGCTGGTACCAGTTGACATAGTTACCCCCAATGTTGGAGCTGCTTCCACTGCAGGAGATGGTGAGCCTCTGGCCCGGGGCCCCCGACACTGAGGACGGCTGAGTCAGCACAGGCTGGGCCCAGGATCCTGGAAGAGGGGGAGACACAGAGAGGGTGAGTCTGGGTCTAGAGACAAGAGGAGGAACCAGGACCCGTCCCACCTTCCCTGGGCCCCTGCTTCAGTCCCCATTGCCAGTCACCTGTGCAGTGAGCCATGAGGGTGAGGAGGAGAGGGGCCCAGGCCATGGTGGAGGTCATCCCTGAGTCCTGCCTCCTGTGCCCACAGCTGAAGCAGAGCTCCCCACCTCTCTCCCTTCCCCTCTTCATAGTCTGTGGGAGGGAGGGCCCACTCATGCAAATGAGGAGCCCTTGGTTTTGGTCCCTCCCTGGGCCCTGGGTCGAGTCCCTGTGCCTGAGGATGGCAGGTGTGGGCAGGGTGTGCGCTGTGTGGGGCCCAGGTCCCAGGGCACCAGGCAGGGCCAGGGAACAGGTTGCAGCTCTGATGAGCCCAGCCCTTCAGCAGCGGCCCCTGTCCGCCCCCTGGTGGCCAGGCCTGGATGCACCATTGTGTCCCCTGCTGACTAAGGCCCAGGAGGGACAGGTCCTGCCTCCCCACTGCTCTGTGCACTGACCCCCTGGCTCAGGGCATCCAGGTGCCCCCCGAGGTGGCCTCGTCATCACCTCAGGACACTCTCTGTGCTCCACTCCGCCACCTCCTGTGAATCGGGGCCCGTCTCCCTGGTCGTTCGTGTCAGACCTGAGCTGCTGTCACTTATGGAACTTTCTTCCCAGGATCAGGTCCAGAGCAGCGACTGGGCCCAGGAGGCGAGTCCCATTATTGTCAGGACCCAGTTTTCTTTAATATCTCCCTCCCCTGTTAGAAATTAATCACTCTTCCCAGCACACAAATCAATATTCTCTCAATGTCCTTCCCTCTTGTTCAGTAGATACTACATATTGTGGTTTTCCACATGCTTTTCGGTCAAGCTTTACCTAGTAACTGGCATCCTCATTATTAGGGAAACTGAATATAATATTTCCCACTCGTCTATTTTCTATCCGTAGGAGAGTCTGGTATCTGATTGTCTGAGGGAGGCTCACTGTGACCCCAGCTGCCTGGACACGGAAGGGGACGGGGACAGTGATAGCACCACTGGAACCAGGGCCTTGTGAGGGGGAGATACTAAGCGTTGAATCATGGGAACCTGGGGGAGCACTTTCTGGGATGGAAGCAGAAGTACATGCACTGTGGGGTGTGGGGTCAGAGGTCCTGTGTGGGGCCTCAGGGCCTGTCCTCCCCTGAGGAAGGGGTGGTGGAAGCAGAAGCTCCAAGGAGAAGGGACAGTGGCAGCCATGAGCCTGCTTCCCAGGCCCGCCCTCTGGGAAAGGGGGCCAGGCTGTGGGGTTGGTGCTGCTTTCTCACTTTCCTGGGGGAACTGGACCTCAGATCATGGCCCCCTGAGGGTGGTGGCTGTGGCTTTTATTGGACCTGAATGTGTCAGGACAGTGGGGAGGTCAGGGATCAGAGCTGGTCATGGGGAGGCAGGAGCTACCTTGAGGGTTTTCATGATGGGATTCTAGACCCAAATGCATTAGTGATGAGGGTGGGGCAGAAGGAGCCCCAGGAGCCCATTAGGGAACCTTCCCATCTCTGTTTGCTCTGATCTGGACCCACCCCTCCCAGCCATGGGGTCAGCAAGGGATGGAGCCCAGTTCCAGCTCCTGGGAGCTCAGAGGTCCCTGGTGAGGTCCTCTCAGGGGAAATGGCAAATCGCTGCTCTGAGCAGGTGGCCGAGCTCCAGGAGAGTCCCCAAGCCCGGGCCAGGCGCTGTGGCTGCCCAGGCCTCCTTCCTCCCGCCCTCTGCCAGAGGAGGGGCCGTCCCTGCACATGTGGTTCCTCCAGGGACTGCCCAGCCCCTGAGCCCTGGTGCTGGGGCTCAGCTCACCCCAGACTCAGCAGGAAGGACTGTCCTGACGGGCTGTGCCCTGGAGACGCTGCCACAAAGGCCCACACACTGAGCCCCTCAGAACCGGGGAGATGGTCCCTCTCAGGGGTGGGGCTCAAGTCTGAGGTCAAGGTGCTGGCAGGCCCGAGCTCCCAGGGAGGCCGTGGGTAGGTGCTCTCTTGTGTCTTTCCAGCATCTGAAGGCTCCGCCCAACCTTGACATGATCTCAGCTTGGGGTTCGGTCCCTAACTCTGTCCTCACAGCTGAGCCCCACGGGACATGCGTCCAGTCCTCAGACAGACTGTGGGAACCTGGTCTGGGGCAGAGGGGCCCGGTTTAGGAAGACATGGGTGCTGTGACCCCCTACAGGGTATCTGCCCTCCAACCTCACACATGTGTGAAGGGAGGACGGGAAGGAAATTCTTCTGGGATTTAGGTCCCAACTGCATCAAAATGGGTCTGTTTCCGTTGATGTTACACAATACCCAGTGCATGAAATTCGTGAATGGGGGGGCAGGGTCCCTCAGCCCGGCCTGCACCCTCTCCAATCTGGGATCCTTCAGGGATGTCCGACTGCCGCTTTTCAGGGATAGCGCCTTAACCGGCAGTCGGACATCCCTCTCGCCATCCAGGACCGCTGGCTCCTAAGCTGCCTGCCTGCCCGATCACACCAACCACTCTGCCTGCTGGCCTTCTCACCTCCAACTGCCACCCCCACCGGCCTATCGCCCCAACTGACCTCCCCTGCTAGCCTCATGGCCCCCAACTGCCCTCCCTGGTGGGTCCCCCAGTCTAATTAGCACATTACCCTTTCATTAGTGTAGATTGTTAAGTATCATCTCCACTATGAATTGCAGGCCCACTAAATTCAGACTTAACTTTGTGTGAGTGTGTGTGTGTGTGTGTGTGTGTGTGTGTGTCTGAGTGTGTGTGTGTGAGTGTATGTGTGTATATGTGTGTGAGTGTATGTATGAGTGTGTGTGAGTGTGTGTGAGTGTGTGTGAGTGTGTGTGTGAGTGTATGTGAGTGTGGGTGTGAGTGTATGTGCGTGTGAGTGTGTGTGTATGAGTGTGTGAGTGTGTGTGAGTGCGCGTGTGAGTGTATGTGTGTGTGTATATGAGTGTGCAGGTATGAGTGTATGTGAGTGTGAATGTGAGTTTATGTGTGTGTGAGTGTGTGTATAGGAGTGTGTGTGAGTGTGTGTGAGCGCGCGTGTGAGTGTATGTGTGTGATTGTGTGTGAGTGTGTATGAGTATATGTCAGTGTATGTGAGTGTGTGTGATTGTGTGAGTGTATGTGTGTGTATGTGTGTGTGTGTTTGTTAGTATGCGTGAGTCTATGTGTGTGTGTGTATGTGTGTGAGTGTGTCTGTATGAGTGTATGTGAGTGTGTGTGAGTGAGTGTATATGTGAGTGTATGTGTGTGTATGTGTGTGAGTGTGTCTGTATGAGTGTATGTGAGTGTATGTGAGTATATGTGTGTGTTGTGAGTGGGTGTTTATGAGTGTGTGTGAGTGTGTGAGTATGTATGAGTGTGTGTGACTAGATGTGTGAGTGTGTATTAGTATATGTGAGTGTATGTGTGTGAGTGTGTATGAGTGTCTGTGTGTGTGAGTATGTATGAGTGTATGTGAGTAGCTGTGTGAGTGTGTGTGTGTATGAGTATGTGTGAGTGTGAGTGTGTGTGGGTGTATGTGTGTGTGTATGTCAGTGTGTGTGAGTGATTGTATGTGTGAGTGTATGTGTATATGTATGTGTGTGAGTGTGTGCGTGAGTTTTAGAGGTGGTGTTGGTTGATTCTCTTTTCTCCTTCACGTGTTTAACTTCCTGGGTCCTGACATACGAGGGGGATTGTTACTGGACCTGGACACTGTGAAGGTTAAATGAGGAGCCCTGGGTCCCATGCACTCTTCCTTCCCTCAGGTGACCCTCCTGCTGAGCTGCCGCAGAAGGTGTGGGGTGGGCTGTTCAGCTCCCAGAGTCCCCAGAAAACGTGACCCCCTGCTCCGTGCTGCTGACACCTTCCTGGGGACAGTGATTGTCACCAGCTGGTGCCCTTCACGTGGGTGTGAGACAAGCCCCTGCCGGGGTCTGCTCACCACAGGGAGGGTGCCCAGGGCTCAGGGAGTGATATTAATATCAGTGCGGGTACGAACTAAACTGCGTTCTTATTTCTTAGAAAGAAATTGGCTCAGTGACTCTGATTCAGGGAATGAAGTTTGAAGTAGGATGAGAAGAAGCTCTCAAAACCCTATTTCAAATCTTGCACAAATCCTTTCCCGAGGGGGGCAGTGACAGGTAACACTCCGTGTCCCTCAGTTCTGAGCTGGGAGCAGGCGGCCCTGGGGGACCAGGTGACAGAGCAGGGACTGGGGTTGTCATCGTCATCCGGCCCAGGAATGCTGAGTCATGGTTTAGAAAGCGGGTACAGGGTGACCCCGTTGCATCAGGAAACCAGGAAGAAAGGGGGAGGGTTGTGTTGAGCCCATGGAGATAGACAACGGGGAGAGCAGGGGGTCCCCTGGTTACATCACAAGGGACAGGGGAGCCCCGATGGCCCTGCAGGAGAGGAGGCAGGTGCTCCCTCAGCTGGCCTGGCAGCTCCTAGTGTCAATGGGTTTATTCAGTCACGTGACAGCGAGAGGCACCCCCTCAGGCTAGAGACCAGGGGTGCTCACAGAGGCCCTGTGGGCCTGACCAGGTGGCTCAGTGGTTGAGAGTCTACCTAGGAACCAGGAGGTCACAGTTTGATTCCTGGTCAGGGCACATGCCTGGGTTTCAAGCTCCATTCCCATGTGGGCAGACAGGAGGCAGCCGGTCAATGATTCGCTCTCATCATTGCTATTTCTCTCTCTCTCTCTCCTCTCTCTTCCGCATATACTTAGCACATGGATGTTTTTTCCACAGGTTCAGTTGTGGGAACCAAGACTCTGGGAGGTGGAGGTTTTTGTCACGCTTCCCCATCTGTGTGTGTCACTGTGAGCAGCATTACTGTACCAGACCTGACAGTAATAGTCAGCCTCGTCCTCAGGCTGCAGCCCCGAGATGAGCAGGAGCCCCGCATTGGCCGAGGCGTCTTTGGATCCAGAGAAGCGGCTGGGGACCCCGGAGCCCTGGCCCTTATTGGAGTCTGTGTAGTAATTTAAGAGATACCGGGGAGGACTCCCTGGCTTCTGCTGGTGCCAGCTTATCCTGTAGCTGCCAACATTGAAGCCGCTGCTCAGGGTGCAGGTGAGTCTGGCTGTGGCTCCCAGGGATGCAGAGAGGGAGGGCGGCTGAGTCAGCACAGGCTGGGAGAGGGACCCTGCAGACACAGACACTTGTCAGTGATGGGCAGGGACCAGGGGAAGTTCCCAGGAGACTGAGCAGGAAGGGAAGAAGCCTGGTCCCAGGCCTGTCCCTACCTGTGCAGTGAGTGAGGAGCGCGAGGAGCAGAGGAGTCCAGGCCATGGTGCTCACAGCCCTGAGCCCACAGTGGGGCTGGGCTGCCCAGGCCTCCTTTTCTCCCATCCTCTGCCAGAGGAGGGGCTGCCATGCAAATGGGAATCCACCAGAGACTGCCCAGCCCTTCCCTGACCCCTGGGGCTGGAGCTCAGTTTACACCCCAGACTGCGGGGCATGAAGGTGGGCTCACCCCGTGGGGGGCCCTGGGAGGAAGCACCTGCTGAGACAGCTCAGAAACTATTGCTCAGGGGGCACTGCCAGGCCTGAGTGAACACAGCTGCAGAGTCCCCTGCAGGCAGCACAGGACTCCCCTCTGAGTGAATGGTCCTCCCTCAGCTGCAGTGTAAGGCCCACAGAGCAGCCCCTGGTGCCCCCTACTGGCCACAGGCCCCACAGCTTCAGGTCCCTCTGCTCACCTGTGTGTGGGCTCAGTCAGCAGCTGTCACCCTGAGACTCTGTGGTGAGGATTGCAGTGTTCAGTCCCAGGGCCCTCCTTTGTGAAGGTCAAAGTGCACGAAGATGACATACTGACTCGGTGTCACTTTTTTCTGAAACCCTCATGTGGGGATGGAGCTAAGAGCTGAAGAGCCCCAGAGAGAGGAGGAGGTGAGGGAGGCAGCAGCAGAGTAGGGAACAGGGGGCAGGAGGGAGGGTGTGACTGAGAGTCTGTGCTGGTTGCGACCAACCTTCTGTGGGTTTGTTCAGAGAAGGAGAAGATTGTGTCCATGACCAGGGTGAACACTAACGTATCAGATGTGATGGGTCAGGAGTGACACAGGGTCACACACATGACATGAACTTGTGGGGGAGCATGGCTGTCTGGGTGACCCTGTGTAGTTGCAGACGCAGTATGTGAGATGATAGGAAATACACACTGGTCTCGGCTCCTGGCCCCGGCACAGGGCTCCTGAGACCCTTGTCACCCCCTGGGTTACGGGTGGGCCTGTTGCTGATGCGGGGTTGCTGGGTGGGCTCCTGGGTGAGGACAGGCCACCAGAGAGACTGGGAGGATTAGCTGCTTAGAAACCCCACACCTGCCCCTCATTTGCTAAATGGGAGAGGGCTCAGGTGCAGTTCGCAAATTCATTGGACCAAAGGGAGGGATCGTGGGAACCTTTGCTGTATAGCCCAGAAGTGGTGTGAAACCTGGGACCTCCTGCCTGTGATTGGCACCTGACCTGCGGGCCGTCAGGGGGACTGGCCCTTTAACTGCGGGTCTGACCGTCTCTGGGCAGATCCTGTAAGGACTTAGTGCTGTTGGAGGACATGAGCTGGTGTCAGAGAACTGTTGTCGGGAAGCCACTCCCCACACATTTGGGACCAGAAGGGGGAGCAGCAGACAAGACAAAGAATAGGAAAGAAGGGATTTTTATTTAAAAATATTCACTCAGTCCAGCCAGTAGGGTCAGTGTTTGAGCGTCGACCTACGAACCAGGAGGTCACAGTCGGCTCCCGGTCAGAGTCCATGGCCGGCTTGCATTCTCAATCCCCAGTAGGGGGGGCGTTCAGGTGGCAGCTGATCAATGATTCACCCTCTTCATTGGTGTTTCCATCTCTCCCTTCTTTTCCCTTCCTCTCTGAACTCAATAAAAATATGCTTTAAAAGTCTTTTAAATAAAAACATTCAGTCATTTCATCAGCTATCAATATGATCATGACAACATGCAGTATGGCTGTGGCAAGAATGAAACACGCATGTCTGGTAAGAACACAGTCAGTTCTCAGTAGGGGGTAGTCCTCAGGATCAGGAGGAAGTTACTAATCATTTCAGTGGCATGCTCAGGGAGCCTTAAAGGACGAACAGGATTGTGGGGTGTGGCTTCAATGTCTGAGTCTGAGTAGTAGGACAAGAAGAACCGGGGCGCGCTCCCTGTCTTCTGCTGGTACCAGAACATGTTATAGCTGCCAACATTGGAGCCACTGCTCAGGGTGCAGGGGAGTCTGGCTGTGGCTCCCTGAGATGCAGAGAGGGAGGGCGGCTGAGTCAGCACAGGCTGGGAGAGGGACCCTGCGGACACAGACACATGGGAGTGAGAAGAAGGTCAGGGGGCACGTGCTGCGGGTGCCTGAGGCCTGTGGCTACCTGTGCAGTGAGCGAGGAGCAGGAGGAGCCCAGGGGTTCAGGCCATGATGCTCACAGCTGATCCTGGGTCCTCAGAGTGGAGGCTGAGCTGCTCCGCTCTACAGATCCTCTTATCCCCGCCCAGCTGGCTTCGCCTAGGAGGGGCAGCTCATGCAAATATGCCCCCCGCCCTTTTCCCAGGGGCACAGATGGGGTCTGGGGCCCTTGCCCAGGGAGGCCAGCCTGGTGCACTAGTGTCCGACGGGTGGGGCAGGGAGGAAGCAGCTGCTGGGGCCACACACAGCCACATGCAGGGGACTCAGGCCCAGAGATGACACGCCTGCCCAGTTCTCACAAGAATCACAGGGCCCAGGCCTGGGGCCCGGGGTCCCTGGAGGGCTGCCCAGCTGGGAGCCCTTGTTTTGCAGAAACCCCCATGGACGGTCTCGCGGCGCCCTCTGCCGGTTCCAGGTGAGCCCCTTTGCTGTCAGCCTCGCCTTCCCCTGAGTCCTTGACTCCTGTGCTTCCAGCACCCGAGGCTCATCCTCCAAGGCACGACCCAGGTGCGGCCTTGGGGTGACCGTCCCTGATTCGGGCGCAGGAACCGTGACCCAGGAGAGAGCCTTGGGCTGCTAAGCAGCTGGGGACACACCAAGGGGAACAGAGAGCAAAGTGGATCTGTCCCTGCGGGAGGCTCAGAGGAGGGGCTCACGCTGGGTGCTGAGCGTGAAGGCAAGCTCATGAAGGGGACACAGACCTTGACAGGAGCATCTGGAAGGGGAGGGCTGCTCGCCTGCCAGAGCAGGGAGGGGGCAGGACCAGAGCACTGCGGAGAAGTGGGTCCTGTCTGTTCACTGTGACTTTGTTCTGGTTGAAGAAGGCAGGTGGCACTTGGGAGCTCACAGGGAATGCGGCTCACCCTCCCCACCAGGGAGCTGCCTGTCAGCAGGGAAAGAGGACCAGCCTGGTTGCAGAACCCAGAGCCGCCAGCCCTTTGCTTACCCACAGGCCTTTGGGAACCTCGAGCCCGCATTACCTGGGAATGCCCACTGGGCACACCTTTTCCTGCGTCCCCTGTAACCCTCGTCCTTCTACCCAATACAGTCAGCTGGCTTATGGGGGGTCAGGGCAGGTGTCTGTGGGTGCCCTGCTGTTCTCCCAGGGTGCTGGCAGGAGGGGAATCAACGCTCATGACTCCTCCCTGTCTCTGCTGAATTGGCTCCCGTAGGGACAGGCAGTGCGGGCCCGTGGCTTGTCCGGCTACACTGAGACCGTGCCGAGTGCTGCGATGTTTTTAACCCGGCTGCGCCTGTGCCTGTCCCTGTGCCTGCGCCTGTGCCTGTGCCTGTGCCTGTGCCTGTACCTGCGCCTGTGCCTGTGCCTGTGCCTGTGCCTGTGCTGCACGTTAGAGACACAGCTCTGTGGAAAGTTCCAGGATGAAAGGGGGCGGGGAGACCTTGCAAGGGGACGATCCGGGGCAGCGGGAGGAAATGACAACACAGAAAACTGGGGAGGGGAGGGATGGCACCTGTCCCGAGTCAGGACACGGGGAGGCGACCGGAGGAACTGCAGGCCTGGAGAGTGGAGGAGAAGGCCCGGAGTGTCACCTGGAGGAAGCAGCTCTGAGAGGCAGGGATACCCCCCTGCCCCCCGACACAGGTGAGGTCAGGTGGAGGAGCAGGTGTGCGGCTGGGTGTGGGGTTTGTGGTGCATATGTCACCCTGAGACCATGGTCTAGACGTGAAGATGCGACAGGAAACATCAGCCGGGCTGAAGGGCTCAGTGGCTGAGCATTCACCTATGAACCAGGAGGTCATGGTTCCATTCCTGGTCAGGACACAGGCCCCGTTGATGGCCCCGATGCCCAGGAGGGGGCGTGAGGAGGCAGCCAGTCCATGATTCTCTCTCATTGCTGATGTTTCTCTCTCTCCCTCTCCCTTCTCCTCTGAAGTCAGTAACAATGTATTTATTTCAAAAAGCATTTACTTTCATACCTTCCTCTCCCCGGCCCCTCGGTCTCCCTCTCCCCCTCTTCCTTGAAATGGGAACGGGATTTTTAGTCTGTTTCTAGAATTCTGAATCCTTAGCTGAGGCGTGAAGTGAGTTAGGATCTAGCGGTGGCCATTCGGAGGCACTGCCCCCAGATCCACGTGGACGAAGGCGTCTGTCTGCCGGGGAGCACGTGCCTGCTCCCCACGGAACGGCCTGAGCAGGACCAGCGGGGCTCGGCAGGATCGCCTTCTCTCATCTTTATTTTTTAATATTAACAAAAATTCCTAACGAATCAATTGACCTTATAGAAGCCTGGTCACCTACTTCCCGGGGAGCGCATGGCGGGACTCAATAGACAGCAAGGTATAGGAAGAGAGCATCCAAGACTTCGAATGCGCGGGACAGCGGCCTCTCTGTCACCCGTGTGCGGTGACCTGCAGCAAGTTAGCAAGAGTGGTTTCTGTCCCACTTCCCCTTGCTCTCAGCCGCTGTGCTTTACCTGAAGGGCAGTCCAATGCTGTGAGATGCTCCCCAGAGGTACTCAGCCTCGTCCTCAGACTGGAGGGTGGAGATGGTTAAGTAGCGGTCGGCCACAGAGCTGGAGCCTGAGAAGTGATCGGGTGTCCCGTCCCCCTTGATGGTGCTTCCGTCGCTCTTAAGTTGCATGATGAACCGAAGGGCCTGTCCTGCTCTCTGCTGATACCATTCAATAAATAGGTGCTGTGCTCCCGGCTCAGGGTGCAGGTGAGCTTGGCCGAGGCCCCGGGGGAGGCAGAGGCAGAGGGCGGCTGGGTCAGCACAGGCTGGGACGGGGACCCTGCAACACAGACACGCGTGATGTCCTACAGGAAGGACAATGGGGACGGGCACTTCCAGCATGTGGGGGAGGGCGGGGTCTCAGTGGGCTGGGAGCCAGGACCCTGCGGCCATCCTGACCTGCGCAGTGAAGGAGGAGGGTGAGGAGGGAGAGTGGACGCCAGGCCATGGTGTGGTTGCCTTGCCTCAGAGCTCCTCAGGGCCTGCCTGCCTGCAGGTCCTCTTATCCTCCAGACACAGGGGAAAGGATTCCATATGCAAATTTGCTCCTTCTTCTGGCCAATAAAACCCTTCCCAGGCCCTGGTGCCAACCAATGGCCTGCATGGAGCCAAATATCAACAGGACAACGATGGTAGCCGGGAGGGGCGTGTCTGGGCGGGGCCTCGCCTGAGGCTCCCAGGGACCTAGGGCTGACTCTGCTGCTGGGCCCCAGGGGCACTTAACAGACACCAGGGGGACAGGAATGTGATTTCCCAGCGGAGAGCTTCCCGGAGCCCCTGTCACAAGCCCCCGGAGCCCCCGCTGCCCGAGGCCTGGCTCATCACGCCTGTGACAGGGGACAGGGGACAGGGGACAGGCAGGGTCCTGCACCACCGCTGCCTCGGCCACTGCCCACTCCCTGCCCAGCGGCAGGCCAGGCCCTCCTCTGAGTCTGTAGTTATCTAGTTGGGCCTCCTCCGCAGGAATCAGCAGAAGAGTTGATCTCACTTTATCAGAAGTCCCTCAGGGGAAGGTGCCTCCCGGACACGCCGTGCAGGACAGACACGCACAGCAGCTGAGAGCAGGGCCCCCTCAGCGCCACGGGGCTGCCTAGGCCGCTCAGCATCCAAAAGCAGCAGCACGTTGGTGGTTCCCGGGGACGTGGGGGGAGCCCCAGGCAGCAGAGGAGAAGGACCTTTTATGTCTTTATTTTTAAATTCATTTTTATTGGTGTCACAGAGGAATAGAGAGGGAGAGAGAGACATCCATGAGGAGAGAGAATCACTGATCGGCTGCCTCCTGCAGGCCCTTGGACATGTGGCTTTGACAGGAATCGCACCCGGGGCCCTTCGCCGACACTCTATCCACTGAACCTAACCGCTAGACCAGTGGTCTGCAAACTCATTAGTCAACAGAGCCAAATATCAACAGGACAACGATTAAAATTTCTTCTGAGAGCCACATTTTTTAAACTTAAACTTCTTTTAACACCACTTCTTCAAAATAGACTCGCCCAGGCCGTGGTATTTTGTGGAAGAGCCACAGTCAGGGGGTCAAAGAGCCGCATGTGCCTCGCGAGCCACTGTTTGCTGACCACGGGGCTAGGGCTTAAAAAGGATTTTAAATGCAGTCCACGCAGTCGCGTGGCACCAAAATGCGTCATGACACCATGAACTTGACGAATATAAAACAGGGTTTCTTCCCTTGCCTCTCGGGGGACGGGGACATCTCGGACGTGATCCTCCAGGAAGAACTGGGTTTGCCTTCAGCCCTCTGTGCTAATTCCGCCCTTAACGTTCCCTCTGGAACCTAAGATACTGGGATTTCTCTTTCCTGAGCAAATTTTTCCCAAGTTATTCACGGATGTTTCTCCCCTTGAGGACTGAAGACAAAGGAGATCCTTTCTGACCCTTCTCTTCACATTCTCTCTCTCTCTGAGGCATCAGCATCCACACTGGGCTGGATCACAGGGGCCTCTAGTCATGTGACCCCATATCACATGATCCCATTTGTCAGCCCACGCTCTGTGAAGGGAAGGTGCAGGACCTGGTTTCCCATCTGGGTCTCACAATGCCCGGAGAGCCACTATAGGGTGCCGAGTCCCAGGGCAGGGCGGGCGGAGGGCCACGCACTTCCCCAGGTTGTGATGACATATGTGACTGTGACCATCAGCCTCCTGACGAGACTGGGGGAGGTCGAGCCCACAGGAGGTCAGGGAGGCCATGCACAAGGCAGGAGCCAGGAAACAGGGCTGCACCGCTGAGGGTCACTCACCTCTGTCCGAGCTCACCAGGTCAGGGGTCAGCCCGGGAGCCCTTGGGACCAACAGGTCTGCTGCTCCCCGCACAGGAGAGGGGAGGGGACCTCAGACCTGGGCTCTGGAAGGGCGTCCCAGGGGAGGACGCAGGAGCCCACGGAGGTCTTGGTGCAGATGCCCCGCAGCTACAGCCCAGCCGCTCTGCGCCTAGAAGGAGGTTTTGGTTACACTTCCTGGTGCGCCTGTCTCGCTGTGTGAATGTAAACTACTGCCCAGGTGTGTCAGACAGTGATAGTCGGCCTCCTCCTCAGGCTGGGCCCCCGTGATGGTGAGGACGGCTTTGTTCCCAGAGATGGAGCCAGAGAAGCGGTCAGGGACCCCTGAGGGGCGGCTGTTTGTGCTGTAGATGAGCATGCGTGGAGGCTTGCCTGGGGTCTGCTGGAACCAGCCGGGGTGGTTACTACTAGAGACTGCCCCAGAGCTAAGGCCACAGGTGAGAGTGACTGTCCCTCCCGGAGATACTGACACGGACGGCTCCTGGGTCACCAGAATCTGAGAATGCACCCCTGAAAGCAATGAGAGAGACGAGTGTTATTATGGGAGACAGCGGTCACCCTGAGACCCTGCTGTTCTGTGCCCCCCCCCCAAGGATGCGGAGTCCCTTCCTCTGACCTGAGCTGTGCACCAGGAGCTGGAGCAGAAGCACCGTCCAGACCATGGTGGGGACACTCACAGGATGTGGCCTCTCAGGCTCCTGGCTGCAGTGGGGAGTCCTGGGCCTTTTCATGCCTCCCACACCCATTGCTGGGAAGGTGCCTCATGCAAATCAGCCTCCCCTCTAGTCCTGCCCCAGGCTCACCTTGCTGTCCCCTGGGGGGGTGGGTAATTGAAAGAGGCAGATGCTGGGCCCTCACACAGACTGTCTGCCTCCTCCTCGGGCTCATGATGGGACTAGTGACCTCCTTCTGCGACTGGGGCTCTGGGATGGAGTGGCTGAGGGCTGGGTGATGGCATGAGTATGTTCCCCTCTTGGCCCCAGCTGTCAAGTTCATCCCAATGGTAACCCCGGCCATGGGGACATTGCCTCCCTTCCTGGGTGGAATCTGGCTCTGCCTTCTTTGGAGGAGACACCTAGCAGTACCCCCCTCCCCCCAGAAGCAAGATCCCTGGAAAGCGACAAAGCCAAGGTCGGGCGTGTGAAGGGACAGGGTTCCCCGATGACGAAGTCGGATCAGCTGTCTCCAGCAGCAGCAGGAGGACTGGGGCGCGGGGGGGCCCCACACCAGGGGGCTGCCGGCCTTGGGTGGGCAGGCCTCCTTTGCCCTAAGGAGCCATCACTATGTGCATCTCCGACGTCACCTCGGGTTGGAGAAGGGGAAGTCACAGTGTCACCCTGAGATGATGAGACACCTGACAACCTCAATCAGAAATGTCAGAGCCCCGAGGGTGGCCACGCTGGTGGGAACACGCTGGGATACTGTAAACCTCCTCTCCCTTTGCATGCCGCCGTGGAGCGGGAGGAATGGGAGGCTGGGCCGGGGATGTGGGGTGTGGGGTTTGAGGATGACAGCTCCCACGCAGTGGGCGTTCATCTTTGCGTAAAGTGAAGACGGGCTTCGGTATCCATTTTGGAATTGCAAGTACACATGTGCATGACTCTGTCCCTTTCTTATATATTTTTTAAAATATATTTTATTAATTTTTTACAGAGAAGAAGGGAGAAAGATAGAGAGTTAGAAGCATCAATGAGAGGGAAACATTGATCAGCTGCCTCCTGCACGCCCCCTACTGGGGATGTGCCCGCAACCCAGGTACATGCCCTTGACTGGAATCGAACCTGGGACCCTTCAGTCCGCAGGCCGAGGCTCTATCCACTGATTCAAACTGGTTTTGGCAACTCTATTCCTTTCTCTTCCTCTCTTGGAGAACCCCAATTCTGTTAAGGACAAGTACGCACCCTAAATTATTTTACTAGCATACAATTAGGTCTCTTCTAGTGTAGAAACTTGGGGATGTTATATGTACCGAATGTGAGTCAAGGAGAAGTGTTAACACCCAGGAAAAAGGAATTAGAAAGCTCAAAGCACAAACGATACCGATTTCCACTCTGAAACGGTGAGAAATGAGAAATCCCGGAGCGGTAGACAGGAAGTCCGGGACGTGATGGCAGATAAAGCACAGAGGCACTCATCACACCTTCCACCGTGTTACAGTTGGGGTCCCGTCAGCAGCGGGGGTCCCTCCGGTGTGCCACCCAAAGAGGGACCTGGGCACCCTCCAGGCCCTGGGGGTCATACATAGTTCCTATGGGCGGATCTGGGTGGAGTATGGAAGCAAACTGATCCCACGGAATTAGGAGGTCTTAAAAGCCTGGATTTGGGAGACACAGGCAGGGCCCCAGGGCCCCTCACATGCAGGAGGGAGACAGCGCAGAGCCCCCTGTGGGTCCCGAGAGGCACTGTCTGGCTCAGACAAGAGGGTTTCTCCTACTTGAGAACGCCTCCCTAAGCGAATAACAGAGAGCGGGGCAGATGCTCATGTGCATCGGGTAACATTCCACAGTCCCAACCGCAGCTGCTCTCCTGCGGTGAGAAGCTGGTCTCTGGGCTGAGGTGGAGCTGAGCCCAGACCACTGGGGCCCTGACACCCCCGTGCTCAGGGTCCCGTCCCGTGAAGTGTTGCCTGTGTGTGTGGACTCATGAGGGACTGTGTCTGTGCGTTTCTGTGGCCATCCAGCGGGTGAGTGGCAGGGGGTCTCTGAGCCCAGTGCTGGTTGATATATTTTGGAGTTGAGCCCCCTCCCCTCGGTCACAGGCAGGGAGACAGGAGCCCGGGCTCGCGGAGTCACAGTGGGAGATGGGCACCCCCTGGCAGAGACTGCAGGTGGCACCGGGGATGGCCAGCGGGCAGGACAACGGAGCAACGGAGCCCCCTCCTCAGCATGAGGGTGACCATTGGCAACACCCTCCTTTCCTTCTGCTAACACGCAGCCGCGCTGCGCCTGGGAGGACTTCTGGTCGCACTTCCCCATGCGCTTGCATCACCGTGTGAATATGTAGTACCACCCACGTACAGAGCACAGGAGTACTCGGCCTCATCCTCCGGCTGGGCCCCCGCGATGGTGAGGGCGGCTTTGTTCCCAGAGATGGAGCCAGAGAAGCGGTCAGGGACCCCAGAGGGGCGTTTGTTAGTTCGGTAGATGAGCTGGCGGGGAGGCTTGCCTGGGGTCTGCTGGAACCAGCCGGGGTAGTTACCTGTAGAGACTGCCCCAGAGCTGAGGCCACAGGTGAGTGTGACTGTCCCTCCTGGAGATACTGACATGGACGGCTCCTGGGTCACAACAGTCTGAGAATCCACGCCTGAAACCAACAGGAGAGAGACACGTGTTATGAGGGACAATGGTCACCTGAGGCCCTGCTGTTCTGTGTCCCCCAAGGATGCGGAGTCCCCTCCTCTGACCTGAGCTGTGCGCCAGGAGCTGGAGCAGAAGCACCGTCCAGACCATGGTGGGGACACTCACAGGATGTGGCTCCTCAAAATCCTGGGCTGCAGTGGGTGGTCCTGGGGCCTTTTCATGCCTCCCACACCCATTGGGGGGAGAAGGTGCCTCATGCAAATCAGCTTTCCTCTAGTCCTGCCCCAGCTCACCCTGCTGTCCCCTTGCGGGTTGGGGGTGTAATTGAAAGAGGCAGATGCTGGGCCCTCTCACAGGCTGTCTTCCTCCTCCTCAGCTTCATCATGGTTGTAGTGACCTCCTTCCGGAACTGGGGTTCTGGGATGGAGTCGCCAAGAACAGGAGAATGGGAAGGCGAGAGGAGGAGAGAGGGAGGGAGAGGGGAGTCAGAAGGCCACATTTAAACTTCCTATCTAATAAAAGAGTAATATGCAAATGGACCATCACTCCAACACACAAAGATGGCTGCTGCCCCCATGTGGACATAAGATGGCCACCATAAGATGGCCAGCAGGGGAGGGCAGTTGGGAGGGACCAGGCCTGCAGGGGAGAGCAGTTGCGGGCGGACCAGGCCTGCAGGGGAAGGCAGTTAGGGCAAGCAGGCTGGCTGAGGAGCAGTTAGGCATCAATCAGGCTGGCAGGGGAGTGGATAGAGGGTGATCAGACTGGCAGGCAGAAGCGGTTAGGGGCAATCAGGAAGGCAGGCAGGCGAGCAGTTGGGAGCCAGCAGTCCTGAGTTGTGAGAGGGATGTCCAACTGCCCATTTAGGCCCAAATAGGATCAGGCCTAAACGGGCAGTTGGACATCCCTCGAGGGGTCCCAGATTGGAGGGGCTTCAGGCTGGACTGAGGGACACACACCCCCTCACCCCGTGCACGAATTTCATGCACCAGGCCTCTAGTATTTAAATAAAGGCTTAGACACTGGAGGGCAGAGCCAGCACATTGGTTTGTTACTATGGAAAATATGTTGTAAACTTAGGACCCTAGATGGCAGGTTAGAACGTGGCAGAAATGATGGGCGAGGACCACCTATACCAGGTGGCAGGAGCTGAAGACAGAGCAAACGCCGGTGCATCTCACTCTCACTTTCTCCGAGGGAATCTCGTGGTTCATGGGTGAGAAGGTGGAGAGGACATGTGCGACCATGCTGGTGAATCCCCGGGACTCTGTGTGCTGAGGGCTCCTTGCTGACACTGAGAAAGCCCCTCCCTCGGTGGCTCCTCTGCTGTGTGCATGGAGCAGGGAGGTCACGCTGCTTCTGGCAAACTGGTCTGTGTTGTGTGCCTATCCATTTTGTAAATCAGGCCTGGACAGTGAAGTGACTCCGTGAGAGGAGGGTTGGGACATGAGACTAGAGTGGGTATCAGAGCTGAGTGCCCATGTGGCTCCAGGGGCCCAGGTGCAGGGAAGTCACACTTGAGTGAGGACCTGCCTGCCCCAGTGTGCAGGAGCCAGTGGAGTGTGTGCCTAGCCTGCCTGGCCCAGAGCCCTGAGCTCTCAGACCCAGTGCACCCGCGCCCCCTGCTGGTCCCAGAGCACATGTCCTCCAGCCATTTCCTCCCCCAGCCCTCCTGGAGGGGCTCTGGGTTTTGAAGCTGGATCTTTTGTTTGTTTGTTTATTTGTTGTTGTTGTTTAAATACATTTTTATTGATTTCAGAGAGGAAGGGAGTGGGAGAGAGAAACAGAAACATCATTGATGAGGGAGGATCACCAATCAGCTGCCTCCTGCACGTCCCCAACCGGGATCCAGCCGGCAACCCGGGCACGTGCCCTGACCGGGAATCAAACCGTGACCTCCTGGTTCATAGGTTGATGCCCCACCACTGAGCCACGCCGGCGGGCTTGGTGCTGGCTCTTAAGGATCTGTAGTCACGTTTATTCTCATGCCCAGTGGTTTCCCCAGTAGGGGGCATGCAATAGGCAGCCAATCAATGATCCTCTCATCATTGATACTTCCATCTCTCTCTGCCTCCCCCCTTCTCTCTGAAATCAATAAAAATATATATTTTTTAAAAATAATAAAATGAAATTCCTTTCTATTTTCATACCCCGATAATGACATTATTTGTCTCACGGATTTTTTTTTTTATCGGGTGATCTGTGTCAACTGAAGTCCAGGGCAGGGCGGTTCTTGTCCCAGCGGAAACTTGCCCTGCTGATGCCCGTGACGTGTAGGTCAGGGAACTGTCCGGCGGTGAGTTCCGTCCGTAGTTCCTTAGTGCGGTCTATTCTAATCCCATTGCATGGGGAGTCAGACGAGCATGAAGCTTCTATTCCCGGTGACAAGCCATGCACACGCGTCTCTGGCCCTCAGAGCGCTCTCCCCTGTGATTCCAGGGGGTCTGGGTGCACGAGGAGATGGAACAAACTCTGGGCGTTTTGATTGGCTGACAAAGACGCGTAGACAATGGACAGGAGGGCGTTCTTGCTGCTTTCTGTCTGAAGACCCAACAGGACTCCACCTTCCTGGTGGGGATGAGAATTGGGGTTCGGTGGGAAGAGAACAAATGTTCCTTATTTAGGGGGATAGGTCGGCCCACAGCCTCTAGTTTTATTCCACTCGGAAAACCGGCCGCATTTCCGCGCCATCATACCTAGGATGGGTTTGTTTGTTTTCCTGGCCCTTGAGAAGCATGGAGAGAAAACTGAGATAGACCCACCGTGGATGAAGGGACTTCCAGCTAAAAGTTGCATGTGTACAAGTTGTTTGAAAATGTTCAGATGTCATAAACCCAAACTCTGGGAGATCTAGTTTATTTTTTTTGGGGGGGGGGTATTGTTTGTTTTTTTAAACCTCATCTGAGGGTATTTTTCCATTCATTTTTAGGGAGCATGGAAGAGAGAGAGAAAGTCAGAGAGAAACCTCGATGTGAGAGAAACACATCGATTGGTTGGCTCTGGCACTTGCCCCGTCCAGGGCCTGGGTGGGGAGGAGCCTGCAACGAAGGTACGTGCCCTTGACATGAATCAAACCCGGACCTTTCAGTCTGAAGACTGTTGCTCTAGCCACACAGCAAACCAGCCAGGCGGAGGTGGAAGTTCTTGTCCCAGTTCCCCATCTGGGTGTGTCACTGTGGCAAATGTTATTGTGCCCAATCAGACAGTAATAGTCAGCCTCGTCCTCGGACTGCAGCCCCGAGATGAGCAGGAGCCCCGCATTGGCCGAGGCGTCTTTGGATCCAGAGAAGCGGCTGGGGACCCCGGAGCCCTGTTGCTTATCTGAGTCTGAGTAGTAATACAGGAGATACCGGGGACAGCTCCCTGGCTTCTGCTGGAACCAGTATATATATTTCTTACCAATACTGACGTCACTGCTCAGGGTGCAGGTGAGTCTGGCTGTGGCTCCGGGAGATGAAGAGACAGAGGGAGGCTGAGTCACCAAATGCACGGAGAGGGACCCTGCAGACACAGACACTTGTCAGTGATGGGCAAGAACCTGGGGAAGTTCCCAGGAGACTGAGCAGGAAGGAAAGAAGCCTGGTCCCAGGCCTGTCCCTACCTGTGCAGTGAGCGAGGAACGCGAGGAGCAGAGGAGTCCAGGCCATGGTGCTCACAGCCCTGAGCCCACAGTGGGGCTGGGCTGCCCAGGCCTCCTTTTCTCCCCACCCTCTGCAAGAGGAGGGGCTGCCATGCAAATGAGAGTCCCTCCAGGGACTGCCAGCCCCTCCCTGGGCCCTGGGGCTGGAGCTCAGTTCACACCCCAGAATGAGGAGCATGGAGGTGGGCTCATCCCTTGGGAGACCCCGGGAGGAAGCACATGCTGAGACAGCTCGGAGGCTATTGCTCAGGTTAGCTGCCAGCAAAGACACAGCTGGACCCCATCAGGGCGCACAGAGGCCAGCCCCCAATCCAGGCTCCTGTGAGTGGAAAGTCCTCAGTGAACAGCTGTGTAGGGGCCACAGGGTGATCGCACAACCCAACCTGCAGTCCACAAGACACACTACATCACCCTGGTCCAAAGTCCTGAGGCCCAGCTGGTGTCTGCTGCTCCCCAGGTCACTGTCCCTGTTCCCACTTCCTGGTATGACTGGCATAGACACTGTCGCTCAATGAAGCGTCTCACTCCTGGGGTGCAGCCCTGCGAGTTACCAGCATGGAAGTAACTGAGAGGTGATGATCTGGTGACAGTTAGAAATGCTGCCTCACACGGTCATGAAGAGTAAGCTGTGACCCAGCCCTCACGTGAGATGTTATGGTGCTGAGGGTCCTAAGGGTGTTGGGGATTGAGAAGGGACATGAGCTTGGGACACACCCTGGGCCTCATCCCTATTCACAGCTGGGAGCGGGCTCCTGAAACGCATGTCGCTCACGAAGCCTGTCTCTCTGGATGCCCTTATCCCTCTGATGAAGGGGGTGTTGGCTGATAACGCAGTGTCTTCTGGGCCGGGCCCTTTGTGATGTGTTGGGGGGGGTTTTGGGGAGAGCAATCTCTTCCTTGTCCCCATGCAATTGACACACAAAGAGCTGAGGACACTGAGTGCGTGGGTGGGTGGGACATCGGCAGATCGATGGAGGGAAAAGCCACACAGGAACCATCAATGCCTGTTTGGGGGCATTCTGTGTGATCACCAGTCTGGCCCTTTAAGAACACAGCCATGGGATGGGAGTTAGACCTGAGACCCAGCCTTCCTGTCCAGGCCCCTGGAGAAAACGCTGGGGAAGCCCCGGAAGACCTTCCTTCTGATTCCAGGATGGACCCGCCAAGGAGCTGGGCCTGCACGCACCATAGTGTCCCACAGGCCCTCCCCTCCCAAGGCTGGAGAGGCCGCTCTTGACCTTGGGGTGAGGACAGTGACCTTCCCTCCTCCAGGGACTCAGCTGTGCTCAGCGCTGTCTGTCCTGCCCCTGGGGAAGCTGCCAGAACCCGTGACCTCCTGCTGACCCGGGAGTGGGGTGGGAGGACTGCCAGGACATGAGCTACCAACTCATTTCTCTTGTGCTCACTTAACAAACACTCTGAACTGTGACGATGATGATGATGATAATTCAACCTGCAGTCAGCTCCTCCCAGGGAGAGACTGGGAGCCCAGGAAGGGGCTCATCCCTGGGCCTGTGCTGGGAGGAGTGCAGGGCCTGGGGCTGGGCTGGTCAGTGATGCTCAGCCTCTTGCTCCAGCTGTGACCAGGGCCTCTGCTGTAGCTGACATGGAGCCCAGAATGAGAAATAACATTCCTTTCTTTTTTAAATATATTTTTATTGATGTCAGAAAGGAAGGAAGAGGTCGAGAGAGACATCAATGATGAGAGAGGATCATTGACAGGCTGCCTCCTGCACGCCCCGCACTGGGGATCAAGCCCGCACCTGGGTCTGGGCCCTGACCTGGAACACAACCCTGACCTCCTGGTTCATAGGTCGACGCTCAACCATGATTTCCACGGGCCAGGCTGAGGACCCCATGTCCTGAGGATGTGGCTGTGTCATTGTGTGCAGAGTGTTGATGAGATGTCACCGGTGCTGAGGGATCAAATGTCCCTTTCCACCCAGTGCAGAGGTCTTGCTGTGTGTCCTGGGCCCCGGTCCCTGGAGGAGGAGGAGGAACAGGGGACATGCAGGGACCCGTGTGCACAGCAGGGTCCACGCTGCAGGCAGTTGGATGGGCTGGGCGGGCTGCACATGAGCAGACCATCTGGGAGCCTTTCCCTGGGTCGTGTTTAATCCTGAGGGCAAGGGGACCCAGGACCTCTTGGGGACGACCTCAAACCCTGGTCCTTCCGCCCCAGAGCTCAGGCCTCGCCTGCATCATCCCATCCCACAGCCAGACGTGTCCGCAAGGAGCTCATGTGCATGTGGCCACAGAGAGGATGTTGTTATGTTTACATGTGACAGTTCCCCGCTGTCACACAGAACACACTTCATGGCTGCATGTTGGTTTTTAATACAGATTTCAGATTTGAGGTTCAGACCAGGATCCTGTCTCAGTCACTCCTACACTCGGAGCTGAGCTTGGCCTGAATGAATCTGATTCCACCTCCTCAAGTGTCTCCATGGGAACCGTTATCCCTGAGGAATGTGACCTGTGAGAACGTGAGCATGGCAGACATGACATGAGCCACAAATCAATGGAAACGCTGACCTGACGTCAGAGCTGTGACACTGTCAGGAACCCAGGTCCAAGGAGAACCCGGTGCGGGATGGACACCTGTCAGCACAGTCACGGCTGAGCCAGAACTGGGCAGAGCCGCCAGCAGGGCCAAGGTCAAGCCAGGAGAGCACAGAGGAGGTTTTTGTCTCACTTCCCTGTTGGTCTGCACCACCGTGTGAGTCTTAGAGCTCTCGTCCCATATGTTACAGTAATAGTCAGCCTCGTCCTCAGGCTGCAGCCCCGAGATGAGCAGGAGCCCCGCATTGGCCGAGGCGTCTTTGGATCCAGAGAAGCGGCTGGGGACCCAGGAGCCCTGGTGCTTATCTGAGTCTGATTTAAATCTTAGGAGATACCGGGGAGGGCTCCCTGGCTTCTGCTGGAACCAGCGTATATTGTAGCTGCCAACATTGAATCCACTGCTCAGGGTGCAGGTGAGTCTGGCTGTGGCTCCCGGAGATGCAGAGAGGGAGGGCGGCTGAGTCAGCACAGGCTGGGAGAGGGACCCTGCAGACACAGACACTTGTCAGGGATGGGCAGGGACCGGGGCAAGTTCCCAGGAGACTGAGCAGGAAGGGAAGAAGCCTGGTCCCAGGCCTGTCCCTACCTGTGCAGTGAGCGAGGAGCGCGAGGAGCAGAGGAGTCCAGGCCATGGTGCTCACAGCCCTGAGCCCACAGTGGGGCTGGGCTGCCCAGGCCTCCTTTTCTCCCCACCCTCTGCCAGAGGAGGGGCTGCCATGCAAATGAGAGTCCCTCCAGGGAATGCCCTGCCCCTCCCTGGGCCCTGGGGCTGGAGCTCAGCTCACACCCTAGACTGAGGGGCATGGAGGTGGGCTCACCCATTGGGGAGCTCTGGGAGGAAGCACCTGCTGAGACCACAAACAGGTGCCTGCTCAGGGGGCGCTGCCTGCAAAGACACAGCTGGTCCCCATCAGGGTGCACAGGGCCCAGTCCCAGGTCCAGGTTCCTGTAACTGGGAAGTCCTTAATGAGCTGCTGTGTGAGGCCACAGGGCGATCCCACAGGGCCCCCCACTGGCCAAAGTTCACACTACATCGCCCTGGTCCAAAGCCCTGAGGCCCAGCTGGTGTCTGCACCTTCCCAGGTCACTGTCCCTGTTCCCACTTCCTGGTGTGAATGGCACAGATGCTGGCACTAACTGCAGCGTCTCGCTCCTGGGGCTCAGCCGTAGGCGGTGCCAGCGTGGACATAACTGAGAGGTGATGGTCTGGGAGACAGTTAGAAATGCTGCCTCACAGGGTCATAAAGAGTAAGCTGTGACCCAGCTCTCATGTGAGATATTATGGTGCTGAGGGTCCTAAGGGTGTTGGGGATTGAGAAGGGACATGAGCTTGGGACACACCCTGGGCCTCATCCCTATTCACAGATGGGAGCGGGCTCCTGAATCGCATGTCACTCATGAAGTCTGTCTCTGTGGATGCCCTCATTCCTCTGATGAAGGGGGTGTTGGCTGATAACGCAGTGTCTTCTGGGCGGGGCCCTTTGTGATGTGGTGGGCGTGGCTTTGGGGAGAGCAATCTCTTCCTCATCCCCATGCAATTGCCACACAAAGAGCTGAGGACACTGAGTGCGTGTGTGGGTGGGACATGGGCAGATCGATGGAGGGAAAAGCCACACAGGAACCATCAATGCCTGTTTGAGGGCATTTTGCGTGATCACCAGTCTGGCCCTTTAAGAACACAACCATGGGATGGGGGTTAGATCTGAGACCCAGCCTCCCTGTCAGAACTGTGACGTCCTGCTGACCCGGGGGTGTGGGTGGGAGGACTGCAAGGAGACGAGCTACCAACTCATTTCTCTTGTGCTCACTTAACAGACACTCTGAACTGTGACGATGATGATGATGATAATTCAGCCTGCAGTCAGCTCCTCCTGAGGAGAGACTGGGATCCCAGGAAGGGGCTCATCCCCGGGGGCCGTGCTTAGAGGTGGGCAGGGCCTGGGGCTGGGCTGGTCAGTGATGGTCAGCCTTGTCCTCCAGCTGTGACCGGGGCCTCTGCTGTAGCTGACATGGAGCCCAGAATGAGAACCAACTTTCTTTTCTTTTTTAAATATGTTTTTATTGATGTCAGAGAGGAAGGAGAGAGAAAAACATCAATGAGGAGAAAGGATCATCGACTGGCTGCCTCCTGCACGCCCCCCCACTGGGGATCAAGGCTAGAACCTGGGCCTGGACCTTGACACGGAACACAACCCTGACCTCCTGGTTCATAGGTCAACACTGAGCCACGTGGGCCGGGCTGAGGACCCCATGTCCTGAGGATGTGGCTCTGTCATTGGGTGCAGAGTGTTGATGAGATGTCACCGGAGATGAGGAATCAAATGACGCCTTTCCACCGATTGCTGCTGACTTGGCCACCGCATGGGCTTTGCTGTGTGTCCTGGGCCCCGTTCCCTGGAGGAGGAGGAGGAGCAGGGGACATGCAGGGACCCGTGTGCACAGCAGGGTCCACGCTGCAGGGCACGGGGAGGGCTGGGATGGCTGCGCATGAGCAGAGCACCTGGGAGCCGTTCCCTGGGTCGTGTTTGATCCTGAGGACAAGGGGACCCAGCACCTGGTGGGGACGACCTCAAACCCTGGTCCTTCATCCCCGTAGCTCAGACCTGGAAGCCTCGCCTACATCATCCCATCCCACAGCCAGTCACGTCCCCCAGGAGCTCATGTGCATGTGGCCACAGAGAGGATGTTGTTATGTTTACATGTGACACTTCCCTGCTGTCACACAGAATACACTTCAGAGCTGCGTGTTGGTTTTAATGCAAATTTCAGATTTGAGCCCTCAGACCAGATTCCTACCTCAGTCACTCATTGGCTCCCATCTAAGGTTGGCCTGAATGGATCTGATTCCACCTCCTCAAGTGTCTCCATGGGAACCATTCTCCCTGAGGAATGTCACCTGTGAGAACATGACAAACATGACTTGAGCCACAAATCAATGGAAATGCTGACCTGACATCAAAGCTGTGACATTGTCAGGACTACGGGTCCAAGGATAACCCAGTACCGGATGGACACCTGTCAGCACAGTCAGGGCTGAGACAGAACTGGGCAGAGCCGGCAGCAGGGGCCAAGGTCAGGCCAGGAGGGCGGAGAGGAGGTTTTTGTCTCACTTCCCTGTTGGTCTGCACCACCGTGTGAGTCTTAGAGCTCTCGTCCCATATGTTACAGTAATAGTCAGCCTCGTCCTCAGGCTGCAGCCCCGAGATGAGCAGGAGCCCCGCATTGGCTGAGTCGTCTCTGGATCCAGAGAAGCGGCCAGGGACTCCGGAGCCCTGGTGCTTATCTGAGTCTGTGTAGAATCTCAGGAGATACCGGGGAGGGCTCCCTGGCTTCTGCTGGAACCAGTATATGTAGTAGCTGCCAACACTGAAGCCACTGCTCAGGGTGCAGGTGAGTCTGGCTGTGACTCCCGGAGATGCAGAGAGGGAGGGCGGCTGAGTCAGCACAGGCTGGGAGAGGGACCCTGCAGACACAGACACTTGTCAGTGATGGGCAGGGACCAGGGCAAGTTCCCAGGAGAATGAGCAGGAAGGGAAGAAGCCTGGTCCCAGGCCTGTCCCTACCTGTGCAGTGAGCGAGGAGCGCGAGGAGCAGAGGAGTCCAGGCCATGGTGCTCACAGCCCTGAGACCACAGTGGGCTGGGCTGCCCAGGCCTCCTTTTCTCCCCACCCTCTGCCAGAGGAGGGTCTGCCATGCAAATGGGGTCCCTCCAGGGACTGCCCAGCCCCTCCCTGGGCCCTGGGGCTGTAGCTCAGCTCACACCCCACACTGAGGAGCATGGAGGTGGGCTCACCCCTTGGGGATCCAGGGAGTAAGCACCTGCTGAGACCACACAAGGCTCCCTGCTCAGGAGACTCTGACATCCAGAGCGGACTCAGCTGCTCAGTCTCCATCAGTGAGCAGAGGGCCCAGCCTTGAGGCCCAGGTGATGAGTGAACAGTCTGCACTGAGCAGCTCTGCAGGAATCCCAGGAAAACCCAGCAGTGCCCCCTCCTGGTCATGGAGAAATGGATTAAAACTTTATAAAAACCTTGAGTGATGACCTCTTGTAAAAATAAATAAAATATACACTTTCCTTGGAAGATTAAGAATTGCCTCTGAGAGAATCCAAGATGGCGGCATAGGTAAACACCTAAACTGCTGCCTCGCGCAACAATTTCAAAAATTCAACTAAAAGACAAAACGTCTATCACCCAGAACCACGGGAAAGCTGGCTGAGTGGAAGTTCTACAACTAGAAGGAAAGGGAAAAGAGCATCGAGATGTGCACGAGCGCTGAAAAGCTGAGGTACGGAGGCGCGTGATCCGGGCTGGCGGCCGGCGTTGCTTTTTTCAACCCAAAGGGAGACAAGCCCCCAATTACTCTGAAATCCAGTTTCTGGGGAGACGCGGGGGACCCAAACTCCTACGGGGAGAAGCTGGACTGTCTGCCAGTGAGGGGGGCTTACTTGCAGAGCTGCGCGCAGGAATAATTGTTTACAGCACTGGGGCACGGGACTCCGGGACGCCCTTGGGGACACAGAGCCGGCTAACTAGCAGCCATTGCTGTTTGCCACGCCCTAGCCTAGTGACGCCCTGAGGCCCCGCCCTGCACAACCTACAAACCCACCCAAGCTCCAAGCAGCAGCATTAGCAGAAGAAAGCCCCGCCCTATCGCAGCTTAACCTAGCAAACTTGCAGCCTGGGTCAGACAGCTCCAAAACCTCCAAACCCCAAGCAAAGAGGAGAAAACTGTAGCTCTCACTGTAGCTCCTGCTGGATGGCCTCAGACAGTAGCTGACCTGCACCCCATTGGAGATCCAGAAGCCAGTGTACCTAGTGGTCAGAGTGAGACACCAGATTTCAACTCCTCACAACCATAAGTGACACATTCAAAGGCAGACTCAGTGAGCACCAAAGCCCCACTGAAACAAGTCCTGCCCCATAAGTGTGTCTTCAGTGCAGCAGTTCTTCCATTATAGACACAGTGAGTGCTCACAGCTAATTGGCCTGGAGGTCAATTCCTCCCAGTATACCAACAGCAATTAAGGCTTTAACTGCACCAAGTCTTTACACTCAGCCCACAAAGGGGTGTACCAAGAGTGTCCACATCAGGTGATTGGGGAGGCTGAGCTACTGCCCCCTATAGGTCACCTACCACACAAAGCTACTCCATCAACACAGGGAAGCAGCCAAAATGAGGAGACAAAGAAACATGTCACGAATGAAAGAAACGGAGGAAAGCAAACTACTGGATGACATAGAGTTCAGAACCACATGTATAAGGTTACTCAAGAATCTTCTTAAAACCACTGAGAAACTTGATGAGACCTTCAAGGAGCTTAATGAGAATGCCAAAAAAATGGAAAAGGATCAGTCAGAAATGAAGCATACACTGTCTGAAATAAAGAATATACAGAAACTCAACTGTAGATCAACGTACCCCAAGAATCAAACCAAAGATCTGAAATATGTGGAAACAAAAAACATCCAACCAGAAAAACAAAAAGAAAAAAGAATCCAAAAATATGAAGATAGTGTAAGAAGCCTCTGGGACAACTTTAAGCGAACCAACATCCGAATTTTTGGGGTGCCAGAAGAAGGGAGAGAGCAAAATATTGAAAACCTATTAGAAGAAATAATGACAGAAAATTTTCCCTGCCTGGTGAAAGAAATAGATGTACAAGTCCAGGAAGCACACAGAACCCCATACAAGAGGAATCCAAAGAGGACCACACCAAGACACATCATAATTAAAATGCCAAGGGCAAAAGACAAAGAGAGAATATTAAAAGCAGCAAGAGAAAAACAGTTAATTACCTACAAGGGAGTACCCATACGACTGTCAGCTGATTTCTCAACAGAAACTATGCAGGCCAGAAGGGAGTGGCAAGAAATATTCAAAGTGATGAACAGCAAGAACCTACAGCCAAGATTACTCTACCCAGCAAAGCTATCATTCAGAGTTGAAGGTCAGATAAAGAGCTTCACAGACAAGAAAAAGCTAAAGGAGTTCATCACCACCAAACCAGGATTACATGAAATGCTGAAGGGTATTCTTTAAGGAGAGGAAGAAGAAGAAAAAGGTAAAGATAAAAATTATGAACAACAAAATGACATCAAATACATACCTACCAACAAATGAATCTAAAAATCAAGTGAATAAAAAATCTGAAGAACAGAATGGACTGGTGAATATAATAGAATCAGGGACATAGAAAGGGAGTGAACTGACGATTCTCAGGGGAAGCAGGTGTGAGGGGTGCGGGAAGAGATTGGACAAAAATCTTACTCCTATGGATGAAGACAATGGCGGGGGTAAGGGCATGGGGTGGGGTGGGGAATCAGGTGGAGGGGAGCTATGGGGGAAAAATAGAGGAATACCTGTAATAATCTGAACAATAAAGATTTATTTAAAAAAAAAAAAAAGAATTGCCTCTGAAAGAAGTAAAGTAATTAAAAGACCAAATATTAGTAGAAAAATTAAAAATGCAACGGAACCACTCCACTGAACAGCATAAGATACAGGCATTTCACAGGGAACTCTAACAAACCCTCAGAGATTAGATGGCTCCAATTTAATTGGTACAGATTTTTCAATAATATTTAAAAGGAAGTAGGATCTCATAGGTTTTTCTTGTTTTAATATTGATAAACACAGCTTACACATAAATTATACAAAATGAGAAATTTGTGGTAATATTTAAATATTACCACAAATGTTTGAAATATTAACGATGGCCCAGCACTATTATGAAGTGTGATTTATACCAATGATACAAGTTTTGCTTCATATTAATAACATTTTAAATGTAACACAACATAATAACACACCAGTAAATATGATCATATTAGAGGCCCTGTGCAGGAAATTCCTGCACCAGGAGGAGAGGAGGGCCCCTCAGCCCTGCGTGCGCGCTCTCCCAGTCAGGGAACCCTGGGGGATGTCCGACTGCCGGCTTAGGCCCAATACCCCGGGGATTGACCCTAAGCCTGGAAATGGACATCCCTCTTACAGTCCGGATCCCACTCCCAGTCAGGGACCCATCACTCTCTACCACCCGCCTGCTCACTGCTCCTTACTACTTCTGCACAGGCGGGGAGGCTCCCATCACTGCCACTGTGCTTGCCAGCTGTAAGCCCAGCTTGTGGCTGAGCAGTGCTCCCCTTGTGTGACTGCACTGACCACCAGGAGGCAGCTCCTGCGTTGAGCATCTGCCCCCTAGTGGTCAGTGCACATCATAAGTACCAGCCCGTCGGATGGTCACTTAGCCTTTTATGTATATACTAGAGGACCCATGCACAAAATTCGTGCAGTTCACAGCGGGGAGAGTCCCTCAGTCCAGCCTGTGCCCTCTCACAGTCCCGGACTCCTCAGGCCCTAAGCCATCAGTTGGACATCCTTAGCGCTGCTGTGGAGGTGGGAGAGGATGCCGCCACCAGCGCTGCACTCACCAGCTGCAAGCCAAGCTTCTGGCTGAGCGGTGCTCCCCTGTGGGACTGCAATGACCACCAGGAGGCAGCTACTGCATTGAGCGTCTGCCCCCTGGTGGTCACTGCGCATCATAGAGACTGGTCATTCCATCATTCTGTCAATTTGCATATTAGCCTTTTATGATACAGGATAGACAAATCACATTATTAGATCAACAGATAAACTCAGAGTGTCTCAATCGATATTCTGAAAGAGCCTTTGACCAAATCTAAGACATATGTCTAAGAAAAACACATCGAGATGGAAACAGAGATGTTTACAATATGGAAACCGCACTCGCTCCACAGACATAGGACTTAGTCCTACAGCAGCTCCTTAGCGAATGGGTGGGAGGAGGACAGCTCCACAACCATCAGGAATGGCCCGTGTGACTGTCACTCCATGATGAGTCAGCATGACTCTGCACATTTAGACGATGCAAGGACACAGGGAGGGATCAGTGGTCAGCCCTGAGCATGGCTGGTATGGACAGCAGTCATTCCCAAGCCCCGGCTCTGACCCAGCCCGGGCCACTGGTCCCAGCCCAGCAACGAGTGAGGAGCCTCCGGGTGAGCTCAGAGAGCGGCTCCATGGAGACCAACATGAGGATGAGGCAGCTCCACAGCCTCTGGGACTAGGGACATGGCCGAGGATGGAGACGCTGGCCTACTCGGTAACAGCCCAGGTCTGAGTTACCCCAGGGAAACCCCGCCTCAGGCCTCACCTGTGTCTGCAGCTGACAGGCCCCGGGCCTCCTGTTTCCTGTGGATCCCTTTGTGGCGGGAGGAGCTGTGGTGGGTGACTGTGGGGAAAAAGCGAGACGAGGGGCCTTCACTCCCGGGAGACGCCCACATGACCCTGGACCCCGGGTGGCCGCAGCCACAGCAGCAGCAGCAGAGGTCACAGCTGAGCCCCAGCAGGCGGCTGCCGGGGTCCCCCATCCCAGCAGAGGGGAGGAGGCACTGGGGTGGGCTCCCCGCAGGCTGGCCCCCGCGGCGGGCACATTGAGAAGCAGCCTTGCTCTCAGCCTCAGCCCAGCGATGGACAGGAAGCTCCCTCACCGGACTTCAGCCAGAGGGTCCATCCTAGACCCTAGGGTCCACGGCCACGGAGGAGCTCAGGGCGGAGCCTGTTCCTGGGAACTGGTGTGCCCCCTCGTGGACACTATGGATGTGCTCCACTCAGACTCAGCTGGACCCTGGGTCCTTGGTCCTGCCCTGACCACCATGGCCTCTGACCCAGGGCAGACTGCCCAGCATCCGGGAGTTTCTGCTCCATTTGAGGAAATCAAGACTGGAGGGGACACGGTGGAATTGAAAGAATGGGGACAGATTTTCTGAGCCACGTTCACTGAAGTGGGTCTCAGGCCCTGGGTCTGGGCAAGCACAGGAAGCAGCTGGCTTGTGGGAGAAGTGGGATCTGCTAGGGGAGCCCCGTTTCAAGAGGGACAGCAGGTTTTTATCTCAGTTCCCTACAGGCCTGGAGCACTGTGCGAGCTTTCAGATTATTGTCCCCGGCTGAGCAGTAATAATCGGCCTTGTCCTCAGCCTGCAGCCCCGTGATGGTCAGGGTGCCTGAGCTGCCAGACCTGGAGCCGGAGAATCGATCAGGGACCCCTGAGGGTCGACTGTTAGTATTATAGATGATGCACTTGGGGCCCTTTCCTGGGACTTGTTGGTGCCAGGACACAGCGTAACCATCCCCAATGTTGGAGCTGCTTCCAGTGCAGGAGATTGTGACCCTCTGACCCGGGGCCCCCGACACTGAGGCGGGCTGAGTCAGCAAAGGCTGGGCCCAGGATCCTGGAAGAGGGGGAGACACAGAGAGGGTGAGTCTGGTTCTAGAGACAAGAGGAGGAAGCAGGGCCCATGAGTCTTCCCAAGGCCCCTTCCCCTGTCCCTTCTCCAGTCACCTGTGCAGTGAGCCAGGAGGGTGAGGAGGAGAGGGGCCCAGGCCATGGTGGAGGTCATCCCTGAGTCCTGCCTCCTGTGCCCACAGCTGAAACAGAGCTCCCCACCTCTCTCCCTTCCCCTCTTCATAGTCTGCGGGAGGGAGGGCCCACTCATGCAAATGACACCCCATCTATCTGATCCCTCCCTGGACCTGGAGTAGGTGCCTCTGCCTGAGGGCGGCTGAGTCAGCACAGGCTTGAAGAGCCTGGCTGAGGGCTGTGGGGAGCAGACAACCTCAGGAGGGAGGGGAGAGAGGGAATCAGATTCTGAAGGACTTGATGCTGATTAGCTCCTGGTACTCACCCTCCCTAGAGATGGAGGCCTGGGGGACGGAACTACAGGAGGAAGTTGTCACTTCTCCCTGAAACCCTCCCGTGGGGATGGAGCTAAGAGCTGAGGAGCCCCAGGGTAAGAGGAGGTGAGGGAGGCAGCAGTAGAGGAGGGAAGAGGGGAGGGAGGGTGTGACTGAGAGTCTGTGCTGGTTGGGACCACCCTTCTGTGGGTTTGTTCAGAGAAGGAGAAGGTTGTGTCCATGACCAGGGAGAACACGAACAAATTAGATATGATGGGTCAGGAGTGAGACAGGGTTCGCACCCATGACATTAGTATGTGGGTGAGCATGGCTGTCTGGGTGACCGTGTGTAGTTGCAGACACACTGTGTGACATGACAGGAAATACTCGCTGGACTCAGCCCCTGGCCCCGGCACAGGCTCCTGAGACCCTTGTTACTCCCTGGGGGACGGGTGGGCCTGTTGCTGATATGGGGACGCTGGGTGGGCTCCTGGGTGAGGACGGGCCACCGGGGAAACTGGGAGGATTAGAAGGTTAGAAACCCCACACCTGCCCCCCATTCGATTAAAGGGGAGAGGGCTGAGGTGGAGTTAGTAAATTAATTCAGCAACGTCACTGAAATCACGGGAGTTTTCCTGGGAACCTTCGCTCTCTAGCCCAGAAGCGGTGTGAAACCTGGGACCTCCTGCCTGTGATTGGCACCTGACCTGCGGGCCGTCAGGGGGACTGGCCCTTTAACTGCGGGTCAGACCGTCTCTGGGCAGATGGTGTGAGGACTCAGTGCTGTTGGAGGACAGGAGCTGCTGTCAGAGAACTGCTGTCCGGAAGCCCTCCCCACACCTCGGGGACCAGAAGGGTCAGGAGTGAGGTTTTCTTGAGGAGAAAACAGGACAAACAATAGAAAAGAACGTGAAAGGATATTTATAAATATTCACTCAGCCCAGCCAGGATGGGTCAGTGGTTGAGCATCGACCTCTGAACCAGGAGGTCACGGTTCCCTTCCCAGTCAGGGCCCAGCGCGGGTCGCTGGCTGGATCCGCAGTGGGGGGTGTGCAGGGGGCAGCTGATAAATGATTCCCTCTCTTCATTGGTGTTTCTATCTCTCTCTTCTTTTCCCTTCCTCTGTGAAAGCAGTAAAAATATATTTTTTAAATGTTTTAATAAAAATATTCACTCTGTTTCCTCAGCAATAAATGTGTTGTGACAATGCCTATGAACGAGGGTTGTGGTGAGAGTGAAATTCTGATGGCAGAGCAGTGTAGTTCTGCGTGTTGGTTTGTACCATGAAATTCAGATTTTGGGACTCAGACCAGAACCCTCTCTCAGTCCCTCCTGGACCCTGCACTGAGCAAGGCCTGAATCACCCTGATTTGACTTCCTCAGTTGTCTTCATAGATCCCGCAGGCAGCTGCTGGGGAGCTCACCCCCTTGCAGACGGGAGGGGTTTTTGTCTCACTTCCCCACAGGCCTGCAGCACTGTGGCACCGCTGATACTGCTGTCATAGCACCCACAGTAATAATCGGCCTCGTCCTCAGCCTGCAGCCCCGTGATGGTCAGGGTGGCTGAGCTGCCAGACTTGGAGCCAGAGAATCTGTCCGGGACCCCTGAGGGTCGTTTGCTATTATCATAGATGATGGTTTTGGGGGCCTTTCCTGGGAGCTGCTGGTACCAGTGCACATAGTAACCCCCAATGTTGCTGCTGCTTCCAGTGCAGGAGATGGTGACCCTCTGGCCCGGGGTCCCCGACACTGAGGACGGCTGAGTCAGCACAGGCTGGGCCCAGGATCCTGGAAGAGGGGGAGACACAGAGAGGGTGAGTCTGGGTCTAGAGACAAGAGGAGGCAGCAGGGCCCATGTGTCTTCCCCAGGCCCCTTCCCCTGTCCCTTCTCCAGTCACCTGTGCAGTGAGCCAGGAGGGTGAGGAGGAGAGGGGCCCAGGCCATGGTGGAGGTCATCCCTGAGTCCTGCCTCCTGTGCCCACAGCTGAAGCAGAGCTCCCCCATCTCTCCCTTCCCCTCTTCATAGTCTGTGGGAGGGAGGGCCCACTCATGCAAATGAGACCCCATCTATCTGATCCCTCCCTGGGCCCTGGGTTGGGTCCCTGTGCCTGAGGATGGCAGGGTGAGGGCAGGGGTGGGGCTGTGTGGGGCCCAGGTCACAGCTGTGAGCCCTGAGCTCAGGGCACCAGGCAGGGCCAGGGAACAGGTTACAGCTCTGATGAGCCCAGCTCTTCAGCAGCGGCCCCTGTGCACCCCCTGGCGGCCAGGCCTGGATGCACCACTGTGTCCCCTGCTGACTAAGGCCCAGGAGGGACAGGTGCTGCCTCCCCACTACTCTGTGCAACTGACCCCCTGGCTAAGGCCATCCCGGTGCCCCCTGATGTGGCCTCCTCGTCACCTCAGGACACACTCTATGCTCCACTCCACCTCCTCCTGTGAGTCGTGGCCGTCTCTCTGGTCATTCATGGTCAGACCTGAGCTGCTGTCACTTATGGAACTTTCTTCCCAGGATCAGGCCCAGAGCAGCCTCTCTGCCCAGGAGGCAAGTCCCCTTATTGCCATGGCATTTTTTTCTATGTCTCCTGTTTGAGAAACTGTCACTCTTTCTTCAAAACTCAAAAAAAGATTCTTTCAATGCCTCCCCTTTTGTTCCGTAGATAATACATATTGTGTTCTCCACATGCTTTTCGGTCAAGCTTTGCTTAGAAACTGGTTTCCTCATTCATTTGGAAATGGCAAAAGTACTTCACACTCATCTATTTTATCACCGTAGGAGAGGTGGATTTCTGATTTTTTTAGTCAAAACTGAGTCACTGTGATTCCAGCTCCCTGGACACGGACGGGGAGGGGACAGTGATAGCACCACTGGGATCAAGGCCTTGTGAGGGGGGATCCTAAGCGGTGAATCAAGATGACCTGGGGGAGCACGTTCTGGGATGGAAGCAGAAGGAGATGCACCGTGGCGTGTGGGGTTAGAGGTCGTTTGCAGGGCCTCAGGGCCTGTCCTCCCCTGACGGGGGGCGAGGGAGGCAGAGGCTCCAAAGAGAGGGGACAGCATCTCCATGGCAGCCATGAGCCTGCTTCCCAGGTCCTCCCTCTGGGAAAGGAGGCCAGGCTGTGGGGTTGGTGCTGCTTTCTCTCTTTCCTGGAGGAATGGACCTCAGATCATGGCCCCCTGAGGGGACTGGCTGTGGCTTTTATTGGACCTGAATGTGTCAGGACTGTGGGAAGGTCAGGGGTCAGAGCTGGTCATGGTGAGGCAGGAGCTACGTTGTGGGTTTCCCTGATCAGATTCCAGACCCAAATGCACTAGTGAAGAGGGTGGGGTAGAAGGAGGCCCAGGAGCCCATTAGGGAACCTTCCCGTCTCTGTTTGCTCTGATCTGGACCCACACCTCCCAGCCATGGGGTCAGCAGGGGATGGAGCCCAGTTCCAGCTCCTGGGAGCTCAGAGGTCCCTGGCGAGGTCCTCTCAGGAGAAATGGCAAATCGCTGCTCTGAGCAGGGGGCCGAGCTCCAGGAGAGTCCCCAAGCCCGGGCCAAGCGCTGTGGCTGCCCAGGCCTCCTTCTGCCCGCCCTCTGCCAGAGGAGGGGCCGTCCCTGCACATGTGGTTCCTCCACGGACTGCCCAGGCCCTGAGCCCTGGTGCTGGGGCTCAGCTCACCCCAGACTCAGCAGGAAGGACTGTCCTGACAGGCTGTGCCCTGGAGACGCTGCCACAAAGGCCCACACACTGAGCCCCTCAGAACCGGGGAGATGGTCCCTCTCAGGGGTGGGGCTCAAGTCTGAGGTCAAGGTGCTGGCAGGCCCGTGCTCCCAGGGAGGCCGTGGGTAGGTGCTCTCTTGTCTCTTTCCAGCGTCTGGAGGCTCCGCCCAACCTTGACATGATCTCAGCTTGGGGTTCGGTCCCTGACTCTGTCCTCACAGCTGAGCCCCACAGGACATGCGTCCAGTTCTCAGAGACACTGTGGGAACCTGCTCTGGGGCAGAGGGGCCCGGTTTAGGAAGACATGGGTGCTGTGACCCCCCTACAGGGTATCTGCCCTCCAACCTCACACTGGTGTGAAGGGAGGACGTGAAGGAAATTCTTCTGGGATTTAGGTCCTAACTGCATCAAAATGGGTCTGTTTTCATTGATGTTACACAATACTAGTGGCCCAGTGCATGAAATTCGTGAATGGGGGGTGTGGGGAGGGTGATCCCTCAGCCCGGCCTGCACCCTCTCCAATCTGGGACCCTTTGGGGGATGTCCGACTGCTGCTTTACAGGGATAGGGCCTTAACCGGCAGTTGGACATCCCTCTCGCCATCCAGGACCGCTGGCTCCTAAGCTGCCTGCCTGCCCGATCGCACCAACCACTCTGCCTGCTGGCCTGCTCACCTCCAACTGCCACCCCCACCGGCCTATCGCCCCAACTGAGCTCCCCTGCTAGCCTCATCGCCCCCAACTGCCCTCCCTGGTGGGTCCCCGAGTCTAATTAGCACATTACCCTTTCATTAGTGTATATTGTTAAGTATCATCTCCACTATGAATTGCAGGCCCACTAAATTCAGACTTAACTATGTGTGAGTGTGTGTGTGTGTGTGTGTGTGTGTGTGTGTGTCTGAGTGTGTGTGTGAGTATATGTGAGTGTATGTGAGTGTATGTGTGTGTGTGAGTGTGTCTAAGTGTGTGTGTGAGTGTATGTGAGTGTGAGTGTGAGTGTGTATGTATGAGTGTGTGTGAGTAAGTGTGTGAGTGTGTATGAGTATATGTGAGTGTATATGAGTGTGTATGTGTGTATATGTGTGTGTGAGTGTGTGTGTATCAGTGTGTGTGAGTGTGTGAGTGTGTGAGTGTGTGTGAGTGTATGTGAGTGTGTGTGTGATTGTACATGTGAGTGTATGTGTGTGAGTGTGTGTGTGAGTTTATGTTAGTGTGTGTGAGTGCATGTATGTGTGAGTGTATGTGTGAGTGTGTGTGTGAGTGTGTCTGTATGACTGTATGTGTGTGTGAGTGCGTGTATGTGTGAGTGTATGTATGTGAGTGTGTCTGTATGAGTGTATGTGAGTGTGTGTGAGTATGAGTATATATGTGTGTGTGTATGTGTGTGAGTGTGTCTGTATGAGTGTATGTGTGTGTGTATATGTGTGAGTGTGTCTGTATGAGTGTATGTGAGTGTGAGTGAGTGATTGTATGTGTGAGTGTATGTGTGTATGTATGTGTGTGAGTTTATGTTAGTGTGTGTGAGTGTATGTGTGAGTATATGTGTGTATGTATGTGTGAGTGTATTTGTGTGTGTCTTTGTATGTGAGTGTGTCTGTATGAGTGTGTGTGAGTGTGTGTGAGTAAGTGTATGTGTGAGTGCATGTGTGTGAGTGTGTCTGTATGAGTGTATGTGAGTGTGTGTGAGTGTATGTATGTGAGTGTGAGTGTATGTATGTGAGTGAGTGTGAGTGTGTGTGAGTTTATGTTAGAGTGTGTGAGTGAGTGTATGTGTGAGTGTATGTGTGTGAGTGTGTCTGTATGAGTGTATGTGAGTGTGTGTGAGTGTGAGTATAACTTTTTTTCTGCTCCTGTCCATTCCCTGCGAGATTGGTGATGACACTGGCACTTGTTTTCATAAAAGGATGGGTGGCCCCTTCACAGCTTAGAGAAATGGATGACATTGTGTGGTCGGTCCTCGGAGAACAACCCCAGAGCCCACACCAGCTGGACGCAGCCCTGTGAGCAGCAGACGGGGCCCTAGAAGCAAAGGGAGCACTGAGCTGGTGTTTGTGCCTCACTGCCCACTGGCACCTGTCACTGTGGGGATGGCTGCTGTACCACAGAGCGCAGTAGTACTCGGCCTCGTCCTCAGGCTGCGCCCCAGCGAGGGTCAGGGCCGCTTTGCCCCCTTGGATGGAGCCTGAGAACCGGGCCGGCGTCCAGGAGTGTTTCTTGTTTGTGTCATAAATCAGTGCCTTGGGGACCTGGCCAGACTTCTGCTGGATCCAGTGTGGATAGTGACCATCAACAACAGCCCCTGTGCTGGAGCCACAGGTGAGAGTGACCGTCACGCCTGGGGACACGATCGCTGAGGGCTCCTGAGTCACCACAGCCTGAGACCTGGACCCTGAAACAAAAACAGACACAACCAGGAATGAAGAATAAAGGCAGAGGGACCCCCACAGGCTGGTCTCTGAAATGGCCCTGAACCTGGGCAGAGAGCGAGGAGGAGGAAGAGGAGGGCAGTCCAGCTCATGGTGGAGACTTTCCAAGGTGCCTTGGTCTCTTGCACGTGCTGGTCTCGGGTGTCCCTTTATCTCCTCCCGCCTCCTGGGTAAAGGGGGTGTTTGCTGGTCATTATGCAAATGTGAGCGCACAGGACCACCCTGTTCTGAGTCACTGTGAGGAGGAGGCAGGGAGGCTGTGGGCTCTGAGTCTGTCCCTTGAGGGGAAGCACCTGCTGTCCCCTCACACCCGGGCCATGAGCATGGGCGCAGGACCCACTCAATTAGAACCATGTGAGTTGGCTTCAGGCCTTGCAGCTCTGAGAAGATCCACAGCGCCCCCTGGTGATGCTCTAGGGAATAGTCATGGTGGTGGGAACTACAGAAGGAATGATGGTGGCCCCTGAAAATAGATGTGATAGATAGATGATAGAGATAGATAGATAGATAGATAGATAGATAGATAGATAGATAGATAGATAGATAGATAGTCAGATAGATGCTAGATAGGTGTTGGTAGATAGATCGATAGATGGTAGAGATTGAATGATAGCTAGATAGATGATAGAGAGATTGAATGATAGATAGTAGAGAGATTGATTGATAGATAGATAGTAGAGAGATTGATAGATAGATAGATAGATAGATAGATAGTAGAGAGATTGATAGATAGCTAGATAGTAGAGAGATTGATAGATAGATAGATAGTAGAGAGATTGATAGATAGATAGTAGAGAGATTGATTGATAGCCAGATAGATGATAGAGCCAAATGTTATACTTCTGACTCCCTGCAGAGAGGTCCCCCTGTTCCCCCTGTTTCAGTGTTTGGTTCTATGACTGCGCTCTGGCTGTGGTCACAGAGTCTATCACATCCTGGTTCTCCTCTTCCCTTGGGACTAAGAAGCTTGTGTTGCTCCACGATGGACTGGAGGATTGTGTGCTAATTCTATCCGCCCAGAATGCCCTCCTCTGGGTGCCTCAGCGGTGGTGTCGGTCGATTCTCTTTTCTCCTTCACGTGTTTAACTTCCTGGGTCCTGACATACGAGGGGGATTGTTACTGGACCTGGGCGCTGTGAAGGTTAAATGAGGAGCCCTGGGTCCCATGCACTCTTCCTTCCCTCAGGTGACCCTCCTGCTGAGCTGCCGCAGAAGGTGTGGGGGTGGGGTGTTCAGCTCCCAGAGGCCCCAGAAAACATGGAGCCCTGAACCCCTGCTCCGTGCTGCTGACACCTTCCTGGGGACAGTGATTGTCACCGGCTGGTGCCCTTCACGTGGGTGTGAGACAAGCCCTTGCCGGGGTCTCCTCACCACAGGGAGGGACACCCAGGGCTCAGGGAGCTGCTGTGCTCACTGGGGGTGACACTCAGGTCCCCACTGGACCCTTAACCTCAGTGATACCAGGCAGGGGAGGGGGCCCCGCAGCGCGAACGCCTCTGCCCCCCGCCTTTCATTCAGTACTGCTCAGGTAGGTGGGGTGCAGGCTGGGCTCTCAGTGGTCCCCACAGGCACCAGCAGGGGGCACAGGGGAGCAGAGACGCTCTTCCTTGCACCCCCTCCTACAGCCTCCCTGCTGAGGGGTGAGGGGGAGACCAGAGGCGCTGAGCTGCTGGCACCCTGGGGAAGCCTTGCCACTGTGTTGTCTGGTTATAACAACGCGGACAACGAGGGTCCCTGAATAAACTGGGGGAGGACCCTTCCTCCTCGGTTTCCCTTAAAACCGTGTGGACAATCCTTGTTCTTTCCCACCCCTGTGTTTGCTGAAAATACCAACAAAAGTCCACCTGGGTCGGCCTCGTGTCGTGGAGAAGGTCTGAGAGTGCAGTGATAAAGAACTGAAACATAGGCGATGACAAACACGGAATGAACCAGGCCTTTCCCATTTTATTACACACCAGAGGCCCGGTGCACGGAATCCCTGTATGGGTCGGGTCCCTAGGTCTGGCTGGCGATCAGGGCCGATCAGGCTCCCTGCCTCCCCACATCCTCCTTCCCTTGCTCCCTCAGCCACCACTGATCACCTGCAGTGTTCTGCGCTGCCCCCTGGTGGTCAGCACATGTCACAGAGAGCTATCAAACTCCTGAAGAGACACTTTGCATATTAGCCTTTTATACATACAGATAATTTATCATTTACAAAACAGGGAGTGCTCCCTAGGATGTAACTTCACATTCAATATTAATATCACTGTGAGTGTAAACTGAAATGCATTTTTATTTCTTAGGAAGGAATTAGCTCAGTGACTCTGATTCAGGGAATGAAGTTTGAAGGAGGATTAGGAGAAGCTATTGAAACCCTATTTTAAATCTTGCACAAATCCTTTCCCGAGGGGGGCAGTGACAGGTAACACTCCGTGTCCCTTGGTTCTGAGCTGGGAGCAGGCGGCCCTGGGGGACCAGATCCCAGAGCAGGCACTGGGGTTGTCATTGTCATGCCGCCCAGGAATGCTGAGTCATGGTTTAGAAAGCCGGTACAGGGTGACCCCGTTGCATTAGGAAACCAGGAAGAATGGGAGAGGGTTGTGTTGAGCCCATGGAGATAGACAACGGGGAGAGCAGGGGGTCCCCTGGTTGACATCACAAGGGACAGGGGAGCCCCGATGGCCCTGCAGGAGAGGAGGCAAGTGCTCCCTCAGCTGGCCTGGCAGCTCCTAGTGTCAATGCATTTATTCAGTCACGTGACAGCGATAAGCACCCCCTCAGGCTAGAGAAAAGGGGTGCTCACAGAGCCCGTGTGGGCCTGGCCAGGTGGCTCAGTGGTTGCGAGTCTGTCTACCTAGGAACCAGGAGGTCACAGTTTGCTTCCCGGTCAGGGCACATGCCTGGGTTTCGAGCTCCATTCCCATGTGGGCAGGCAGGAAGCAGCCGGTAATGATTCGCTCTCATCATTGTTATTTCTCTCTCTCTCTCTCTCCTTCTCTCTTCCGCGTATACTTTGCACATGGATGTTTTTTCCACAGGTTCAGTTGTTGGGAACCAAGATTCTGGGAGGTGGAGGTTTTTGTCCCACTTCCCCATCTGTGTGTGTCACTGTGGGAAGCACTACTGTGCCAGACCTGACAGTAATAGTCAGCCTCGTCCTTGGGCTGCAGCCCCGAGATGAGCAGGAGCCCCGCATTGGCCGAGGCGTCTTTGGATCCAGAGAAGCGGCTGGGGACCCCGGAGCCCTGGCCCTTATCGGAGTCTGTGTAGTAATTTAAGAGATACCGGGGAGGACTCCCTGGCTTCTGCTGGTGCCAGCTTATCCTGTAGCTGCCAACATTGAAGCCACTGCTCAGGGTGCAGGTGAGTCTGGCTGTGGCTCCCAGAGATGCAGAGAGGGAGGGCGGCTGAGTCAGCACAGGCTGTGAGAGGGACCCTGCAGACACAGACACTTGTCACGGATGGCAGGGACCAGGGCAGGTTCCCAGGAGACTGAGCAGGAAGGGAAGAAGCCTGGTACCAGGCCTGTCCCTACCTGTGCAGTGAGCGAGGAGCGCGAGGAGCAGAGGAGTCCAGGCCATGGTGCTCACAACCCTGAGCCCACAGTGGGGCTGGGCTGCCCAGGCCTCCTTTTCTCCCCACCCTCTGCCAGAGGAGGGGCTGCCATGCAAATGGGAGTCCCTCCAGGGACTGCCCAGCCCCTCCCTGGGCCCTGGGTTGGAGCTCAGCTCACACCCCAAACTGAGGGGCATGGAGATAAGCTCACCCCTTGGGGGGCCCTGGGAGGAAGCAGCTGCTGAGACCACACACAGGTGCCTGCTCACCTGACTTTTTCCCGCCACAGCAGACACAGCTGCTGATTCCCCATCAGTGAGCTCAGGGCCCAACAGCCAGGCCCAGTCTCTTGTGAGTGAATGGTCCTCCTGAGCAGCTGGGTGGATGGCCCACAGCGCCTCCTGCTAGTTACAGGATACACACCTCCTCCTGGCCCAAGGCCAGAGCGCCCAGCGGGCACCTCCGCTGCCCAGGTCACGGTCTCTGTTCACACAGCCATGGTGTGATTCCAGGTGCTTTGCTTTTCATACATTGTCCATGTAGACGTCTTCTCATGTACCACTGAACTCTGTGTCCTGATAGAATGTCAGAGTTTTTATGTCTTTATTTGTGAATAGTGTCTTGGGTTATTGGCTTGTTTTTGCACCAGGAAGTGGTTGGCACCCGCTCTTGATCAATAAATTTAGGAAGAAAAGAAATAAAAATGCATTTAGGAGGAACCAATATTGTAAGCAAATTCAGTGTTTCCATCCACAATTTCGGAGTACCTGTTTATTTATTCCAGGTTTCCTTCCTTTCTCTTGCTACGTTTTATGGCTTCCCACGTCCCATACTTTAAGTTTGCTCAGACGCGCCCGTTGGCATCTCTCAGTTACATGAGTATCCATGGCGATGCTTTGTTTTTCAAATGCTGCAGCCACCTCCTTTTGGCGTTTAGTGCGATATGGTCCCGGTCATATATTTTTCCTTTCCTTCCCCTGCCTTTGGGGGAAATTCATAAAACCTTCTCTAAGACTGGGATCCCTGAGCTGAGCATCTCTGTTTTGTCGATGTAATTTATGGTTCCGGGTCTTTATTTGGGTCTTTTTGAGTTCATTTTTGAACATGAGGACAGGCGGGAATGTGGTGGCACTCCGGGGCCTGTGCTTTCCCATCGTCTCCGCACCGCTGATGGAAGAGGCTTGCTTTTCTCTGTCCTATGTGTTTTGCTCCTTGGTCAAAACGCGTTTCCCGTACGCATGTGGGTTTGTTACTCTGGGCTCTCAGTTCTGTTCCATTGGTCGGTGTGTCTGTTTCTTTTCTTTTCTTTTTGTTGAAATACCATGTGGTGTTGATTATCCTTGCTCTGTAGTGTAATTTGAAGTCAGTGTGATTTGTAAATGATACCTCCGGCTTTGTTCTTTTTTTTTTTTAATCCCGATTACATTGGCTATTTGGGGTCCTGTGAAGGGAGGCGGCTGAGACCAACCTGGTCTGGGATTCCCTAAGGTCCACCGGGGGCGCCTGGCAGAGGAACCCAGACTAGGAACAGGTGGCTGGGTGTGCAGCTGAGAGGGTGCCCAGCAGACCCTCTCCAGCGCTGCCCTGCAGCGCCCCCTGCTGCCCCAGGCGGGGATTCCTCCAGGAGAGAGAGGAGAGCCAGGAGCCCAGAGGGGAATGAGCCTTCTCACACCTTGTCCACAGTGACCCACCCCACCCCAGCAAGGGGAACCAACCACCGCCTCATCTCCATGTTGCAGCCTCGTGGCCACGCCTTGGCCCATCCTGCACAGTGGCATTGCCTCAGCATGCAAACATCTGGGCAGCCACTGGATCTGCTTACAGAACTGTGGGGTGAGCCCTGAGGACCTGCCCGGAGCGGGGATTTGTCCCCCATCCGGCCTCGGAGAAGGACACTGGAGGGAGTCAGACTGTTGTTACCAGGCTAAAGGGGGCTCGTGGGCCTGCACTCACCTGGGCTGCTGTTCTTTGGGTCTCGCGCCATCTGGAATGTGAACTGTGAGAGCACAGGACTTGGTCATGCTTTTCTTCATCTTTCAACCCCTGCTGGAAAAGTTCTCTCCCGGGGGAATCATTGAAGGGGGCCTCTTGTATTGTCATCTGCTTTGTCAAAGGTTAAACACAGGAACTGCACACCTAGTCTGGCCACAGATTGTGCTCCACACTCCGGTTAGAGGAGATTCCATGTTCTCTGACCTCACGCGAGTTCGATGCGGCTGTTTTGCCTGACAGGTGGGAGGGCAGCAGCACAGAGCGATGCCACCGCTTGTCCCCTTTGTCCAGCTCAATGGCATGAACAGGAGTCAAAGCCAAAGGCCTCCTAGTCGCTGAGCACATTTCCTGTTCACTTGGTGGTTCTCAGACTGGGGTGGTTCCCCCGCCCCGGGGGATAATGGGAAATGAGTGGAGGTGTACTCCTTGGCCATGACTTAGAGAAGAGGGGGCTCCTGGCTCGTGAGGGGTGGAGCCCAAAGGGTGCTACTAGACGCCCCACAAGCGCAGGACAGCTTCTGCCGCAAGGACTGTGGGGCGCAGAAACTCTGTTGCGAACTAACTCGCCGCAGGGAAGTGAGCGCAAAGCCGTCAGGAGACTGTCCGTCAAGACATGGGCGGACATGTTCACGTTTCGGACCTCCTGTCTGAGAAAGAGGAATATGCAGATTGGCTGTCACTCCAACACACAGGATGGCTGCCACCATGAGGTCAAAGATGGCTGCCCCTATGTGGACAAAAGATGGCCGCCACAAGATGGCCAGCAGGGGAGGGCAGTTGTGAGCAATCAGGCCAGCAGGGGAGGGCAGTTGGGAGGGACCAGGCCTGCAAGGGAGGGCAGTTAGGGGTGACTAGGCCAGCAGAGGAGGGAAGTTAAGGGCAAACAAGCTAGCAGGGGAGCAGTTAGGCATCAATCAGGCTGGCAGGGGAGTGGTTAGAGGGTGATCAGGCTGGCAGGAAGAAGCAGTTAGGGGCAATCAGGAAGGCAGGCAGGCGAGCAGTTGGGAGCCAGCAGTTCTGGATTGTGAGAGGGATGTCCGACTGCCCATTTATACCCAATCCTTCTGGGACCAGGCCTAAACGGGCAGTTGGACATCCCTCGAGGGGTGCCAGATTGGAGAGTGTGCAGGCTGGGCTGAGGGACACACACCCCCCGTGCACAAAGTTTGTGCACCGGGCCTCTAGTAGAATAGCTCAGAAAGATTCTCTCTGACACTGGAGCAGAGGCAGGAAAGCGCCCTCTCCTGGTGGGTGGGGGAGGCGTACCACCCAGGATAGCGAGGCTCTGGGGAGTTTCTGTCTCACTTCCCCATGGACCTGAATCACTGTGCTAATAGTTGTCATAACCAGACAGACAGTGGTAGTCGGCCTCGTCCTCGGGCTGCAGCCCGGAGATGGTCAGGTGGGCGGTGTTGGAGGATCTGTCCACAGAGCCAGAGAACCGACCTGGGACCCCCGAGGGTCTTTTGTCATAATCATAGATCATAAGGGTGGGCGAACTGCCCGGGCGCTGCTGGAACCAGTACACATAGTTGTCCCCAATGCTGCCTCTGCTGCGGGTGCAGGAGATGATGGCCTTCTGTCCCGGAGACCCCGACACAGAGCCGGGCTGAGTAAACACAACATTTGCCCAGGACCCTGCAAGGAGGGGGCGACACAGACATCAGAGGGGACAGCACAGACCCCGGGCCCAAGGAGGGAGGCAAGGGGATGCTCCCGGGTGACAAACAGGTGCCCCCTCAGAACACCCCTTAGACACCACCTGTGCAGTGAGCCAGGAGAGCGAGGAGCAGAGGAGTCCAGGCCATGGTGCTCACAGTCCTGAGCCCACAGTGGGGCTGGGCTGCCCAGGCCTCCTTTTCTCCCCACCCTCTGCCAGAGGAGGGGCTGCCATGCAAATGGGAGTCCTCCAGGGACTGCCCAGCCCCTCCCTGGGCCCTGGGGCTGGAGCTCAGCTCACACTCCCAGACTGCGGAGCATGGAGGTGGGTCACCCGTTGGGGAGCCCTGGGAGGAAGCACCTGCTGAGAACACACACAGGTGCCTGCTCAGGGGGCGCTGCCAGGCCACCAGGGACAGCAGGGAGCCCACAGTGCAGGTGCCTGTGTGGGAAGGTCTCAGGGAACAGCTGTGTGCTGATCACCTGCAGTCTCACAGCGCCCCCTGCGGTGGAGAGGACACACACTCCCCTGCCCCAAAGCCCTGACAACCCAGCTAGCTGTGGGCTCCCCAGGTCTCTGTCCCTCTTCCCACGCCCACGGTCTGAGCCCAGACACTGCTATTTGATTCTCTGTATTGATCACCGTAGCAGGTCACTCTCAGGTCTGCATCTGTGTGATGTGCTTAGACATTCACAAACGACACAGTAATGTGGTTTCTCTTCCAGGAAAGATGCTGCCCAGATAAACACACAGTGAGCCTCTGTCCAACGTCACAGGTGAGGGAGCTGCTGAGGTGTGATGAGCTCCTGGGGGCTGTGCAGGTCAAGGAGGGAGAGAGGAATTTTCCAGAAATACCCTGAGGATCATATTCAAAGATGGACCATTCAGCAAACATTCAAACCCTGTGAGGCATTTCAGGTTTCCATGGAGATCTGACTGGAGTCAGTGATTCATTAAAAACCATAAAAGGCTTCATCAGTTTCACAGTTACCTGTGGAGCCTGTAGCACGTGGGGTTTTTAATTTTAGGAAACGCCTTTGTATTCCAACATTTGTATGTTCTGCTTTCTGTGTACCAATGTTGTCTCCGGGTCCTAACACGTGCTTATATTTCAAAAATTCCTGCCTGTGCTTCCTACTCATTTCCTCATTTCAGGCAGAAGCTAAACGGGGATGGGGATGAGCTGGCAGGTGTGGGGACTTACACTCTCCCCCACACATACACACGTCCCACAGCCGCAGGTGAGCTCCTGAGACAGGAGGAGGGCATTTCCCAAGAACAGGTGCAGACACTGTGGCCCTCACCCTGCATGGCTCAGGGTCCCCGGGAGGAGCAGGCAGGGAGCTCCCAGGAGGAGGTGAGCGTCAGAGCTCAGCACTAAGGGGTGTGGACAGCGGCTGTTCCCAGGGACCCAGTGGGCACTGCAGCCTGAGACCCCTGGGCCCAGACAGCAGAGACAGAAGGAGCTCTCCATGCACAAAGGCCTCAGCCGCTCCTACTGAGCATCGGGAGGAGGGGGAACGGCAGGGGGATCAGCAGCAGTAGAAGCAGAGGCCACAGGCTGAGCCCTCCTAGAAGGTGCTGGGCGCCCCTCCTGGCAGGTGAGAAGGGTTCCCTGTGGCCTCAGTCCCACAGGACGGGCTCTGGGTGGGCGCCGGGGCTGCGGGCACAGGAGGGCGGGACAGGCAGCTGGGCCTCAGGGCCCGCCCAGCGGGGTGCACAGAGACCGAGTTGCCAGACTTGCCCCAGGGAGCGGATCAGGGACACCCAGGCTCCTGCTCTCCAGCTGGATGGGGGTCCCAGGCTGTGTGGGTGCCCAGGTCCCAGCACACACACGGGGCATCCCTGAGGGGCTCTGACACAGGCACAGCTGGACTCGGGGCCCTGGGTCTGCCCTGCCCCGTCCTGGCCGCCCAGGCGGCCACCCCCTGACGCTCAGGAAGGTCTGCTCAGGCTGAGACAGCACACTGTGCTGTGGCCACGGGCGGCCTGACGGGCAGGTTCACAGGGTGAGGACAGAGTTTACAGACACAGTCCCCTGGGGGCCTCACAGCCCGATTGTGACCAACAAGGAAAGGCACAGCCACCTTATCAGAGGATGGGGCTGCCCCAGGACCCACTGCAGAGGGACCGCGGGTTTTTGTCTCACTTCCCCACAGGCCTGGGGTAATGTGTGAGCATCGAGGCTGCTGTCATAGGACTGGCAGTGATAGTCGGCCTCATCCTCAGCCTGCAGCCCCGTGATGGTCAGGGTGGCTGAGTTCCCAGACCTGGAGCCAGAGAATCAGTCCCGGACTCCTGAGGCTCTATCGCTATCCTCATAGATGAGGAGTTTGGGGGCCTTTACTGGGAGCTGCTGGTACCAGGGCACATAGCTATTATTCCCAATGTTGGAGCTGCTTCCACTGCAGGAGATGGTGACCCTCTGGCCCAGGGCCCCCGACACTGAGGACGGCTGAGTCAGCACAGACTGGGCCCAGGATCCTGGAAGAGGGGGAGACACAGAGAGGGTGAGTCTGGGTCTAGAGACAAGAGGAGGAAGCAGGGCCCATGTGTCTTCCCAAGGCCCCTTCCCCTGTCCCTTCTCCAGTCACCTGTGCAGTGAGCCAGGAGGGTGAGGAGGAGAGGGGCCCAGGCCATGGTGGAGGTCATCCCTGAGTCCTGCCTCCTGTGCCCACAGCTGAAGCAGAGCTCCCCACCTCTCTCCCTTCCCCTCTTCATAGTCTGCGGGAGGGAGGGCCCACTCATGCAAATGAGACCCCATCTATCTGATCCCTCCCTGGGCCTGGGGCAGGGCCCTCTGCCTGAGGATGGCCTTTGGTATGGGCAGGGGTGAGACTTGTGGGGCCCAGGTTTGGGGAGTCACAGCTGACAGCCCTGATCAGATGGTCCTGCACTTTGTCGGGGTGCTAATCCAGCTCTGATCACCCCAGATCCCTTAGGAACAAACCCCCAGCACCCTCTCATTTCCACACCCAGACACATCATGGAGTGACATGGGGACCAGAACCCATGAGAGACCACCTGTGCCTTCCCCCTGCTCTGTCCACTGCCCCTGCCCTAGAGCCAGGCCAGGGGTCCCCTCTCCTGGCCTCCCCATCACCTCGGGGCATTTTCAGTCTCTACTCAGCGTCCTCAGGAGGAATCTTACCCAACTCCCTGGGCTGGTCAGGAGTCAGGACTCAAGGGGCTTCTCCTGCACCAACTCTTAGACCCGTGCCAGGGCGCAGGTCAGGGCCAGAGCAGGGACAGTCCCATGGGGGGAATCCTCTTCTGTGCGGGATACGGGCTCTGTCCTGTATGGGATTCATTCCTGGTGGCTGGAGGCCTCCTTCCCGTGGGTACCAGGGGCCCTTCCCAGGTGCTGGGCAGGTGGTGGGGAGAAGCCCTCGTGTGCTTTCCTAGTCCGTGGTCATGGGTAACTTCTACTTTCTGTCCACATTTCCTCCTCCTGAAACCATCGTTCTCCATGGACCGTGAGCTGTGGTTCACTCCTAGGAGTCTGCCCTCAACTCACAGTCAGACGTTTGCTTTTATCTGAGAGGGAAAAGGCAATACAGAGCAGAAATTACTAGACAGGATTTTAAAATTCTGTGCTAGGGTTTTATTTGAAAGCTTTACATATTAGTCACCAATCACCCAAATTCAAATGCATGTATGTTATCATATGTAAAAGTCACAAGAAGGCTGATGTAAAAATTCTAGATGATGCATGTGGATGAAGGTGGTGGGTGGAGGTGTTGGTGGAAAAGCATGGGAAACGCAATGCCTTCTGCTCTGGGTTGAAAGGTGTGAACAGACGTTTTTCTAACATCGCTTCACATTTCAGGCGCGAGGTGGGAGCCGTACACTGTGATCTGGTACTGTCGGTTGGAAATGCCGAGTAGGTGCCCTGTGAACCTCCTGAGGAGTTTCTAGGAGCTTCCATCCGTCCTAGGAACAGAAGCACCGGCCACAGACACTGGAGAGCGCCTTGTCGCCAGCAGACACGCAGCTTCAAGCCACGGGGTGACCAGTGAGGAAGCAGAGACCCCAGCTTCCGATAGTGACAAGGTCCATGGGCCTCTCAACCTCGGGCCACAGACTCAGGCAGTTTTTATTGACAACCAATGGAGCTGGAGGAGAATTACATCGTTACCATGAGGTTGGGGAGGGTCTGGGACAGGAGGAACCTAACAGAGCAGGAAGAGGGTGCTTCCTGTCCTTTGAAGATCTGGGTATGAAAAGCTCCAACCAGCCTTTCCTCTCTTTTCAGAGATCTGTGTACTGATCTCAGCGAGGAAGGGAGAGGGAGCGGGAGAGAGAAACATCATTGATAAGAAAGAATCATGGATCGGCTGACACTTACACACCCCCCACCGGGGATGGAGCCCCCAACCCGGACGTGTGTCCTGCCTGACCAGGAATTGAACGGTGACCTCCTGGTTCATAGGTCGATGCTCAACCACTGGGGCACACCGGCCAGGCCTCATCGCCTTTTCCAATCGGGCCCCTTATTGGAGGACATCCCCTCCACTCACAGCTGTCACAGACCTCCAGCACAGCCTCCTGGCTGCCCTCAGTCTAGGGGGTTAATACAGCTCCTACAGACTTCCACGCGCAGGCTTTTCTGTGGACAGAAGATTAAGATTCATTCTTACAATTTTATTTATTTTTAATTGGGGTGTAATTGACATTGTATTAGTGTCAGGTGCACAACATAATGACTCTGTGTTGGTGTATATGCAAAGCCACCCCCAGGATACGTCTCCCTGACCTCTGCCATCATACGTGGCTGCAAGCTTGGCTATGTCTTGTGCTGAGGACACGTACGATCCAGTCTTTCAGCTGCTTTCCCAGGCACAATAGGACAGCGCTCCCTGCCGGGTCCTCGCGCTGCCCATCTCCCCAGAACCAGAAGTTTCTCCTCCTGGCCCCTCCCCCCACTTGGACACCCCCTTCTTTGCCCACCATGGCAACCCCCAGTCTGTTATAGTTTGATCGCTGTGAATTACAAATTCCTGTGCTTAAAATCACAAAGCAAATCTAAACCAGTCGCGCAAGTTAAAGGGGAGTAAATCATAATGGGGTGCAAACAGGGCCAGTGGCCCTTCCAGCACAGAGCACAGTGCTGAGCCCCAGGCAGGGGCAGGGCCCAAGCAGCTGTCACTCATCTCAGCTTCAAGTGAGTCCAGCCCAGGGGGGAGGGATCAGGGCTCTGCCTGGATAGTGGGAAAAGGCCTTCCCTTCCTTCAGGAGCCTGAACCTGGGAAAGCGCTGCTCTGAATGACATGGGGGCCAGAAGGGAGGCAGGACCGTTCACTCCCAGGTAGGGTCCCAGATGAACCTGGGCACAGAGCATCAGCGAAGGACTAAGCAGAAGCCACAGGTCACAGGTTGAGCGGCGCAGGCAGCTGTTGGAGAGCTCACCCCTTACAGATGAGAGGGGTTTGTGTCTCACTTCCCCACAGGCCTGGAGCACTGTGGGACCACTCAGACTATCATCCCATGCTGAGCAGTAATAATCGGCCTCGTCCTCAGCCAGCAGCCCCGTGATGGTCAGGGTGGCTGAGCTGCCAGACTTGGAACCAGAGAATCTGTCCGGGACCCCTGAGGGTCGGTTGCTATTACCATAGATGACGGTTTTGGGGGCCTTTCCTGGGAGCTGCTGGTACCAGTACACACTATTACCCCCAATGTTGGAGCTGCTTCCAGTGCAGGAGATGGTGACCCTCTGTCCCGGGGTCCCCAACACTGAGGACGGCTGAGTCAGCACAGGCTGAGCCCAGGATCCTGGAAGAGGGGGAGACACAGAGAGGTGAGGCTGGGTCTAGAGACAACAGGAGGACACAGGGCCCATGTGTCTTCCCAAGGCCCCTTCCCCTGTCCCTTCTCCAGTCACCTGTGCAGTGAGCCAGGAGGGTGAGGAGGAGAGGGGCCCAGGCCATGGTGGAGGTCATCCCTGAGTCCTGCCTCCTGTGCCCACAGCTGAAGCAGAGCTCCCCACCTCTCTCCCTTCCCCTCTTCATAGTCTGCGGGAGGGAGGGTCCACTCATGCAAATGAGACCCCAGCTATCTGATCCCTCCCTGGGCCCTGGGTCGGGTCCCTGTGCCTGAGGATGGCAGGGTGTGGGCAGGGGTGGGCTGTGTGGGGCCCAGGTCACAGCTGTGAGCCCTGAGTTCAGGGCACCAGGCAGGGCCAGGGAACAGGTTGCTGCTCTGATGAGCCCAGCCTTTCAGCAGCGGCCCCTGTGCGCCCCCTGGTGGCCAGGCCTGGATGCACGTCTGTGTCCCCTGCTGACTAGACCCAGGAGTGACAGGTCCTGGCCCCCTACTGCTCTGTGCACTGACCCCCTGGCTCAGGGCATCCAGGTGCCCCCCCGAGGTGGCCTCGTCATCACCTCAGGACACTCTCTATGATCCACTCCGCCTCCTCCTGTGAGTCGGGGCCCATCTCCCTGGTCGTTCGTGTCAGACCTGAGCTGCTGTCACTTATGGAACTTTCTTCCCAGGGTCAGGTCCAGAGCAGCGACTGTCCCCAGGAGGCGAGTCCCATTATTGTCAGGACCCAGTTTTCTTTAATATCTCCCTCCCCTGTTAGAAATTAATCACTCTTCCCAGCACACAAATCAATATTCTCTCAATGTCCTTCCCTCTTGTTCAGTAGATAATACATATTGTGGTTTTGCACATGCTTTTCGGTCAAGCTTTACCTAGTAACTGGCATCCTCATTATTAGGGAAACTGAATATAATATTTCCCACGTGTCTATTTTGTATCCGTAGGAGAGTCTGGTATCTGATTGTCTGAGGGAGGCTCACTGTGATCCCAGCTCCCTGGACACGGAAGGGGACGGGGACAGTGATAGCACCACCGGGACCAGGGCCTTGTGAGGGGGAGATACTAAGGAATGAATCATGGGAACCTGGGGGAGCACTTTCTGGGATGGAAGCAGAAGTACATGCACCGTGGGGTGTGGGGTCAGAGGTCGTGTGTGGGGCCTCAGGGCCTGTCCTCCCCTGAGGAAGGGGTGGTGGAGGCAGAAGCTCCAAGGAGAAGGGACAGTCTCTCCATGGCAGCCATGAGCCTGCTTCCCAGGTCCTCCCTCTGGGAAAGGGGGCCAGGCTGTGGGGTTGGTGCTGCTTTCTCACTTTCCTGGGGGAACCTTCCCGTCTCTGTTTGCTCTGATCTGGACCCACCCCTCCCAGCCATGGGGTCAGCAGGGGATGGAGCCCAGTTCCAGCTCCTGGGAGCTCAGAGGTCCCTGGTGAGGTCCTCTCAGGAGAAATGGCAAATCGCTGCTCTGAGCAGGTGGCCGAGCTCCAGGAGAGTCCCCAAGCCCGGGCCAGGCGCTGTGGCTGCCCAGGCCTCCTTCCTCCCGCCCTCTGCCAGAGGAGGGGCCGTCCCTGCACATGTGGTTCCTCCAGGGACTGCCTAGGCCCTGAGCCCTGGTGCTGGGGCTCAGCTCACCCCAGACTCAGCAGGAAGGACTGTCCTGACGGGCTTAGTCCTGGAGACGCTGCCACAAAGGCCCACACACTGAGCCCCTCAGAACCGGGGAGATGGTCCCTCTCAGGGATGGGGCTCAAGTCTGAGGTCAAGGTGCTGGCAGGCCCGTGCTCCCAGGGAGGCCGTGGGTAGGTGCTCTCTTGTCTCTTTCCAGCGTCTGGAGGCTCCGCCCAACCTTGACATGATCCCAGCTTGGCCTTTGGTCCCTGACTCTGTCCTCACAGCTGAGCCCCACGGGACATGCGTCCAGTCCTCAGAGAGACTGTTGGAACCTGCTCTGGGGCAGAGGGGCCCGGTTTAGGAAGACATGGGTGCTGTGACCCCCCTACAGGGTATCTGCCCTCCAACCTTACAGAGGTGTGAAGGGCAGACGAGCAAAAAATTCTGCTGGGATGGATGTCCCAACTCTGAAAGTGGCTCCATTTCTACTGTTGTTATAATCTACTACAGGCCCAGTGCACAAAATTCGTGCACATTAGAAGGGGATAAATTGGAGGAAATATTGTAATATTCTTATTTGCCCTTTCTCTATAATAGAAGTGTCAGGGATGAAAGAAAATTAGTAAAATGTATATGAAAATCTTCCTCCTGTTAGAGTCTGGGGCATGCTGCGGGACCCAAAGTCAAGTCCTGGCACACCCGCGGTGCCTCAAAATCTCACAAGTCCCCGAACCAGCCGGCCCCACCCCCACTGGGGGAGATCCACACACCGCCGGCCCCACCCTTGTCAAGCGCAGCCCGAACAAGGGATGCGCCTTGAGGAACCCTGCCCCAGTCCAGGGAGTGTGGCCTGAGGTCCCCTTTCCAGCACCACCATGCAGGGGCACAGGTTCAGGTGCCCTGGCCTAGCGCTGGGGTGGGATGTGCAGGCTCAGGTCCTCCGGCCTGGTGCCAGGGTGGGGCGTGACCCAAGGTTCCCCGGCCTGCTGCTGGGTTGGGGAACATGGCCTGAGATTCCCTGTCAAGCGCCACCAGGCAGGGGATGCAGCCTCAGATCCCTACTGATGGCTCGTTAAGACTCGTTATGGGAACTCGGCCTCAGCTGTGGGTGCAGCCACCTTGAGTTACTGAATCCCTGTCTCCCCTATGGGAGCAGCTATCTTGACTGTTATGGTGTGATGGGCAATTTGCATATTCCTTCTTGACTAGATAAGATTGTTAAGTTTTATCTAGATTATTAAACGCTGGCCAAGTGAAATTCAGAGTTGTCTGTGAATGTGAGTGTGAGTATGACTATCAGTGTGAGTGTGAGTGTGTATGAGTGTGTCTTTTCCTTTTGCTGCTCCTGTCCATTCCCTGTGAGACTATTGAATATATTGGCTCTTGTTTTCATAAAATGATCACAGCCGAGATTAATTGATGAGATTGCCTGGTCTGGGCCTCAGAGAACAACCCCAGAGCCCACACCAGCTGGACGCAGCCCTGTGAGCAGCAGATGGGGCCCTAGAAGCAGAGGGTGCACTGAGCTGGTGTTTGTGCCTCACTGCCCACCGGCACCTGTCACTGTGGGAATAGTCTCTGAACCACAGAAGACAGCAGTACTCGGCCTCGTCCTCAGGCTGCGCCCCTGCGAGGGTCAGGACAGCTTTGCTCCCGTGGATGGAGCCTGGGAACCGGGCCGGCGTCCACGAGTGTCTGTTGTTCGTGTTGTAAATCAGCGCCTTGGGGACCTGGCCAGACTTCTGCTGGATCCAGTGTGGATAGTGACCATCAGTGACAGCCCCTGTGCTGGAGCCACAGGTGAGAGTGACGGTCGGTCCTGGGACACGGTCATTGAAGGATCTGGAGTCACCACACCCTGAGACCTGGACCCTGAAACAAAAACAGACACAACCAGGAATGAAGAATAAAGGCAGAGGGACCCCCACAGGCTGGTCTCTGAAAAGGCCCTCAACCTGGACAGAGAGCGAGGAGGAAGAAGGGGAGGGGAGTCCAGCTCATGTGGAGACTTTCCAAGGTGCCTTGGTCTCTTGCACGTGCTGGTCTCGGGTGTCCCTTTATCTCCTCCCGCCTCCTGGGTAAAGGGGGTGTTTGCTGGTCATTATGCAAATGTGAGCCCACAGGACCACCCTGTTCTGGGTCCTGGGCCCCATTGGTAGCTTCGCTGTGAGGAGGAGGCTGGGGAGGCTGTGGGCTCAGAGTCTGTCCCTTGAGGGGAAGCACCTGCTGTCCCCTCACACCCAGGCCATGAGCAAGGGCGCAGGACCCACTCAATTAGAACCATGTGAGTTGGCTTCAGGCCTGGCAGCTCTGAGAAGGTCCACAGCGCCCCCTGGTGACGGCCTAGGGAATAGTCACAGGAGTGGGAGCTATGTAGAAGGAATGGTGGTGGCCCGTTGAAAACAAAAATAAAAATAAATATTAAAGAAAAAGACAGGGCCTTAGAATCCAAGATGGCGGCATAGGTAAACACCTAAACTGCTGCCTCCCACAACAATTTAAACTGCAACTAAAAGACAAAACGTCTATCACCCAGAACCACGGGAAAGCTGGCTGAGTGGAAGTTCTACAACTAGAAGGAAAGAGAAAAGAGCTTTGAGACGTGCACGAGCGCTGAAAAGCTGAGGTACGGAGGCGCGTGATCCGGGCTGGCTGCGGGCAACTGGGTGCGTTGCTTTTTTCAACCCGAATGGAGACAAGCCCCCGATTACTCTGAAATCCAGTCTCTGGGGAGACGCAGGGGACCCAAACTCCTACGGGGAGAAGCTGGACTGTCTGCCAGCGAGGGTGGCTTGCTTGCAGAGCTGCGCGCAGGAATAATTGTTTACGGCGCTGGGGCAAGGGACTCGCAGATGCCGTTGGGGACACAGAGCCGGCTAACTAGCAGCCATTGCTGTTTGCCATGCCCTAACCTAGTGACACCCTGAGGCCCCGCCCTGCACAACCTACAAACCCACCCAAGCTCCAAGCAACCGAGTTAGCATAAGAAAAGCCTGCCCTATCGCACCTTAACCTACCAAACTTGCAGCCAGGGTCAGACAGTTCCAAAACCTCTAAACCCCAAGCAAAGAGGAGAAAACTGCAGCTCTCACTGTAGCTCCTGCTGAGTGGCCTCAGACAGTAGCTGACCTGCACCCCATTGGAGATCCAGAAGCCAGTGTACCTAGTGGTCAGTGTGAGACACCAGATTTCAACTCCTCACATCCATAAGTGACACATTCAAGAGGCAAACTCAGTGAGCACCAAAGCCCCACTGAAACAAGTCCTGCGTGTCTTCAGCACAGCAGTTCTTCCATTATAGACACAGGGAGTGCTCACAGCTAATTGGCCTGGAGGTCAATTCCTCCCAGTGTACCAATAGCAATTCAGGCTTAACTACACCAAGACTTTCCACTCAGCCCACAAAGGGGTGTACCAAGAGCCTCCACATCAGGTGATTGGGGAGGCTGAGCTACTGCCCCCTATAGGTCACCTTCCACACAAAGCCACTCCATCAACACAGGGAAGCAGCCAAAATGCAGAAACAAAGAAACATGTCACGAATGAAAGAAACGGAGGAAAGCAAACTACTGGATGACATAGAGTTCAGAACCACATGTATAAGGTTACTCAAGAATCTTCTAAAAACCGCTGAGAAACTTGATGACACTTCTGAGGAGCTTAGTAAGACCTTCAAGGACCTTAATGAGAATGCCAAAAAAATGGAAAAGGATCAGTCAGAAATGAAGCATACACTGTCTGAAATAAAAAATATACAGAAACTCAACTGTAGATCAACGTACCCCAAGAATCAAACCAAAGATCTGAAATATGTGGAAACAAAAAACATCCAACCAGAAAAACAAAAAGAAAAAAGAATCCAAAAATATGAAGATAGTGTAAGGAGCCTCTGGGACAACTTCAAGCGTACCAACATCAGAATTTTTGGGGTGCCAGAAGAAGGGAGAGAGCAAAATATTGAAAACCTATTAGAAGAAATAATGACAGAAAACTTTCCCTACCTGGTGAAAGAAATAGACTTACAAGTTCAGGAAGCACACAGAACCCCATACAAGAGGAACCCAAAGAGGACCACACCAAGACACATCATAATTAAAATGCCAAGGGCAAAAGACAAAGAGAGAATATTAAAAGCAGCAAGACAAAAACAATTAATTACCTACAAGGGAGTACCCATACGACTGTCAGCTGATTTCTCAACAGAAACTATGCAGGCCAGAAGGGAGTGGCAAGAAATATTCAAAGTGATGAACAGCAAGAACCTACAACCAAGATTACTCTACCCAGCAAAGCTATCATTCAGAATTGAAGGTCAGATAAAGAGCTTCACAGACAAGAAAAAGCTAAAGGAGCTCATCACCACCAAACCAGGATTACATGAAATGCTGAAGGGTATTCTTTAAGAAGAGGAAGAAGAAGAAAAAAGTAAAGATAAAAATTATGAACAACAAAATCACATCAAATACGTACCTACCAACAAGTGAATCTAAAAATCAAGTGAATAAAAAATCTGAAGAACAGAATGGACTGGTGAATATAATAGAATCAGGGACATAGAAAGGGAGTGAACTGACGATTCTCAGGGGAAGCAAGTGTGAGGGGTGCGGGAAGAGAATGGACAAAAATCTTACTCCTATGGATGAAGACAGTGGCGGGGGTAAGGGCATGGGGTGGGATGGGGAATCAGGTGGAGGGGAGCTATGGGCGGGAAAAAAAAATGGAACACCTGTAATAATCTGAACAATAAAGATTTATAAGAAAAAAAAAAGAAAAAGACATCATGTGTGCAAATGAAGAGCCACTGAAGAAGGCTAACCCGTGGACTGTCAATCACCTGAGTCCTAGGTCACAAGGTCAGATAGGCGCTCTACCCGGGAGCTGTGGAGACCGTTGCTATGGGAACGGTCAGTGTGTCTGTTGACCCAGGTTCAGGAGAAGGTGACCTGGGATCTGGGCTCATCGAGACCTTCCCAGAGGGAGGGACACAGGCACCGGCTGGGAAGGTCCTGCTCCCCTTGTCCCACAGCCACCCACACCCTTGTTGTTGGAAAGCCCAGTGGGTGGGAGAGGAGAGGACACAGTCAGAGCCTGAGGCTCAGGGAACCAGACTCACGGGAGCCCCCAGGGGCCTGAGTGGCGGCAGCTGTTAGAGTGTCTCACCATAGACCCAGGCGCCCGCATCCTTGCTGGGGCAGCTCAGCATTCCCCAGCCACAGCCCAGCTCACTCACCCTAGAGAGACCCAAAGAGATTTCCTGGGCTCAGGCCCCCCTTTCCCTTTCACGGCCCCTCTCCCTGATGGCACAGAAGGTCAGGGGCCCAGCAGAGGTGACACCAGCCCTGAGCCTGGGCTTCCTCCTGTGCCTGAGGCCCCCAGCCCCTGGCAGCCGAGTCCCTGGTCAGTGTGCACAGGCCTGGCAGGAGCCTTGGGCCAGGAGTCCGGGGAGTTAGGGGTCACTGCTCTGACCTCTGGGCGCGGAGTCCCTGCTCCGGGGACGGGCTGCCTGCTGGGAGGGCCCTGGGCTCAGAACAGTTTACAAAGCTGGTTCCTCATTTCACGTCAGAAACAGCCATCGCACGGGACCTGGTCTCTTACCCATGGGTGACAGCCACCTTTCAGGGCATCATGACCAGTGAGTGTTGGTGCTGGTTCTGTGTTTCTGAGACTCAGAGACATGGGATCGAGCATGGAAAGTGGCCCATTAGGAACCCGTGTAGTTTGCACATGGAAGTCATGTTAACAGGGTCAGATGTGTGAAATAAGACTCAGAGAAGGCAGGTTTTTGTCCCACTTCCCCATCTGTGTGTGTCACTGTGAGCAGCATTATTGTACCAGATCAGACAGTAATAGTCAGCCTCGTCCTCAGGCTGCAGCCCCGAGATGAGCAGGAGCCCCGCATTGGCCGAGGCGTCTTTGGATCCAGAGAAGCGGCTGGGGACTCCGGAGCCCTGGTGCTTGCTTGAGTCTGAGTAGAAACTCAGGAGATACCGGGGAGGACTCCCTGGCTTCTGCTGGTGCCAGTATATAGTGTAGCTGCCAACACTAATGTCACTCCTCAGGGTGCAGGTAAGTCTGGCTGTGGCTCCCAGAGATGCAGAGAGGGAGGACGGCTGAGTCACCACCAGCTGCTGGGAGAGGGACCCTGCAGACACAGACACTTGTCAGTGAGGGGCAGGGACCACGGGGAGTTCCCAGGAGACTGAGCAGGCAGGGAAGAAGCCTGGTCCCAGGAGCCTCCCTACCTGTGCAGTGAGCGAGGAGCGCGAGGAGCAGAGGAGTCCAGGCCATGGTGCTCACAGCCCTGAGCCCACAGTGGCGCTGGGCTGTCCAGGCCTCCTTTTCTCCCCACCCTGTGCCAAAGGAGGGGCTGCCATGCAAATGGGAGTCCTCCAGGGACTGCCTAGGCCCTCCCTGGGCCCTGAGGCTGGAGCTCAGCTCACACCCCACACTGAGGGGCATGGAGGTGGGCTCACCCCTTGGGGGGCCTTGGGAGGAAACTCCTGCTGAGACTACATGGAGGCTATTGCTCAGGGGGCGCTGCCTACAAAGACACAGCTGGTCTCCAACAGGGCCCAACCCCCAGGTCCAGCCTCCTGTGAGTGGAAATTCCTTAGTGAGCAGCTGTGTGGGGCCACAGAGCAATCCCACAGGGCCCCCCGCTGGCCAAAGCTCACACTACATCACCCTGGTCCAAAGCCCTGAGGCCCAGCTGGTGTCTGCTGCTCCCCAGGTCACTGTCCCTGTTCCCACTTCCTGGTCTGACTGGCACAGACGGTGGCACTCACTGCACCGTCTCGCTCCTGCGGCTCAGCCTTGGGAGGTGCCAGCGTGGACGTAACTGAGAGCTGATGGTCTGGGAGACAGAAATGCTGCCTCACACGGTCATAAAGAGTAAGCTGTGCCCAAGGCCACACGTGAAATGTTATGGTGCTGAGGGTGCTAAGGGTGTTGGGGATTGAGAAGGGACATGAGCTTGGGACACACCCTGGGCCTCATCCCTATTCACAGATGGGAACGGGCTCCTGAAACGCATGTCACTCACGAAGCCTGTCTCTGTGGATGCGCTCATCCCTCTAATGAAGGGGGTGTTGGCTGATAACGCAGTGTCTTCTGGGCCGGGCCCTTTGTGATGCGGTTGACATGGCTTTGGGGAGAGCAATCTCTTCCTTGTCCCCATGCAATTGCCACACAAAGAGCTGAGGACACTGAGTGCGTGTGTGGGTGGGACATCGGCAGATCGATGGAGGGCAATGCCACACAGGAACCATCAATGCCTGTTAGGGGGCATTTTATGTGATCACCAGTCTGGCACTTTAAGAACACAGCCATGGGATGGGGGTTAGACCTGAGACCCAGCCTTCCTGTCCAGGCCCCTGGGGAAAATGCTGGGGAAGCCCCGGAAGACCTTCCTTCTGGTTCCAGGATGGATCCGCCTCATAGCGGAGCCTGCTCCCACCGTAGTGTCCCACAGGCCCTCCCCGCCCAAGGCTGCAGAGGCCGCTCCTGACCTTGGGGTGAGGACAGTGACCTTCCCTCCTCCAGGGACTCAGCTGTGCTCAGCGCTGTCTGTGCTGCCCCCGGGAAGCTGCCAGAACCTGTGACCTCTGCTGACACGGGGGTGTAAGTGGGAGGTGTGCCAGTAGATGAGCTACCAACTCATTTCTCTTGTGGTCACTTAACAAACACTCTGAACTGTGACGACGATGATGATGATAATTCAACCTGGAGTCAGCTCCTCCCGGGGAGAGATTGGGAGCCCAGGAAGCGGGCTTGTCCCGGGGCTGTGGGGGGAGGAGTGCAGAGCCTGGGGCTGGGCTGGTCAGTGAGGCTCAGCCTGGTCCTCCAGCTGTGACCGGGGCCTCTGCTGTAGCTGACATGGAACCCAGAATGAGAACCAACATTCCTCCATCATCCCATCCCACAGCCAGACGCGTCCTCAAGGAGCTCATGTGCATGGGGCCACAGAGAAGATGTTATGTTTACACTGTGACAGTTCCCTGCTGTCACACAGAGTACACTTCATTTCAGCACTAGAGTTTCAGTGCATGAAAAGTCATGCACTGGAGGGGAGTGCCTCCGCCCGGCCTGCCCCCTTTCACAGTCCCCAAGCCCTCAGGAGCGAGAGGTGACCTGGTGATTAGGGGAAGGAGATGCCCCTTCCCACTGCTGCTCTTGCCACAGCTGGCATCGAAAGCCTTGGCCAACCCTGGTTACCGGAGCCTCAGGCCGTCCTGGGCAGCCACCATCTGATGCTTGCTTACAGCTCGGACAAGTCCTGGGCAGCTGGGAGGCTGAGGGGACTGGGGGACACCAGATGCAAGCCCGTGACAAGGCCTGCTGTCTCAGGGGGCTGAGGGGACTGGGCGGAACCATCTTGAAGGGGGTGGCAGTCATTTAGCATATTCCCTCCTTATTGGCTGTGGAGCCACCACTGTTGAGGGTGGGGCAATCAATTAGCATATTCCCTCCTTATTGGCTGTAGGTGCCGCCATCTTTGTAACAATGTGAGGGTCAGGTGCCTGCTCAGGGGGTGCTGCCAGGCCACCAAGGGCAGCAGGGAGCCCACAGTGCAGGTGCCTGTGTGGGAAGGTCTCAGGGAACAGCTGTGTGCTGATCACCTGCAGTCTCACAGCGCCCCCTGCTGCTGGGAGGACACACCCTCCCCTGTCCCAAAGCCCTGACAGCCCAGCTGCCTGTGCTCTCCCCAGGTCCCTGTCCCTCTTCCCACGCCCACGGTCTGAGCCCAGACACTGCGATTTGATTCTCTGTATTGATCACCGGAGCAGGTCACTCTCAGGTCTGCATCTGTGTGATGTGCTTAGACATTCACAAACGACACAGTAATGTGGTTTCTCTTCCAGGAAAGATGCTGCACAGATAAACACACAGTGAGCCTCTGTCCAACGTCACAGGTGAGGGAGCTGCTCAGGTGTGATGAGCTCCTGGGGGCTGTGCAGGTCAAGGAGGGAGAGAGGAATTTTCCAGAAATACCCTCAGGGTCGGATTCAAAGAAGGACCTTTCAGCAAACATTCAAACCCTGTGAGGCATTTCAGGTTTCCATGGAGATCTGACTGGAATTAGTGATTCATTACAAAACCATAAAAGGCTTCATCACTTTCACAGTTACCTGTGGAGCCTGTAGCATGTGGGTTTTTTAAATTGTAGGACACGCCTTTGTATTCCAACGTTTGTATGTTCTGCTTTCTGTGTACCAATGTTGTCTCCGGGTCCTAACACGTGCTCATGTTACAAAAATTCCTGCCTGTGCTTGGACACATTTCCTCATTTCAGGCAGAAGCTAAACGGGGATGGGGATGAGCTGGCAGGTGCGGGGACTGACATCTCCCCCACACGTACACGCGTCCCACAGCCGCAGGTGAGCTCCTGAGGCGGGAGGAGGGCATTTCCCAAGACCAGGCGCAGACACTGTGGCCATCACCCCCCATGGCTCAGGGTCCCCAAGAGGAGCAGGCAGGGAGCTCCCAGGAGGAAGTGAGCATCAGAGCTCAGCACTGAGGGGCGTGGACAGCGGCTGCTCTCAGGGACCCCGGGGGCGCTACAACCTGAGACCCCTGGGCAGAAGGGACAGAGGGACCTCTCCGTGCACAAAGGCCTCAGCCGTTCCTACTGAGCATCGGTGAGGAGGGGGCACAGCGGGGGGTCCTGGACACAAGTCAATGACCCTGATAGAGACGCCGGTCCCCTCATCAGAGTTCAGGTCTGAAGTGACCACAGATGGTCCCCAGCTCAGAGCTGGGCTTCAGGGCAAAGAGGCTCTGAGTCCCCGCTGATGGGGTGGGCCTCCTGTGTGGTGTCAGGCCTTGTGTCCAGGAAGAGGCTGCTGTGAGGGCCTCTGAGGGGAGAGGGAGGAGGCCCATCACGCTCCAGGGGCTGCCCTGGGACCTGGCCCGAGGGGCTGGGGCAGGGGGATCAGCAGCGGTAGAAGCCGAGGCCACAGGCTGAGCCTGAGTGGCAGGTGCTGGGGCGCCCTCCTGGCAGGTGAGAAGGGCTCCCATTAGCCTCAGGCCCACAGGACGGGCTCTGGGTGGGCACCGGGGCTGCGGGCACAGGAGGGCGGGACAGGCAGCTGGGCCTCAGTGCCCGCCCAGCGGGGTGCACGGAGCACGAGTTGCCAGACTTGCCCCTGGGAGCGGATCAGGGACACCCAGGGGCCTGCTCTCCGACTGGATGGGGGTCCCAGGCTGTGTGGGTGCCCAGGTCACAGCACACACACGGGGCCTCCCTGAGGGCTCTGAAGCAGGCACAGCTGGACTCGGGGCCCTGGGTCTGCCCTGCCCCTTCCAGGCCGCGGAGGCAGCCACCCCCTGAGCAGCCACCCGCTCAGGAAGGTCTGCTCAGGCTGAGACAGCACACTATGCTGTGGCCATGGGCGGTCTGACGGGCAGGTTCACAGGGTGAGGACAGAGTTTGCAGACACAGTCCCCTGGGGGCCTCACAGCCCGATTCTGACCAACAAGCAAAGGCACAGCCACCTTATCAGAGGATGGGGCTGCCCCGGGCCCCACTGCAGAGGGACCGCGGGTTTTTGTCTCACTTCCCCACAGGCCTGGGCACTGTGCGAGCATCGAGATTGTCGTCCTAGGACTGGCAGTGATAGTGAGCCTCATCCTCAGCCTGCAGCCCCGTGATGGTCACGGTGCCTGAGCTGCCAGACTTAGAGCCAGAGAATCAGTCTGGGACCCCTGAGGCTCTATCGCTATCATCATAGATGAGGAGTTTGGGGGCCTTTCCTGGGAGCTGCTGGTACCAGTGCACATAGTTATTATTCCCAATGTTGGAGCTGCTTCCACTGCAGGAGATGGTGACCCTCTGGCCCGGGCCCCCGACACTGAGGACGGCTGAGTCAGCACAGACTGGGCCCAGGATCCTGGAAGAGGGGGAGACACAGAGAGGTGAGTCTGGGTGTAGAGACAAGAGGAGGAAGCTGGGCCCATGTGTCTTCCCAAGGCCCCTTCCCCTGTCCCTTCTCCAGTCACCTGTGCAGTGAGCCAGGAGGGTGAGGAGGAGAGGGGCCCAGGCCATGGTGGAGGTCATCCCTGAGTCCTGCCTCCTGTGCCCACAGCTGAAGCAGAGCTCCCCACCTCTCTCCCTTCCCCTCTTCATAGTCTGAGGGAGGGAGGGCCCACTCATGCAAATGAGCCCCCATCTATCTGATCCCTCCCTGGGCCTGGGGCAGATGCCTCTGCCTGAGGATGGCCTTTGGTATGGGCAGGGGTGGGACTTGTGGGGCCCAGCTTTGGGGAGTCACAGCTGACAGCCCTGAGCAGATGGTCCTGCACTTTGTCAGGGGGCTGGTCCAGCTCTGATCACCCAGATCCCTCAGGAACAAACCCCCAGCGCCCTCTAGTGTCCAGGCCCAGACACACCATGTAGTGCCATGGGGACCAGAACCCATGAAACACCACCTCTGCCTTCCCACTCCTCTGTCCCCTGCCCCTGCCCTAGGCCCAGGCCAGGGGTCCCCTCTCCTGGCTTCCCCATCACCTCGGGCATCTTCAATCTCTACTCAGTGTCCTCAGGGGAGTCTGACCCGACTCCCTGGGCTGGTTAGGGGTCAGGACTCAAGTAGCATCTCCTGCACCAACTCTTAGACCCGTGCCAGGGCTCAGGTCAGGGCCAGAGCAGGGACCGCCCCTTGAAGGCATGTCCCTTTCTGTGCAGGACGGGGGCTCTGTCTTGTATGGGATTCATTCCTGGTGGCTGGAGGCCTCCTTCCCATGGGTGCCAGGGGCTACGAGGAGAAAGGGGCCCTTCCCAGGTGCTGGGCAGGTGGTGGGGAGAAGCCTCGTGTGCTTTCCTAGTCCCTGGTCATGGGTAACTTCTACTTTCTGTCCACATTTCCTCCTCCTGAAACCATCGTTCTCCATGGACCTGTGGGCTGTGGTTCACTCCTAGGAGTCTGTCTTCAACTCACAGTCAGACGTTGGCATTCATCTGAGAGGGAAAAGGGAATACAGAGCAGAAAATTCTAGACAGGATTATAAATTCTGTGCTAGGGTTTTATTTTAAAACTTTACATATTAGTCACCAATCACCCAACTTCAAATTCATGTATGTTATCATATGGAAAAGTCACAAGAAGGCTGATGTAAAAATTCTAGATGATGCTTGTGGATGACAATGCTGGGTGGAGGTGTTGATGGAAAAGCATTGGAAACGCAATGCCTTCTGTTCTGGGTTGAAAAGGTGTGAACAGAGGTTTTTCTAACATCACTTCACATTTCAGGCGCGAGGTGGGAGCTGTACACTGTGATCTGGTGCTGTCGGTTGGAAATCCCGAGTAGGTGCCCTGTGAACCTCCTGAGGAGTTTCTAGGAGCTTCCATCCCTCCCAGGAACAGAAGCACTGGCCAGAGACACTGGAGAGCGCCTTGTCGCCAGCAGACATGCAACTTCAAACCACGGGGTGACCAGTGAGGAAGCAGAGAGCCCGGCTTCCGATGGTCACAAGGTCGATGGGCCTCTCAACCTCTGGACCACAGAGTCAGGCAGTTTTCACTGACAGTCAATGGAGCTGGAGGAGAATTACATCGTTACCATGAGGTGGGGGAGGGTCTGGGACAGGAGGAACCTAACAGAGCAGGAGAAGGTGCTTCCTGTCCTTTGAAGATCTGGGTATGAAAAAGCTCCAACCAGCCTTTCCTCTGTTTTTCACAGATCTGTGTACTGATCTCAGCGAGGAAGGGAGAGGGAGAGAGAGAGAGACACCATCGATGAGAGAGAATCATGGATCAGCTGACACTTGCACACGCCCACTGGAAATGGAGCCCCCAACCAGGACGTGTGTCCTGCCTGACCAGGAATTGAACGGTGACCTCCTGGTTCATAGGTCGATGCTCAACCACTGGGGCACACCGGCCGGGCTTCATCGCCTTTTTCAATCGGGCCCCTTATTGGAGGACATCCCCGCCACTCACAGCTATCACAGACCTCCAGCACAGCCTCCTGGCTGCCCTCAGTCTAGGGGGTTAATACAGCTCCTACAGACTTCCAAGCGCTGGCTGTTCTGTGGACAGAAGATTCAGATTCATTCTTACAATTTTATTTCATTTTTAATTGGGATGTAATTGACATTGTATTAGTGTCAGGTGCACAACATAATGACTCTGTGTTGGTGTACATGCAAAGCCACCTCCAGGATACGTCTCCCTGACCTCTGCCATCATACGTGGCTGCAAGCTTGGCTCTGTCTTGTGCTGAGGACACGTACGATCCAGTCTTTCAGCTGCTTTCCCAGACACAATAGGGCAGCGCTCCCTGCCAGGTCCCTGTGCCGCCCATCCTCCCCAGAGCCAGGTGGTCACACCTGGGAGTTTCTACTCCTGGACCCCTCCCCCCACTTGGACACCCCCTTATTCGCCCACCATGGCAAACCCCAATCTGTTATAGTTTGATCGCTGTGAATTGCCAATTCTTGCGCTTAAAATCACAAAGCAAATCTAAACCAGTCGCGCTGGTTAAAGGGGAGTAAATCATAATGGAGTGGGAACAGGGCCAGTGGCCCTTCCAGCACAGAGCACAGTGCACAGCCCCAGGCAGGGGCAAGGCCTGAACCAGCTGTCACTCATCTAGGCTTCACAGGACAAGGGAGTCCAGCTCCAGAGGACGGACCTGGCTCCCGAGGGTGGGGAGAAGCCTTTATTTCCTTCAGGACCCTGAGCCTTGAAAAGCGCTGCTCTGAGTGACATGGAGGTTATGGGGAGGCAGGACCGTTCACTCCCAGGCAGGGTCCCCACATGAACCTGAATCCAGGGCATCATCGAGAGAATAAGCAGAAGCTACAGGTCACAGGCTGAGCCGAGAAGGCAGCTGCTGGAGAGCTCACCCCCTTGCAGACAAGAGGGGTTTTTGTCTCACTTCCCCACAGGCCTGCAGCACTGTGGGACCGCTGATACTGCTATCCCATGCTGAGCAGTAATAATCGGCCTCGTCCTCAGCCTGCAGCCCCGTGATGGTCAGGGTGCCTGAGCTGCCAGACTTGGAGCCAGAGAATCGATCTGGGACCCCTGAGGGTCGGTTGCTGTTACCATAGATGATGCGTTTGGGAGCCTTTCCTGGGAGCTGCTGGTACCAGTTGACATAGTTACCCCCTATGTTGGAGCTGCTTCCAGTGCAGGAGATGGTGACCCTCTGGCCTGGGGCCCCCGACACTGAGGACGGCTGAGTCAGCACAGGCTGGGCCCAGGATCCTGGAAGAGGGGGAGACACAGAGAAGGTGAGTCTGGGTGTAGAGACAAGAGGAGGAAGCTGGGCCCATGTGTCTTCCCAAGGCCCCTTCCCCTGTCCCTTCTCCAGTCACCTGTGCAGTGAGCCAGGAGGGTGAGGAGGAGAGGGGCCCAGGCCATGGTGGAGGTCATCCCTGAGTCCTGCCTCCTGTGCCCACAGCTGAAGCAGAGCTCCCCACCTCTCTCCCTTCCCCTCTTCATAGTCTGCGGGGGGGAGGGTCCTTTTATGCAAATGAGACCCCATCTATCTGATCCCTCCCTGGGCCTGGGGCAGGGCCCTCTGCTTGAGGATGGCCTGTGGTGTGGGCAGCGTGGGGCTTGATGGGGCCCAGGTTTGGGAGTCACAGCTGACAGCCCTGAGCAGATGGTCCTGGGCTTTGTCAGGGGGCTGGTCCAGCTCTGATCACCCCAGATCCCTCAGCAACAAGGTCCCAGCGCCCTCTAGTGTCCAGGCCAAGACACACCATGGAGTGACATGGGGACCAGAACCCATGAGAGACCACCTCTGCCTTCCCACTGCTCTGTCTCCTGCCCCTGCCCTAGGGCCAGGCCAGGGGTCCCCTCTCCTGGCCTCCCCATCACCTCGGGGCATCTTCAGTGTCTACTCAGCGTCCTCAGGTGGAGGCTGACCACAGCTCCCTGGGTTGGTCAGGGGTCAGGACTCAAGTGGCATCAGGGCTCAGGTCAGGGCCAGAGCAGGGACAGTCCCATGGGGGGCGTCCCCTTCTGTGCAGGAGTCGGGCTCTGTCCTGTATGGGATTCATTGCTGTTGGCTGGAGGCCTCCTTCCCGTGAATCCCAGGGGCCCCGAGGAGAAAGAGGCCCTTCCCTGGGGCTGGGCAGGTGGTGGGGAGAAGCCCTCGTGTGCCTTCCTAGTCCGTGGTCATGGGTAGCTTCTACTTTCAGCCCACATTTCCTCCTCCTGAAACCATTGTTCTCCATGAACCGTGGGCTGTGGTTCACTCCTAGGAGTCTGTCCTCAACTCACAGTCAGACGTTGGCATTTACCTGAGAGGAAAGGGGGACATGCAGGACGTGCTGAGCAGAAATGTGGTTAAAACTTCTAAATGCTGTGACAGGGCTTTACTTAAGCTTTACATATTAGTCACCAGTTAGCCAACATTAAATGCATGAATGGCCGGTCCAGCGTAGCTCAGTGGTTAAGCATCCACCTATGAACCAGGAGGTCAGGGTTCAATTCACGGTCAGGGCACATGCTCACATGGGGTCTCCATCCCCCACAAGAGGGATGTACACAAGAGGCAGCCGATCCATGATTCTCTCTCATAATTGATGTTTCTCTCTTTCTCCCTCTCCCTTCTTCTCTGAAATCATTAAAAAAATAATACATGTATGTTATCCTATCTAATAAAAGAGAATTGGCAAATTGACCATCACTCCAACACACAAGATGGCCGCCCCCATGTGGTTAAATATGGCTACCACATTATGGCCATCAAGGGAGGGCATTTGGGAGGCACCAGGCCTGCAAGGGAGGGCAGTTGTGGGAGATAAAGCCTGCAGGGGATCAAGCAGTTAGGGGTGAGCAGGCTGGCAGAGGAAGGAAGTTAGGGACGACAAGTCCTGCAGGGAAGGGCAGTTAGGGGCAAACAGGCTGGCAGGGGAGCAGTTAAGCATCAATCAGGCTGGCAGGGGAGTGGTTAGGGGGTGATCATTCTGGCAGGCAGAAGCGGTTAGGGGCTATCAGGAAGACAGGCAGGCGAGCAGTTGGGAACCAGCAGTTCTGGATTGTGAGAGGGATGTCCGACTGCCCGTTCATACCCAATCCTACCAAGATCAGGCCTAAACGGGCAGTCAGACATCCCTCAAGGGGTCCCAGATTGGAGAGGGTGCAGGCTGGGCTGAGGGACACACACCCCCCGGGCACGAATTTTGTGCACCGGTCCTCTAGTTGTATGTAAAAGTCACCTCTATAAGGTTGATTTAAAAATTTTAGGATGATGCATGTGGATGAAAACTGTGGGTAGAGGTTTTGATGGAAAAGCATTGGAAGTACAATGCCTTCTGCTCTGGGTTGAAAAGGTGTGAACAGACGTTTATCCAACATCACTTTCCATTTCAGGCGCGAGTTGGGAGCCGTACACTGTGATCTGTTCCCTGCTGGTTGGCAATCCCGAGTCGTTGCCGAGTGAACACCCCCGAGGAGTTTCTAGGAGATTCCATCCGTCCCAGGAAGAGACAGAGCTCCCAGGGCAGTGTGGTGTTGGGCGGGCAGAGCGACCGTCCCAGCCTCTGGTGTCCAGCATCCTCAGGACAGAACTAGCTCCCTCAGCCACCCCGTGGCCTACTGGTTCTGCTCCGGGGAGACCCCTAACACATACACAGCCTTTCCCGCAAAGTTTGCTTCTTCTCTGCTTCTTCTGGCCTTTGCACCGGCCTGCTCTGCGGAGCAATCTCTGATCAGGGGCAGCAAAGGGAAGCCTGTGCTCTGTGTCCCACAAAGTCCCTGCGGGGTCACAGTCTCCAGGAAGCCCTGCCTCCCTGTCCCTGCTCCATGCCCCCCAGGCTGGACCCCTGGTGCTTAATGGCATCTGAGCAGGAGGACAGCAGGCACCAGGCAGGGCTCCCTGCCTTCTGCCTCGTGGAGGGAGGAACTCTGTCCACTTTCATCCCACGGGCACAGGTGCCACAGCGGTGGGGTCCCCGGGTTCCGGAAGCTCAGGTCACAGGGCGGGCACACAGCCCCCTTCTTCCTGCCACTCACACTGCAGCCGTGACCCAGAGTGGCCCTGGTCCCGGCGTTTCCCAGGGGCATCAGGCTCATTGTCATCTCAGGAGAAACGGTGCAGGCCGCGGGGTCTGCTGTGATCACACATGGGTGAACGGGCAACATTTCCCACGAGTTTCTGTTGTTTTATTTCTGTTTTATTTGTCCTTAGGCTTCAGAAACGTGCACGGAGAAATGGCAGTGGGTTAATAGAGTGTGCGCACGTGCGAGCTATTGCTAACTGTCTACGGGGTCATGAAATGAGCAGGCTGCGGTTTTTGTCCCACTTGCCCGTCTGCGTGGGTCACCGTGGGGAGCGCCACAGTGCGAGGTCAGACAGTAATAGTCGGCCTCGTCCTCGGGCTGCTACCCCGCGATGAGCAGGAGCCCCCCATTGGCCGAGGCGTCTTTGGATCCAGAGAAGCAGCTGGGGACCCCGGAGCCCTGGTGCTTATCTGAGTCTGATTTATATTTCAGGAGATACTGGGGACGGCTCCCTGGCTTCTGCTTGAACCAGCGTATATGGCGGCTGCCAACATTGAAGCCACTGCTCAGGGTGCAGGTGAGTCTGGCTGTGACTCCCGGAGATGCAGAGAAGGAGGGCGGCTGAGTCAGCACAGGCTGGGAGAGGGACCCTGCAGACACAGACACTTGTCAGTGATGGGCAGGGACCAGGAGAAGTTCCCAAGAGACTGAGCAGGAAGGGAAGAAGCCTGGTCCCAGGCCTGTCCCTACCTGTGCAGTGAGCGAGGAGCACGAGGAGCAGAGGAGTCCAGGCCATGGTGCTCACATCCCTGGGCCCACAGTGGAGCTGGGTAGCCCAGGCCTCCTTTACCCCCCCCCCCCACCCTCTGCCAGAGGAGGGGCTGCCATACAAATGGGAGTCCTCCAGGGACTGCTCAGCCCCTCCCTGGACCCTGGACTCTGGGAGCTCAACTCATACCCCAGATTGAGGGGCATGGAGGTGGTCTCACCCCTTGGGGGACTCAGGTAGGAAGCGCCTGCTGAGAGAGCACAGAAGCTATTGCCCAGGGGGCACTGCCTGCAAAGACACAGCTGGTCCCCATCAGGGCGCTCAGGTCCCTGCCCCCAGGTCCGGGCTCCTGTGAGTAGAAGGTCCTCAGTGAGCAGCTGTGTGGGGGCCACTGGGCGATCCCACAGCACGCCCTGCTGGCCACAGGACACACTATGTCACCCTGGTCCAAAGCCCAGAGGCCCAGCTGGTGTCTGCTGCTCCCCAGGTCACTGTCCCTGTTCCCACTTCCTGGTCTCACTGGCACAGATGCAGGCGCTCGCAGCAGCGTCTCGCTCCTGGGCCCAGCCGTGGGAGGTGTCAGCAAGGACGTAACTGAGAGGTGATGGTCTAGGGACAGTTAGAAATGCTGCCTCACAGGGTCATAAAGAATAAGCTGTGCCCGTGCCCTCACTTGAGATGTTATGGTGCTGAGGGTGCTAAGGGTTGGGGATTGAGAAGGAACATGAGCTTGGGACACACCCTGGGCCTCATCCCTATTCACAGATGGGAGCGGGCTCCTGAAAAGCATGTCACTCATGAAGCCTGTCTCTGTGGATGCGCTCATCCCTCTAATGAAAGTGGTGTTGGCTGATAAAGCAGTGTCTTCTGGGCCGGGCCCTCCGTGGTGGGCGTGGCTTTGGGGAGAGCAATCTCTTCCTCATCCCCATGCAATTGCCACACAAAGAGCTGAGGACACTGTGTGTGTGTGTGTGGGTGGGACATCTGCAGGTCGATGGAGGGAAAAGCCACACAGGAACCATCAATGCCTGTTAGGGGGCATTTTGTGTGATCACCAGTCCGGCCCTTTAATAACACAGCCATGAGATGTGGGTTAGACCTGAGACCCAGCCTGCCTGTCCAGGCCCCTGGGTAAAACACTGGGAAAGCCCCGGAAGATCTTCCTTCTGGTTCAGGATGGATCCGCCTCAGAGGAGGGCCTGCACGCACCATAGTGTCCCACAGGCCCTCCCCGCCCAAGGCTGCAGAGGCCGCTCCTGATCTTGGGGGGAGGACAGTGACCTTCCCTCCTCCAGGGATTCAGCTCTGCTCAACTCTGTCTGTCCTGCTGCGGGGGAAGCTGCCAGAACCTGTGACCTCCTGCTTACCTGGGAGTGGGGTGGGAGGAGTGCCTGTAGATGAGCTACCAACTCATTTCTCTTGTGCTCACTTAACAAATACTCTGAACTGTGACGACGATGATGATGATAATGAACCTGGAGTCAGCTCCTCCTGGGGAGAGACTGGGAGCCCAGGAAGGGGCTCATCCCCGGGGGCTGTGCTGGGAGGAGGGCGGGGCCTGGGGCTGAGCTGGTCGGTGATGCTCAGCCTCATCCTCCAGCTGTGACCGGGGCCTCTGCTGTAGCTGACTTGGAGCCCAGAATGAGAACCAACTTTCCTTTCTTTTTTAAATATATTTTTATTGATGTCAGAGAGGAAGGAAGAGGTTGAGAGAGACATCAATGAGGAGAGAGGATCATTGACAGGCTGCCTCCTGCACTCCCCTCACTGCGCATGAGCAGAGCATCAAGCCTGCAACCTGGGCCTGTGCCCTGAGCCGGAACACAACCCTGACCTCCTGGTTCATAGGTCGACACTCAGCCACTGAGCCACGCGGGCTGCTCTGAGGACACCATGTCCTGAGGATGTGGCTGTGTCATTGGGTGCAGAGTGTTGATGAGATGTCACTGGTGCTGAGGGATCAAATGTCCCTTTCCACCCAGTGCAGAGGTCTTGCTGTGTGTCCTGGGCCCCGGTCCCTGGAGGAGGAGGAGGAGCAGGGGACATGCAGGGACCTGTGTGCACAGCAGGGTCCACGCTGCAGGGGGTGGGGCGGGCTGGGCGGGCTGCGCATGAGCAGAGCATCCAGGAGCCTTTCCCTGGGTCATGTTTAATCCTGAGGACAAGGGGACCCAGGACCTGGTGGGGACGACCTCAAACCCTGGTCCGTCAGCCCCAGAGCTCAGGCCTCGCCTGCATCATCCCATCCCACAGCCAGACGTGTCCGCGAGGAGCGCATGTGCATGTGGCCACAGAGAGGATGTTGTTATGTTTACATGTGACAGTTCCCGGCTGTCACACAGAATACACTTCATGGCTGCGTGTTGGTTTTTAATGCAGATTTCAGATTTGAGGTTCAGACCAGGATCCTGTCTCAGTCACTCCTCGACTTGGAGCTGATCTAGGCCTGAATGGATCTGATTCCACTTCCGCAAGTGTCTCCATGGGAACCGTTATCCCTGAGGAATGTTACTTGTGCTAACGTGACAAACATGACATGAGCCACAAATCAGTGGAAACGCTGACCTGATGTCAAAGCTGTGACACTGTCAGGACCATGGGTCCAAGGATAACCCGGTGCCGGATGGACACCTGTCAGCACAGTCAGGGCTGAGCCAGAACTGGGCAGAGCCGCCAGCAGGGGCCAAGGTCAGGCCAGGAGAGTGGAGAGGTTTTTGTCTCACTTCCCTGGGGGTCTGCAGCACCGTGTGAATCTTATAGCTGCCGTCCCATATGCTACAGTAATAGTCAGCCTCGTCCTCAGGCTGCAGCTCCGAGATGAGCAGGAGCCCCGCATTGGCCGAGGCATCTTTGGATCCAGAGAAGCGGCTGGGGACCCCGGAGCCCTGGTGCTTACTTGCGTCTGAGTAGTAATTCAGGAGATACCGGGGACGACTCCCTGGCTTCTGCTGGTGCCAGTATATAGTGTAGCTGCCAACATTGAAGCCACTGCTCAGGGTGCAAGTGAGTCTGGCTGTGGCTCCAGGAGATGCAGAGAGGGAGGGCGGCTGAGTCAGCACAGGCTGGGAGAGGGACCCTGCAGACACAGACACTTGTCAGTGATGGGCAGGGACCAGGGCAAGTTCCAGAGGACAATGAGCAGGAAGAGAAGAAGCATGGTCCCAGGCCTGTCCCTACCTGTGCAGTGAGCGAGGAGCGCGAGGAGCAGAGGAGTCCAGGCCATGGTGCTCACAGCCCTGAGCCCACAGTGGGGCTGGGCTGCCCAGGCCTCCTTTTGTCCCCACCTCTGCCTGAGGAGGGGCTGCCATGCAAATGGGAGGCCCTCCAGGGACTGCCCAGCCCCTCCCTGGGCCCTGGGGCTGGAGCTCATCTCACACCTCAGAATGAGGGGCATGGAGGTGGGCTCACCCCTTGGGTGGCCCTGGGAGGAAGCACCTGCTGAGACAGCTCAGAGGCTATTGCTCAGGGGGCACTGCCAGCAAAGACACAGCTGGTCCCCATCAGGGCGAACAGGGCCCAGCCCCCAATCCAGGCTGCTGTGAGTGCAAAGTCCTCAGTGAGCAACTGTGTGGGGGCCACAGGGCAATACCACATCTCCCCCTGCTGGTCATAGGACACAGTACATCGCCCTGGTCCAAAGCCCTGAGTCCCAGCTGGTGTCTGCTGCTCCCCAGGTCCCTGTCCATGTTCCCACTTCCTGGTCTGACTGACACAGGCTCTGGTGTTCACTGCAGCGTCTCACTCCTGGTCCCAGCCGTGAAAGGCACCAGCATGGACGGAAATAGCAGTTAATTTGGTTTCAGTTCCAGCGAAGATGCTGCCAAGGTCATGCACAGTGAGCTCTTGATGCAACATCACACGTGAGGAGGCGTCGATCTGGCTGGCAGGGCTCATAGGGGCTGTTCAGGTCAACGATGGAGGTGAGTTTTCCAGGAACACGCTCAGTGGGGTCTTCAAGGCCAGGTCAGCAGCCATTTTAACTGGGGCGAGGCCCCTACAGCCTGGGGAGACCTGGTGTAGTGAGTAAGTGGTGGAGAGGCAGGGCTTCGGGGGCGGCCCGTGGACCAGGGGAGCGGAGCGAGCTTGCTGACTGCAGACAGTGACCTGATGTTGTTCTGTGTGGAGCTCCCTGTACCTGTGTCACATGCTCCATGTCAGGGTTGTGACTCAGGAGTCCTGAAACAGGGTTCTGTGTTAAACAAACAAAAGGATCCCTGTACTCCCTTCCTCCTTGTCTTGGTGTAGTGACTCTCCCAACCCAGAGGCCAGGAGGACACCCCAGCTGTGAGGACACTCTAGGCAGAACCGAGGGCAGACCCACAGCACCACCTGCTGGTCACGTGCCCTCTCGCAGTCTCCTCCAGGACACTGAGGCTAAATGCCCAGAAATCCTTCACTCGCACAGATCAGTGCAGAATGCTCTTGGGTGTGATTGAAACAATATGTTCACGTTATCTGTGCTGGTGGAGGCTCACACAGAGAGGGGGAAGTCCTCAAGAAATAAACACTCTTTTGAGTATAACAACCTCTGACATAAAGGAGTCACTACATCCCGATCTAGGACGCTGGGGAGCTGGTCTCCTCTCATAAGAGGCCTTTAAAGTCCATGTAGAGACGTAAGCCACAGGGTTCTCTCTGCGGAGTCTCTGCAGAAGAAGTCCAAATGGGACGTGAGGGTTCTCCAGCCAGGAGGGCAACTGGGGGCTGGGGAGCAGGAGGGATGGGAAGAGCAGCACAGGAGGGAAGGAGCCATGGGGGCGTCTGAACATCCTGCTCACGGGTACACCAGGGGCTGGAAAAACCACACGGGGCAAAGGACGTGCAGCCAGACCGGGACTGAAACTCGGTAATGTGGTGATTCAGCTCGAGAAGTCTGATCACCGGATATCATGGAGCCTGGCAAGATGGCTTCTCCCAGGAGCATGCCAGAAGATGCACAGATAATGGCACAAAACCTGAAGGGTATAGGCATCACAGAAGAGGAGCCGAGAGCTACAAATCAGATGTTGGAGTTTGCCCTCCGCTAGGTGACCGCAATTCTAGATGATTCAAACATTTATTCAGCCACGCTGAGAAAGCTGCTGTTGATGCAGATGATGTGAGACGGACAATCCAGATCGTGCTGACCACTCTTTCACCTCTCTTCCCCCAGAGATCTTCAGTTAGATATTGCAAGGCAAAGAAATCAAACCCCATTGCCACTGATCAAGCCATATTCAGGTCCTAGATTGCCACCTGATAGATACTGCTTGATTACTCCATACTATAGACATAAATCTTCACAAAAAAAGGCATCTGCTTCTGCGGGAAGAATAACGGTTGCACGGCTCAGTGTTGGTTCAGTTACTAGAAGACCACGTCTCCCACACGTGGCACACCAACTCCACAAACCATGTAGATTCAACTAACGTAGGGTCTCCAATGTCCCTCCCAGGGCAAAGGTCTACAGGACAGATGCCCACGTCACACGCCCCAGCTGTAAAGCATCACCTCCTGCAACATCATGTGTTCGAAGGCTCTGATTAATCCATCAGGAATTGGGTCCAACAACATTCTTATTACCACTAACATGCTGTCACCACAAAATGCTGCCAGTGAGTCAACAAATGCATTGAAAAGAACACGTGAGGATGATGATGATGATGATGATGGACAACTGTGATAATCTGTAACTTAGCCTTGATGCCTGTAACATGTACACGTGATTTTGAATCCACTGTACTGAGATTAAACATGCATGCCAGATGTTTTCAAATTCTGTTTTCCAAAACTTTGTATGTAATGAGAAAATATAGTTTTTACTTGAGATGTTGTCTTTTCTTTACTAGAAATGGTAATGATTTTTCATCAGCCTTGAAGAAATACAATGGTCATTGATTAAAGAAGAAGAAGAAGAAGAAGAAGAAGAAGAAGGACAACAACAACAACAAGAAAAAGAACAACAAGAAGAAGAACAACAAGAAGAAGAAGCACCAGCAGCCATGCGGTGGGAAAGAACAATGGAGGAGGGAGAAGAGGAGGCAGAGCTGCATGCAGCTGCCTCAGAGGAGACTCTCCAGGAATCTGGGCCAGAAAACACTCCGAGGCGGGAAGGAGGAAGGACATGGAGTCACCGGGAGGGTCTGGGGGAATGAGGAGTCAGATGGGAACTTCTTCAGTCCTAAGTATCAGCTCTGACATGGTTTCTCCCTTAACAAGGAGGTGACGACCTGGAAGACAGTTAGAAATGCTGCCTCACACGTTCATACAAAGGAAGCTGGGACCGAGCCTTCACGTGAGATGTTATGGTGCTGAGAGTCCTAAGGGTGTTGGGGATTGAGAAGTCCCCAGCAGGGTTCTGGTCAGGCCAGGCGAGCGGTGAGGAGGTTTTTGTCTCACTTCCCTGTGGGTCTGGGCCACCGTGTGAATCTTATAGCTGTTGTCCCATATGTGACAGTAATAGTCAGCCTCGTCCTCAGGCTGCAGTCCCGAGATGAGCAGGAGCCCCGCATTGGCCAAGGCGTCTTTGGATCCAGAGAAGCGGCTGGGGACCCCGGAGCCCTGTTTTTTATCTGAGTCTGATTTATACCATAAGAGATACCGGAGAGGGCTCCCTGGCTTCTGTTGGTACCATTATATAGTGTAGCTGCCAACATTGTAGCAACTGCTCAGGGTGCAGGTGAGTCTGGCTATGGCTCCCGGAGATTCAGAGAGGGAGGGAGGCTGAGTCAGCACAGGCTGGGAGAGGGACCCTGCAGACACAGACATTTGTCAGTGATGGGCAGGAACCAGGGGAAGTTCCCAGGCGACTGAGCAGGAAGGGAAGAAGCCTGGTCCCAGGCCTGTCCCTACCTGTGCAGTGAGCGAGGAGCGCGAGGAGCAGAGGAGTCCAGGCCATGGTGCTCACAGCCCTGAGCCCACAGTGGGGCTGGGCTGCCCAGGCCTCCTTTTCTCCCCACCCTCTGCCAGAGGAGGGGCTGCCATGCAAATGGGAGTGCCTCCAGGGAGTGCCCAGCCCCTCCCTGGGCCCTGGGACTGGAGCTCAGCTCACACACCACTGAGGGGCATGGAGGGGAGTTCACCCCTTGCGGGGCGCTGGGAGGAAGCACCTGCTAAGACAGCACAGAGGCTATTGCTCAGGGGCCGCTGCCTGCAAAGACACAGCTGGTCCTGAACAAGGCCCACATGGCCCAGGCCCCAATCGAGGCTCCTGTGAATGGAAAGTCCTCAGTGAGCCCAGTGTGGGGCCACAGGGCATTTCCACAGCGCCCCCTGCTGGCCATAGGACACACTACATCGCCCTGGACCAAATCCCTGAGGCCCAGCTGGTGTCTGCTGCCCCCAGGTCACTATCCATGTTCCACTTCCTGGTATGACTGACACAGATGCTGGCGTTCACTGCACCGTCTCACTCCTGGGCCCAACCGTGGGAGGTGCCAGCAAGGACGTAACTGAGAGGAAATGGTCTGGGGAGAGTTAGAAATGCTGCCTCACACGATCATGAAGAGTAAGCTGTGACCCAGCCTTAACGTGAGATGTTATGATGCTGAGGGTCCTAAGGGGTTGGGGATTGAGAAGGGACATGAGCTTGGGACACACCCTGGGCCTCATCCCTATTCACAGCTGGGAGCGGGCTCCTGATACGCATGTCACTCCTCAAGCCTGTCTCTGTGGATGCCCTCGTCCCTCTCATGAAGGGGGTGTTGGCTGATAACGCAGTGTCTTCTGGGCCAGGCCCTTTGTGATGTGGTGGGCGTGGCTTTGGGGAGAGCAATCTCTTCCTCATCCCCATGCAATTGCCACACAAAGAGCTGAGGACACTGAGTGGGTGTGTGGGTGGGACATCGGCAGATCGATGGAGGGAAAAGCCACACAGGAACCATCAATGCCTATGTGGGGCATTTTGTGTGATCACCAGTCTGGCCCTTTAAGAACACAGCCATGGGATGAGAATTAGACCTGAGACCCAGCCTTCCTGTCCAGGACCCTGGGGAAAATCTTGGTGAAGCCCCGGAAGACCTTCCTTCTGGTTCCAGAATTGACCCGCGTCAGAGCAGGGCCTGCAGGCAACATAGTGTCCCACAGGCCCTCCCCTCCCAAGGCTGCAGAGGCCGCTCCTGACCTTGGGGTGAGGACAGTGACCTTCCCTCCTCAAGGGACTCAGCTGTGCACAACTCTGTCTGTCCTGCCCCTGCGGAAGCTGCCAGAACCCGTGACCTCCTGCTGACCCGGGAGTGTGGTATGAGGACTGCCAGGACATGAGCTACCAACTCATTTCTCTTGTGCTCACTTAACAAACACTCTGAACTGTGACGATGATGATGATGATAATTCATCCTGCAGTCACCTCCTCCTGGGGAGAGACTGGGAGCCCAGGAAGGGGCTCATCCCTGGGCCTGTGCTGGGAGGAGGGAAGGGCCTGGGGCTGGGCTGGTCAGTGATGCTCAAACTCGTCCTCCAGCTGTGACCGGGGCCTCTGCTATAGCTCAAATGGAGCCCAGAATGAGAACCAATATTCCTTTCTTTTTTAAATATATTTTTATTGATATCAGAAAGGAAGGAAGAAGTCGAGAGAGACATCAATGATGAGAGAGGATCATTGACAGGCTGCCTCCTGCACGCCCCGCACTGGGGATCAAGCCCGCACCTGGGCCTGGGCCCTGACCTGGAACACAACCCTGACCTCCTGGTTCATAGGTCGATGCTCAACCATGAGCCACCCACGCTGGGCTGAGGACCCCATGTCCTGAGGATGTGGCTGTGTCATTGGGTGCAGAGTGTTGATGAGATGTCACTGGTGCTGAGGGATCAAATGTCCCTTTCCACCCAGTGCAGGGGCCTTGCTTTGTGTCCTGGGTCCCAGTCTCTGGAGGAAGAGGAGGAGCAGGGAACATGCAGGGACCCGTGTGCACAGCAGGGCACGGAGAGGGCTGAGTGGGCTGCGCATGAGCAGAGCATCCGGGAGCCTTTCCCTGGGTCGTGTTAAATCCTGAGGACAGGGGGGACCCAGGACCTGGTGGGGACGAGCTGACACCCTGGTCCTTCGGCCCCGGAGCTCAGGCCTCGCCTCCATCATCCCATCCCACAGCCAGACGTGTCCGCAAGGAGCTCATGTGCATGTGGCCACAGAGAGGATGTTGTTATGTTTACATGTGACAGTTCCCTGCTGTCACACAGAATACACTTCATGGCTGCATGTTGGTTTTAATGAAGATTTCAGATTTGAGCTCAGACCGGGATCCTGTCTCAGTCACTCCTCGACTCGGAACTGAGCTTGGCCTGAATGGATCTGATTCCACCTCCTCAAGTGTCTCCATGGGAACCGCTATGCTGGGGAATGTCACTGAAAGGGCAGAGCAGGACGGACTCCATATTGTACTGTGTCCTCCGTCTTGTGTAACTGTTACAGAGAACCAGACAAATCAAACAATGCCCGAGAGCTTGGGGTGACACTGTTTGCCGCGGCGGCTTGGAGAAAGGGAATTCAAATTCTAAGCCAGGCTACAAGCAGGACTTCCCTTCTTATTGAAGAGCCAGCCCTTCGTGCACTGAGTGGCTATCTTGCTGCTGGCCTTGAAAACAACACAGCTCTATCCAATTTAAAATGTTCTCCTGGCATGGGCATATCTAGTTGCTGGCCTCCCAGGTCAGACAGCGAGGTTTATCTTCCTCATTGTTCAGGCAGGCTGAAGCAGGCTGGAGAGAAAATTTCTTTCTTAGTCTGGGAAAGACTGCGGAGATTTCTAGGAAGAACCACGGACTGTACTGGTCACTTAGCCCACCCCTCAATCAGCCAATGGGAATGCAAGGGGAATTAACCCAACACAAAAAAAATATATGCTGACCACATCCTGTCTTTGTATAACCAGACCCTAGCCCTCACCAATCGGAATCGGCCAACTCAGTGGTCCGAGCACCACCCCACCACCCGACCTGACCAGTCCTATAAAATTATTGTGCTTTTGAAACTCTGGGCTCTCTTGCATCCTACCACTGCGCCGGTGCGGGCTGAGAGACCAAGCCCGAGCTTGGATAAAGGCTCTTTGCTTTGGCGTCAGACTCAGCTCCCTGGTGGTCTTTGGGGATCTTGAAATCTGGGCATAACATTACCTGTGAGAACGTGAGCATGGCAGACATGACATGACCAACAAATAAAAGGGAAATGCTGTCCTGACGTCAAAGCTGAGACACTGTCAGGACCACGGGTCCAAGGACAACGAGGTGCCAGATGGACACCTGTCAGCACAGTCAGGGCTGAGCCTGAACTGGGCAGAGCCACCAGCAGGGGCCAAGGTCAGGCCAGGAGAGCAGAGAGGAGGTTTTTGTCTCACTTCCTAGTGGGTCTGGACCACTGTGTGAGTCTTAGAGCTCTCGTCCCATATGCGACAGTAATAGTCAGCCTCATCCTCAAGCTGCAGCCCTGAGATGAGTAGGAGCCCCCCATTGCCCAAGTAGTCTTTGGATCCAGAGAAACGGCTGGGGACCCCGGAGCCCTGGCCCTTATCTGAGTCTGATTTAAACCTCAGGAGATACTGGGGTGGGCTCCCTGGCTTCTGCTGGTACCAGTATATAGTGTAGCTGCCAACGTTGAAGCCACTGCTCAGGGTGCAGGTGACTCCAGCTGTGGCTCCCGGAGATGCAGAGACAGAGGGCGGCTGAGTCAGCACAGGCTGGGAGAGGGACCCTGCAGACACAGACACTTCTCAGTGATGGGCAGGGACCGGGGCAAGTTCCCAGGAGACTGAGCAGGAAGGGAAGAAGCCTGGTCCCAGGCCTGTCCCTACCTGTGCAGTGAGCGAGGAGCGCGAGGAGCAGAGGAGTCCAGGCCATGGTGCTCACAGCCCTGAGCCCACAGTGTGGCTGGGCTGCCCAGGCCTCCTTTTCTCCCCACCCTCTGCCAGAGGAGGGGCTGCCATGCAAATGGGAGTGCCTCCAGGGACTGCCCAGTCCCTTCCTAGGCCCTGGGGTTGGAGCTCAGCTCACACCCCCAGACTGTGGAGCATGGAGGTGGGTCACCAGTTGGGGAGCCCTGGGAGGAAGCACCTGCTGAGACCACACACAGGTGCCTTCTCAGGGGGCACTGCCAGGCCACCAAGGACAGCAGGGAGCCCACAGTGCAGATGCCTGTGTGGGAAGGTCTCAGGGAACAGCTGTGTGCTGATCACCTGCAGTCTCACAGCGCCCCCTGCGGTGGAGAGGACACACACTCCCCTGCCCCAAAGCCCTGACAGCCCAGCTGGCTGTGGGCTCCCCAGGTCTCTGTCCCTCTTCCCACGCCCACGGTCTGAGCCCAGACAGTGCGATTTCATTCTCTGTATTGATCACCGGAGCAGGTCACTCTCAGGTCTGCATCTGTGTGATGTGCTTAGACATTCACAAACGACACAGTAATGTGGTTTCTCTTCCAGGAAAGATGCTGCCCAGATAAACACACAGTGAGCCTCTGTCCAACGTCACAGGTGAGGGAGCTGCTCAGGTGTGATGAGCTCCTGGGGGCTGTGCAGGTCAAGAAGGGAGAGAGGAATTTTCCAGAAATACCCTCAGGGTCGTATTCAAAGGAGGACCATTCAGCAAACATTCAAACCCTGTGAGGCATTTCAGTTTTCCATGGAGATCTGACTGGAATTAGTGATTCATTACAAAACCATAAAAGGCTTCATCAGTTTCACAGTTACCTGTGGAGCCTGCAGCACGTGGGTTTTTAAATTGTAGGACACGCCTTTGTATTCCAACATTTGTATGTTCTGCTTTCTGTGTACCAATGTTGTCTCCGGGTCCTAACACTTGCTTATGTTTCAAAAATTCGCTGCCTGTGCTTCCTACTCATTTCCTCATTTCAGGCAGAAGCTAAACGGGATGGGGATGAGCTGGCAGGTGCGGGGACTGACACTCTCCCCCACACGTACACGCATCCCACAGCCGCAGGTGAGCTCCTGAGGTAGGAGCAGGGCATTTCCCAAGACCAGGCGCAGACACTGTGGCCATCACCCCGCATGGCTCAGGGTCCCCGGGAGGAGCAGGCTGGGAGCTCCCAGGAGCAGGTGAGCATCAGAGCTCAGCACTGAGGGGCGTGGACAGTGGCTGTTCCTAGAGACCCAGTGGGCGCTGCAGCGTGAGACCCCAGGGCCCACGCAGCAGGGACAGAGGGAGCTCTCCATGCACAAAGGCCTCAGCCGCTCCTACTGAGCATGGGGAGGAGGGGGCACAGCAGGGGGAACAGCAGAAGTAGAAGCAGAGGCCACAGGCTGAGCCTTAGGGGCAGGTGCTGGGGCGCCCCTCCTGGCAGGTGAGAAGGGCTTCCTGTGGCCTCAGTCCCACAGGACACGATCTGGGGCTGCAGGCACAGGAGGGCGGGACAGGAAGCCTGGACCTCAGTGCCCGCCCAGCGGGGTGCATGGGCCCGACTTGCCCCAGGGAGCGGATCAGGGACAGCCAGGCTCCTGCTCTCTGGCTGGATGGGGGTCCCAGGCTGTGTGGATGCCCAGGTCCCAGCACACACACGGGGCCTCCCTGAGGGGCTCTGACGCAGGCACAGCTGGACTCGAGGCCCTGGGTCTGCCCTGCCCCATCCTGGCAGCCCAGGAGGCCGCCCCCTGACGCTCAGGAAGGTCTGCACAGGCTGAGACAGCACACTGTGCTGTGGCCACGGGCGGCCTGACGGCAGGTTCACAGGGTGAGGACAGAGTTTGCAGACACAGTCCCCTGGGACCCTCCCAGCCGGATTCTGACCAACAAGCAAAGGCACAGCCACCTTATCAGAGGATGGGCCTGCCCCGAGCCCCACTGCAGAGGGACCGTGGGTTTTTGTCTCACTTCCCCACAGGCCTGGGCACTGTGCGAGCATCGAGATTGTCGTCATAGGACTGGCAGTGAGAGTCGGCCTCGTCCTCAGCCTGCAGCCCCGTGATGGTCAGGGTGCCTGAGCTGCCAGACTTGGAGCCAGAGAATCGGTCCGGGACTCCTGAGGCTCTATCGCTATCCTCATAGATGAGGAGTTTGGGGGCTTTTCCTGGGAGCTGCTGGTACCAGTGCACATAGTTATTATTCCCAATGTTGGAGCTGCTTCCAGTGCAGGAGATGGTGACCCTCTGGCCCGGGGCCCCCGACACTGAGGACGGCTGAGTCAGCACAGGCTGAGCCCAGGATCCTGGAAGAGGGGGAGACACAGAGAGGGTGAGTCTGGGTCTAGAGACAAGAGGAGGCAGCAGGGCCCATGTGTCTTGCCAAGGCCCCTTCCCCTGTCCCTTCTCCAGTCACCTGTGCAGTGAGCCAGGAGGGTGAGGAGGAGAGGGGCCCAGGCCATGGTGGACGTCATCCCTGAGTCCTGCCTCCTGTGCCCACAGCTGATGCAGAGCTCCCCACCTCTGTCCCTTCCCTCTTCATAGTCTGCGGGAGGGAGGGCCCACTCATGCAAATGAGCCCCCAGGTATCTGATCCCTCCCTGGGCCTTGGGTCATGTCCCTCTGCAGGAGGATGGCCATTGGTATGGGGAGAGGTGGGGCCAGTGGGGCCCAGGTTTGGGAAGTCACAGCTGACAGCCCTGAGAAGATGGTCCTGCACTTTGTCAGGGGATTGGTCCAACTCTGATCACCCCAGCTCCCTGAGGAATGAACCCTCAGGGCCCTCTAGTTTCCAGGCCCAGACACACCACTGAGTGACATTGGGGACCAGAGTCCATGAGAGACCACCTCTGCCTTCCCACTTCTCTGTCCACTGCCCCTGCCCTAGGGCCAGGCCAGGGGCTCCCTCTTGTGGCCTCCTCTTCACCTCGGGGCATCTTCAGTCTCTACTCAGCGTCCTTAGGGGGAGGTTGACCCAACTCCCTGGGCTGCTCAGGGGTCAGGACTCAAGTAACGTCAGGGGTTCAGGCAGGGCCAGAGCAGGGACAGCCCCGTGGAGGCCCATCCCCTTCTGTGTAGGACACAGGTTCTTTCCTCTCTGGTGGCTGGAGGCCTCCTTTTCTGTGGCTTCCCAGCCGAACTGAGGAGCAAGGCACCCTTCCCTGGGGCTGGGTAGGTGGTGGGGAGAAGCCCTCGTGTGCCTTCCTAGTCCGTGGTCATGGGTACCTTCTATTTTCTGTCCACATTTCCTCCTCCTGAAACCATCGTTCTCCATGGACCGTGGGCTGTGGTTCACTCCTAGGCGTCGGGCCTCAACTCACAGGCAGACGTTGGCATTTACCTGAGAGGAAAGGGGGACATGCAGGACGTGCTGAGCAGAAATGTGGTTAAAACTTCTAATTGCTGTGACAGGGCTTTGTTTAAACTTTACATATTAGTCACCAGTTAGCCAATGTTAAATGCATGTATGGCCCCGCCAGCGAAGCTCAGTGGTTGAGCATCCACCTATGAACCAGGAGGTCAGGGTTCAATTCCCGGTCAGGGCACATGCCCACGTGGGAGGCTTCATTCCCCACAAGAGATGTGTACTCAAGAGGCAGCCGATCCATGATTCTCTCTCATCATTAATGTTTCTCTCTTTCTCACTCTCCCTTCTTCTCTGAAATCATTAAAAAAATTAATACATGTATATTATCCTATCTAATAAAAGAGTAATTGGCAAATTGACCATCACTCCAACACACAAGATGGCTGCACCCATGTGGTTAAAGATGGCTGCCACAAGATTGCCAGCAAAGGAGGGCAGTTGGGAGGAACCGGGCCTGCAAGGGAGGTCAGTTGGGTGCGATCAAGCCTGCAGTGGAGGGCAGTTAGGGGTGACCAGACTGGCACACGAAGGAAGTTGGGGCTACCAGTCCTGCAGGGAAGAGCAGCTGCGGGGACCCAGGCCTGCAGGGGAGAACAGATGAGAGGGGGAGTCCCAGGCCTTCAGGGGAGGGCAGTTAGGGGCAAACAGGCTGGCAGGGGAGCAGTTAGGCATCAATCAGGCTGGCAGGGGAGTGGTTCCGGGGTGATCATTCTGGCAGGCAGAAGCAGTTAGGGGCAATCAGGAAGGCAGGCAGGCTAGCAGTTGGGAGCCAGCAGTCTGGATTGTGTGAGGGCTGTCTGCCCGTTTATACCTGATCCTACCAGGATCAGTCTTAAACGGGCAGTCAGACATCCCTTAAGGCATCCCAGATTGGAGAGGGTGCAGGCTGGACTGAGGGACATACACACCTGTGCACGAATTTTGTGCACCGGGCCTCTAGTTGTATATAAAAGTCACCTCTATAAGGTTGATTTAAAAATTCTAGGATGATACATGTGGATGAAAACTGTGGGTGGAGGTTTTGATGGAAAAGCATTGGAAATACAATGCCTTCTGCTCTGGGTTGAAAAGGTGTGAATAGATATTTTTCTAACATCACTTTCCATTTCAGGCACCAGGTGGGAGCCATACACTGTGATCTGGTCCCTGCCGGTTAGCAATCCCAAGTCACTGCCCAGTGACCCCCGAGGAGTTTCTAGGAGCTTCCATCCGTCCCAAGAACAGACAGAGCTCCCAGGACAGAGTGGTGTTGGACAAGCACAGAGACCGTCCCTGCCCCTGGTGTCCAGTATCCTCAGGACAGAACTAGCTCCCTCAGCCACCCAGTGGCCCACTGGTTCTGCTCTGGGGAGACCCCTAACACATACACAGCCTTTCCCGGAAAGTTTGCTTCTTCTCTGCTTCTTCTGGCATTTGCACCGGCCTGCTCTGCGGAACAATCTCTGATAAGGGGAAGCAAAGGGAAGCCTGTGCTGGGTGCCCACAAAGTCCCTGTGGGGGCACAGTCCCCAGGAAGCCATGCGTCCTTGGCCCTGCTCCATGCCCCCCAGGCTGGACCCCTGGTGCTTAATGGAGTCTGAGCAGGAGGACAGCAGGCACCGGGCAGGGCTCCCTGGCTTCTGCCTCGTGGAGGTAGGAACTCTGTCCACTTTCATCCCACAGGCACACACGCCACAGCGGTGGGGTCCCCAGGTTCCGGAAGCTCAGGGCACAGGGCGGGCACACAGCCCCCTTCTTCCTGCTACTCACACCGCAGCCGTGACCCAGAGGGGCCCTGGTCCCGGCGTTTCCCAGGGGCATCAGGCTCATTGTCATCTCAGGAGAAACGGTGCAGGCCGCGGGGTCTGCTGTGATCACACATGGGTGAACGGGCAACCTTTCCCACCAGTTTGTGTTGTTTTATTTCTGTTTCATTTGTCCTTAGGCTTCAGAAACGTGCACGGAGAAATGGCAGTGGGTTAATAGAGTGTGCGCACGTGCGAGATATTGCTAACTGTCTACGGGGTCACGAAACCAGCAGGCTGAGGTATTTATCCCACTCCCCGTCCGCGTGGGTCACCGTGGGAAGCGCAGTCGTGTGAGGTCAGACAGTAATAGTCGGCCTCTTCCTCTGGCTGCAGCCCCGCGATGAGCAGGAGCCCCGCATTGGCCGAGGCTTCTTTGGATCCAGAGAAGTGGCTGGGGACCCCGGAGCCCTGGTGCTTATCTGAGTCTGAGTAGAATCTCAGGAGATACCGGGGAGGGCTCCCTGGCTTCTGCTGGAACCAGCGTATATGCCTGCTGCCAACATTGAAGCCACTGCTCAGGGTGCAGGTGACTCTGGCTGTGACTCCTGGAGATGCAGAGAGGGAGGGCGGTTGAGTCAGCATAGGCTGGGAGAGGGACCCTGCAGACACAGACACTTGTCAGGGATGGGCAGGGACCAGGGGAGGTTCCCAAGAGACTGAGCAGGAAGCGGAGAAGCCTGATCCCAGGCCTGTCCCTACCTGTGCAGTGAGCGAGGAGCGCGAGGAGCAGAGGAGTCCAGGCCATGGTGCTCACAGCTCTGAGCCCACAGTGGGACTGGGCTGCCCAGGCCTCCTTTTCTCCCCCACCCTCTGCCAGAGGAGGGGCTACATGCAAATGGGCTCCCTCCAGGAACTGCCCAGCCCCTCCCTGGGCCCTGGGGCAGGAGCTCAGCTCACACCCCAGACTGAGGGCCATGGAGGTGGGCTCACCCATTGGTGGGGCCTTGGGAGGAAGCACCAATTGAACCCACACACAAGTCCCTGCTCAGGGACTCTGTCAGGCCAGAGAGGTCACAGCTGCTGAGTCCCCTTCAGGCAGCACAGGGCTCCCCTCTGAATTAATGGTCGTCCCTCAGCTGCAGTGTAAGGCCCACACACCAGGCCCCCAGCGCGCCCTGCTGGCCACAGACCAACAGCTTCAGGTCCCTCTGCTCATGTGTGTGTGGGCTCTTCGAGCTGTTGTCACCCTGAGACACTGTGGTGGGGACTGCAGTGTTCAGTCCCAGGGTCCTCTTCTGTGAAGGTCAAAGTGCACAAAGATGACACAATGACTGGGTGTCACTTTCAATGAAGCTGGTGCCCAGCTAATGCACAGGGAGCTTCGGGCCCAACAGCACAGGGTAAGGGGCCGTGGGGCCGGTGTGAAGGGCTCATAGGGCTGCTCACTGAGTTAGGAGTCCGGTGCTGTGGCATGAGAGGCGTCTGTCCCCTTTCGTCCTTGCAGACATGGGACCCTCAGCCGCGGGGCCTTCGGGCCTCAGGAAGCACAGGGCAGAGTGAGCACCAGCCCCCTGTGTCTGCGCTGACACCAGACCCTGCCCCCAGCTCCTTGCGGCCCCAGATCCTCCCTGGGGGTGGCCAGGAGACTGGGTACATTTACAGGAAAAGGGCCACTGCGCTGACTTCACTAATGTGAGTGAAATGTGTGTGTGTTGGTGGGGGAGGACTTGATCCTGATATTCTTAGAGAAAAGTTTTCTCAGGAAGAAGGAAATAACTGGCCTGCATCCCGATGATGGCAGGTGGGGCCTCGGGGACAAAGGAGGACGAAACAGTTATGTCAGTAGCTCCCTTCCTCCTTGTCTTGGTGTAGTGACTCTTCCTACCCAGAGGCCCCCAGGACCCCCAGCTGTGAGGAAGCTCCAGGCAGAACCCAGGGCAGACCCACAGCACCACCTGCTGGTCACATACCCTCTCGCAGTCTCCTCCAGGACACTGAGGCTAAATGCCCAGAATTCCGTCACTAGCACAGAGCAGTGCAGAGTGCTCTTGGGTGTGATTGAAACAATATGTTCACGTTATCTGTGGTGGTGGAGGCTCACACAGAGAGGGGGAAGTCATCAATAAACAAACACTCTTGAGTATAACAACCTCTACCGGTGACACAAAGGAGTCACTACATCCCGATCTAGGACGCTGGGGAGCTGGTCTCCTCTCATAAGAGGCCTTTAACGTCCATGTAGGGACCTGAGCCGCAGGGTTCTCTCTGCGGAGTCTCTGCAGAAGAAATCCAAATGGGATGTGAGGGTTCTCCAGCCAGGAGGGGACCTGGGGGCTGCGGAGCAGGAGGCATGGGGAGAGCCGCATAGGAGGGAAGCAGCCATGGGGGCGTCCGAACATCCTGCTCACCGGTACACCAGGGGCTGGAAAAACCACATGGAGCAAAGAACGTGCAGCCAGACCTGGACTGAAACACGGTAATGTGGCTGATTTAGCTCGAGAAGTCTGATCACCAGATATCATGGAGTCTGGCAAGATGGCTTATCCCAAGAGCACGCCGGAAGATGCACAGATGATGGCACAAATCCTGAAGGGCATGGGCATCACAGAAGAGGAGCCGAGAGCTACAAATCAGATGTTGGAGTTTGCCCTCCGCTAGGTGAGCACAATTCTAGATGACGCAAACATTTCTTCAGCCACGCTGAGAAGCTGCTGTTGATGCAGATGATGTGGGACGGGCAATCCAGGGTCGTGCTGACCACTCTTTCACCTCTCTTCCCCCCAGAGATCTCAGTTAGATATTGCAAGGCAAGAAATCAAACCCCATTGCCATCGATCAAGCCACATTCAGGTCCTAGATTGCCTCCTGATAGATATTGCTTGACTACTCCAAACTATAGACCTAAATCTTCATCAAAAAAGGCATCTGCTTCTGCGGGAAGAATAACGGTTCCACGGCTCAGTGTTGGTTCAGTTACCCGAAGACCAAGTCTCCCACATGTGGCACACCAACCCCCCAAACCATGTAGATTCAACTAACATAGGGTCTCCAATGTCCCTCCCAGGACAAAGGTCTACAGGACAGATGCCCACATTACAGGTCCCAGCTGTAAAGCATCACCTCCTGCAACATCAGGTGTTCAAAGGCTCTGATTAACCCATCAGGAATTGGGTCCAACAACATTCTTATTACTACTAACATGGTGTTACCACAAAATGCTGCCAGTGAGTCAACAAATGCATTGAAAAGAACACATGAGGAGGATGATGATGATGATGAGGAGGAGGAGGAGGAGGAACGATTGTGATAATCTGTAACTTAGCCTTGATGCCTGTAACATGGACACGTGATTTTGAATCCACTGTACTGAGATGAAACATGCATGCCAGATGTTTTCAAGTAGTGTTTTCGAAAACTTAGTGTTTAATGAGAAAATGTAGTTTTTAATTGAGATGTTTTAGTTTCTTTACTAGAAATTGTAATGGTTTTTCATCAGCCTTGAAGAAATACAGTTGTCATTCATTAGAAGAAGAAGAAGAACAAGAACAAGAAGAAGAAGAAGAACAAGAAGAAGAACAAGAAGAACAAGAAGAACAAGAAGAAGAAGAAGTACCGGCATCCATGCGGTGGGAAAGAACAATGGAGGAGGGAGAAGAAGAGGCAGAGCTGCATGCGGCTGCCTCAGAAAAGACTCTCCTGGAATCAGAGCCAGAAAACACTCCGAGGGTGGGAAGGAGGAACGACATGAAGTCACCGGGAGGGTCTGGAGGAATGAGGAGTCAGATGGGAACTTCTTTAATCATAAGTATCAGGTCTGACATGGTTTCTCCCTTAACAAGGAGGTGACAACCTGGGAGACAGTTAGAAATGCTGCCTCACACGTTCATACAAAGTAGCTGTGACCGAGCCTTCACGTGAGACGTTATGGTGCTGAGAGTCCTAAGGGTGTTGGGGATTGAGAAGCCACCAACAGGGCTCAGGTCAGGCCAGGCGAGCGGAGAGGAGGTTTTTGTCTCACTTCCCTGTGGGTCTGGACCACCGTGTGAGTCTTAGAGTTGCCGTCCCATGTGTTACAGTAATAGTCAGCCTCATCCTCAGGCTGCAGCCCCGAGATGAGCAGGAGCCCCACATTGGCCGAGGCATCTTTGGATCCAGAGAAGCGGCTAGGGACCCCGGTGCCCTGGTGCTTATCTGAGTCTGATTTATATTCCAGGAGATACCGGGGAGGGCTCCCTGGCTTCTGCTGCTGCCAGTTTATCCAGTATCCACCAAAATTTGAGCCACTGCTCAGGGTGCAGGTAAGTCTGACTGTGGCTCCCGGAGATGCAGAGAGGGAGGGTGGCTGAGTCAGCACAGGCTGGGAGAGGGACCCTGCAGACACAGACACTTGTCAGGGATGGGCAGGGACCAGGGGAAGTTTCCAGGAGACTGAGCAGGCAGGGAAGAAGCCTGGTCCCAGGCCTGTCCCTACCTGTGCAGTGAGCGAGGAGCGCGAAGAGCAGAGAAGTCCAGGCCATGGTGCTGGCAGCCCTGAGCCCACAGTGGGGCTGGGCTGCCCAGGCCTCCTTTTCTCCCACCCTCTGCCAGAGGAGGGGCTGCCATGCAAATGGGGTCCCTCCAGGAACTGCCCAGCCCCTCACTTGGCCCTGGGGCTGGAGCTCAGCTGACACCCAACTGAGGGGCATGCAGGTGGGCTCAACCCTGGGGGGGCCCTGGGAGGAAGCACCTGCTGAGACAGCACAGAGGGACCTGCTCAGGGGGCTCTGCCAGGCCTGAGAGGACACAGCTGCTGAGTCCCCTGCAGGCAGCACAGGGCTCCCCTCTGAGTGAATGGTCCTCCCTCAGCTGCAGTGTAAGGCCCACAGAGCAGGCCCACAGCGCCCCCTGATGGCCACAGGCCCCACAGCTTCAGGTCCCTCTGCTCACCTGTGTGTGGGCTATCAGCTGCTGTCACCCTGAGAATCTGTGGTAGGGACTGCAGTGTTCAGTCCCAGGGCCCTCCTTTGTGAAGGTCAAAGTGCACGAAGATGACATACTGAGTGGGTGTCACTTTTAATGAAGCTGGTGCCCAGGTAATGCGCAGGGAGCTTCTCCCCCAACAGCACAGGGGAAGGGGCTATGGGGCTGCTGTGAAGGGCTCATAGGGCTGCTCACTGCGTTAGGAGCCGGGTCCTGTGGCGTGAGAGGTGTCTGTCCCCTTTCGTCCCTGCAGACATGCACCCTCAGCAGCGGGGCCTTCGGGCCTCAGGAAGCACAGGGCAGGGAGAGCACCAGCCCCCTGTGTCTGCGCTGACACCACAGCCCGCCCCCCAGCTCCCTGAGGCCCCCAGATCCTCCCTGGGGGTGGCCAGGAGAGTGGGTACACTTACAGGAAAAGGGCCACTGCGTGGACTTCGCTAATCTGAGTGAAATGTGTGTGTGTTGGTGGAGGGGGACTCAGTCCTGATGTTCGTAGAATAAAAGTGTCTCAGGAAGAAGGAAATACCTGGCCTGCATCCCAGTGATGGCAGGCGGGGCCTCGGGGACGCAGGAGGAGGAAACAGTTACATCCATAGCTCCGAGTGCAAACAGGCAACGGAGGATGGGACTCCTCCTCTTTGGACAAATCAGTAATTGTCGTGTCACAGTGAAGAGCCTGGCTGAAGGCTGTGAGGAGCGGACAACCTCAGGTGGGAGGGGAGAGAGGGAATCGGGTTCTGAAGGGACTCGATGCTGATTAGCTCCTGGGACTCACCCTCCCTAGAGACGGAGGCCTGGGGGACGGGACTACAGGAGGAAGTTGTCACTTTTCCCTGAAACCCTCCCGTGGGGATGGAGCTAAGAGCTGAGGAGCCCCAGGGAGAGAGGAGGTGAGGGAGGCAGCAGCAGAGGAGGGGAGAGGGGAGGGAGGGTGGGACTGAGAGTCTGCGCAGGTTGGGACCACCCTTCTCTGGGTTTGTTCAGAGAAGGAGAAGGTTGTGTCCATGACCAGGGAGAACACTAACATATCAGATGTGATGGGTCAGGAGTGACACAGGGTTCGCACACATGACATTAATGTGTGGGGGAGCATGGCTGTCTGGTGACCATGTGTAGTTGCAGACACACTATGTGAGATGACAGGAAATACACGCTGGTCTCCCCCCCTGGCCCCGAAACAGGGCTCCTGAGACCCTTGTCACTCCCTGGGGGACGGGCGGGCCTGTTGCTGATGAGGGGACGCTGGGTGGGCTCCTGGGTGAGGACGGGCTACCTGGGAAACTGGGAGGATTAGAAGGTTAGAAACCCCACACCTGCCCCCATTCGATTAAAGGGGAGAGGGCTGAGGTGGAGTTAGTAAATTAATTCAGCAACGTAACTGAATCACGGGAGTTTTCCTGGGAACCTTCGCTCTATAGCCCAGAAGTGGTGTGAAACCTGGGACCTCCTGCCTGTGATTGGCACCTGACCTGCGGGCCGTCAGGGGGACTGGCCCTTTAACTGCGGGTCAGACCGTCTCTGGGCAGATCGTGTAAGGACTGAGTGCTGTTGCAGGACGTGAGCTGGTGTCACAGAACTGCTGTCGGGAAGCCCCTCCCTACACCTTGGGAACAAGAAGGTCAGGAGGGAAGAGCTCTGGGGGAGCAGCAGATAAGACAAAGAATAGGAAAGAAGGGGAATTTTATTTAAAAATATTCACTCAGCCCATCCACTATGACTCAGTGGTTGAGCATCGAACTATGAACCAGGAGGTCACGGTTCCCTTCCCGGTCAGGGCCCAGCCCGGGTTGCAGGCTGGATCGGCAGTGGAGGGCGTGCAGGGGGCAGCTGATCAATGATTCCCTCTCTTCATTGGTGTGTCTATCTCTCTCTTCTTTTCCCTTCCTCTCTGAAAGCAGTAAAAATACATTTATTAAATGTTTTAATAAAAATATTCACCCTGTTTCCTCAGCAATAAATGCGCTCCTGACAATGCCTATGAACCAGGGTTGTGGTGGGAGTGAAATTCTGATGTCCAGTAAAAACACAGTCAGTTCTCAGTAGGGGGTAGTCCTCAGGATAGTGAGGAAGTTACTGCTCATTTCAGTGGCATGCTCAGGGAGCCTTAAAGGACGAAGAGGATTCTGGGATACGGCTTCAATCTCTCCAGACCCCAATGAAGATAAGCAGAAGCCAAATAATTATATTCCTTCTTGTGAGAATTCCCCCGACGCAGGGTATGGGGGGGGGGGGGTATCATCCCGGGTGTGCTCCTGGGAAGCCTGTGCTGCTGCTACATCGTGTGTGACCTCCCTCCTCCCGGGGACACAGGTCCCTGCAGAGGAGCCACTGGCAGAGGCGCCACAGAGGCTCCTCGCTGAAGGGAGGCTCAGAGCCACCACCTTGGGGCCCAGGGGTTTTGGTCTCACTTCCCCGTCCACTGAGACACTGTGGGTAACGGTAGCTGCTCCCACTGCCATGAGCTGTAGCGCAGTAATAGTCAGCCTCGTCCTCGGGCTGCAGCTCCGAGATGAGCAGGAGCCCCGCATTGGCCGAGGCATCTCTGGATCCAGAGAAGCGGCTGGGGACCCCAGATCCCAAATTCGTACTTGAGCCTTGGTACAGGAGAAACCAGGTATGGCTCCCTGGCTTCTGCTGGTACCAGGATATGTAGTGGTTGCGAACATTGAAGCCGCTGCTCAGGGTGCAGGTGAGTCTGGCTGTGGCTCCCAGAGATGCAGAGAGGGAGGGCGGCTGAGTCAGCACAGGCTGGGAGAGGGACCCTGCAGACACAGACACTTGTCGGTGATGGGAAAAGACCAGGGCAAGTTCCCAGGAGACTGAGCAGAAAGGGAAGAAGCCTGGTCCCAGGCCTGTCCCTACCTGTGTAGTGAGCAAGCAGCGCGAGGAGCAGAGGAGTCCAGGCCATGGTGCTCACAGCCCTGAGCCCACAGTGGGGCTGTGCTGCCCAGGCCTCCTTTTCTCCCCACCCTCTGCCAGAGGAGGGGCTGCCATGCAAATGGGAGCCCCTCCAGGGACTTCTCAGCCCCTCCCTGTGCCCTGGGGCTGGAGCTCAGCTCACACCCCAGACTGAGGGGCATGCAGGTGGGCTCACCCCTTGGGGGGCCCAGGGAGGAAGCACCTGCTGAGATAGCACAGAGGCTATTGCTCAGGGGGCGCTGCCAGCAAAGACACAGCTGGTTCCCAACAGGGCCCACAAGGCCCAGTCCCCAATCCAGGCTCCTGTGAATGGAAAGTCCTCAGTGAGCAGAGGTGGGGGGCCACAGGGCGATCCCACAGTGCCCCCTCCTGTCCACAGGACACACTACATCGCCCAGGTCCAAATCCCTGAGGCCCAGCTGGTGTCTGCTGCCCCCCAGGTCACTGTCCATGTTCCCACTTCCTGGTCTCACTGGCACAGATGCTGGCGCTCACTGCACCGTCTCACTCCTGGGCCCAACCGTGGGAGGTGCCAGCGTGGACATAACTGAGAGTGATGGTCTGGGAGACAGAAATGCTGCCTCACATGGTCATAAAGAGTAAGCTGTGACCCAGCCCTCACGTGAGATGTAATGGTGCTGAGGGTCCTAAGAGTGTTGGGGATTGAGATGGGACATGAGCTTGGGACACACCCTGGGCCTCATCCGTGTTCAGAGATTGAGGCGGGCTCCTGAAACGCATGTCACTCATGAAGCCTGTCTCTGTGGATGCCCTCATACCTCTGATGAAGGGGGGTGTTGGCTGATAATGCAGTGTCTTCTGGGCCGGGCCCTTTGTGATGCGGTGAGCATGGCTTTAGGGAGAGCAATCTCTTCCTTGTCCCCATGCAATTGCCAAACAAAGAGCTGAGGACACTGAGTGTGTGTGTGGGTGGGACATTGGCAGATCGATGGAGGGAAAAGCCACACAGGAACCATCAATGCCTGTTGGGGACATTTTGTGTGATCACCAGTCTGGCCCTTTAAGAACACAGCCACGGGATGGTGGTTGGACCTGAGACCCAGCCTTCCTGTCCAGGCCCCTGGAGAAAACGCTGGGGAAGCCCCGGAGGACCTTCCTTGAGATTCCAGGATGGATCCGCCTAGGAGCTGGGCCTGCTGGCCCCATAGTGTCCCACAGGACCTCTCGCCCAAGGCTGCAGAGGCTGCTCCTGACCTTAGGGTGAGGACAGTGACCTTCCCTCCTCCACGGACTCAGCTGTGCTCAGCTCTGTCTGTGTTGCCCCCCGGGAAAGCTGCCAGAACCAGTGACCTCTGCTGACCCAGGGGTGTGGGTGGGAGGACTGCAAGGAGATGAGCTACCAACATATTTCTCCTGTGCTCACTTAACAAATACTCTGAACTGTGATGATGATGATGATGATAATTTAACCAGGAGGCAGCTCCTCCCAGGGAGTGTCTGGGAGCACAGGAAGGGGCTCATTCCCGGAGGCTGTGCTGGGAGGAGGGTGGGGCCTGGGGCTGGGCTGGTCAGTGATGCTCAGCCTCCTCCTCCAGCTGTGACCGGGGCCTCTGCTGTAGCTAACATGGAGCCCAGAATGAGAACCAACATTCCTTCCTTTTTTAAATATATTTTTATTGATGTCAGAGAGGAAGGAAGACGCCGAGAGAGAGAGACACCAATGATGAGAGAGGATCATCGACTGGCTGCCTCCTGTACACCCCCCACTGGGGACCAAGCCTGCAACCTGGGCCTGTGCCCTGAGCCAGAACACAACCCTGACCTCCGGGTTCATAGGTCAACACTGAGCCACGCGGGACTGGCTGAGGACCCCATGTCCTGAGGATGTGGCTCTGTCATTGGGTGCAGAGTGTTGATGAGATGTCACTGGAGATGAGGAATCAAATGTCCCTTTCCACGCAGTGCTGCTGCCTCGGCAGGGCAGAGGCCTTGATGTGTGTCCTGGGCCCCGGTCCCTGGAGGATGAGGAGGAGCAGGAGACTTGCAAGGACCCATGTGCGGGGCAGGGTCCACGATGCAGGGCGTGGGGAGGGATGGGCGGGTTGCGCATGAGCAGAGCATCCGGGAGCGTTTCCCTGGGTCGTGTTTAATCCTGAGGACAGGGGGGACCCAGCACCTGGTGGGGACGACCTGACACCCTGGTCCTTTGGCCCCGGAGCTCAGGCCTCGCCTCCATCATCCCATCCCACAGCCAGACGTGTCCGCAAGGAGCTCATGTGCATGTGGCCACAGAGAGGATGTTGTTCTGTTTACATGTGACAGTTCCCTGCTGTCACACAGAACACACTTCATGGCTGCGTGTCGGTTTTTAATACAGATTTCAGATTTGAGGCTCAGACCAGGATCCTGTCTCAGTCACTCCTTGGCTCCCAGCTGAGCTTGCCCTGAAAGGATCTGATTCCACCTCCTCAAGTGTCTCCATGGGAACCGTTATCCCTGAGGAATGTCACCTCTGAGAACGTGAGCATGGCAGACATGACATGAGCCACAAATCAATGGAAACGCTGACCAGACGTCAGAGCTGTGACACTGTCAGGACCACGGGTCCAAGGACAACAAGATGCCGGATGGACACCTGTCAGCACAGTCAGGGCTGAGCCAGAACTGGGCAGAGCCGCCAGCAGGGCCAAGGTCAGGCCAGGAGAGCAGAGAGGAGGTTTTTGTCTCACTTCCCTGTGGGTCTGCACCACCCTGTCACTCTTAGAGCTGCCGTCCCATGTGTTACAGTAATAGTCAGCCTCGTCCTCAGGCTGCAGCCCCGAGATGAGCAGGAGCCCCGCATTGGCCGAGGCGTCTTTGGATCCAGAGAAGCGGCTGGAGACCCCGGACCCCTGGTGCTTATCTGAGTCTGTGTAGAATTTCAGGAGATACCGCGGTGGGCTCCCTGGCTTCTGCTGGAACCAGCGTATATGGTAGCTGCCAACATTGAAGCCACTGCTCAGGGTGCAGGTGAGTCTGGCTGTGGCTCCCGGAGATGCAGAGAGGGAGGGCGGCTGAGTCAGCACAGGCTGGGAAAGGGACCCTGCAGACACAGACACTGATCAGTGATGAGCAGGGACCAGGGCAGGTTCCCAGGAGACTGAGCAGGAAGGGAAGAAGCCTGGTCCCAGGCCTGTCCCTACCTGTGCAGTGAGCGAGCAGCACGAGGAGCAGAGGAGTCCAGGCCATGGTGTTCAAAGCCCTGAGCCCACAGTGGGGCTGGGCTGCCCAGGCCTCCTTTTCTCCCCACCCTCTGCCAGAGGAGTGGCTGCCATGCAAATGAGCTTGTGGTCTCAGCAGGTGCTTCCTCCCAGGGCCCCCAAGGGGTGAGTCCACCTCCAGGGACTGCTCAGCCCCTCCCTGGGCCCTGGGGCTGGAGCTCAGCTCAGGCCCCAGACTGAGGGGCTTGGAGGTGGACTCACCCCTTGGGGGCCCTGGGAGGAAGCACCTGCTGAGACCACATAAAGGTGCCTGCTCAGAGGGTGCTGCCAGGCCACCAAGGACAGCAGGGAGCCCACAGTGCAATTGCCTGAGAGATAAGGTCTCACTGAACAGTTGTGTGCTGATCACCTGCAGTCTCACACCGCCCCCTGCTGCTGGGAGGACACACACTCCCAGGCCCCAAAGCCCTGACAGCCCAGCTGCCTGTGTTCTCCCCAGGTCTCTGTCCCTCTTCCCACGCCCACGGTCTGAGCCCAGACACTGCGAATTGATTCTCTGTATTGATCACCGGAGCAGGTCACTCTCAGGTCTGCATCTGTGTGATGTGCTTAGACATTCACAAACGACACAGTAATGTGGTTTCTCTTCCAGGAAAGATGCTGCACAGATAAACACACAGTGAGCCTCTGTCTAACGTCACAGGTGAGGGAGCTGCTCAGGTGTGATGAGCTCCTGGGGGCTGTGCAGGTCAAGGAGGGAGAGAGGAGTTTTCCAGAAATACCCTCAGTGTCATATTCAAAGAAGGACCATTCAGCAAACATTCAAACCCTTTGAGGCATTTCAGGTTTCCATGGAGATCTGACTGCAGTTAGTGATTCATTACAAAACCATAAAAGGCTTCATCACTTTGACAGTTACCTGTGGAGCCTGTAGCATGTGAGGTTTTTAAATTGTAGGACACGCCTTTGTATTCCAACATTTGTATGTTCTGCTTTCTGTGTACCAACGTTGTCTCCGGGTCGTAACACGTGCTTATATTTCAAAAATTCCCTGCCTGTGCTTGGACACATTTTCTCATTTCAGGCAGAAGCTAAACGGGGATGGGGATGAGCTGGCAGGTGCGGGGACTGACACTCTCCCCCACACGTACATGCCTCCCACAGCCGCAGGTGAGCTCCTGAGGCGGGAGGAGGGCATTTCCCAAGACCAGGCGCAGACACTGTGGCCCTCACCCCGCATGGCTCAGGGTCCCCGGGAGGAGCAGGCAGGGAGCTCCCAGGAGGAGGTGAGCGTCAGAGATCAGCACTGAGGGGCATGGACAGCGGCTGTTCCCAGGGACCCTGTGGGCGCTGCAGCCTGAGACCCCGGGGCCCTGGCAGGAGTGATAGAGGGACCTCTCCGTGCTCAAAGGCCTCAGCCGCTCCTACTGAGCATCGGTGAGGAGAGGGCACGGTGCGGGGGGAGACCTGGACACAAGTCAATGACCCTGACAGAGACGCAGGTCCCCTCGTCAGAGTTCAAGTCTGAAGTGACCACAGATGGTCCCCAGCTCAGACCCGGCCTTCAGGGCAAAGAGGCTATGAATCCCCGCTGATGGGGATGGGCCTCCTGTGTGGTGTCAGGCCTTGTGTCCAGTGAGGCTGCTGTGAGGGCCTCTGAGGGGAGAGGGAGGAGGCCCATCACGCTCCAGGGGCTGCCCTGGGACCTGGCACAAGGAGGTGGGGCGGGGGGATCAGCAGCGGTAGAAGCCGAGGCCACAGGCTGAGCCTGAGTGGCAGGTGCTGGGGCGCCCTCCTGGCAGGTGAGAAGGGCTCCCTGTGGCCTCAGTCTCACAGGATGGGCTCTGGGTGGGCACCGGGGCTGCGGGCACAGAAGGGCGGGACAGGCAGCCTGGGCCTCAGTGCCCACCCAAGCGGGGTGCATGGAGCCCGAGTTGCCAGACTTGCCCCAGGGAGCAGATCAGAGACACACAGGCGCCTGCTCTCAGGATGGGTTGGGGTCCCAGGCGGTGTGGGGAGCCCAGGTCACAGCACACACACGGAGCCTCCCTGAGGGGCTCTGACACAGGCACAGCTGGACTTGGGGCCCTGGGTGTACCCTGGCCCATCCAGGCTGCCCAGGCGGCCGCCCCTGACGCTCAGGAAGGTCTGCTCAGGCTGAGACAGCACACTGTGCTGCGGCCACGGGCGGCCTGACGGGCAGGTTCACAGGGTGAGGACAGAGTTTGCAGACACAGTCCCCTGGGGGGGCCTCACAGCCCGATTGTGACCAACAAGCAAAGGCACAGCCACCTTATCAGAGGATGGGGCTGCCCGGGCCGCACTGCAGAGGGACCGCGGGTTTTTGTCTCACTTCCCCACAGGCCTGGGCACTGTGTGAACATCGAGGCTGCTGTCATAGGACTGGCAGTGATAGTCGGCCTCGTCCTCAGCCTGCAGCCCCGTGATGGTCAGGGTGGCTGAGTTCCCAGACCGGGAGCCGGAGAATCGATCAGGGACCCCTGAGGGCCGACTGTTACTATTATAGATGACGGTTTTGGGGGCCTTTCCTGGGAGCTGTTGGTGCCAGGACACAGGGTAACTATCCCCAATGTTGGAGCTGCTTCCAGTGCAGGAGATGGTGACCCTCTGACCCGGGACCCCCGACACTGAGGACGGCTGAGTGAGCACAGACTGGGCCCAGGATCCTGGAAGAGGGGGAGACACAGAGAGGGTGAGTCTGGGTCTAGAGACAAGAGGAGGCGGCAGGGCCCATGTGTCTTCCCAAGGCCCCTTCCCCTGTCCCTTCTCCAGTCACCTGTGCAGTGAGCCAGGAGGGTGAGGAGGAGAGGGGCCCAGGCCATGGTGGAGGTCATCCCTGAGTCCTGCCTCCTGTGCCCACAGCTGAAGCAGAGCTCCCCACCTCTCTCCCTTCCCCTCTTCATAGTCTGCGGGAGGGAGGGTCCACTCATGCAAATGAGGACCCCCTGGTTTTGATCCCTCCCTGGGCCCTGGGTCTGGTCCCTGTGCCTGTGGATGGCAGGGTGTGGGTAGGGGTGGGGCTGTGGGGGCCCAGGGGGTGGCAAGGTCACAGCTGTGAGCCCTGAGCACAGGGCACCAGGCAGGGCCAGGGAACAAGTTGCAGCTGTGATGAGCCCAGCCCTTTAGCCGCGGCCCCTGCGCGCCCTCTGGTGGCCAGGCCTGGATGCACCACTGTGTCCCATGCTCACTAAGGCCCAGGAGGGACAGGTCCTGCCTCCCCACTGCTCTGTGCACTGACCCCCTGGCTCAGGGCATCCAGGTGCGCCCCGAGGTGGACTCGTCATCACCTTAGGACACTCTCTATGCTCCACTCGGCCTCCTCCACTGAGTTGGGGCCCGTCTCCCCGGCCGTTCATAGTCAGACCTGAGCTGCTGTCACTTATGCAACTTTCTTCCCAGGATCAGGTCCAGTGCAGCAACTGTGCCCAGGAGGCCAATTCCTTAATTTTCCGGACACAGTGTTATTCCTTTTATATGATTCCTCCCCTGTTAGAAATTAATTGCTCTCTTTCCTAATCACAAAAAGTATTCTGTCAATGTCTTTCCCTTTTATTCAGTAGATAATACATAATTGCATTTCTACACATGCTTTTTGGTCAACTTTACCTGGTAACTGGCATCCTCATTAATAGGGAAACTGAATATAATATTTCCCACTCGTCTATTTTCTATCCGTAGGAGAGTCTGGTTTCTGATTGTCTGAGTGAAGCTCACTGGGATCCCAGCTGCCTGGACACGGAAGGGGTCGGGGACAGTGACAGCACCACCGGGACCAGGGCCTTGTGATGGAGGATGAATCAAGGTTAGCTGGGGGAGCACTTTTGGGGATGGAAGCTGAAGGAGATGCACCGTGGTGTGTGGGGTCAGAGGTCATGTGCGTAACCCATGGGCCTGTCCTCTCCTGAAGGGGCGAAGAGGGGCAGAAGCTCCAAGGAGAGGGGACAGCGTCTCCATGGCAGCCATGAGTCTGCTTCCCAGGTCGGCCCTCTGGAAAGGGCGGCCAGGCTGTGGGGTTGGTGCTGCTTGCTCTCTTTCCTGGGGGAACTGGACCTCAGATCATGGCCCCCTGAGGGGAGTGGCTGTGGCTTTTATTGGACCTGAATGTGTCAGGACAGTGGGGAGGTCAGGGTCAGAGCTGGTCATGGTGAGGCAGGGATACTTTTGTGGGTTTCCCTGATCAGTTTCCAGACCCAAATGCACTAGTGATGAGGGTGGGGCAGAGGGAGGCCCAGGGGCCCATTAGGGAAACTTCTTGTCTCTGTTTGCTCTGATCTGGGCCCACACCTCCCAGCCATGGGGTCCGCAGGCCCCCGCTCCCAGGGAGGCCCCCGGCAGGTGCTCTCTTGTCCCTTTCCAGCGTCTGGAGGCTCCACCAAACCTTGACATGATCTCAGCTTGGGGTTCTTTCCCTGACTCTGTCCTCACAGCTGAGCCCCACGGGACACATGCCCAGTCCTCAGAGAGTCTGTGGGAACCTGCTCTGGGGCAGAGGGGCCAGGTTTAGGAAGTCAGGGGTGCTGTGACCCCCCTACAGCGTATCTGCCCTCCAACCTCACACAGATGTGAAGGGAAGACTGGGAAAAACTTATGCTGAGTCAGATGTCCCAACGCTGTTTCAGTGTGGCTCCGTTACTACTGATGTTATACTATACTAGTGGCCTGGTGCATGAAATTTGTGCACAGTAAAAGGGAGTTAATTAGAGGAAATATTTTAATATTACTATTTTCCTTTTCTCGATAATAGAAGTGTCAGAGATGGAAGAAAATTAGTAAAATGTATATGAAAACCTTCCTCCTGTCAGAGTCTGAGGCACGCTGAGGGACCAAAAGTCAAGTCCCCACATATCTGTGGTGCCGCAAAATCTCGCAGGACCCATAACCAGCCGGCCCACCCCCATAGGGGGAGATGCAGACCTGGCTGGCCACACCCTTATCAAACACCGCCAGGGAAAGGGGGCCACATTGAGGTACCTTGTCCCAGGCCAAGCAGCGCAGGCTGAGGTCCCCTGTAGCCCCGCCAGGTTCCCTGGCCTGGTGCCCTGGGGCGGTGGTTGGGGGTGTGGCCTGAGGTCCCCTGTCAGGCCCCACCAGGCAGGGGATGCAGCCTCAGGTCCCTGCTGATTGCTCCTTAAGGCTCATTATAGGAACTAAGCCTTGGCTGTGGGGACAGCCATCTTGTGTTACAGAGTCCCCGCCTCCACTATGGGCACAGCCATGTTAACCGTTATGGTGTGATGGTCAATTTGCATATTCCCTCTTTATTACATAAGATTGTTAAGCTTTATCTTGATTATTAAATGCTGGCCAAGTGAAATTCAGACTTGATGGTGTGAGTGAGTGTGAGTGTGAGTGTGTATGAGAGTGACTTTTCCTTTTGCTGCTCCAGCCCATTCCCTGTGAGACTGTTGATTTTATTGACTCTTGTTTTCATAAAATGATCACAGCTGAGATTAATTGATGAGATTACCTGGTCTGGGCCCTCAGAGAACAACCTGAGAGCCCACACCAGCTGGACTCAGCCCTGTAAGCAGCAGACGGGGCCCTAGAAGCAGAGGGAGCGCTGAGCTGGTGTTTGTGCCTCACTTCCCACCGGCACCTGTCACTGTGGGGATGCCTGCTGTACGCCAGAGCGCAGTAGTACTCGGCCTTGTCCTCCCGCTGTGCCCCAGCGAGGGTCAGGCAGCTTTGCCCCCTTGGATGGAGCCTGAGAACCGGGCTGGTGTCCAGGAGAGTTTATTGTTCGTGTCATAAATGAGTGTCCTAGGGGCCTGGCCAGACTTCTGCTGGATCCAGTATGGGTAGTGACTGCTGGTGACTTCTCCAGTGTTAGTGCTGCAGGTGAGAGTGACCGTCAGGCCTGGGGACATGCTCACTGAGGGCTCCTGAGTGACCACAGCCTGAGACCTGGACCCTGAAACAAAAACAGACACAACCAGGAATGAAGAATAAAGGCAGAGGGACCCCCCACAGAGACAGGCTTGTCTCTGAAATGGCCTTGAACCTGGGCAGAGAGCAAGGAGAAGGAGGAGGGGAGTCCAGCTCATGGTGGAGACTTTCCAAGATGCCTTGGTCTCTAGCACGTGCTGGTCTCGGGTGTCCCTTTATCTCCTCCCGCCTCCTGGGTAAAGGGGGTGTTTGCTGGTCATTTGCAAATGTGAGCCCACAGGACCGTCCTGTTCTGGGTCACTGTGAGGAGGAAGCAGGGGAGGCTGTGGGCTCTGAGTCTGTCCCTTGAGGGGAATCCCCTGCTGTCACCTCACACCCAGGCCATAAGCATGGGCGCAGGACCCACTCAATTAGAACCATGTGAGTTGGCTTCAATCCTTGCAGCTCTGAGAAGACCCACAGCCCCCCCTGGTGACGCCGTAGGGAATAGTCATGGTGGTGGGAACTGCAGAAGGAATGATGGCAACTTCAAACCAACAAACAAATAAACCAGGTGGTTCCTACTTCTGACTCCCTCAGAGAGGTCCCCCTGTTTCAGTGTTTGGTTCTATGGCTGCGCTTTGGCTGTGGTCACAGAGTCTGTCACATCCTGGGTTCTCCTCTTCCCTTGGGACTAAGAAGCTTGTGTTGCTCCCTGATTGACTGGAGGATTGTGTGCTGATTCTACCCGCCCACAATGCCCTCCTCTGGGTCGCCTCAGCGGTGGGGTCGGTCGATTCTCTTTCCTCCTTCACGTGTTTAACTTCCTGGGTCCTGACATATCGAGTGGGAATTTACATAAATTCCCAGACATTTTGAAGACGCTGTGAGGAGCCTCTGGGTCCCTTTTACTCTCCCTTTTTTAAAAAAAATACAGTTGTGTTGATTTCAGAGAGGAAGGGAGAGGAAGATAAAGATAGAAACATCAATGGTCAGAGAGAATCATTGATCGGCTGCCTCCTGCAGGCCTCTTACAGGGGATGGAGCCTGCAACCCGGGCATGTGCCCTTGACCGGAATCGAACCCGGGACCCTTCAGTCCGTAGGCTGAGGCTCTGTCCACTGAGCCAACCCGGCCAGGGCGCTTGGTCACACTTTTGAAACCGGGTCCAGAGTGCTCTGGTCCTGCTGGAAAGGAGGCAGGAGCCCCCTCAGCCGTCCCAGCGCTGCCTGCTCCTTGTGAAAATGGGTTTATGAAGTCACGTGACAGCGATGGTCAGCCTCCTCCTGAGGCCAGAGACCAGAGGAGGTCACAGAGGCCGAGTGGGCCGACTAGCGGGGCTCAGCGGTTGAGCATTGACCTAGGAGCCAGGAGGTCATGCTTCAATTCCTGGTCAGAGCACAAGCCCCAACTGCAGGCTCCATGCCCAATGTGGGGCGTGCAGGAGGCAGCCGATCAATGAATGATTCTCTCTCATCGTTGATGTTTCTCTCTCTCTCTCTTCCTCTCTGAAATAAAAAAATATATATATTTAAAAAATACCCTATGTAATAAAAGAGTCATATGCTAATTAGGTAGACCAGAAGTCGTTCCAGAGGTCCTTCCAGAACTCCCAGCTCCTCAGGGCGGGTGGCTTGGGCTGAGGAGGAAGCAGCTGCCAGGGCTGAAGGGAAGCCAGGTGCTCAGGCACCTGCAGGCGGCGGCCAAGAGCAAAACCGGGTCCTGGGTGCCAGGGGATGCTGGTGCTCGCAGCCAGGGGAAGGAAGGCCTACTCTTGCACACATTTCAAGCATGGCGCCTCTAGTATATAGATATATTAAAGAAAAAGACGCCATGGGCACAAATGAAGGGCCAGTGAAGAGGGCTGACCCGTGGACTGTCAATCACCTGTGTCCTAGGTCACAAGGTCGGGTAGGTGCTCTGCCCAGGAGCTGTGGGGACTGTTGCTATGGGAACGGTCAGTGTGTCTGTTGACCCAGGTTCAGGAGAAGGTGACCTGGGATCTGGGGTCATCAAGAGCTTCCCAGCAGGAGGGACACAGGCACCGGCTGGGAAGGTCCTGCTCCCCTTGTCCCACAGCCACCCACACCCTTGTTGTTGGAAAGCCCAGTGGGTGGGAGAGGAGACGACACAGTCAGAGCCTGAGGCTCAGGGAACCCCACTCATGGGCACCCCCATTTGTCTTAGTGGCGGTAGCTGTTAGAGCGTCTCACCATAGACCCAGGCGCCCGCATCCTTGCTGGGGCAGCTCAGCATTCCCCAGCCACAGCCCAGCTCACTCACCCTAGAGAGACCCAAAGAGATTTCCTGGGCTCAGGCCCCCTTTCCCCTTCACGGCCCCTCTCCCTGATGGCACAGAAGGTCAGGGGCCCAGCAGAGGTGACACCAGCCCTGAGCCAGGGCTTCCTCCTGGGCCTGAGGCATCCAGCCCCTCGCATCTGAGTGCCTGGTCAGTGTGCGCAAAGCTGGCAGGAGCCTTGGGCCAGGAGCCCGGGGTGAGGGGTCACTGCTCTGACCTCTGGGCGCGGAGTCCCTGCTCCGGGGACGGGCGACTGCTGGGAGGTCCTGGGGTCTGGGAACAGTATACAAAGCTGTTTCCTCATTTCACGTCAGAAACAGCCATCGCACGGGACCTGGTCTCTTACCCATGGGTGACAGCCACCTTTCATGGCATTATGACCAGTGAGTGTTGGCGTTGGTTTTGTGTTTCTGAGACTCAGACACATGGGATCGAGCATGGAAAGTGGCTCATTAGGAACCCGTGTAGTTTGAACTTGAAGTCATGTTAACAGGGTCAGACGTTGTGAAATAAGACTCAGGGAGGGCGAGTTTTTTGTCCCACTTCCCCATCTGTGCGTGTCACTGTGGGAAGCACTATTGTGCCAGGTCGCACAGTAATAGTCAGCCTCGTCCTCAGGCTGCAGCCCCGAGATGAGCAGGAGCCCCGCATTGGCCGAGGCGTCTTTGGATCCAGAGAAGCGGCTGGGGACTCCGGAGCCCTGGTGCTTATTTGAGTCTGAGTAGAATCTCAGCAGATACCGGGGAGGGCTCCCTGGCTTCTGCTGGTACCAGGTTATGTGATAGCTGCCAACACTGAGGTCACTCCTCAGGGTGCAGGTGAGTCTGGCTGTGGCTCCAGAAGATGCAGAGAGGGAGGGCGGCTGAGTCAGCACAGGCTGGGAGAGGGACCCTGCAGACATAGACACTTGTCAGTGATGGGCAGGGACCAGGGGGGTTTCCCAGGAGACTGAGCAGGAAGGGAAGAAGCCTGGTCCCAGGCCTGTCCCTACCTGTGCAGTGAGCGAGGAGCGCGAGGAGCAGAGGAGTCCAGGCCATGGTGCTCACAGCCCTGAGCCCACAGTGGGGCTGGGCTGCCCAGGCCTCCTTTTCTCCCCACCCTCTGCCAGAGGAGGGGCTGCCATGCAAATGGGGTCCCTCCAGGGACTGCCCAGCCCCTCACTGGGCCCTGGGGCTGGAGCTCAGCTCACATCCCACACTGAGGGCCATGGAGGTGGACTCACCCCTTGCTGGGCCCTGGGAGGAAGCACCTGCTGAGACCACACAAGGCTCCCCGCTCAGGAGACGGTGACATCCAGAGCGGACTCAGCTGCTCAGTCTCCGTCAGTGAGCACAGGGCCCAGCCTTGAGGCCCAGGTGATGAGTGAACAGTCTGCGCTGAGCAGCTCTGCAGGAATCCCAGGGCAACCCAGCAGCGCCCCCCCTCTGGTCATGGGAAATGGAAACTTGATAAAAACTTTGAGTGATGACCTCTAGTAAAAACAGATAAAATATACACTTTCCTTGGAAGATACAAAATTGGCTCTGAAAGAAGTAAAGTAATTATAAGGCCAAATATTAGTAGATAAATTTAAAATGTAATGGAACCGCTGCACTGAACAGCGTAAGATACAGGCATTTCACAGGGAACCCTACCAAACCCTCAGAGATTAGATGGCTCCAATTTGATTGTACAGATTTTTCAATAATATTTAAAAGTAAGTAGGATCTCATAGGTTTTTCTTGTTTTAATATTGATGAACACAGCTTACACATAAATTATACAAAATGAGAAATTACAGACAAATAGCTTTACATATTACCATAAATATTTAAAATGAAATATTAACAGATGGCCCAGCACTATTATGAAGTGTGATTTATACCAATGATACAAGTTTTGCTTCATATTAATAACATTTAAAACATAACACAACATAATAACACATCAGTAAATAGGATCATACTAGAGGCCCTGTGCACGAAATTCCTGCACCAGGAGGAGAGGAGGGCCCCTCAGCCCTGCCTGTGTCCTCTCCCAGTCAGGGATCCCTGAGGGATGTCGGACTGCCGGCTTAGGCCCAGTCCCCCAGGGATGACCCTAAGCCTGCAGCTGGACATCCCTCTTACAGTCCTCGATCCCACTCCCAGTCAGGGACCCATCACTCTCTACCACCTGCCTGCTCGCTGCTCCTTACCGCTTCTGCACAGGCGGGGAGGCTCCCGTCACTGCCACTGTGCTCGCCAGCTATAAGCCCAGCTTGTGGCTGAGCAGTGCTCCCCTTGTGTGAGCGCACTGACCACCAGGGGACAGCTCCTGCCTTGAGCATCTGCCCCCTGGTGGTCAGTGCACATCATAAGTAACAGCCAGTCGGATGGTCACTTACCCTTTTATATATATACTAGAGGACTCATGCACAAAATTCGTGCACTTGGTGGAGGGGGAAGTCCCTCAGTCCAGCCTGTGCCCTCTCCCAGTCCAGGACCCCTCGGGCCCTAAGCCATCAGTTGGACTTTCTTAGCACTACTGTGGAGGTGGGAGAGGCTCCTGCCACCAGCGCTTCACTCGCCAGCTGTGAGCCAAGCTTCTGGCTGAGCGGTGCTCCCCCTGTGGGACTGCAATGACCACCAGGGGCCAGCTACCGCATTGAGCATCTGCCCCCTGGTGGTCACTGTGCATCATAGCGACCAATCATTCCACCATTCGGTCAATTTGCATATTAGCCTTTGATAATACAGGATAGACAGATCACATTATTAGATCAACAGATAAACTGATAGTGTCTCAGTCGATATTCTGAAAGAGCCTTTGACCAAATCTAAGATATATGTCTAAGAAACACACATACAGACGGAAACAGAGATGTTTACAATATGGAAACCGCACTCGCTCCACAGACATAGGACTTAGTCCTACAGCAGCTCCTTAGCGAATGGGTGGGAGGAGGACAGCTCCACAACCATCAGGAATGGCCCGTGTGACTGTCACTCCATGATGAGTCAGCAGGACTCTGCACGTTTAGACGATGCAAGGACACAGGGAGGGATCAGTGGTCAGACCTGAGCATGGCTGGGATGGACAGCAGTCATTCCCAAGCCCAGGCTCTGACCCAGCCCGGGCCACTGGTCCCAGCCCAGCAGCGACGGAGGAGCCTCCGGGTGAGCTCAGAGAGCGGCTCCGTGGAGACCAACGGGAGGACAAGGCAGCTCCAGAGCCTCTGGGACTAAGGACATGGCCAAGGATGTAGACGCTGGGTTCCTCGGTCACAGCCCAGGGCTGAGTTACCCCAGGGAAACCCGGCCTCAGGCCCCACCTGCCGGACAAATAGCCCCTGTGTCCACAGCTGACAGGCCCCGGGCCTCCTGTTTCCTGTGGGTCCCTTTGTGGCGGGAGGAGCTGTGGTGGGTGACTGTGGGGACAAAGCGAGACGAGGGGCCTTCACTCCCGGGTGACGCCCCACATGACCCTGGACCCCGGGTGGCCGCAGCCACAGCAGCAGCAGTAGAGGTCACAGCTGAGCCCGCACAGGCAGCTGCTGAGCAGGAGGGGTCCCCCATCCCAGCAGAGGGGAGGAGGCACTGGGATGGGCTCCACACAGGCCGGCCCCACGGTGGGCACATTGAGAAGCACCCTGGCTCTCAGCCTCAGCCCAGCGATGGACAGGAAGCGCCCTCACCGGACTTGAGCCAGAGGGTCCACCTCCATGGAGGAGCTGAGGGCAGGGGCTGTTCCTGGAAACTGATTTCCCCCCTCATGGACACTATGGATGTGCTCCACGCAGACACAGCTGTACCTGGGTCCCTCGTCCTGCCCTGACCCACCGTGGCCTCTGACCCAGGGCAGCCTGCCCAGCATCCGGGAGTTTCTGCTCCATTTGAGGAAATCAAGGCTGGAGGGGACGGGGTGGAATTGAAAGAATGGGGACAGATTTTCTGAGCCAAGTTCACTGAAGTGGGTCTCAGGCCCCAGAGTCCGGGCAAGCACAGGAAGCAGCTGGCTTGTGGGAGGAGTGGGGTCTGCTAGGGGAGCCCCGTTTCAAGAGGGACAGCAGGTTTTTGTCTCAGTTCCCTACAGGCCTGGAGCACTGTGCGAGCTTTCAGACTCTTGTCCCATGCTGAGCAGTAATACTCGGCCTCGTCCTCAGCCTGCAGCCCCGAGATGGTCAGGGTGCCTGAGTTCCCAGACCTGGAGCCAGAGAATCGATCAGGGACCCCTGAGGGCCGACTGTTAGTATTATAGATGACGGTTTTGGGGGCCTTTCCTGGGAGCTGTTGGTGCCAGGACACAGGGTAACCATCCCCAATGTTGGAGCTGCTTCCAGTGCAGGAGATGGTGACCCTCTGGCCCGAGGCCCCCGACACTGAGGACGGCTGAGTCAGCACAGGCTGGGCCCAGGATCCTGGAAGAGGGGGAGACACAGAGAGGGTGATGCTGGGTCTAGAGACAAGAGGAGGCAGAAGGGCCCATGTGTCTTCCCCAGGCCCCTTCCCCTGTCCCTTCTCCAGTCACCTGTGCAGTGAGCCAGGAGGGTGAGGAGGAGAGGGGCCCAGGCCATGGTGGAGGTCATCCCTGAGTCCTGCCTCCTGTGCCCACAGCTGAAGCATAGCTCCCCACCTCTCTCCCTTCCCCTCTTCATAGTCTGCGGGAGGGAGGGCCCACTCATGCAAATGAGACCCCAGCTATCTGATCCCTCCCTGGGCCCTGGGTCCGGTCCCTGTGCCTGAGGATGGCAGGGTGTGGGCAGGGTGTGGGCTGTGTGGGGCCCAGGTCACAGCTGTGAGCCCTGAGCACAGGGTACCAGGCAGGGCCAGGGAACAAGTTGCAGCTCTGATGAGCCCAGCCCTTCAGCAGTGGCCCCTGTGCGCCCCCTGGTGTCCAGGCATGGATGCACCACTGTGTCCCCTGCTGACTAAGGCCCAGGAGGGACAGGTCCTGCCTGCCCACAGCTCTGGGCACTGACCCCCTGGCTCAGGGCATCCAGGTGCCCACGAGGTGGCCTCCTCGTCACCTCAGGACACTCTCTGTGCTCCACTCCGCCTCCTCCTGTGAATTGGGGCCTGTCTCTCTGGTCATTCATGGTCAGACCTGAGCTGCTGTCACTTATGGAACTTTCTTCCCAGGGTCAGGTCCAGAGCAGCGACTGTCCCCAGGAGGTGAGTCCCCTTATTGTCAGGACCCAGTTTTCTTTAATATCTCCCTCCCCTGTTAGAAATTAGTCACTCTTCCCAGCACACAAATCAATATTCTCTCAATGTCCTTCCCTCTTGTTCAGTAGATACTACATATTGTGGTTTTGCACATGCTTTTCGGTCAAGCTTTACCTAGTAACTGGTTTCCTCATTCATTTGGAAATGGCAAAAAGTACTTCACACTCATCTATTTTTTCACCGTAGGAGAGGTGGATTTCTGATTTTTTGAGTCAAAACTGAGTCACGGTGATCCCAGCTCCCTGGACACGGATGGGGAGGGGACAGTGATAGCACCACTGGGATCAAGGCCTTGTGAGGGGGGTCCTAAGCGGTGAATCGACATGACCTGGGGAGCACGTTCTGGGATGGAAGCAGAAGGAGATGCACCGTGGCGTGTGGGGTTAGAGGTCGTTTGCAGGGCCTCAGGGCCTGTCCTCCCCTGATGGGGGGCGAGGGAGGCAGAGGCTCCAAAGAGAGGGGACAGCATCTCCATGGCAGCCGTGAGCCTGCTTCCCAGGTCCTCCCTCTGGGAAAGGAGGCCAGGCTGTGGGCTTGGTGCTGCTTTCTCACTTTCCTGGAGGAATGGAGCTCAGATCATGGCCCCCTGAGGGGACTGGCTGTGGCTTTTATTGGACCTGAATGTGTCAGGACAGTGGGGAGGTCAGGGGTCAGAGCTGGTCATGGTGAGGCAGGAGCTACCTTGCTGGTTTTCCTGATCAGATTCCAGACCCAAATGCACTAGTGAAGACGGTGGGGCAAAGGGAGGCCCTGGATCCCATTAGGGAACCTTCCGGTCTCTTATTGCTCTGATCTGGACCCACACCTGCCAGCCATGGGGTCAGCAGGGGATGGAGCCCAGTTCCAGCTCCTGGGAGCTCAGAGGTCCCTGGCGAGGTCCTCTCAGGAGAAATGGCAAATCGCTGGTCTGAGCAGATGGCCGAGCTCCAGGAGAGTCCCCAAGCCCGGGCCAAGCGCTGTGGCTGCACAGGCATCCTTCCTCCCGCCCTCTGCCAGAGGAGGGGCCATCCCTGCACATGTGGTTCCTCCAGGGACTGCCCAGGCCCTGAGCCCTGGTGCTGGGGCTCAGCTCACCCCAGACTCAGCAGGAAGGACTGTCCTGACTGGCTGTGCCCTGGAGACGCTGCCACAAAGGCCCACACACTGAGCCCCTCAGAACCGGGGAGATGGTCCCTCTCAGGGGTGGGGCTCAAGTCTGAGGTCAAGGTGCTGGCAGGCCCGTGCTCCCAGGGAGGCCCCGGGTAGGTACTCTCTTGTCTCTTTCCAGCTTCTGGAGTCTCCGCCCAACCTTGACATGATCCCAGCTTGGCCTTTGGTCCCTGACTCTGTCCTCACAGTGAGCCCCACGGGACATGCGTCCAGTCCTCAGACAGACTGTTGGAACCTGCTCTGGGGCAGAGGGGCCCGGTTTAGGAAGACATGGGTGCTGTGAGCCCCCTACAGGGTATCTGCCCTCCAACCTCACACTGGTGTGAAGGGAGGACGTGAAGGAAATTCTTCTGGGATTTAGGTCCTAACTGCATCAAAATGGGTCTGTTTTCATTGATGTTACACAATACTAGTGGCCCAGTGCATGAAATTCGTGAATGGCGGGGGGGGGTGTCCCTCAGCCCGGCCTGCACCCTCTCCAAACTGGGACCCTTTGGGGGATGTCCGACTGCCGCTTTACAGGGAAAGGGCCTTAACCGGCAGTCGGACATCCCTCTCGCCATCCAGGACCGCTGGCTCCTAAGCTGCCTGCCTGCCCCATCGCACCAACCACTCTGCCTGCTGGCCTGCTCACCTCCAACTGCCACCCCCACCGGCCTATCGCCCCAACTGAGCTCCCCTGCTAGCCTCATGGCCCCCAACTGCCCTCCCTGGTGGGTCCCTAGTCTAATTAGCATATTACCCTTTCATTAGTGTAGATTGTTACGTTTCATCTCCACTATGAATTGCAGGCCCACTAAATTCAGACTTAACTATGTGTGAGTGTATGTGAGTGTATGTGAGTGTATGTGTGTGTGAGGGTGTCTAAGTGTGTGTGTTAGTGTATGTGAGTGTGTGTATGTATGAGTGTGTGTGAGTAGGTGTGTGAGTGTGTATAAGTATATGTGAGTGTATATGAGTGTGTATGTGTGTATATGTGTGTGTGAGTGTTTGTATGAGTGTGTGTGAGTGTGTGAGTGTGTGAATATGTATGAGTGTGTGTGAGTGTAAGTGAGTGTGTGTGTGTGATTGTATATGTGAGTGTATGTGTGTGTATGTGCGTGAGTGTGTGTGAGTTTATGTTAGTGTGTGTGAGTGTGTGTATATGTGAGTGTATGTGTGAGTGTGTGTGTATGTGAGTGTGTCTGTATGACTGTATGTGTGTGAGTGCGTGTATGTGTGAGTGTATGTGTGTGAGTGTGTCTGTATGAGTGTATGTGTGTGTGTGTGTATGTGTGTGAGTGTGTCTGTATGAGTGTATGTGAGTGTGTGTGAGTGTATATGTGTGTGTGTATGTGTGTGAGTGTGTCTGTATGAGTGTATGTGTGTGTGAGTGAGTGATTGTATGTGTGAGTGTATGTGTGTATGTATGTGTGAGTTTATGTTAGTGTGTGTGAGTGTATGTGTGAGTATATGTGTGTATGTATGTGTGAGGGTATGTGTGTGTGTCTTTGTATGTGAGTGTGTCTGTATGAGTGTGTGTGTGTGTGAGTGAGTGTATGTGTGTGGGTGTGTCTGTATGAGTGTATGTGAATGTGAGTGTAACTTTTTTTCTGCTCCTGTCCATTCCCTGCGAGATTGGTGATGACATTGGCAGTTGTTTTCATAAAAGGATGGGTGGCTCTTCACAGCTTAGAGAAATGGATGACATTGCGTGGTCTGGGCCTCGGAGAACAGCCCCAGGCCCACACCAGCTGGACGAAGCCCTGTGAGCAGCAGACGGGGCCCTAGAAGCAGAGGGAGCACTGAGCTGGTGTTTGTGCCTCGCTGCCCACGGGCACCTGTCACTGTGGGGATGGCTGCTGTACCACAGAGCGCAGTAGTACTGGGCCTCGTCCTCAGGCTGCACCCCAGAGAGGGTCAGGGCCTCTTTGCCCCCTTGGATGGATCCTGAGAACCGGGCAGGCGTCCAGGAGTGTTTCTTGTTTGTGTCATAAATCAGTGCCTTGGGGACCTGGCCAGACTTCTGCTGGATCCAGTATGGGTAGTGTCCATCAGTGACAGCCCCTGTGCTGGAGCCACAGGTGAGAGTGACTGTCACGCCTGGGGACACGGTCGCTGAGAGCTCCTGAGTCACCACAGCCTGAGACCTGGACCCTGAAACAAAAACAGACACAACCAGGAATGAAGAATAAAGGTAGAGGGACCCCCACAGGCTGGTCTCTGAAATGGCCCTCAACCTGGGCAGAGAGCGAGGAGGAGGAAGAGGAGGGGAGTCCAGCTCATGGTGGAGACTTTCCAAGGTGCCTTGGTCTCTTGCACGTGCTGGCCTCGGGTGTCCCTTTATCTCCTCCCGGCTCCTGGGTAAAGGGGGTGTTTGCTGGTCATTATGCAAATGTGAGCGCACAGGACCCTCCTGTTCTGAGTCACTGTGAGGAGGAGGCGGGGAGGCTGTGGGCTCTGAGTCTGTCCCTTGAGGGGAAGCACCTGCTGTCTCCTCACACCCAGGCCATGAGCATGGGCGCAGGACCCACTCAATTAGAACCATTTGATTTGGCTTCAGGCCTTGCAGCTCTGAGAAGATCCACAGCGCCCCCTGGTGATGCCCTATGGAATAGTCATGGTGGTGGGAACTACAGAAGGAATGATGGTGGCCCCTGAAAATAGACATGATAGACAGATGATAGAGATAGATAGATGATTATGAGAGATAGATAGATGATAGATAGATAGATAGATAGGTAGATAGATAGATAGATAGGTAGATAGATAGATAGATAGATAGATAGATGGATGATAGATAGATAGATAGATAGATAGGTAGATAGATAGATAGATAGATGGATGATAGATAGATAGATAGATAGATAGATAGATAGATAGATAGATGGATGAATGATAGATAGGTGTTGGTAGATTGATCGATAGATGGTAGACAGATTGAATGATAGCTAGATAGATAGTAGAGAGAATGATTGATAGCTAGATAATAGGAAGATAGATAGGTAGCTAGATAGATAGGAGAGAGATTGATTGATAGCTAGATAGATAGTAGGGAGATTGATAGATAGCTAGATAGATGGTAGATTGATTGATAGCTAGATGGTAGAGAGATTGATAGCTAGATAGATAGTAGGGAGATTGATAGATAGATTGATAGATAGATAGATACATAGATAGATAGATAGTCAGATAGATGATAGATAGGTGTTGGTAGATAGATCGATAGATGTTAGAGAGATTGAATGATAGCTAGATAGATGATAGAGAGATTGAATGATAGATAGTAGAGAGATTGATAGATAGATAGTAGAGAGATTGATTGATAGCTAGATAGATAGATTGATTGATAGCCAGATAGATGATAGAGCCAAATGATATACTTCTGATTCCCTGCAGAGAGGTCCCCTGTTTCCCCTGTTTCAGTGTTTGGTTCTATGACTGCGCTCTGGCTGTGGTCACAGAGTCTATCACATCCTGGTTCTCCTCTTCCCTTGGGACTAAGAAGCTTGTGTTGCTCCACGATGGACTGGAGGATTGTGTGCTAATTCTATCCGCCCAGAATGTCCTCCTCTGGGTGCCTCAGCGGTGGTGTCGGTTGATTCTCTTTTCCCCTTCACGTGTTTAACTTCCTGGGTCCTGACATACGAGGGGGATTGTTACTGGACCTGGACACTGTGAAGGTTAAATGAGGAGCCCTGGGTCCCATGCACTCTTCCTTCCCTCAGGTGACCCTCCTGCTGAGCTGCCGCAGAAGGTGTGGGGGTGGGCTGTTCAGCTCCCAGAGTCCCCAGAAAACATGGAGCCCTGAACCCCTGCTCCGTGCTGCTGACACCTTCCTGTGGACAGTGATTGTCACCAGCTGGTACCCTTCACATGGGTATGAGACAAACCCCTGCTGGGGTCTCCTCACCACAGGGAGGGACACCCAGGGCTCAGGGAGCTGCTGTGCTCACTGGGGGTGACACTCAGGTCCCCACTGGGCCCTTAACCTCAGTGATACCAGGCAGGGGAGGGGGCCCCGCAGCGCGAACGCCTCTGCCCCCCGCCTTTCACTCAGTACTGCTCAGGTAGGTGGGGTGCAGGCTGGGCTCTCAGTGGTCCCCACAGGCACCAGCAGGGGGCACAGGGGAGCAGAGACGCTCTTCCTTGCACCCCCTCCTACAGCCACCCTGCTGAGGGGTGAGGGGGAGACCAGAGGCGCTGAGCTGCTGGCGCCCTGGGGAAGCCTTACCACTGTGTTGTCTGGTTATAACAACGCGGACAACGAGGGTCCCTGAATAAACTGGGGGAGGACCCTTCCTCCTCGGTTTCCCTTAAAACCGTGTGGACAATCCTTGTTCTTTCCCACCCCTGTGTTTGCTGAAAATACCAACAAAAGTCCACCTGGGTCGGCCTTGTGTCTTGGAGAAGGTCTGAGAGTGCAGTGATAAAGAACTGAAACATAGGCGATGACAAACACGGAATGAACCAGGCCTTTCCCATTTTATTACACACCAGAGGCCCGGTGCACGGAATCCCTGTGTGGGTCGGGTCCCTAGGTCTGGCTGGCGATCAGGGCCGATCAGGCTCCCTGCCTCCCCACATCCTCCTTCCCTTGCTCCCTCAGCCACCACTGATCACCTGCAGTGTTCTGCACTGCCCCCTGGTGGTCAGCACATGTCACAGCGAGCTATCAAACTCCTGAAGAGACACTTTGCATATTAGCCTTTTATACATACAGATAATTTATCATTTACAAAACAGGGAGTGCTCCCTAGGATGTAACTTCACATTCAATATTAATATCACTGTGTGTTTAAACTAAACCACATTTTTATCTTAGGAAGGAATTAGCTCAGTGACTCTGATTCAGGGAATGAAGTTTGAAGTAGGATGAGGAGAAGCTCTCAAAACCCTATTTCAAATCTTGCACAAAGCCTTTCCCGAGGGGGGCAGTGACAGGTAACACTCCGTGTCCCTTGGTTCTGAGCTGGGAGCAGGCGGCCCTGGGGGACCAGGTGGCAGAGCAGAGACTGGGGTTGTCATTGTAATGCCGCCCAGGAATGCTGAGTCATGGTTTTGAAAGCCGGTACAGGGTGACCCCGTTGCATTAGGAAACCAGGAAGAAAGGGAGAGGGTTGTGTTCAGCCCATGGAGATAGACAACGGGGAGAGCAGGGGGTCCCCTGGTTTACATCACAAGGGACAGGGAGCCCCGATGGCCCTGCAGGAGAGGAGCCAGCATGGACTTAAGTATCAGTTAATTAAGTTTCAGTTCCAGCGAAGATGCAGCCAAGGTCATGCAAAAAAAGCTCTTGATCCAACATCACACGTGAGGAGGCAGCGATCTGGCTGGCAGGGCTCATAGGGGCTGTTCAGGTCAACAGTGGAGGTGAGTTTTCCAGGAACACGCTCAGTGGCATCTTCAAAGCCAGGTTAGCAGCCATTTTAACTGGGGCGAGGTCCTTGCAGCCTGGGGAGACCTGATGTAGTGAGTAAGTGGTAGAGAGGCAGGGCTTCGGGGGCGGCCCGTGGACCCAGGGAGCGAATCAAGCTTCCTGACTGCAGACAGTGACCTGATGTTGTTCTGTGTGGGGGCTCCCTGTACCTGTGTCACATGCTCCATGTCAGGGTTGTGACTCAGGAGTCCTGAAACGCGGTTCTGTGTTAAACAAACAAAAGAATCCCTGTACTCCCTTCCTCCTTGTCTTGCTGTAGTGACTCTCCCAACCCAGAGGCCTCGAGGACCCCCCAGCTGTGAGGAAGCCCCAGGCAGACCCCAGGGCAGAGCCACAGCACCACCTGCTGGTCACGTGCCCTCTCGCAGTCTCCTCCAGGACACTGAGGCTAAATGCCCAGAAATCCCTCACTAGCACAGATCAGTGCAGAATGCTCTTGGGGGTGATTGAAACAATATGTTCACGTTATCTGTGCTGGTGGAGGCTCACACAGAGAGGGGGAAGTCGCCAATAAACAAACACTCTTTTGAGTATAACAACCTCTACAGGTGACATAAAGGAGTCACTACATCCCGATCTAGGACGCTGGGGAGCTGGTCTCCTCTCATAAGAGGCCTTTAACGTCCGTGTAGAGACGTGAGCCGCAGGGTTCTCTCTGCGGAGTCTCTGCAGAAGAAGTCCAAATGGGACGTGAGGGTTCTCCAGCCAGGAGGGGACCTGGGGGCTGGGGAGCAGGAGGCACGGGGAGAGCCGCACAGGAGGGAAGGAGCCATGGGGGCGTCCGAACATGCTGCTCAGAAGTACACCAGGGGCTGGAAAAACCACATGGAGCAAAGAACGTGCAGCCAGACGGGGACTGAAACACAGTAATGTGGTGATTTAGCTCGAGAAGTCTGATCACCGGATATCATGGAGCCTGGCAAGATGGCTTCTCCCAGGAGCACGCCGGAAGATGCACAGATGATGGCACAAATCCTGAAGGGCATGGGCATCACAGAAGAGGAGCCGAGAGCTACAAATCAGATGTTGGAGTTTGCCCTCCGCTAGGTGAGCACAATTCTAGATGACGCAAACATTTATTCATCCACGCTGAGAAGCTGCTGTTGATGCAGACGATGTGACACGGACAATCCAGGGTCGTGCTGACCACTCTTTCACCTCTCTTCCCCGCAGAGATCTCAGTTAGATATTGCAAGGCAAAGAAATCAAACCCCATTGCCATTGATCAAGCCACATTCAGGTCCTAGATTGCCTCCTGATAGATATTGCTTGACTACTCCAAACTATAGACTTAAACCTTCACCAAAAAAGGCACCTGCTTCTGCGGGAACAATAACGGTTCCACGGCTCAGTGTTGGTTCAGTTACCAGAAGACCAAGTCGCCCACACGTGGCACACCAACCCCCAAACCATGTAGATTCAACTAACATAGGGTCTCCAATGTCCCTCCCAGGACAAAGGTCTACAGGACAGACGCCCATGTCACTGGCCCCAGCTGTAAAGCATCACCGCCTGCAACATCAGGTGTTCCGAAGGCTCTGATTAATCCGTCAGGAATTGGGTCCAACAACATCCTTATTACCACTAACATGGTGTCACCACAAAATGCTGCCAGTGAGTCAACAAATGCATTGAAAAGAACACGTGAGGAGGAGGAGGAGGAGGATGATGAACGACTGTGATAATCTGTAATTTAGCCTTGATGCCTGTAACATGTACACGTGATTTTGAATCCACTGTACTGAGGTGAAACATGCATGCCAGATGTTTTCAAGTTGTGTTTTGGAAAACTTAGTATTTAATGAGAAAATATAGTTTTTAATTGAATTGTTGTATTTTCTTTACTAGAAATTGTAATGGTTTTTCATCAGCCTTGAAGAAATACAGTTGTCATTCATTAGAAGAAGAAGAAGAGGAAGAAGAAGAAGAAGAAGAAGAAGAAGAAGAAGAAGAAGAAGAAGAAGAAGAAGAAGAAGAAGAAGAAGAAGAAGAAGAGGAAGAAGAAGAAGAAGAAGAAGAAGCCATGCCATAGGAAAGAACAATGGAGGAGGGAGAAGAGGAGGCGGAGCTGCCCCACTCCGCCCCACTCCGCCTCCGCCTCCGCCCCACTCCGCCTCCGCCTCCGCCTCAACCTGCAGGTGCTCCCTGTCCCCACACCCAGGCTCACGGGGACGCTGGGAAATGCGAGGGACCAGGCACCCGCGTCCCTCGGGCGCTGTCTCCTCAGACACGCCAGAGCCCGGTCCCTCTGCTCAGGCAGGTCCTCCTGCCCAGAAGCCTCAGTGAGCACCCCTGCTGGTCCCTCACCCCCAGCTCCTCAGCGGCCCTCGGGGCCCCGCGTGCTGCCCTTCCTCCACGTCCACCTCGCAGCGCTGCACGTGTCCCCCTCCTCCCGCGCCCCTGGCTGCCCTGTGACTTCAACACCTCGGTCCCTGTCCGTTCAGGTCCTCTCGTTGTCACCAGGTCCCACGGCGTCCCCTTCAGGGTGAGGCTCTTTATGGAGCCTCTGGGAAAGGCGGGGGTTTGCTCTCATGGAACTGACTCCTCCTCATAAACAGGGAGTGCCTTCATCCTGGAATTCTGTGACGCAGCAAAGCCCCAGCGGTCAGCAGCCATCGGGGTCCAGCAGACCTCTGGCCGAGCCCCCAGGCCACTGACTTATGGCACAAAGGAGAGACACTCCTGGACCCCTGCCCGGTTCTCAGGCTCCATCCAAGGGGCACAGCAGCCCTGACCCTCCAAGGGGCCCAGCCTGAGTCCCAGGCCCAGCACTGCCCCCTGCTGGTCTCTGATGCAGAGCCCACAGCCCCTCCCCACCCCAGCCTCCCAGGGGGCACCCTGACTTTGCACTGGGACCTCTGTGATGTCACCCCAGCACAGAAGCAGCTGCTCACTCCGGGGGCTGGGGCCTCGGACACTGTCTCCGGAGACCTGAGGGGCCCGGGCTGCTGCGGGCAGGACGCGGTCACAGCTCCCCGTGGCCAGGCATCTGGGCTGACCTGACGGCTTCTTGAGCTGAGGCCACTCCTGCGGGGCCTTCGCCCTGTCGGACCATCTGGACCAAGTTCAAGGCCCAAACCTCTGCACAACTTCGGTCAGTTCCTACCGACGAGGAGCCCTGTGAATGGCCCTCACCAGGTGGCGTGTGTTGCTGTCCGTGTTGCTGGGAGCCCCTGTGCCACCCTCCCCTGCCCCGGCCCGGCGCTCAGGTCTGTCGTGGTCACGACAAGGTGGCGCCCTCACAGAAAAGGGGTTCGCGACTGCGTTTCCCACGCTCGGCTTTCACTTTCCTCTCAGCTGTATCCACAAGGAGCTCCTGTGCATGTGGCCACAGAGAGCATTTCCTCATTTTTAACAACAACATGTGTATTACACAGGATACACTTCATGGCTGCGTGTCGGTTTTTCATGCAAATTTGAGATTTGAGCTCAGACCAGGATCCTGTCTCAGTCACTCCTCCACTCGGAGATAAGCCCAGCCTGATTGGATCTGATTCCACCTCCTCAAGTGTCTCCATGGGAACCGTTATCCCTGAGGAATGTGACCTGTGAGAACGTGAGCATGGCAGACATGACATGAGCCACAAATCACTGGAAATGCTGACCTGACGTCAGAGCTGTGACACTGTCAGGACCACGGGTCCAAGGGTAACCCGGTGCCGGATGGACACCTGTCAGCACAGTCAGGGCTGACACAGAACTGGGAAGAGCCACCATCAGGGGACAAGGTCAGGCCAGGAGAGCAGAGAGGAGGTTTTTGTCTCACTTTCCTGTGGGTCTGGACCACCGTGTCAGTCTTATAGCTGTCGTCCCACGTTTCACAATAAAAGTCAGCCTCGTCCTCTGGCTGCAGCTCTGAGATGAGCAGGAGCCCCGCATTGGCCGAGGCGTCTTTGGATCCAGAGAAGCGGCTGGAGACCCCGGATACGTGGTACTTATCAGAGTCTGATTTATATCTCAGGAGAAATCTGGGAGGGCTCCCTGGCTTCTGCTGGAACCAGCGTATATGGTAGCTGCCAACAGAGTAGCCACCGCTCAGGGTGCAGGTGAGTCTGGCTATGGCTCCCGGAGATTCAGAGAGGGAGGGAGGCTGAGTCAGCACAGGCTGGGAGAGGGACCCTGCAGACACAGACACTTGTCAGTGATGGGCAGGGACCACGGGGAGTTCCCAGGAGACTGAGCAGGAACGGAAGAAGCCTGGTCCCAGGCCTGTCCCTACCTGTGCAGTGAGCGAGGAGCGCGAGGAGCAGAGGAGTCAGGCCATGGTGCTCACAGCCCTGAGCCCACAGTGGGGCTGGGCTGCCCAGGCCTCCTTTTCTCCCCACCCTCTGCCAGAGGAGGGGCTGCCATGCAAATGGGAGTGCCTCCAGGGAGTGCCCAGCCCCTCCCTGGGCCCTGGGACTGGAGCTCAGCTCACACACCACTGAGGGGCATGGAGGTGGGTTCACCCCTTGCGGGGCGCTGGGAGGAAGCACCTGCTAAGACAGCACAGACGCTATTGCTCAGGGGCCGCTGCCTGCAAAGACACAGCTGGTCCTGAACAAGGCCCACATGGCCCAGGCCCCAATCGAGGCTCCTGTGAATGGAAAGTCCTCAGTGAGCCCAGTGTGGGGCCACAGGGCATTTCCACAGCGCCCCCTGCTGGCCACAGGACACACTACATCTCCCTGGACCAAATCCCTGAGGCCCAGCTGGTGTCTGCTGCCCCCAGGTCACTATCCATGTTCCACTTCCTGGTCTGACTGACACAGATACTGGCGCTCACTGCACCGTCTCACTCCTGGGCCCAACCGTGGGAGGTGCCAGCAAGGACGTAACTGAGAGGTAATGGTCTGGGGACAGTTAGAAATGCTGCCTCACACGATCATGAAGAGTAAGCTGTGACCCAGCCCTCACATGAGATGTTAGGGTGCTTTGGGTCCTAAGGGGTTGGGGATTGAGAAGGGACATGAGCTTGGGACACACCCTGGGCCTCATCCCTATTCACAGCTGGGAGCGGGCTCCTGATATGCATGTCACTCCTCAAGCCTGTCTCTGTGGATGCCCTCATCCCTCTCATGAAGGGGGTGTTGGCTGATAACGCAGTGTCTTCTGGGCCGGGCCCTTTGTGATGCACTGGGCAAGGCTTTAGGGAGAGCAATCTCTTCCTCGTCCCCACGCAATTGCAAAAAGAGCTGAGGACACTGTGTGTGTGTGTGGGTGGGACATCTGCAGGTCAATGGAGGGAAAAGCCACACAGGAACCATCAATGCCTGTTTGGAGGCATTTTGTGTGATCATCAGTCTGGCCCTTTAAGAACACAGCCATGGGATGAGAATTAGACCTGAGACCCAGCCTTCCTGTCCAGGACCCTGGGGAAAATTTTGGTGAAGCCCCAGAAGACCTTCCTTCTGGTTCCAGAATTGACCCGCGTCAGAGCAGGGCCTGCAGGCACCATAGTGTCCCACAGGCCCTCCCCTCCCAAGGCTGCAGAGGCCGCTCCTGACCTTGGGGTGAGGACAGTGACCTTCCCTCCTCCAGGGACTCAGCTGTGCACAACTCTGTCTGTCCTGCCCCCGGGGAAGCTGCCAGAACCTGTGACCTCCTGCTGACCTCGGAGTGTGGTGTGAGGACTCCAGGACATGAGCTACCAACGCATTTCTCTTGTGCTCACTTAACAAATACTCTGAACTGTGACGATGATGATGATGATAATTCATCATGCAGTCACCTCCTCCTGGGGAGAGACTGGGAGCCCAGGAAGGGTCTCATCCCTGGGCCTGTGCTGGGAGGAGTGCAGGGCCTGGGGCTGGGCTGGTCAGTGATGCTCAGCCTCATCCTCCAGCTGTGACCGGGGCCTCTGCTATAGCTCAAATGGAGCCCAGAATGAGAACCAACATTCCTTTCTTTTTTAAATATATTTTTATTGATGTCAGAAAGGAAGGAAGAAGTTGAGAGAGACATCAATGATGAGAGAGGATCATTGACAGGCTGCCTCCTGCACGCCCCGCACTGGGGATCAAGCCCGCACCTGGGCCTGGGCCCTGACCTGGAACACAATCCTGACCTCCTGGTTCATAGGTCGATGCTCAACCATGAGCCACCCACGCCGGGCTGAGGACCCCATGTCCTGAGGATGTGGCTGTGTCATTGTGTGCAGAGTGTTGATGAGATGTCACTGGTGCTGAGGGATCAACTGTCCCTTTCCACCCAGTGCAGAGGCCTTGCTTTGTGTCCTGGGTCCCAGTCTCTGGAGGAGGAGGAGGAGCAAGGAACATGCAGGGACCCGTGTGCACAGCAGGGCACGGAGAGGGCTGAGTGGGCTGCGCATGAGCAGAGCATCCGGGAGCCTTTCCCTGGGTCGTGTTAAATCCTGAGGACAGGGGGGACCCAGGACCTGGTGGGGACGAGCTGACACCCTGGTCCTTCGGCCCCGGAGCTCAGGCCTCGCCTCCATCATCCCATCCCACAGCCAGACGTGTCCGCAAGGAGCTCATGTGCATGTGGCCACAGAGAGGATGTTGTTATGTTTACATGTGACAGTTCCCTGCTGTCACACAGAACACACTTCATGGCTGCGTGTTGGTTTTAATGCAGATTTCAGATTTGAGCTCAGACCAGGATCCTGTCTCAGTCACTCCTCGACTTGGAACTGAGCTTGGCCTGAATGGATCTGATTCCACCTCCTCAAGTGTCTCCATGGGAACCGTTATCCTTGGGAATGTCACTGAAAGGGCAGAGCAGGACGGACTCCATTTTGTAATGTGTCCTCCGTCTTGTGTAACTGTTACAGAGAACCAGACAAATCAAACAATGCCCGAGAGCTTGGGGTGACACTGTTTGCCGCGGCGGCTTGGAGAAAGGGAATTCAAATTCTAAGCCAGGCTACAAGCAGGCTTCCCTTCTTATTGAAGAGCCAGCCCTTCGTGCACTGAGTGGCTATCTTGCTGCTGGCCTTGAAAACAACACAGCTCTATCCAATTTAAAATGTTCTCCTGGCATGGGCATATCTAGTTGCTGGCCTATCAGGTCGGACAGCGAGGTTTATCTTCCTCATTGTTCAGGCAGGCTGAAGCAGGCTGCAGAGAAAATTTCTTTCTTAGTCTGGGAAGGACGGCGGAGATTTCCAGGAAGAACCACGGACTGTACGGGTCACTTAGCCCACCCCTCAATCAGCCAATGGGAAATCAAGGGGAACTAACCCAAGGCAAAAAAAAAATATATGCTGACCACATCCTGTCTTTGTATAACCAGACCCTATCCCTCACCAATCGGAATCGGCCAACTCAGTGGTCCGAGCACTACCCCACCACCCGACCCGACCGGCCCTATAAATTGCTGTGCTTTTGAAACTCTGGGCTCTCTTGCATCCTACCACAGCGCCTGTGGGGGCTGAGAGACCAAGCCCGAGCTTGGATAAAGGCACTTTGCTTTTGCATCGGACTCGGCTCCCTGTTGGTCTTTGGAGATCTTGAAATCTGGGCATAACATTACCTGTGAGAACGTGAGCATGGCAGACATGACAGGACCAACAAATAAAAGGGAAACGCCGTCATGACATCAAAGCTGTGATACTGTCAGGACCACGGGTCCAAGGACAACAAGATGCCGGATGGACACTGTCAGCACAGTCAGGGCTGAGTCAGAACTGGGCAGAGCCACCAGCAGAGGCCAAGGTCAGGCCAGGAGAGCGGAGAGGAGGTTTTTGTCTCACTTCCCTGTGGGTCTGGGCCACTGTGTAAGTTTTAGAGTCGTCATCCCATGTGTGACAGTAATAGTCAGCCTCGTCCTCAGGCTGCAGCCCCGAGATGAGCAGGAGCCCCGCATTGGCCGAGGCGTCTTTGGATCCAGAGAAGCGACTAGGGACCCCGGAGTCCTGATACTTATCTGAGTCTGAGTGGTAGTATAGGAGGTACCGGGGAGGGCTCCCTGGCTTCTGCTGGTGCCAGTTTATCCAGTATCCACCAACAATGAAGCCACTGCTCATTGTGCAGGTGAGTCTGACTGTGGCTCCCCGAGGCGCAGAGAGGGAGGGTGGCTGAGTCAGCACAGGCTGGGAGAGGGACCCTGCAGACACAGACAATTGTCAGGGATGGGCAGGGACCCGGGGAAGTTCCCAGGAGACTGAGCAGGAAGGGAAGAAGCCTGGTCCCAGGCCTGTCCCTACCTGTGCAGTGAGCGAGGAATGTGAGGAACAGAGGAGTCCAGGCCATGGTGCTCACAGCCCTGAGCCCACAGTGGGGCTGGGCTGCCCAGGCCTCCTTTTCTCCCCACCCTCTGCCAGAGGAGGGGCTGCCATGCAAATGAGAGTCCCTCCAGGGACTGCCCAGCCCCTCCCTGAGCCCTGGGGCTGGAGCTCAGCTCACACCCCAGACTGCGGGAGCATGGAGGTGGGTCACAGGTTGGGGAGCCCTGGGGGGAAGCACCTGCTAAGACCACACACAGGTGCCTGCTCAGGGGGCGCTGCCAGGCCACCAGGGACAGCAGGGAGCACACAGTGCAGGTGCCTGTGTGGGAAGGTCTCACTGAACAGCTGTGTGCTGATCACCTGCAGCCTCACAGCGCCCCCTGCTGCTGGGAGGACACACACTCCCCTGCCCCAAAGCCCTGACAGCCCAGCTGGCTGTGCTCTCCAGGGTCTCTGTCCCTCTTCCCACGCCCATGGTCTGAGCCCAGACACTGCGATTTGATTCTCTGTATTGATCACCGTAGCAGGTCACTCTCAGATCTGCATCTGTGTGATGTGCTTAGACATTCACAAACGACACAGTAATGTGGTTTCTCTTCCAGGAAAGATGCTGCACAGATAAACACACAGTGAGCCTCTGTCCAATTTCACAGGTGAGGGAGCTGCTGAGGTGTGATGAGCTCCTGGGGGCTGTGCAGGTCAAGGAGGGAGAGAGGAATTTTCCAGAAATACCCTCAGGGTCGTATTCAAAGAAGGACCTTTCAGCAAACATTCAAACCCTGTGAGGAATTTAAGGTTTCCATGGAGATCTGACTGGAGTTAGTGATTCATTACAAAACCATAAAAGGCTTCATCACTTTCAGTTACCTGTGGAGCCTGTAACACGTGGGCTTTTTGATTTTAGGACACGCCTTAATATTCCAACATTTGTATGTTCTGCTTTCTGCGTACCAATGTTGTCTCCGGGTCCTAACACGTGCTTCTGTTTTAAAAATTCCCTGCCTGTGCTTGGACACATTTCCTCATTTCAGGAAGAAGCTAAACGGGGATGGGGATGAGCTGGCAGGTGCGGGGACTGACACTCTCCCCCACACATACACGCGTCCCACAGCCGCAGGTGAGCTCCTGAGGAGGGAGGAGGGCGTTTCCCAAGACCAGGCCCAGACACCGTGGCCGTCACCCCGCATGGCTCAGGGTCCCCGGGAGGAGCAGGCAGGGAGCTCCCAGGAGGAGGTGAGCATCAGAGCTCAGCACTGAGGGGCGTGGACAGCAGCTGTTCCCAGGGACCCAGAGGGCCCTGCAGCCTGAGACCCTGGGACCTGGGCAGCAGGGACAGAGGGACCTCTCCATGCACAAAGGCCTCAGCCGCTCCTACTGAGCATCGGGAGGAGGAAGCACGGCAGGTGGAACAGCAGCAGTAGAAGCAGAGGCCACAGGCTGAGCCTGAGGGGCAGGTGCTGGGGCGCCCCTCCTGGCAGGTGAGAAAGGCTCTCTGTGGCCTCAGTCCCATGGGATGGGCTCTGGGTGGGCACCGGGGCTGCAGGCACAGGAGGGCAGGACAGGCAGCCTGGGCCTCAGCGCTCGCCCAGCGGGGTTCACTGGCCCGTGTTGCCAGACTTGCCCCAGGGAGCGGATCAGGGACACCCAGGTGCCTGCTCTCCGGCTGGATGGGGGTCCCAGGCTGTGTTGGGTTCCCAGGTTACAGCACACACAAAGGGCCTCCCTGAGGGGCTCTGACGCAGGCACAGCTGGACTCGGGGCCCTGGGACTGCCCTGCCCCGTCCTGGCCGCCCAGGCAGCAGGCCCCTGACGCTCAGGAAGGTCTGCTCAGGCTGAGACAGCACACTGTGCTGCGGCCACGGGCGGCCTGACAGGCAGGTTCACAGGGTGAGGACAGAGTTTACAGACACAGTCCCCTGGGGGCCTCACAGCCCGATTCTGACCAACAAGCAAAGGCACAGCCACCTTATCAGAGGATGGGGCTGCCCCGGGCCGCACTGCAGAGGGACCGCGGGTTTTTGTCTCACTTCCCCACAGGCCTGGGGTAATGTGTAAGCATTGAGGCTGCTGTCATAGGACTGGCAGTGATAGTCGGCCTCGTCCTCAGCCTGCAGCCCCGTGATGGTCAGGGTGCCTGAGCTGCCAGATGTGGAGCCAGAGAATCGGTCCGGGACTCCTGAGGCTCTATCGCTATCATCATAGATGAGGAGTTTGGGGGCCTTTCCTGGGAGCTGCTGGTACCAGTGCACATAGTTATTATTCCCAATGTTGGAGCTGCTTCCAGTGCAGGAGATGGTGACCCTCTAGCCCGGGGCCCCCAACACTGAGGACGGCTGAGTCAGCACAGGCTGGGCCCAGGATCCTGGAAGAGGGGGAGACACAGAGAGGGTGAGTCAGGGTCTAGAGACAAGAGGAGGCAGCAGGGCCCATGTGTCTTCCCAAGGCCCCTTCCCCTGTCCCTTCTCCAGTCACCTGTGCAGTGAGCCAGGAGGGTGAGGAGGAGAGGGGCCCAGGCCATGGTGGAGGTCATCCCTGAGTCCTGCCTCCTGTGCCCACAGCTGAAGCAGAGCTCCCCACCTCTCTCTTTTCCCCTCTTCATAGTCTGCGGGAGGGAGGGCCCACTCATGCAAATGAGCCCCCATCTATCTGATCCCTCCCTGGGCTTGGGGCAGGGCCCTCTGCCTGAGGATGGCCTTTGGTATGGGCAGGGGTGGGACTTGTGGGGCCCAGGTTTGGGGAGTCACAGCTGACAGCCCTGATCAGATGGTCCTGCACTTTGTCGGGGTGCTAATCCAGCTCTGATCACCCCAGATCCCTTAGGAACAAACCCCCAGCACCCTCTCATTTCCACACCCATACACATCATGGAGTGACATGGGGACCAGAACCCATGAGAGACCACCTGTGCCTTCCCCCTGCTCTGTCCACTGCCCCTGCCCTAGAGCCAGGCCAGGGGTCCCCCCTCCTGGCCTCCCCATCACCTCGGGGCATCTTCAGTCTCTACTCAGCGTCCTCAGGAGGAATCTTACCCAACTCCCTGGGCTGGTCAGGGGTCAGGACTCAAGGGGCTTCTCCTGCACCAACTCTTAGACCCGTGCCAGGGCGCAGGTCAGGGCCAGAGTAGGGACAGTCCCATGGGGGGCATCCTCTTCTGTGCGGGACACGGGCTCTGTCCTGTATGGGATTCATTCCTGGTGGCTGGAGGCCTCCTTCCCGTGGGTACCAGGGGCCCTTCCCTGGGGCTGGGCAGGTGGTGGGGAGAAGCCCTCGTGTGCCTTCCTAGTCCGTGGTCATGGGTACCTTCTATTTTCTGTCCACATTTCCTCCTCCTGAAACCATCGTTATCCATGGACTATGAGCTGTGGTTCACTCCTAGGAGTCTGCCCTCAACTCACAGTCAGACGTTTGCTTTTATCTGAGAGGGAAAAGGGAATACAGAGCAGAAATTACTAGACAGGATTTTAAAATTCTGTGCTAGGGTTTTATTTGAAAGCTTTACATATTAGTCACCAATCACCCAAATTCAAATGCATGTATGTTATCATATGTAAAAGTCACAAGAAGGCTGATGTAAAAACTCTAGATGATGCATGTGGATGAAGATGGTGGGTGGAGGTGTTGGTGGAAAAGCATGGGAAACGCAATGCCTTCTGCTCTGGGTTGAAAGGTGTGAACAGACGTTTTTCTAACATCGCTTCACATTTCAGGCGCGAGGTGGGAGCCGTACACTGTGATCTGGTACTGTCGGTTGGAAATGCCGAGTAGGTGCCCTGTGAACCTCCTGAGGAGTTTCTAGGAGCTTCCATCCGTCCCAGGAACAGAAGCACCGGCCACAGACACTGGAGAGCGCTTTGTCGCCAGCAGACACGCAGCTTCAAGCCACGGGGTGACCAGTGAGGAAGCAGAGACCCCAGCTTCCGATAGTGACAAGGTCGATGGGCCTCTCAACCTCGGGCCACAGACTCAGGCAGTTTTCACTGACAACCAGTGGAGCTGGAGGGGAATTAAATGGTTACCATGAGGTGGGGGAGGGCCTGGGACAGGAGGAACCTAACAGAGCAGGAGAAGGTGCTTCCTGTCCTTTGAAGAAATGGGTATGAAAAGCTCCAACCAGCCTTTCCTCTCTTTTCAGAGATCTGTGTACTGATCTCAGCGAGGAAGGGAGAGGGAGAGGGAGAGAGAATCGTCACTGATGGGAAACAATCATGGATCGGCTGACACTTACACACTCCCCACCGGGGATGGAGCCCCCAACCCGGACGTGTGTCCTGCCTGACCAGGAATTGAACGGTGACCTCCTGGTTCATAGGTCGATGCTCAACCACTGGGGCACACCGGACAGGCCTCATCGCCTTTTCCAATCAGGCCCCTTATTGGAGGACATCCCCGCCACTCACAGCTGTCACAGACCTCCAGCACAGCCTCCTGGCTGCCCTCAGTCTAGGGGGTTAATACAGCTCCTACAGACTTCCACGCGCTGGCTTTTCTGTGGACAGAAGATTAAGATTCATTCTTACAATTTTATTTATTTTTAATTGGGGTGTAATTGACATTGTATTAGTGTCAGGGGCACAACATAATGACTCTGTGTTGGTGTATATGCAAAGCCACCTCCAGGATACGTCTCCCTGACCTCTGCCATCATACGTGGCTGCAAGCTTGGCTATGTCTTGTGCTGAGGACACGTAAGATCCAGTCTTTCAGCTGCGTTCCCAGACACAATAGGACAGCGCTCCATGCCGGGTCCTCGCCCTGCCCATCTCCCCAGAACCAGAAGTTTCTCCTCCTGGCCCCTCCCCCCACTTGGACACCCCCTTCTTCGCCCACCATGGCAAACCCCAGTCTGTTATAGTTTGATCGCTGTGAATTACAAATTCCTGTGCTTAAAATCACAAAGCAAATCTAAACCAGTCGCGCTGGTTAAAGGGGAGTAAATCATAATGGGGTGCGAACAGGGCCAGTGGCCCTTCCAGCACAGAGCACAGTGCTGAGCCCCAGGCAGGGGCAGGGCCCGAGCAGCTGTCACTCATCTCAGCTTCAAGTGAGTCCAGCCCAGGGGGAGGGATCAGGGCTCTGCCTGGATAGTGGGAAAAGGCCTTCCCTTCCTTCAGGAGCCTGAACCTGGGAAAGCTCTGCTCTGAATGACATGGGGGCCAGAAGGGAGGCAGGACCGTTCACTCCCAGGCAGGGTCCCAGATGAACCTGGGCACAGAGCATCAGCGAGGGACTAAGCAGAAGCCACAGGTCACAGGTTGAGCGGCGCAGGCAGCTGTTGGAGAGCTCACCCCTTACAGATGAGAGGGGTTTTTGTCTCACTTCCCCACAGGCCTGGAGCACTGTGGGACCACTCAGACTATCATCCCATGCTGAGCAGTAATAATCGGCCTCGTCCTCAGCCTGCAGCCCCGCGATGGTCAGAGTGGCTGAGCTGCCAGACTTGGAGCCAGAGAATCGGTCCGGGACCCCTGAGGGTCGGTTGCTATTATAATAGATGACGGTTTTGGGGGCCTTTCCTGGGAGCTGCTGGTACCAGTGCACATAGTTACCCCCTATGCTGGAGCTGCTTCCAGTGCAGGAGATGGTGACCCTCTGGCCCGGGGTCCCCGACACTGAGGACGGCTGAGTCAGCACAGGCTGGGCCCAGGATCCTGGAAGAGGGGGAGACACAGAGAGGGTGAGTCTGGGTCTAGAGACAAGAGGAGGCAGCAGGGCCCATGTGTCTTGCCAAGGCCCCTTCCCCTGTCCCTTCTCCAGTCACCTGTGCAGTGAGCCAGGAGGGTGAGGAGGAGAGGGGCCCAGGCCATGGTGGAGGTCATCCCTGAGTCCTGCCTCCTGTGCCCACAGCTGAAGCAGAGCTCCCCACCTCTCTCCCTTCCCCTCTTCATAGTCTGCAGGAGGGAGGTTCCTTTTATGCAAATGAGACTCCATCTAAGTGATCCCTCTCTGAGCCTGGGGCAGGGCCCTCTGCCTGAGGAATGCCCTGGGTGTGGGCGGTGTTGGGGGTGTGGGGGTTGGGGTGGGGCCCAAATTAGGGGAGTCACAGCTGACAGCCCTGAGCAGATGGTCCCGGGCTTTGTCAGGGGGCTGGTCCAGCTCTGATCACCCCAGATCCCTCAGCTACAAGGTCCCAGCGCCCTCTAGTGTCCAGGCCAAGACACACCATTGAGTGACATGGGGACCAGAACTCATGAGAGACCATCTCTGCCTTCCCACTGCTCTGTCCCCTACCCCTGCCCTAGGGCCAGGCCAGGTGTCCCCTCTCCTGGCCTCCCCATCACATGGGGACATCTTCAGTCTGTACTCAGTGTGCTCAGGGGGAGGCTGACCACAGCTCCCTGGGCTGGTCAGGGGTCAGGACTCAAGTGGTATCAGGGCTCATGTCAGGGCCAGAGCAGGGACAGTCCCATGGGGGGCGTCCCCTTCTGTGTGGGAGTCGGGCTCTGTCCTGTATGGGATTCATTGCTGGTGGCCGGAGGCCTCCTTCCCGTGGATCCCAGGGGCCCCGAGGAGAAAGAGGCCCTTCTCTGGGGCTGGGCAGGTGGTGGGGAGAAGCCCTCGTGTGCCTTCCTAGTCCGTGGTCATGGGTAACTTCTACTTTCTGTCCATAATCCTCCTCCTGAAACCATCGTTCTCCATGGACCGTGGGCTGTGGTTCACTCCTAGGCGTCTGTCCTCAACTCACAGTCAGACGTTGGCATTTACCTGAAGGGAAAGGGGGACATGCAGGACGTGCTGAGCAGAAATGTGGTTAAAACTTCTAATTGCTGTGACAGGGCTTTGTTTAAACTTTACATATTAGTCACCAGTTAGCCACCTTCACATGCATGTATGGCCCGGCCAGCATAGCTCAGTGGTTGAGCATCCACCAATGAACCAGGAGGTCAGGGTTCAATTCACGGTCAGGGCACATGCCCACGTGGGGTCTCCATCCCCCACAAGAGGTGTATACACAAGAGGCAGCTGATCCATGATTCTCTCTCATCATTGATTTTTCTCTCTTTCTCCCTCTCCCTTCTTCTCTGAAATCATTAAAAAAATTAATACATGTATGTTATCCTATCTAATAAAAGAGTAATTGGCAAATTGACCATCACTCCAACACACAAGATGGCCGTCCCCTTGTGGTTAAAGATGGCTGCCACAAGATTGCCAGCAAGGGAGGGCAGTTGGGAGAAACCAGGCCTGCAAGGGGGGTCAGTTGGGGGCGATCAAGCCTGCAGTGGAGGGCAGTTAGGGGTGACCAGGCTGGCAGGGGAGCAGTTAGGCATCAATCAGGCTGGCAGGGGAGTGGTTAGGGGCTGATCAGGCAGGCAGATATAAGCAGTTAGGGGCAATCAGGAAGGCAGGCAGGCGAGCAGTTGGGAGCCAGCACTTCTGGATTGTGAGAGGGATGTCCGACTGCCCATTTATACCTGATCCTACGAAGATCAGACCTAAACGGGCAGTCAGATATCCGTCAAGGGGTCCCAGATTGGTGAGGGTGCAGGCTGGGCACTGAGGGACACAAACACCCGTGCACGGATTTTGTGTACCGGGCCTCTAGTTGTATATTAAAGTCACTTCTATAAGGTTGATGTAAAAATTCTAGGATGATGCATGTGGATGAAAACTGTGGGTGGAGGTTTTGATGGAAAAGCATTGGAAATGCAGTGCCTTCTGCTCTGGGTTGAAAAGGTGTGAATAGACGTTTTCCTAACATCACTTTCCATTTCAGGCACAAGGTGGGAGCCGTACACTGTGATCTGTTCCCTGCCGGTTAGCAATCCCGAGTCACTGCCCAGTGAACCCCCCAAGGAGTTTCTAGGAGCTTCCATCCGTCCCAGGAACAGACAGAGCTGCCAGACAGTAATAGTCAGCCTCGTCCTCTGGCTGCAGCCCCGCGAGGAGCAGGAGCCCCGCATTGGCCGAGGCATCCTGGTATCCAGAGAAGCGGCTGGGGACCCTGGAGCCCTGGTGCTTACTGAGTCTGATTTAAACCTCAGGAGATACCTGGGATGGCTCCCTAGCTTCTGCTGGAACCAGTATATCCAGTAGCTACCAACATTGAATCCACTGCTCAGAGTGCAGGTGAGTCTGGCTGTGGCTCCCTCAGATGCAGAGAGGGAGGGTGGCTGAGTCAGCACAGGCTGGGAAGGGACCCTGCGGACACAGATACTTGTCAGTGATGGGCAGGGACCAGGGGGATTTCCCAGGAGACTGAGCAGGAAGGGAAGAAGCCTGGTCCCAGGCCTGTCCCTACCTGTGCAGTGAGCGAGGAGTGCGAGGAGCAGAGGAGTCCAGGCCATGGTGCTCACAGCCCTGAGCCCACAGTGGGGCTGGGCTGCCCAGGCCTCCTTTTCTCCCCACCCTCTGCCAGAGGAGGGGCTGCCATGCAAATGGGGTCCCATGAGGGACTGCCCAGCCCCTCCCTGGGCCTGGGGCTGGAGTTCAGCTCACACCACAGCCTGAGAGTCATGGTGGTGGGCTCACCCCTTGGGGAGGACTGGGCCGAAGCACCTGCTGAGACAGCGCTTCACTGAGCACAGGGCCCAGACTCAGGCTCAGGCTCCAATTAGTTAAAGGTCCTTAATGGGCAGCTGCATTGGGACCACAGGGCGGTCCCACACAGCCCCCTGCTGGTGGTAGCACACACCTGCCCTTGGCCCAAAGCCCTGAGAGCCCAGTGGACCTGCAGCTCCTAGAGGACTGTCTCTGGCCACACACCCTTGCCTGGTCCCAGGTCCTGTGACCTGATGGGCTGTAGCGGTCCCTGCAGCCTCACCCCCAGGACGAGTCCCGTCTGTGGGAGGCGCCATCAGGTACAAAGGACTGATTGATGCGGTTTCCCCTCCAGTGAAGACGGTGCAAAGTAAGTGCACAGGGACCCTCAAGTCCCATGTCACAGCCCAGGGACACCGCCATCTGGGTACCAGGACTCAGAGGGCTGTTCAGGGAATTCCCGGGAACACACTCAGGGGCAAGGTCAAAGGAGGACGTTTCACCAGACCTTTTACGTCATGAGGTGCACGTGCAGGTTCACAGAGATCTCATGCGATTGACGCATAAGCATCATGGCGTTTGCAGGCCTCACATTGGTCCGTGGGAGGTGTCACCGCTCATTCCTTTAGGAATTGACTCTTATCACGTGTGTGGTGATCTGCATGTCTGTGTCCTGTGTTTCTTGTTGGGATTTTCTCAGGTGCCTTGACATTTGTTTATATTTTAAATAAAACTTTATCTCCTGTCCTTTCTGACTCGGTGTCCTATTTTAGTGACGAATGGGAGATTGTGCTGTGTGTGCACATGTGGTGAACGTCTGGGCTGTTGAACGCAGAAACCCTCACATACTCACTGAATCAAAACTACAGCCAGAACTTGTCACTGTGCCATGGAACCCTAACCTGAGGATGGCTTTAGACCTGAGGGGTCCGAGGGAGAGAGGAGGTGAGGGAGTCAGAGCTCAGGAGGGAAGGGGGAACGGAGGGTGTGACTGAGAGTCTGTGCTGGTTGGGACCAACCTTCTGTGGGTTTGTTCAGAGAAGGAGAGTGACACAGGGTCACACACATGACATTAGTATGTGGGGGAGCATGGCTGTCTGGGTGACCATGTGTAGTTGCAGACACAGTATGTGAGATGATAGGAAATACACGCTGGTCTCGGCTCCTGGCCCCGGAACAGGGCTCCTGAGACACTTGTCACTGCCTGGGGGACGCTGGGAGGGCTCCTGTGTGAGGACAGGCCACCAGAGAGACTGGGAGGTTTAGCTGCTTAGAAAACCCATAACTGCCCCTCATTTGCTAAATGGGAGAGGGCTCAGGTGCAGTTCGCAAATTCATTGGACCAAAGGGAGGGATCGTGGGAACCTTCGCTCTATAGCCCAGAAGTGGTGTGAAACCTGGGACCTCCTGCCTGTGATTGGCACCTGACCTGCGGGCCGTCAGGGGGACTGGCCCTTTAACTGCGGGTCTGACGGTCTGTGGGCAGATCGTGTGAGGACCGAGTGCTGTTGGAGGCCATGAGCTGGTGTCAGAGAACTGTTGTCGGGAAGCCCCTCCCCACACATTGGGGACCAGAAGGTCAGGAGGGAAGAGCTCTGCCTGAGGAGCAGACAAGACAAAGAATAGGAAAGAAGGGATTTTTATTTAAAAATATTCACTCAGTCCAGCCAGTAGGGTCAGTGTTTGACCGTCGACCTATGAACCAGGAGGTCACAGTCGGCTCCCGGTCAGGGCCCAAGGCCGGCTTGCATTCTCAATCCCCAGGAGGGGGAGCGGGCATTCAGGGGGCAGCTGATCAATGATTCACCCTCTTCATTGGTGTTTCCATCTCTCCCTTCTTTTCCCTTCCCCTCTGAACTCAATAAAAATATGCTTTAAAAGTCATTTAAATAAAAACATTCAGTCATTTCATCAGCTATCAATGTGCTCATGACAACATGCAGTATGGCTGTGGTGAGAATGAAACACGCGTGTCCGGTGAGAACACAGTCAGTTCTCAGTAGGGGGTAGTCCTCAGGATAGTGAGGAAGTTACTGCTCATTTCAGTGGCATGCTCAGGGAGCCTTAAAGGACAAACAGGATTGTGGGTTATGGCTTCAATGTCCGAGTCTGAGTAGTAGGACAAGAAGAACCGGGGCGCGCTCCCTGTCTTCTGCTGGTACCAGAACATGTTATAGCTGCCAACATTGGAGCCACTGCTCAGGGTGCAGGGGAATCTGGCTGTGGCTCCCTGAGATGCAGAGAGGGAGGGCGGCTGAGTCAGCACAGGCTGGGAGAGGGACCCTGCGGACACAGACACATGGGAGTGAGAAGAAGGTCAGGGGGCACGTGCTGCGGGTGCCTGAGGCCTGTGGCTACCTGTGCAGTGAGCGAGGAGCAGGAGGAGCCCAGGGGTCCAGGCCATGGTGCTCACAGCTGATCCTCGGTCCTCAGAGCAGAGGCTGAGCTGCTCTGCGCTCCAGGCTCCTCTTATCCCCGCCCAGCTGGCTTTGCCTAGGAGGGGCAGCTCATGCAAATATGCCCCCCGCCTTTTCCCAGGGGCACAGATGGGGTCTGGGGCCCTTGCCCAGGGAGGCCAGCCTGGTGCACTAGTGTCCGACGGGTGGGGCCGGGAGTAAGCAGCTGACGGGCCACACACAGCCACATGCAGGAGACTCAGGCCCAGAGATGACACGCCTGCCCGGTTCTCAGAAGAATCACAGGGCCCAGCCGTGGGGCACGGGGTCCCTAGAGGGCTGCCCAGCTGGGAGCCCCTGTTTTGTAGAAACCCCCATGGACGGTCTCTCGGCGCCCTCTGCCGGTTCCAGGTGAGCCCCTTTTGCTGTCAGCCTCGCCTTCCCCTGAGTCCTTGACTCCTGTGCTTCCAGCACCCGAGACTCTTCCTCCAGGGGACGACCCAGGTGCGGCCTTGGGGTGACCGTCCCTAATTCGGGCGCAGGAACCCTGACCCAGGAGAGAGCCTGGGGCTGCTGTGCAGCCGGGGACACCGCGAGGGGAACGGAGAGCAAAGTGGATCTGTCCCTGCGTGGGGCTCAGAGGAGGGGCTCGCTCTGGGTGCTGAGCGTGAAGGGACGCTCATGAAGGGGACACAGACCTTGACAGGAGCAGCTGGAGGGGGAGGGCTGCTCGCCTGCCAGAGCAGGGAGGGGACAGGACCAGAGCACTGCGGAGAAGTGGGTCCTGTCCGTGCACAGTGACTTTGTTCTGGTTGAAGAAGGAAGGTGGGACCCGGGAGCTCACAGGGAATGCGGCCCACCCTCCCCACCAGGGAGCTGCCTGTCGGCAGGGAAAGAGGACCAGCCTGGTTGCAGAACCCAGAGCCGCCAGCCCTTTGCTTACCCACCGGCCTTTGGGAACTTCGAGCCCGCATTACCTGTGAATGCCCATTGGGCACACCTTTTCCTACGTCCCCTGTAATCCTCGTCCTTCTACCCAATGCAGTCAGCTGGCTTATGGGGGGTCAGGGCAGATGCCTGTGGGTGCCCTGCTGCTCCCCCAGGGTGCCTGCAGGAGGGGAATCAACGCTCATATGACTCCTCCCTGTCTCCACTGAATTGGCTCCTGTAGGGACAGGCAGTGCTGGCCCATGGCTTGTCCGGCTACACTGAGACCGTGCCGTGTGCTGTGACGTTTTTAAACCGACTGAGCCTGTGCCTGTGCCTGTGCCTGTGCCTGTGCCTGTGCCTGTGCTGCACGTTAGAGACTTAGCTCTGTGGAAAGTTCCAGGATGAAAGGGGGCAGGGAGACCTTGCAAGGGGATGATCCGGGGCAGCTGGAGGAAATGACAACAGAGAAAACTGGGGAGGGGAGGGATGACATGTGTACCGAGTCAGGACACGGGGAGGCGACCAGAGGAACCCCAGGCCAGGAGAGTGGAGGAGACGGCCCGGAGTGTCACCTGGAGGAAGCAGCTCTGAGAGGCAGTGATGTCTCACCCCACCCAACCCACCCACCAACCCACCCCCTCCCCGCCCCAACACAGGCAAGGTCAGGTGGAGGAGCAGGTGTGATGCAGGGTGTGGGGTTTCTGGTGCATTTGTCACCCCGAGACCATGGTCTAGACGTGACGATGCGTCAGGAAACATCAGCCGGGCTGGAGGACTCAGAGGCTGAGCGTTCACCTATGAACCAGGAGGTCAGGGTTCCATCCCTGGTCAGGACACAGGCCCCATTGATGGCCCCGATGCCCAGTAGGGGGCGTGAGGAGGCTGCCAGTACATGATTCTCTCTCATTGCTGATGTTTCTCTCTCTCCCTCTCCCTTCTCCTCTGAAGTCAGTAACAAAATATTTATTTCAAAAAGCATTTACTTTCATACCTTCCTCTCCCCGGCCCCTCGGTCTCCCTCTCCCCCTTTTTCTCTGAAATGGGAACAGGATTTTTAGTCTGTTTCTAGAATTCTGAATCCTTGGCTGAGGCGTGAAGTGAGTTAGGATCTAGCGGTGGCCACTCGGAGGCACTGCCCCCAGATCCACGTGGACAAAGGCGTCAGTCTGCCGGAGAGCATGTGCCTGCTCCCAGCAGGAGGACTGGGGCGCGGGGGTCGGGGGGGGGGGGCGCACACCAGGGCGCTGCCGGCTTTGGGTGGGCAGGCCTCCTTTGCCCTAAGGAGCCATCACTATGTGCATCTCCGACGTCACCACGGGTTGGAGAAGGGGAAGTCACAGTGTCACCATGAGATGAGGAGACACCTGACAACCTCAATCAGAAATGTCAGCAGCCCCGAGGGTGGCCACGCTGGTGGGAACACGCTGGGATACTGTAAACCTCCTCTCCCTTTGCATGCCGCCGTGGAGCGGGAGGAATGGGAGGCTGGGCCGGGGGTGTGGGGTGTGGGGTTTGAGGATGACAGCCCCCACGCAGTGGGCGTTCATCTTTGCCTAAAGTGAAGACGGGCTTCGGTATCCGTTTTGGAATGGCTAGTACACATGTGCATGACTCTGTCCCTTTCTTATTTCTTTTTAAAATATATTTTATTGATTTTTTTATAGAGAGGAAGGGAGAGAGATAGAGAGTTAGAAACATCATGCACGCCCCCTCCTGGGGATGTGCCCGAAACCCAGGTACATGCCCTTGAGTGGAATCGAACCCGGGACCCTTCAGTCCGCAGGCCAACACTCTATCCACTGAGCCAAACCGGTTTTGGCAACTCTGTCCCTTTCTCTTCCTATGTCTTGGAGAACCCCAATTCTGTTAAGGACAAGTACGCACCCTAAATTATTTTACTAGCAAACAATTAGGTCTCTTCTAGTGTAGACACTTGGGGATGTTATATGTACCGAACGTGAGTCAAGGAGAAGTGTTAACACCCAGGAAAAAGGAATTAGAAAGCTCAAAGCACAAACGATACCGATTTCCACTCTGAAACGGTGAGAAATGAGAAATCCCGGAGCGGTAGACAGGAAGCCCGGGACGTGATGGCAGATAAAGCACAGAGGCACTCATCACACCTTCCACCGTGTTACAGTTGGAGTCCCGTCAGCAGCGGGAGTCCCTCCGGTGTGCCACCTACAGACATTCCGGGCACCCTCCAGGCCCTGGGGGTCATACATAGTTCCTGTGGGCGGATCTGGGTGGGGAATGAAAGCAAACTGATCCCTCGGAATTAGGAGGTCTTAAAAGCCTGGATTTGGGAGACACAGGCAGGGCCCCAGGGCCCCTCACATGCAGGAGGGAGACAGCGCAGCGCCCCCTGTGGGTCCCGAGAGGCACTGCCTGGCTCAGACAAGAGGGTTTCTCCTGCTTGAGAACGCCTCCCTAAGAGAATAACAGAGAGCGGGGCAGATGCTCATGTGCATCGGGTAACATTCCACAGTCCCAACCTCAGCTGCTCTCCTGCGGTGAGAAGCTGGTCTCTGGGCTGAGGTGGAGCTGAGCCCAGACCACTGGGGCCCTGACACCCCCGCGCTCAGGGTCCCGTCCCGTGAAGTGTTGCCTGTGTGTGTGGACTCATGAGGGACTGTGTCTGTGCGTGTCTGTGGCCATCCAGCGGGTGAGTGGCAGGGGGTCTCTGAGCCCAGTGCCGGTTGATATATTTTGGAGTTGAGCCCCCTCCCCTCTGTCACAGGCGGGGAGACAGGAGCCCGGGCTCGCGGAGTCACAGTGGGGAGATGGGCACCCTCTGGCAGAGACTGCAGGGGGCACCGGGGATGGCCAGCGGGCAGGACAACGGGGCAACGGAGCCCCCTCCTCAGGATGAGGGTGACCATTGCCAACACCCTCCTTTACTTCTGCTAACACGCACCCGCGCTGTGCCTGGGTTGATTCCCCATGCGCTTGCATCACCGTGTGAATATGTAGTACCACCCACGTACAGAGCACAGGAGTAGTCGGCCTCGTCCTCGGGCTGGGCCCCCGCGATGGTGAGGGCGGCTTTGTTCCCAGAGATGGAGCCAGAGAAGCGGTCAGGGACCCCAGAGGGGCGGCTGTTTGTGTTGTAGATGAGAAGGCGTGGAGGCTTGCCTGGGGTCTGCTGGTACCAGCTGGGGTAGTTACTAGTAGACACTGTCCCAGAGCTAAGGCCACAGGTGAGTGTGACTGTCCCTCCTGGCAATACTGACATGGATGGCTCCTGGGTCACCACAGTCTGAGAATCCACGCCTGAAACCAACAGGAGAGAGACAGGTGTTATGAGAGAGGAGGGTCACCTGACGCCCTGCTGTTCTGTGTCCCCCAAGGATGCGGAGTCCCCTCCTCTGACCTGAGCTGTGCGCCAGGAGCTGGAGCAGAAGCACCGTCCAGACCATGGTGGGGACACTCACAGGACGTGGCTCCTCAGGCTCCTGGCTGCAGTGAGGAGTCCTGGGCCTTTTCATGCCACCCAGCCCCATTAGGGGGGATGGTGCCTCATGCAAATCAGCTTCCCCTCTAGTCCTGCCCCAGCTCACCCTGCTGTCCCCTGGGGAAAGTCCTGAAAGAGATAGATGCTGGGACCTCACACAGTCGGGACTGCATGGTGACTGACAAGTTGAGGGAGGGGGTTGATTCACCAAGTCAGTGCCCTGTAGTCTGGTGACCTCAGTCCTAACTTCCTTCCCTGGAGGGTCTGGGGCTGAGGGATGAGGTGGGAGTGTCTGCCCCCTCCTGTCCCCAGCAATCTAGTTCACCCCAATCCAACCCCACTCCTGGGAACACTGATCCTTCCTCAGGAAATCCCGTTTTGTCTTCCTTGGGGATCTCAGCAGTCACACTCCCTCCAGTGGTGAGTCCACGAGCCTGTCACAGGTCTCATGTCTGGGCTGTGAAGGGCCTGGGGTCTCCCTTACTCAGTCCTGGACCCTGTCTCACTAGAAGTATCGGGGGCCGGGGCTGGGGGTGCTCACCAGCAGTTGCACCTCCAGGCAGGGTTGGCCACTCATGTTGTTCTAAGAAGCCATCAGTGACATGAGGTAGTTTTACATTAAATGGGGTTTGAGCAGAAAATGTTACGTGTCTCCATGGAATTGTGGGATACGTACACACACCTGATATAAGAACATAGGAGCTTTTTCAGAAATCTGAGCAACTTTGTGTGTGAACACATTGGGTGAACATCACATAGGACACTGTAACTCCCTCTCCCTTCCCTTCCGCTGTGGGGCAGGAAGATTGGGACGGTGAGCACGGGATTGGGATGTAACGGGGGTGAGCAGTGCACTTGTCCCAAACTGACATCCTTCCCATCCCCCAATGAAACCGCTTGTCCAGCGAGGGAGGAGGGGGGACGAGCAGAGGGATCTGGGTCACGATGGGGAAGCCCCAGAGCTCTGCGGGCTCAGGCCTCGTTGTTGGGACTGAGTCTCCCATCCCCAAGTGGCCGTGAACCTGTGTCCAAGGTGCACACAGGCCACGTTTCTTCAGGCACGTGTGTCCCGGGGTGTGACTGTCCATCTGTCTCTACCTGGACGGCGGGCGAGAACAACACCTCTAGGAGGCGGGTCGGGGTGTGTGTGATAAAATACGAGGCAAGTGTGTGAGGGGGGGGGGCGCGCTCAGGTGGCTCCAGTGAACCCTCAGGCTGCAGGGCCCATCAGGGCCGATCCCATCGACCTTCCCCTCTCCTGGTCCTCAGGGAGAAGGTGGGCCTCCTGCCGCCCGCCCCATTGCCCCTGAGGAACTCCAGGGCTCCTCTGTGCAGACGGGAGCACAGCCTCGGGGAGGGGGGGTGACTTCAGCAGGAACTCAGGGACAGCACCGCAGATCCTCGGGTGCTCTCCCTTGAGGGGAGCAGGAGGCACATGGAAGGATGCGCAGTGTCCTTGGTCCCGGGAGAAGGACCAGGGAGACTGCAGTGAGAGATCACCGCCCCGGCCAGCAGGGCCGCGTGAACTGGGCCGTGGTGACCCTGGTGGGTGAAGCCTTGGAGAAACCAGAACCCTGGTCATTGCTGAGACAAACGTCAGGCCACACAGCCATATTGGAAATCGTCCACCAGTGACTCAGATGCTGTCGTGTCAAGTTGCCATACGTCTCCTAATGCCACCTCAGCGTCTCCCCAGGAGAGATGGGAACACACATCGCCTGAAAGCACAAGCCATCCTGGCACCCAGGTCCCAGCAGCGCTGTGCAGAGCAGCCACGGATGCAAACCCCTCAGGTGCCCAGCAGCGGAAGCCTCAACCAAGGCTGGTGTGCTCAGACATTGGAGTGTGATTTGAGGAAGAATAATTGGAGTGTTGACCCGTGTCCCAGTGTCGATGGGCCTCAAGAACATTATTCAGAAGAATTAGAAGAAACTGTCTTAGGCTCTATCAGTGGATAGCATGTCAGCCTATGGACCAAAGGGTCCTAGGTTCGATTCCTGGTCAGGGCACATGCTTGGGTTCTGGGCTCCCTCCCCAATGGGGGACGTGCAGGAGGCAGCCAGTCAATGATTCTCTCTCATCATTGATGTTTCCATGTCTTCCTTCCTCTCTGAATCAATAAAAATATTTTATAAAAAGAATTATGAAAAGAATTAAGAGTAACAATGGCCACAAAGGGCTACCTGCTTCCAGTCCCATCCATGTGAAATGCCCCGCATAGGAAATATGTGAGTCCAGAGAGGGGGCCACAGTTACGCGGGACTGGCGGGGTGGGATGGGCATGATTAGTACACATGGGACCTTCTCTGAGGATAAGGAAAACGCCTGCAACTAGACTATGGGATGGTTACAGCACTCTGCAAATACACTAAATGCGGGTCCACGGTGCACATTAGAGCAGTGAAACGTAAGGCATGCACACTGTGTCACAACAAAGCTGGGAGAAAAACAATTTGAGAGAGGTCACCTATGACTACCTATTTAAGTGGGCCTGTGGGCCCTAGCCGGTGTGGCTTAGTGGAGAGAGCGTTGGCCTGCAGACCAAAGGGTCCCGGGTTTGATTCCGGTCAAGGGCATGCACCTCGGTTGCAGGTTCCTCAGCAGCCTGGGCCCGGCTCGGGGCTCCTGCATGAGGCAACCCATCCATGTGCTTCTCTCACATCCATGTTTCTCTCTGTCTCCCTCTCTCTCCCACTGTCTCTAAACATCTATAGGAAACTATCCTCAGGTGAGGATGAATGGATTAATACAATAATAAAGCGAGCCTGCGCTCTGGGTGACTCTCCAGGCGGACACTGGGGGGTCTGCCGCAGCCACCGCTTCTGTCTCTGGGCATTCATGGGCGATCGGGGGAACCAGGGCGGGTTTTTGTCTCAGTTCCCCGTGGGCTGGAGCAGTGTGTGACTGCTGATGCCTGTGTCCCACGTTGAACAGTAATAGCTAGCCTCGTCCTCGGGCTGCACATCTGCGATGACCAGCAAGGCCGTGTTCCCGGACTTGGAGCCAGAGAAGCGATCCGGGATCCCCGAGGGCCGGGAGCTTCCGAGCATCACCGTTTTGGGGGCCCCGCCTGTGACCTGCTGGTACCAGCCCACAGTTCTTGCTCCAACATTGCTGCTGCTCCCCTTGCAGGACAGGGTGACCTTCTGGCCCGGAGAGCCTGACAGCGAGGCTTCCTGCGTCAGCCCAGCCTGCGCCCCGGACCCTGGGACAAAGGACACAGACACAGACAGTGAGGCCGAGGTCGCTTCTCACAGCGTGTGCTCAGGAGGAGAGAACAGTGCAGCCCAAGGTGCCCCCATACTCCCTGTCCCCGCTCCCCTCCGTCAGTCACCTGAGCTGTGAGCAAGGAGGGCGAGGAGGAGAGGGGCCCAGGCCATGGTGGAGACGCCCAGCTCTGCTTCTGAGCCTCAGACCTGAGAGACGCCACAGCCTCTCTTATCCTGTCCCCTCCTGGGAGGGCCCAGAGGGACCCTTCATGCAAATGCTCCCTCCTCCCGGTGTCCCCGGGGATAAATGTGGTGAAGGCTGTGTGGCTGGGGAGGGGGAGCCTCTCGTGGGGCCCCGGGAGGTCACCGCTGCTGGTCCCCAGTGAGCACAGAGCAGAGGGCACAAGGCAGGTTCCCCACCCTGGCTTCCCAGCTGAGGGCCCTCACTGACCCAGCGACAGGCCCACAGCGCCCCCTGCTGGTCCAGGCTCCTGGTTCACTTAGGACCAGAGGGCTGCCCTGGAGGTGAGCAGGGAGAGACTGAGGCCCTGGAATGCAGCGCTGCACCTCCTACCCCCTCCCTCTCAGCGCAGGGACTCTCACCCCCCGGGGATCCCTGACTGCACTGCAGCTGTCCCTCCCTCTTCCTCCTTGCTTTAGGGACCTGACCTCACCCTGGCTGGTTGGCTCCCAGGTTGTGGTCTCCATCCCCAGCAGGGGGCATGCGGGAGGCAGCCGACCACTGATTCTTATCATTGATGTTTCTCTCTCTCTCCCCCTCTCCCTTCCTCTCTGACATCAATAAAAAAATATATTTTTAAAAATCCGCTTTTTACATATTACATGTTAAAATATACGTATAAAATTCATGTAACGGCAGTATTCCCACAGCAGTTGACCAGGGTACGGCACTGAGGAAACACTGGGGCTCATACTGTTCACAGGAGCAGGCTGAGACTGACACGTGTACGCTCTGGAGAAGGGCTGCTGAGTAAGGAAGCACACGCTGAGGAGCGCGACAGGAGGGCTCAGCCAGGGCCCCTGGGACTTCGGTGTCCGCAGACTGACACCTCCTCGCAGCTTCGCCCCTTCTGTGCCAGCCTCGGTGCTGCCACCCAAAGGTGAACGGCAGTCATGAGCCTCGTCCTCAGGACGGGGACCCTGATGGTCAGTTAGGTCGTGTTGCCCGCTCGGAGCCAGAGAAGCCATCTGGGATCCCCGAGGGCCGAGACCAGCTGAGCATCACAGTGTTGGGGGCGTCGCCTACGTCCATCTCACTCCTACTTATTTGGGAAGTCCCGCAGACTGGACATTACTGCTATTGATTCGGCCTCTTTGGCCAACTCCCCACCCCCTCAGCCCCACCCTCCGCCAGCACCGTCCACCAGGTGCTCCTTGTGCCACTTTAGTTTTTCTCTCACACAGCTTCAGGGGCCGGTAACAAGCAGGTACAGAGCTTTTAGTATTGATGTTTTAAATATACTTTTATTGATTTCAGAGAGGGAGGGAGAGGGAGAGAGAGAGAGAAACATCAATGATGAGAGAGAATCATGGATCGGCTGCCTCCTGCACGCCCCCCACTGGGGATCCAGCCCACAACCCGGCCTGTGCCTTTGACCTGAATCCCACCGGGGACCCTTCAGTCCACAGGCCGACGCTCTACCCACTGGGCCAAACCGGCCAGCGCAGATGGCATTGCTTGCGATTTGCTTGTGATTCCGAGGAGACTTGTAAATCCTTCAGATAAAAGTGCACGTTGGCCGCATCCCTGGAGCGTCCAAGTGCTGTTTCGCAGCATGAAACCTGCAGAGCCCTCTCCTTCTCAGGAGAGCCGCACTCCCCCCAACCCTGTCCTCACTCCAGCCTTGTGTGGGAGGGTTCTGCTGCAGCGGAGTGGCCCCCGGCGCTGAGAGTGCCCGGCCTCACTGGCCTCTCGGCGTGGCCCGGGAGGAAGTCCAAAGGCGGTGACTGCCGATCCTGCCTCGGTGCTGAGGGAGCCTTTGGGGGAACCTGGGGCACAGGCAGCGGCCACCAGTCCTCCTCCCACGCGGAGAAGATTCTGTTTGCTCAGCCTCCCAGGAGCCACAGACGCTGCTTCCTCGGGGCCTCGGAGGCGGCAACAGTTGCGGGAAACAGGCCGCCGTCAGCTCACGCCCAGGGAACGGAGACTCTCTCAGAGCGGTTTCCCGGGAGGCGGGCTGGCGGCCTGCTGGACCCAGTGACCCACCCGAACACTCAGACCGCCCACCCTCGGATTCACGCCTGACCCCGGGCCCGCGCTGCCTGTCCCTACGGGAGCCCATTCCGCAGCCTCAGGGAGGAGTCATATGAGAGTTGATTCCCCTCCTGCCGGCACCCTGGGGGAGCAGCAGGGCACCCACCGACATCTGCCCTGACCCCCCGTAAGCCAGCTGATGTATTGGGTAGAAGGACAAGGATTACAGGGGACGTAGGAAAAGGTTTGCCCAATGGGCAGTGCACAGGTAATATCGCTGAGATTCACAAAGGCCTGTGGGTAAGCAAAGGGCTGGCGGCTCTGGGTTCTGCAACCAGCCTGGTCCTCTTTCCCTGCTGACAGGCAGCTCCCTGGTGGGGAGGATGGGCCGCATTCCCTGTGAGCTCCCGGGTCCCCTGTGCACCTCCCAGCCAGGTGGGAATGCGGCTCCTTTAATCAGAACAAAGCAATCACGGAGAACAGAGCAGGATTCGTATTTCTCAGAATTCCAGCTGGTCCCCAACATTCCATTGCTGCCCCTGTCAGGTTCAGCCACCTCCTCCCTTACCCTTCAGCCGCCTGGATGGCTAGGTAGCCCTGTGACCTGATGTCTGTCCCTGTGGACACGACCAGGCTGAGAAGACACTACCAGTGGATAAACAACATGGTTCAGTAAGGACGATACGGACAACGCTGCTCAGCCCTGCGTCCCAGGAAAAGAGATGGCCCCTGAGCGAGTGCCAAGGGATGTCTCCCTGAGTTAGACGTGGCTCCAGGCAGGTCAGGGGTGACAGCCCAGGCAGGGGGGGCACCGCGAGGGTTTGAGGCTCACTTCCCCATGGCCCTGGGGCACCGTGTAAGTGCCACTGTTGCCGTGGTAAGTCACACAGTAATAGTCAGCCTCGTCCTCGGGCTGCAGCTCCGCGATGAGCAGGAGCCCCGCATTGGCCGAGGCGTCTTTGGACCCAGAGAAGCGGCTGGGGACCCCGGAGCCCTGGTACTTGTCTGAGTCTGACTTATATCTGAGGAGATAGCGGGGACGGTTCCCTGGCTTCTGCTGGTACCAGGCAATATGGTAGCCCGCAACGACAAAGCCACTGCTCAGGGTACAGGTGAGTGTGGCTGTGGCTCCCAGAGATGCAGAGAGGGTGGGCGGCTGAGTCAGCACAGGCTGGGAGAGGGACCCTGCAGACACAGACACTTCAGTGATGGGCAGGGACCAGGGGGGGTTCCCAGGAGACTGAGCGGAAAGGGAAGGAGCCTGGTCCCAGGCCTGTCCCTACCTGTGCAGTGAGCGAGGAGCACGAGGAGCAGAGGCGTCCAGGCCATGGTGGGGCAGCCCTGCTGTGACCTGAGCTGCAGCCCCTGGCCCCGGCCTCTCTTATCCTCTTCACTGGCCTCCAAGGGGAGGGGCCGCTCACACAAATTTGTTTCCTTCCTGGAGAACCTGCACCGCCCTGGCCGCCCCGAAGCCTGAGCTGGTCTGTCACACAGACCACAGCCCTAGGGTGCATCTCAGAGTGTCCCCCTGGGAGACACGAGCAAGGAGGCAGCTGCTGGACCTTCCCCAGGCCTGTGATGCAGGAGCCTCTGCCCAGCCCAGAGGACACAGCCCCTGAGCCCCCATCAGCAAACACAGGCACCAAGGCCCAGCCCTGGGGACTTTGGGGGATGGGACAGCTGAGGGCACCTGGATCCCGAGGCAGGCCCACAGCGCCCCCTGCTGCTCACTGTTCCAACTGCAGTCTCTTTAGTGGGAAGGTGTTAGGAGGTAGACCTGATGGCCAGGTCACTGTCATTCCTCCACCAACATGGGCCTCAGCCTCCACCGGCCCAAGGGGAGGGTCATTCCTAAGCAGCCCGTGCCCTGAGGGATTGTTAGACTGCTGCGGGCGAGAGGAGTGGAAAACGTGGCCCCTGTACAAGCCACAGCTAACGGGAGTGAGCGCGCAGGGGGCTCTGGGAGCAAAGGCCTGGGGAGACCTGAGAATGTGAAGAACAATGTAAACAAAGCAGCAAAGCAGAAATGGACTGAGACTTACCGAGAGCAGACTGATGGTGGCCGGAAACGAAGGGGTTTAGAAGACGGGGTGAGAGGTGAGGGGAAGGACAGATTGGAAGTTGAAAGAGAATTATGGGGGTGGGACGAGCAGCATAGGAAAGACAGCCAATAATATTGCAAGAACTGTGTGGGGTGCCCATGGGGTTTGGGAAATATTGGGGGGAACTTTGTAAATCTATAACTGCCTAGCCCTATGCTACCATACACACAGGAAATTAATACAAAATAATATTGAATGCAAGCTGTAATTGAAAAAAATTACAAAATAAACCCTTAGGAAAATTGATGAATATAAAAAAGTATAGTAATCTTTAAACATATTTTACAGTGTCATGAGTTGAAATAGATTGGATTTAGTCTCACATTAGAAGGTTTTTGCGTATTTTAATTTGAAATTAAGATCATGCTTCAGAAAGACCTCATAAGGGACAGGACTGTTTATTTGGAGTCCAAAGTGGCGCACAGTCCCATAAACACAGGTGATTTTAAAGCCTTCTAATGATTTTTATAAGAAATACGGTAATTTCCCGTTGGTGCGCACCATTGGAATTCGGTGGCCACGGTAGACATTCTGGTGGGCTTTGAAAAAGTAAATGTGTGGATGCCAGTCTGCCCAGATCCCAAGGCTACATACAGGTCTGACTGAAGGAGGTCATTTATTTTAAATACAAAGCAGTCAGGCACAGCCTCGCACATCCAGGCCCCGAGGCTGGTCCCTGGAGCTGACATGGTCTCTGGTGAAATCTTTTTATTTTAATATATTTTTATTGATTTCAGGTAGAAAGGGAGAGGGAGAGAGAAACATCCATGATGAGAGAGAATCATGGATCGGCTGCCTCCTGCATGCCCCCCACTCTGGATGGAGCCTGCAACCCAGGCCTGTGCCCTGACTGGGAATGAACTGTGACCTCCTGGTTCATAGATTGATGCTCAACCACTGAGCCACCCAGGCCAGGCTCCATGAAATCTTATTCCTGCAGGAATGACACGCCAGAAGGTGGATTCTCTGTGTGTTTACATTTGTCCTTTGGAGAAACAAGCCAAGGCTTGGAGGCTGTAATCATAGGATCTATAGTCCCCTGGTTACTCTCTGCCACACACACACACAAACACACAGACACACAGACATAGTCACACACACACAGACAGAGTCACAGACACACAAAGACACACACACACACACACACACACACACACACACACACACACGGCGGTGAAGCCTGATCTTTCCTAAGAAATATCGGGGCCCTCTGGATTGTCATGCGGGTGGACGTCCCCTTCAGCCCTTTGGTTTGCTACTCTGGAAAAGGACTTGTCAGCTCTGCCTGTATCTGACCGGCATTGTCGTTGTCATATTGGCATACATTTTAGCTCGTCTTAACGTGGAAGAGTCATCATGAGCATTTCACACCAAAAGGGGGAGGACTCAGTGCGGAATCCTTCCAGTGGAAACTGTGTTGTTTCACGCAGTCTCACGGAAAGCATCCCAGGACCAGGGACCGGGGCTGTGGCGTGGTGAGCTTGAGCGGCTGCCCCAGGCTCCCGGCATCCCATCTCCGTTCGTTTCCCGGTGGGAAAGGCCCATGCTGTCCCTTCGGGGCCAGAGATGGGGCCAACGCCAGAGACTCTGTGCCGTGTGAAAGCTCAGCCCTTGACGCCCGGTGGTCCTCAGTGGGCCCCAGGCGGCTGCTAGACCCACATCCCTGCTACGGAGGGAATGTGTGAGTGAGTGCACAGGGCAAGTGGGTGTTACAAGGAGAGAGGGAGAGAGAGGGGGAGGGGGCACTTCTTAGCTAAGCTGATTATATTATCTCCCCCTTGGGAAGGACCAGGTGCCCTTTGCAAACTAACTAGTGCGTTTCCTAAGCTTCCTTGGGCTGCTGATGGGTCCCTGTAACCAGCCTATCTCTGGGATCTTCTGGGATCACGTCTCTTCCCATCCCACCCTTTGCCAAGTGCCAGCCTGGCTCCTACAGTGCATGTGCTTGCTGCCCCCTTGGTGGGCCTATCCCTTCCCCGTGGTCTGTGGGTACGGATGTTGCAGAGTGGGAATTTTTGCCCATTCCAGAGAGGCCGTGGACTATGCCCCAGATAGAGTTGTCAATGCTGACACCAAGCCCGGCCTTGAGATACGGTCTCATGGCCCCTTCCCAGCATGTAGGCCTTCTTTCAGAGAACACTGTCAGCTTTCTGAAGAACGGGATGACCCTGTGAACAACATGGTCATCAATGGCATGACTCTGACGTTGCTTAGGAAAAACTGTTTTGTCTTAAGGGTTGCCTGCTCTGCAAAAACAGGATGTGGTTAATGTGCTTAAAAGTGGTCCTGCACAAAGGGTAGGGGGGCTGCTCTCTGGACTCCCTGCATGGAGAATGGCAGAGCAGTCGTCCGGCCTGCTATTAAAGACTCTTTGCTATTGCATCGGACTCGGCTCCCTGGTGGTCTTTGGGGATCACGAAATCTGGGCATAACACGGACCAGGGGCTCCCTGGAGGGTGTGAGGCGGTGACTTCCGAGGGAAGCCAGCGGCTCTGCTCCCCCGTGTACTGTGCTTAGTGTGTATTGTGCTTAAGAGCATCTGGTCCCCTGGCTCTCCTCCTTTGTGGATATTTGCTACCTTCACTCGCAGCATCACTTAAACCACAGACCCTGGGGCGTAGGCCTATGGGTACCACTCAGGCATTTGCTGCCTCCGTAGATGTGTCAGGAGCTTGGGGCAGGGAGGTTAGGTTTTTGTCGCACTTCCCCATCTGCGTGTGTCACCGTGCTCAGCACCGCTCTCATACACCTCACAGTAATAGTCCGCCTCGTCCTCGGGCTGCAGCCCCGTGATCAGCAGGTGCGCTGTGTTGGTCGAGGCGTCTCTGGATCCAGAGACTCGACTGGGGACGCCAGGTCCCAGCTCTATGTCTGAGTCTGAGTAGTGGGACAAGAAGAACCGGGGCGCGCTCCCTGGCTTCTGCTGGTACCAGTATATGTACTCACTGTCAACACTGAGGTCGCTGCTAAGGGTGCAGGGGAGTCTGGCTGTGGCTCCCGGAGATGCAGAGACGGAGGGCGGCTGAGTCAGCACAGGCTGGGAGAGGGACCCTGGGGACACAGACACATGGGAGTGAGAAGAAGGTCAGGGGGCAGGTGGTGCGGGTGCCTGAGGCCTGTGGATACCTGTGCAGTGAGCGAGGAGCAGGAGGAGCCCAGGGGTCCAGGCCATGGTGCTCACAGCTGATCCTCGGTCCTCAGAGCAGAGGCTGAGTTGCTCTGCGCTCCAGGCTCCTCTTATCCCCGCCCAGGTGGCTTCGCCAAGGAGGGGCAGCTCATGCAAATATGCCCCCCGCCCTTTTCCCAGGGGCACAGATGGGGTCTGGGGCCATACCCAGGGAGGCCAGCCTGGTGCCCTAGTGTCCGACGGGTGGGGCCGGGAGGAAGCAGCTGCTGGGGCCACACACAGCCACATGCAGGGGACTCAGGCCCAGAGATGACACGCCTGCCCAGTTCTCACAAGAATCACAGGGCCCAGCCCTGGGGCCCGGGGTCCCTGGAGGCCTCCCAGCTGGGAGCCCCTGTTTTGCAGAAACCCCCATGGACGGTCTCAGGGCGCCCTCTGCCGGTCCCAGGTGAGCCCCTTTTGCTGTCAGCCTGGCCCAGATCCTCGCCTTCCCCCGAGTCCTTGACTCCTGTGCTTCCAGCACCCAAGGCTCTTCCTCCAGGGGACGACCCAGGTGCGGCCTTGGGGTGACCTTCCCTGATTCGGGCGCAGGAACCCTGACCCAAGACAGAGCCTGGGGCTGCTGTGTAGCTGGGGACACCGCGAGGGGAACAGAGAGCAAAGTGGATCTGTCCCTGCGGGGGGCTCAGAGGAGGGGCTCGCGCTGGGTGCTGAGCGTGAAGGGACGTTCATGAAGGGGACACAGACCTTGACAGGAGCAGCTGGAGGGGGAGGGCTGCTCGCCTGCCAGAGCAGGGAGGGGACAGGACCAGAGCACTGCAGAGAAGTGGGTCCTGTCCTTTCACTGTGACTTTGTTCTGGTTGAAGAAGGCAGGTGAGACCCGGGAGCTCACAGGAAATGCGGCCCACCCCCCCCACCAGGGAGCTGCCTGTCAGCAGGGAAAGAGGACCAGCCTGGTTGCAGAACCCAGAGCCGCCAGCCCTTTGCTTACCCACAGGCCTTTGGGAACCTCGAGCCCGCATTACCTGGGAATGCCCACTGGGCACACCTTTTCCTACGTCCCCTGTAATCCTCGTCCTTCTACCCAATACAGTCAGCTGGCTTATGGGGGGTCAGGTCAGATGCCTGTGGGTGCCCTGCTGCTCTCCCAGGGTGCCGACAGGAGGGGAATCAACGCTCATATGACTCCTCCCTGTCTCCGCTGAATTGGCTCCCGTAGGGACAGGCAGTGTGGGCCCATGGCTTGTCCGGCTACACTGAGACCGTGCCGTGTGCTGCGATGTTTTTAACCTGGCTGAACCTGTGCCTGTGCCTGTGCCTGTGCCTGTGCCTGTGCCTGTGCCTGTGCCTGTGCTGCACGTTAGAGACTTAGCTCTGTGGAAAGTTCCAGGATGAAAGGGGGCAGGGAGACCTTGCATGGGGACGATCCGGGGCAGATGGAGGAAATGACAACAGAGAAAACTGGGGAGGGGAGGGATGGCACCTGTCCCGAGACAGGACACGGAGAGGCGACCAGAGGAAACCCCAGGCCGGGAGAGTGGAGGAGACGGCCCGGAGTGTCACCTGGAGGAAGCAGCTCTGAGAGGCGGGGATGCACACCGCCCCCCGACACAGGTGAGGTCAGGTGGAGGAGCAGGTGTGGGGCTGGGTGTGGGGTTTGTGGTACATTTGTCACCGAGAGACCATGGTCTAGACGTGAAGATGCGTCAGGAAACATCAGCCTGGCCAGCGGGGCTCAGAGGCTGAGCGTTCACCTATGAACCAGGAGGTCATGGTTCCATCCCTGGTCAGGACACAGGCCCCATTGATGGCCCCGATGCCCAGTAGGGGGCGTGAGGAGGCTGCCAGTACATGATTCTCTCTCATTGCTGATGTTTCTCTCTCTCCCTCTCCCTTCTCCTCTGAAGTCAGTAACAAAATATTGATTTCAAAAGCATTTACTTTCATACCTTCCTCTCCCCGGCCCCTCGGTCTCCCTCTCCCCCTTTTTCTCTGAAATGGGAACGGGATTTTTAGTCTGTTTCTAGAATTCTGAATCCTTGGCTGAGGCGTGAAGTGAGTTAGGATCTAGCGGTGGCCACTCGGAGGCACTGCCCCCAGATCCACATGGACAAAGGCGTCCGTCTGCCGGAGAGCATGTGCCTGCTCCCAGCAGGAGGTCTGGGGCGCGGGAGTCGGGGGGGGGGGGGCGCATACCAGGGCGCTGCCGGCTTTGGGTGGGCAGGCCTCCTTTGCCCTAAGGAGCCATCACTATGTGCATCTCCGACGTCACCACGGGTTGGAGAAGGGGAAGTCACAGTGTCACCATGAGATGAGGAGACACCTGACAACCTCAATCAGAAATGTCAGCAGCCCCGAGGGTGGCCACGCTGGTGGGAACACGCTGGGATACTGTAAACCTCCTCTCCCTTTGCATGCCGCCGTGGAGCGGGAGGAATGGGAGGCTGGGCCGGGGGTGTGGGGTGTGGGGTTTGAGGATGACAGCTCCCACGCAGTGGGCGTTCATCTTTGCCTAAAGTGAAGACGGGCTTCGGTATCCGTTTTGGAATGGCTAGTACACATGTGCATGACTCTGTCCCTTTTTTATTTCTTTTTAAAATATATTTTATTGATTTTTTTATAGAGAGGAAGGGAGAGAGATAGAGAGTTAGAAACATCATGCACGCCCCCTACTGGGGATGTGCCCGCAACCCAGGTACATGCCCTTGACTGGAATCGAACCCGGGACCCTTCAGTCCGCAGGCCAACACTCTATCCACTGAGCCAAACTGGTTTTGTCAACTCTGTCCCTTTCTCTTCCTATGTCTTGGAGAACCCCAATTCTGTTAAGGACAAGTACGCACCCTAAATTATTTTACTAGCAAACAATTAGGTCTCTTCTAGTGTAGACACTTGGGGATGTTATATGTACCGAATGTGAGTCAAGGAGAAGTGTTAACACCCAGGAAAAAGGAATTAGAAAGCTCAAAGCACAAACGATACCGATTTCCACTCTGAAACGGTGAGAAATGAGAAATCCCGGAGCGGTAGACAGGAAGCCCGGGACGTGATAGCAGATAAAGCACAGAGGCACTCATCACACCTTCCACCGTGTTACAGTTGGGGTCCCGTCAGCAGCGGGAGTCCCTCCGGTGTGCCACCTACAGACGTTCCGGGCACCCTCCAGGCCCTGGGGGTCATACATATTTCCTGTGGGCGGATCTGGGTGAAGAATGGAAGCGAACTGATCCCACGGAATTAGGAGGTCTTAAAAGCCTGGATTTGGGAGACACAGGCAGGGCCCCAGGGACCCTCACATGCAGGAGGGAGACAGCGCAGCGCCCCCTGTGGGTCCCGAGAGACACTGCCTGGCTCAGACAAGAGGGTTTCTCCTGCTTGAAAACGCCTCCCTAAGAGAATAACAGAGAGCCGGACAGATGCTCATGTGCATCGGGTAACATTCCACAGTCCCAACCGCAGCTGCTCTCCTGCGGTGAGAAGCTGGTCTCTGGGCTGAGGTGGAGCTGAGCCCAGACCGCTGGGGCCCTGACACCCCCGCGCTCAGGGTCCCGTCCCGTGAAGTGTTGCCTGTGTGTGTGGACTCATGAGGGACTGTGTCTGTGCCTGTCTGTGGCCATCCAGTGGGTGAGTGGCAGGGGGTCTCTGAGCCCAGTGCTGGTTGATATATTTTGGAGTTGAGCCCCCTCCCCTCGGTCACAGGCGGAGAGACAGGAGCCCGGGCTCGCGGAGTCACAGTGGGGAGATGGGCACCCTCTGGCAGAGGGGGCACCGGGGATGGCCAGCTGGCAGGACAACGGAGCCATGGAGCCCCCTCCTCAGCATGAGGGTGACCATTGCCAACGCCTTCCTTTACTTCTGCTAACACGCAGCCGCGCTGCGCCTGGGAGGGGTTCTGGTTGCACTTCCCCATGTGCTTGCATGACCGTGTGAATATGTAGTACCACCCACGTACAGAGCACAGGAGTACTCGGCCTCATCCTCCGGCTGGGCCCCCGCGATGGTGAGGACGGCTTTGTTCCCAGAGATGGAGCCAGAGAAGCGGTCAGGGACCCCAGAGTGGCGGCTGTTTGTGTAGTAGATGAGCCTGCGTGGAGGCTTGTCTGGGGTCTTCTGGTACCAGCTGGGGTAGTTACTAGTAGAGACTGCCCCAGAGCTAGGCCACAGGTGAGAGTCACTGTCCCTCCTGGAGATACTGACATGGACGGCTCCTGCGTCACCACAGTCTGAGAATCCACCCCTGAAACCAACAGTTGAGAGACAGGTGTTATGAGGGACAAAGGTCACCCTGAGGCCCGGCTGTTCTGTGTCCCCCAAGTATGCAGAGTCCCCTCCTCTGACCTGAGCTGTGCGCCAGGAGCTGGAGCAGAAGCACCATCCAGACCATGGTGGGGACACTCACAAGATGTGGCTCCTCAGGCTCCTGGGCTGCAGTGGGTGGTCCTGGGGCCTTTTCATGCCTCCCACCCCCATTAGGGGGGAAGGTGCCTCATGCAAATCAGCCTCCCCTCTGTCCTGCCCCAGCTCACCCTGCTGTCCCCTGGGGGATCTTGAAAGAGGCAGATGCTGGGCCTCACTCAGACCAATAGACTCCACGGTAACTCAGAAGCTCTGGGAGGGATGTGATTCTGTCACCAAGTCAGTGGCCTGGTGTCCTGGTGACCTCTGTCCTAACTTCCTTCCCTGGAGGGTCTGAGGTCGGAGGAAAAGGTGGGAGTGTCCTCCACCTCCTGGTCCCAGCAATCTAGTTCACCTCAATCCAACCCCATCCCTGTGAACATTGCTTCCTTCCCCGGGAAACTCCTTCTTACCTTCTTTGGAGGATCTTAGCAGTCAGTCCTCCCTCCAGCGGTGAGTCCTCTGTCCAGCCCATTAGTCCCTGAACCAGGAGAAAAGTCAGGGGACCAGGCTTGGGTGTCCTGATGCAGACAGCTGCACCTCCAGGCATGGATGGTCACTCTCTCTTGTCCTAAGAAGCCATCCATTCTATGGGGTAGCTTTCAATGAAATACAGATTTGAGGAGAAAATGTCGCAGTGTCACCATGATATTGTGAGTAACCGATTACCACTGGATGTAACAAAATCGAGCATGGAGCTCACAATCAGACATGAGACCTACACTGAGTGTGAGCGAGTCGGTGTGAACATCACAGAACAGTTTAAAAGGCCCTCTCCCTGTGGGGCAGGATGAATGGGAGGGATGGAGAAAGGTAAAGGGATGAGCCAGGGATAACATGTCTCCAGTCGTTGGGGAAGGTAATGCAGACACAGGTGTCCATCAGAGGGGAAATGACACTGTTTTATGGTATTTATTTTAAACACCAGCTAATCAATTACGCATTAAACTGGCATGATCGATTTAATTTTCTCATAGGTCTTGTTTCTTCAAGCAAATTACTTTTTGTTGTGTGATTGCTTATCTCTTTGTGCCTGTAAATCAGGCCTGGACAGTGACTTCGTGAGGGGAGGGGTGGGATATAAGACCAGAGTGGGTGTCAGAGCTGAGAGCCCATGTGGCTCCTGGGGCCCAGGTGCAGGGAAGTCACACGTGAGTGAGTACCTGCCTGCCCCAGTGTGCAGGAGCCAGTGGAGTGTGTGCCTAGCCTGCCTGGCCCAGAGCCCTGAGCTCTCAGACCCAGTGCACCTGCGCCCCCTGCTGGTCCCAGAGCACATGTCCTCCAGCCATTTCCTCCCCCAGCCCTCCTGGAGGGGCTCTGTGCTCTTCCTGAGGCCACGCCCCAGGGCAGGAGAATGAGCAGGTCCCACCTCTGGTGCTGGGTGACCCGTGATTTCCTCAGGGGACTCGGGACCTGCACAAAAGTAAAGGACACGCTACGTTCCCAGCCCTTAAAGGAACCCTGCTTGCTGGCTTTGCCTCTGTCTGCCTGGCCGCTGGGTTCCTTTCTGGTGCATGAGCATTTGGAGCAGAGTTTGAGCTTAAGGGTCCGCAGACAGTTGCTCCCTGGTCGTGACTCCACCTGGGGATCCTTTAGGGTGAAATAGTTGGTGGTGGTTGTTGATCTCGTTGTCTCTGTGGCTGTTGTGAGGGCTCCTGTCAGGGTCCCAGCCCCCTGGGGACCTGACTTGTCCTTTCCCCTCTGCCTTTGCCAGGAGAACATGACGATGTCGGGGAACAAGTGTCTTCTGGTCTTGGGTGACTTCTGTGGGTTCTCATTTACTCTGGAACCTTATACTGGCACCACTTTCTTTTGGCTCTTGAGGGATTTAAGATGTCTTTCTCTAGTTTTATAATTATTTTCAGGACAGGGTTTGACATCAAACTGGTTAACATGCATGAAACTCTACCCCATCCTGGAGTTCTTTTCCCCTGATGGGATGCAGAAGTCCTCACTTGCTGTTCTCCCACCTTTTTGGCCTTCAGTGCATTTGTTAGGATGTCCATGGGTTTAATGGGAAATGGGTTCAAAGGTTTAGAGCCAAATCAACTGACATTGATCACATATCATCCCAATGACAACAGCAAAACGCAGAGAGGGAAGCGGGAGAGGTCACGGGATAAATTGGAGGAAGTGCGCCCTTCGCTGAGAGCCACGTCCTTCCTGGGGAGGCTTCCACAGTCTGGAGATCAGAAGCTCCTCACAGTGTAATTCCCAGGAAGAAACACCAGCTTCCCTGAGGTGTCGGGGTTCAGAGAATAAACATCCAGGCCAACGCAGGGCGCAGGGGACACACAGGGCCTGGGAGAGTCACCTGGGTCTCCCAGGCCTCATGACCTGGACCTCTGCTTTTAATAAAACCTTTCATTTTCAACATTAGTTTACATTTAATATTCTTTTGTGTGGGTTTCAGGTGCACAGCATAGTGGTTGTACAGTCCTGTACTTTACAAAGTGTTCCCTTCCTATCCCTGTGCCCACCTGGCACCGCACAGAGTTATCACGAGGTTATTGTCTGGGGTCCCTGTGCTGTGCTTTAGCATTCCCCTCACTGTTTGGAAACACCACTTAGTACTTTCCTCCCTCCAACTTTTCATTCCGTCTCACAGACCCCCTTTCTTCTTGAAACATTCAGTTTGTACTCTGGGTCCCTTTCAATTTTGTTTATTTTGTCCTTCACATTTGACGTATGAGTGCAATCAGATGGTGTTTGTTTTTCTCCGTCTGACTTACTTTACTTAGCACAATACCCCCTAGGTCCATCCATAGTGTCAGAAGACTTCAATGTTGTTGTTTTATAACTGAGCCATATTCCATGGTATATATGGACCACTTTTAATTCACTCCTCTCTTGGTGGGCACCTGGGTTGCTTCCATAGCGTGTCTGTTGTAAATAATGCAGTGGTGAACATAGGAGCTCATGCATTTCTTCAATCTAGGGTTTTGGCATTTCTTCAAATAAATACCCACACGTGGAGTCGCTGGGGAATGAGGCAGTTTGGCCTGTCATGTTTTAAGGCCCCTCCATACAGCTTTCTAGAGTGACCGCACCAGCCTGCATTCCCACCAGCAGTGCATGAGGGTTCCCTTTTCATTGCATCTGTGCCAACACCTGTTGTGTGTGGATGTGATGACAGCCATTCTGAGCATGTGCGGTGGCATTGCATTGTGGGTTTAATTTACATTTCTGCGATGGTTAATGGCGTGGAGCATCTTTTCCTCTGTCTGCGTGTTCTGTTTGGGGAAGTCTATTCGGGTCCTCTGCCCATTTTTTAATTGGGTCGTTTTGTGGGTTTGCTTTCTCTTCTTGGTGTTGAGTTGTGTGAGCTGTTCATAAATGCAGGATTATCATGGTGAGTATGTACTTCCATTCTATCACTGGAGGCTGTCTTTTGTTTTGTTGATGGTTTCCTGTGCTGTGCAGAAACTCTTTACTTTGATGCAGTCCCATGTGTTTATTTTTCCTTTTGCATTCCGTGTCTGAGCAGATGCATTAGGGACAATGTTGGCAAGATTAATGGCAGAGACTTTAGTGCCTACATTTTTCTCAGAATTTTATGGTTCTGAATCTTACATTTCAGTCTTCCATCCATTTTGAGTTTATTGTTGACGGGCAGGGAGGAAGGCACCAATAGGAGGAGAGGTGCTTCTCCAGCATTCACGTTGAACCACCACCTGCGGGGCTTGTGGGCGGAGAGAGGCTGGAACAAGAACAGAAGTCTCTGACTCTGTGGGTCTAACATGAGAATTGCATTTCTAACAGCCCCGAGGTACTGCTCCCATTTCAAGACCAAAATGAACCTTAACTTTGTCTCACAGTCAAATTCATGACTGGGCTGTGTCGTCAATACTCTTGGAGTCAGGGGAGACTTACAGCCTCACGGCGGGGACTCAGAGTCTCACTGTAGGTCGAGCCAGTTGGGAGCTGAGCCCGTCCCTGTAACTATGGGCCGAGAAGAAGACAGAATCCCCACTCTTATAGGACTCTCACGAAGAGATGGACACGCCCTGGGAGAGAATGAGGAGGCACATGACCTCGAATCCCTGGACAGGAGAATGGGGCCAGGAAACATGCCCTCTTCCCATGGTGTGCTGGCCATTTCTAACACTGCGCTTCTTCTTGCATCTCAGGTTGAGCCGTTCTGAGCCCAGGAGAAGGTTTTGGTTGCACTTCCCTGTGGGTTTACATCACCGTGTAACGAGCACCAACATTGTACAGAGCACAGTAATAGTCGGCCTCGTCCTCAGTCTGGGCTCCCGAGATGGTGAGGGCGGCTTTGTTCCCAGAGATGGAGCCAGAGAAGCGGTCAGGGACCCCAGAGGGGCGGCTGTTTGTGCTGTAGATGAGCGTGCGTGGAGGCTTGCCTGGGGTCTGCTGGAACCAGTTGGGGTAGTTACTACTAGAGACTGCCCCAGAGCTAAGGCCACAGGTGAGAGTGACTGTCCCTCCTGGAGATACTGACATTGACGGCTCCTGGGTCACCACAGTCTGAGAATCCACCCCTGAAACCAACAGGACAGAGACAGGTGTTATGAGAGACAATGGTAACCTGAGGCATTGCTGTTCTCTGTCCCGCAAGGATGCAGAGTTCCTTCCTCTGACCTGAGCTGTGCGCCAGGAGCTGGAGCAGAAGCACCGTCCAGACCATGGTGGGGACACTCACAGAATGTGGCTCCTTAGGCTCCGGCCTGCAGGGAAGACTCCTGGGCTTTTCATGCCTCCCACCCCCATTAGGGGGAGTAGGTGCTTCATGCAAATCAGCTTCCCTCTAGTCCTGCCCCAGGCTCACCCTGCTGTCCCCTGGGGGTTCTTTTAAGAGGCAGATGCTGGGCTTCACTCAGACCAATAGACTTCCACTTTAACTGAGACATTGAGGAAGGGACTTGATTCTGTCCCTAAATCAGTGCTCTGCTGTCCTTGACCTCAGTCCTAACTTCCTTCTCAGGAGGGTCTGAGGTCGGAGGAAAAGGTGGGAGTGTCCTCCACCTCCTGGTCCCAGCAATCTAGTTCACCTCAATCCAACCCCACCCCAGTGAACATTGCTTCCTTCCTCGGGAAACTCCTTCTTACCTTCTTTGGAGGATCTTAGCAGTCAGTCCTCCCTCCAGCGGTGAGTCCTCTGTCCAGCCCATTAGTCCCTGAACCAGGAGAAAAGTCAGGGGACCAGGCTTGGGTGTCCTGACACAGACAGCTGCACCTCCATGCATGGATGGCCACTCTCTCTTGTCCTAAGAAGGCATCCATTCTATGGGGTAGCTTTCAATGAAATACAGCTTTGAGGAGAAAATGTCGCAGTGTCACCATGATATTGTGAGAAATCGATTACCACCTGATGTAAGAAAATCAAGCATGGAGCTCATGATCAGACATGAGATCAACACTGAGTGTGAACGAGTCGGTGTGAACATCACAGAACAATTTAAAAGGCCCTCTGCCTGTGGGGCAGGAAGACTGGGAGGGATGGAGAAAGGTAAGGGGATGAGCCGGGGATGACATGTCTCCTGTCGCTGGGGAAGGTAATACACACACGGGTGTCCATCAGAGGGGAAATGACACTGTTTTATGATTTTTATTTTGAACACAAGCTAATCAATTATGCATTAAAACTGGCATGATCGATTTAATTTTCTCATAGGTCATGTTTCTTCAAGCAAATGACTTTTTGTTGTGTGATTGCTTATCTCTCTGTGCCTGTAAATCAGGCCTGGACAGTGACTCCATGTGGGGAAGGGTGAGATATGAGACCAGAGTGGGTGTCAGAGCTGAGTGCTCATGTGGTTCCTGGGGCCCAGGTGCAGGGAAGTCACACTTGAGTGAGGACCTGCCTGCCCCAGTGCACAGGAGCCAGTGGACTGTGTGCCTAGCCTGCCTGGCCCAGAGCCCTGAGCTCTCAGTCCCAGTGCACCCGCGCCCCCTGCTGGTCCCAGAGCACATGTCCTCCAGCCATTTCCTCCCCCAGCCCTCCTGGAGGGGCTGTGCTCTTCCTGGGGCCACGCCTCAGGACAGGAGAATGAGCAGGTCCCACCTCTGGTGCTGGGTGACCGTGATTTCCTCAGGGGACTCGGGACCTGCACAAAAGTAAACGACACGCTACGTTCCCAGCCCTTAAAGGAACCCTGCTTGTTGGCTTTGCCTCTGTCTGCCTGGCCGCTGGGTTCCTTTCTGGTGCATGAGCCTTTGGAGCAGAGTTTGAGGTTTAAGGTTCCCCAGACAGCCCGACAGTTCCTACCTGGTCATGACTCCACCTGGGGTTCATTTCAGGAGAAATTCCTGGTTGTTTTGTGGTTGTTGTCTCTGTAGAGGTTGTGACATTCCGGGCCCCATGGGCATGTCTTGGCTTTTTGCCTCTGTCTTTGCCAGGAGACTGTAATGATGTCAAAGGAGACCTGTCTGTGATCCAGTTAGTCCTGTAGCTTCTCGTTTATCTCTGAACGTTACACTGACAATCCCTTCTTTTGGCTCCGGAGGTGTTTAAAATGTCTTTGTCTACTGATGTAATGGTTCTTCAGTGTGAGGGTTGATATAAAATGAAAACTGTTATGAATGAAACTCTACCCCTTTTAGAACTTGTTCTCCCTCATGGGTCTTAGAAGTCCTCATTTTCTGTTCTCCAATCTTCATCGGCCTCATCGAGGATGTTTGTTAAGAGCTCCATGTATTATATTGTAAATCTGAAGATGCCTAAAGCCACAATCCAAATTCATTTGGAGTGTTTTTATTTTGCTAGCGCTAGTGGTTCCAGAGGAAATATTGCGTCTCAAACTCTGGGGCCCAACACGGTGGAAGTCTTTCCTATTTATACTTTTTTCAGTTCTTTGTTTTCTAAATATCGAATGGAACTCCCGGACCTTCTGAGAAAGAGGTCCAGTGTGCTGGGAAGGGTCCGTGAGACCCAATCTCAAGGCCTGGCCTGGCGCCAGCAATGACAACTCTGTCTGGGACATAGTTTATGGCCTCTGTGGAATGGGAGTAGTCTTATTTGCCCCTATTATTTACGCAAGCAAACATTTACAGAAGCCAGAATAGCAGGTTAAAATTTCAAACAGCAGTTTTTTAACACAAGATGGAGGTTACTGTGCTTCACATGGATTCCATGGGAACTGGGTTTCTAAGGTCCAGGCCCAAGTTAGTCAATATTGATCACATGTCATCCCAACGACAAGAAGAAGTCCAGAGGAAAGAAAGAGAGGCCCTGGGATAAAGTGGTGGACGTGGGCCTCCTCTGAGAGCCGTGTCCTTCATGGGGAGGGTCCCCGAGCCTGGAGGTCACACGCTCCTCACAGTGTAATTTCCAGGGACACCCCTACCAGCTTCCCTGAGCGGACAGGATCCAGAGAACATGCATCCCAGCCAAGGCCAGGAGCAGGGCGTGGGCAGGGTGTGCTGGAGGCTCCCAGGTCACAGGAGCTACACTTCCACTTTGCTTTTTTATTTAATTTTATTTCTGAGTTACAGCTCCGGTCAATGTCCTTTTGCATCCCTTTCATGGGTGTAACATGGTGGATAGATAATCGTATACTTTACTGGGTGTTGCCCTGATATTTCCAATACCCACATGGAACCAGACAGAGTTCCTGCAGTGTTAGTCACTGTGTCCTCTATGCTGCACTTACATGCCTGCGGCTGTGTTATAGCCACCAATTTATACCTCTTCCTCCCTCAACGTCTTCACTCACTCCGCTATCCCCCCTTTCCTCTGGCAACCATCCCTCTGTCCTCTGCATCTAGGAGTCTGTTCCAATTTTGTCCAGTTATTTCCCTTGTTCTTCAGGCTCCACATGTGGGTGAAATGAGCTGGTGTTGTTTTGTCTGTCTCACTCACTTGACTTTCATAACACCCTCTCGGCCCATCCCTGGTGTCCCAGGATGTCATTGTTGTTTTTATCGCCGGGTAATATCCCTCTATACAGAGCTACCACCCTTCTCCACCGGCCTTCTCCTGACGGCCACTGAGTCTCTCCCATAGCCTGGCCATTGTAAAGAAGGCTGCGGGGAGCATGGGGTGCATGTACTGCTTAAAATCAGTGCTTCCGGTTTCTTCGGAAACACACCCCGGTGTGGAGTCCCTGGGTCCTGGGCAGTCTTACTTGTAATTTGGTTGTTGTTGCTAATCCTCACCTGATGGTATTTTCTTGATGGATTTTCAGAGAGACGGGCAGGGAGGAACGGCCTTGTCCACCCTCGCTCTTCCCTTCTGCATCTCAGGCTGAGCCAGTCTGAGCCCAGGAGGAGGTTTTGGTTGCACTTCCCCGTGGGTTTACATCACCGTGTAAGTATTACTACTACTACCCGTGTACAGAACACAGTAATAGTCAGCCTCGTCCTCAGGCTGGGCTCCAGAGATGGTGAGGACAATTTTGTTCGCAGAGATGGAGGCAGAGAAGTGATCAGGGACCCCAGAGGTGTGGCTTTCTATTTTGGAGATAAGCATGTGTGGAGGCTTGCCTGGGGTCTGCAGGTACCAACCAATGGAGTAACCAGTAGAGATTGCCGCAGAATCAAAGCCACAGGTGAGTGTGACTGTGCCTCCTAGAGATACGATCTTGGATGGGTCCTGGGTCACCACAGTCTGAGAATCCACCCCTGAAACCAACAGGAGAGAGACAGGTGTTATGAGAGACAAGGATCACATGAGGCCCTCCTGTTCTGTCCCCTCCAAGGATGCGGAGTCCCTTCCTCTGACCAGAGCTGTGCGCCAGGAGCTGGAGCACAAGCACAGTCCAGACCATGGTGGGGACACTCACAGGATGTTGCCTCCTCAGGCTCCTGGCTGCAGTGGGCGGTCCTGGGCCTTTTCATGCCTCCCACCCCCATTAGGGGAGAAGGTGTGTCATGCAAATCAGCCTCCCCTTTAGTCCTGCCCCAGGGTTACCCTGCTGTCCCATGGTGGATCTTGAAAGAGGCAGATGCTGGGCTTCACTCAGACCAATAGATTTTCACGATAACTGAGAAGCTCAGGGAGGGACTTGATTCTGTCCCCAAGTCAGTGCCCTGGAGTCCTGGTGACATCTGTCCTAACTTCCTTCCCTGGAGGGTCTGAGGTCGAAATAAAAGGTGGGAGTGTCCTCCACCTCCTGGTCCCAGCAATCTAGAACACCCCAATCCAACCTCATCCCTGGGAACATTGCTTGCTTCCCCGGAAAACCCCTTCTTATCTTCTTTGGAGACTCTTAGCAGTCAGTCCTCCCTCCAGCGGTGAGTCCTCTGTCCAGCCCATTAGTTCCTGAACTTGGAGAAATGGTCAGGGGACCAGGTTTGGGTGTCCTGATGCAGGCAGCTGCACCTCCAGGCATGGATGGTCACTCTCTCTTGTCCTAAGAAGCCATCCATTCTATGGGGTAGCTTTCAATGAAATACAGGCATGAGGAGAAAATGTCGCAGTGTCACCATGATATTGTGAGTAACCGATTACCACCTGATGTAAGAAAATGGAGCATGGAGCTCATGATCAGAAATGAGACTTACACTGAGTGTGAGCGAGTCGGTGTGAACATCACAGAACAGATTAAAAGGCCCTCTCCCTGTGGGGCAGGAAGACTGGGAGGGATGGAGAAAGGTAAGGGGATGGACAGGAGATAACATGGCTCCAGTCTTGGGGGAAGGTAATACACAAACGGGTGTCCATCAGAGGGCAAATGACACTGTTTTATGGTATTTATTTGGAATCACAGGCTAATCAATTACACATTAAAAATGGCATGATCAATTCAATTTTCTCATAGGTCATGTTTCTTCAAGCAAATTACTTTTTGTTGTGTGATTGCTTATCTCTCTGTGCCTGTAAATCAGGCCTGGACAATGACTCCATGATGACGGGGATGAGATATGAGACCAGAGTGGGTGTCAGAGCTGAGGGCTCATGTGGCTCTGGGGGCCCAGGTGCAGGGAAGTCACACTTGAGTGAGGACCTGCCTGCCCCAGTGTGCAGGAGCCAGTGGAGTGTGTGCCTAGCCTGCCTGGCCCAGAGCCCTGAGCTCTCAGACCCAGGGCACCCGCGCCCCCTGCTGGTCCCAGAGCACATGTCCTCCAGCCATTTCCTCCCCCAGCCCTCCTAGAGGGGCTCTGGGTTTTGAAGCTGGATCTTTTGTTTGTTTGTTTATTTGCTGTTGTTTTTTAAATACATTTTTATTGATTTCAGAGGGGAAGGGAGTGGGAGAGAGAAACAGAAACATCATTGATGAGGGAGGATCACCAATGGGCTACCTCCTGCACGCCCCCAACTGGGATCCAGCTGGCAACCAGGGCACATGCCCTGACCGGGAATCAAACTGTGACCTCCTGGTTCATAGGTTGATGCCCACCACTGAGCCACGCGCGAGGGCTCAGTGCTGGCTCTTAAGGATCTGTAGTCACGTTTATTCTCATGCCCAGTGGGATCCCCAGTAGGGGGCGTGCAGGAGGCAGCCAATCAATGATCCTCTCATCATTGATACTTCCATCTCTCTCTCCCTCCCCCCTTGTCTCTGAAATCAATAAAAATATATATATTTTTAAAAATAATAAAATGAAATTCCTTTCTATTTTTTATTTGTCTCATGAATTTTTTTTTTATTGGGTGATCTGTGTCAACTGAAGTCCAGGGCTGGGCGGTTCTTGTCCCAGCGGAAACTTGCCCTGCTGATGCCCGTGACGTGTAGGTCAGGGAACTGTCCGGCGGTGAGTTCCGTCCATAGTTCCTTAGTGCGGTCTATTCTAATCCCATTGCATGGGGAGTCAGACGAGCATGAAGCTTCTATTCCCGGTGACAAGCCATGCACACGCGTCTCTGGCCCTCAGAGCGCTCTCCCCTGTGATTCCAGGGGGTCTCGGCGCACGAGGAGATGGAACAAACTCTGGGCGTTTTGATTGGCTGACAAAGACGTGTAGACAATGGACAGGAGGGCGTTCTTGCTGCTTTCTGTCTGAAGACCCAACAGGACTCCACCTTCCTGGTGGGGATGAGAATTGGGGTTCGGTGGGAAGAGAACAAATGTTCCTTATTTCAGGGGAAAGGTCGGCCCACAGCCTCTAGTTTTATTCCACTCGGAAAACCGGCCGCATTTCCGCGCCATCATACCTAGGATGGTTTGTTTGTTTTCCTGGCCCTTGAGAAGCATGGAGAGAAAACTGAGATAGTCCCACCGTGGATGAAGGGACTGCCAGCTAAAAGTTGCATATGTACAAGTTGTTTTAAAATGTTCAGATGTCATAAACCCAAACTCTGGGAGATCTAGTTTTTTTTTTGGGGGGGGGTTATTGTTTGTTTTTTTAATCCTCATCTGAGGGTATTTTTCCATTCATTTTTAGGGAGCATGGAAGAGAGAGAGAAAGTCAGAGAGAAACCTCGATGTGAGAGAAACACATCGATTGGTTGTCTCTGGCACCTGCCCCGTCCAGGGCCTGGGTGGGGAGGAGCCTACAACGAAGGTACGTGCCCTTGACATGAATCAAAACCCGGACCTTTCAGTCTGAAGACTGTTGCTCTAGCCACACAGCAAACCAGCCAGGGCGGAGGTGGAAGTTCTTGTCCCAGTTCCCCATCTGCGTGTGTCACTGTGGCCAGCGTAATTGTGCCCAATCAGACAGTAATAGTCAGCCTCGTCCTCAGGCTGCAGCCCCGAGATGAGCAGGAGCCCCTCATTGGCCGAGGCGTCTTTGGATCCAGAGAAGCGGCTGGGGACCCCGGAGCCCTGGTGCTTATCTGAGTCTGAGTAGTAATACAGGAGATACCGGGGACGGCTCCCTGGCTTCTGCTGGAACCAGTATATGTTACCAATACTGACGTCACTGCTCAGGGTGCAGATGAGTCTGGCTGTGGCTCCGGGAGATGCAGAGATGGAGGGAGGCTGAGTCATGACATGCACGGAGAGGGACCCTGCAGACACAGACACTTGTCAGTGATGGGCACGGACCTGGGGAAGTTCCCAGGAGACAGAGCAGGAAGGGAAGAAGCCTGGTCCCAGGCCTGTCCCTACCTGTGCAGTGAGCGAGGAGCTCGAGGAGCAGAGGAGTCCAGGCCATGGTGCTCACAGCCCTGAGCCCACAGTGAGGCTGGGCTGCCCAGGCCTCCTTTTCTCCCCACCCTCTGCCAAGGAGGGGCTGCCATGCAAATGGGGTCCCTCCAGGGACTGTCCAGCCCCTCTCTGGGCCCTGGGGCTGGAGCTCAGTTCACACCCCAGAATGAGTAGCATGGAGGTGGGCTCACCCCTTGGGAGACCCGGGGAGGAAGCACCTGCTGAGACAGCTCAGAGGCTATTGCTCAGGTTGGCTGCCAGCAGAGACACAGCTGGTCCCCATCAGGGCGCACAGAGGCCAGGCCCCAGGTCCAAGCTCCTGTGAATGCAAAGTCCTCAAGGAGCAGCTGTGTGGGGCCACAGGGTGATCACACAGCCCACCCTGCTGGCCACAAGACACACTACATCACCCTGGTCCAAAGCCCTGAGGCCCAGCTGGTGTCTGCTGCCCCCAGGTCACTGTCCCTGTTGCCAGTTCTTGGTCTAACTGGCAAAGACAATGGCGCTCAATGAAGCGTCTCACTCCTGGGTTGCTGTCATGAGAGGTGCCAGCATGGAAGTAACTGAGAGGTGATGATCTGGGGACAGTTAGAAATGCTGCCTCACACGGTCATGAAGAGTAAGCTGTGCCTGAGCCCTCACGTAAGATGTTATGATACTGAGAGTCCTAAGGGTGTTGGGGATTGAGAAGAGACATGAGCTTGGGACACATCCTGGGCCTCGTCCCTATTCACAGATGGGAGCGGGCTCCTGAAACGCATGTCACTCACGAAGCCTGTCTCTCTGTGGATGCGCTCATCCCTCTGATGAAGGGGGTGTTGGCTGATAACACAGTGTCTTCTGCGCCGGGCCCTTTGTGACACGGTAGGTGTGGCTTTGGGGAGAGAAATCTCTTCCTCATCCCCATGCAATTGCCACACAAAGAGCTGAGGACATTGAGTGTGTGTGTGGGTGGGACATCGGCAGATCGATGGAGGGAAAAGCCACACAGGAACCATCAATGCCTGTTTGAGGGCATTTTGTGTGATCACCAGTCTGGCCCTTTAAGAACACAGCCAGGGGATGGGGGTTGGACCTGAGACCCAGCCTTCCTGTCCAGGCCCCTGGAGAAAATGCTGGAGAAGCCCCGGAGGACCTTCCTTCTGGTTCCAGGATGGACCCGCCTCAGAGCAGGGCCTGCAAGCTCCATACTGTCCCACAGGCCCTTCCCGGCCAAGGCTGCAGAGGGCGCTCCTGACCTTGGGGTGAGGACAGTGACTTTCCCTCCTCCAGGGACTCAGCTGTGCTCAGCTCCCTCTGTCCCTCCCCCAGGGAAGCTGCCAGAACCCGTGACCTCCTGCTGACACGGGGGGTGTGGGTGGGAGGACTACAAGGAGATGAGCTACCAATTCATTTCTCTTGTGCTCACTTAACAAATACTCTGAACTGTGATGATGATGATGATGATAATTCAACCTGGAGTCACCTCCTCCCAGGAAGAGACTGGGATCCCAGGAAGGGGCTCATCCCCGGGTCTGTGCTGGGAGGAGGGCAGCGCCTGGGGCTGGGCTGGTCAGTGATGCTCAGCCTGATGTTCCAGCTGTGACCAGGGCCACTGCTGTAGCTGCCATGGAGCCCAGAATGAGAACCAACATTCCTTTCTTTTTTAAATATATTTTTATTGATGTCAGAGAGGAAGGAAGAGGCTGAGAGAGAGAAACATCAACGAGGAGAGGATCATAGAAGGGCTGCCTCCTGCACGCCCCCATTGGGGATCAAACCGTAACCTGGGCCTGTGCCCTGACCCGGAACACAACCCTGACCTCCTGGTTCATAGGTCGATGCTCAGCAACTGAGCCATGCAGTCCGGGCTGAGGACCCCATGTCCTGAGGTTGTGGCTGTGTCATTGGGTGCAGAGTGTTGATGAGATGTCACCGGTGCTGAGGGTTGTAAATGTGGCCTTTCCACCCAGGAAAGTGCAGAGGCCTTGCTGTGTGTCCTGGGCCCCGGTCCCTGGAGGAGGAGGAGGAACAGGGGACATGCAGGGACCCGTGTGCACAGCAGGGTCCACGCTGCAGGGCGTGGGATGGGCTGGGCGGGCTGCACATGAGCAGACCATCCGGGAACCTTTCCCTGGGTCGTGTTTAATCCTGAGGGCAAGGGGACCCAGGAGCTCTTGGGGACGACCTCAAACCCTGGTCCTTCGGACCCAGAGCTCAGGCCTCGCCTCCATCATCCCATCCCACAGCCAGACGTGTCCTCGAGGAGCTCATGTGCATGTGGCCACAGAGAGGATGTTGTTATGTTTACATGTGACACTTCCCTGCTGTCACACAGAACACACTTCATGGCTGCGTGTTGGTTTTTAATACAGATTTCAGATTTGAGCCCAAAGACCAGGATACTGTGTCAGTCACTCCTCGACTCAGAACTGAGCTTGGCCTGAATGGATCTGATTGCACCTCCTCAAGTGTCTCCATGGGAACCGTTATCCCTGAGGAATGTTACCTGTGAGAAAGTGAGCATGGCAGACATGACATGAGCCACATATCAATGGAAACGCTGACCTGACATCAGAGCTGTGACACTGTCAGGACCAGGGATCCAAGGAGAACCCGGTGCCGGATGGACACCGATCAGCACAGTCAGGGCTGAGCCAGAACTGGGCAGAGCCGCCAGCAGGGGCCAAGGTCAGGCCAGGCGAGCGGAATGGAGGTTTTTGTCTCACTTCCCTATGGGTCTGGACCACCGTGTGAGTCTTAGAGCTCTCGTCCCATGTTTCACAGTAATAGTCAGCCTCGTCCTCAGGCTGCAGCCCCGAGATGAGCAGGAGCCCCGCATTGGCCGAGGTGTCTTTGGATCCAGAGAAGCGGCTGGGGACCTCAGAGCCCTGATGCTAATCTGAGTCTGAGTAGTAGGCCAGGAGGTACCGGGGAGGGCTCCCTGGCTTCTGCTGGTACCACCTTATAGCGTAGCTGCCAACACGGGAGCGACTGTTCAGCGTGCAGGTGAGTCTGGCTGTGGCTTCCGGAGATGCAGAGAGGGAGGGTGGCTGAGTCAGCACAGGCTGGGAGAGGGACCCTGCAGACACAGACACTTGTCAGTGATGAGCAGGGACCAGGGTAGGTTCCCAGGAGAATGAGCAGGAAGGGAAGAAGCCTGGTCCCAGGCCTGTCCCTACCTGTGCAGTGAGCGAGGAGCACGAGGAGCGCGAGGAGCAGAGGAGTCCAGGCCATGGTGCTCACAGCCCTGAGCCCACAGTGGGGCTGGGCTGCCCAGGCCTCCTTTTCTCCCCACCCTCTGCCAGAGGAGGGGCTGCCATGCAAATGAGAGTCCTCCAGGGACTGCTCAGCCCCTCCCTGGGCCCTGGGGCTGGAGCTCAGCTCACACCCCACACTGAGGAGCATGGAGGTGGGTTCACCCCTTGTGGGGCCCAAGGAGGAAGCACCTGCTGAGACCACACAAGGCTCCCCGCTCAGGAGACTCTGACATCCAGAGGGGACTCAGCTGCTCAGTCTCCATCAGTGAGCACAGGGCCCAGCCTGAGGCCCAGGTGTTGAGTGAACAGTCTTCACTGAGCAGCTCTGCAGGAATCCCAGGGCAACCCAGCAGTGCCCCCTCCTGGTCATGGGAAATGGAAACTTGATAAAAACTTTGAGCGATGACCTCTAGTAAAAATAGATAAAATATACACTTTCCTTGGAAGATTAAAAATTGGCTCTGAAAGAAGTAAAGTAATTCAAAGGCCAAATTTTAGTAGAAAAATGCAACGGAACCACTCCACTGAAGAGCATAAGATACAGGCCTTTCACAGGGAACTCTACCAAACCCTAAGAGATTAGATGGCTCCAATTTAATTGTACAGATTTTTCAATAATTTTTAAAAGTAAGTAGGATCTCATAGGTTTTTCTTGTTTTAATATTGATAAACACAGCTTATACATAAATTATACAAAATGAGAAATTACAGACAAATAGCTTTAAATATTACCACAAATGTTTAAAATGAAATATTAACAGATGGCCCAGCACTATTACCAAGTGTGATTTATTCCAATGATACAAGTTTTGCTTCATATTAATAACATTTTAAATGTAACACAACATAATAACACACCAGTAAATATGATCATACTAGAGGCCCTGTGCACAAAATTCCTGCATCAGGGGGAGGGGAGGGTCCCTCAGCCCTGCCTGTGCCCTCTCCCAGTCAGGGATCCCTGGGGGATGTCTGACTGCTGGCTTAGGCCCAATCCCTGCACAGGCATGGAGGCTCCCATCACTGCCCCTGTGCTTGCCAGCTGTAAGCCCAGCTTGTGGCTGAGCAGTGCTCCCCTTGTGTGAGTGCACTGACCACCAGGGGGCAGCTCCTGCCTTGAGCATCTGCCCCCTGGTGGTCAGTGAACATCATAAGTACCAACCGGTGGGATGGTCACTTCCCCTTTTATATATATACTAGAGGACCCATGCACAAAATTCGTTTACTTGGGTAGGGAGGCAGTCCCTCAGTGCAGCCTGTGTCCTCTCACATTCCAGGACCCCTCAGGGACTAAGCCATCAGTTGGACATCCTTAGCGCTGCTGTGGAGGTCAGAGAGGCTCCCGCAATCAGGGCTGCACTCACCAGCTGTGAGCCAAGCTTCTGGCTGAGCGGTGCTCCCCCTGTGGGACTGCAATGACCACCAGGGGCCAGCTACTGCATTGAGCTTCTGCCCCCTGATGGTCACTGCGCATCATAGCGACCGGTCATTCCACCATTCGGTCAATTTGCATATTAGCCTTTTATAATATCGGATAGACAGATCACATTATTTGATCCACAGATAAACTCATAGTGTCTCAGTCGATATTCTGAAAGAGCCTTTGACCAAATCTAAGACATATGTCTAAGAAAAACACATGCAGATGGAAACGGAGATGTTTACAACATGGAAACCTCACTCGCTCCACAGACATAGGACTTAGTCCTACAGCAGCTCCTTAGCGAATGGGTGGGAGGAGGACAGCTCCACAACCATCAGGAATGGCCCGTGTGACTGTCACTCCATGATGAGTCAGCACGACTCTGCACGTTTAGACGATGCAAGGACACAGGGAGGGATCAGTGGTCAGCCCTGAGCAAGGACACAGGGAGGGACAGCAGTCATTCCCAAGCCCCCGACTCTGACCCAGCCCGGGCCACTGGTCCCAGCCCAGCAGTGATGGAGGAGCATCCGGGTGAGCTCAGAGAACGGCTCCGTGGAGACCAATGGGAGGACGAGGCAGCTCCACAGCCTCTGGGACTAGGCACATGGCCGTGATGGAGACACTGGCTTCCTCAGTCACAGCCCAGGGCTGAGTTACCCCAGGGAAACCCCGCCTCAGGCCCCACCTGCTGGACAAAGAGCCCCTGTGTCCACAGCTGACAGGCCCCGGGCCTCTTGTTTCCTGTGGGTCCCTTTGTGGCGGGAGGAGTTGTGGTGGGAGACTGTGAGGACAAAGCGAGACGAGGGGTCTTCACTCCCAGGTGACGTGCCCCATGACCCTGGACCCCGGGTGGCCGCAGCTACAGCAGTAGCAGCAGAGGTCACAGCTGAGCCAGCACATGCAGCTGCCGGGGGTCCCCCATCCCAGCAGAGGGGAGGAGGCACTGGGGTGGGTACCCCGCAGGCCGGCCCCGCGGCGGGCACATTGAGAAGCAGCCTGGCTCTCAGCCTCAGCCCAGCGATGGACAGGAAGCTCCCTCACCAGACTTGAGCCAGAGGGTCCATCCCAGACCCGAGGGTCCACGGCCACGGAGGAGCGGAGGGTGGGGGCTATTCCTGGGAACTGGTGAGCCCTCTCGTGGACACTATGAATGTGCTCCACTCAGACACAGGTGGACCTGGGTCCCTGGTCCTGCCCTGACCACCATGTCCCCTGTCCCAGGGCAGCCTGCCCAGCATCCGGGAGTTTCTGCTCCATTTGAGGAAATCAAGGCTGGAAGGGACGGGGTGGAATTGAAAGAATGGGGACAGATTTTCTGAGCCAAGTTCACTGAAGTGGGTCTCGGGCTCCGGTGTCCGAGCAAGCACAGGAAGCAGCTGGCTTGTGGGAGGAGTGGGGTCTGCTAGGGGAGCCCCGTTTCAAGAGGGACAGCAGGTTTTTGTCTCAGTTCCCTACAGACCTGGAGCACTGTGCGAGCTTTCAGACTCTTGTCCCATGCTGAGCAGTAATAGTCGGCCTCGTCCTCAGCCTGCAGCCCCGAGATTGTCAGGGTGCCTGAGTTCCCAGACCTGGAGCCAGAGAATCGATCAGGGACCCCTGAGGGTCGGCTGTTAGTATAATAGATGACGGTTTTGGGGGCCTTTCCTGGGAGCTGCTGGTACCAGTACACATCGTAACCATCCCCAATGTTGGAGCTGCTTCCAGTGCAGGAGATGGTGACCCTCTGGCCCGGGGTCCCTGACACTGAGGACGGCTGAGTCAGCACAGACTGGGCCCAGGATCCTGGAAGAGGGGGAGACACAGAGAGGGTGAGTCTGGGTCTAGAGACAAGAGGAGGCAGCAGGGCCCATGAGTCTTCCCAAGGCCCCTTCCCCTGTCCCTTCTCCAGTCACCTGTGCAGTGAGCCAGGAGGGTGAGGAGGAGAGGGGCCCAGGCCATGGTGGAGGTCATCCCTGAGTCCTGCCTCCTGTGCCCACAGCTGAAGCAGAGCTCCCCACCTCTCTCCCTTCCCCTCTTCATAGTCTGCGGGAGGGAGGGCCCACTCATGCAAATGAGACCACATCTATCTGATCCCTCCCTGGGCCCTGGGGCAGATGCCTCTGCCTTAGGTTGACCCTGGGTTTGGGCAGGGCGGGGCTGTGGGGGGCCCGTTGCTAAGGGAGCACAGCGGTGAGCCCTGAGAAGGGGTACCAGGTGCTGCCAGGAAGTTGGCCTCAGTTCAAACCCCTCAGGTCCCTCAGGAGCGAGCCCAGGGCGCCCTCTAGAGTCCAGGCCCAGACACACCGTTGAGTGACATGGGGACCAAAACCCATGAGAGACCACCTCTGCCTTCCCACTGCTCTGTCCCCTGGCCCTGCCCTAGGGCCAGGCCACGGGTCCCCTCCCATGGCCTCTCCATCACCTCGGGGCAACTTCAGTCTCTACTCAGTGTCCTCAGGGGGAGTCTGGCCCAACTCCCTGGCTGGTCAGGGGTCAGGACTGGAGTGGTGTCAGGACTCAGGTCAGGGCCAGAACAGGGACAGTCCCGTGGGGGGCTTCCCCTTCTGTGGGGGACTCGGGCTCTGGCCTGTATGGGATTCATTCCTGGTGGCTGGAGGCTTCTTTCCCGTGTATCCCAGGGGCTCCAAGGAGAAAGGGGCCCTTCCCAGGTGCTGGGCAGGTGGTGGGGAGAAGCCCTCGTGTGCTTTCCTAGTCCATGGTCATGGGGAACTTCTATTTTCTGTCCACATTTCCTCCTCCTGAAACCATCGTTCTCCATGACCCGTGGGCTGTGTTTCACTCCTAGGCGTCTGTCCTCAACTCACAGTCAGACGTTGGCATTTACCTGAGAGGAAAGGGAGACATGCAGGACGTGCTGAGCAGAAATGTGGTTAAAACTTCTAATTGCTGTGACAGGGCTTTGTTTAAACTTTACATATTAGTCACCGCTCAGCCACCTTCACATGCATGCATGGCCCGGCCAGCGTAGCTCAGTGGTTGAGCATCCACCTATGAACCAGGAGGTCAGGGTTCAATTCCCGGTCAGGGCACATGCCCACGTGGGGTCCCCATCCCCCACAAGAGGGATGTACACAAGAGGAAGCTGATCCATGATTGTCTCTCATCATTGATGTTTCTCTCTTTCTCCCTCTCACTTCTTCTCTGAAATCATTAAAAAAATAATACATGTATGTTATCCTATCTAATAAAAGAGTAATTGGCAAATTGAGCATCACTCCAACACACAAGATGGCTGCCCCCATGTGGTTAAAGATGGCTGCCACAAGATTACCAGCAAGGGAGGGCAGTTGGGAGGAACCAGGCCTGCAAGGGAGGTCAGTTGGGAGCGATCAAGCCTACAGGGGAGGGCAGTTAGGGGTGACCAGGCTGGCACAGGAAGGAAGTTGGGGGCTACCAGTCCTACAGGGAAGGGCAGTTGGGGAGGACCCAGGCCTGCAGGGGAGGGCAGTTAGGGGCAAACAGGCTGGAAGGATAGCAGTTAGGCATCAATCAGGCTGGCAGGGCAGTAGTTAGGGGGTGATCATTCTGGCAGGCAGAAAGCAGTTAGGGGCAATCAGGAAGGCAGGCAGGCGAGCAGTTGTTAGCCAGCACTTCTGGATTGTGAGAGGGATGTCCTACTGCCCATTTATACCCGATCCTACCAAGATCAGACCTAAACGGGCAGTCAGACATCCCTCAAGGGGACACAGATTGGAGAGGGTGCAGGTCGGGCTGAGGGACACACACACCCATGCACGAATTTTGTGCACCGGGCCGCTAGTTGTATATAAAAGTCACCTCTATAAGGTTGATTTAAAAATTCTAGGATGATGCATGTGGATGAAAACTGTGGGTGGAGGTTTTGATGGAAAAGCATTGGAAATGCAATGCCTTCTGCTCTGGGTTGAAAAGGTGTGAATAGATATTTTTCTAACATCACTTTCCATTTCAGGCGCCAGGTGGAAGCCATACACTGTGATCTGGTCCCTGCCGGTTGGCAATCTCAAGTCGCTGCCCAGTGACCCCCCCGAGGAGTTTCTAGGAGCTTCCATCCATCCCAGGAACAGACAGAGCTCCCAGGACAGAGTGGTGTTGGGCGGGCACAGCATCTGTCCCTGCCCCTGGTGTCCAGCATCCTCAGGACAGAACTAGCTCCCTCAGCCACCCAGTGGCCCACTGGTTCGGCTCCGGGGAGACCCCTAAGGCATACACAGTCTTTCCCGAAAAGTTTGCTTCTTCTCTGCTTCTTCCAGCCTTTGCACCGGCCTGCTCTGCGGAGCAATCTCTGATAAGGGGAAGCAAAGGGAAGCCTGTGCTCGGTGACCCACAAAGTCCCTGCGGGGTCACAGTCCCCAGGAAGCCATGCGTCCTTGGCTCTGCTCCATGCCCCACAGGCCGGAGCCCTGGTGCTTAATGGAGTCTGAGCAGGAGGACAGCAGGCACCGGGCAGGGCTCCCTGGCTTCTGCCTCGTGGAGGGAGGAACTCGGTCGACTTTCATCCCACGGACACAGGCGCCACAGCAGTGGGGTCCACGGGTTCCGGAAGCTCAGGGGACAGGGTGGGCACACAGCCCCCTTCTTCCTGCAACTCACGCCGCAGCCGTGACCCGGAGTGGCCCTGGTCCCGGCGTTTCCCAGGGGCATCAGGCTCATTGTCATCTCAGGAGAAACGGTGCAGCCGCGGGGTCTGCTGTGATCACACATGGGTGAACGGCAACATTTCCCACGAGTTTTTGTTGTTTTATTTCTGTTTCATTTGTCCTTAGGCTTCAGAAACATGCACGGAGGAATGGCAGTGCGTTAACAGAGTGTGCACACGTGCGAGCTATTGCTAACTGTCTACGGGGTCACGAAACCAGCAGGCTGAAGGTATTTATCCCACTCCCCGTCCACGTGGGTCACCGTGGGAAGTGCCATCGTGCGATGTCAGACAGTAATAGTCGGCCTCGTCCTCTGGCTGCAGCCCCGCGATGAGCAGGAGCCCCGCATTGGCCGAGGCGTCCTTGGATCCAGAGAAGCGGCTGGGGACCCCCGAGCCCAAACTTGTACTTGAGAAGTAAGACAGCAGATACCAGGGACGGCTCCCTGGCTTGTGCTGGAACCAGAATATGGTTTTACCAGCAACACTGACATCACTTTTCAGGGTGCAGGGTAGTGTGGCCGTGGCTCCCAGAGACGCAGAGAGGGAGGGCGCTGAGTCAGCACAGGCTGGGAGAGCGACCCTGCGGACACAGACACATGGGGATGAGAGGAAGGCTCAGGGGGCAGGTGCTCTGGGTCCTTGAGGCCTGTCCCCACCTGTGCACTGAGCGAGGAGCACGAGGAGCACAGGGGTCCAGGCCATGGTGAGCGCAGCCCCTTCCCAGGACACAGAGCTGGGGCTGGTCTTCCCAGACCTCTATTATCCCCTCCCAGGTGGCCTCACAGGAGAATGGCTGCTCATGCAAATGTGCCCTAGGCCCTGCCCCCTCTCAGAAGAGGGGCTTATTATGCAAATATAGCCCAGGTCTCAGCCTGTCTCAGAGGAGGGGCTTCTCATGCAAATGACCCGCAGGCCCCACCCCTCTCCCAGGTGCACTGCCATTTATGACACAGGAACAGCCTGGCCTGTGTCTTCCTGCCCAGACCCCAGTGTCCACAGGGCATCTCCAAACGGGAACGTACAAGGAGGGGGGAGGACAGGGTGCGGAACATGAGAGGTAATTGGTCAAATTTCTCTCCTTTTCTTGTCCTACTTGGACCCACATCTCCCAGCAACGGGGTTACATTGTGACTACCCCAGTTCCAGCTGGGCGGGCCCTGTTACCTAAACCAAGTGACAGTCCCCTTCCTTAGGACCATGATGGTGGCATCTCATCCAGGGACCCACAGGGCCCACTTCCTCCAGAGCAGGCTCAGCATTTCCCCGGCAACTGGGGAGCATCCACCACCACCCTGTGGCCCCAGAAGGGATTTCCTGGGCTCAGGCCCCACCTTTCCCCTTAGAGAAACCCGCTCTCCCTGACTTCACGCCTGGAGATTCAGGTGCCCAGGGAGGTTACAGGTGAGCTCCGGTCCGGTAATTCATCATCCGGGGCTGAGTCCTCACCCAGCATCTCCCATCCTCATTGCCTGGCTCTGAAATGCTGTGTGCCCCGACAGTCAGCCGCATTGGCAGAAGGGGGAGCAGGGCTCAGAGTCAGTTAGCAAAGGACTCCAGCAAATGAATGAAATAAGGGGAGGGGCTACGTGAACATTCCATTTATAGCGAAACTAGGAAGAAACCTGGGACCTCCTAGGAGTGATTGGCACCTGACCTGCGGGCATCCAGTGGGACTGGCCCTTTAACTGCGGGTCTGACACGTCTCTGGGCAGATCCTGTGAGGACCGAGTGCTGTTGGAGGACATGAGCTGGTGTCAGAGAACTGCTGCGGGAAGCCCCTCCCCACACCTTGGGGACCAGAAGGTCAGGAGGGAAGAGCTCTGGGGGAGCAGCAGACAACACACAACAGGAGGAAAGAAGTGAGATTGTGACTCAGAAATACTCCTTCTTATGAGAATTTCCACAGACACAGGGTGGTGGGCGGAGATCTATGACCTCCCGCGTGTGCTCCTGGGACACCTGTGCTGCTGATACATCGAGTGTGTCCTCTCTCCTCCCAGGGACACAGGTCCCTGCAGAGGAGCCACTGACAGAGGCCCCACAGACACTCCTCACTGAAGGGAGGCTCAAAGCCACCACCTCGTGGCCAAGGAGTTTTGGTCCCACTTCCTCGTCTGCTGAGACACTGTGGGTAACTAAAGCTGCTCCCACTGCCCACATCTGTATTGCAGTAATAGTCAGCCTCGTCCTCTGGCTGCAGCCCCGAGATGAGCAGGAGCCCCGCATTGGCCGAGGCGTCTTTGGACCCAGAAAAGCGGCTGGGGACCCCGGATACGTGGTACTTATTTGAGTCTGACTTATATCTCAGGAGAAATCTGGGAGGGCTCTCTGGCTTCTGCTGGAACCAGCGTATATGGTAGCTGCCAACAGAGTAGCCACTGCTCAGGGTGCAGATGAGTCTGGCTGTGGCTCCCAGAGATGCAGAGAGAGAGGGCGGCTGAGTCAGCACAGGCTGGGAGAGGGACCCTGCAGACACAGACACTTGTCAGTGATGGGCAGGGACCGGGGCAAGTTCCCAGGAGACTGAGCAGGAAGGGAAGAAGCCTGGTCCCAGGACTGTCCCTACCTGTGCAGTGAGTGAGCAGCGCGAGGAGCAGAGGAGTCCAGGCCATGGTGCTCACAGCCCTGAGACCACAGTGGGGCTGGGCTGCCCAGGCCTCCTTTTCTCCCCACCCTCTGCCAGAGGAAGTGCTGCCATGCAAATGTGATCCGTCCAGGGACTGCCCAGCCCCTCCCTGGGCCCTGGGGTTGGAGTTCAGCTCACACTCCAGACTGAGGGACATGGTGGTGGGCTCACCCCTTGGGGGGCCATGGGAGGAAGCACCTGCTGAGACAGCACAGAGGCTATTGCTCAGAGGGCGCTGCCAGCAAAGATACAGATGGTCCCCATCAGGGCCCTCAGGGCCCAGCCCCCAGGTCCAGGCTCCTGTGAATGGAAAGTCCTCAGTGAGCAGCTGTGTGGGGGCCACAGGGCGATCCCACAGTGCCCCCTCCAGGGCACAGGACACACTACATCGCCCTGGTCCAAAGCCCTGAGGCCCAGCTGGTGTGTGCTGCTCCCCAGGTCACTGTCCCTGTGCCACTTCCTGGTCTGACTGGCACAGACGCTGGTGCTCACTGCAGCGTCTTGCTCCTGGGCGCAGCGTGGGAGGTGCCAGCATGGACATAAGTGAGAGGTGATGGTCTGGGAGAGTTAGAAATGCTGCCTCACACATTCATAAGGAGCAAGCTCTGGACCTTCTGAGGAGAAACCAAGATGGCGGCATAGGTAAGCACCTAAACCGCTGCCTCGCACAACAATTTCAAAACTACAACTAAAAGGCACAACGGACACCATCCAGAACCACAGGAAAGCTAGCTGAGTGGAAACTCTACAACTAGAAGGAAAGAGAAAAGCACACTGAGACCTGGAGGAACGGCAATGAGTTGAGGTACAGCAAAGGGTCTTTGTGAGCACAGAGAGGAAGGGCGGGTGAGAGCCTGGACTGACTTTCTCTGGCGGGAGGGGGAAGGAAGCCCCTGACTGCACTGAACTCCAGCTCCGACTGCACTGAACCCCAGTTCCAGGCAAAACCCCGTGGACCCAGGCTCATACTCGGGGAGTCTGGACTGTCAGGTAGAGAGAAAGGCACTCAGAGACTCAGAAACCCAGGGGAGGGAGTCTGGAGGCACATGAGTGTGCATAAAGACTGAGGAGGTTTTCACAGGCTTTCCCTAGCAGAAGGGAGTCGGAAGCTCCTGACTGCACTGAGCCCCAGTTCTGCCTGCACTGCACCCCAGTTGCAGGCGAGCCCCTGGGGACCCACGTTCTTGGGGGGGGAATCTGGACTCTTGGGCAGAGGCTCTGGAGCTGGGGAAGGCAGAAGTCTGGAGGAACATGTGTGTGCACAAGGACAGGGCTGATGGGAAGCCAAAACTCTCTGCTCCGCCATGAGACTCCACCCCATCCAAGCTGAATACAGAGGCTTTTGCAATTTGGCAAGTCTAATCCTATAAGGCTGTCTCCAGCACCAAACTTCTCCCAGCGTAGACACAGCTGATCCTCACAGACAACTGGCTTGGTGGTCAATTCCTCCCAATGATACCAACAACAATTAAGACTTAACTACAACAGGGCTGTACACACAGTCCACAAATGGGGTGCACCAAGAGTGTCCACCTCAGGTAACTGGGAGGCCGACCCCCTGGGCCATATAGGAAACCTAGCACACAAAGCTACCCTACCAACTCAGGGAAGCAGTGAAAATGTGGTGACTAAGAAACAAAACACAAACAAAATCAATGGAGGAAAACAAACGACTGGATATAGAATTCAAAACCACGGTTATCAGGCTTTTCAAGAATATCCTAGAAAAGGCCGATAAATATAATGAGACCCTCGAAGATATGAAAAAGGACCAACTAGAAATTAAACATACACTGACTGAAATAAAAAAATATTATACAGAGACCCAACAGCAGACTAAAGGAACGCAAGAATCAAGTCAAAGAATTGAAATACAAAGAAGCAAAAAACACTCAACTGAAAAAGAAAAAAAAACGCAAAAAGTTGAAGACAGTGTAAGAAGCCTCTGGGACAACTTCAAGCATACCGACATAAGAATTATGGGGGTGCCAGAAGAAGGGAGAGAGCAAGATACTGAAAACCTATTTGAAGAAATAATGACAGAAAACTTCCCCCACCTGGTGAAAGAAATAGACTTACAAGTCCAGGAAGTGCACAGAACCCCAAACAAAAGGAATCCAAAGAGGACCACACCAAGAATCATCATAATTAAAATGCCAAGAGCAAAAGACAAAGAGAGAATATTAAAAGCAGCAAGAGAAAAACAGTTAGTTACCTACAAGGGAGTACCCATACGACTGTCAGCTGATTTCTCAACAGAAACTATGCAGGCCATACGGGAGTGGCAAGAAATCTACAAAGTGATGAATAGCAAGTATCTACAACCAAGATTACTCTACCCAACAAAGCTATCAGTCAGAATTGAAGGTCAGATAAAGAGCTTCACAGAGAAGAAAAAGCTAAAGGAGTTCATCACCACCAAACCAGTATTATGTGAAATGCTGAAAGGTATTCTTTAAGAAGAGGAAGAAGAAAAAGGCAAAGATAAAAATTATGAACAACAAATACATATCTATCAACAAGTGAACCTAAAAATCAAGTGAATTAAAAACCTGAGGAACAGAATAAACTGGTGAATATAATAGAATCAGGGGCATAGAAAGGGAGTGGACTGGTAATTTTCAGGGGCAAAGGGATATGGGGGGGTGCAGGAAGACACTGGACAAAAATCGGACACCTATGGATGAGGACAGTGGGGGGAGGTAAGGGCAGAAGGTGGGGTGGGAACTGGGGGGAGGGGAGCTATGGGGGGAAAAGGAGAAAAAATTGTAATAATCTGAATAAAGATTTATTAAAAAAAAAAAGAATATGATGTGACCCAGCCTTCTCCTGAGATGTTATGGTGCTGAGGGTCCTAAGGGTGTTGGGGATTGAGAAGGGACATGAGCTTGGGACACACCCTGGGCCTCATCCCTATTCACAGATTGAGGCGGGCTCCTGATACGCATGTCACTCATGAAGCCTGTCGCTGTGGATGCGCTCATCCCTCTGATGAAGGGGGTGTTGGCTGATAACGCAGTGTCTTCTGGGCCGGGCCCTTTGTGATGTGGTGGGCGTGGCTTTGGGGAGAGCAATCTGTTCCTCATCCCCATGCAATTGCCACACAAGGAGCTGAGGACATTGAGTGTGTGTGTGGGTGGGACATCTGCAGATCGATGGAGGGAAAAGCCACACAGGAACCATCAATGCCTGTTTGGGGGCATTTTGTGTGATCACCAGGCTGGCCCTTTAAGAACACAGCCACAGGATGTGGGTTAGATCTGAGACCCAACCTTCCTGTCCAGGCCCCTGGAAAAACACTGGGGAAGCCCCGGAAGACCTTCCTTCTGGTTCCAGGATCGACCCGCCTCAGAGCAGGGTCTTCACGCACCATAGTGTCCCACAAGCCCTCCCTGCCCAAGGATGCAGAGGCCGCTGCTGACCTTGGGGTGAGGACAGTGACCTTCCTCCTCCAGGGACTCAGCTGTGCTCAGCTCTGTCTGTGCTGCTCCGGGGGAAGCTGCCAGAAGCTGTGACCTCTGCTGACCCAGGGGTGTGGGTGGGAGGACTGCAAGGAGATGAGCTACCAACTCATTTCTCTTGTGCTCACTTAACAAACACTCTGAACTGTGACAATGATGATGATGATAATTTAACCAGGAGGCAGCTCCTCCCAGGGAGCGTCTGGGAGCACAGGAAGGGGCTCATTCCCGGAGGCTGTGCTGGGAGGAGGGTGAGGCCTGGGGCTGGGCTGGTCAGTGATGCTCAGCCTGATGCTCCAGCTGTGATCGGGGCCTCTGCTGTAGCTGACATGGAGCCCAGAATGAGAACCAACTTTCCTTTCTTTTTTAAATATGTTTTTATTGATGTCAGAGAGGAAGGAAGAGGCCGAGAGAGATACCAATGAGGAGAGAAGATCATTGACAGGCTGCCTCCTGCACGCCCCCCACTGCGGACCAAGCCCGTAACCTGGGCCTGTGCCCTGAGCCAGAACACAACCCTGACCTCCTGGTTCATAGGTCTACACTGAGCCACGTGGGCTGGGCTGAGGACCCCATGTCCTGAGGATGTGGCTCTGTCATTGGGTGCAGAGTGTTGATGAGATGTCACCGGAGATGAGGGATCAAATGTCCCTTTCCACCCAGTGCAGAGGCCTTGCTGTGTGTCCTGGGCCCCGGTTCCTGGAGGAGGAGGAGGAGCAGGTACCATGAAGGGACCCGTGTGCACAGCAGGGTCCACGCTGCAGGGCATGGGGAGGGCTGGGTGGGTTGCGCATGAGCAGAGCATCCAGGAGCCTATCCCTGGGTCGTGTTTAATCCTGAGGACAAGGGGACCCAGCACCTGGTGGGGACGACCTGACACCCTGGTCCTTTGGCCCCGGAACTCAGGCCTCGCCTCCATCATCCCATCCCACAGCCAGACATGTCTGCAAGGAGCTCATGTGCATGTGGCCACAGAGAGGATGTTGTTCTGTTTACATGTGACAGTTCCCTGCTGTCACACAGAACACACTTCATGGCTGCGTGTTGGTTTTTAATACAGATTTCAGATTTGAGCTTCAGACCAGGATCCTGTCTCAGTCACTCCTCGACTCGGAGCTGAGCTTGGCCTCAATGGATCTGATTCCATCTCCTCAAATGTCTCCATGGGAACCGTTATCCCTGAGGAATGTGACCTGTGCTAACGTGACAGACATGACATGAGCCACAAATCAGTGGAAACGCTGACCCGACGTCAAAGCTCTGATACTGTGAGGACCACGGGTCCAAGGATAACCCGGTGCCGGATGGACACCTGTCAGCACAGTCAGGGCTGAGCCAGAACTGGGCAGAGCCGCCAGCAGGGCCAAGGTCAGGCCAGGAGAGCGGAGAGGAGGTTTTTGTCTCACTTCCCTGTGGGTCTGCAGCACCGTGTGAGTCTTAGAGCTGCCGTCCCATGTGCTACAGTAATAGTCAGCCTCGTCCTCAGGCTGCAGCCCCGAGATGAGCAGGAGCCCTGCATTGGCCGAGGCGTCTTTGGATCCAGAGAAGCGGCTGGGGACCCCGGAGCCCTGGTGCTTACTTGCATCTGAGTAGTAATTCAGGAGATACCGGAGACGGCTCCCTGGCTTCTGCTGGTGCCAGTATATAGCATAGCTGCCAACATTGAAGCCACTGCTCAGGGTGCAGGTGAGTCTGGCTGTGGCTCCAGGAGATGCAGAGAGGGAGGGCGGCTGAGTCAGCATAGGCTGGGAGAGGGACCCTGCGGACACAGACACTTGTCAGGGATGGGCAGGGACAAGGAGAAGTTCCCAAGGAGACTGAGCAGGAAGGGAAGAAGCCTGGTCCCAGGCCTGTCCCTACCTGTGCAGTGAGCGAGGAGCACAAGGAGCAGAGGAGTCCAGGCCATGGTGCTCACAGCCCTGAGCCCACAGTGGGGCTGGGCTGCCCAGGCCTACTTTTCTCCCCACCCTCTGCCAGAGGAGGGGCTGCCATGCAAATGGGAGTCCTCCAGGGACTGTCCAGCACCTCCCTAGTACCTGGGGCTGGAGCTCAGCTCACACCCCAGACTGAGGAGCATGCAGGTGGGCTCACCCCTTGGGGGCCCTGGGAGGAAGCACCTGCTGAGACAGCACAGAGGTCCCTGCTCCGGGGACTTTATCAGCCAGAGAGGACCAGGCTGCGGAGTCTCCATCAGGAATCACAGGGCCCAGCCCACAGGCTCAGCTGCCTCTGAGTCAAATGTGCTGCTGAGCAGGCATCCCATGGCCTTCCTGCAGCGCCCCCTGCTGGTGGAGTTAGACACACTGCCCCTGGCCCAAGCCCTAGAGCCCAGCTGGTGTCCCTGCGCCCGCAGGGGGTGGGCGGGGATAAGAGGAGACAGGGGACAGGCCTCTGCTGTGGACACGTGACCAATAGAAGCCAGGAGGGCCCTGGGGGAGGTTTGTGCTGTCAGAGCCAAGGTGCTGACCACAGGGCCTGTCAGTCTTGCCTGGGGAAGGATCTGATTGGCCATGGGACACAGAACGGCAGGAGAACCAGCAAATGGGTTGTTGAGGGGGGACGACTTGGGGAGGACTGGGAAGTGACCTGGTTGGTTTGAAATGTGCTCACAGCGGGGGGAGGGTAGGGGGCTTCCCTAATACTTTCAATAATAAAAATAAAACAATTTAAAACGTGCCCCGTCCTTCTCAGGCCTGAGGTAATCTAACCAGATCCTAACGAGGAAGCTCCTCTCTCTCTCACCCGGGAGCATGTGCCCTCACTTGTTCAGGGGCCACAGGCAGCTCGCGGGCCACAGGCGGGGCTCCCTACTCGGGCCTGGGCACAGGCGCCCGCGGACAGCACCCAGGACCAGGGACCGAGCTCCCAGGTGGGCGCGGGGACGGGAGGGGATTGAGCTGTGACGTGGGCTCAGCCAGGGGCTCGGACCCTCTGGACGCTCCTGTGTCCTGGGCGCAGTGACCGCGAGGCTGGACTCCTTCCGGGGACAGACGGTGATGACACGCCCAAGCCGAGCCAGGACGGTCCTTTGGTTTTGCTTCTACAGCAAACCTCACCCTAACCCTTGTCCCCTCCTATGTGGGTCCCCGGGATGCTTCCCTGCCCCCCAGGATGGAGCCCCTTTTCCCAGCCCCCACCAGACCCACAGGCGGCCGGGTGGGCCGCGGGGCCTAGAGGAGTGTGGATGGAGCAGACAGCTGGGGGCACACGGGGGCCGTGCTCATGTCAGAGGCCGTGGGGGAGGGGGGTGGGCTCAGGCCCGGGGCGCCCGGTACCAGGGCATGTCCATCCCCCAATGCTGCCCCTGCAGAGGATTCAGGACACGGTGGCCTCTGCCCGGAGACCTGCCCAGCACGGGGCTGCGTCAGCACAGCCTCTGCCCGGGACCTGGTGAAAAGGGGCATCACGGAGCTCCCCGCAGACCCCAGGCCCAGGGAGGGGGGAGAGGCCATGCTCCCGGGAGACAATCAGGTGCCCCCCTAGAGCCCCTCAGGCACCACCTGTGCAGAGACCCAGGAGGGCGAGGAGAAGGGGAGCCGAACCCATGGTGGACACGCCCCCAGCCCTGCTTCCTGAGCCCACAGCCAGGCCTGAGCCCTCACCTTCTTCTAGGCCCCCAGACCCATCTCTGCGCCCATCTCTCCTTACAGAGATGGTGCAAGCTGCTCCTTGCACGCCCCAGGTGACAGGCAGCCCCAGGTGACAGGCAGCCCCAGGTGACAGGCAGCCCCAGGTGGGAGCGGGTGCTCCGGGGCCCTCCCCGCCCTTCCGCCCCCCTCAGCTCCAGCCTTTGCAGACTGCCTCCTTTCACTCAGAAACAGGAGTGCCAGGTCCCCCGTGAGCCGCCGAGGCACTTGCCAATGCAGAGCTGCGCACTGCTGCTTTATCCCTGCACCGGGGAGAGGACTGTGGCGTTGAAGGTCTAACAAACATAAATAAGAAGCTATAAACGTTACGTGCATGTGCTTGTGTGAACACAATTAAGGGATTTGCGTGAGTACCTGTGAGTGTGCTTTCTGTAGGATACCATATAAGAGTCTACTGCCCAGTGGTGTGGCTCAGGGGCTGAGCATCAACCTAGGAACCAGGGGTCACAGTTCAACTCCTGGTGAGGTCACAGGCCCGGGTGGCGGGCTGGATCCCCAATGAGAGGCGTGCAGGAGGCAGCCGATCCATGATTCTCTCTCATCATTGATGTTTCTCTCTCTCTCCCTCTCCCTCTCCCTTCCTCTCTGAAATCAGTAAAGATATATTGTTAAGAAAATAAAATAAAATGAACCACATTTATTTTCCTTACCTTCTAATGCTCTGGTATATTTAAAATTCATATTAATGGTATGTTTCAAGATGGTCTCAAGAGCAGGGACATAGAGTTTCTAAGCCAAAAAGTGATGCAAAGTCCAGTAAACACACACACACACACACAGACACACACACACACACACACACACACACACATACACAACACGACCACTTAGAAACCTCTGCTTTTATTTCAAAAGAAAGAGGGTCACTTCCCTGGGAGCAGGCCAGCGGAATTCCGTGACTCTATGACGGAAAAGCAACAGCAAAGCACAGCAAAATCAAAAGGCTGCGTCTGAGCCATGGGCCGGGCGCCCGGGGCCTGGTATAGGGGCCCAGAGACAACATCTGGGTGTGAAGGCAGGTCCCTCAGAGGCCACAGCTGGGCGCAGGCACTAGCACTGTCTCTGGTGCCCTCCCCTCCAGTGGAGAGGCTGGCATCAGGGTTAGCTTCTTAGTTCCTTTTCCAGTGTGGAGGCCAGCAGTGTCCCCTGGAGGCTGGGAGAGGCGGTGGGTTGCTCTCTGTCCTGAAGATGGAAATATTCACATCTATGTCCTCTGCCCCCTCTCTAGGTCTCACCCTCTGTTCTCAAAGCCTTGGAAGCAGAAAATGGTTAATATTTGTTCACATCAATGCCAACATTTGTTTTAACCTGTTGCTCTCCATGGGCGCTGTGTGTAAAATGAAAAGAATTCTAGTTTCCACCATTTTCATCCAGAATGCGCAGGGCCTGTGATGTCCCATGATTATCAGGACTGTTATTAACTGCCGCATTTTAAGTGTCAGAAGCTTCGAAAGGACCGAGGGTATCTGTTGCACTTCCCCATCTGTGTGTGTCACCGTGCTTAGCACCGCTGTCATATGCCTGACAGTAATAGTCAGCCTCGTCCTCGGGCTGCAGCCCCGAGATGAGCAGGAGCCCCGCATTGGCCGAGACGTCTTTGGATCCAGAGAAGCGGCTGGGGACCCTGGAGCCCTGGTGCTTGTCTGAGTCTGAGTAGTAATACAGGAGATACCGGGGATGACATACTGACTGGGTGTCACTTTTTTCTGAAACCCTCCCTTGTGGATGGAGCTAAGAGCTGAGGAGCCCCAGAGAGAGGAGGAAGTGAGGGACGCAGCAGCAGAGGAGGGGAGAGGGGAGGGAGGGTGTGACTGAGAGTCTGTGCTGGTTGGGACCAACCTTCTGTGGGTTTGTTCAGAGAAGGAGAAGGTTGTGTCCATGACCAGGGTGAACACTAACATATCAGATGTGATGGGTCAGGAGTGACACAGGGTTCGCACACATGACATGAATGTGTGGGGGAGCATGGCTGTCTGGGTGACCATGTGTAGTTGCAGACACAGTATGTGAGATGACAGGAAATACACGCTGGTTTCGGCTCCTGGCCCCAGCACAGGCTCCTGAGACCCTTTACACTCCCTGGGTTACGGGCGGGCCTATTGCTGATGAGGGGACGCTGGGTGGGCTCCTGGGTGAGGACGGGTCACCAGAGAGACTGAGAGGATTAGCAGCTTAGAAACCCTACACCTGCCCCACATTTGCTAAACGGGAGAGGGCTCAGGTGCAGTTTGCAAATTCAGTGCACCAAAGGGAGGGATCGTGGGTACCTTTGATTTATAGCCCAGAAGTGGTGTGAAACCTGGGACTTCCTGCCTGTGATTGGCACCTGACTGCGGGCAGTCAGTGGGACTGGCCCTGTAACTGCGGGTCTGACCGTCTCGGCAGATCGTGTGAGGACTGAGTGCTGTTGGAGTACATCAGCTGGTGTCAGAGAACTGTTGTTGGGAAGCCACTCCCCACCCATTTGGGACCAGAAGCGGGAGCAGCAGACAAGACAAAGAATAGGAAAGAAGGGATTTTTATTTAAAAATATTCACTCAGTCTAGCCAGTAGGGTCAGTGTTTGAGCGTCGACCTACGAACCAGGAGGTCACAGTCGGTTTCCGGTCAGGACCCAAGGCCGGCTTGCATTCTCAATCCCCAGGAGGGGGCCGTTCAGGGGGCCGCTAATCAATGATTCACCCTCTTCATTGGTGTTTCCATCTCTCCCTTCTTTTCCCTTCCTCTCTGAAATGAATAAAATATGCCTTAAAAGTCTTTTAAATAAAAACATTCACTCATTTCATCGGCTATCAATGTGCTCATGACAACATGCAGTATGGCTGTGACAAGAATGAAACACGCGTGTCCGGTGAGAACACAGTCAGTTCTCAGTAGGGGGTAGTCCTCAGGATCATGAGGAAGTTACTGCTCATTTCAGTGGCATGCTCAGGGAGCCTTAAAGGACGAACAGGATTGTGGGTTATGGCTTCAATCTGTCCTGACTCCAATGAAGATAAGCTGAGGCCAAATAATTATGTTCCTCCTTGGAAGAATTTCCCCAGATTCGGGTTGGTGGGTGGGGCTCTATGACCTCCCCCATGTGCTCCTGGGAAGCCTGTGCTGCTGCTACATGGTGTGTGACCTCCCTCCTCCTGGGGACACAGGTCCCTGCAGAGGGGCCCACTGACAGAGGCCCCACAGACGCTCCTGGCTGAAGGGAGGCTCAGAGCCACCACCTCTGGGCCAGAGGTTTCTGTCTCACTTCCCCGTCCTCTGAGACACTGTGGGTAACGGTTGCTACTCCCACTGCCTGGATCTGCATTGCAGTAATAATCAGCCTCGTCCTCGGGCTGCAGCCCCGAGATGAGCAGGAGCCCCGCATTGGCCGAGGCGTCTTTGGATCCAGAGAAGCGGCTGGGGACCCCGGAGCCCTGGTACTTATCTGAGTCTGACTTATATCTCAGGAGATACCGGGGAGGGCTCCCTGGCTTCTGCTGGAACCAGCGTATATCATAGTCGCCGACATTGAAGCCACTGCTCAGGGTGCAGGTGAGTCTGGCTGTGGCTCCCGGAGAGGCAGAGAGGGAGGGCAGCTGAGTCAGCACAGGCTGGGAGAGGGACCCTGCAGACACAGACACTTGTCAGGGATGGGCAGGACCAGGGGAAGTTCCCAGGAGACTGAGCAGGAAGGGAAGAAGCCTGGTCCCAGGCCTGTCCCTACCTGTGCAGTGAGCGAGGAGCGTGAGGAGCAGAGGAGTCCAGGCCATGGTGTTCACAGCCCTGAGCCCACAGTGGGGCTGGTCTGCCCAGGCCTCCTTTTCTCCCCACCCTCTGCCAGAGGAGGGGCTGCCATGCAAATGGAGTGCCTCCAGGGACTGCCCAGCCCCTCACTGGGCCCTGGAGCTGGAGCTCAGCTCAAACCCCACACTAAGGGCATGGAGGTGGGCTCACGCCTTGAGGTGCCCTTGGAGGAAGCACCTGCTGAGACAGCTCAGAGGCTATTGCTCAGGGGGCTCTGCCTTCAAAGACACAGCTGGTCCTCATCGGGGCGCACAGGGCCCAGACTGCATTTCCAGGCTCCTGTGAGTGGAAAGACCTCAGTGAGCAGCTGTGTGGGGGCCACAGGGCGATCCTACAGTGCCCTCTGCTAGCCACAGGACACACTACATCGCCATGTCGAAAGCCCTGAGGCCCAGCTGGTGTCTGCTGCTTCCCAGGTCACTGTCCATGTTCCCACTTCCTGGTCTGATTGGTACAGATGCTGGCGCTCACTGCAGCGTCTCACTCCTGGGCCCAACCGTGGGAGGTGCCAGCATGGACCTTACTGAGAGGTGATGGTCTGGGGACAGTTAGAAATGCTGCCTCACATGGTCATAAAGAATAAGCTGTGCCTGAGCCCTGAGACGACATGTGATGGTGCTGAGGGTCCTAAGGGTGTTGGGGATTAAGAAGGGACATGAGCTTGGGACACACCCTGGGCCTCATCCCTATTCACAGCTGAGAGCGGGCTCCTGAAACGCATGTCACTCATGAAGCCTGTCTCTGTGGATGCACTCATCCCTCTGATGAAGGGGGTGTTGGTTGATAACGCAGTGTCTTCTGGGCCGGGCCCTTTGTGATGCGGTGGGCGTGGCTTTAGGGAGAGCAATCTCTTCCTTGTCCCCATGCAATTTCCACACAAAGAGCTGAGGACACTGAGTGTGTGTGTGGGTGGGACATGGGCAGATCGATGGAGGGAAAAGCCACACAGGAACCATCAATGCCTGTTTGGGGGCATTTTGTGTGATCACCAGTCTGGCCCTTTAAGAACACAGCCATGGGATGGGGTTTAGATCTGAGACCCAGCATTCCTGTCCAGGCCCCTGAAGAAAATGCTGGAAAAGCCCCAGAAGACCTTCCTTCTGGTTCTAGGATGGATCTGCCTCAGAGCAGGGCCTGCTCGCTCCATAGTGTTTCACAGGCCCTCCCCGCCCAATGCTGCAGAGGCCGACCCTGACCTTGGGGTGAGGACACTGACCTTCCTTCTCCAGGGACTCAGCTGTACTCAGCTCTCTCTGTCCTGCCCACAGGGAAGCTGCCAAAACCTGTGACCTCCTGCTGACCCAGGGGTGTGGGTGGGAGGACTGCAAGGAGTTGAGCTACCAACTCCTTTCTCTTGTGCTCACTTAACAAACACTCTGAACTGTGACGACGATGATGATGACAATTCAACCTGGAGTCAGCTTCTCCTGGGGAGAGACTGGGAGCCCAGGAAGGGGCTCGTCCCCGGGGATTGTGCTGGGAGGAGGGCGGAGCTTGGGGCTGGGCTGGTCAGTGATGCTCAGCCTCGTCCTCCAGCTGAGACCAGGGCCTCTGCTGTAGCTGCCATGGAGCCCAGAATGAGAACCAACTTTCCTTTCTTTTTTAAATATGTTTTTATTGATGTCAGACATGAAGGAAGAGGCCGAGTGAGAGAAACATCAATGAGGAGAGAAGATCATCGACTGGCTACCTCCTGCACGCACCCCACTGAGGATCAAGGCTAGAACCTGGGCCTGGACCTTGACACGGAACAAAACCCTGACCTTCTGGTTCATAGGTCGATGCTCAGCCACTGAGCAACATGGGCCGGGCTGAGTACCCCATGTCCTGAGGTTGTGTCTGAGTCATTGGGTGCAGAGTGTTGATGAGATGTTACATGAGCTGAGGGATCAAATGACGCCTTTCCGCCCAGTGCTGCTGCTTCCGCCAGGGCAGAGGCCTTGCTGTGTCTCCTGGGCCCCGTTCCCTGGACGAGGAGGAGGAGGAGGAGCAGGGGAACATGCAGGGACCCGTGTGCACAGCAGGTTCCACGCTGCAGGACATGGGGAGGGCTGGGCGGGCTGCACATGAGCAGAGCATCCGGGAGCCTATCCCTGGGTCGTGTTTAATCCTGAGGACAAGGGGACCCAGCACCTGGTGGGGACGACCTGACACCCTGGTCCTTCAGCCCAGAAACTCAGGCCTCGCCTCCATCATCCCATCGCACAAGCAGACGTGTTCGCAAGGAGCTCATGTGCATGTGGCCACAGAGAGGATGTAGTTATGTTTACATGTGACAGTTCCCTGCTGTCACACACAACACACTTCATGGCTGCGTGTTGGTTTTAATACAGATTTCAGATTTGAGCCCTCAGACCAGGATCCTGTCTCAGTCACTCCTATACTCGGAGCTGAGCCTGGCCTGAATGGATCTGATTCCACCTCCTCAAGTGTCTCCATGGGAACCGTTATCCCTGAGGAATGTCCCCTGTGAGAACATGAGCATGACAGACATGACATGAGCCACAAATCAATGGAAACGCTGACCTGACATCAGAGCTGTGACACTGTCAGGACCACGGGTCCAAGGAGAACCCGGTGCCGGATGGACACCTGTCAGCACAGTCAGGGCTGAGCCAGAACTGGGCAGAGCCGCCAGCAGGGGCCAAGGTCAGGCCAGGAGAGCGGAGAGGAGGTTTTTGTCTCACTTCCCTGTGGGTCTGCACCACCCTGTCACTCTTAGAGCTGCCGTCCCATGTGTTACAGTAATAGTCAGCCTCGTCCTCAGGCTGCAGCCCCGAGATGAGCAGGAGCCCCGCATTGGCCGAGGCGTCTTTGGATCCAGAGAAGCGGCTGGGGACCCCGGAGCCCTGGTGCTTATTTGAGTCTGAGTAGAATCTCAGGAGATACCGGGGAGGGCTCCCTGGCTTCTGCTGGTACCAGCGTATATGGTAGCTGCCAACATTGAAGCCACTGCTCAGGGTGCAGGTGAGTCTGGCTGTGGTTCCCAGAGATGCAGAGAGGGAGGCCGGCTGAGTCAGCACAGGCTGGGAGAGGGACCCTGCAGACACAGACACTTGTCAGTGATGGGCAGGGACCAGGGCAGGTTCCCAGGAAACTGAGCAGGAAGGGAAGAAGCCTGGTCCCAGGCCTGTCCCTACCTGTGCAGTGAGCGAGGAGCGCGAGGAGCAGAGGAGTCCAGGCCATGGTGCTCACAGCCCTGAGCCCACAGTGGCTGCCCAGGCCTCCTTTTCTCCCCACCCTCTGCCAGAGGAGGGGCTGCCATGCAAATGGGTTCCCTCCAGGGACTGCCCAGCCCCTCCCTGGGCCCTGGGGCTGGAGCTCAGCTCACACCCCAGACTGAGGGACATGTAGGTCGGCTCACCCCTTGGGGGCCATGGGAGGAAGCACCTGCTGAGACCACACAAGGATCCCCGCTCAGGAGACTCTGACATCCAGAGCAGACTCAGCAGCTCAGTCTCCATCAGTGAGCAGAGGGCCCAGCCTTGAGGCCCAGGTGTTGAGTGAACAGTCTTCACTGAGCAGCTCTGCAGGAATCCCAGGGCAACCCAGCAGCGCCCCCTCCTGGTCATGGGAAATGGAAACTTGATAAAAACTTGGAGTGATGACCTCTAGTAAAAACAGATAAAATATCCACTTTCCTTGGAAGATTAAAAATTGGCTCTGAAAGAAGTAAAGTAATTAAAAGGCCAAATATTAGTAGATAAATTTTAAATGTAATGGAACCGCTGCACTGACGAGCATAAGATACAGGCATTTCACAGGGAACTCTACCAAACCCTCAGAGATTAGATGGCTCCAATTTAATTGTACAGATTTTTCAATAATATTTAAAAGGAAGTAGGATCTCATAGGTTTTTCTTGTTTTAATATTGATAAACACAGCTTACACATAAATTATACAAAATGAGAAATTACGGACCAATAGCTTTAAATATTACCACAAATGTTTAAAATGAAATATTAACAGATGGCCCAGCACTATTATGAAGTGTGATTTATCCCAATGATACAAGTTTTGCTTCATATTAATAATATTTAAAATGTAACACAACGTAATAACACACCAGTAAATATGATCATACTAGAGGCCCTGTGCACAAAATCCTGCACCAGGGGGAGGGGAGGGTCCCTCAGCCCTGCCTGTGTCCTCTCCCAGTCTGGGATCCCTGGGGGATGTCCGACTGCCGGCTTAGGCCCAATACCCCGGGGATTGACCCTAAGCTGGCAGTCGGACATGCCTCCTACAGTCCGGGATGCCACTCGCAATCAGGGACCCATCACTCTCTACCACCTGCCTGCTCGCTGCTCCTTACCGCTTCAGCACAGGCGGAGAGGCTCCCGTCACTGCCACTGTGCTCGCCAGCTGTAAGCCCAGCTTGTGGCTGAGCAGTGCTCCCCTTGTGTGAGCACACTGACCACCAGGGGACAACTCCTGCCTTGAGCATCTGCCCCCTGGTGGTCAGTGTACATCATAGGTACCAGCCGGTTAGATGGTCACTTACCCTTTTATATATATACTAGAGGACTCATGCACAAAATTTGTGCACTTGGGTGGGGGGGTCCCTCAGTCCAGCCTGTGCCCTCTCCCAGTCCGGGACTCCTCGGGTCCTAAGCCATCAGTTGGACATCCTTAGCGCTGCTGTGGAAGTCGGAGAGGCTCCTGCCACGGCGCTGCACTCGGCAACTGTGAGCCGAGCTTCTGGCTGAGCGGTGCTCCCCCTGTGGGACTGCAATGACCACCAGGGGCCAGCTACTGCACTGAGAGTCTGCCCCCTGGTGGTCACTGTGCATTATAGAGACCAATCATTCCACCATTCGGTCAATTTGCATATTAGCCTTTGATGATACAGGATAGACAGATCACATAATTAGATCAACAGATAAACTCATAGTGTGTCAGTCGATATTCTGAAAGAGCCTTTTACCAAATCTAAGACATATGTCTAAGAAACACACATGCAGATGGAAACGGAGATGTTTACAATATGGAAACCGCACTCGCTCCACAGACATAGGACTTAGTCCTACAGCAGCTCCTTAGCTAATGGGTGGGAGGAGGGCAGCTCCACAACCATCAGGAATGGCCCGTGTGACTGTCACTCCATGATGAGTCAGCACGACTCTGCACATTTAGACGATGCAAGGACACAGGGAGGGATCAGTGGTCAGCCCTGAGCATGGCTGGCATGGACAGCAGTCATTCCCAAGCCCCAGGCTCTGACCCAACCCGGGCCACTGGTCCCAGCCCAGCAGTGACGGAGGGGCGTCCGGGTGAGCTCAGAGATCGGCTCCGTGGAGACCAATGGGAGGACGAGGCAGCTCTGGAGTGTCTGGACTAGGGACGTGGCCGAGGATGGAGACGCTGGGTTCCTCGGTCACAGCCCAGGGCTGAGTTACCCCAGGGAAACACTGGCTCAGGATCCACCTGCCTGGCAAAGAGCCCCTGTGTCCCCAGCTGACAGGGCCCCGGGCCTCCTGTTTCCTGTGGATCCCTTTGTGGCGGGAGGAGCTGTGGTCGGTGACTGGGAGGACAAAGCGAGACAAGGGGACAAGGGGCCTTCACTCCCGGGTGACCCCCCTCATGACCCAGCACCCCGGGTGGCCGCAGCCACAGCAGCAACAGCAGAGGTCACAGCTGAGCTCAAGCAGGCGGCTGCCAGGGGTCCCCCATCCCAGCAGAGGGGAGGAGGCACTGGGGTGGGCGCCCCGCGGCGGGCACATTGAGAAGCAGCCTGGCTCTCAGCCTCAGCCCAGCGATGGACAGGAAGCGCCCTCACCAGACTTGAGTCAGAGGGTCCTTCCAAGACCCAAGGGTCCACCTCCAAGGAGGAGCTCAGGGCCGAGGCTGTACCTGGGAACTGGTGCGCCCCCTCGTGGACACTACGGATGTGCTCCACTCAAGACACAGCTGGACCCTGACCACCATGGCCTCTGACCCAGGGCAGCCTGCCCAGCATCCGGGAGTTTCTGCTCCATTTGAGGAAATCAAGGCTGGAGGGGACGGGGTGGAATTGAAAGAATGGGGACAGATTTTCTGAGCCAGGTTCACTGAAGTGGGTCTCAGGCCCCAGTGTCCAGGCAAGCACAGGAAGCAGCTGGCTTGTGGGAGGAGTGGGATCTGCTAGGGGAGCCCCATTTCAAGAGGGACTGTAGGATTTTGTCTCAGTTCCCCACAGACCTGAAGCACTGTGCAAGCTTTGAGACTCTTGTCCCATGCCAAGCAGTATTAATCGTCCTCGTCCTCAGCCTGGAGCCGGAGAATCGATCAGGGACCCTGAAGGTCGGTAGCTAGTACCAGAGATGACGGTTTTGGGGCCATTTCCTGGGACTTGTTGGTGCCAGGACACAGAGTAACCGTCCCCAATGTTGGAGCTGCTTCCAGTGCAGGAGATGGTGAGCCTCTGGCCCGGGGCCCCCGACACTGAGGACGGCTGAGTCAGCACAGGCTGGGCCCAGGATCCTGGAAGAGGGGGAGACACAGAGAGGGTGAGTCTGGGTCCAGAGACAAGAGGAGGCAGCAGGGCCCATGTGTCTTCCCAAGGCCCCTTCCCCTGTCCCTTCTCCAGTCACCTGTGCAGTGAGCCAGGAGGGTGAGGAGGAGAGGGGCCCAGGCCATGGTGGAGGTCATCCCTGAGTCCTGCCTCCTGTGCCCACAGCTGAAGCAGAGCTCCCCACCTCTCTCCCTTCCCCTCTTCATAGTCTGCGGGAGGGAGGGCCCACTCATGCAAATGAGACCCCATCTATCTGATCCCTCCCTGGGTCCCTGGGCAGATGCCTCTGCCTCAGGATGACCCTAGGTGTGGGCAGGGCGGGGCTGTGGAGGGCCCGTTGCTAAGGGACCACAGCTGTGAGCCTTGAGAAGGGGCACCAGGTGCTCCCAGGAAGTTGGCTCCAGGTCAAACCCCACAGATCCTTCAGGAGCAAGCCCAGGGCGCCCTCTAATGTCTGGGCCCAGACACACCATGGAGTGACATGGGGACCAGAACCCAGGAGACACCACCTCTGCCTTCCACTGCTCTGTCCCCTGGCCCTGCCCTAGGGTCAGGTCAGGGGCTCCCTCTTGTGGCCTCCTCATCACCTCGGGGCATCTTCAGTGTCTACTCAGCGTCCTCAGGGGGAGGCTGACTACAGCTCCCTGGGCTGGTCAGGGGTCAGGACTCAAGTGGTGTCAGGACTCAGGTCAGATCCAGAGCCGGAACAGTCCCATGGGGGGCGTCCCCTTCTGTGCGGGAGTCTGGCTCTGTCCTGTATGAGATTCATTGCTGGTGTCTGGAGGCCTCCTTCCCGTGGATCCCAGGGGCTCCAAGGAGAAAGAGGCCCTTCCCTGGGGCTGAGCAGGTGGTGGGGGGAAGTCCTCGTGTGCTTTCCTAGTCCATGGTCATGCGTAACTTCTATTTTCTGTCCACATTTCCTCCTCCTGAAACCATCGTTCTCCATGGACCTTGAGCTGTGGTTCACTCCTAGGAGTCTGTCCTCAACTCACAGTCAGACGTTGGCATTCATCTGAGAGGGAAAAGGGAATACAGAGCAGAGAATTCTAGGCAGAATTTAATTTCTGTGCTAGGGTTTTATTTTAAAACTTTACATATTAGTCACCACTCACCCTGTAAAATGCATGTATGTTATTACGTGTAAAAGTCACAAGAAGGCTGATGTAAAAATTCTAGATGACGCATGTGGATGAAGATGGTGGGTGGAGGTGTTGGTGGAAAAGCATGGGAAACGCAATGCCTTCTGCTCTGGGTTGAAAAGGTGTGAACAGACGTTTTTCTAACATCGCTTCACATTTCAGGCCCAAGGTGGGAGCCGTACGCTGTGATCTGGTGCTGTCGGTTGGAAATCCCAAGTCACTGTCCAGTGAAGCCCCTCGAGGAGTTTCTAGGAGCTTCCATCCGTCCCAGGAACAGAAGCACCGGCCACAGACACTGGAGAGCGCCTTGTCGCCAGCAAACCCGCAGCTTCAGGTCACAGGGTGCCCAGCCTGGGAGCAAAGTGAGGAAGCAGAGAGCCCAGCTTCGGATAGTCACAAGGACGATGGGCCTCTCAAACTCTGGGCCACAGATTCGGGCAGTTTTCACTGACAACCAGTGGAGCTGGAGGGGAATTACATCGTTACCATGAGGTGGGGGAGGGTCTGGGACAGGAGGAGCCTAACAGAGCAGGAGAAGGTGCTTCCTGTCCTTTGAAGATCTGGGTATGAAAAGCTCCAACCAGCCTTTCCTCTCTTTTCAGAGATCTGTGTACTGATCTCAGCGAGGAAGGGAGAGGGAGAGGGAGAGAGAGAGACACCATCTATGAGAGAGAATCCTTGTTGAGCTGACTCTTACACACGCCCACTGGGGATGGAGCCCATAACCCGGACGTGTGTCCTGCCTGACCAGGAATTGAACGGGGACCTCCTGGTTCATAGGTCGATGCTCAACCACTGGGACACACCGGCCAGGCCTCATCGCCTTTTTCAATCCAGCCCCTTATTGGAGGACATCCCCGCCACTCACAGCTGTCACAGACCTCCAGCACAGCCTCCTGGCTGCCCTCAGTCTAGGGGGTTAATACAGCTTCTACAGACTTCCACTGCTGGCTTTTCTGTGGACAGAAGATTCAGATTCATTCTTACAATTTTTATTTTTAATTGGGATGTAATTGACATTGTATTAGTGTCAGGTGCACAACATAATGACTCTGTTGGTGTATATGCAAAGCCACCTCCAGGATACGTCTCCCTGACCTCTGCCATCATACGTGGCTGCAAGCTTGGCTCTGTCTTGTGCTGAGGACACGTAAGATCCAGTCTTTCAGCTGCGTTCCCAGACACAATAGGACAGCGCTCCCTGCCGGGTCCCCGTGCTGCCCATCCTCCCCAGAGCCAGGTGGTCACAGCTGGAAGTTTCTGCTCCTGGACCCCTTTCCTCCACTTGGACACCCCCTTCATCGCCCACCATGGCAACCCCCAGTCTGTTATAGTTTGATCGCTGTGAATTGCCAATTCTTGTGCTTAAAATCACAAAGCAAATCTAAACCAGTCGCGCTGGATAAAGGGGAGTAAATCATAATGGGGTGCGAACAGGGCCAGTGGCCCTTCCAGCACAGCGCACAGTGCTGAGCCCCAGGCAGGGGCAGGGCCTGGACCAGCTGTCACTCATCTTAGCCTCAAGTGAGTCCAGTCCAGGGGGAGGGATCAGGGCCCTGCAGGGCGAGTGGGAAAGGCCTTCCCTTCCTTCAGGAGCCTGAGCCTGTGAAAGCGCTGCTCTGAGTGACATGGAGGCCAGAGGGGAGGGAGGACCGTTCACCCCCAGGCAGGGTCCCAGATGAACCTGGGCTCAGGGTGTCAGCGAGGGAATAATCAGAAGCCACAGGTCACAGGCTGAGCCGAGAAGGCAGCTGCTGGAGAGCTCACCCCTCAGAGACGAGAGGGGTTTTTGTCTCACTTCCCCACAGGCCTGCAACACTGTGGCACTGCTGATACTGCTGTCATAGGATCCACAGTAATAATCCGCCTCATCCTCAGCCTGCAGCCCCGTGATGGTCAGGGTGCCTGAGCTACCAGACTTGGAGCCAGAGAATCGATCCGGGACCCCTGAGGGTCGGTTGCTATTACCATAGATGATGAGTTTGGGGGCCTTTCCTGGGAGCTGTTGGTACCAGTACACATCGTAACCACCCCCAATGTTGGAGCTGCTTCCAGTGCAGGAGATGGTGACCCTCTGGCCCGGGGCCCCCGACACTGAGGACGGCTGAGTCAGCACAGACTGGGCCCAGGATCCTGGAAGAGGGGGAGACACAGAGAGGGTGAGTCTGGGTCCAGAGACAAGAGGAGGGGGCAGGGCCCATGTGTCTCCCCAAGGCCCCTTCCCCTGTCCCTTCTGCAGTCACCTGTGCAGTGAGCCAGGAGGGTGAGGAGGAGAGGGGCCCAGGCCATGGTGGAGGTCATCCCTGAGTCCTGCCTCCTGTGCCCACAGCTGAAGCAGAGCTCCCCCATCTCTCCCTTCCCCTCTTCATAGTCTGCGGGAGGGAGGGTCCTTTTATGCAAATGAGACCCCATCTATCTGATCCCTCCCTGGACCTGGGGGAGGGCCCTTTGCCTGAGGATGGCCCTTGGTATGGGAGGGTGGGGCGGGATGGGGCCCAGGTTTGGGGAGTCACAGCTGACAGCCCTGAGCAGATGGTCCTGGGCTTTGTCAGGGGGCTGGTCCAGCTCTGATCACCCCAGATCCCTCAGCAACAAGCCCCCAGCGCCCTCTAGTGTCCAGGCCCAGACACACCATGGAGTGACATGGGGACCAGAACCCATGAGAGACCACCTCTGCCTTCCCACTGCTCTGTCCCCTGCCCCTGCCCTAGGGCCGGGCCAGGTGTTCCCTCCCGTGGCCTCCCCATCACCTCAGGGCATCTTCATTCTCTACTCAGCGTCCTCAGGGGGAGTCTGACCCAACTCCCTGGGCTGGTTAGGGGTCAGGACTCAAGTAGCATCTCCTGCACCAATTCTTAGACCCAAGTCAGGGCTCAGATCAGGGCAAGAGCAGGGACAACCCCGTGGGGGCGCGTGCCCTTCTGTGCAGGACGCGAGCTCTGTCTTCTATGGGATTCATTCCTGGTGGCTGGAGGCCTCCTTCCCGTGGATCCCAGGAGCCCCGAGGAGAAAGGGGCCCTTCCCTGGTGGGGAGAAGCCCTCGTGTGCTTTCCTAGTCCGTGGTCATGGGTAACTTCTATTTTCTGTCCATATTTCCTCCTCCTGAAACCATCGTCCTCCCTGAACTGTGAGCTGTGGTTCACTCCTAGGAGTCTGTCCTCAACTCACAGGCAGACGTTAACATTTATCTGAGAGGGAAGGGGACTTGCTGGAATGCTGAGCAGAAATGTGGTTAAAACTTCTAATTGCTGTGACAGGGCTTTATTTAAAACTTTATATATTAGTCACCACTCAGCCACCTTCACATGCATGTATGGCCTGCTGGCGTGGCTCAGTGGTTGAGCATCCACCTATGAACCAGGAGGTCGTGGTTCGATTCCCGGTCAGGGCACAGGCCCGGGTTCCGGCTCCATCCCCAGTAGGGGGTACACAGGAGGCAGCCGAGCCATGATTCTCTCTCATCGTTGATGTTTCTCTCTCTCCCTCTCCCTTCGTCTCTGAAATCATGTATGGTATGTGGTATTGCATATAAATGTCACCTGAGTAAGGCTGATTTAAAAATCCAAGGATGATGCATATTGTTGGAAACTGTCGGTGGAGGTATTGAGGGGCAAGCATTGGAAATGCAATGCCTTCCGCTCTGTGTTGAAAAGGCTTTTGTCTCACTTCCTTGTGGGTCTGGCCCACTGTGGGAGTCTGTGAGTTTGGGCAATTTTCTCTGACAACCAATGGAAGCCTGGAAGGAAATTGGTGAGAATAATTGGTATTAAATCAATTAAGATGAGAAGCGGGGTGGGTTCTGAGATAGGGGGAACCCTAACAAAGCAGGAAGAAGGATGCTGTATGTCCTTCGAAGATCTAGGTATTTAAGAAAAGCTCCAAACCAGCCTTTCTACTTTTTTTCAGATATATTTTCATTGACCTCAGAGAGGAACGGAGAGGGAGAGAGAGATAAAAACATCCATGATGAGAGGGAATCATTGATCGGCTGCCTCCTGCACACCCCACACTGGGGATCAGCCCTAGGGTAACCTGGGCCTGTGCCCTTGACCGGAATCGAACCGGATTGCCTTCAGTCTGCAGGCCGACGCTCTACCCACTGAGCCAAGCCGGCCAGGACCCAGCCTCCCTTCTCCATCTTGTCACTGCGGGCCGCAAACCTGGAAGAGGACTGTGGACTGTACTCTGCTGCCTCCGCTCTGTCCTTCGAAATCACCGCACAAATCTGCTGAGATCGATGCACGAGTCCGAGCCCAGGAAGGTTACTCTGGACACTGACCTGGGAGGAATCACCCAACTAGACACCTGGGGAAGCACGTGTCGTGAATGTCCTCGCGTGGAGCCCCATCTGAGCCGCGCCCGGGGAAATGCCTGCCAACAGAGTGTGGACATGGATGCAGGCTGATTCCTCGGGGCCCCTCGGCTGACAAGCCCCAGATCCGCTCCCTTGTCAAAGGCGAGCATCGTCACTGGGCCAAACATCCCTTCATCGCAAATGAGAAGTAATCACAAAACACCGGGCGGCAATGTGTCATCGCTGGGGGGTGCCAGAGACCACGAAATCCAATCCAGGCTGCAGGTGGTCTTCGCAAGAGTTGCCGCCAGGTGGCGTGGTTGCCGGGGAGAGGGCTGGCACGCACGTGTGGCGGGTTGTGATGGGTGGAGAGGACGGATCCAGTCCTTCTGGGCTAGCTGGGTTATGAGGGCGCTATATCCCCAAAGGGCTCCGAAAATTAAAATTCAAGATAACGAGGTTTATTCTACAAATTAATGCGTGTCCAGCAAAAAAACAAAAAAAAAATTTTTTTTATTAAAGAAGGAAATTTGAATCACCGGCGGATACACGTGTCTATCCGCAAGCCTTAGTCTGGGATAAAGCGACTGTGGCCCCAAAGGGCCGGGGGCTGTGCCTGGACCAACAGTGAGGAAGCGCTTTTGGATTTCTCGGGGAACAGAGCGGGGTACCCCCCCAAAGCAGCCAGGTTTTTGCGATTCGGGGCCACAGCTGGGCCTCGCAGCCCGCCTCCCCGCAGCAGGTGGCAGGAACTCCCAGGATGCCCCGCGGCCGGAACTCCCAGGATGCCCCGCGGCCGGAACTCCCAGGATGCCCCGCGGCTTTTCCCAGGATGCCCCGTGGCCGTGCTGCCCAAGCGAAGCCTGAATGAAAGCCGTTGCCGCCTCCAGAACCTGCCCGCCCGGAGCCCGCCATGAACTCCCTGTGGTACGGCATGTCAGCCAACTGGAGCTCGGTGGACTCGGAAGTCAACAACCAAAGAGACCTCCTGGTGATGTTGACCTACCTCCTGCTGGTCCTGATCGTCGCGATATGGGTACGCCAGGGCCCAGAGGGCAGGGCGGGCCTGGACACCAGGCTGGGTGTGAGCCTGCGCCTGGAGCACCCTCCCTCTCCCCCCCAGCCCGCCCCCACCTTCGCCTGGGGCACCCTCTGCCCCCGCCCCCACCTGCGCCTGAGGAAACTGAGGTTCAAAGAGGTTAAGTAAAACAACCAGGAAATGATGGAGTTCAGATGGGATCCTAGAGCTGCCTGATCTGGCCCAGGTGCGTGACCCAAAGGTCACACACATACATAACGTAGGGATCTTACGTGTTCTCCTTACATGTATCCTCTGGTAGTGCAAGGTGCTCTTAATAAGGTAGAGACCATGTCTCTCTTAATGCCATTCACTCGCTAAGGTTTAGCGTGTAAGCACTCAAAAAAGTGCCTTTGCCCGGCAGCGTGGCTCAGTGGTTGAGCCTTGACCTATGAACCGGGAGGTCACAGTTCAATTCCCGGCCAGGGCTGGATCCCCAGCGTGGGGTGTGCAAGAGGCAGCCCATCCATGATTCTCTCTCATCATGGATGTTTCGCGCTCTCTCCCTCTCCCTTCCCCTCTGACATCAATAAAAATAAATTCGAAAAACCAAGTCTGACCCCTGGCCATTCTTTTGAGGCTTACGATGAGCCATTATGCTGCTAGTGGACAGAGAAGAGTGAGGGAGACATGGTTTCCATCCCATTAAGAGAATTTTGTACCAGCAGAGAGGATGCAGGCCCTTTGTTCCAAATGGGACACAAAGGACGTCGAGGTGTGTTCTACAGATCCCTTAAACGAACGCCTTTTTAAAAATGGGCTCCCGGGTGAGAGACACCCGTCTCGGTGGCCTAGGCAGCGGGCTCCTTTCCCCAGTTTCTGTTGCTGAATGAAGAAGCCCCCAGCACCCGGCTGGCTTCCTGGCCCCGGTCAGAGGCCTCGTCAGCCATCTGGTCACTGGCAAAGGAAGCCTGCGGTGCCTTCTGCTCTCACTGGAGCCATCCAAGGGGCCCGCTTACCCGGACGCTTTGGTCTCGGCGCCTCCCCGTCACCTCTCCTCCGGCTCTTTTTCTAAGTCACACGTGGCCTTTAACTACGGAAGCAGAGCAGGCTTATCGCGAGAGGTGAGAAGACACGCGCACACAGCTAGAGAACGGGTTCCTCTTCTCCTCCACCCCTCGCGTCTCTCCGGGGTAACCACGGGCCCCGTGTCCCTTCCTCCGCTTTCTCGGGGCTTAAGGCAAACCATCAAGCACGTTCGTGGCGTTTTTTGTGTTGTTACAAAAAATGGGATCGTGTTGGACACATTCTGCTGCCGCCGCGTGCTGGTTGTCACTTGCTGTGTGGTGGAGAGAGTCCTGCAGGTCAGCAATAGGCTCCAGCTCATGGTTTCGAACCACATAACAGTCATACAGATGTGTGGACAGCTTTTCTCTGCTGGTTGACCCTTAGATTATTGCCAGGTAGGTTTCTCCTCCTCCTCCTCCCCGTCTGTGCTTTTAATCTGGGCAGCATGGATTCGGAACTTGGAAGTGCTGGGTCACAAGAGTATGTTTCCTTGAAATTTTAGTCTACGTTATTAAGTGGCGATCCACAAAACTTGTTAAGACGTACATCCCTCAAGCAGCGTATGGGCATGCCGTTCCCCGGGCCTTCGCCCGCCGTGCTCATCCCTGCTTAGCTGTTTCTTTTCTTTTCTGCCCGTCTGACGTCTGACGGGTGATGCGCGGTATCTCCCTGCAGCTCTGATTTGTGTGTGCAAGGCTCCTCATGAGGTGGAGCACCTTCCATTGCTTTTCCTCTTCTGGGAGTAGCCACTTTATTTTGCCCATTTTTGAACTGGCTTGTTTACCTGTTTTTATAAACTCGTCTGTCATGTCAGTTGCTAAGGTGTTTTGGTGGGTTATTTTTGTTTTTGTTTTTGTTTTCAAATTATTACTTATCTAAACCAGCTTCTCAACCTCAGCACTCTACTTCTTCGTTGTGGGGTCTGTCCTGTGTGTTATACGATTGCCTAGAAGTGCCCCTGACCCCTACCCATTCACAACCAAAAGGTCTCTAGACGTTGCCACATGTCCCCTCGAGGGATGGCCCAGAAATCCCCCTGGCTGAGAGCCACCGGTCCGGACTCCATTCATGGTGTCTTTTTGTCATTTGAACTTTTCGTCACTTAGAAGAACTCGCCTCTCTCTCTTCCTTTACATCTTCTAGGTTTCCTGGCTGGTTTAGGGAAGCCCCCTCCAAGTCTGTACAAATATTATCTCCAAGGCTCTGCCGGAAACCGGGCCACTAGTCAGCTATTTGGAACAAAAATAAAGCGATACTATGTTTACAGGAATGGGGAGCTATGGACACCCCTGCAGTGTCAGGGCTGGAAGAGACTCTCGTCTCCAGCGAGCCGCCATGAGCCCTCCCCTGACTCGGGGGGTACGGCCTTCTCTTCCTAACAAGAAAGAGGGGAGACTGGGTTTGGTGTCTCCCTGAAGAGACCTGCCCGATAGGCGCCCGTGTCTGGGAGGCAGCTTGTTTCTTGTGCCCCCTTGCTCTGTTGTTGAAGGCTATCCTGAACAGCAATCGCGGGAACGTCGAAGACTTCTTCCTGGCCGGCCGAAGCCTGGCGTGGTGGCTGGTGAGTGTGGCGCCCCCTTTGGGGGCTACATGTGAACTTGCTTATTATCTCACTTTTAAATATATTTTATTGATGTCAGAGAGGAAGGGAGAGGGAGAGAGAGACTTCGGGGATGAGAGAGAATCTTGGATCAGCTGCCTCCTGCACGCCCCACACTGGGGATGGAGCTCACAGTCTGAGCCTGTGCCCTGACCGGGAATCGAACCGTGACCTCCTGGTTCATAGGCTGATGCTCAACCACTGAGCCATGCCCTCTGGGCAACTTGCTTATTATTTTAATTTGGATGTCTTATACTCAGAATATTTTGAAACTTTTAAACGAGAAAAGCCATTTCATTGGTGGTTCCTTTAACTCCTAAGTAGTTTGTTACCTAAATGTTCCCAGTTAACTCCATTTTCGTTTAATAACCACTTACTAGGTTACGGGAACCCACTTGGGACTCTCTGCGCTTACTCACATGTCTGTTTCCTTCTGCCAGGTTAGGGAGCTCTCGTGTCCCGATGAAACTAGTCTGTACAAGGAGATAGTCCTGCCCCGGCAGCACACAATCTGGAATGGGAATTAGACTGGCATCCAGTGCGTTAGGGTGCTGGGAGCCAGTTACAGCTTGAGTCAGACCATCTCACTTTTATGCTTAAAACACTCTGGGGCCCCCTAACCCCCAGAATGAAAGCCCAGCTGCTACTAATGGCCTTTGTTAGCCACAGGTTGTCTACCCTCCTTCCCTCGCCTCTCAGGACCCCTGGCTCCTGTTCTAGCAGTGTCCTTGAACACCGGGTTTATCCTGCCTTTGCCCCTGCTGCTTCTCCCACTGGAGGCTTCTCCCCCCGCCCCCCCAGAGGCTTCTCCCCCCCGCCAGAGGCTGCCTCCCCCCCGAGGCTTCTCCCCCCCCCCCGAGGCTTCTCCCACCAGAGGCTTCTCCTACCGTAGGCTTCTCCCCAGCTCTCTCTTGGCTTGCTTCCTTGCCTCTGCTGGTATCCCTCAGATCTCCTCTCAGTCTATCCCAGCCACCCAATTGCTGCTTCTTATGCTGGAAAATAACCCCCTAATTTATTTTGCTTATTCTCTTCTTCCCAAAAGAATGTTGTCTTCGTGAGGGCAAGGGCTTTTTTCTGTTTGACACTCCATTGTGCCCCTAGAGCAGTGCCTGGCACCCAGATGGCAATGGACATTTGTAATAATTGTTGAATTAATGAATGGTGACCTTTTCTTTTTAACCCTCACCCGAGGAGAGGGGAGAGAGGGACATATTGACTGGCTGCCTCCCACATGCGCTCCAACCGGGGTGGGAATTGAGCCTGAGACCCTTCGGTCCAGGGGCTGATGCCCTAACCACTGGCCAGGGCAATGAACGGTGACTTTTTAACCTACCTTTCTTATTAATGTAGTAGTATCTTCCTAGGTCTATATAAACATAGGTAAGTAGATATAGATGTTTTATACAGGGTGGGACAAGAATAGGTTGACAGTTGTGAGCACATGGAACACAGTTTATTATTGTATTATTATTTACTAGAGGCCCAGTGCACAAAACCATGCAAGGGGCCCAGCCCTCGCAGCCCTGGCTTCATCTGGAAGGTCATCTGGACGGTTATCCAGACAGTCATTCTGCTGTTCGGTCTAATTAGCATATTAGCTCTTTATTATATAGGATTAATGAGAGGCCCGGTGCACGGATTCATGCACCAGTGGGGTCCCTCGGCCTGGCCTGCAAAGATGGGGCTGAAACTGGCTTTCCAGCATCCCCCGAGGGGTCCCAGAGTGTGAGAGGGCGGATCTTAGATGACGCATCCCAGAATCAGGCTCCCTCCTCTCTGGTTTCGAGTGCATCATCCAAGACCGCAGCTGCCAAGTCACCACAGATCAGCAGCTCCTGTGTTGAGCATCTGCCCCCTGGTGGTCAGTGCACATCATGCAATTGGTCAATGGTTGCTTAGACTTTTGTATATATAGATTATGGTATTATTTTTCATATATATACCTGTAAACCTACTTTTGCCCCACCCTGTATTTATATGCAATTGCATAGTATTATATGAACATCCTTCCTTTTATTTACCATATTATTGGACAATTTCGGCAGTATATAATTCTTCAGCACTGTGACAACTGTAATGAATATTCCTTATAGTAAAAATGCCTATCATCACTTGAGTATTTATTATGTGCCTCTTTTAAGATTATGTGGCCTCATATTTGTTATTGCTAAGATGTTGATGCCTGTACATTCTCAACTATGTCTTAGTGCATTTTATTTTTCATCGTTATAACAACAGACTTCTTTGTCCTGTTGTTCAATGCTTTTGGTATTATATGCTATTTTATCTTAAGGTTGTTAAAAACAGTGCTGTTTTTATTTGTTTGCTTGCTTGTTTGTTTTTACTAAAAGGCTTTGTTATTTTAAGCCTCTCTTGATAATTTGGTTTTAAATGTGTCTCATATCAATAGCATAATAGTTGGATTTTTGTTTTAACAGAATGGCTGTCTCCACTCTGTTAAAAAGCGATTTTTGGTTTAGAAGGGATTTTGTTCGTTTTAAATGCCACTGGGATTTTTTTTACTTTGAAAATAACAGCTGCTGGTCGTAAAAAGAAAGTTACAGTCCCAGTGTAGACTTGAAATTTTCTCCCCTATCCGTCTCTACACCCATAATTCCAGTCCCCAGAAGTATGTTGTTTTATTTTTTTTTTTACCAGAATCTCTCCCATGCATATATAAACATATGTGCATAAGCGTAATGTACACATAATATTTTAATGAGATTATAATATTGTTTGGCTTATTTCTATGACTTACTAGAGCGCCTTCATTTTTATTTATGCTCATTGTATTTCAGAGTTTTCATGCATTTTAACTAGTTCCATATAATCAGTTAGATTGCTAATATTTTAAAATCACCTCTAAACACTGAAGGATTACACTGCTAACATGTCTGCGTTCATGAGTTGCAGGTGAGTCCGTGGAGCATGGGAGGGTGGTAACAGAATGGCTGTCCTCCCTTTTTCTCTGTCTCCCCTTCGCTTGGCTTCTGACTTATGGTTAGGCTTTGTATAGAAGAGACACGAATGGGAGTTATGCCCAGGAAGTAACCCCTTTTGAAAAAAATTGTAAAATTCAGTTTGAGTTTACATTTGTGAAATTAGTTCTTGGACATGGACTAAAAGTTTTGATGTGGCATTGTATTCTGATTACCAGATTGGTGCTTCTCTGTATGCCTCAAGCATTGGCCCTGCCGACTTCATGGGCCTGGCTGGCACGGGAGCGGCCTCGGGGATCGCTGTGGGGGCCTTCGAGTGGAATGTAAGTGATAGGTGTGTAGTGACTAGCCCGCATCGTTGTCTTTGTCCAAAGAAAGCTCATAAACATCAAAACTTGCTTCCACTTTTGAGTAAATATTGACTGCTTCTTGAGAAGGCATGGGAGGAAGGAACCAAGTCTTTAGTTTCTGCAAAAAACCATGCTAGTTTCTTCTCTTCTTGGTAAATGAATGAAGAGACAGAATATTTATATCCCAGGGACTGTAGGAATACAGTAAACACTGTTTTAGGGGACTAGTCGTGTAGAGAAAAGACCATACTGACATTTAGATATGTGTGTGTGTATATCTGTATATAAACATGTAGGTATATATCTGTGTCACATTAACATTTAGATATATGTGTGTATACCTGTATATAAACATGTAGGTAGTTATCTGTGTGAGTCACATCTGTCTGCTCATGGACAACAAAAATGAAGAATACTTCTAGCCCTGGCTAGTGTGGCTCACTGGATAGAGTGTTGGCCTGCCGACTGAAAGTCCCAGGTTCGATTCCAGTCAAGGTCACGTGCCCAGGTTGCGGGCTCAATCCCCAGTGGGGGGTGTGCAGGAAGCAGCCAATCAATGATTTTTCTCTCATCGTTGATGTTTCTATCTCTCTCTCCCTCTCTCTTCCTCTCTGAAATCAATAAAAATATACTTTTTAAAATATTTAAAAAAAGAATACTTCTAGCAGAGTGAATTCCAATCCTAGTAAGAAATGCTGAACTTCACAAGCATTTTCTCTCCAAATTTGCTAGCATCTCCTTCATATATTCCATTCTTTGTAAAGAAAGCCAGACCCAATTTTGTACTCAATCTCAGTAACTCGTGTGCAGTTTTGGTAGTTTCTCTCCCATTTCTCTGAGTGGTTTCTGACTTTTCTCTCTTTGTTAACTATATATCCTATCTAATAAAAGAGTAATATGCAAATTGACTCATCACTCCAACATACAAGATGGCTACCCCCATGTGGTCAAAGATAGCTGCCCCCATCTGGACACAAGATGGCCAGCAGGGGAGGTCAGTTGGGAGGGACCAGGCCTGCAAGGGAGGGCAGTTGGGGGCGAGTAAACCTGCAGGGGAGAGTAGTTAGAGGTGACCAGGCAGCAGAGGAGAGAAGTTAGGGGCGACCAGGCAGCAGAGGAAGGAAGTTAGGGGTGACTAGGCCTGCAGGGGAGGGAAGTGAGGGGTGACCAGGCGGCAGAGGAGGGAAGTTAGGGGTGATCAGGCAGCAGAGGAGGGAAGTTAGGGGTGACCAGGCCTGCAGGGGAGGGCAGTTAGGGGTAACCAGGCCTGCAGGGGAGGGCAGTTAGGGGTGACCAGGCCTGCAGGGGAGCAGTTAGGCATCAATCAGGCTGGCAGGAGAGTGGTTAGGGGGTGATCAGGCTGGCAGGCAGAAGCGGTTAGGGGCAATAGGAAGGCAGACAGGTGAGCAGTTGGGAGCCAGCAGTCCTGGATTGTGAGAGGGATGTCCGACTGCCCGTTTAGGCCTGATCCTACCGGGACATCCCTCAAGGGGTCCCAGGTTGGAGAGGGTGCAGGCTGGGCTGAGGGACACACACCCCCATTCACGAATTTCGTGCACCGGGCCTCTAGTTTCATTATAAGTCACCTTCATTTCTATCTGGAAGTAGGTGAACAATGAATACTAATAAATACCTTGAAAATTGGCTCAGGGAGCCCCCCACAATTCAGAATGCACCCTTTTACAGGCAAACATCCAGTGCCTATCAGTTCAGTTCATTGGATGGGAGGCTTCCGCGTGGCTGTTATTCTTAAGGTCCCTGCAGTAACACCTTAGTCAGGCTCAGAACAGGTAGTGAGTGAGCTTGCGTCTTACTTGAGAGCGTGGCCTGTGTGGGACCCTGACGTTTTTCTTTCTTGTTTCAGTCTCCAGTTCTGCTCTTTGCTCTTGGTTGGATATTTTCTCCTATTTATATTAAGGCTGGGGTGAGTGTCAATTATCAGTTACTCTATTTTCTACAGTATTTTTCTTACAGGGGTGGACGGAGGCCTTGACTGCAAGCCCCAGGGGCTTTGTGGGGGCTTTGGAAATGCTTTGTACCTTGAGTGTGGCGGTGATTACACAATTGTATTCATTTTCCCAAACTCGTGAAACTTTACATAACATTGGGAGAATTTTACTGAGTGTAAATTATATCTCATAAAACTGTTAAACTTAAAAATATTTGTGGAGCCCCTGGCCAGTGTGGCTCAGGGGGTGGAGCATCGTACCATACACCAGAAGGTTGCTGGTTCGATTCCCGGTCAGGGCACTAGGTCCTGGGTTCAATCCCTGGCCAGGGCATGTATGTATGTATATATATTTGTGGAGAGGGCATTAAAAACGTTAAAAGGCTCATTTGCCGTGCTAACTCTTGCAATTGTGAAGCCACAATCCCAGGAAAATCATCTCCGATTGTGGCTGTTATTTTTGAGATGAGGCCTTTTGAGAAGTAATCAAGTTAAACCCAGGTTCTTGGGGTGGGCCCTGATCCGGCATGAAGTCACGAGAAGAAGTGTGGACACAGACCCCTCAACAAGCCAAGGAGAGAGGCCAGAACCGGTCCTTCCCGCAGCGGGAGCCAAGCCTGCTGACACCTGGGACTTGCAGCCCCCAGGACCGTGAGGGAGGGGGCGCTGAAGCCCTCTGTCGTAACCGATGCAAACGGTGTAGGACATCTGTGGACCTGCCTGCGAAATGAGCTCTGGATGGCAGGAGAGGATGGAAAGCAAGTGAGCGGCCAAAGTAAGAGACTTGGTGTTCAGGAGATGCAGCCGTGGGAAGCCTTCTGCAAGCCGGTGGGATTGGAGTTAGACTGGGTGAGGTGGGAGGACCAGCACACGAGGACATTCGGACGGAAGGTGAGACAGTCCTCACGGGACAATTACTCACCTGCGTGAGCCAGGCGCTGCGCTCAGGGCCAGGAATCCAATGACCGCAGAGGCCCACTCCCTGCCCACGATGCACGCAGCCTGACGCCGCCAGGGAGCAGGAGTGAACAGGATCGCCTGGGGCGCCAGCACCCCCACGAGCATCGCTGACACGAAGTCACGCTCTTCTCTCTCACGCACCTGTTAGATTTGTAGTGTGTGATGCAGCAGTTAATTGTGCTCTCTGGTTATTTCATAAAGGTGCTTTGTCGTCATTAAACATCCTGAATGAACTGGATTTCCTTCTGCTCTCCAAGGATTGCACTCGAAGCAGATTCCAAGCTTCTATATATTTTATTGATTTCAGAGAGGAAGGAGAGGGGGAGAGAGAGAGAGAAGCATCCATCGGCTGCCTCCTGCACACCCCACACCGGGGAATGAGCCTGCCACCCGGGCGTGTGCCCTGACCAGGAATCAAACCGCACCCTCCTGGTTCCTAGGTTAATGCTCAGTCATTGAGCCCCGCCCGCCGGCCTGGATGCCAGACTTCTTGAAGGCAGCAGCAGCAGTGCCTGCCCTGTTTGTTTCTCTCTTCCTCGCAGCTGCTGTGCAGTACCAAGCCAGAGCCGGGACCTGCAGCTTGTCTTCCTAGGCCACTCCCACCCTGGCTGCTGCTCGTGGCCAGCAGCACGTGGTGAGCTTGGCCGTCCGGTGAGCCTGCTGTGTGTCTGACGGTGACTTCTCTTGTTGCTCGTGCAGGTGGTGACGATGCCAGAATATTTGAGGAAGAGGTTTGGTGGCTACCGGATCCAGTTCCTCCTCGCTGTTCTGTACTTACTCCTCTATCTCTTCCATAAGATCTCAGTAAGTTGTGGAAAAGCCAGCCCAAGAAAGAAAATAAACATCAGTACCCAGGACTGTGCTATATTTGTCCCAGCAGTTCACTCTGGGGCCCCATAAGTTACTTCCTGGCCTCTGCTGTTAAAGCTAGAGCAGAGGAAGAATCTATATATATAAAAGGCTAATATGCACAGTGTCCCCTTGGGAGTTGGACCAGGAGACTGGGAGTTCAATCACTCGCTATGACGTGCGCTGACCACCAGGGGGAGATGCAGAACATGGCAGGTGACCAGCAGCTGTGGCGGGGCACTGAGGAAGTGAGGGAAGGAGGAGGCGGGAGGCAGGGAACCTGATGGGCCCTGATCACCAGCCAGGCCTAGGGGCCCTACGTGTGCGTGAATTTCGTGCCCCAGGCCTCTAGCAGCTTAATAACAATTTACAAAAGAGTCTTGCCTCCCGAGCCTAGGTTACAGGGCCCTCCTCAGTAACCCCAGAGAACCTGAGGCTTCCTGTGTCGTGTCATTAGGTGATGTCACTCCCTGCTGCAGCCACCCAGGGGTTGCCACCACCCCTTGTTGTGACGGGCAAGGGCTGGGCTGTCCAGCGCCTGCCTCTCTGGCCGTGTGCCCCCGCTGTGGTCACCGGCTGCAGCCACCCTGCCTGCCTCATTGTTCCTCACAGCCAGAAAGCTCCCTCCCCCTGAGGCCCTGCCACCAGCTCTTAAGTGTCCAGAATGTCTTTCCCATGTCTTCAGCGAGCTCCTTGGAAAGGCCTCCATGGGTACATTGGTCATTCTCTACACCATTGCTCAGTTCGTTTTTCTTATAACATGTGTCGCCCTGCGAGAGGAATCCATTTGTTTCCTTGCTCTTGGTCTGTCTGCTTCATGTCGGTGCAAACTTCCTGAGGCCCAGGGCTGGCCTGGCTGGTCTCTGCATGCCCCGTGCTGAGAGCACGGTTAGCGCATACGCCACTCAATGAATGTTCTTTGAACAATCCAATGAGTGGCACTTACCACATTACACAGAAATCTCCTATTTAGTGGTCTGTCTCCATCATTAAGTGTAAGCTACTTGAAGACAGTGAACGACTTTTTAAATCATTTTTAAAACATACTTTTATTGATTTCAGAGAGGAAGGGAAAGGGAGAGAGAGAAAGGAACATCAATGATGAGAGAGAATCGTTGATCAGCTGCCCCCTGCGTGTCCCATACTGGGGATCGAGCCCCCAACCCGGGCATGTGCCCTGTCGGGAAATCTAACTATGACCTCCTGGTTCATAGGTCGATGCTCAACCACTGAGCCTCACTGGCTGGGCGACAGCGACTGACTTTTGGTAACCCTGTGTCTTCAGAGCTACCCCCGCCACACACACACACACACACACACACACACACACACAGGCCAGTCCTCATGGTGGTCAGCTTCCCGCAGTCCTGAGCTAAGAAAGCTTTCACAGTGCTGAGGGTTACAAAGGAACAGGGACGGTGTGGGGCCTGCAAAGAAGGTTTGCCATCTCCTGACAAGCTGGGGCCTCTGCCTGCCCAAGTGGAGAACTCGAGTTGCTCCCGCAGCACCCGCCCCCGCGCAGGCCCCAGGGCGGAGACGGCCAGTGTGTTGAGCGGATAATCGGGTTAGCCAAGCCCTCGGGTGCTGGCCTGGGCTGAACGCATGGGGCACAAGCCTTGTTGCCAGCAGAACTTGGGGAGCCCTCACCCAGTGTCCCCTAGTGACGCAGGCCACGTGCCAACTGCGGTGGCTTCGCAGGGCAGTGTCTCGGGCTGGTGGGGACCGAGCTGAGAGGGAAGTGCAGCCTGATGCCCGGTGTCGTTTCAGGTGGAGATCTGCACGGGGGGCATGTTCATGGGCCTGGTTCTGGGGATGGACGTGTACCAGGCCACCATGGTCCTGCTGACGGTCACTGGCGTTTATATGATCTCAGGTGAGGTGACCTAGTGCCCGGGGGCTTATGTTAACGCCAGAGCTCCGCCTCTTAGTGGCGGCCTGGTGGACACTCGGGCCGGGTCTTCAGCTTTTGCGTTTTCCTGCGTCTGGAGCGCACATTGCTGAGGCCTGGAGGCTGCAGAGAACAGTGACAGCAGTCGAGGCAGGCGTGGCGAAGGAGAGCCCTCGCCCCGGAATGAGAGTGGGGGCGACAGGGCTGGTGTTTAGGTAGGGGTGGTCTGGCACAGCAGGCTGCCAGGTGCCAGAATGGGACCCCAGGAAGGGAAGGAGGGGGCGGCACAACCTCGGCCACCCTGCTCACCTGGTACCTGGTCAGGCCATCAGACGGGAACCTCTCTGGGGGCAGTTCTGTCCTCGGTGGTCTCGCCCGGGCTTTGAGAGTGAGGACATGTGTTGCCAAGCCACGGTGCGGGTCTGGGACGCTGGGAAGTGTCCCTGGCAGGTCACCCCTCCGGTGGAGAGAATCAGGACTGGGAACGGAACGCACCCAGTCAGTGTGGGCAGTGCGGGCAGTGCGGGTGGGGCTTGTCTTCCCAGGGGCTGTCTGCAGACGTGTGGGGGTGTCACAGCGGGAGAGTGCTCCTGGCATCTGGCAGGGGGAGGCCAGGGTGTGCTCACTGTTGCTTCCAACCTGAGATGTTAAAGAAACGGACAGGTTTTCCCCTAGGAAGCGACCAGGTTTTGGTTTATCCAAAAAATGGGGAGAAAGGGGAATGGGGACATAGCGGGCAAGATACGAATCCGGCAGGAGATCATAGAGGGTGCTAAAGGGAGGACACAGTGCACCCAGACCACGCGTAAGCTCTTGTAAGACCCCCTGAATTGAAGGGACAGAGGTGTGAGTGGAGCCCTGGGGCAGACGAGCAGGCGGAATAGGACGCCAGGGCACCTTTCCGCGGAAGAGCCCCACGTGGCACCTGTCCCCTCTCCTGCCTCCGCAGGCGGCTTTATCACGGTGGTGTATACCGACACCTTGCACGCCAGCGTCAGCGTCCTGGGCTCGCTCTTGGTGATGGGCTTTGGTGAGTAAACTGAGAACACTGAGCACCACAGGTGGGACCTCCGAAGCTGCTCGCTGCCCTCGGCCTTTTCAGCATCTTCATCTCCAGATGAGGGGACTGAGGCCCTCAGAACCCCAGAGCAGGGTCTAAGATCATGCTGAAATGTGGGGGCCGCGGGACGTCGCTTCCTTGAGAGAAAGGAGTCAAGTGCACACACAGGTCAGGTGTGCGGCTAGATGCAGTGTTACAAAGTCAAGAAGTTACCTTTTTCTTTACTTCCTTTTCCAACTTGATACCTTTTGTGTCTTTTTCTTGCCTTAGCACCCTGGCCCTGGCCTTTATACAGCGTTTAATAGAGGTGGAGACAGCAGGCATTCCTGTCTCATTCCCAGTAGTAAAGGAGAAGTTGTGAATGTGTCACAGTTAACTAAAATTTGCTGCCATTTTTTGGTAGACATTCTTTGTCATACTAACATAGTTCCTGTCCATTCCTAGTTTACTAAGATTGTTCCAGGGTCATAGTACCTTCCGGCATGGCTAGATCCAGGGCTCTGCCTGAACCAGCGAGACAGACGGCTCCAAACCGCCGCGCTAGCTGAGAAGCCCAAAGGGAGGAAGCAGGCGTGTTTGATTACTTAAGCAGACGAGTAAATTCTGACTAGCTGAGCGTGGGTCTCAAACCCTCTGCCGGGGGCTAGGGAACACTGGCCAGGCGGGCTCACACACCTGATTGGGATGTGTGACGAGGCCCACCGAGGCCACACAGGATGGAATGGGCTGGGAAGGGGTTCTGCCACCAGAAGCAGGAGCAGGGGCGCTGGGCACACAGCCACCAGGGTCCCCCGGACTCTTCCTTCTCTTTGAGAAAAACGGTGTCTCTTCTGAGGCACGTGCGGTCTCAACTCATTGTCACTCCCATGCACTTTATTCGATGCAGTTCATCAACCTGGGTCCCCCTTTGCGGTCTCGGTCCTCGAGGCGTGTGCTGTTGGCGGTGGGCGGTACTGATACGTCCTGTGTTGTTTTAAGCCTTTAAGGAAGTGGGAGGATACCAGGAGCTGCTGCACAAGTATCCCAAAGCGAAGCCAAGCGTAATCCGAGAAGGAAACTGGACGGCCTCGCCGGAGTGCTACCTCCCTCGCGCGGACTCGTTCCACATCTTCCGAAACGCCATCACGGGAGACCTCCCCTGGCCCGGCGTCATCTTTGGCATCCCCATCCTCTCCATGTACTACTGGTGCAGCGACCAGGTAATGAGACCGTGGCGGCCAGGTGCCGGCGTGGGGGCTGGCGATTCCAGGCTCCTCCCAGTGGCCTGTCCGCACGCAGCGATCCCGTTTGCCTTCGGATCCCTATTGACTGCTGCGTAGCGTGGATGAAATGGTGCTTGAGGCGTTTCTCCCACAGTGCCGTCTACAGCACAGCAACTGTTTTTACTTTTCTTTCCCATCACTCTCTAAAACGCAGTGTTTTGGACGTGAAAAAATGAGTCCGTTCTCCTCAGTGGAGCCAATCAATTAAATGCAGCCAGTCGGTATATCAGTTGGGTTTTTTTAAGGACTCAAACTTATTCTGAGAATTTGGTGGCTCTCTCTCAGTGGTGGATCATGAAATGAATTGTGAAGTGCTCATACAGTGAAAAGGGAATATAGAAAGATGAAGTATAGCTGCATCTAGTAACATGGGTAAATCTTTTATTTTATTTCAGAGAGGAATGGAGAGGGAGAGAGAGAAACATCCATGATGAGAGAGAATCATTGATGGACTGCCTGCTGCACACGCTACACTGGGGATCGAGCCCGCAATCTGGGCATGTGCCCTGACTGGGAATCGAACCATGACCTCCTGGTTCATAGGCTGATGCTCAACCACTGAGCCACATCGGCCGGGCAGAGTAACCACTATGGTCATGTTGGCTTCCTCATACGGGCTTTTTCCTATAGAATCGAGGTGTATGTGCTACTGTTGCATCCTGCGCTGTTTAGTTACCGTCACGCTGTGGGCGTTTTCCCGCATGATTTAAATGTCTTCAGGGATGTCGTTTTAGTGCACGCGCCGTGCTGAATGGTTCTGATGCTCTGACCCATGTCTTGGCTTTTTCTTAAGTGATTCGCCACCTGCCAACTGTCCTGTTCTGCTCGGCCGAGCACACGCTGCCTCTTTAAAGCAGGAGCCCCATGAAATCCTATCTAATAAAAGGGTAGTATGCAAATTGACCATCATTCCGACACACAAGATGGCTGCCACAAAATGGCCAGCAGAGGAGGGCAGTTGGCAGGGATCAGGCCAGCAGGGGAGGGCAGTTAGGGGCAAACAGGCTGGCAGGGGAGCAGCTAGGGGCAATCGGACTGGTAGGGGAGCAGTTAGGGGCAATCAGGCTGGCAGGGGAGCAGTTAGGCATCAATCAGGCTGGCAGGGGAGTGGTTGGGGGTGATCAGGCTGGCAGGCAGAAGTGGTTAGGGGCAGTCAGGAAGGCAGGCAGGCAGGCGAGCAGTTGGGAGCCAGGAGTCCTGGATTGTGAGAGGGATGTCCAGGATTGGGCCTAAATGGGCAGTTGGACATCCCTCGAGGGGTCTCAGATTGGAGAGGGTGCAGGCTGGGCTGAGGGACACACATACCCCCCTACGAATTTCATGGCCCGGGCCTCTAGTTGGGTCATAAAACCTCTTCTGGAGGAGATGTTTGCATTGTAAAAGTCTCGACCAGCTCACTTACAGAGATGAGTGAAGTTGGTCCGAGTTCGGAATACCCATCTGTCGCCAGGAACCCGCCTTTGCTTTGATTGACGTCTCAGGGCTCTGTTCCTTCTACCCAGCAGGGACGGTGTGTGGCCCCTAGGAGGGAGTTTCGTCCTTGCTTGGGGACAGGCTGTAAGCACTGCATCAGTGCTAGCCACGAGGCCAAGGTCACGCATGCCATCCCTGTCCCCTCCGGCAGCTGTGCGCTGAGCAAAGCGCAGTTCCTGGTCACGCATCTCCTCTGGCTGGGGTGCCCTGGAGAAGCCCGGGTGCGGGTCACCCTCATTCTCCCGGCCAGGGCCGGGCTCTGGTGCCTGATAGAGCAGCCACCTCCCTCACCGTCCGCGTTTCCTTGGCAGATCTTTGTCCAGAGGTGCCTGGCAGGGAAGAACATGTTTCATGTGAAGGGGGGCTGTGTCCTTTGCGGGTACCTGAAGCTGCTGCCCATGTTCACTGTTGTGATGCCCGGAATGATCAGCCGCATCCTGTACACAGGTGACGTCTCGTCCTGATGTGTTTGCCCAGTCCGCTCCCGTCTTAGAGACCCAGAAGCCACCGGGGTGACCAGGGCTCCTACAGGGAACGTGTCCAGGTGCACAGATCGCTGCCTTGGGAGCCCGTGGTTGGGGGAGGGGTACGGCTGAGAAGTCTGGCCGAGGCCATGGAGGCAGGTGGCTGGAGAAGGTTCCAGAGAGCCCTTCAGGCAGGGAGGAGCCGCCCCGGGCTCGGCGCCAGGAGGGCTGGGCGCGCCCCCTGCCCTGGCGGTCCTGTGGGCGGGTGCTGTGCTGGGACCTGGCCGTGCTGTCCCTGCACTCACGGCTGCAGAGAGGGCTTGTACCTCCTGGCCTCGGTAAGGCTCGGAGGAGGGGGCGCCACGGAACCCCAAAGTACGCCTGACTCTGAGGCCCACGTCCTTTCCGTTAAAAGCTGCAGAAGCGTCCCTTTCCCTAACGGGCTGTCGTACTGCTGGGATCTAGCCCACCCCGAGTTCACGAGCTGCTGGCCCCAGGGCCTGGTTTGTTTCTCTGTCAGCCTGTAGGGAGCAGCACTCTGTGAGAGGCAGCCAGGGCCCAGAGCCGGGCCCCCCGCCCCCCACCCCGGCGCCGTGCGCTGCAGCGCCATGCCCAGGCCAACGGGGCAAGCACTGCTCGTTGCCCAGCATGTGCAGTGACATCTCGCACCCTGGTCGTCTCCAGCCTGCCCTGAGACATGCCTCTTTCTCTTTTTCCTTTCTTTAATATGTTTTTATGGATTGCAGAGAGGGAGGGAGAGGGAGGGAGAGAGACATCCATGACGAGGGAGAATCGTGGACCGGCTGCCTCCTGCACGCCCCACACTAGGGATCGAGCCCCAACCCGGGCCTGTGCCCTGACCTGGCGTTGAACCGTGACCTCCTGGTTCATAGGTTGACGCGCAACCACTGAGCCATGCCTCTCTGATCCTGGTTTCCTTCTAGTTCTAGCAGGAAGGGAGGCATGCTCTGTGTCAGCATCCCCACATCTGGTCTTCGCGTCAGGCAGCGCTCCTGTGGGCCTCAGAGGTGCCTCTGCATTAAATGGAAAGTAGGCCCCTGTGCTCTCCAGGACCCAAGAGCCCTGGCGTCATGTCCCCCCCCCCCTCCCCGCCACTCCATACTACCCACCACCCCTCACTAACAGACAAGGTCCCTCCAGCCTCTGTCCAAGAGGTGCATAGAGGTGATGGAATGCACTGAGGAGAGCCCTGGGGTGCAAGGGCCAGAACCACGTGTCCCAGTCCTCAGGAATGGCCTGTCACGGACCCACTTACGCATGCCGAGTGTAGACAGCCAGAGGCACGCCACGTGAAGGCTTGGCACCTGCCCCGTTCCTGTGCAGCAGACGCTGTGCAGCAGCCTGCATGCTGGGGCCTGGCCTGGGCCTCTCCCCGCCAGGTCTGGGCCACGCGCTGCCTCTCCGTCCAGTTTTCTCTGGGACTGGGCTTTGGTTTGCAAATGATCTGCCTTTTGGCTCCTCTTTTTTTCTGGGCTGGTGTCACCTTCAGGCCATCCAGTGGCAAGACTGTCACAGCAGCACCAGCCTCTATCCCACCAGCTCGCCCCCCAAAGCAAGGGTGCTTCCTCTCCCACTGTTTCCTGCAGAAATCCCGGGGGTGTCCTCGCGAACTCACGTGGGTGACAGGCACCACGCATGGTGACCAAGGAGCAGGAATTCCCAGAATGGCCAGGCCTGGCTCCTGGCCCCCAAGCCACACCAGGCAGGCTGGGGTTCCGGTACCGACGCGGCGGGGAGAGCGGAGTGGGCAGATGCCAGCAGCCGTGCACTGTGCCACCCCCTTGAGCTTTCACATGCTCTCTCCAGAAGCTTGGTACCACTTCCTAAGCTAGACAGCTGTCCCCACAGGAGTGCCCGCTGTCCCCGCAAACCTGGGCGGCAGCCTGCCTCCCCCTGGTCCGTGTTCGTTTTCTGTGGGGTTCCTCACGTGGCAGCTCTGTATCCTGGGTGTAAGCTCTTGAAGGGCACATCACAGTCACTCCCTTTACTTCCCTTCATCCAGAATTTCCTCCCAGCACCCTAAAATCGCACCCTAGCCGGGCCCAGGGCTAGGATGATGAGTTGGTCGCACGTTAGGTGAGATCCGTTTGCTTTCCTAACAAGTAGCTGGGTCATTAAGAGACGTGTCAAGCCCTGACCGGTGTGGCTCAGTGGACAGAGCGTCGGCCTGCGGACTGGGGCGTCCCAGGTTCGATTCCGGTCAAGGGCATGTACCTTGGTTGTGGGCACTTCCCTAGTGGAGTGTGTGCGGGAGGCAGCTAATCGATGTTTCTCTCTCATCAATGTTTCTGACTCTCTCTCCCTCTCCCTTCCTCACTGTAAAAAATCAATAAAATATTAAAAAAAAAAAGAAGAAGAAGAAAAGACGTGTCAGGGTCCCGGGACTGGCTTTGGGTCAGGCAGTGAATTGGTAGAAGCATCAACTTCCCCGGCTCCTCAGCGCCTAACTCCTAGCTTTTGTCTCTACCCCCAGCTCCCCAAGAGTGGCTAGGACCATGAACTGGAAGCGTCCCCCGTCTCCCCAGAACCTGCCATGAGGAACCTGTCATTCCCATGGCATTCCTCTCCCTGAGCTCAGATTTTAGAGCTCCAGGCCAGCACGTTGGCTTCCCTCTCTCTGCAGACAAAGTGGCCTGCGTCACACCTTCTGAATGCAAGAAGCACTGCGGCACCAAGACCTCCTGCAGCCCCATCGCCTACGCCCTGCTCATCGTAGGGCTGCTGCCCAAAGGTAAGGAACGGGCCCTGCCCCCCGCCTGCAAGCTCCGCGCTGGGCGTCGGCCTCGGAGCCAGGAGGCCACGGTTCCATTCCCGGTCAGGGCACAAGCCCGGATTTCAGGCGTGATCCCCCGTGGGGCATGCAGGAGGCAGCCGATAATGATTCTCTCTCATCGTTGATGTTTCTCTCTCTCTCCCTCTCCCTTCCTCTCTGAAATCAATAAAAATGTATTTTTAAAATACTCAAAAAGGAGAAGGAAGAAATGGACCCTGCCAGGCTACAGAGATCTGGGATCTGTGTGCGCATTGGAGCGTGCGCCTCGGGCTGTGAGCTCATCTGCCAGGCAGCCGTCCCTCTGATAGAAACGGAGGCATGAGTGAGAGGGGGCTGTCGGGCGCCTGGAGCCGGGCAAGTCCAGGGACACGGGTGTGTGCCTGCCGAGCAGCCCATTATGTGCCCTGGGCCTCACCGCAGTGGCCTTCAGGCTCCCGGCAGATCGAGTCCCTGCCCGTGGCAGCCTGACAGGTCACGGGGCTCGATGGTTAGGGTTATCGCTAACACTGGGGGAGACTGTACTGGGAATTGTGCTGAGCCGTCTACTTGACTTGTCTTCATCTTAACAACAGCCTGTGGTGAGTGCTTTTGTGCCCAGTTTACGGATGAACACACTGAGGCACAAGGAACAGCAGCACCGCTTGTCTGGAGTCTGACCTTCTCCGCGCCTCTGGCTCCTCACCCGTAAAGGGGGGGCAGCAGTGGTGTCAGTCGCACAGGGTTGGAGGGAGGATGGGCAGGCTGCTGCCTGAGAAATGTTCTGGTTAAGGTAACCCTCAGGAGAGATTAGCGCCCATTATTATGTGAAGACAGAGCAGGAGGTAAGTCTCTCACAAAGCAAGGACAATGGAACGTGTTCGTCTCTGCCATGAAATTTCACTCCAAGTAGAACTTGCCTGTTTTGTGGAGAAAATGCGGCACCCGGACAGGTTCCTTGGGAGGCCTCCCCACCTCCTGGCGTGGACCGAGCCGGAGGCCCAGGAAACGTCCCTTCTCTTCCAGGTGCCCGAGGCCTGGTGCTGTCCGCACTGTGGGCGTCTCTCATGTCCTCCCTGACTTCCGTTTTCAACAGCGCCAGCACCCTCTTCACAGTGGACATCTACACCCAGATTCGGCCGACAGCCACCGAGAGGGAGCTCATGGTGACAGCCAGGTGAAGGACTGCTCTAACGCTTCCGTTACTGTGACGCCATGGCCCAGGGTCATTGCAGGAAACGTTTAGACCGTAAGACTACATATGGAATCAGTCTGTCCATACGCAGTGTGATTCTGTATATTTTTCCTGCCGTTTCGCAATGGAGATGTATTGCTTTTATAATCACATAGAAAAGCTACTTGGGAAAAGAACTAAGTAATCACTGAGAAAAGTTAGCAGTTTACTGTCGCTCCAAAATAGTCCTTGTGAGGACATTTACATCCAGTGTCTCATCATCTCATTTAGTCCTCATGCCATTAAAGGAAGTTCTGCTGTCTTACTCTCTTTGGGAAGCGGGGGGAAGAGGCGGAGAGAAGGGAATTGACCTAGCTAAGGTCACACGGTATGTAGGAGGATTCGTCCATCTTAGAGCCCTGGTGTCACCCGCGAAGCCACACAGCACCATGCTAGGCCTGGAGTGGGGACACAACCCTGCAAATGTGGCCCTGTCTCTAGCCCAGAGGTTTCACGGTGACTGCCCCTGGGCCACATCCAGCCTGCATGCATGTAACGTGGCCTAATGTGTCTCGATGCTTCCTTTATCTTGCATGAAGAAGCATATAGCTCATCTCCTTTCTCTCTCTAACCCCTGCTTCTGAGGTGGTCTTTACATTTTGACTAGCAGTCCGTAGTTTAGAGGTACTTTTCTGAGAACTTGATAAGTGTTCACGTATTACATATTTTAAGCATGACCACCTCAAACCCACCCTGCAGATACGGGGAAAGCCTCTCCATGCTTCGGGAACGGGCGGACGAACACTGTTTTGTCGTCGTCGGTCAGAAGTTGAAGGGTTTTTGTCGGCAGCCACGTGGCCTTGTTAGTGTTTAGGGGCATGGCTGTCTCCTCCGCCCCACACCTAGGAATGGGCACTGGCATGTCACCTGAGGAATAACCGAATTAATCGTTTATAGCTCGTAGACGTTTTATGGCAAGGGGGGAAACGCACCAAACTGCATTGACTGGGTTTAATTTATAGGTTTTTTGTTATCATCTTGCTTATCGCCACCATCATCTGGGTCCCTATAATCCAAGTGACGACCAGCAAGCAGCTGTTTGACTACATGCACGCAGTTAAGAGCTACCTGGTGCCCCCCATCTCTGCCATCTTCCTGCTCGCCATATTTTGCAAGAGAGTCACCGAGCAGGTAGGTGGGCTGTTGCCTCGGCCAGAGTTGCCCGGGGAAGGTCGCTGGTGCTTCAGAGTTCACAGCGTGGCATCACGTGCTTTCCGAGAGATGGTTTGCTCCCGGAAAGACGTGCTCCACGCTCCCTCGTGCCTGTGGGAAAGGCTGGCTCTGATTTGTTCCCCTCCCTTTGCAGCGTAAGCCTCCCTCACACACGTCTGGCTGTGGGAGAACGTCCGCCACCTGCCTCTGTGTTGGGATGTGTCTTGCTCCGAGATTTCCCATGCACAGTGGGATGCACAGCTATGGCTCCCTCCACCTTCCGTGCAGCGAGAGCCAGCTCTGCCAGCCACGCTTTAAGCAAAGATCCCAGGAATGGCTCAATTGTGCTTTCGTCAGCCTTTGAAAGCACAATTTGTCAGAATTTTTTTCTTTTTTGTTTGAGTCATATTTTTTAAAAATATATCTTTATTGATTTTAGAGAGGAAGGGAGAGAGAGAGAAACATCAATGATGAGAGAGAGTCATTGATCGGCTGCCTCCTACATGCCCCACCCTGGTGCTCACACAGTGCTCCTGGGTGGGGGGGGGGGCGCGCCTTAGCACGACAAGGTGGGCTTCAGAGCTCAACTACTCAGGGAGCTGAGGCTGAGGGGGCTGTGCATCCCCCCCACCCCCTCTCAGTGACCCTCGGGGCTCCTCCCCTGGCAGGGGGCCTTCTGGGGGCTGATCGGCGGACTCCTGCTCGGCTTCATCCGGATGGTGTCTGAGTTTGTCTACGGACGCCAGACCTGCTCGACAAACAGCAAGTGCCCTCCCATCATCTGCGGCGTGCACTACCTCTATTTCGCCATATTCCTCTTCATCGTCAGTCTTCTCACCATCCTGGGCATCTCCTTGCTCACAGACCCGATTCCGGACAAGCACGTAAGTCCTGCCCCGGGTGTTCTGGGTCAGCCGCCGGCCCAGGGGCCCAGCAGCAGGACCTGGGCTCTGCCAGCTGGGCCAGAAGTGGTCCTGCGTTTGCTTTGAGAGGGGAGGGCGGGGGCCACGCATAGGGGTGGACCAGACACAGGCCAGTCAGCAGAAAGGGCCCTGCCTCACCCTCAAAACGAAACTAACCCCTCCAGCAGCCCTCTGCCGGTCGGGACTCACTTAGAATGGGAAGTTTGCTTTTAAAATACACACTTTGCTTGGAAGTGTTGCGTTCCCTAACCTCAGTACGAATGAACAGAATCAGGCCAGGCCCAGCTGCCACACCAGAGACAAGTAAGCTAGCGGGAGGGGAGGGGCAGTGCTTTGAGCAGCTGCCTGCGCCCGCTCGGGTGGGCGTCTCCCGGGCTCCCCTGGCCCGGTGTTTCACACTTCCCAGTTGCCCCATTGGAAATGAGAAAGCCTGGGCTCAGAGCAGGTAAGTCCTTTGTCCGAGGTGCTAACCTAGTAAATGGCACAGCACCTGCGACGGCCCAGCACGGCCCGCAGGCCGCAGGACGGGGCGTGGCCAAGCCAGAAAGCACAGTAAGGTCCCAGATGTCCAGTCTCCCAGCTCAGAAGGGAGAAGCATCTGGAACACCTAATGCCTTTCCACGCCTTCGCCTGGGGGGCAGGGAAAGCCATGAGCTGCAAGACTGGTTCAGGGCCCGGCTTCCCCTGGGCCCCCCTGCTGGCCGCATGGCTGCTGAGCAGCTACACTTGCTCCTTCCCCTCTTGCACACACAGCCCCGTTGGAGGAGGGAGAAAGCCAATGTGGGGGGGAGGGGCAGCCGGGGTGCAGGCCCCACACACGTCACCCCAGCATCGTGACAGTGGGAGACTTCCCTGCTCTGGCACCATGAGAAGCTGGGGTGATGGACGTGACCCCTTCTCTTACTCTCACCTCTTGGTTTTGCCCGCTTCTCAGGCAACCCAGCGCTCATTGAGTGTGTGCCACCGGCCTGGCAGTGTGTATGGATCAGTGTCCGTGTGCAGGCACTGGGCTAGGCCCCTGCTCACCACCCCTGGGAGGCGGGACAGGGAGGCCCCTCCCGAGCACTGGGACCTGGTCCGCAGGGCGCGAGGGTGTCGTTGGGAAAGCAGATATGTACACACATATCCCCAGGGAGCAGCTAAAGGCTGAGCCAGCCTCTCAACACAACGGAAGTTTAGTGCCGGCACTTGAACCCGAGAGGGGGGCGCAGGCAGGTGCTGGGGGGCTGGCGGGGAGGGCCCCGCCTCACTCACACCCCTGCCATGTGCTGAGGGTGGGCTGAGCTTTCTCTACCCAGGCTGGCGTGGCGAGAGGTCAACACCTGTCCCAGATGGGCGTGGCGGGAAGGTCACTTAGTGTGCTCCTGCTGACCCCAGTCCTGGGGCGGGAAAAGCAGCAATTGTCTGGGTTTTGTTCCTCCCCAAGGTCGCCACACGTTTTCAGGAAAAGAACAGGGTCGCAGACCAGGGGGCAGGGATGTTCCCGTGGGCACTGGGCGTGGCAGGGCCAGGTCACAGGGACCCGGGAAGAGCCTCTGGGGCTGAGCCAGTGCTGTCTCTGCCGGCTGGCTGGGAGGGTCAGGGAAAGCAGCGCCCGTCCCAGCGGGCCTGGCCCTTCCATCCAGGGAGAAGGCCGCCTCCACCGGAGGCGCAGACCAGCGGGGATGGGGCTGCTCTCACCCGGGGGGCACAGGCTCCAGTCCCTCAGAACCCGAAGGGGCCCTGAGCGAGTACAGAGGCCTGGGGAGGTGTCGCCCTTTGCCAAGGCCACACGACCGCGGGCAGCAGAGCCTGCACGAACTCCATGGCGCCGAGTGCCCTGCTTTCCCCACCCCCATCCCTCCCGTTTGTGTTGGAGTTTGAGGACCAGGTCCCTTTCAGTCCCCCAAGCCCCGGTGCCCACCTGCCAGCCATGGCACTGAGGGCCTGTGTGGCAAGGCCTGAGTGGGGACCTGTCCCTCCCTCCCCAGCTGCACCGGCTCTGTTGGAGTTTACGCAACAGCCAGGAGGAAAGGGTGGACCTGGATGCAGAGATGGAAGTGAAGAGAACTGCACTGCAGATGCAACCCGGTGAGGAGGAGCTGCAGCCTGGGCGGCGGTGGGGGCGGTGCTCAGGGGGAAGGGACCTGCGCTGCCTCCCAGCACCCCGCCACTAGCCCCACCTCCGGAAATGCGTTCCAGGCAGAGCCCTGGCTTTCCTGTTTGTTTCGATGCCTTGGGGGCCTGTGGGCTGCTGAGGGAGAGGCCTCTCCGACATCTCTGCGGAGTGGTCTGGCCGGAGAGACCCACGTGGGAGCCATCAGCCAGAGCACTGGGCCACCCCTAGAGGGCGGGGCAGGGGGAGGAGGAGAGAAGGGGTCCCTCGTGAAGCACACGGGCATCCAGGCCACCAGGAGGAGCCAGTGGGGGTGGGGGAGTGGGTAGGAGGACAGTGCTTGGTGACCTGGAAGCATTGCAGGGGCGGCTGACCCACCCACTGAGGCAGATGCTGACGGCGAAGAATGATGCCTGAGAACCGGCTGCCGGCTTAGTCACTGAGAGCAGCATGGGGGCGGGGGGGCTACACGGATTCCGAGGGAGAGAGTTTCTCACAGGGGGGCAGGAGATGGTCTGTAAGGGGGAGCAGCCCCACCTAAGAGGGCGCCAGGCCGAGGACAGCTAGACTTCATCCAAGCACGAATGAAGTGCATTCCAGGCAGAGGTGCGGGCCTGCAGGCCCAGAGGAAGTGTCCCGGCGGGTCCGGGCAGGAAAGGACGATGCCTGAGCTCGGACCCTGACGCAACAGGATAAGCCTAAGTGGATTACCTTGAGTCCAGGCAGGGGGTGCGGGGAGGCTGTGAGACTGGGGGGGGGGGGGGAAGAGGCTGCCAGAGGAGAAGGCAGTGCCTGAGGGTCCCCTCGCCCTCCTGCCAGGGCAGGTCAGAGCCCAAAGGCCTGGGCTCCCTCTGACACGTGCAGAGGAGACCTGGGGTGGGTGGGCTCCTGGGACTTCTGCCGGGCCAGTGGCGTGCGGGGGGGGTGACGCCGTGAGCAAGGCTGCCCATCACCCAGAGGATATAGGCTCCCTGGGCATTTCTCTTCCCAAATGGGGGACTGGCTCGCTGCGCCCACAGGGTGCCAGGTGCTCGTTCTGGGGCACCTCTCGATTCCTCTTCTCCCCATCCCACTGTCATGGGTGGTGATGATGACAGTGGCTAACATTGACCACCCATTTGGGACGTGCCAGCGCTATCAAAATTGTTCCCATACATGAGAAGTACAGTTGTTACTTTACAGATGGGGAGACTGAGGCACTGAACAGTTAATGACTTGCCCCAGGGTCCATAGAGGACTAGGCAGCGGTGAACCTGGGATTCGGACACAGGCAGCCTGACCCCAAAGTGTGTGCCCTTGGCCACTGGCCCACCCCGCTTCCCATCATGCTGCTCTGAGGCTCCTGTCAAGGGATCCGTCGCCTTTCACATGCTCCTCCTCTTTGGGCCTGGCAGCTGCGGGCGGTGTGAGGATGTGCATCTGAGAGAGCAGGCCAGGATGTGCTGCTCAGGCCTCTCAGCACCCGTAGCAGATGCCGCTGTCCCCGGCTTGGGTCCTCCAGCTGCGGCCACTCTCCCCCTGTAACGGGCTCCTCCGTCCATGGCCATGGCTTCCACATTCCTGGTGCCACCTCGGCCTCAGGAGCAGCTGGCTTGGAGGCTGCCCAAGGCACAGAGCACGTCCCGGCACCCTGCTGGGCATCCGTTCCCACCCAACGGTGCTTGACACCAAGGAGGAAGCTGCCCCCCAGCCCTGCTGGGTCAGAGGGACGCCGGCGCTGGCCGTGGTGCTGACCGCGCTGAGCACGCACATGCTGACAGGCCAAGTTTAAGCCCCCGAGTTAGGTGTTTACACAGAGTCAGCTTTGAGGAATCTCCTGTAATCCCTAGACTTGCCCCTTGCCTCCTGGGAGACGCACTGATTCCCCCCAGGCCTGCAGAGCCTCATCCTGAGCCCTGAGACATTCCTGCGACGTGGCAAAGGAGCCAGTGTCTGTCTGAGAAATCAGTAGCCATCTTCATCCGCGGGGAGAGTCCCTGCGGGGGGCAGGGGAGCAGCCGCTTGCCCTCGGCCTGCAGAGCTGCGCTGGGCTGTGTGGGCGAGACAGGAGTGTGGGCCTGTCGAGCAAACCTGGGTCAGCCTGCTCTGTGACAGCAGAGGCCCCTCAACCTCTCCGCCACCCAGTCCAGGGCCTGGGCCCAGCCGAAGGCTCTGCCCATAGAAGGCAAGCGTGGCCTAGGCAGCCCCACTGCCCCCACATGCTCCCCTCAGCCTCGTCCACGCTCCCCGTCTCTGCGGGTGGTGGTAGGTCCCTTAGCAGGGGCCGGGGACTGTTCACATCAGAGCAAGGCTGAGATGGGATCCCCTGCGGAGTGTTTGCGCCTGCGCCTCCTGACCTTTGCCCTCTGTTCCAGGGTTGAGAAAGGAGACCCAGGGCTGCTTCTGGAATGCCTTGGACATATACTGTGGCCTGGAGGTGAGGCAAAGCGCCAGGCTGGCCCCAGAAGAGAAGACGGAGGCGAAGACGACGGAGCACGGGGCCACGTCCGAAGAGTCAGCGCAGAGCGGCTCGCCAGGAGGGACTCAGCCCCGGGAGGCGCTGGAGTCGCCGTTCTGGAGAAAAGTGACTGATGGCAGCGGGCTCCTCTTGCTCCTGACCACAGCCCTGTGCCACATCCTCTACCACTGATGTGCCCAGCACGGAGCGTCTGGGGAGGGGCAAACCCTGCCTCCCCCAGACACCCCGTCCTCGTGGGGAGAGGCCCGCGAGGGTGGGGCCCCGGGTCACACTACTGAAAATGCTCCAGTCACCCAGCAGGTGCCACCAAGCCGCAGGCTGCATCCTCAGGGACAGAGCGGAGCGCACCCAGGTGCAGGGCCACATAGGTGAGAGCGTCTGCCTCATGACAACAGGACTCACTTCTCCAATGGCTGTCCCACATAAACACCGACTGTCACTTGGAGTTAATTCTGGCTTTTCGTCGCTAGATGTATTGGTTTGCTTATGTTTATTTTACTGTCACCATGTCCTTCCTGCACCCGACCTCCACTTGCCTGTTCTCTCCTCCTGTTTAAATGTGCGGCCCTGCGGGCAAAGGTGCTATGTAGCGTGAGCACCCTCATGCTGGGCTCCTACCACACGGTGTGCCCACGGGTGACCCAGCTGGGCCCAGCAGCCCGTCCCTGCCTGGCCAGGGGGCTCAGTGGTTGAGCGTGGGCCTTAGAAGCAGGAGGTCATGGCTTGATTCCCAGTCAGAGCATGTGCCCAGGTTGCGGGCTCCATCCCCAGTAGGAGGCGTGCAGGAGGCAGCCGGTCCGTGATTCTCTCTCTCTGAAATCAATCAATTTTTTTTTAAGCACACAAATAGGCCCGCTTGGACCTATTCAGGCTAATCCTCTAGTTCCAGGGACAGGACTTCTCTGTTTCGCCAGAGGACAGCCAGGGGGTGCTCACTTGGGAATGCTGGCTCAGCTGGTGTTTACTCGGGGGCGGGGGGGGGCATGCCAGGAGCCAGGGGGGTCCTGTCCCACAGGGAACGTGACTGCTGGGAGGTGACAGAACGAGGGAGACCCCAAAAGCTCACGGGGAAAAGTTAATGCTCGAGCTCAGCCCAGACGAATGAGTCCAGCCCTGGAGCTAAGCTAAGCCTGCAGCTTCTCCAGCAGAGGTCAGAGCTGGCTGGAGACCAGTCACCCCACCGAACCAGGCAGTGATGGGTGGGGGAGATTACAGGGTCCCCCTGCAGACCTAACCTCCCCCTCCCTCCAGCTCTTCCGCCATCTCAGCCAATTTCTCTTTGGGGGAGAAGCAAACCAGGCCTGGGAGGCTGGGTGGGGGCGGTGCCCGGAGGCCTGCCTGGAGCTCACTGGGGACCTCCTGCCTGGAGAGGAGGAGAGGATTGGCTGTTTGGGGGGAAGGGCTTAAGGAGCATCCGCTCTGCGCGCTCGTCCCTGGGAGGGCCTCGGGCAGCACGCTCCTTCAGCAAGAGCGCACACCGGTGACACCTTTTTTTTTGGTTAATCCTCATCCGACGATATTTCTCCATTGATTTTTACAGAGAGTGGAAGGGAGAGGGAGAGACAGAAACACTGATGTGGAGACACATCCATTGGTCGCCTCCTACACACACCCCAACCAGAGCCCGGGAACCTGCAACCGAGGTACATGCCCTTGACCGGAATCCAATCCAGGACCCTTCAGTGCGAGGGCCGAGGCTCTAGCAAAACTGGCTAGGGCTGAGGTGACACCTTTGACCTTCCTGCTACCAGTGTGGGGAGGGAGCAGACCTGGCTGAGCAGGGCTGTGCCCAGCCACACCCCGTGGGCCTGGTCAGTCCGGCGTCCGAAGCTTGGGTAATGCCTGGTCCAGCTGTGTCCGCCTCCCTCCCCCCCAACTCCCCACCCCTCAGCCCTGCCCTCTACTTGCTGAGGGGGCTCTTGGCCCCAGCAGAGAGCAGCGCTGCCTCCCACCTGTCCCTGGGCCCTGGGTTCAGACGTGCTGCCTCACCTGGCCACCTGTGACCTGGCCCTTCTGGGCCAGGCATGTCCTCTGTGGCAGGAGAAAGAGAGAGAGAAAGAGAGAAATACGACCAGGCTCCATGAACATCAAGTGACAGGCAGACCCAAGAGAAAGCAATTCGGCCCATTTATTCCGGTCTGGCCGCAGGGCAGGCTCAGGGTTTCCACTCGATGACCTTGATGGCCACCTGGGCCGCCCGATGCACAACCCTGCTGGGGTCCCCCTCAAGGATGCGGAAGGCGTGCACGTGGGCCTTCAGGACCTTGCGGCCCTCGGGGGCCTCCGCCAGCATGGTGAGGGCTTTGATGGCGTTCAAGCGGGCCTTATTTAAGGACGAGACCAGCAGGCACAGCAGCGGGCGGATGGCGTCGGCGTCCAGGGCCGCGTACTTCCCTGTGGGCGACCAGCACCGGGCGTTCCCACGGGGCCGCTGCCCACCTCCTCACCCCCCTCCCCAGGCCTCCTCCAGCCTCCAGCCTGCATGTCCTCAGGGGAGGCGCCACCTGCTACCGGAGCTCCCTCATTTACCCCCATGCAGGCCCCTGTACCCCCTCTGCCTCCAGGTCAGGCCCCGTCCTCTCCTGCCCCTCCGGCCCCCTAACCGGCTTCTCCCCTTCCATCCTGCTGGCTGCCCCTCAACCCCACCTTTACAAGGCAACACAGGGGTCTCTCAAAAATTAATACCCAGCCCCGCTGGGTGGGGCTCGGTGGTTGAACGTCGATCCAGGAACCAAGAGATCACCGGTTCGATTCCTGGCTGTGGGCTCGATCCCCAGTAAGGGGCGTGCAGGAGGCAGCTGATCAATGACTCTCTCATCACTGGTGTTTCTCTCTCCCTCTCCATTTCTTTCTGAAACAAAATTTAAAGAAAAGCTGGGCGGGGTAGCCAACACGCTGGCAAGCTGTGGTGACCCCCACACACACCACTCCTACCGCCAGGCCCCCACCCACCACCCACCTGGACCCCAGCCCTGGCTGCCTCACCTTCCGTGGTCACCGCGGCGTACATGAGGGCCCCCGCGGCGTTGGCCTGCACCTCCTCCTCCGGGTCTTTCAGCAGGTGCACCAGGATGGGGATGACATCATGCCGCCACACCTGCTTCTTGCCCTCCAGCGGGATGCTAGGCCAGAGGGGGGACTGTCAGTGTCTGCTTGGGTGGAGCAAGGGAGCAGGACCTAGGGCCAGCCGAGGGGGGCACCAGAGACAAGGACTTGGCTCCTTGTGGTCAGGCCTGGCCAAGGCCTGGGCCCCAGGGGGCAAGGGAGCATTGATGGGAAGTTTGAGCCTCATTCCTATGCCCAGACCATCTGGGAGCCTGGCCAGGGGCCGCTAAAGGTGAGACCACCCGGAGCCAGGGGGCGATGGAGCCTTGCCCTAAGGCCGTGGTCGGCAAACTGCGGCTCCCGAGCCACATGCGGCTCTTTGGCCCCTGGAGTGTGGCTCTTCCACGAAACACCACGGCCTGGGCGAGTCTGTTTGGAACAAGTGGCGTTAGAAGAAGTTTAAGTTTTAAAAATGTGGCTCTCCAAAGACATTTCCATCGTACTGTTGGTATTTGGCTCTGCTGACTAATGAGTTTGCCGACCACTGCTCTAAGGTATCACGGGGAGAAACCCGATGGATCCCCAGCCCAACGCAGAGGAGCAGGGCGGGGGGACGGGGAGGGGGGGACAGGGAACCACAGGGAGACTCCTTCTATCTCCGTAAGGAGCCAGCTGCCAGGACCTAAGTCGCGCAAACAGCAGCCACCTCAGGCGAGATGACCTTTTTGGGCACTTTTTAAATATATAGTTTTATTCATCTCCAAGAGGAAGGGAGGAGAGAGAGAAACATCAGTGATGAGAGAGAATCATGGATCGGCTGCCTCCTGCATGTCCCTACTGGGGATGGAGCCCACAACCCGGGCCTGTGCCCTGACCAGGAATCGAACCGTGACCTCCGAGCCACGCCGGCCAGGCTTCTTGGTCACTTTCAATCCTGGCATCGCATGACGCTGTGAAGATGAAAGTGGTGGCCTCCCGGAGAGCTTCCCCCACTGGCCTCCACGGGGAGGGGGTCCTGTGCACTGAGATGGGGAGCAGCCCCCCTGGCCCCTGCCCACTCTGTGCCAGGTGCACCCCTCCCTCCAACGCTGCAACACCAGGACCGTCTCCCCACGGATGTGCTGCTTGTCTCCTGGGGGGGGGCGGGGCGTGAGGGGGGCAGAGCTCCTGGACCCACTGTGAGGCCAGCCCGGGCCGCCACCGCCGGCGGCTCCGTCCTGCCCCGCGGCCCCGCAGCCGGGCCTCACCTGACGGCGATGAGCGTGCGGGCGGCCTTGCTGCGGATATCATAGCTGGGGCTGAGCAGCTTGTCCTTGAGGAAGGGCACCACGCGGCTGCAGAGCGCCTCGGTGGCGTCCTCCTGCAGGCAGGCCGCCAGCGTGTCCAGCAGCGTCTCCTGGATGCTCTCCTCCTCCCGCTGCAGCTTGCGCACCAGCAAGGGGATCAGGCCGCTGGACACGATGCCCTTGGCCCCTGTGGGGACGGAGAGCGCACTGAGGAGGCGCCGTGCCCCCACCACGCCGGGGTCAGGCAGGGTGACAGGCAGGGGTGGGGCCCCCGAGGACCCGGGAAGGTACCAGCCTTTGGTTGCCTAGGACTGGGGGCATCGCTCTTTTGTTAAGATGTATGTTTTATTGATTTAAAGAGGGAAGGGGAGAGGCGGGAGGGAGAGGGAGAGAGAAACATCCATGAGGAGAGAGAGTGATGAGTCGCCTGCCTCCCGCACGCTCCACACTGGGACTGGAGCCCGAAACCCAGGCCTGTGCCCTGACCGGGAAGTGAACCCCGACCTCCTGGTTCCTAGGCCAACAATCAACCAAGGGGTCTTGACGTGTCCACGGAGGGGCTCCCCGTGTCACGGCTGGGGCACCGGCGCGGGGAGAAGTCCCTCCCGGGGAAAGTCTGCGGAGGCTGCCGGAGGAGGAGAACCCAGAACCGGCCCGGCGGCCCGTGCCCAGAGCAGCACTCACGGGGCAGTGAGCGGGCGCCACCAGGGGGCACAGCCCTTCCCCAGGGCGCAAGGGCGGCCATCACCGCTGCCCTGACGCCCCCCCCCCTCATGCCCTGCCTCCCCACCAGCTCACACCGCAGCCCCACAGAGGCGGCCCGGCAAACACCTCTCTCTTCCGCCTCCCCAGCTAACCCTTCTAATTTACTCCAGAGACAAGTAAACAGGTTCATTAGCCTAAAGGTCTCCGAGTGCCAATTAGCGCCAGGGTTTCCTCTTTGAAGGCATCACCCGGTCTTTTTCTCTGGCTCTCAAAGGACATCAAATGGCAGCCCCGGGGTGAGGGGGGCGGTGAGGGGGGCGAGAGGCCGGCAGTGGCCGGCAGAGCCCGCGGCGCCCGCCCGGGGCCCCTGGCCAGCTTCTCGCTGGGGTGGGGAGCAGCCATTTGTTCTCGGGTCACTAAGGCCAGGAAGAGTAGTTTCCTGATTGCTCAAGAGTCCGGGGCTTCTTAAGGTTCACTAAACGCGATTTCCAAAAAAGCCCAAGTTGGACTCCTCCGTGTGCCAGCTGTGTGACCTTGGGCAAGGCGCTTTGCCTCTCTGAGCCTGGCTTCCTCATTGCCTACCTGGTAGAGGGTTGCGCGATGCCAATGGGGTAGCAGGTGGGAAGGGGCTCTGTGCAAAGGACTGTCACCGTAGGCCCGGGACATCTGGGCCCACCCAGCTCAGCAAGAGTCTCCCGAATTCCACCAACACGGAGTCCCAGCCGCAAGCAAGAGCCTGCGGGGTGGATGGGGAGGGGGGGCAGCTTGCCGGGAGGCGGCGCACAGGGAGGGAGTCGAAGTCAGAAAGTCGCGATATTGGCCCTGGCCTATTCGGCTCCGTGGATAGAACGTCGGCCTGCAAACAGAAGGGTCCCGGGTTCGATTCCGGTCAAGGGCACGTACCTGTGCTGCAGGCTCCTCCCCAGCCCGAGCCCTGGTCGGGGCACATGCAGGAGGCAACCCATCGACGTGTTTCTCCCACATCGATGTTCCTCTCTGTCTCTCCCTGTCTCTTCCACGCTCTAAAAACCAATGGAGCAATATCCTCGGGTGAGGGTTTAAATAAATAAATAAATAAAAGTTGAGGTCGTGGAGGTCATCACCACCTGACGAGGAAACCGAGGCCCAGAGAGGCACCTCAGGGGCCCAGGGCCACACAGCCGCCGGGCGGGCCGGACCCTCGGCTCCCGGGCGTCCTTTCCCAGGCATTGGTCTGGGGCCTCCTTGCTCGGCCTCCGCCTGCGGGATGCTGAGCACGGGGACCGGTCTGTTTTGAGACGGAGGGAGGAAATTAAAAATGGGACGCGTGCCGGTGCGCCTCGCTGCTCGCTCACTTTGCTGCTTCTCAGCTAAAAGGAGAGCCGGGGCCTGGTTATTTATAACTAACCCAGATCGGCCACGGCCTGTTCGAGTGTGTGTGTAGGGGGTGCACAGACCCCCGAGGAAACAAACTGGAGGGGCCCAGCTGGTCCCCTCACAGCCTGAGGATTGGCCAGCAGGGGGTGGGGAACAGGACAGGTGGGGCTCACAGCCAGGTCAGCCAGCAGGGGACCATCTCCAGAGGCCCACAGGCAGCCACCGCCATGCCGGAGCCTGGGGGAGTGGGGAGCCTAGGGGGAGCGGCAGGAGGACCCGTCCTTCCAGCACAGGTTGCCACGTGTGGAGGTGAGGCATTCCCGGGTCCCAGGGGTCCTGGATGTGCAGGAAGGGAGGCTCGGGGAGCTGGGCCTGGGAGGGCTGGATGGTGAAGGGTACGAACCACCAGTTTGGGGAGGCCCTGACTCAGCGTGGCTGGGTGCGTTCAGCAGCTGATGAGCCAGAAAGCTCCACTGGGACTTAGGGTCACCACGTCCACAGGTGGACCCCATGTGGGTTGTGGTTTGGGCATTTCCTGGGGGAGGGGCTGACGCCACCAGGGCGGGCTCTCCTCAGCCCGCTGCCCCGCGCTGGGTTGGCGAAATGCGGCCGGGGCCTGCTCCTCTGTCCACCACAGAGCCAGCTGTTGTCTCTGGTCCCGCGGGCCTGGCCGGTAAGCACTCACGACGGAGCGCTGGCCCTGTCCCGGGGACCGCACATCCGTGCCAGGCCCCCTGGGCCCCCCTCGACTCACAGGGACTCGCCCGTCCAGCTTTCGCCTTGTATGGCCCCTTGCCCTGAACTCCTGGCACACTGACCCCCACGCCTGTGCCTGCCGTTGCTCGTGGGGGACCCTTCTCCATCCTCGGCTTACTCAGCCTCGCTCCCAAAGGCACGGGGCATGGCTCACCGTGTCTTCCACCTCGAGACACACCCTCCCCGTGGCTCTGGGACCCTCCACGCCCTGGCTTCCTGGCCACCTCTCCAGCTGCTCCTCCAACGGCTTAGCAGGCGCCACCCCTTCCTCCAGCATCTCCTACGCACCCCCCCCCGCCCCACCCCGACACACACACGTCTCTGCTTTATTTTCTCGGGACTGACTAGTTGTCACTTTTGTCGTCTGATTCTGCATGTGAGGACAACTCATATTGTGGGGACACGCCGACTGTAAATGTAAAACAAAACCTTGTCTTCCTCCCTCTCGCACTGAGGCACTGCCCGGAGCCCGCCCGGCTGGCTCCGTGGTTGAGCGTGGAGCCATGAACCAGGCCAGGGCACATGTCCGGGTGGTGGGCTCGACCCCCAGTGTGGGGTGTGCAGGAGGCAGCCAACCAGTGACTCTCTCTCCTCATGGATGCCTCTCTCTCTGCCCTCCATCCCTCTCTGAAATCAATGAAATACACACACACACACACACACACACACACACACATATATATCTTTTTTTTTAAACTAACCTTAAAACTTGCCAGTGGGTCTTAGGCCAATGTCCCTAATTCTACACGCGGGCCACCCGCCTGGCATGACTGTGCCCAGCCCGGCCGCAGCCTCGTGTTCACACATCCTCACCCGCTCACTGGTCCTCGCTGGGGTCTTCCACGCCCAGGCCCTTCCCCGCCTGGGAACGTGCTGCTCTCCCGCCCTCCGTCCCGGGCCACTTCCACCTCCTGCTGTCCCACTGCCCAGGGCTTCCGCTGCCACAGGCCCCCAGGTGGGTCTCTGCCACCCAGCCCCGAACAACCGTCATGGTGGGTGATGTCCTGCTGTCTGCCTCTGCCCCGCGGACAGGAGGGTCGAGCGGGCAGGGCTCCGTCGGTCAAAAGCCTGGAGCTGTGCTTGGCCTCTGCCTGGTGCCGAGGAGGCCCTCAGGAAGGGCTGCCGTGGGGAGGGTCAAATCGTCGGTTGATTCCATGGGACCTTTCCCTTCGAGGTGGCCCCGGGGTCTGAGAAGGGAGGCCGTAGCCCGCCGCAGTGGACCCTCTCAGCGGGCCAGCCTCTGATCGCATGCTGCATGAAGTGACCCAGCCAGGGTCACTTCATGTGCGCGTCTAGGTTCGCCCTAGCAAGCAGCTCCGCTCTAAGCCCTGATCCCGCAACAGACTCCGTGCTCGCTCATCTCTGAACACGTGCCAAGGTGCGTTCTTCCTCAGGCTCACCCTCTAGGGTGTCCCCTTTGGAGGCTCGGCCAGATCCGTCACCCGAGGGTGTACAGGGAATGGCAGCAGAGCCGGGCCTGTGCTTCGCTTTCAGCCCCTGTCCCCGCTGATGCCCCCGAGGCAGGGTCTGTGTCATTGTCTTCCTGTCGTCACGGCCGCTGGCTTCTGTGTGGTCCACAGGACGGGCAGGGCACGCAGAGGCCCAGCCTAACCCAGCCTGGAGCTATGCCAGGGAGGACACGCACACAGAGGAGCCCTCGATCGCTAGCCACATCCCTTTGGTCCTCACTGGCCGCCTCCAGCGAGCGCTGCGCCAGGCCTAGGTTCACCTCTGGGTGCCCATCACCAACCTCTGTCCTGTCCCTGACAGTTTAGGCGGTCGTCACAGGTGGTCTCCATTTCACAGCAGAGGAATCACACCAGAGAGGTCACGGGGTCCAGCGGGCAGAGCCAGATCCCCGCCTCTGTCTCCTGACCACAGACCTGGGGTGGGGCCAACACCCCGTCTACCTCTGCCAGCGGTCAGCGCCAGTGCTCCCATGCCCACGAGAGGGGTGCTCCTTGTAATGTGACCATGATGGTGCAAAGCCACGAGGTCAGAGTTGGCTGGAGCGCCTGCACGTCACCAGCGATGCTCTAGGATGACGGAGAAGGCAGCATTGCAGCACAGGAGTGAGGGGCTCCAGCGGCGCTGAGGCCCACAGATGGGCTCTCGGAAACTCAAAGCAGAACTGGGCAGACTGCCCTCGGATGCATTTTGCTGAGCATCCCATGCCTTCCCAAAGGCGTCCCTGGGACCCTCCCTGGGCTGGCTCCCTCTCGCCTCTCTGGTCTGGGGGACACTCCTGGGCCCTTCTCCCTCCCCCTTCTTCCAAGGCAATCCATCTTCCGTGGTCAGAACTGCCAGGGGCCCTGAGAGCTGGTGGGCGAGCAAAGGATGGCTGAGGCCCCTCCCATCGCTGCACAAACCTCGCGGGCGTAAAGCTTTAGGATGTGCACACCTTTCACCCATTCTAGTAGATGGTCCCGACGAGTCAGGGAAGCGGGTGCCGCTAGCTCCACTTTGTAAAACAGGCCCTGATAGGTCAGTCGGTTGCCCAAGGTCGCGGAGCCCAGACAAGGCCAAGCTGGGTTTGGACTGGGGCCGGCGGAGGGCAGGGGCCATCGGCCGCTCTCAAGCTCGGGCTCCAATTCTGCTACGGGCAGTGCCACTGGTGGGCGCCTCGGGGCAGCCGGGTCCCAGGGATGCCAGCGCCCGCAGGGCGTACGGGGCGGCGGCGCGCGCCCAGCTGCGGCCCCGCCCCTTCCAACCGCCATTGGGCCGCGGATGCGTCCATCAGCCGCTCGTACCCAATGAGCAGCGATCCAACGCTGCTGGCGGGGCGGTGGCTCCGGGCGCGTGGTCACCGGCGGGCGCGCGGCACCCCCGCCCGCAGTTGCCTGGCAACGCGCTGCGCTCGCGGCTCCGCCCCCTGCCGGCGGCGGCAGTGCGGGGCGGGCGGACCCGCGGGCGGCGGGCGGCGCGGGAGAGCGGGCGGGCGGAGGGAGCCAGGGCGGCCGGAGTGTGTGCGCCGCCCGCGGTCCGATCACGTCCCCGCGCGGGCGCTGCCACCCGCGTCGTGCGGATCCAGGGCGCCACGGCCCGCGCTCACCACCCCGCCCGCCCGCGCCAGCCGGAGCAGCTCGGCGGATGCTTGGTGCTGCGGCCCAGAGGTGAGTGAGTGGACCCGTGGCCCGGGAGTGTTGCTAAGCCTCGGGGGACCGGGGGCGCGGCCGGGGCATCCACCCCACCCCCACCCGGGGCCCCGCCCGGGCCTTTGTGCCGGGGATCCGCCCGGGCTGGGGGTGCCCGGTACGGCGGCTGGGATGCCCGACTGGGGTGGGGGGCGACGAGGGCGGGGATGCCAGGGCGGTGGCCAGGGGGTGGCCGCGGGCCCAGCAGGTGCTGGAGACGGGGTACCCCCGGGCGGGGGAGCCGACGGGAGGGGGCGGCGGCGGGCCGGGGTGGTGGACAGCGGCCGCTGGGGATGCCGCGCCGCCCACCCCCCGCACCCCCCCCCCCGCCAGCAGTTGCTGGTGCGGAGCAGGGGCCGGGCGACCTGCGGGCGCGGCGCTGAGGCTGGGTCTCCCTTTCGGGAGAGCGGGGAGGCGGCGACCGGGGCGGCGGGTGCGCCAACGCGTGGCCTTGGCGGAGACGGAGGAGAGGGCCCCGGAGGCCTGCGCCCGAGCACGGATGGCTCTCGGTTTTCGGTGATCGCTCTTGCAGCGAGCAGGTTGCTCCGAGGCGTTCAGAGCAAGATGAGTATCGACCCGCTGCGATTTTGCTATGTTCCAGGCTCAATATTTTTTTCCCTTAAAAGGCGGTGGGGGTGTTTCGGGGGAGGGGTGCGAGGGCCTCCTGCTGGGACTCGGGATCCTGCGGGAGATCCGAGGGGGGCTCTGCCTTCAGGGCGGCGCTGCGCCTCTGGGTGACGGCAGGAGCCCGCCTAGGCCTGGAACTGGGGTTCTCTGTGACCAGGATGGGAAGGCAGCCGCCACCCGGGTTCCTGGGAGCCGTGTCTGAGGATGCAGGGACCCGGCTGGTGCCTGGGAGGCGAAGTTGGCTGGCCTTCAGGAGACAGCCCAGCCTCTGACCGGCTTTTTTTCCTGCCCAAGTGATTTCCCTGCCCTGGGGACCGGGTCCCGCTGCCTTGGCTCTGTCTGGAGGTGGCTCCTTGGCCAAATTCGATTAAGCAAATATTTACTGAGCGTTTGCCCCCCCCCCCCCCGCAAGGCCTGGCGCTGGGGTGGGAGTGGACGGGCTTGCCCTCCAGGGACTGACTCACTACCCCACAGGGGAGCAGTGTCTTTGCTCAGATAACCCAACCCTGAGTGTAGGTTTTGGGGGGGGGTCTCAGGAGGGGACCTCAAAGAGGTGACCCAGGCTAGGGTCAGACAGGCCCGTGGGCAAAGTGGCATTTGAATTGGAGCTTGAAGGGCACGGGCACAGCTGGGGTGGGCATTGCAGGCAGAGGGGGGAAAACGGACCAGGGCACAGGAGCTGGCATGGGCCCAGGGCCGAGCTGGAAAGGCCTCGGAGAGCCCCTGGCAGCCTGGCTACCTTTCCAGGCACCTCGGCCTTTGGGCAAGGCCCGGGACCTGGGTAGCCACCCACCTCGCCCCCTCCTAGCCAGGATGGAGGGTGGTGTTTAGCTGTTGTCCCTCTGGGCGTGGACCTCAGGGAGCAGTAGCTGTGCAGGCCTGGGAGTCTCCCTGCCGGCCGGGGCTGTGGCGCGGGAGGGCCTGGCCATGCTCGCCCGCCCGTGCTCAGATGCGTGGTGTGCCTTCAGCCACGAGACACGGCGTCTGGTTTAAGACTCTCTGCGTTCCTCTCACACAGACCTGGTCTGCTGAGACAGGAGGAGAATAAGTCATGCCCCCCCGCCCCCCGAAGACCAGGTCACCTCTGCCCTCGGCCTGCGTGCTCTCTGGCTGCCAGCCCCCCCCCCCAAACGCACACCCCCCCACTTTCAGTTTTGGGGTGAGGCCCAGGAGGTTGCGGTGAGAACATGCAGCCCACTTGCCCATTGGGGGACTTCCCTCTCTGCCTGTGGCCCGCTCTGTTCCGGGGGCCTGCCCATACCTCCCCCCGTCCCAGCTGCTCAGCGCTTCTGTCTCCTGGGGTCCCAGGAGGGAAACCGCCTTGGTCTGGTTCTCAGGAGCTTGCAGGGCGATGCCGGGCACTCTGGGTACCCAGGTGGGCTTGGGGAGGCCGCCCAGGGTCCCTGCTGAGAGGCCAGTGGGTGGGGCGCCCAATCGCAGGGAAGGCGGCCCAGGCTCGGGGTGTGGCCTCGGCTGGTTGTCCCGCGATGACAGCTTGCGGGCCTTACCCCTGGGTGTGAGGGCGGGGCGGCCCCGTGCTGCCCCCCACCAGCCCCCGGATCTGAAACCCCCTGCATGCGCTGGGGCCTTCTCGCTGCAGCTGACCAGGCGGGGCTCGCAGGAACTCTGAAGGAGGCAGATTAGCCGCTGCTCTCCCGCGGCCCCAGGAAGGAAACCAGGGGGAGCCCGGGCCCCAGGGGCAGGCCTTGGAGCACCAGGGTTGGCAGGAAGGAGGGCGAAGGAAATGGACAGGCCTCGGGTGGCCCCTGTATCAGCCGGGGCAGCGGCCTCAGGGCGGCCTGACGCAGCTCGTGCAGATGGGGCAGGGCCGAGGGGCAGGCGGGGCAGGCGGGGCAGGGCCCAGGCCCCGAAGGGTGGGGCGGGAGAGGGCCGAGCTCCCGGTGAGGCATAGACCTGGGTCAGGACCTGGCCACGCTGCCCCCCCCCGGCCCAGCCCTGTCCTCTCTGAGCCACCGTGTCCTCGCCCATAAGCAGAGCCAAAGTCCTTGCACAGGCCCCCCCCACTTCTCCAGCGCAGGTCCCCCCCCTCGCATTTGGCCCATGAACTCACAGGGACTAACCCACAGGGACTGTCTGACGGGCCTGGAGCCTGGGAGGGGACGCCAGCCCTCACGCTGCTCATTCACCCGTTCCTCCGGCTGATGTTTACCGCACCTGCCGAGGGCCCGGCCCTGTGCCAGGCACAGGGACACGGCGGAGCAGAACCGACGCCGTGTCCACTCTGGCACCCACATCAGAGAGGAGGCTGGCCCAGCACGTGGGTAACCGAATGCGGGGCAGGATAGGCGCCGTGACGGGGGGGGGGGGGGGGGGGGGGAGAACCTGAGGCGTCGGCGCAGCGCAAAGTGGCGAGGCCATGGGCGAGGCGGGTGATTGACAGAGAAGAGCCCGGGAGAGGGGATGGCAGGTGCAAGCGCACGGGTGGGGTGGGGGTGGGGGGGACGGGCAGTCCACGTGTCTGCGGCCCAGGAGAGGGGGCGGGGGCTGCGGAGAGGTCAGGGAGGGCTCCGCAGGCCCCAGTGAGCCTGGAGGCTCGCCGCTGTGGAGCAGGAGACGCCTGAGCTAATTTCACTTTCAAAAGACCCGCCTGGCTGAGGGCGCAGGGGCCAGGCCGGAAGGGGTGAGGGGGTGCTGACCCAGTGGGGCGAGAGCGAGCAGCAGCTGGGGGTGGGGGGTGGACTTCAGTGGGACCTGCTGCTGGGGAGGAGGCGAGAAGAGCTCAGAGGTCGGAGCTGGCATTGGTGCGCGGGATGGTGCAGGCTCAGCTGGGAGGGGCAGGGCCCTGGGGGTCGGTCAGACCCTGCGGGACATGGGTGCACGTGGCGGTCAGAGGGGAGAGGGTCTGGGGACAGGAACCTGGAGTCTGGCACCGCGTGTGTGGGAAGCCAGGGACCGGCCGGCCGAGGTAACAAGGGGATGCAGGGTAGGTGGGACCAGGAGGGCGGGGCCCGGCCTCGGGGCCTCCACTGCTCCACGTGGGAGCTGGGAAGGTTCTCCAAACAGGAAAGTGGGGAGGACTGACGAGCAGGTGAGAGGGAGCACAGCGGAGAGGCCACGCCCAGGTGTGTCTCCCCGGAGGGCGGGGCCCGCGCAGGCACTGCCAGGACGGGGTACGTGGCGACTTGAGGACGGGCAGGACAGGCTGTGTAATGTGTTGGGCCCTCGTTAAAAGTGAGGAAGCAGCCCGGCCAGCGCGGTTCCGCGGCTGAGCGTCGACCTGTGAACCGGGAGGTCAGGGTTCGATTCCCGGTCAGGGTTCGATTCCCGGTCAGGGCACCTGCTCTGGTGGCCGGCTCCATCCCCAGTGGGGGGCGTGCAGCAGGCAGCCGATCCATGGTTCTCTCTCCTCATGGATGTTTCTCTCTCTCTCTCCCCCTCTCCCTTCCTCTCTGACATGAATGAATGAAAATACACATGTCTGTTAAGTGATGAAGCATATCAGGGCAGTGACAGCCGAGCATCGCACCAGGCGCGGGGCCCTGGGCCTGCCCGTGCCCGGGAAGCCTGGTGGGTGGTGGCTGCGCGGACAGGGCCGTGGCCCATCACCCTCTTCCCCCCATCGGCCTCCCTCGGGCTGGCGGGCTGTGTTTGGCACTGGGGGCCACCGGGGTCGGTCAGAGCACCCTCCGAGCCCCACGCCAGCCCCGGAAGGTGGTTTCTTCCCCCTCTGTCCCTCGGCCCCCCGCGGCCTCTGGCGGGAGCCACAGCTCAAGGGCTGCAGGCCTGTGGTCCTGTGGGCAGGACCTGGGCAGGCGCAGGGGGCAGCCTCCCCCGGCAGTGGCTTCCTCGAGTTCGCCTCTCTCAGAGGCGCCTGCGACCTCACAGGGCCTGAGTGTCTGCTTCTAAATTAAGGTGTGACTCTCCTTTAGAGGCATCCCCGGAGGGTCCGCCGGGAGGGCTGCGCGGTGAGGCTGTTGGAAACCGTGGTGCGGGGGGGGGGGGGGGGTCTTTTTTTTATTCAATTTTTAAAAGTTGATTTCAGAGAGGAAGGGAGAGGGAAGAAGAGACGGAAACATCCGTGATGAGAGGGAGTCATGGATCACCTGCTCGAACCCACAACCCGGGCCTGTGCTCTGACCGGGAATCGAGCTGTGACCTCCTGGTTCCTAGGTCGACGCTCAGCCACTGAGCCACACTGCCCGGGCCGGGGGAGGGGGGTCTTTACAAACCACGTCAGGCCCCACGCTCCTTCCAGGAGCCTCGAAGCAGAAACCCGCCCGGCGTCTCCCCCAAGGCCTGTCCTGGCAGCGCCCGCGGTGGTCAGAGCAGACCCTCCAGGAAGGGACCCTGCCCACTGAGCACCCCCCAGCCCTGGCGGGGCGGGGGCTGACCTCCCCCAGAGGCCTGCCTCTGGGTCTTAGAGGTCACGGCCGAGTTGAGTGGAGGAGAGAGGACTCCAGCGCACAGTCCCCCGGGGCCAAGTGCATGCCCAGGCGTTCTCGGGGAACGCAGTGGGCTGCTCTGGGTTACGGGGGGACACAGAAGCTCACTTCACCCTCCACAACCAGCTCTGCCAAGAGGGCCTGTGTCACCTCCGTCTTCTCCCCGTTCAGGAGCCTGAGACCCGGGGAGACGGGCTTCCCCGAGCGGGTGACCGACGGGGCCCGGGGAGAGTGTCCAGGGCCCTGAGGGCTTGCTTTCCAGCAGCCCGTGGCCCACTTCCCTCAGGTGGCCTGCCCGACGGGGTCTCACCTGGTGCCACGGGCCCAGGTCCCCGGCATCCGGGATTGGATGCCTCGGGCTGACGCCTGGCCCCTCGGTGACATGGAATACTTGGTGGGGCCTTGGCCAGACTCGGGGGATCCGCAGTCGGGACAGAGAGAGGCACGCCCATGGGAAACCATCCTGAGAGGGGGAGACGAGATCCTGGTGGTCGGAGAGGCGCCCGGTGCCCACGGCGAGCCTGTGGTGATGGTGGGTGGCCTTTCCCGGTGGCCCCTGCGCCCAAGACCAGCTCAGCCGGGCAGCTCAGGGGGGCGACAGGGCGCTGGATGGACAGTCGGGAGCCCTGGGTCTAGTCCCGGCCCGGCCCGTGACGCTGACGCTGGCGAATCCGTCCTCTCCACTCTCTGGACCTCAGCGTCCTCCTCTTTCCCTTGGCCCTGGTCACGGCGCAGACCGGTTTCATTTCTTACGCCGACTCCCGAGTGGCTGCCCCGCGCAGTGTGAAGGGCCCGAGGCCGCGCGGAGGGGGCTGAGAAGGTTCTGGTGAGCCCCGTCTGCAGCCGGGACGGGAGGCAGCTGTGGGCGTGCGTGCTCGCCAGGGACGGGCCGCGCCTGCCACGCCCTCAGCCTGGCCCAGCAGCTTCAGCTCGTCCTTCATCTCCCTTTACGTGGCCCTTCTTTCTGGACACCCACCCCGACCCCAGGTTAGGGGCGGACCCGACTTCCTCTTCCGTGCTCCCCAGCGGCATCGTGAGTCCAACTGGCAACCCGGGTCATCGTTAATGTCGCTTCCCAGGGCAGCCTCTCTGGACCCTGGACCCTGGGTGAGCGCCCAGCTCTGCCCCGCACAGACACGCCTGCCGGGATCAGTCGGGAGACCAGATGACCACAGAAACCTGCTGCCCCGTGTGGCTTAGGCTCTCGGCGTCGTAGGAGGGGGAGAGCACAGGAGGAGGGAGAGAGTGACCGAGAAGGCCATGGGCAGGGTGGAGTGGCGGGGAGGTGGCCAGGCTGGGGACGGAGCCGTCTCCCCGTGAGGAACCTGCTCTGAGGCCATCCACCTCCGTGCTGACTAAGGACCTGGCCCTGTGCCTTCCCCTCCCCTGCCCACCTCTTTGTGGCCCAACCTCTGACCCCAGCTGCCCCAGCTGTGTGTGACCTCTGGCCTGCCCAGCCCATCCCCTCTGGCTTCCTGTGGCCCCATGTGGTGACCACCAGGACCCCAGCCGGCCTGCCGCCGGCCCTGTCGGTGCGTGTGGGTTCGGCAGCCCTGTCCCTGGGCTGGGCTCCAGCACGGCCGCCCCTCCCCCGCCCTGCTCACAGCCTTCCGTTCCTTCCGATGTGCTGTGCAAACATCTTTCTCGATAGAATGCTGGGAAGAAAAATAGAGTGTTGCCTCCATTATCCAATTTCTGATTAATCAAACTCTCTTTGTCCTCAGCCAAAATCTATTCATTTCCCTTAAACACTGAGCCAGTGCCAAGCATGGATTCCCTCTGTGAGAGCACCAGGCACACAGGCGCATCCCCGCCCCGCCCTGCCCTGTGGCGGGGAGGAGCGGCCCCATGGTACCCCCCCACCACCGCCTCTTCCAGGACCCCGACGGCCTCGCCGCACGCTCCATCTCTGCTCCAGGTCCTGGGGCCAGAGCTGGCCTTGGTCTCTGCGTGGCCTCAGTCCCCAGGGCTGTCAGCCTTCTCTTGGGGGCTCTTCTGGGGCTCGCTCTCCCCGGCAGGACGAGGGGTGGAGGACCAGGCCGGAGTGAGAGGCGCAGCCACCGTGGCGGCCAGGACTGGAGCGCAAGGGGAGCCGCGGCCCAGGCTCGGGGTGGCCAGTGTCACTGGCAGAGGAGGCTGGAGCTGGGCGGGAAGGGTGAGGGCAGGGCTCCTGAACAGGCCTGGGGGTGGGGGTAGGGGCACGCCTTCAGTGGCAGCGACCGCAGCCCAGCCCGAACGGGCTCACCGGATGCAGGACACCTAGCTGGGGGCCGTGGCCGGGCAAGACCCAAGTTTGCTCAGGCCCAGCGAGAGGCGGCCACATGTCTGGCGTGCCCATCTGGTTAAATCAGAGTCCCCACCCAGCCCAGGGGCCTGATGGATAGCCATGGGCACGTTCGCCATGGAAACCAGGGAGCCAGGCCCCCCCCCACCCCCCTGGGGCAGGGGTCCCCCATTGGCTCTCCCTGGAGGCCACCTCCCGTGCAGGGTGCCTCCCTCCTCTTGGACGGAACCTTCTGTTTTATTTATTTATTTATTTATTTCCTCCTGGCCTGGTTTCCTCCCGAGTCAGTGCTCCCAGGCGATGCTATCGCAGCTCGCCTGGTCAGCCTCGGCGGCTGGGGGCACGCGGCGGAGGGCACCCAGAGCCTCGGGGCTGTCCGGGGCCACAGGGCAGGCCTCCGCGGGCTGAGGCTGCCTCGCCAAGGCAATGCCGTCTGCTGGGGCCGGTCTGCGGCTGGGACACTGCGCACATAGCCTGGTCCTCCTCCCGTCCGCTCGGACGCTGGCTCTAGGTGAGGCGGGGAGGGGGAGTGGGCTGCTGTCGGGGTCCGCTCTAGGTTTAGTACCAGGCAGGCAGGCAGGTTGGGGCCGGATAAGCCGACCCAGTGGCCAGGGCCCCAGTGGCCGTGAGCGGCTGCAAAGAACCCACACACAGTCACGTGCCCCCGGGCACCTTTCTGCTGGCGCGGGCAGGAGCGTCTCACATATACACGAGCTACCGTTTTCCCCCGTGTTTGCAGAAACTGTGTGATCGACGCAATGCAAAGCCATCTGTAAGCCGCACAGAGCCCGGCCAGGTGGCTCAGTGGTTGAGCGTCGACCTATGAACCAGGAGGTCACGGTTGGATTTCCAGTTTCAGGCTCGATCCCCAGTGTGGGGCGTGCAGGAGGCAGCCGATCCATGATCCTATCATTGATGTTTCTCTCTCTCTCTCCCTCCCTCCCCCCCTTCTCTCTGAAATCAATAAAAATATATGAAAATAAATAAATAAATGCCTTACAGAAATCTTGGCGCTCAGAAGCTCTCTACCCCTGTCCCTGTCACTCACTGGGTGAATGGGTGCCTGCCTTCTCCCGTAGCACACGGGCCGTGACACTGCAGGCTGACTGTCCCAGGACAGCAGGCCGCCCGGGCCGGGCACGTGGGCCGCCACCCCTTTGGTCAGTGGTGTCTGCCCCACACCTGTGTGTGTCAGCGGCACGTGTCATGTGGTTGTCCTGGGACCTCCTGTAATATGCCATGTGCGTGCAGGAGGGGCGGCCATGGACACTCAGCGGCCGCTCTCAAAGCCTCAGTGGGAGCCGGGGGGGGGGGGTTGGTGTGGGCAAGACAGCGTGGGAGTGGGGGCAGGGCGTCATGACAGCTGCGAGTCGGGTTCGGGTCCCGGTCCCTTTGCCACCTCACCTCCGTGCGTGCCCCCTGCCCCAAGGACCCCGTCTTATTTTTGGCAGAACAGGGAGTGGGCAGGATGGGGTTTGGGGCAGGGCACGAACTAACTGGGAAGGGAAGGGGCAGGGAGGGCTGCCCAGGATGGTGGGAGAGGGAGAGGAGGGGTGGGCAGGAGGAGGGCTCAAGAGGACCCCTGTGCCCTAGTGAGACCGAGAAGGTGGGGGGAGGAACCGTAAGCTGGGGGCAGGTGGCGAAAGCACTCTATGCCACGCGGAGTTCGGGGGCCTCAGGGCGCTGGCCTGCACCTTGGGGAGGAGGTAAATGGACGGGGGCGCCGTGGGGAGGGCAGGCACAGGGAGGAGTCCGAGTCCCAGGGGTGTCAAGGGCTTGGGAGTGGCCCGTGCGTCAGCGGAGGCCGCCACAGAGGGTCCTCAGCCATGGGCCCCTGGTGGCCCCAGGGGCGAGGTCACGTGAGGTCATGCACTCAGCAGGGAGTGCTGGGAGCCTCAGAGCGGCCCCCGCTGTCTCGGTGCCCATCCATCTGCCCTCGCATCTTTCACAGGGACTGGCTCAAAAGGAAGTAGAGCCGGCAACCGGGGAGCAGAACGGAGGGGGAGGGCGCCTCACTTCTCCGGAACGTCCTGTCCCCCGGCCTTCTCATCAACCTGCCCCGCCTGCTCCCTCATCTCCAGGCGCCGCCGCTCTGCTCAGAAATGGCCTCGAGGACGCTGGATGCCCAGCCTCGGTCCCGCCCACCCCGGCCCCCCGAGCTCCAGCAGAGGGTGTGCACCAGCTCAGTTCCCAGAGGGCAGGGGCATGAGCAGACGTGATGGGGGGTGGATTGATTGCCGGATGGGGGCTGAGTGGAGGCCTGGGCCTGGGTGCTCGCTGCGCCTCCACTGGGTGGCTGAGTGCTGAGAGAGCAGCGAGGGCGCCCTGGGGGACAGGCCAGTGGAATTGAGCAGCGGGGCACAGTAGGTCGGGTAGGGCCCTTTCCTGAGGGAAGGGTGGCCTCCGGCCTGAGTGAGGGCAGGGGTGTGGCACTGCCACCACGGCCCGGGAGCCCTTGCCCCGCCTCGCTGCCTCTGCCCCGGGGTCCCCCTCGCGTGGCCTGGACGCAGGTTCCCTGTGCACCCTGGCACCTCTGAGGGCTGGGCAGCACCAGATCCGGTGAGGTGACCCGAGGCCCCGCTGTGAGCAGCACCGAGCTCCCCGGAGGGGGGTCATCCTGCTTCCCTCTCGGGCCTCTCCGGGAGGAGGATGTCCAGTTTGGCGCCTGGAGCGCTCGCATCCTCAGCAGCTGTGATCCCAGGTGTTTAACTAACAGCCAGTGGCCCGGGGCGGGGTCTGCAGGCGTGGGCTGTCGGTTTGGGGGTCACGCCCTGGCAGCCTCTAGGTGCACAGGCAGGTGGTGGGCGACTCAGATGCCTGTGAGGAGCCGCCGTGGGGCTGTTCAAGAGCCACAGGCAGAGGAGGCCCAGCTGCTGGGAGCCCCGGCGGGTCCACACGTCTGCATGAGCCCATGTGGGGACACCCGCCACCTCCTCCCAGGTCCCCTCTCCAAGAGCAGCCCCGCTGCGAGCCAGACCCGGGGCGCCCTGAACCCTAACGCCACTGTCCCGCCCAGGAGCTCACCTCCCCCAGCGCTCACCACACCGCTGCCCCTCGCCCGACAGACAGCTTCGTGCAGGAGCCTCCCGCTCCAGAGACTGTTCACACGTCCCGCGGGGCACACGCCTCGCTCCAGCCTGGCTGCCCCGCGCAGGGGAGAAGCCAGCATTCACAGTGCCCCCCTGTCGGCTCCTGTGGCTCGGCGCCCGCCTGCTCCCTGCCCTCCCTGCCCGGCACAGTCCCACCCAGAGGCCCTGGCACCGGCAGGTCCTGCTCCCTGCCCTCCTGCTCACGGGCACCTCTCACCCGCCCCTGTGGGAGGCTAGCCCTGCCGCCTCACGCCTTCCCCGACCCTCGGATCTCGGTGCCTTCCCCCATCACAGTTCATTTGCCGCCTTCGGTCTGACTGCTGCCCCCCTCACCCTCGGAAACTCGGGCACGGGTCTTTGTCCGCTTCGGTCAGCTGTGACCTCCCACCTGCCCACGTGCCACGCTCAGATCCCTGGCCCAGTGAGTAGCGGGGACAATGGAAGGTGCCGCCCCCACCCACTGCCACTCCCCTGGCACCTGCACGCACCCCCCCGGAGTGCAGCTGAGCCGCAGAACTGCCAGGAGAGCCCCCATGTGGGCCCCAGCATGTGGGCTCTGGGGTCTGAAGCAAGAGGGTGTCCCCAGCGAGGGAACCACCTCAGCTGTGACTGTGGGTGCTGCCCCGAGCCGATGGCAGGCAGCTCCGCTGGACACAGACGGCGGCCACCACCACGGCCACCATCTCCCCTTTCCTCCCCAGCTGCCCGGTGGCTACCGGTGTGCACCGGCCAGGACCTGGTTCTCGGAGCCCAGCCCTCGCCACCAGGCCGCGGGGCACATGCTTCTCACAGCACAGCCAGGCCTCCTCGGACAGGGCGGCTCTGAACCCTGGCCTGGAAGGGCAAGGGTCGCCCCCCACGGGACCGGACACCCCGCGTGCACCGCGCGGACACCGTGGGCCGGAACAGCCCTCCGCTGGCGTGAAGCCAGGGCCGGCCACCTCCCGCCTTCCTCCCACACCACGGGGCCTTCACTCTTGTTTTTTTTGAGAGGTCGCCAACCCAACATTTTTTGGTGATAACACACACACACACCACGGAAAACAGACCGTGGTAGCCGTGTTTCAGTGTGCAGCTGAGAAGGAGTAAGTACATTCGTAGTGTCCTGCACCCCTCGCCACCCTGTCCCCATGACAGCGGCCCGGCCCCTCGGCCAGCCCCTCCCATTCCACTTTCTGCTCCGTGAGCTCCGTGCCTCCGGGGACCTCGTGTGCATGGGAGCGGACAGCGTCTGTCCTTTTGTGCCGGGCTGGCTTCCCTTAGCGTGCTGTCCTCGCGGTCCAGCCATGCGTAGCCTGGGTCAGACCCCCTCCCCCCTTTTCTAAGGCGGAGCGTTATTGCCTCGGAAGGAGGGGCCCCCGCGGGCGTGTCCATCCGTCGGTCAGCGGACACTGGGTTGCTCCGCATCTCGGCTGCCGTGAACGCTGCTGCGTACCAGCGGGCGTAGAAAGATCTCTCTCCAGGACCCTGATCTCGGTCCCTTGTGTGTGTGGGGGGGGGTCTGTGCCCAGAAGTGGAATCGCCGGAGCGTGTGCTGGTTCTATTTTTAATGTTTTGAGGACCCTCCACGCCGTTTTCCACAGCAGCTGCCCCATGTTCCATCCCCACCAGCAGGGTGCCGCGTCCTGGCTCCCGCACGCCCCTACCGGCGCTGTTGCTTCTGCCGTTTTTATAGTTGCCGGCGTGTGGGTGCGGGGCGTCCTGCGGCGGTTTGATTGGCATTGCCCTGAGGATTCCTGACGCTCGGCGTCTTTTCATGCACTTAAGGGCCGTTGGCTTGTCTCCTCTGGAGACATGTCTGTGTGACGTCTTTGCCTAGCTTTGACTTGGGTCGTTTTGCTGTTGGGTTTTCGGAGTTTTCTAGATGTTCTAGATGCTCACCCCGTAGCAAATCAGTGCTGGGCAAACGTTTCCTCCCAGCCTGTGGCTGGCTGCCTTTTACCCCGTTGGTGTCAGGGCCGATGCACGGGACTTTTTAAATTTTCATCAAGCCCAGCTCGCCGATTGCTTTCTTTCGCCGCCTGCGTGCTTGGCGTCGTGGCCGGGAACGCGTCGCCCATCCAATGCCCGGCAGCTTCTGCCTTTTGCTTTCTAAAGCCTTTGACCCGCTTTGTTACTTTTTGTCCATGGTGTTAGGTAAGGGCCTCACCACCTTTTCTTTTTTATATTCTTATTGGTTTCAGAGACGAAGGAAGAGGGGGGAGAGAGAGAGAAACATCCGTGATGAGAGAGCATCATGGACCGGCTGCCTCCTGCTCGCCCCACACTGGGGATCGAGCCCACCACCCGGGCCTGTGCCCTTGGCCGGGATCGAACGGAGACCTCCTGGTTCCTGGGTCAACGCTCCACCACGGAGCCACGCTGGCGGGGCAGCTCCTCCAGCTGAGAGAGGGTACATCCCCTCTCTCATGACACTGCTGGGCCCTCTTCCCTGGAGCACCGGCTTCAGCAAGCGGGGTGCGGAGCGGTGCGGCGCGGCGCCCAGGGTGTATGTTTGCTGTGGTCCCGACACCAACTCGGCGGTGCTCCAGGGAGGGGCTTGGTCACTGTTCCCAGGCAGGGCCCTGCTTCCCAGAGGGCTCCCCCCTGTCCCTGACTCACTCTGTTCTCTGTATTGGCAGGTGAAGGACAGATGCCCGAGGCAGGGGGGCCGCAGGGAGCACCCGCGGCCGAGGCCCTGGCGGCAGGCCTTCCAGCCGCACTCGGCAGCATCGCCACAGCCACCGGGCACCTGACGGCCACCGCCTAGGCAGAGGCGAGCGGGCAGAGGCGAGCGGACGGCTTCGCACCACCAGGAGGACAGGAAATGACCGCTGTGCTTCAGGCCAGGTGGCAGCCCGGGGCGGGGGAGCGTCGCTAGAGGGAGGGCCCGGCCCCTCCCGCCGCCGGCGCGCCATGCCAGCTGCAGAAGAGGCGCTGGGGCAGGGGCTGCAGCGGGGCCCGGCCTCGCCCCGCCACCTGCACTGAGCGCCGGAGGGCAGCGGGCACAGCGCCGCCCCGAGTGAGTCTCAGCATCCCGTCCCCTCGGGGCAGAGGGAGAGGCACCCGTCCGCGCTCCTGTGTCTGGGCCGCCGCCGCCGCTGCCAGACCATGGGATGTCGGCAAAGCTCGGAGGAGAAAGAGGCGGCGCGGCGGTCCCGGCGCATCGACCGGCACCTGCGCTCGGAGAGCCAGCGGCAGCGGCGCGAGATCAAGCTGCTCCTGCTGGGCACCAGCAACTCGGGCAAGAGCACCATCGTGAAGCAGATGAAGATCATCCACAGCGGCGGCTTCAACCTGGAGGCCTGCAAGGAGTACAAGCCGCTCATCCTCTACAACGCCATCGACTCGCTCACCCGCATCATCCGCGCCCTGGCCGCCCTCAAGATCGACTTCCACAACCCCGACCGCGCCTACGACGCCGTGCAGCTGTTCGCGCTGACCGGCCCGGCCGAGAGCAAGGGCGAGATCACGCCCGAGCTGCTGGGCGTCATGCGGCGGCTGTGGGCCGACCCGGGCGCGCAGACCTGCTTCGGCCGCTCCAACGAGTACCACCTGGAGGACAACGCGGCCTACTACCTGAACGACCTGGAGCGCATCGCCGCGCCCGACTACATCCCCACCGTCGAGGACATCCTGCGCTCCCGGGACATGACCACGGGCATCGTGGAGAACAAGTTCACCTTCAAGGAGCTCACCTTCAAGATGGTGGACGTGGGCGGGCAGCGGTCGGAGCGCAAAAAGTGGATCCACTGCTTCGAGGGCGTCACGGCCATCATCTTCTGCGTGGAGCTTAGCGGCTACGACCTGAAGCTGTACGAGGACAACCAGACGGTGAGCCGCCAGCTTTTCCTCTCTTCCCGCCGCCGCCGCCCGGGAAGCGGGGGTCCTGGGCGTGTCCGGGGCAGGTTGGGGGGGGCGTCAAGGCTGCCGTCAGAGGGGTCCGGGTGGCTCCGGCGAGGTGTGCGGCTGGGGTAGAGTGTGGAGCACGGGCTTCCACGGGCTCCGCGGGACCCCAGGGTCACGCCTGCTGTCAGGACCCAGGCAGAAGGGCCCGTGCGCGAGGTGCCCAGCTCCCTGGCTCCCGGGAGTGGTGGTGGCAGAGGCCACACAGCCAGGCGGGGGGATGGGCGTGGCCAAGGCCTCCCACCGCCCTCCCTGCGGCAGAGGGTTCTGTGCCAGGCGGAAGCACTGAGCAGAGACTCGGAATTTGCGCTCCAGAGCCCTTTGACCCTGGGGGGGAGGGGCATGGAGGCAAATGGTCCGCAAGGAGCTGTGAGGGGCTGTGGTTGGAGGGCTGGAGGAGGCAGCGCTGGCAGGACCTAGGGCAGAGGTCATGGGAGAGCCGTGCTGGTCCACGGGGGTCGGCCCTCAGGTCTGGGACCAGGGCAGTGGCAAGGAAAGGGCTTGCCCCCTCCCCGGTCTCGCTAGGGCGGGCGGGAGCTGTTTGGGAGTGCAGCTGGGGAGTCCTGATGGGCCGGCAGCTCGAGTCCTGATGGGTGGGCACCTGAGCGCTTTTCTGGAGGAGGGTGCACGGGTTCACAAGGAGACTGGCCTCTCGAGAGGGGAAGCAGCTGCAGGCAGCCACGGGGGCAGGGCGGGGCTCTCCTCACGGCCCTCGATGCCCCTGGGGCTCTCCCCAGAGCTGTGCCAGGTGTGGCGCTGGTGCGAGTGGCCTGAGCCGAGGACAACGCTGTGTCTCCAGGACAGGCCCGCCTTGCGCCCAGCACCGTGTGGTCTTGAGTTCCAGGCGCCCTTACGCTTCTGCCTGCCCCCCCACTCCCTCAGCGCCGCGTGCAGCTCTGGGCCTAGGGGGCACCCCAGCGAGAGCAAGGTCAGGCCTTGCTGGGGCATGGCTTTGGGCAGAGGGCTTGGGGCTGGCCAGGCTGTGAGCCTATGAGGCGAAGCAAGATGCCCAGGCTGGGCCCTGGGACAGTGCCAGGCAGGTCTTCCAGCCTCATCAACTCCGCGGCCGGCTCTTCAGCTTTTGCCTTTTCTGATGGCCCTGAGGTTGGTGATAGCCTGTGCTCCGAGCCTTCCGGGGACCGGGCTCTCGGGCTGTGTCGTCTGTCATCTCCAGGGGCTGGTGTGGGGAGGTCCCTGGGCACCGGGCTCGTCTCCCAGACTCTCCGTGGCAGGCTCTGCCCGCCGAGCCTGAGTCCACAGGTGTGCCAGGACACCGGCGGCAGCAGGGTGCCTGGGCCTGGAGCTGGGCCAGTGTTTTCGTGGAGGGATTTGGCTTTCAGCTCTGCTCTGTCAACCAGGAGGTGGCCCACGTGTCCTCAAACACGGGCCCAGGGCCAGGCCTTCTGCCCGAGGCCCTCCTGGCCCCCACCAGCCCACCCTCGCCTCCCCTCCGCGCGCTCGCTCTGCTCTCTCTCTGGCCTGTGTGTGCTTCATTGTCCCCGCGCTCTGCTTTCTGCAGCCGTAAGCACCTGTCCACCTGCCCCCGGTCCAGGTCTCATCCCAGGTGTCACCTCCTTGGGAGGCCTCTCCTGACCTCAGCCAGCGCCTGCGCGCCCCCACATTGCGGTCACTCTTACAGGGCGGGCGCAGCTCCTGTGCGAGCGAGTGGCTGCCCAGCCAGGCTGAGCGGACAGCCAGGAGGACAGGCAGTGCCCAGGGGGCTCGTTTCTCTGGCTTCTCCTGCCCGGTCCCTGCGGGAAGCCACAGGGGGAGCCCCGGGTGAGAACAGAGGCTAGGCTAGCCTGGACGTGGGGTTCTATACGCCGTGTTGCCTCCTGGAGGCAGCTGGGATTCAGGGCACTTTCTCAAGGGAGGGGCTGGCAGCCAGGCCGCGCCCCGCCTCCGCTACCACCCTGGCCTCGCAGGCAGGCGGCAGGCCCGGGAGGTGGTTGTTCACCAGAAAAGGAAATTCTTGAGAAACTCAAGCAAGCGAGGCTGGAAATTCACTGGATTCCAAATGGTTCTGACCTTTCATGCTCCACCAGCAATATCTCAGGACGGAAAACAAACAGGCTCCGAGAAAGACAATGCCCTCCCGATTCCTCCTGCCGCAGCCTCGAGGCGGGCTGGCCGCCCGGGGCGGCGAGGAGAGCCGGCCTCTCCCGGTGCTGCAGACGGCACTGGTCCCCGCCGCCGCCACGCGCTGCTGCCCCCCTGCCCCCTCCGCCCGCCGCCTCGGCCTGGGCAGGGCCGCCACCCCCGCCGTCTCCTTCTCCCTTTGGAGGGCCCTGCTCCGTTCTCCCTGGGCCCCGGCAAAGGCGAGGCAGCCAGCAGCAGGCCACGCGGATATCTGCAGAAACCGAAGAGGCTGGGGGCCCCCGGGACCCAGAGCTCGGAGCTCTTCAACCCCCACTCGGCGCAGGACTGCGGGGCCCCCTCCCCCAGCCCGGCAGAGGAGCCACAGCCCCCTACCCGCCCGCTGGCATTTGCGTCAGCATGTTGCCAAGGGTAACGGCGGGCTCTCTGGGCTCTTGGGCATGGAGGGCTGCTGCGAGCGCAGGGCAACACCTGGGCAGGGGGAGGCGGATTCCAGAGCATTCTCGGACCTGGGCATCGAGCCGTGCCCGGCCTTGACAGTGACCCAGCTCCCGTCTCAGCAGATCTCATGGGTCCTCATCCCCCTGCAGTCCCCACAGGCGCCCAGGGCCCCCCTCTGGTCCTCACTGTTCCTATGGGGCTTCCCTAGACAGCGCGGGAGGCCGGAGCACAGCCCAGCGATGCGTCGCCTGACTGATCATGCGGGGCAGCAGCCGTGCCGGCTGTCCCTGTCACGGGTGGGGAGGCAGGTGGGGGCACCCAGGCCTGCAGCTGGTGGCAGCCGTGGGAAAGCCTAGCCGCCCTGCCCTCAGGGGGAGCCACTCCGAGGCAGCTCAGCCTTCCCTGCTTTGCCTGCTCCCCCCCGCCCCCAGCCCCTTCCAGGAGTGAAGACAAATTTGCAGGCTCAGCGTGGCCCCACTCATGCAGAGACCACCCACCCACCGTGGCAGCCCAGGGCCATGTGCCTGAGGTCTGCCACAGGCCCCTCACCCAGCCTGCCAGCGTCATGGGCTCTGCCCCCTCCTCAGTACCCGGACGGGTGGGAGCCCAGTACCCTGACGGGTGGGAGCCCAGTACCCTGCTGGGACTCTCTGGGAAAAGAGGGGGTGCTTGCTGCCCAACCTCAGCCCCTGCAGATGTGCTGATGGACTGTGCGGCCACTTAATAGTGGAGGGAACCCTCAGACGAGACCGATGAAAAGGCCTGCCTGGAAGGGTCAGCGTGTTCCCAGGTGAAAACATAGCAGCTGGCTCGCTGCCCGATTCCTAGCAAAGGGTCGCTGTTCCCAGCCCTGTGGCAGCCTGCTGGGCGCCTGCTGTATACCTGCTGTGCACCTGCTATGTACCTGCTGTGTGCCTGCTGTACACCTGCTGTGTGCCTGCTGTACACCTGCTGTGTGCCTGCTATGAGCCTGCTGTATACCTGCTGTGCACCTGCTGTATAACTGCTGTGCGCCTGCTGTATACCTGCTGTGCACCTGCTGTATACTTGCTGTGCACCTGCTATGTACCTGCTGTGTGCCTGCTGTACACCTGCTGTGTGCCTGCTATGAGCCTGCTGTATACCTGCTGTGCACCTGCTGTATAACTGCTGTGCGCCTGCTGCGTTCCTGCTATGAGCCTGCTGTATACCTGCTGTGCGCCTGCTGTATACCTGCTGTGCGCCTGCTGTATACCTGCTGTGCGCCCGCTGTGGGGCCTGACGCTAAGCTGCTAAGGACTGTGGTAGGAGGACACTCTCACCCAGGCCAGTCACATTGTCATTTCTACCAACCCTCGTGCTGCCTGGTGACACCTGCCCCTACCTTCAGGACCCAGCAGGGAGTGGTCCCCAGGGGTATCCCCACCTTGACTGGGCCACAGGTGGTCTGTGCCACAGCGAGGCTCCCCATGGGAGGCCTTGGTGTCCCCACTGCTTACCCTGCAGGTAGCTGCTTGACATGTCAAGGAGGGTCCCTTGGGGGGCAGGTGGGACATAGGACATACCCTCTAGGGGGTTAAGTCCTGCAAGTGGCGGTTACTACACAGCCAGACTGGAGGCTAGGGGGTCACCTCTCCCAGCCCTGGCCAATGGCCCCTCCTTGTCCAGGCCCCTAAGCCCCTCCCCACCCCCACACAGGTGACAGCCACTTGTCCTCCCACCTTGTGCGGTGTGGGCACAGGCCTGGCACACGTGGTGCTCAGAAACCTGTGGGCTGGGGGCAGGCAGGCTTGGGAAGAGCCTGAGTTCAGGGCCCTGGCTGCTGGGTGTGCAGGCGCTGGCACAGCCCTTCTAGGGAAGCCCCCGGGTGCCCGGGCCCAGTGGGAGCAGGCGTGTGCAGTGCACCCTGGGAGGGGCCGCTCGGGGCTGTCCTGCAAACAGTGCACCACTGTGCTTGGTCATGCAGCCCGAAAAGGGAGCTTGTGTTTGTGCTTTTAGAGTGGCATGTCACCCGGCTTGCGTGGCGCAATGGATGAGCATCGGCCTAGGAACCAGGAGGTCACGGTTCCATTCCCAGTCAGGGCACAGGCCCGGGTCATGGGCTCGATCCCTCGTGTGCGGCGTGCAGGAGGCAGCCGGTCCGTGACTCCCTCTCACCATTGATGGTTTCTGTCTCCCTCTCTGAGGACGCAGATCCAGGAACCCTGCCCTGGGGACCTGGGACAGTGCCAGGGAGGTGCCACTGACCTGCCGGGCCACCAGCCTTCCCCACCGGGCCTGGCTTCCTGAGCACGCCTTCCCATCTCATGATGTGCCGGGACCACATGCAACTTGTCTGAAACCTCACAAATGATGGTGACCCCGGGACAGAGCGATCTCCTGGACCAGAGCCAGGAGGTGGGCGCAGCCAGTGGAGGGGCCTGGGCTCCCTCAGCGTGGACAGCCCCAGGCACAGATCTGAGCGGCGAGGCAGAGGCAGAGGCAGAGGCAGCGAGAAAGTCAGGCCCTTGGCAGGTGTGGGCAGGTGCAGGCGGCACAGGGCTCAGCTGGTCGCGTGCTCCCCAGCCGGGGACCCCTGGGAGCTCGGACCGGCTCTTTGTCTCTGTGGCCATGACGCGTCCCAAGTGTTGGAGGGGTTGGCCACCTGCTACGGGAATGGCCAGCTGCTAGGGGGATGCCCAGCTGCTAGGGGACGGCCAGCTGCTAGGGGGACGGCCAGCTGCTAGGGGACGGCCAGCTGCTAGGGGGACGGCCAGCTGCTAGGGGACGGCCAGCTGCTAGGGGACAGCCAGCTGCTACAGGAATGGCCAGCTGCTAGGGGGACGGCCAGCTGCTAGGGGGACGGCCAGCTGCTAGGGGACGGCCAGCTGCTAGGGGGACGGCCAGCTGCTAGGGGACGGCCAGCTGCTAGGGGGACGGCCAGCTGCTAGGGGACGGCCAGCTGCTAGGGGGACAGCCAGCTGCTAGGGGACGGCCAGCTCCCACAGCCGGATCGCGGGGTGCTGCCAGCGCTTAGGAACAGCCCCGCCTCTGTGTGGTCTCTACAGGCCGTGGCCTCCTCCAAGGTCCTCTGCTCTGTTGCCGGCCCTTGTCGTGGCCCTCGAGAGGCGAAGGTCAGCTGGCTGTCACCTCAGTGGGCCTGGGTCTGAGCCCGCGGCCCCATGACTTGGTAAATGGCTGGCAGTGATGGGTACCTGCTCCCCAGGCCCCGGGCCTCACTAGTTTGAGTGGGGTGCCAGCTCCAGCCCGGGGTGGCCTGGGCGAGGTGGAGGGAGGGGGCCAGGCCCCGCAGCACAGCCTGGCACCTATTTTGGGCCCGAGCCCTTGGCAGCTGACATTTCAGCTTCTTGGATGGAGAATCCTTCCCTCTGCTCCGGCGAGACTCAGACATCGGAGCCTCTTCTCGTCACACCTCTCCACCAGGCTCCCCGGCTCCATTCCTGTCCGCCTGGTGCCCCCCCTCGCCCCAGCAAGTCCTGCGTCAGTGAAGGAGAGGGGCGGCAGGCCCTCCTGCTCCCTGTGTCCCACCCTCGGCCCCGCTCCACACGCCTGGTGGGCCTTTCCATTCCTCCCATCTCCTCATCACGGACCCGCTCTGCCGTTGAGCACGTCAGCCACCCTCCCTCCATGATGGCCGGGCGCACCCCCTCGTGATGGCCAGCGCACCCCCTCGTGATGGCCGGCGCACCCCCTCGTGATGGCCGGACGCACCCCCTCGTGATGGCGGGCGCACCCCCTCGTGATGGCCGGGCGCACCCCCTTGTGATGGCGGGCGCACCCCCTCCCTCGTGATGGCCGGGCGCACCCCCTCCCTCGTGATGGCCGGGCGCACCCCCTCGTGATGGCCCTCACGGTGCCTCTTCCACCATGGCAGCTTTACCCTGTGCCGGGCGGGGCTTACGGGGGTGCCCGGGGTGTTCCTCGGATCTCTGAGGCGGTGGCCCTCCCTAAACAGGAAGCCGACCTGCGGGGCTCCAGTGGGGGCCTTGCCCCCGTGCTGACCAGCCCGTGTGGGGAGAGCGGGCCCAGGTGCAGAGGAGGCTCAGCCTGGGCTCACGGGCATGGCCGCCCTGTCCCACGAGCCCACGGGAGGGCAGAGCGGGGTGGCACCGGCTCAGTGTCGAGTGTCCGATCTTTAGGAACCTGTGGGCCACTGGACAGCGAGTTGGTAGCTGCCAGTCCACCCGGTGAGAGTAATTGCAGCAGGCAACTCGGCAGCTGCTTCCAACCCGCCTCCTCCCGGTGGGCTGTTAAACATTCACCTGCGACCACATCCGGCGACTCTGACCCCAGCCAGGGGCCTGCTGGTCGGCTCAGCCATCCGTGAGTTACAGGATGTACTGTCCGTCTCCGAAGAGCCGGGCGGGGTCCCCGTGTGTCAGCTCCTCCGGGACGTGCCGCCTCCGCGATGCCCGTGACTGCACGTGTTCTTCCTGTTCACATCCACCCGCCCGGAGCGGTGATCAGCCAGAGTGGCTCCCTGCTCCGCCCCCATCCCATGCCCGCTCTCCCAGGCACGTTTACGGAACCCTGCGCGCAGAGGGGCGCGGAGCTGGGAGGCTCTGCCTTCTCCTCGCGAATCACCGTCTAGGCAGAGACGCGGGTCCCTTCCTCCCTCGGGTCAGATGGGGACAGCGTGGCGCAGTCCCTGGAGGGCTGGAGGGGCTCCTCCACTCCCACGTCCCTGCTCGCTGGGGCTGGCCTCAGGGTCCCCCAAGGAGCAGCTGTCTGGGTGCAGAAAAGCCCCAGAGAGACCTCAGGGGCGGGGCTTGGGCAGACTGGGGTGAGGGCGGGGTGGTCATCTGGGCTTGATCTGCACCTCGTAGAATCGAGCCTGGGCGGGGGAGGGGGGTGGGGAGCAGTGGGCGCTGGGGGGGGCCGTGGGCGCAGCCAACAGGGGCGGGACCGGGGGTGCTGCTAGGGGGCCATGGAGAGCTCAGGCCCAGGCACCGCATCCAACCCCAGCCATCGGGGGCGGGTGGGGGTGGAGCTGGGATGCGCTGGGGCAGCTACAGCCTGCACCTCTGTCCCCTCCCCCTCTGCCACTCCATCCGCTCTCTCAATGCGGCTCGGAGCTTAAGGGGCTCCAGGACATCCCGGCCTGCGCCCTGCTTCTGGCGCCCTGGGAGGCCTCTGCAGAGCCATGGGCAGCTGTCTATCCCCTGCCCCCGTCCCGCACGGGCCCCTCCGGACACGGCATCCAGAGGCCAGAGCCCCTACGGAGTCAGGACAGGGCGGTGCTGGTCAGGCCTGACCTGCTCTCCCCTGACGCCCAGACCTTGTGGGCTGGCCCTGTCTAGCCCCGCCAACCAGGGGACCTGGCATCGGCGTCTCAGAGCAAAGACGCGGGGCCTGGCCCACTGCGTGCTTCTCCCGGGGCATCCCCGACCCGGCTGCAGTGGTGGGAGGCCCTGCCAGGGTAGGTCTCCTCTGGACAGCAAGGAGCCCTTGGGGACCGGGAGCCTGGCTGTCCCCGGGGCTGCAGGGGTCAGACTGAGGCCGCGATGCAGTGACTAGTCCAGCCTCCGGCACACCCTCCCCTCCAGCCTTGTCGCTGCTCCGCCCAACGCTCTGTCCGCAGGCACAGCCGCGAGCTCAGCCCCTCTCCCAAGCCACCTCACTCCAGCCACTCACAGCGCCAGCCTGGCCCTAGCAGCCTGGCCGTTGCCGGGAGTCCTGCCCACCTGTGGCTTGGCCTAGGGTCACCCTGAACTGCCCCACACGCTCCCCCACACTGCCCATTGTAGAACACGTGCAGAGGGCCCTGGGCAGGACGCAGGCGTAAGGAGATGTTTGGGGACCCACCCAGGAGTCACTGACACCTGAGCCACACAACCAGGGGTCACCCTTAGAGAAGACGAAGGCTCGGGGCCCAGAAGTGGCCTGTCCAGCCTACCTCCCCTCCCTCCTCATTTGAGAGGCTCGGGGGTGTCCACCAGGTGAGCCCTGGGGAGCGCCGTCAGCTGCTGAGAGCCTTGCCAGGTAAGGGGGTGCCGATGACAAAAACAGCCCCCCCCCCCCGAGCCACACACGGCTCTCAGGTATGGGGTTCATATTGCTGCTCCCGGATCACACGTGGGTTTCACAGCCCGCCCACAGGCTCAGCGCAAACGCCGTCCTGCGGCCGAGCCTTGATCCCTGTCCAGAGTCGGCCCGGCCTGGGCCCTAGGTCCGGGCAGTCCCTGTGCTGACGGGCCCGGGAGTGGCCGTGCTGGGCATCAGCCCCTTGGCTGCTGTTTGCGCACCGGTCAGCGGCCAGGGATGGAGCGGTCTCCTGCCGGAGCAGCTGCTCAGAGACATCGGGAGCCCTCGCCCGGCTCTCCGATCGCTCTGGAACTTGGGCCAGCTCCTCCGAAGGGCCTGTTGGCAGTCCTAGCGCCTGCCTGGTACCTGCCGGGCCACCACGTCCGGGCAGGAGAGAGCCACCAGCCACGTGATGGGCACAGGCGGCGACGGCCCGGGGTTAGAGGCCGGCTGCCCGGGCCGAGCCCCGCGTGGAGTGCTGGGCCTGCAGTTCCCTAACGCGCCCCAGTCGTGAGGCTGCGCGGCGCCCATGGCAGTGGGGACCCAGGACTTCTTACGGACGGACGAGCCTCTCTCTCTCTGAAACCCATCGTGGTGGCCACAGGCAGGGTCCCCACCTCTCACGTCCCTGCAGGAACGGGCCCCGCCCGCGGCCAGCGGTGGCACCGGCCTTTGCTCCGAGGTGTGGCCCGGGCGGTGCCCAGGAGGGCGTGCCTGCCGGCTGAAGCGGGTCAGACAGGCCGCGAGACTGGGGGCTCCAGGCGTCCTCTGGAGTGGAAACGGGAGGGGCTTCTCCGCTCTGGTGTCCGCCCAGCGAGAGGGCGGCCGTCAAGCCCCAGGCCAGGCCTGCCCGCTGGCAGCTCCCAGTCCACAGGCCCTGCCCCTGCTGCTCGCAGTCCCCGCCAGTGACTGGCAGCAGGGTTGCCCGGCTCCAGCCAGCGAGGAGTGCCAGGAAACAGCTCTCGTTTCACTGGACAACCACGGCTGGGAAAGGCATGCTTTCCTGCAGGCCCGCGCCAGGCCCTCTCTCTCGGTCCCTGGGCATGAAGTGGGGGAGCAGCGCCCGGGCGCCCCAGGCCCGTTCAGAGCAAACACTGCCCGAGGCGGCCTGGGAACCTGCTGTCCCGGAAGTGGGAGTCTTTGAACCCCCAGTCACAGGATGCCTCCCATCCAGGGCCCACTCCTCCGGGCTGTGCCGTACTCACGGGAGCAGGGATGGTCTGCAGGCCATTGGTTCTGAGGGGCAGTGAGTAGAAAGCAGAGCGGGGATGTGTATTTGGGGCGCTGGGCCTGCGCGGGGAGAAGCAGCGCCGACAGGCGTGGTGGCCGCCAGGGTCCTGGTTGGGCTGCTCGGTCTCCCCAGGGACAGCGCCCCCAATGGGCAAGGTCCCGCCTGGGGATAGGAAGGTGCTCTGGGGCAGGGCCACCTCCAGCTTGTGCTGGGGCCCTGGGTGGGGCACGGCCTGGCTTTGGCTCCAGGGCTGCTGTGTGGCCACTTGTGCCCGTGGCCTGGGGCGTGAAGGCCACAGTCTCGCTGGGCGGACACCCTGAGGGCTGGGAACAGCCTGTGTGTTGCGTGCGGTTGGCCACAGAGTACATGAAAGGGTGGGAGCCGGACTGACCACACTGCCCTGTGGCGCCCTGGCTCTGGCTCGTGCGGGCCGTGGGCGTGGCAGGACCCAGGCATCCGGGTGGGGGATGAGGGCGGCAGGAAGGAGGCTGGGCCCAGGGGCTCAGCAGGTGCGCTGTCCCCCGCCGGGAGCTGGGGGAGCGGGAGGCTGCTACCCTTTCTGTTACTCAGGGTCACTCTGCCCCTCCCCACACTGTCCAGTGGGGGACCGGGCCCCAGCAAACAGGCCAGCCGCGGGGGAGCACAGAGGCGAGGCGCCGGCTGAACAGCGCCGTGCGCAGGAAGCGCGGCTGCTCCTGGCCGCTCAGGACAGGTGTCAGGCCATTAGGGCCGGGAGCAGCGCAGCGGCCGCGTTATCTTGTTTAAACAGCCGCAGTGTGACGCGCAGGCCGCTCGCCGCTGTGAGTGTGAGGCGTGCAATGGCCCCTGCACCCGAGAGCTGGGGGGGAGGGGCGGCTGACTTCTGGGCTCCGCGGCACCACCCCCGCCCACAGAAGCCCCATCTGTCACTGGCCCGAGGCCACAGGCCGGGCTCTGAAATGGGCTTCCTTGGGGCGCAGGGGCTGGGAGAAAAGACCCTGAGGAAGAGGGGCCCTCCTCCCAGCCCCTCTCATCCCTGGGGAGGGGGACGTCCGTGAAGACCGAGGCCCAGGAGTGTCTGGGAGGTGTGCGCGTCCTGGTTGCTAATCTTTCTGTGCCGCTCGCTAATCTCCCTCCTAACACGTCCATGGCCTCGGGCTGCGTGTCTGCAGGTGGCAGCTGGGGGAGCGGGAGCGGGCGGGGTGGCACGTCCCCACCACAAGAGCACATGGGGAGTCAGGAGCACACCGGAGTCAGGAGCGCACCGGAGTCAGGAGCGCACCGGAGTCAGGAGCGCACCGGAGTCAGGAGCGCACGGGGAGTCAGGAGCGCACCGGGAGTCAGGAGCACACCGGGAGTCAGGAGCACACCGGCAGTCAGGAGCACAGCGGCAGTCAGGAGCACACCGGCAGTCAGGAGCACACCGGCAGTCAGGAGCACACGGGGAGTCAGGAGCACACCGGGAGTCAGGAGCACACGGGGAGTCAGGAGCACACCGGCAGTCAGGAGCACACCGGAGTCAGGAGCGCACGGGGAGTCAGGAGCACACCGGCAGTCAGGAGCACACCGGGAGTCAGGAGCGCACGGGGAGTCAGGAGCACAGCGGCAGTCAGGAGCCCAGCGGCAGTCAGGAGCGCACGGGGAGTCAGGAGCACACCGGCAGTCAGGAGCACAGCGGCAGTCAGGAGCACACCGGCAGTCAGGAGCACACGGGGAGTCAGGAGCACACCGGCAGTCAGGAGCACACCGGCAGTCAGGAGCACACCGGCAGTCAGGAGCACACGGGGAGTCAGGAGCACACCGGGAGTCAGGAGCACACGGGGAGTCAGGAGCACACCGGCAGTCAGGAGCGCACGGGGAGTCAGGAGCACGCCGGCAGTCAGGAGCACACCGGGAGTCAGGAGCACACCGGCAGTCAGGAGCACACGGGGAGTCAGGAGCACACCGGCAGTCAGGAGCACACGGGGAGTCAGGAGCACACCGGGAGTCAGGAGCACACGGGGAGTCAGGAGCACACCGGCAGTCAGGAGCGCACGGGGAGTCAGGAGCACACCGGCAGTCAGGAGCACACCGGGAGTCAGTCAGGCCCTGTGTCCTCTGCACACAGAACGCCCGGGGGTTGGCCACGAGGGGCTCAATAGGAAAATGACCCCGAGGCCTCACCCACCGACACAGGCTCGCCCAGCCCATCACTGCGGAGCCGGAGCCCTTGCTCATCAACCGCTTTCTCGGGCCGTTTGGCCAGGTCGATCGGCTGAATGGCGGCGCTACAGCAAGAAAGGACGCAGGCCACTGGCCGCGAGAGGCCAGGACGGTACCCGGCCCTACTGTCCTCCACGGTCCCCGCCGAACGCGAGGCATGGGAAGGGGAGGTTGGGGAAAGGGGAGACCGCTCCCCACCCTCCCCGTCTGACCCTCTGTGGCCCAGGCCCGCCCAGGGCAGGGGCACCTGTGTGGGAGGGCGGGGCAAGGGCATCCAGGCGCGTGCGCGCGCACACACAAGCACACACATGCCGCCTCTCACCCCGGCCCCCGCACAGCGGCTGCCACTCTGAGTACACACAGCGGGCACCATCTGGCCCGCCTGCCGTGGCCCGGGTTGGGCAGACCGTCCTGCTGGGCGCCTGCCACGGACAGCACCGCACTCGGGCAGACCAGGAGCCATAACACGCGGCGTCCCGTGGTGCTCCGAGCCGCGCAGCCAATGAGCAGAGAGGGTTCTAATGATGGTGACTGGGGGGGTGTCAGGGAAGGCCTCTGTGGGTTAGAAGGGACAGCATGGCCCCGAGGGGGAGGAGGGGAAGCACGGGATGGCCTGGGAGCCAGGCGGAGGGTGTCCGACCACCCACTCGTGAGGGGAGCCACTGGAGAGCCTGGCCCGGGGAGCGCAGGGACCTGGTTGGCTGTGGGGGGTGACGGGAATCCCAGAGCAGGAGCGGGGAGGCGGGTCCCAGCAAGAGCTGAAGGAAGCGGCAGGGAAGGAGAGGCCTGCACAGATTTGAAGGGACAGCCATGTCCTCCCCACCCCCGAAGCCAGCTCACCATCAGCACCTGCCCTCCAGGCCGCCGCGCTCTGCTTTGCGCAGTGCCGGCCAGTTGGCACCTGTGACCCTGCTCAGGGGACTCGGGCCCCTCTAAGTCAGGCTGCTCCTTCTCCGCTCTGTCCCGCTCGGTGGGAGCTTCAGGTGTGGCCAAGAGTGACCCCTGGGGTCCAGAGCAAAGGTGCTGGGGGACAGCCAGGCGGTGGGGCTGAGCGTGCACCTCAGCTCTGGGCTCAGGCAAGGTGCGCGCTGGGTGGGGCACGAGGCCTCCAGCCCCGTTACTACATGGTGGGGTTTTGTTTGTTTGTTTTAATATATTTTTATTGACTTCAGAGAGGAAGGGAGAGAGAGAGAGAGAGAAACATCCATGGTGAGAGAGAATCACGGATCGGCTGCCTCCTGCACACCCCACACTGGGGATGGAGCCCGCAACCTGGGCCTGTGCCCTTGACCGGAATGGAACCGTGGCCTCCTGGTTCATGGGGAGTGAGTTTGATTGACCTTGGGCCTGGGCACCTGTGGGGAGAGGGCCCCCCAGGCAGCTCCCCCACCCTGAGCCCATTGCCCACAAGGCAGTGGGTGGAAGCTCTGCCCCTCTGCACTGTCCCCGTGGACTGGGTCCAGGAGCTGTCAGTCAGGGGCTCGTTGATTCATTAGCCTCATGAACCCCGTCCTCCAGCCCAGCACAGCAGCACAGGGTTTGCAGGAAGAAGAGGTGGGGAGTGCTAACCAGAAGTGACCCGGGTCGCCCACCTCTGTCCCCAGACCCCTCCCCGTTTCCTGAGGCCAGTGGCAGTGGGGGAATGACAGGAGAAGCATAGGCTGAGGGGCCTGGGCAGGCGAGGTGAGCCCTTGAGTCAGTTTCTGCATCTGTAAAATGGGGACGTGGGCGGAGCCCATGACAGCGCCTCTCCCGGGCGCTGGGAGCCCCTTAGAGCCACTTGCAGATGAGCAGAGCCGGGCATGGGGTCCGCACCGCAGCCCCCACAGAGGGGCGAGGCCCAGCGCTGTCAGGGCGGCTGTTGAGGCTACTACCCCAGAGTGACATGGGCGAGACAGCGCCCTCTTCCTGCCTCTCCAGCCACCAGGAGGCCCTCTCCAGCCGGGAGCAGGTCACTAAAAGGACCTTGGTGCTGCCCTGTCTCTCAGGGGAAGCAGCATCCCCCCAGCCCCCAGAGCCTCTCCTACCCGCACCCCAACAAGTGACAGACAGCTGTGGAAGGAGGGACACCTGGCCGGGCTCAGGAGCCCGCTGCATCCTCCCGCCGTCAGTCTGTGCTGGTGTGTTGGGCTGGGAGGGTGAAGGCTTCCTCCCTGTTGTCATGGAAACGGCAGCAAGTCTACTGAGTGTCTGGATACTACGCTCAGGCTTGGTGGAGGGAGGGAGCCGCCGCCCTGGGTGGCAGCTGCTGTCACACGCTCAGCAGCTCAGCAACGCAAAGGACCCGGGGGCGGCCGTGCCCTGAGCCCCTCTGCTCCCTGTGGGTGGCTGGCCACGGCCGCATGTGCCCTCTTGTCCACGGGGCTTATGTGATTCCACCGGGTGCTGGGAAGCCAAGCACACCGGCCCTGCCCTCCAGCGAGGGGACGCGCTTCCCAGGCGGGTGGGGGTGGAGCGACAGATCCTACAGGCGATGCTGGAGCTGGAGCTGCCTGGGGAGGCCGAGCTCCGAGCTCCGAGTGAGCGGTCCCTGCAGGCGCGAGAGATGACTCAGGCTCCTCCAGCCGCCCCCTCTGCCTGGCCGGGCCTCTGCGGGGAAGCAGCAGCCATGCCGGCTGCCTGCGTGGTGTTTGTCTGTCTGTCTGTCTGCCCATCTCTGTCGCCTCTCAGCCCCCATGGGCATTGGAAGCTCCTTGAGGACAGGGGGACCCACGCAGAGGGGCAGCCACGTCTCTAGGCCCCGGCCTGGCAGGAGGCGGAGGCACACGGGGAGGCCAGGGGACCGCAGGCCTCGAGGCAGGACCAGCTGCTGCCCCGTGTCTCTGTGGCGTGTGGGGCCCAGAGGATGGGAGGCGGCTGTCAGAGAGGCTCCTTAGAAATGGTGGGTGTCAAGGGTGAATGTCAGGGACGCCGAGGGACGGTGGGAGCCTGCGGCTGCTCCAGGTCCCTGGGCGTCGTGGTTCAGGAGAGGAAGTGGCAGACCGGGGGCACTTGCAGTTTGGGGACAGACTGAGGTCTGGGGCCCGGGCTTCTGCACACACACAGGGCAGACAGGTATCTCCACTCCAACCTAACCACGGCCCTGACCTGGTCCCTCACAGTCCCACCTCCCCGGGCGGGGGGGCGGGGGGTGGAAACCCAGGTTCTGCTGTTTCCCACCAGAGGCCTGCCACCGGGGCGGCAGAGAAGCCGCAGGAAGTCGCCTGTCTGCGGGGCCCAGGGTCGCATCCTCGGCGGTTTTGTCTCAGTGGGACCCCTGCCCCCGGCGCAAGCCAGGATCTTGCTCCTCTGAGCTCCCCTGGGACACGGGGACCCCGAAAGGGAAATGAGCCCCAGAGGGACGGGGACCCTCGGTGGGCTGGCTGCCTGGGGAAGCACAGGGCACAGCCTGGCCTCTCCCCCTCGGGGCCCGGGGACACCCTAGTGCAGCCTCCGCCTGCCTCTGTGGCACCCAGCAGGCCCTGAGCACCCCAGGCCTCTCTCCCTGGACGGCTTGCCCCCACTTTAGGGACAGAGCGTGAGCTGTTTTCCTGAGCGCCGGCGCCATCCTTGACGTGCGCTTGCTCTGGTGGCACCACCCGTCACACAGTTCCCCGGCTGCATGCCCAACGCCCCGCCCCTGCCACGCACCTGCCAGGACGTGGGCGTGGGTCTGACAGTGGGGCCCACTTGCTCTCTGACCCCCTAGAGAAGTTGGGGGTGCACAGGCCTCAGGCCAGTCCACCAGGCCCCCAGCAGAGGGCTTGGGGCCTCACCTGCCCCCGCCGGCGATCGAGGCCGGGCACCAGACTGTGGACTAGGCTCGCCACGCCCCGTCAGCGACCCTGTGCCCCTTAAGCCACACTCCGCCCCACCCAGCAGGGCACTGCCAGGCGGCCTCCACGCCAGGTCCCGCGCTCGGCGCCCTTGGAGCCTAGCACCCTGTTGCCCGGACAGGCCCGGTGGCCCAGCTGCAGGGTGGCAGCCACGGGGCTGGCTCCGTCCCTGGTGAATAGAGCTCCTTCATGCCACGGCCCCGCCTCCCAGCCCCACCTCCCCTGGGAAAGCACCCGGCTTTCCGCAGCGGCACAGAGCCAGCCTCGTCCTAGAGATGAGGAACCTGAGTCCTCTGCCGTGTCCCGGCCTCCTGACAGGCGTCATGTTATTTCCACAGACGAACGTGCCGATGAACCCCGGGCCCGTCTCCCTGGGAGCAGGCCCTGGAGAGCTGGTGGCACCGGAGCCCGCTGAGTCACAGGCATCTCCAGGGTCCATTTGGCCAAGAGGCGCGTCCCCGACCTCCGCTGCATTGGCAGCGGGACAGGAAAACGCCGGGGGGGGTGCAGGGGGGCTGCTGGCTGGAAGAGGAGGCGCGGTTGGTGCCATCTCGGGCTCCCTGCTGAGCCCTGGGAGGCCCCTGCGTGGCTGGTGCCCTGCACACGGGCACCATCTCAGCGTGCGGAGGAGCCCCCTCCGCCGCTCCTCTCCCCAAACCCACGCTCCTCTCCCGACCAGAGCCGGGCCAGGCACAAGAGCCGCCAGGTGACCCAGCAGGGCGCCGGGAGGTCCCACGCCAGGGCCCTGACCATGTCCTGTCCCCTCTGCCTGGCCCCCGCTCTGGGCTTGCAAACCCACCCTTGAACCCCAGCTCCTTCCCCAGCCACTGGCCTGCTGGGTCCCACCTGCTGGTGGCCAGACCTCCCCCTCTCAGCCTTCGGACCCCTGCCTGGGTAACTGGGCTGTGACCCTGCCGGGCTGGGACCTGTCACTGCCCCTCAGGGCGTGTGACCTTCAGGTATTTGCTCAGCAGATTCATGCACGTGTGCCAATGGCTGCGTGTACTGCTGATGTCAAGTAGAACGTGGGGACCGCGAAGCCTGATTCTGACATCACTCCCGTGAGAAATGACAGCGCTGTTCGTCTTGACGATTGGCTTCCAGGAACCTGCTGAAGCTAATGACTCCCAGCGGAACGGGACGATCCCAGCCCGCCACAGCGCTCACGTTGGCCGAGTGCGGCTCCTCGGGCCCTGCTGGGAATGGGGCGCTGCTTCCCGTTTACCTCTGTAGAAGGGCCCCCCAGACCTGCGCCGCCTCGATTTCTAGGGCGAGCATTGCTTTTGCAGAACATGATCCGCTGGGTGGCGCGCCGGCTCCTGGGGCAGCTTCTCTGTTGTCAGGGGTAACGGCCGGACGTGCCTCTGAGCATCCTCCCCCACTCAGCCTGGTCCCCTCTCAGCACTGACGCTGTCCGCCCTGCGCCTCAGACAACTCAGGGTCCCCCTCCCCTGGGGTGACCCCCTTGGGCCCGACAGCACCGCCCGGCCACCCCAGAAGTGCAGAGAGCCTGGAGCTCCGGGCTGTGGGACTCGGCGCACGTTTCCTGCCCCTCTAAGCCTCCGTTTCTTCATCGGTGCAATGGGACTAGGAAGGCGTGAGGACCAGGCATGCAGCGCCGTGTGCGCACCGCCGGGGCGGCGGCCGTTTCGAGGTTACCACGCCGGTGGTATAATCTGGTCAGAAGAGCTCTTAAACCAGAAGCCCCGGGTCCAAACGGAACGGGTTCTGGGCTCTGCCTACTCGGCTCCCCGCGTCCTAGGACAAGAGGCCCTCCCGCTCCTTGTGGAAACGGCGGGGTTGGGCGTCAGACCCACGGGCGTGGGTCCTTTGAACCCTGGCGGCTGCTTTATTTCCGTGAAACCCACGTGGCTGCAGCGCCGGGGAAGGCGTCGGAGGGAGGGTGGTAGACGAGGGCCGGCGCCGCGCGTTGGGGTCACAGCGCCCGAGCCGCCATCCACGCCACACCAGGCGGCACGGGGTCTGCCCTGGTCACGTGTGACCTCTAGTGACCCCGAGGCCCAGCAGGGACAGAGGAGCCCGAGCCTCCCCAGCTCTGACCTGGAGCCTTTCCCTCCCAGACTCCGGCTGAGGACTCGGTGCTACACCGGCAGGATCGGGGCTGAAGGGTGGGCCCCACCCCGCAGGCTGGGGCTGACGGCCCGGCACAGGCTCGCGCTCACAGCGCCCCCACGGGACACCCGAGCTTGCCCGTGCAGGTGGGGTGTGAGGTTAGAGGTGCCCCGTCCACCAGGCTGCAGCCCCAGAGCCACGTGTTGTCACCACCGGGCCCGGAGGAGGCGCCAACAGGGAAGGAGCCTCTTACCACCCGGGCCGGGCTCGGGGCGTGGAGGGGGCGCAGCCACTGCAGGGCGGCAGGACTGGTGGGTGACACTGAAGACAGCGCACCTGGCAGTGGAGGCACCGAACAGAAAATGCTTTTTTTTCAACCCTCACCCGAGGATGTTTTCCCATTGACGTTTAGAGAAAGTGGGAGAGAGAGGGAGAGACAGAGAGAAACATCGATGTGAGAGAGAGACCTCGATGGGTTGCCTCCTGCACGCACCCGACCAGGGTCCAGGCCCGGGAGGAGCCCGCAACCAAGGTACGCGCCCTGGACCGAAATCGAACCCGGAGCCCTCCAGTCCGCAGGCTGACGCTCTATCCACTGAGCCAAACCGGCTAGGGCCCGAAGGGTGCTTTTGTGGGGGCCAGGCCCAGGCTGGGAGGCTCGGCCGGGGGGGGGGGGCCTGGGGTCCTCCCTCGCAGCCCCCCAGATTAACGCCGCGTGTCCCACCCCGCAGAGCCGGATGGCGGAGAGCCTGCGCCTCTTCGACTCCATCTGCAACAACAACTGGTTCGTCAACACGTCGCTCATCCTCTTCCTGAACAAGAAGGACCTGCTGGCCGACAAGATCCGGCGCATCCCGCTCTCCGTCTGCTTCCCCGAGTACAAGGGCCAGAACACCTACGAGGAGGCGGCCGTCTACATCCAGCGGCAGTTCGAGGACCTGAACCGCAACAAGGAGACCAAGGAGATCTACTCCCACTTCACCTGCGCCACCGACACCAGTAACATCCAGTTCGTCTTCGACGCCGTGACCGACGTCATCATTCAGAACAACCTCAAGTACATCGGCCTTTGCTGAGGGGCCGGGCCAGCCCGTCTGCCTGTGACGGAACACCCCGGGGGGCCCGCCCCAGCCCCACTCGTGCTGGGGAGACCCAGCCCAGGGCCAGAAAACGGGGCCTGGAGTACGTCCCCCCCCCCCCGCCCCGCCCCGCCCCGCCCCTCCGCCTCCTTGGCCCCCACATTTCCACAAACATAACCTTATACGGATAGGTTGCTAGGTAGGTAGACACACGCACGCGCGCGCACACACACAGTCTGGAGACAGCGACACGCCCCAAAGCGTCGGGGTCTCTTGGAGATTTGAGGCGCTGTCACCACGTTCCCCAAGGCCCTTCCCCCTCCCCGAGTTGGCCCCACTCTGCATGGGGTATCTCTCCCCCCCCCTCCCCCCATGGGACTGCAGGGGGAGGCTCTGAGGCCACCTGGAGGCCAGCTGTACCCTAGAACAGGGAGGGACCTTGTCGCTGGCCAGGAGCGGGTCCGAGCTCCTGTCACTGGACAAGCCCACCCCGGCCCCTGGGGACCACGCTCTGCGCCTGGAGCCCGGGTGCGAGGCCAGACGCAGCGCTGACCAGGCCTCCCGCCACTGGCAGCTCTTCCCACACGGCTTCGACGGCGACGCCACCACACGAGTGGCGCCACCTGCTTCCGGCGGGCCAGCTGGGTTCCACCTTCCTGCTCCTCGTCCCGTGTCTTCTAGGCCTGGGATCTCTTCTCTGACGCCTTCTCTCTCTCTTTTTTTTTGGCCAAACCTCGTGGTGTTTCGCAGGAAAAACAGACCTTTTCAAATGCAGTCGAGTATTCTTTTTTTAAAATGCGGATTTCCGGAACCTATTTTTTTCAGGTGGTCCTTCTCGTGTCTGGCTTGCTGAGTGTCACCGTTGTTCCCCGGACTGTCCCCTGCCCCTGTTCCTGGTGCGGTTTCTGCTTCGTTTTTCCCGAAAATTCAATGTGATGTATTTCAAGAAGGTTCTTCGCCTCGGGGCGCGTGAACAGAGCTGACTGTCCAGGGGGTTAAGGAGTGAGTTCCCTGGCCTTGCGAGGAGAGGAAGGGGAGGCGGGGGCGGGAGGGGGGGGCCTGGCCACCATGCGCCCGAGGCTGAGAGCCACTCTGCCTCCTGTGAAGGCTCAGCCAGCCTGGGAGCCTGAGGGAGGCCCCGCTGGCACCCCCGCCCCGCGCCCTCCAGCCCAGGGCCCGTGGCACCTGCCGCCATGGAAGGACCTTGGCCGAGGATCGCGTGTGAATACGAACCCCCCGCCCCCGAGAGGGAAGGCGCCCCGAGAGCTTGCCAGAGTTCCTCTCTCCGCCTCTGTTCGGTACCGGGTGCCCGAGGTCGGCGCCGAAGCACAGCCAAGGACTCGGAGAGACATGCAGAGGGACGCGGGGCCGGTGTGGTGTGGACGTCCAAGATTGTCTACTTTCAGCAAATAAAGTGTCCCGAACCAGCCAGCCGAGCGGGTGCTGCGTGGCAGGGCTGAGGGCGGGGCGCGTCCACCCTGCGGTTCCTCTCTCTCGCCCCCCAAACACACACACGCACGCACACACACACACACGCACACACGCACACACACACACACACGCGCGCGCGCGCGCACACACGTAGGTGACTCATCTCGAAATGCACATCAAGAACAAACAGCCTCAAGAGAGGAAAGAGCCTGCAGGCGTGGGGAGCCTGCCCGGCTGGTGTGGCTCAGTGGTTGGGCATTACCAGGAACCAGGAGGTCACGGTTTGATCCCAGTCAGGGCACCTGCCGGGCTGCGGGCTGCCGGCTCGATCCCCAGTAGGGGGCGTGCAGGAGACAGCCGATCCGTGATTTTCATCATTAATGTTTCCCTCCCTCCCTCTCCCTGAAATTACGGAAAAACTTACCTTGGGAAAATGAGGAACCCTGCCAGGCCCACGTGTCCCGAGGCGCTGAGGTTTGGGGGTGAGGATGGCTCCCGCCCTCCCACTGCCCCCAAGACGCCCCAAGGCTTCACTGTCACCCAGACCCCTCCCACCCTAAAGACACCTCCGCCAGGGTCAGAGTTGTCCCCGCAGAGCAGAAGAGGTGCCTGGAGGGCGCTGACCACCCCATCAGGGCAGGGCGGTGCTGCGGGGCGCAGCACCTGCTGGAGGCGCCCCGAGGCCCCCACCATCGCGCTCTCCGGTTAGAGCATCCCCGTGGGGGGGAAGCACCGATCAGAAGTCACGGGCGTTTGTCCACCCGGCACCGGGCTCCTCACAGATTCCGTTAACACTCATGACGAAGCTCGTCTGCAGTGGCCCGTTTTCTAGGTGAAAGGACCGAGGTCAAGGTCAGGGAGTGGCGCTGACACCTTTCCCGGGCGGAGCAGAGGGGGCGTGCCTTCCAAGGCCTGCGTCCTCACCCGCCTCTGTCCCTGGTCACTGCCTGGACGGAAGGATCAGGAGCCCACGGGGAGCACAGAGCCACCCTTGCCGCCTCCTTGAATCCAGCACCCACACTCACACCCACACCGAGCCCTGGGTGAGGGGCCGCAGACAGATGTGCGCACAGGTGCACACGCAGACACTCAGCACCCAGTCACCCAGGAACCTGGCTCTCTCCCCACCCAGCCCCGCCCCTGCGCCCACACGGGGATCCCCTTCATGCCTGCCCACATCACCGAACAGCAAAAGCCCAAGGGGGCTCTTGCAGAGGAAGTGACGTGTGGTTTAAATCGCTGAGACTCGGGCTGTGAAAGGACCAGTGAGCATCGCTAGCCTAAAAGTGCACGGCTCGAGGGGACTGGGAGGGTCCACTGCCCATCAAGACCGTCAGGCTGACAGGCCCCGGTGCCCCCACCCCTGCCCCACGGCTTCAGCTCCCCCTGGACACAGCCCCTCACCCCCACCCCAATGTCTCTCTCTAGTCCTGAAGGTATATGACTCCAGGGATGCTCCCCAGCACTTCAAAACCACCAGGATCAAACCTGGGTCCAGAATCTCCCACTGTGTCCTGTCCCTCCCGGGCCTGGCCCTGGGGGAGGCCCCAGCACATCCCCACAGCCTCTCCCCCGAGGGAGGCGCGTCTGCCTCCACCCCCACAGCACCCCCAAGCCCAGGCTGCACACGGGGTCAGGTCCTTACAACACTGCGGGGAAAGCTGGGCCAGCAGCTCCAAGCCCGGCACAGGAGCGAGTGATGATGGGGGTGGCCGGTGGGGGGGGGGTGGGTGGTGGAAGGACAGGCCGGACTCCCAGGCATGCCAGTCAGGGCCCAAGGCCACCATCAGAGAGAGGGCCCAAGGGGGCCTGGGCATGGCCAGTGGGTCTGGTAGGGAGACACTTCCAGGGACACCCTGGCTGTTCAGCTGCACCCCAAAATCCAGTTACCCAGGAGCCCCCAGGAGCTGAACACCGGGCCAAGAAAGAAGACACGTATCCTCCAGGTTCTCAGGCAGGCGCTCGGGAGCCTGGGCTGGCGGCCTCCGGGAGGTCCTGGCCTCTGCCCGCCGGGCCCCTCGTCTCCTAAAGGGCACCACCGCAGACCCAGATCACAGCAGGGCCACAGTCCTGGGGCGCCCCCTGCTGGTTCCTTTGGGAAAACAGCCAGTAAACCAGACTCCACCCAGCGCAAGGGCTCACAGGAAGGACCTCCAGGCCCCCCACATACCCCAACGCATTCGTCAAACAAACGAAGGGGTGAGTGCGTGACCTGCAGCAAGAAAACAACTAACAACTGACCTTTAACAATGTGGCCGCGGATGGGGCTTGTCAGAACCAGAGCCCCGACGCTTGGGTCCCCCCCAGAGCGTGTGATTCCAGAAAAGTTTGCAGGGAGGAGACGCGGGGGGCGGGGCGGCGATGCCGGGGGGCGGGGACCATTGAGACAGCGTTGGCCAAGGAGACCTCAGCGCGGAAGTAAAATCCCATCCCAGGGACCCTCACAAGAGCAATGTGAAAAACAAAGCTCTTGACACTTTAGAAAGGAACTATGGCCGACAATCTTCATGAGCTCCTAAAAGGCACCACAATGTCTTAAACAGCGCCCCAAAAAGCGCGCGCACGCGCACACACACGCACACACAGTGTATGAGACGGACGACAGCTGCTGGACCCGGGAGCAAACACGTCAACAGTGAAAAGCCACGCGGCCAGAATAAATGCAACATGCCCTCCGATCGGTAAGAAGTGGGGTCGGGGGAGAAACAGTTCAACACGCGGGCTCAGGCCCCCAGGAGGCGCCGGACAGAGGGGCCATGCCGCTGCCCGCGGCCACGGACACAGCGGAGCCGCCCAGCCCCCGGCTCCGCGCGCCATCGCGGCGCTGAGTAGGAGGCAGCACATGCCATTTCAGGCCAAGCTGAAGGCCTGCACTCCCCGCCCCCCCCTTCTCTCTCTCTTAGGGTGAAAACAGACCTTTAACGCGGCCTTGCAAGACAGGGTGTCTGGCTGAGCAGGCACCCCCGCGGGCTTGAGCTCTCCAGGCCCCGCACGCTCTCCTCCGCCCGCCCGAGCGCCTCCGGGCTCAGGAGCAGAAGCGGCCGCCCGGCCGGGCGGGGTGACATGTTGCATGTGAGACGGCACCCGCGCTCCAGACGGTGCGCCCCGGTTCTCCTAACGAAATAGAGCCCATGACGCGACATGGGTCCATCTCAGCATGCCAGCATCGCCTTGTTTCACTAGCGAAGAGAGATGGGCAGCAAGACCCGTTTCCACAGCGTTGGGAGACACGCGAGGAAAGATCTGTGTCTGTTCACATCGGTGGTGAAGTACAGACACGCCGTGGCGATACAGTCCCCAAAGGATGGAAGGAGAACGGGACGGGGCGGGGTGAGGGGCGTGAGCGGAGGAGGTTACGGGGGACTTGGGTGGTGCGGGGCCTTTAAGCACCACCTCCAGCGCCTGTGAAACGTGGTGGAATGGTAAGATTCAGCAAAGCTGAGTGATGGCACCTCACCTCCATGATCACTGTCTCGCTACTTCTCTGAATGCTTTAAAAACTCCCACATGGCGAGCCCGGGGCTCAGCCCCAAGCACTGGCCTGCCATGGAGACACCCCAATATCTCGGTGCCTCTCAACCACCGTTCCTTTAAGAGAGGCGTGTGCGAGTCCCCATCCCCAGAGCCCAGGGATGATTCTGCCAGCAACGGAGGGTGGTCGTCTTATTTTCCTGGGGGGAGCCTGCCACCCAGGGATGTGCCCTTGACCAGAATCGAACCCGGGGCCCTTCAGTCCGCAGGCAGATGTAAAGCATAACTTTTAAACTTGTGATCTAGACTGACGGGAAGCCAGGCACGCGCCTGGCCTGGCCAGGCGGCTGAGGAGCGGTGGAGCGGCCGAGCGCCCACGGGGAGCCTACCTGCGGGCACCTGGGCCAGGTGCTTGAAGGCCAGGTGCAGGTTCTCCCGGCAGGTCGGCTGGGGGTCGTTCAGCAGGTAGGACAGGACGGCGATGATGCCATGCTCCAGAAAGCCATCTCTGGAGAGGGGAAGCTGGGGTTAGTCACGGCCAAGACCGATCCCGGAGAGGCCCCGGGGAGCATCAGGCGTCGGCCGCCCACCCCTCTGGCCCCCCTGGATTCTGAACCCGGGCGGGCAGCTGCAGGCCACACCCTCTGGCTTCTTGAGAGAAGATCAAGGCCAGCCCAGGCCAGTATGGTGCAGGGGATAGAGCATCGGCCCGTGGACTGAAGTGTCCCAAGTTCGAGTCCGGCCAAGGGTATGTACCTCGGTTGCAGGCTTGATCGCCCGCCCCCCCTCTCCCCCAGCCCCAGTCCGGGTGCATGCAGAAGGCAACCAATCAATGTGCCTCTCTCACCTTGATGTCTCTCTCTTTCTCCCTCTCCCTTCCACTCTCTCTAAAAATCGATGGAAAAAATATCTTTGGGTGAGGATTAGTCACAGACACACACACACACACACACAAAAGGTAAATAAATAAAGATTCCTTGTTTAAAAAAAAAGACCACACCAGAAGGGACCCTCCAGGCCTGAGAGCAGCGTGGCTTGTGGGGTGGAGGAAAGAGCTAGAACTTGGACTCGGCTCGTTGTGGCCTGGAGGGTTCCCTTTGCTCCTCTGAGCCTCGGTCCCATCTGCAAATGGGGACAAGGCAGCAGAGCCCATCACTGGCCTCCCCTGACCTGCCGGCTGCGTGGCCCTCTCGCCACCCACCCAGCCCTGAGGCTCCAGCGCGGTGAGCCGGCCTCCAGCCTACGTACGCCTGCCCTCCTCATTGTGACGATTCTGCACGTTCAGTAAATATGAGCTCAGCCCCATCGGATGAGAGACGAGGGTTTGTTTGTTTGTTTGTTTTTAATTTCCTCATGGAAACCAAGTGGAATGCTTTGAGGAGACTCAAAAGGGAGTCTCTAAAGAAAGGTGAGATGATTAGAAAAAGCCCCGAGAAGGTGTTTGCATACAGGTGACCTCATTCATGTCTGAGTTCTTGCTCTTCTCCAAAGAAAGCACGGCTGCGTTACAGGTGTGGCGTACGTCCCAAAGCGGAGGGCAAACAGCGATCCGTGGACGCATCCCACCTCCAGGGAAAGGCCTGGGGGCACCGGGGCTGGGTGGATGCCTCACCCTTTGTATTTGGGGTTAAAATGAACTGTTCAAAGGGAATGTCCCGGTTCTCTGGCTCCTGGCTTTTTGTTTTTCCTTTGAAAAAGCAAGCAAACAAAAAAAGCCATAAACCGTGGCCCACCTGCCCACGTTGTGGGTCGCCATGATGGACAGCACCTCGGTGGTCTTGATCCGCACCATGTGGTTGGTATCCCTCAGCAGAACGCTCAGGCTCTCCAGGCAGCCTGCGGGGCAGAAACCCCTTTGAACATGGATCAGTCTCCGCGTTCAACCAACCCAGGAGCCCACAGGGGAGCCCCCCTCAGCCACAGCGACCGGCAGAGGAATCATGGCACTTAGGAAGGCTGTCAGAGTCCCCGCAGGGAGCTCTGTGTGCTCCCGCCCAGGGACCACGTCATCTAGCCCCTCAGGAGTCTCCCTGCACACTTCTCACCAGCACCCTCTTCTCTCGAAGTCGCACCATGGGAGTAAGAAAATGCATTTGGAGCCTGGGTGACATGGCTCAGTGGTCGAGCATCAACCCAGCAACCAGGAGGTCACTGGTTGGATTCCGAGTCAGGGCACATGCCCGGGTTGCAGGCTCAATCCCTCGTCACTGATGTTTCTATCTCTCTCACCCTCTCCCTTCCTCTCTGAAATCAACAAATATATATATATATATATATATACACTATATAAGATTCATGCAAGAATGGGCCTTCCTTCCCCTGGCTGCCGGCAGCGCCTTCACTCCGGCCCGGAGCCACCTTTTCACCTTCCCACGCTGCCCAGAGGACCAGAGCAGCTGGGGTGGTGCAGAACACCCCCAGCTGCTCAGCACCTGTGTATGCAAATTAACCCACCATCTTTGTTGGTTTAATTTGCATATTTACTCCTGATTGGCTGGTGGGCATTGTGGAGGTATGGTCAATTAGCATGTTACTCTTTTATTAGGTAGATTTTTTTTTTTTAATCAGCCCTTCAGCTAAGGCGGGGACGGGGGGGGGGGGGGTGTGAGAAGTGGCAGTTCACTCATCATGTGCTGATCTGGGAAAGGTGTTGCAGGCCACTAAGATCACCTCAGCATTCCTTTTGGTCGTTAGGAGAGCGAGAAACAAGGGACAGGGGTCCCAGATACCAAGTGGTTCCAATAGGGTGCGTGCCTATCTTTTGTGGATGAGACAGAGACACGGGGCTATTTGGTGGATTTGTGGCCACCTGTTCGGTCAAGCTATAGCAGAGAGGGCTGCTTTGTGGCTCTGGGTCGGCTGCTGGGGGTGTCCTCCAAGGACGGACTGACCAGCTGGGCGGGACACCTCAACTGCTCCCACCTCCGCGACTCTGTGTCTGTCCCTGCAGACCCCAGCCCTGGTCACCTGGGCTCCGGACACGCTCACCTATGTCGATGGCCACATAGACATGCTCAGGGTCATGCATGAGGTCACACAGGGCCATGAGGGCTTTCTGCCTGGTGCGAAGGTCCACAGACTGCAGTTCCTCGTTCAGCTTGGGCAGGGCCCGGCAGCCATATGCGATGGAAGCCTGGGCAGGGTTGATGTCGGGGGGCAGGTACATCGAGATCCAGGTATGGGCCATCTTTCCACACCTGCAGGAGGCGACTCTCGCACTTTCAAAACAGAGCTCTGCGGAAACCACGGATGAAAAGAACCCCGAACGTTGTCACTGTTACTACCGAGATTTAGAAGTATTTCTCGTTTGCTCCTCAAAACGGTAAGCACAGCTGAGCGGATATCTTTTTAACGTTTTTATTGAATTTCAGAGAGAGGAAAGGAGAGAGAGAAACACTGATGATGGAGAAACATCACCATTCAACCGCCTTCTGCACGCTCCCTGACTTGGGACGGAGCCCACACCCTGTGCATGTGCCCTGGCCGGGAACCGAATCAGGGATCTCTGGACTCCTGGGTCAAAACTCAACCACTGAGCCACGCCAGTGAGCTGGGCTGGGTGGATATTTTGACAACCGTTTTACAGATGAGCAAGCTGAGACCACGAAGGGATCTGCTCAAGGGCACCGTGGAAGTACTAGCAGCCTAAACAGCAGCGTTCTCCCGTGCTTACCGACGGAAGAAACCGCCCACACTTGACTAATACGATCACTCACATAACACGTATCTGGTGCCAGCACGAGCTAGCGTCTGCGTGAGCTACCCCCAAGAAGGGGACTTGCGTCACCCTCGGTTCACAAAGGAGGGAGGTGAGGTTCCGGGAGAAGGCACTTGTGGAGGGAACAGAGCTGCTCAGACAGGGAGCCAGTGTTCAAATCAGGGCCAGCTCTTCAGCCCATGAGGGGCCCCCGTTCAGATGCTCCTGACGCGCCCACAGAAGAGGAATTCAGGACTTGGGTTTAAAAATTTAAAGGTGAAGTGTTGTTGTATTTTTTAATCCTCACCCGAGGGTATTTTTCCATTGATTTTTAGAGAGAGTGGAAAAGAGAGGGAGAGACAGAGAGAAACATCGATGTGAGAGAGACACATGGATGGGTGGCCTCCTGCACATGCCTGACCAGGGCCCCGGGCCGGGGAGGAGCCTGCAACCGAGGTACGTGCCCTTGACCGGAATGGAACCCGGGATCCTTCGGTTTGCAGGCCAACGCACTATCCACTGAGCCACACCGGCCAGGGCCTGAGTTGTTTTTATCTCACACACACACACACAGACACACACACAGACACGCTTTGAGCATCTATAGGCAGTGTGGCTTGGTACTCAGAACCGGCTCCAGACCCAGGCCCTGGCGGCCCTCGACAATTTCTTCCTCTTTGTGAGTCTCCGCAGCTGCAAAAGGGACTTGATCATAGCACCTGCTTCCCTTACTCCCCGAGCTGGCATGTGCACCGTCCCCTGAGCCGGGCACCCCTGGCTCCAGAGGCCTTGGCTGTGGTCCTTATGGTGGGGGTGGCTGCTTCTACCCCAGTGAGAGAAGTCCGCCCCACTCTGATCCTAGGCACCAGGTGACAAGGAGAGACGGATGGCCGGGCTGGGCGGGAGGCGGCCATTTCCGATTGGGGCTCCCCCTGCAGGGAATGCTGGGCTCCGGGGACAAGGGGCCTGCCCTCCTGCATGTGGCATGGGCTGCGGGAGTCCCGCCGCGGATGAGAGAGGACGCGGGACCCGTGTGAGCCAGACTGGATGGGTCTGGGGGGGTCCCCTGTCCCCCTGTCTTGGGCCCCCGTCTGGTGCCACCGGCTCACCTGCTTCAGCGTGCGCGGTCGCCCGTTGCCAGGCGACCCGGTTGCCAGGCGACCGCAGCGGCGTCCTCAGCGCTGCGCTCTGCACCTTTGGCTCCCACCACGCAGGCGCGAGCAGCCTAGCTCTGGGGCCGGCTGTAAAGAGGGGAAAGTGATACTTTACCGTGGGGTTACCGTGGGGGACAAAGGCGGCTCTGCTTTGCTCATAGCACCGGAGGGAAGGAAAATGAGCGTGCACGCCTTTCTCTGTGCGGAACACGTCGCATGCCTTTAGTCCTCAGAGTAACCCGTGAGCTGCTAACATGATCCAGGATACAGGAAGGACGCTCAGAGGTTTTCTTGGTAGCTTGCCAAAACCGCGCAGGCGGGAGCCCAGGACTGCCTCGCCCTGGCCCATGCTCCTTGCTCTGCAGGCTGACGCCCGGTAATGACACACACCGGCCCCCGCAGTGGACCCAATGCCCTGCTGACTGGAGCAATTGTGCTCCAAAGCAAGCCAGTCCCAGCCGCCACCTGCATACAACCCTCCGTGGCTCCCCAGTGGCCTCAGGACAGAGTCCAAACGTCCGGCCTGCCGCTCAAGACCCTGGGTGCCAGGCCGGATATGAGTCCTCCAAACGGCCCCCTCTTCCATGCAACCTGGGCTGCCAGTTACATGGACCAACCCTTTGTCCTTCGGGACACGGCTTGGTGGACAGACACCACCTCCATGAAGTCTGTCATCTCCCCAACTCCATGTTAGTACCAGGCGCACCGGTTAATAATGCGGATTTTTTCCAATAGATGGAGTGACACACATGCTGATACAGATGCGATGTAATATGTGTGCTATTTTGTTGTATTGACAGCAAGCTTCAAAACTTCATATGTCACATTTTCTGAAGGTGTTAACATCATATTTTTACACTTAAAAAGGTCGAATTTCATGCCCCCAAATAAAGCATTTGTGGGAAGTTATAATTCATTTTGAAGAGAAGTGCTGCTGAAAGTGATCATATACTTCGGGAAGCTTATGGTGAACATGCTCCATCTCAGGACCCTTAAACGCTTTAAAAGGGATGATTTCTACGTGAAAGACAAAGAACGTCCAGGTCAGCGGAAAAAGTTGGGAGACCAACAGTGACAAGCGTTATTGGATGAAGACGCGTGTCAAACCCAAAAACAACTCCCAGAAAGATGGCACGCTGCTCAGCAGACCGTTTCCGGCCGTTCACAAGCCATGGGAAAGGTTTTAAAGGAAGGAAATGGTGCCACGTCAACTGAACGAGAGACAAATGGGAAACCGAAGAGTCATCAGGAAAATGCTGCTTCCACGACACGAAAGCAAGTCTTTTTGGCATCGAATTGTGACTGGCGATGAAAAGTGGATTTATTCTGAGAATCCCAAACGCACAAAATCACGGGTTGATCCAGGTCAACCAGCAACATCGACTGCAAGGCCACATCGCTTTGGAAAGAAGACACTGCTCTGCGTTTGGTGGGATCGGGAAGGTGTGGTGTATTCTGAGCTTCTAAAACCAGGTGAAACCGTTAATACTGATCACTACCGACAACAAATAACCAATTTGAACCACGCTTTGATCGTAAAACGACCAGGATGGGCCAGAAGACACGGCAAAGTAATTCTGCTTCATGATGACGCACCATCACACACTTCAAAACCAGGTAAAGGCCCGTGAAAAGGTCTTGCCTGGGAAGTATGAACCCACCCGCCGTGTTCACCAGCCCTTGCTCCTTCAGATGACCGCTTGCTCCGATCGATGGCACACGCCCTGTCTGAGCGGCACTTCAACACGGACGCAGAAGTGGGAAATGGGGTCTCTGAACGGTCGGCCTCAAAACAAGACAAGTTCTATCGGGACGGTACCCACCAATGACCTGACAGATGGGGGAATGTGTGGCTAGTGATGGACATTACTTTGAAGAAAGCACTTTTGGTGTTTCTCTTGAAGTTATCATGTTTTCTTTGATTACAAAACCCACATTTTTAACCGGTTAATAGCTAATCCACATTTTTAACTCTATCCACACTTTTTACTGATATCCGCATTTTTAGAAATCTGGGTTCTGATTCTAGTTCTAACTCACTTGGCAAACCTTTTATTTTTTATATTTGGCAAATCTTTTAAATTGTGTGAGCCTTAGTTTCCTTGTCTGTGAAATGGGAAGCTGAATAAAATAGATTCTCAAAGCTGGGAACCTTGGGCCTCTCAGAATCTGGGAATGTAGTCTTTTTTTAAAAAAGTGCCCTTCAGCTCATCAGGCATGGCTCAGTGGTTGAGCGTCGACCTATGAACCAGGAGGTCACAGTTCGATTCCTGGTCAGGGCACATGCCTGGGTTTCGGGCTCGATCCCCAGTGTGAGGTGTGCAGGAGGCAGCCCATTCATGATTCTCTCTCATCATTGATGTTTCTCTCTCTCTCTCTCTCTCTCTCTCTCCCCCTTCCTCTCTGAAATCAATAAAAAATATATATTTTAAAGTGCCCTTCAATTTTGTCATTTTTAATCTCCTTTTCATCTCTTTAAACATACACATAGCGTTCTAGGCGGCATATGTGTAAATTTGTTAAACATAAAGGTGTAATAACCACCTGGTGTTTCGCCACCGGAACATTATCAATGCCTGTGTGCTCTTCCCTGTTCCCACATCCCATCCTCCTCTCCACAGCTCACTCCGGTCTCCTTTTGGTGAGCATACAATCTTTTTTAAAAAAATATATTTTATTGATTTTTTTACACAGAGAAAGGGAAAGGGATATAGAGTTAGAAACATCGATGAGAGAGAAACATCCATCAGCTGCCTCCTGCACACCCCCTACTGGGGATGTGCCCGCAACCCAGGTACGTGCCCTTGACCGGAATCGAACCTGGGACCCTTGAGTCCGCAGGCCGACGCTCTATCCACGGAGCCACACCGGTGAGGGCGAGCACACAGTCTTTACAAGCGCCTCCGGAGGCCATGTAGCTCCACATGTCTCACTCTGCAAACAAACTAGCTTCCAGGAGCTGCGTGGCGTGGGTCAGCTTTAACAGCCGTTAATTACAGGAATCAGTCCTGTGGCCTGAGCCCTAGTAGCCAGGCCTGTGGTGTGCAGGCCCCACTGGATTCGGAACAACGCAGAGGAAGGTCCCCAAGTGGGTGGCACGTCCGCCACTTGCCGCTGCAGGGCGCTAGCCTCCAATCCAGCGCCAATACTGCAGCCGGCGCTCGCGTGCCAGGATTACAAAGAGGAGGCGGTGTCTGCAGGAAAGAGCCGGAGAGGGCAGCCCTCCAAAGTACCTGAGAGCTGACGCGGAAGGGCCAGAGATGTGGGGCGTTATTGTGTTCTGGGCTTCAAAGCATTTCTTTCCATCTGAGGTGCTTCTTGAATAATAGGCCACACATACACGTAGAGGAAAAGCCAAAAAGTATGAAAGGAAAATCTCCCCCTTGGTCCCAGGCAACAGGTGTCCACACCCGTGGTAACCACGGGTATCTTTCCAGATGTAAGCTAAACCTATACAAGCAAACATGATTTATTTACTTTTTAATGTTGTGGCAGCATACTTCACACACTGTTAGCCACCTTCTCCTTCCCCTCCTCCTTCTTCTTCCTCCTCCTCCTCCTCCTCTTCTTCTTCTTCTTCCTCCTCCTCCTCCTCCTCTCTTCCTCCTCCTCCTCCTCCTCCTTCCTCCTCCTCCTCCTCCTCCTCCTCCTCCTCCTCCTCCTTCTTCTTCTTCCTCCTCCTCCTCCTCCCCTCCTCCTCCTCCTCCTCCTCCTTCTTCCTCCTCCTCCTCCTCTCCTCCCCCTCCTCCTCCTCCTCCTCCTCCTCCTCCTCCTCCCCTCCTCCTCCTCCTCCTCCTCCTCCTCCTCCTCCTCCTCCTCCTCCTCCTCCTTCTTCTTCTTCCATCCTCACCTGAGGACATGCTTATTGATGTCAGAGAGAGGGGGGTTAGGAGAGAAAGACAGAGAGAGAGAAAAAAAAACATTGATAGTTGCTTTTCCATATGCTCCCTCACCGGGGAGCGAACCTGTAACCTAGGTATGCGCCCTTTATCAGGGACGGAACCCGAAACCTTTCAGTGCACAGGACAAAGGTCCAACCAACTGAGCCACCCTGGCCAGGGCTCCACCTTCTTTTTTTTAAATTTGATATTTGTTCACGCACTGAACGTTCCCTAAGTGTCTGCCGTGCGCCGGCACTGCGCAGCCAGCGTGAGACATCCGTGAGCTAAACACAGGCCCCCTGTTGTCGCTGCTGTCAGGGGAGGGAGATACCCGACCGACACAAGCAGTGAGTTCCATAATAGTTAGGAACTGGTGAGCGCCTGGAGAAGCAGCGCAGCTTCCGGGCTTGGGAGCACCCTGCCATTGAAGCAGGGTGCTCAGGGGAGGCCTCGTGTAGAGGTGACATCTGAGCAAACGTGAGGGCGGGGAGGAAAGAGCACTGTGAACCCTAGTAGCTGGGGAGAGAGCAGCCCAGGCCCGGGCACAGCCGTGACACACCTGTGTGCCTGGCCTGGTAGAGAACCAGCAGCAAGGAGGCCCCTGGGGCAAGTGGGGCATGGGATGGAGGAAGGCGGTAAGAGCATCAGGAGATGAAGGAAGAGAGGCAACAGGGCCAGGACAAATCACGTAGGGCCCCCTGGGCCATTGTAAAGACCTCATTAATCTGAGAGCCATGAGGCCACACTAAAGGGTTTGCAGCCAAGGATGGACACGATCCGGTCTTTGTTTTAACAGGATATCCAGCTGACCGGGAATAGAATAAAGGCGAGGATGGAAGCGGAGAGACCATTTAAGAAGCGAGAAGATGAGGGCTTGGACCAGGGTGATAGCAACGGACGTGGGAGGAAGAGAGAGAATGCTGGACTCATTGTCAGGGTAGAACCTGTAGAATTGACTGATAGATGAGATGGGATGTGGAAGGAGTCAGGGATCTGGCAGACCCCTCCATGCCAATAGATAACGAAAACTATGAAATAGTTACATAACCAGGACAAAATCACATTCAATATATTACAAAAATAAACGCTAAACACGTCACATCACAGCCCCTCCCAGTTTCAGCTCCCACCCCTCCCGGCTACATAGGGGCTTAAGCACAAGGAACAACAGCCTGGAATTACTGGAAGCCAGCGTCAGATTGTCCGAGAGGCCTCTCCACCATCAGCCCCGCCCAGCCCCCCATCTTTGGATCCAGGCTCAACCCAGACCGCTATGACCCCGCCCACAGCCCATGTGCAGCCCCGCCCTCGTTTCCATGGTGATCGCAAGCTCTCGCTGGCGGGGGGGGGGGGGGGGCGCCAGGCAGCAGCCCAGTCAAGTGCCCACAACTCCCTCGAGGCTCTGGTTGCTATGGTGACGGCTCCGGCACGCCTCAGTGGGATTGCTTCCGCTCCGAGCCCCGCCCAGCCCCAGCTCCCGACGTCCAGGATTGGTCAGATGCTTCCCGGTCGCGCGTGGCCGTCGTTGCCATGGTGACTGCCGCGGCGAAACCAGCCGGACCAGGCTGTGCTGAACCCGAATCCTCCGCTGCCGCCGTGGTGAGTCCGCCGCCCTCTGTGCTCCCCTTGGCCCACCTCCCACCCCCGGGAGGACGCCGCGTCCCCCGCCCACCTCCCACCCCCAGATCTGAACGCGGCCTGAGGCCCTGAGGCCTCAGCATTTCCTGAACCCCAACCCTGGGCCAGGCCCGTGCTGGGCCGGGAGGGGAGCTGGGTCAGAGCGAGGACGACAGGCCGGGGTCAAGGCCACCCTCGCGGGGAAGGGGGCAGAGGAATGCGCGGTCGGGCTGTTGACTAGGCGTCAGGGCCCCGGTCCTGGGTGGGTGACAGGCCTGTGGGCTGAACCCCAAGGCCCTTGAACCAGCCAAAACCTTCCTCCCTTAGAGACTAGGAGCAGGGCACCCCCCCTTCCCCCATCCCACTTCCTACACCCAGCCTGCCTGCGAGGCCTGCCTCACTCACAACCAGGCATACCATCAGAGGGGGCGGCTCCTGGTTGGACACCCCGCAGCGGGAGGGAGGCCCAGGCCTTCCGGACTCCCCCACCCCCACCTCCTGCCTGCAGATGGGAAGAGGTGACCTCTGGGGTCCCGGGTTCGATTCCAGTCAAGGGCATGGCATGTACCTTGGTTGGGGGCACATCCCCAGTAGGGGGTGTGCAGGAGGCAGCTGATCGATGTTTCTCTCTCATCCACAGTTCTAACTCTCTATCCCTCTCCCTTCCTCTCTGTAAAAAATCAATAAAATATATTTTAAAAAAGAAAGAAAGAGGTGACCTCTGGGCCAGACGCCTGACAAGGGGGAGGAGGAGGGGGCTTGGCCCTGCTTTTAAAGCCGCTGGAAAGTCCGGCGTAGACTTGCGGGTGAGTCCACAGGCCTGGGCACAGCTCCCTAACTCTTTCCCTTGGTTGGGTCTCCAGAACTCTCCACCAGGATGAGGGCCTCCCTGCCGCCTCTGGGGGCCCCTGTGAGCCGGGACCGCATCATCGCCAGCTTCCCGAAGGTAGGGAGTCCTGAGGCCAGACCTTGACCTGAACACTGCGCTCCCATACCCTGTCCACAAATACTATTTTTAACCCGTAGCCGCACTTTTAAGCGGTTAACAGTTAATCTGCATACTGGTTAAAAAATGCAGGTACCGGTTAAAAGTGCGGATACTGGTTACAAGTGCGGATTTTGTAATCACAGAAAACACGATAATTTCCAGAGAAACACCAAAAGAGCTTTATTCAAAGTGATGTCCATCGCTAGCTACACATTTCCCCCATCTGTCAGGTCATTGGTGGAGACCGTCCCGATAGAACTTGTCTTGTTTTGAGGCAGACCGTTCAGAGACCCCATTTCCCACTTCTGCGTCCGTGTTGAAGGGCTGCTCAGACAGGGCATGTGCCATCGATCGGAGCAAGCGGTCACCTGAAGGAGCAAGGGCTGGTGAACACGGCGGGTGGGTTCATACTTCCCAGGCAAGACCTTTTCACGGGCCTTTACCTGGTTTTGAAGTGTGTGATGGTGCATCATCATGAAGCAAAATTACTTTGCCGTGTCTTCTGGCCCATGGTGGTTGTCTTACGATCAAAGCGTGGTTCAAATTGATTATTTGTTGTCGGTAGTGATCAGTATTAACGGTTTCACCTGGTGTGAGAAGCTCAGAATAACCACACCTTCCCGATCCCACCAAACGCAGAGCAGTGTCTTCTTTCCGAAGCGATGTGGCCTTGCAGTCGATGTTGATGGCTGACCTGGATCAACCCGTGATTCTGTGCATTTGGGATTCTCAGAATAAATCCACTTTTCATCGCCAGTCACAATTCGATGCCAAAAAGACTTTCTTTCGTGGAAGCAGCATTTTCCTGATGACTCTTCGGTTTCCCATTTGTCTCTCGTTCAGTTGACGTGGCACCATTTCCTTCCTTTAAAACCTTTCCCATGGCTTGTGAACGGCCGGAAATGGTCTGCTGAGCAGCGTGCCATCTTTCTGGGAGTTGTTTTTGAGTTTGACACGCGTCTTCGTCCAATAATGCTTGTCACTGTTGGTCTTCCAACTTTTTCGGTTGACCTGGAGGTTCTTTGTCTTTCACGTCGAAATCATCCCTTTTAAAGCATTTAAGGATCCTGAGATGGAGCATGTTCACCATAAGCCCCCGAAGTATACGATCACTTTCAGCAGCGCTTCTCTTCAAAAAGTAATCAATTAAAACTTGCCGGGAATGCTCTTTTTTTTGGCACGAAATTAGACATTTTTTAGCGTAAAAATATCTGTGATGTTAACACCTTCAGCAAATTTGACATATGAAGTTTTGAAGCTTGTTGTCACTACAACAAAATAACATACATATCAAATCGCATATATATCAACATATGTGTAACTCCATCGATTGGGAAAAATCCGCATTATTCACCGGTGCACCTAGTAGCTTTCCCCACCTGCACTCACCACCAAAAACAAAGCAGGTGAACCGGGGAGGTCAGCTCCTTGCTGACAGACCTCGTGAGAAGCTGGGAGGCATGGCGTTGGCTTGGCCAGGGTGGGCCAGGAGCCAGTGTGGCTGGAAGTTAAGGGCACGGTCTTGGCAATCAGACAGTCTTGGGTGTGAATCCTAAGTCTGTCGGTAAGCTGTGTGACTGGGGGCAAGTTTCTCCACCTCTCGGAGCCACTGTTACGCAGGATGGAAGTCCTCCCGTGTTGGGTGCCTGGCTCATAGCAAACGGGCGCTCCCCTGCCTGAGTGGCGGTCATTGTTCTCATAATTATTATTATGATTATCTTTCTTTTTTTTGGCTAATCCTCACCCGAGGATATTTTTCATTGATTTTTTAGGGAGAGTGGAAGAGAGAAACTTCGATGTGAGAGAAAACCATCGATTGGTTGCCTGCTGCACGTGCCCCGACCAGGGCCCGAGCCAGGGAGGAGCCTGCACCCAAGGTCCATGCCCTTGACTGGAATCGAACCCGGGACCCTTTGGTCCACAGGCCGATGCTCGATATCCACTGAGACACATCAGCTACGGCCGTGGTCGGCAAACTGCGGCTCGTGAGCCACATGCGGCTCTTCGGCCCCTGGGGTGTGGCTCTTCCACAAAATACCACGGCCTGGGCGAGTCTATTTTGAAGAAGTGGCGTTAGAAGAAGTTTAAGTTGAAAAAATTTGGCTCTCCAAAGACATTTCCATCGTTGTCCTGTGGATATTTGGCTCTGTTGACGAATGAGTTTGCCGACCACTGGGCTAGGGCATCATTATGATGATCAAAACAGCAGTCCAGTTTCCTGACACCAAATCCAGGGTTCTCCCCTCTTCCCATTCTGCCTTCAGTGGGTGCTGAAAACTAAGCTCTCTTCCATCTATAGTAAGACCTACCACTGATCTAGGCAGGAATGCAAATTAGCACGCCCCCCATAAGGGGACCCTCTCTCTGCCACCATTGCAACGCCCCCACCTCCCCATCCAGCCACGCGAGCCCAGGCATCACAACCGTTGGTAACACCGAAGGGCAGATGCAGGGTGGACGTCCTTGGAGAGGGGACTGCTTCACCATCGAAATGCTGCTTCCTGCCAGGAGGAATGAGGCGCCGCTCCAGGTGCCAACGTGAAAGATGCAAGGAATGGGGTCCCGTGTGTGACCCCAAAAAAGAAGGGAGGCCCGAGATGCATGTGCTTGTTGATGCACGCAGCAGGCGGCTCTGGAAGGACCCCCCGATCCAGCTCTCAGCGGTTCCCTCCCTGTGACTTGCGAGAAGTGGACCCCGTGGAAGTGGCCGTCTCATCCTGGGGATTCCGTGCCCGGGGTGGTAGGGAAGAGGAGGCGACCGCAGGCTCTGGGCATTCGTGGTCTGCAGGCATCCCCCCTCCCCCTTCTCTCCCTCCGGAGTTCTTTTATTTTTTCTTTAATATGTATTTTTACTGATTTCAGAGAGGAAGGGAGAGGGAGAGAGAAACATCAGTGATGAGCGAGGATCATGGATGCTGCCTCCTGACAGGGAATCGGATCGTGACCTGGTTCATAGGTTGACACTCAACCACCGAGCCACGCCGGCCAGGCCGCCCAGTTCTTTACCCGCACACCACAAGGGAAGCCTCGGGGTCTCAGAACCACGGGCAGTTCCCCCAGGACTTCTCCAGCTCCTCAGAGCCAGGCGATTGCTCCCCTACAGCGCCTGACGGCGGTACCCAGGGGTGGCGGAGACTGGCATTTCATGAGCCAAGAGGAAGGGACATGTGATGGGCACAAAGCAATGCGGGTCCCATGGGACAAAGGACTTGACCTACAGAGCAGCGCAGCGGGGCTCAGAGAGGGGGAGGGGGCTGCCTGAAGCCGCACAGCTGGGCGTGGTGGAGCCAGGCCTGGACCTGGCCGTGGCTGACGGCACAGCGACGGCACAGCGCCGACTTTCCCCGACCCTGGGGGGCATCTGTCCTGTTCCCACAGACGGTCGGGTCCTCTCCCCGGCTGTCTCTGGCAGCCGGGGGGCACAGGCCACCGCGGGCCGAGTCCGTCCTGCACCCCAGCAGCACACCATGTCAGACCGGACTGCTCTGTGGTCAGGTGGGGCCGGGGGGGGGGGGGGGGCCCTCAGTTTTCCTGTCTCTAAAATTGGCTCGCCCTTCCTGCCCAGCCTTCCTTATTAAGCACTTCTCCAGTCCATCCCGAATCATGGGCTTCCTCTAATGACGGCCAGGGCCCCCATTGGAAGCTGGCACGCAAGTCGGCGGGGAAAAAGCAGCCAGCTGCCTCGTGCCTGACTGCGGGCCGCTGGGCCCCGCGGCTCCCCTGCATCACCCACTGCACCCGCCACCCACCAGTGAAGAGGTGCTGTTAGGCGTGTGCCCCTTTATGGAGGAGGAAACGGGCTCAGTGAGGTTTCATAACTCGCCTTTTTGCCAAGTTCCCTCCACCGTCCCTGCTGCCTCCGTCACCCCGGAGTGGAGAGGGCACCCGGACCAGAGCAGAGCCCCTTCCAGTGCCCGGGAGCTCAGAAGAGACACCTGGGCGAGGGCATGTGGCCACGCCGCTGCCACAGGGGACCCGGGGGCCCAGGCCGCGCCCTGAGGGACAGAGCCGGTGGCCCCGGGCCACCACGGCCGTGTCAGAGCAGAGCACATCAGCAATCTCCCATGATGCCATTCCCTCTGCGTCCTTGCCACTCTCTGCTTAGCCGTGGCCAGTTTGAGAATCAAACATGATGGTCATCGAAGTGCGTTTTTCTCACTTTAAAACAAAAGCGCGTTCGGCATGAGTCACGGCACCGTGCCAGCCATGAACACTTGCTGAGCACTTAGTGTGTGCCAGGCTGGCTCTGTGCTTTACGTACGTGATCTCCTTTCATGCCCCCAAGCGTCTGAGGCTTTACAGATGGGGAAGTTAAAATTCAGACACGGGTGTGGCTCAGGAGTTGAGCGTCGACCTGTGAACCAGGAGGTCACCGTTGGGATTCCCGGTCAGGGCCCAGGCCCCGGGTTGCAGGCTCCATCCCCACTAGGGGGCGTGCAGGAGGCAGCCGCTCCGTGATCCTCTCTCCTCGTTGATGTTTCTCTCTCTCTCCCTCTCCCGTCCTCCCTGAAATCCATAAAACACGTTTTTTAAATTCAGAGCCATCAGACAGCTGCCCAGGGTCACCCAGCAGCCGAGCACGGACGCAGGTCTTCTGGACCCTGAGGCCGTGCTGTTACACCACCACCGGGTCTGCCTGCCAGACACTGCGGAGACCTGAGTGCCTTCCAGCACCTTTTCCACGCACACGTGTGCATGTGCCAGAAACAGCAATAGCCTAGACGCTGTGGGAGGACCTGGGAGCTAACGGGGCCCTAATAGCCCGCCCTTCGTCTCACCCCAAGAGGACAGAGGGCATAGAGAGCTGCCCATGCCCACAGTAAGGGCACAGCCCCCCCGGGTGAGACCCAGCTCTCCAGTCCCCGCCTGGGCTCTCTGGTCCGGCCCCGCCCCTGCTGCTGCTGCTCAGGACTCGTCAGACCTGGAGTCGTGAGGTTGCTGACAGGAGAGGGGATGGGCCTGACCCAGGGACCGGGGAGAGCCAGGGGCGGCCAGCCGTGGTGTGGGGTGAGGAGGAAAGGCCGGTGGCAGGTCACCACCTCGCTGCCCTGCGTGGGGATGGAGCCGCAGCTTCGCGGGGCGAGGTGCCCATTTGTCTGTCTGTCTGTCTGTCTGACTCTCTGCAGTGGTACACGCCTGACGCCTGCCTGCAGCTCAAGGAGCACTTCCACGGGCAGGTCAGCGCCGCCTGCCAGCGCAGGAGCACGGGCACCGTCGGGTGAGCACCCCTCAGCGCCCAGGCGTGGGATGTGGGGGGCCGGCAGGGAGGCACGAGGGCATGCGTGGACATGTGAATGCACACGTGACACACCCACACCGCACCGTGCAGCCCGGGAGAGGCCTGAACGTGTGGGGAGGTTTCGCTGCCTCATTGGGCACAGGGCTGCCACGTGACCCTTTCCCAGCACGTCCACGTGACGCTTTCCCAACACGTCATGCACGTGATTTTTCAGCCTGAGGTCTCAGCATCTGTCTTCCTTTGTATTGGTTTTCCTACTCTTTTCATTGTTTTAAGTATATTTTTATTGATTTCAGCGCGGAAGAGAGAGGCAGGGAGACAGAGGAACATCCGTGATGAGACACAACTGGTTCCCCTTCAGCAGGGCCAGCGAGGCTGAGGGGTGGCTTTGGGGCCAGGTGGGCATCCAGATGCTGCCCTGGAGGCACGTTCCGCCCTCTGGTGGCCGCACTGCGCAGGCCCAGCCTCCGGGAGCTGGACGTCAGCACAGACTGTGCTCTTGGCTTTCGGGGGATGGGGGGGCGCAGAGTGCCCACCTGGTGTCTGCACCCCTCTGTTTAAGGGCCAACCCTCCCAGACTGGTGTGAGGACCCTGGGGCTGCAGGCAGGACCCGGGGACTAGTGACAGGCTGGGCCCGGCTCAGCGGGTCCCTGGAGCTGCAGGGGAGCGCCGAGGGTGCCGCGCTGACGGGGGCCAGGGGCTGAGAGAGGCTGCCACGGAGGTGGGGTGGCATCAAGGACTTGGACCTGGCAGCACCAGGGCAGAGCCACGTGGCACAGAGCGAATGGGGGAAGTCGGCCAGTTTGCGGACCCCAAATCAATTTCTTTTCGAGCCTTCCAGGGCCGCACAGGCCCGTCTGGACCTCTTGCGTGGCCTCTGGCCGGGCCACTGCGCTCCTGTCTCCTCCTCAATCCCAGCTGTCACAGCCCCGCGGGAAAGATGGCACTCGCCCACGGTTTTCTGGGAGGACTCCGGCAAAGGGACTGTGGACAGGTGTGAGAGCGGGGGCGGACCAGGGAGGTGGCACCCGGGAAACAGACCAGCCAAGGTCTCAAGGGGGCGGGGCCACGTGAACAGCCATAGTGAGCATGTGGACAAGGGGGCGGGGCCACAGAACAGCCCTAAGTGGTGAGCACGTGAATGGGGGGCGGGGCCACATGAACAGCCCTAAGTGAGCGTGACCAAGGGGGCGGGGCACGTGAACAGCCCTAAGCGGGCATGTGAAGGGTGGGGGGGCACGTGAACAACCATAAGTGAGCACGTGGACATAGGGGCGGGGCCATGTGAACAAACAGAAGTGGGCACATGAGGATGGAGGAGGGGACCACATGGCGATTGAAGGGCTACGGCCAGGAGCCCCCAGAAGCTGAAGAGGCAGGAAGGACCCTCCCCTGGAGCCTTTCAAGGGAACACAGCCCCAGACACCCTGATTTTGAGACGGGATGTTTGGACTGGAACCCGGAGTCTTTGTCCGCCCGGATCGAAGAATGAATCCACGGACAGAAAGTGGTATACAAAGGTGGAGACTTACTGAAGAACAGAGTCCCACAGAAGGGACTCCCACGTGGGGAGAGGGAAAGGGTCCCACTGAGTCCCTTTTCCCTGCGACTTATAAAGGCTGCCGAGCCTGGACTTGATATCCCCTCTGATTGGTCACTATTTCCCTCCACTGGTTACTATAGTAACTCCTGGGCTCAAAGGTGGACTCTCACATGGGACTCCCCCTCCTTCCTTACTGTTCCCCATTCCCCTCTGGCCTTCTTCTCTTTGTTTTGTAAATACAGGCCTTTTGCTGTTCCCAGCTCCTCGTTCTATGGAAGTCCCTGTTGCAGCTTTTCAGCTTCCCCATTCTAGGGGAAATACACCTTCTGCTGCTCTGAAGCCTTGTGCTTCCTCCATGGTCCCCCCAATTTCCAAAATTTCTAAAATTTCCTAAACCTGTCCTATTTTACCCCCAAAATTCCTGTTTCAATTTCAGAGCCTGGCCCCAGAATGGGGAAAGCACGTGTCCCTGTTGGTTTAGAGCAGTGGTCTGCAAACTCACTAGTCAACAGAGCCAAATATCCACAGCACAACGATTGAAATTTCTTTTGAGAGCCAAATTTTTTTAACTTAAACTTCTTCTAACGCCACTTCTCTAAAACAGACTCGCCCAGGCCGTGGTATTTTGTGTAAGAGCCACACTCAAGGGGCCAAAGAGCCGCAGGTGGCTCGCGAGCCGCGGTTTGCCGACCACATGTTTAGGCCAGTCTGTAGTTATCGGAGCAGCAGCCTCAGGAAATAGACCCCTCCTTGTGGAGCTTTGCCCGGGTTCTGGAACAGCTGAGCCCTGTGCTCTCGCAGGGGAGACCCCCTAGACCTCTCACTGCAGGGCTCCCAGGGAGCCCCATCCCTGTGTCTGTGCCTCCGCCCTGTCTCCCGCTCCCCCTGCCTCCTAGGCAGTGACAGTGCAGTGGGCACACCAGGCAGGCGGTGGGAAGCGCAGGCTACGTGGCCCAGCTGCAGGATCGCGGCCCCAGCTGCAGGCTACGTGGCCCCAGCTGCAGGATCGTGGCCCCAGCTGCAGGATCACGGCCCCAGCTGCAGGATTGTGCAGGGTTTGCCCCAGCCCCGCCCTCACCTCCTAGGCCTTCCCCCTCATGACTCCAGCCTGGAGCTCCACTTCCTGGAGTACCTGGGTTGACAGGAGCCAGCAACTGGGTTGTCAGGCCCATATTCTAGACGCCAAAACGGAGGTTCAGAGAGGCGGCGCAGAGGTCCCTACCTCCAGCCCACCTTCCCCTCAATTCAGCCCAGCTCACAGGTGGCTCCCCCAGCTGCCACCTGGTTGCCATGGTGTCAGAGGAGGAGGAGGAGGAAGAAGAGGAAAAGAAGGAGGAGGAGGAGGAGATTTTTTCCAAGCAATCCAAAAATACACACCAGCTGGCCCCTCCTTCCTCACTCCCTATCTCCAGCTTCAAGGCCTCCTTTTGGGGGTAGGCGGGGCCTCTTCCTGGCCAGGCAGCCGGGAGCAAAGGAGGTCAAGGAGGCAGAGGGGCCAGGTAGTGGGTTCTGGGACCCCAGCCTCACCCAGCAGGTCTCCTGGACCTGGGCTCCATCGCCCTCCCACAGTTCCCAGACCAGGCGGGCTGTTCCCTGCCTCCGCACGTGCAGTTCCCTCCACCTGGAATGCCCTTCCTCACCCTTCACATCCCAGCTGGGCTTGAACTCCACGGGAGGACCGCCCCGAGTCACCTGGGGCTCCCCCTGCACCCTGCCCCCACTTCATAGGGAGCTGGTGTGTGAGGGAGAAAGGCCTCCATTCTCGGAAATCCGGGACTTGCAAGCTTGCAAGGGCCTGAGGGCTGACCTTGAGCAGGGTTCTCCAACGGGTTTCACACTGAGTACTTTCTGCAAACAAAGCCTTGCCTGCCGCCATTATATAAAACAGATGGGAGCTAAGCTGCTTCGGGCGAAGTGGTGGAGGCGCCTGGGAGACGGGAAGGAGTCCCCTTCCCCCTGTAGCTCTGGGTCCCAGGGAGACGGGGTTGGGGTTGGTCCTGGCGGTGGGAGGGGGCAGCCAGGAGAGAGGGGGACCCCTGGGCGAGTCCAGTGGCTGACAGTGACTGACGGGTACAGAAGGGCTTCCATATTTTCAGAACCGCGCGTTCATGCCCGTGTGTCTGGGCCACCAAACTCATCTTTCACAGCAAAGAGTCAGTCTGTACAACAAAAATGGAAACATGTCCTTGGAGAAAATCGTAACGACGTCCACCTTCAATGTTCTCACCGTTTCTTTAAAAAAACAAACAAAAAACCTTGAAGGGATATTTTAGCGGAAGTATCTCCTGTCTAGAGGAAATATTTAAATGAATTCAGCAATTCCATCAACTTCTCTTTCTTTTGTGAAATCCAAGTAAAATTAAATTTAAAATTGTATCTGAAATGTGATTGTTATATAAAAGTATCTCTACCCAAAAATAAGAAATAAAGAAACATCAGTGATGAGAGAGAGAGAATCATGGACCCGCTGCCTCCTGCACATCCCCCACTGGGGAGCGAGCCCGCAACCCGACATGTGCCCTCACCTGGAATCTAACCGTGACCTCCTGGCATATAGGTCGATGCTTAACCACTGAGCCACTCCAGCCGGGCTGTTTTTTCCTACTCTTCAGGCCTCAGTAGTGTTAACGAAAAAAAAACACAAAAAACCATTGAAACCTATAAAGAATTTTTGTGAGTTTATTTGAGCCAAACTGTCGACATATGCCGGGAAGCAGAACCTCAGTGAATTGAGATAATGCTCCGGAGAATGGAGGGTTACCTCTGTATTTATACATTGCAGTCAAAGGAAAGGGACGTAGGGGAGTTACATGAAATTCACTGGTGACAGATTAGGGAGGTGGGATAAAGCAAAGCGGGGAAACCTCTGGGACAGGGTGAAAAGTGAGATGATGGACACGTGCTTCCTTTACAGAGATGGATACGGGATACTTTAACGTAATCAACAGTTGACAATTAACTTGATAACAATCACAATGAGGGAATGTCCCGGTACCATTTGTTGTGCCCTGAGGGGTCCGGGGTAAAAAGGAAGTTACAAGTTACCCAGACATCTCACAGATATGTTATCTTAGAGGCAAAAAGGCAAATGGGCTCAGTAAAGATCTAAGTTGATCTTTGTCAGGGAAAATATCGGCCTAGGACATGACTACCCACTATAACCTGTTTGTAGTTAAATATTTAATTTTCAGGCCATCTTTTGTGGTTATCTTAGGTCTCTGAGTTTGCAGGACCGCCACGCAGGCCTCCCCTGAGCTGGTCAGGTTAGCATGTGGCTCCTTTCGTCCACAGGAGAGTGTCAGGTCCTCTGGGGGCCTTCTCCTAGCCCCCCACAACCCCTGCCTCCTGCCAGGCTAGGGGGGCACCCCTCCTGTGTGCCCCCGTGCCCCACACACTGACCTCCTGGGACGGTGAGTCTACTGTCTGGATCCCTCACCGGAGGGCGAGGGCTGAGTCCGCGGGGGGAGCTGCTGCGCTCACAGGTGTCCGAAGGCTGGGGGTGGCAGTGCAGGCCCGGCCCCGCTCCCAGTCCCAGGCGCTCACGGTGAGGCCGGGCTCGGTCCGGTGGCCAGAGCGGCTGCGGCGGGGGATGAGACTGACGCCACCGATTGAGGAGCAGCACCTTTTACTCCCTCATCCGAGAAGCAGAGGAATGGGGCACCCTGTTCCTAAACCAGAGGCCGCCCTGCAGACGTGGCCCGGGGACTGCACGGGCCGCCGGGTGGCACGGAGGTGCCCTCTGGCTGGCTGCAGGCCCGGGAAGTGCCGGGCCCCATGGTACCCCTGAGCTTTGGCAGCAGCTGCAGGAACAGCGAGGACCACCTGCAGTCCCGGGAGCGTTCCTGCCTGAACACAGGACGCTCACAGAGGGGGGGGCCGCTGCTCTGCTGGGGGGGGGGGCAGGGAGCCGAGAGCCTCCGCTGGTGTAGCTCCAGGCGTGCAGACCCCAGTTCTGTCTAGGACCCGCCCCCAAGGGAGCAGATGCCGCTCAGGGAGTGACTGCTTGCCAGGAGCAGGAGGGAGCACCTCAGGCGTGTAGCCCCGGGGGTCTGGGGGGCTAGGAGGTGCAGGGGTTCCGCCCCCACCTGTCCCGTGCTGTGTGTGTGCCCCAGGTTCCCGGCTATGCCCCCCGGCTTGCCCACAGCCCCACGCAGGGCTCCTCCCTCTGCTTCCTCAGCCTCTCCTGACCCAATTCTCAGTCTCACGTCAGGGACTCGGCCCAGCGCGGCCAGGGGGACAGCCAGGGACAGCAGGGTCCCCAGAACAAATGCAGACCCTCCTGCACCTCCAGAGCGGGGCACAGACACCCCGAGCGTCTCAGCAAGTGTCGCCCCGCACCCAGCACCCTGGCCTGTCTGGCTCAGTGGCTAGAGCATCAGCCTGTGGACCAAAGGGTCCCGGGTTCGATTCCGGTCAAGGCTCCTCCCTGGCTCCAGCCCTGGTCAGGGGGGCGGGCGGGAGGCAACCAACTGCTGTGTCTCTCTCACCTCGATGTTTCTGTCTGTCTCTCCCTCTCTCTCCCACTCTCTAAACGTCAATGGAAAGGTATCCTCGGCTGAGGATTAGGAAAAAAAGTCCCCATGCAGGATTGTGGTGGGGGAGGGGGGCTCACAGGCGGGGAGCGCGGGGGCGGGGGGGGAGGACTGTGTGTGGGGAGATGCTCTGTGACCCAGCCTGACAGCAACACGGCCGTTCTCCGCAGGCTCAGCCTCTCCAAGGCGGTTGTCGTCGGCGACCTCCACGTGGGCAAGACCAGCCTCATCCACAGGTAAGCGGGCGCCACGCCCCAGCGCCAGGTTGCCGGGGCTTTGCCGGGGAGGCCCAGAGGGCACTGCCCGGAAGCACACCCGGGGAAGGGGTGCAGGAAATCCGAGGGGGGGGAGCATCAGCGGAGAGCGTGGCGTCCCAGGACCCTGGCATCGGTCACGCTGTCCCCCTGGCGCTGTGGGCGCGCCCTCACCACCCTCGTTGCATAAGCATGCCCAGTGTCTCTTTCTCTGCCCCTGACCTGCAGTGTTTGCTGCAGCCTCCCCCCCCACATAATTCTGTTATTAAATATAACTTTATTGATTTCAGAGAGGAAGGGAGAGGGGGAGAGAGAGAAACATGGATGTGAGAGCACACGGATCGGCTGCCTCCGGCACGCCCCCGACTGGGGATCAAGCCTGCCCCCCAGGCACGTGCCCTGACCAGGAATCGAACCGTGACCTCCTGGTTCATAGGTCGACGCTCAACCCGTGAGCCCCGCCGCCGGGCCCCACCATAATTCTTGTTGGCCGTCCCTCCGTGGCCTGTCTCGGGACTGTCACCTCCTTAGCGACTCGCAGCAGGCGGGCTCCTCGATGCCCTCCCCCCCCCCGAATCTCACTGTCACCAAGCTTCCCCGCAGCCGCTCTGCTGACGTGCCTGTTCCCGCAGGTTTTGCAAGAATGTGTTTGACCACGACTACAAGGCCACCATCGGGGTGGACTTTGAAATCGAGCGCTTTGAGATTGCTGGGGTCCCCTACAGCCTCCAGATGTGAGTCCCGGTCGAGGGGCACCGGTTCCTGCGTGGCCTGGGCCGGGGGGCGGGGAAGGGGGCTTTGAGGACGCCCTCGATGCGCTCTTTCTCAGGGGCACTGAGCCAGGACCCGTGGGAACAAACAGGGCCCAGGACCAGACACCTCCCCCCCCCCACCGCCTGGCCACCTGTGACCCCCACTCGCCCGGCCACCCAGGCGGCCTCTGGCAGGTCACGTCCGGTCTCCGAGCCTCCGTTCCCATCTAGAAAACGGGGCCCCAACCGGCCCGTGTGCCAGGCGATGGTGGAGGCCGCGTTAGGCATCATTAATCCATTGTCTTCCTTCCCACGGGCTCGGCTTCTCCAGAGAGCCAGAGCCAACCGACCAGTCTCCCAGGAGGCACAGCCCACGCCCGGTTAGAACCTCGCCTCCCGGGGAGCTGCGCGTCCCCTCCGCTGCAGGGCAGCCGCGCAGGAGCCCGGCCCGTGCACGGCCCCCTGCAGGTGGGCTTCCCGTCTGTCTGCGAGCGAGCACGTCGGAGCATATTCTCTCTCTCTTCTCTCTCTCTTCTTTTTGTGGCATCCCAAGAGAGGACATTTTTCCCTTTTTTTTTTAGAGAGAGTAGGAGGGAGAGGAGCGACAGGGAGAGAAACATCGATAGGTTGCCTCCCGCAGGTGCCCTGACCAGAGCCAGGGATCCAGCCTGCAACTCCGGTACGTGCCCTTGACCAGAATTGAACCCGGGACCTTTCGTCCGCAGGCCAACGTCCTGTCCACTGAGCCAAACCAGCCAGGGCCATGTTCTCTCTCTCTCTTTTTAAAAATATTCTTATTGGTTTCAGAGAGGAAGAGAGAGGAAGAGAGGGACAGAAACATCCATGATGAGAGAGAATCAGGGATCGGCTGCCTCCTGCACGCCCCACACTGGGGATCGAGCCCGCAACCCGGGCCTGTGCCCTGACCCGGAATCCAACTGTGACCTCCTGGTTCCTAGGTCGATGCTCACCACTGAGCCACGCCGGCCGGGCAGCCATATTCTGCTTTAGAATGGCACGGTCAGAAGGGACTAGGCTATAACTCCGACTCCTCTGGGAGGTAGGCACGGCTGGCCGGCTGCAGGCACTTCCTGCGCGGTGCGGGCCTCGGGTCTGCCGCCCAGGGCCACCAGCCTGCTGAGCTGTGACCCTGCAAGGCACTTAACCTGCCCCCTCTCTTTCCCTCTCTCTCTCTGCCTCCGCACAGCTGGGACACAGCAGGGCAAGAGAAATTCAAGTGCATCGCATCTGCCTACTACCGGGGCGCCCAGGGTGAGCAGCCGGGGGACGGCATCGGCGGGGGCCCCCACCATCATGCACCCGAGGGCTCCCGCCAGGCTCAGCAGGCCCTCCATGCAGCGCCACTTCTGTCCCCAAGAAGCACTGAGGAACCCCCTGACCAGTCCTCGGGGTCTGGGCTGGCCTCAGCAGTCACACCCTGTGGGGACCCTGTTGGGGACCCTGTGGGGACGAGTGCTCCCTGGGAGTCTCAGCCCCAGTGTCAGCTCAGAAAGGGGCGCAAGGTTGACACGTGGCCAGAGGCCCCAGAGAGCCGAGCTGACTCAGGGGCGGAGTCTGGGCCAGCGGTGGGAGGAGCTGAGGGCGGGGGCTGCATCGCCACGTTCTGCCCCCCCCCCCCCGCCCCCCATCAGTTATGTCTCCAGAGCTGGTGGCGTAAGCTCACAAGCTGCCTGTGATTTAGTTGTTGTTGGTAGTCCTCACCGGGGATAGTTCCCGGTGATTTTTAGAGTAGAACAGAGAGGGAAAGACAGAGACACACACTGATCGGTTGCCTCCCACACGGCCATGACCAGGGCCGGGACTGAGCCTGCAACCGAGGTACGTGCACTTGACCGGAACCGAACCCGGGACCCTTCAGTCCTCCGGCCAACGCTCTATCCACTGAGCCGAACCGGCCAGGGTGCTAATTGCTCCTAATAGCTGCCGCTGGTCCCCAGTCTGCCTGCCTCGGGCCCTGAACCAGGAGCATTTAAATAGCTGCTCCGCCTTAAGCATCCCAGCACCCCCGCAGCCGGAGGCACTGTCCTCGCCGTCTCCCGGGTGGGGAAGCGGCCTCAGCAGCTCCCTTAGCTGCGCGGTGCAGGGGAGATGGAACTCAGGAGCCCCAAGCGCATCGCGCCTCACGGGATCCCCCGCGGTGGCTGCACCGCTGGGGGTGGGTCACCAGGGGCAGCCACGGGGTGACGCCTTCCTGGCCTCCATGTGGGGGCCAGAGCCGAGTGCCTGGGGGCCACCCCGGCAGTTCCCGGGGAGCAGGGAGCCGACTGAAAGGCCCCCCTTGTCACACCCTGTCGCCGACCAGCTCTTGGCTTTCCCCCACATGCGCAGTGATCATCACGGCCTTTGACCTCACGGATGTGCAGACCCTGGGCCACACCAGGCAAGTCTGGGCACCTGCAGCCCCCTGGTCCCCCTGGGCTCCCCAATCGGGGCCCCTGAGCTGGGCCCCAGTGGCAGGTGCGCGGGAGCAGCTCGCTGGTCAGACCCTTATTATCCCACACGCCGACGTGAGGCCGGCAGTGCACAGCCAGCAGGCTCACAGCCTGTGCGCGGCCTGTGCTTGCTTCGACGCTCGGCTGTGGTCATCTGGAAAGCCTCCTCGTGGGATGAAGGGCTGCGTCAGTTCACGTCCCCGAGCCTGCAAACTACGTGGCCAGTCCTGTCGGAGGGACACGCCTGGCACCTGCTGTCTGGGACAGGGATTGGTCCGGAGCTGCCCACACGACCAGCCCGGAGGCCGTCCTGCCTCTGCCGGAGTCCCCGGCTCATGGCCAGTCCCCTGCCCCTCCCACATCTCGCATCTCCAAACCCTGGGGGTGGCGGGTGAGCGTCCCAGCTCATGACAGTGCAGGGTCACCCCAGCTGGCAGAGCCAGGGCGGAGTCACAGCCAAGACTGGGTCTCCACCGCCCCTGGCCGGTACTCAGGGGCCCCCACCCCCTGCGGTCCAGCCAGGCCCTTCCGGCCTTGGGCCGGCCCTTCTCAGCCCGCCAGGCCCAGGCACCCTCCCAGCTCCGTCTCCCCCCCGGGCGGCGGGTCTGCACCCAGCCCTGGCCTTTCCCAGGCCTCTCTGGGTGGGTGGGGCTGTCTCTCAGCCGGTCCCCCCACCCCCTGTGCGTCGCAGGCAGTGGCTGGAGGACGCGCTGAGGGAGAACGAGCCCGGCTCCTGCTTCATATTCCTCGTGGGAACCAAGAAGGACCTTCTGGTGAGCGGGCGGAGGGGGGTCCCCGGGACATGTATCCGCTTGCAGCCCAAGCCCGGGATGGAGGGCGGCCTGGCGTGGTTCGGTGAGGATCTGAAGGCCACAGGCCCGGGACCTGAAAGTTAGGGGTGCTCCTTTCGGGGCACTGCTGGGGTCTCACCCCTGGCCCTGGGCCCGCCCTGCCCAGGGTGAGATGGGAAGGAGGCCCAGTGGGAGGCGGCAGCCACCACCCCTACCCCCCGCACCTCCTAGAAGGGCCGCTTCCCCAGTCCAGGGCGGCGTGTGAGCAGGCCGAGGGAGAGGCCGTGCACCTGGCCAACGAGATGCAGGCCGAGTACTGGTCGGTGTCGGCGAAGACGGGTGAGCGGGCATGGGGCTCGGCGGCGGGAGGCTCACACAGCTGGCTGTGTGAGGCCGGCCAGGGCCTCCTGTTGCCCGAGCAGCCCTCCTTTCTTGGGGAGACTGGACCCTGCCCATGGCCCACGGGAGGAGCGGCCTCTGACCCTCCGGGCAGGTCATTCTGTTCCTGGGAAGTGGCTTCCAGGGTCCCAGGGCGGCAGTGCCAGGTCTAGGATTGGAACCAGGCCTCACCGTGACCACTGCAGGGCCCTGCCCGCAACCTGTGGGTGCCGGGGGGGGGGGGGGCACCGCCTGGCACACAGAAGGGCCCAGTAACTGGGGACTCCCCTCCCTCCCCTGGGTGTCATCGTGGGAGATACAAAACCTCGCTCACGGCCTCCAGCCTCAGCCCGATCCCACCGGATCCGGCCCCCGGGCCCTGAGCCGCCTCCCCCCGGGGCCACCGCTCACCGTGGCCCCGGCAACCATGCCCAGCGTCTCGGCCTCAGTGTCTGTGTCCGGGAAGCAGGTGATGCTGTCGTCTTGTTATTTCTAATGGGAAAGCGTGTTTGAAATGGCGGGAGCCGTGTGTGCTCACCGGGAAAAATAAGACCGTGCCGCCACACCAAGAACGGGCGTGGGAAACACAGGTTGTGGGGCCTGAAATGACATAACGTGTCGTGGGTGCCTGGCGCAGAGAGGGTCCGGGGGTCCGGAAGTACACCACACGGTGGTCCCTGCCCTGGTGAGAGGCCGGCACACACATGGGCCCGGGACGGGGGAGGCAGCGCCCAGGCCTGGTGCCCTCTGCTCCTTCCTGATGGCACCCGGGGCCCTGGGAGGACCCTCCCTCTCACCAGAGTGGCGGCAGGTTTACCGAGGGCCCCGGGGCCAAGCAGACTGTCCCTGTGCCATCGGACAGGCTGTTGGCCGCACAGAGTCGTGTGCGGGGCCTGGCCCCCCGTCCTGTGCCGGGAAGGGCAGCCTCCACCTGGAGGAGGGCTCCCGAGGCTCCGTGTGGGGCTGGCAGGCCGTGCCAGGCCTCCCGGCTGCGCCCCGGACAGGTGCTCCCAGGTTGAGGAGAGCAGGACCCCTCCCCACGTCCCCGCGCCGCTCTGTCCCCGCGCCCACCCCAGAGGCGGGCGGGGTCCCAGTTGTCTCGTGGGCTCGCAGGCGAGAACGTGAAGGCCTTCTTCAGCCGCGTGGCCGCCCTGGCGTTCGAGCAGTCGGTGCTGCAGGCCCTGGAGCGGAGGAGCAGCTGCCGGCTCCAGGTCGGCGACGGAGACCTTGTCCGTGCGTACAGGCTGCGCGTGGGGGCCGGGCCAGGCGGTGGCCTCACATCCACCTCCTTTCTCCCGTCACCCTGACCCAGGCCCACGGCCTCCCAGCCCCGCCTGCCAGCTCAGACCCCCTCCCTGCTCCCCTGTCCGCCTGGCAGGCTCCCCACGGGCAGGCCGGGCCCCAGGCTCCACCGTGTGTCCTGGCTGTGGCTCTCCTGGCTCCTACCTTTGCCCATCACCTGGAATGGGTGCCTGTGCCCGGCCTCTGACCAGCGGTCACCAGAGGGCGTCGGGTGGGAGCCCGTCCAGTGTCCCTGCAGGTGCCTGGTGCCAAGTGACACTCCTCTCCTCTCCTTCCAGGGATGGAGGGAAGTCTCTCCGAGACCCAGGGGAGCGAGAGGCCCTCCGGCCCGGGCTGCTGTTAGCCGGGGTCTGTGTCCGAGGCCTCCAATCCCGACACACGCGTGGGCAGTGCCATCTGAGACTGCGGAGGGGGGATGTGGAGCCTGAACTCTGCGACGTATCTGTCCACGCACCATCCCTGCGCTCCTACTCCCCTCTAGCAGGGGAGCCCTCGCTGGCTGCCCGGGGCCCACACTGCCTGACTGGGGGGGCCCCGTGGGGCCATCTGGAAGGCCAGGCTCACCTACAGACTCACCCGTCTGCCCGGCCTTGAGAAACCTCAGACTGCAGACACTGGACACGTGTGTCCCCGGCCCTCAGCACACGTGTGCCCATGGCCCTCAGCACACGGCAGCACCTACACATGCCCTCAGCGGCTCCTGGGTGAGCAGGGCCTGGCGGAGTCGGCACACGAGGACCGCCTGCACCCCTGCCTGGGACTTCCCTTCGCAGCGGGACTCGCACTTCTGGGTCTCCCGTCCACCGTCCCTCTGCCAGAGCCGTGCGGGGTCCCCGGGGGCCTTGCCTCTCTCATGGGACCCCTACTCTCTGGAGGAGGACAGGTGGGAAGGCCTCTCTGGCTCCTCCTGGATCCTGGGTCCTGCCCTCTGGTCCGTGGGCAAGGCCAGCAGAACAGGCCGCTCCTACCCTCTGGCTCACCTGGCACCCAGTCTCCCCAACTGGGCCGCAGGGAAATGCCTGCCCAGCTGCCCCTGGGTGACTCGCTGCTGCGTCCCTTGAGCACGGCACTGCCCGCTCTGCCCTGGCTCGGTAGTGCCCACGGTTGCCCCTGCTACCCCTCTCTCCCTCCAGCCTGCGCGGGAAAGGCCGGGAATGAGAAAATGCCGGGCACTCACCTCTCAGGGCTTTTGCGATGGCATCCACGTGTATTTGGAGGACACCAGAGGTTCCCCCAGAGTGGGCGTGCCCGTCTTCCCAGCCCTCCTGCACCCCCAGCCGGGCAGGTCCAGGCCCCAGCCTCAGAGCCACACCCTCCCCATGCCCTCAGGTTGCTCCCCCAGGAGGGCTACTAACGCCCCCACCCACACAGCCCTAGGAGTGCCGCCCAGCACCCGGGCAGGGCCCGCCCACTACCGGTGGGGGGAGGGGGGAGGGGGGAAGGGGGGGCGGGCGGAACACGGGCCTCTTTTTGTTTATTTCCCCTTTGCCACATTTTTAGCCTTCTCTTTTTTTAAGACGACATAAAATCCTTCTTTGTAAACATCACTCTTACAGGGAATGCGTGCTCATTGTCAAACAAAACGCGAGTCCAGAGCTTTGCATGCAGAGTGAAGGTCCCGCCACCGGGGGGCGCTCCTGGGAGGGAAGCGCTGTGCGCCGCTGGGAGGGGTCCTTCCAGGCGGGTCCTGCGGAGCGCAGCCCCGGCGGCGTCCGCGGGCTGGCGTGGTGTTTACCCGGAACGACCCCTGTCCGCGCACACTGCCTGGCAGCTCGAGTCCTCGACGCCCTGCAGGCACCGTGTCCACACGCCCGTCCCGGCGCCTGCCTGCTGCCCCTCCTCCCAGCCCTGCCTGCGCTCTGGGAGGGAGCCCAGGCCCCGGGTCCATTCCCCTTCCGCAGTCCGGGGGAGGGGCTGGGAGCCCTCCAGGCGAGCCTCGCTCTCCAGAGGGACGCAGGGCGTCCTGAGCAGGGAGGCCTGAGAGCGGGGGCGCGGACAATATGAGTTGCCTTCACACGTTCACTCCCTCACACGGGTAGGAATCAGTGCGCCAGGGAGAGGCGGTGGGAGAGGAACTGGGCGCGGCGGGGGCTGCAGAGGGAGGCCCAGGGCCCAGCTCAGAGAGGGGCCCCTTCTTCTGACGGAGAAGGCTCCTGGAGATGGGGGGCCGCCACCCAGAGCGCCCAAGGCTTTGGCCACTGCCCTGAGGCAAGACCCCTCCCGCAGCTCCGGGCTACCCTGCCATCTGCTCTGGCCCCCATGTCACTTCCCATATGGCGGCCGTCCCCAGAGGGCGGCTGATCGGCGGCCTGGAGCTGCGCCTGTCATGCCGCCTCCTTCCAGGCAGAGCAGCGCCTTCCCGGACTCCGGCCCCACCCGGAGGCCTCCCAGCACCGGGGCCACCCGCCACCTGTCCGAGCCCGCGGCCCAGGCGGCTCTGGGAGCTGTCAGTCTGGCGCGCGGCCCTTGGATCCGCTGGCCTCCCACTCAGTCCTCCGGGAAGCAGAGCAGCCCCGGGGTCCCCTCGTCCCCCAGGTGAGTGCCCTCCCCTGGCCTGAGGGTGCTCTGGCCTCTGACCACTGGCAGCCACGGCCTGGACCGCCTCCGTGGCGATGCCTTCAGAACAGGCTCATCCTGTCCCTGTCCCTGCCCGCCCCCTCCCCCCTCATGAAGGTGGGGACGGGGAGGGGGGAGGCGGAGGGGGCGGAACCCTCCCCTGGGACATCCGGCTGCCAGGGCCTCGTCAATCATTGATTCTGCAGAAGGCGGGCAGGTTGCAGCCGAGGGGGCCCGGGAGGAAAGGCCCACACCCTCCCTCACATGGAGCCCTGGGCCACGGAAGTCCTGGGGAGACCTGCTCCCCACGCCGGGCGGGAGAGGCCGGAAGCCTGGAGGAGGTGCCCCGCCCGGGAATATCCAGCACAGCAACGACAACAGCTGTATCGATCGCCCCGTTTTCAGGTCTTGCCTGCAGCTCCTAAGGCCGGCAGGCGATGGATGGGGCTGACAGATGACAGATGGGGGTCATGTGGGCCTCCTCCTTGGAGGGAGTCCTGCTCTGGCCTCTGACCCCCAAAGCAGGTGGGGATGGGTGTACAGACAGGGCCGGGAGGAACATGGAAAAGCCTCAGCTCTCGGGGGCTCACCGGGGCCTCCAGGCAGAAAGCCCCGCCATCCTTACAGCGCCACGCGGACCACCCCGCCTGATGACACATGGCCGGAGTGGCCTCCTGGGGCCCGGGCCGCTGGGCCCCAGCACCTTCCCCTGCCTCCTGCCCAGATGGAGGTTGTGAGGGTGGAAGTCACGTCAATGGGGGTCCCTCGCCCCAGGCTGGGCAGCTAGTGAGAGCTGGATGGATATGAGCCCTGAAGACCAGGTGGCTCTACCAGCTGTACCGGGTACTAATGCGGATTTTTTTCCAATCGATGGAGTTTACACGTATGTTGACATAGATGCGACTTGAAATGTATGCTATTTTGTTGTATTGACAACAAGCTTCAAAACTTCATATGTCAAATTTTCTGAAGGTGTTAACATCATAGATATTTTTACGCATAAAAATGTCAAATTTTGTGCCAAATAGAGCATTTGCAGGAAGTTTTAATTGCTTATTTTTTAAAAAATATATATTTTATTGATTTTTTTACAGAGAGGAAGGGAGAGGGATAGACACTCTGTTAAAAACATCAATGAGAGAGAAACATCAATCAGCTGCCTCCTGCACACCCCCTACTGGGGATGTGCCCGCAACCAAGGTACATGCCCTTGACCAGAATCGAACCCGGGACCTTTCAGTCCGCAGGCCAACGCTCTATCCACTGAGCCAAACCGTTAGGGCTAATTGATTATTTTGAAGAAAAGTGCTGCTGAAAGCTTCGGGAAGCTTACGGTGAACATGCTCCATCTCAGGATACTTGTGAGCGCTGCTTTAAAAACTTTAAAAGGGATGATTTTGACGTGAAAGACAAAGAACATCCAGGTCAGCGGAAAAAGTTGGGAGACCAACAGTGACAAGCGTTATTGGACGAAGACGCGTGTCAAACCCAAAAACAACTCCCAGAAAGATGGCACGCTGCTCAGCAGACCGTTTCCAGCCGTTCATAAGCCATGGGAAAGGTTTTAAAGGAAGGAAATGGTGCCACGTCAACTGAACGAGAGACAAATGGGAAACCGAAGAGTCATCAGGAAAATGCTGCTTCCACGGCACGAAAGAAAGTCTTTTTGGCATCGAATTGTGACTGGCGATGGAAAGCGGATTTATTCGGAGAATCCCAAACGCACAAAACCAGGTAAAGACCCGTGAAAAGGTCTTGCCCGGGAAGTATGAACCCCCCGCCGTGTTCACCAGCCCTTGCTCCTTCAGGTGACCGCTTGCTCCGATCGCTGGCACACGCCCTGTCTGAGCGGCACTTCAACATGGACGCAGAAGTGGGAAATGGGGTCTCTGAACGGTCTGCCTCAAAACAAGACAAGTTCTACTGGGACGGTCTCCACCAATGACCTGACAGATGGGGGAAATGTGTGGCTAGCGATGGACATCACTTAAATAAAGCACTTTGGATGTTTCTCTTGAAATTATCGTGTTTTCTGTGATGACAAAATCCCCATTATTAACCGGTTGACAGCTAATCCGCACATTTAACCTCGATGCTCCTTAACCACACCTAGAACTTCTCAGTCTTCCTGTCTTTGCGTTTCTGTTCCTCGTCCTAGGACCAGCTCAGGTGTCACTTCCCCTGGCAAACCTCCCTCAGACTCCGCCTCCCCCTGGGCTCTCTGCCATGGCCTGGCTCTGTTTGCCTTATCAATTCCTCCCCCCCACACAGGTGCACCTCTCCCCCAGGCTGTGTGCTCCCTGGGGCTCCACACGTCAGCTTCCTCATTCACCAGCACCGGCTAAGCACCTACTGCGTGCTGAGCACGGGGGGGGGGGAGTGAGGGGTAACAAGAGAGACAGGTCTCCGTACTCTGGCGTTTAGATCCAGCTGGGGATAGACAGCAGACGGGGAATCACACAGTGTCTGGGCCCCACTTTCCCCCTCCTTCCTCCCTCCCCTCCCGCCCCGGAAGGGATGGGTGATAAGCTTTGCAGGGAAAGCACCAGAGAGCCAGGCGGGAGCGCTTTCAGAAAAAGGGCTGAGGATGGGAGGGGTGTCCTTGGGTCAGAAGAAGCCGTCCAGCGGGGAGATAACCGCTATCTGGCTGTGTCCTTGTGCTCGACGACAAGCCCTTTGGCAAGAGAAGAGCCAGAAACCCAAACGACACTCCTGCGGGGGTTTGGGAACTGTGTCTGCTTCTGTCTACAGCATTGAAGGTGGGGCTGGGCTGGGGCCTGCAAACCAGAGAAAGGAAGACCTCAGTGATGGAGGAAGTACTCCCTCCCCACCCCACTCCGCCACCCCAGGTATCCTCTTGTTTCCCAGGTGGTCATTATCCTGTCCCCGGTGACCCCACAATTCCCCCTGGAAGCTGAGGGGCCCATCAGCAAGGGAAAGGCAGCTTGTGGCTTGGGGACCCTCTCTGCTGACCGCCAGGGCCCGGGGCCCCTGCCTGCCAGCAGGGAAGGCAGCTACTGTTGGTCGTGAGCCACCCCCGGTGAGGACAGGACTTCCTCTATTCATTTTATTTGGATTAATTGAACGTTGGGGGACGCCATCGGTTCACAAAACCATACAGGTTTCAAGTGAACTTGACCCAGGCTTGCATGGCTCCGTGGTGGTTGAGCATCAACCTCTAAACACAGTCAGGGCGCAGGCCCGGGTTGCAGGCTCCATCCCCAGTGTGGGGTGTGCAGGAGGCAGCCGGTCCAGGATTCTGTCTCATCATGGATGTTTCTCTCTCTCTCTCCCTCTCCCTTCCTCTCTGACATCCATTAAAAAAATATATATTTTAAAAATCATTTCGTTCGGTATTTGTGCTCCTTCAACTCGTCAACAGTTGCCGGTTTTGTGCTGTAAAATGTATATCTTTTATGGATCCCCCATACAAAGTCTAGTGGATACATGTTCTTTGTTCAAAGCTTAGTCTGGCTTCACCCATTATTTCACATCAGTTAAACCTAAAAGGGAGTGAAATTCAGTGAGTTACCAGCTGTTAAGGTGAGTGTCCGTGTTGTGGGGACACCCTGTATATGATTTTTGGCGAATCCCTTCACCTTCTTTCATCCAGCGCCCTCCCCACCCCCCGCCCCTCTGACAGCTGTCAGCCGGTTCCAATTATACCCATTTTAGAGATCACATCACAGAGGATGTGAGCACCACTGAGGGGTCGGCCTCGCCTTGCCCGGCCGTGCAGGCAGGACGGTAGAGAGGCCTGCAGAGGGCAGCAGGGAGCCGTGCCTGGAAGTCAGCCCCGCGGGTTCTCCGCGGACTCTCAGGGCACCCTTCACAAGGAATGGAAGGAACACCACGTGCCCTTTACCAGGTGTGTTTCCGGTGGATCCCGTGAGGGCTTCCAGACAGCGCTCACAACACCTCCCGTAGGAGGACCAAACCGGCTCAGAGAAGGGGAGGCAACTGCCCAGGCCACAGAGCCTGTTGTACGGGGTGAGCAGGACCCTCGTCCGGCAGCCGGGCCCTGGCCCTGGGCGCCGTATTGGACATCAGGGCGTCTCACCTGGGTGGCCCTGGAGCTGGGGGGAGGGCAAGAGAACCCCTCACAGCCCGGCTGGGGCGGCTCAGCGGTTGAGCGTGGGCCCAGGACCCAGAGGTCGTCGGTTCGATTCCTCTCTCATCGATGTTTCTGTCTCTCTATGCCTCTCCCTCTCTCTCTAAACGTCAATAAAAACAATATATATAAAAAGATGTCCCCTCACATCCACACAGGGACAGCAGCGTGGGGGGCAGGCATCCTTGCTCTCCTGCCCACGCCCAGGCCAGGACTCACGCCCAGCTCCCCGGTGGACCGATCCCCAGCGGGCTGGTCTGGGTATTTCCCTTTGCCCCGTCGCACTCCCCACACTGTGCTCTCTGCCGTGTGAGGTCTAAAGTCTCGGTGTCGCTGGGGCAGGAGAAAGATGCTGTTTCATGGCTCGCCCGGGCGATCCTGTCTGCAGCCCTGCGGGTCGCAGTGCAGGCCGGCACCCCAGAGGAAGACTAGGCAGACAAATTCAGTCAGGCAATTGGGGGGACAACTACACTGGCCTCCGGAGCTCAGGAGAGATGGAGCGGGGGCCCCACAAACATCTGGAACAGGACCAAGGGAAGGGAGACGTGGGTGTTGCGTGGCCTGGGGAGAAATTCCTGTGGATTATCTCTGTGACGATCCTGTTTGGCAGCTGTTCCTTCATCACCCACCCCAGCCTGGCACACAGGAGCTGCTGGCATTGGCAGCCCAGCCTGGCCCTTCCGGACTGAGTGACCTGCCTCCACGCCACCCCTCCCCAGCTCCACCCTAACGCCGAGTGGCCCAGGGCATGGGAAATGAGGGTCCAGGTGTGCCTGGCCCAGGGGTGCAGGAGGGCCTCTGGGTGGGACGCAGGGTTTGCCGCCAGGCCTGCTTCCAGCCAAGCGCGGGGACCAGGAGGGCAGTGGCTCGCGGTGGGAGAGGCCTCCCGGCCCTCACCCTCTCCCCGCCCCTCCACGGGCGCCTCGACGCGGCCCCTTTAAGAGGCCCGCCCGGCTCCGTCAGCCGCCGCTGCCACCGCCCCCCGGCCCTCCCCTTCCTGCGGCGCCGAGTGCGGGCCGGGCGGAGTGTGGCCGGAGCGGCCGGGCGGAGCGCAGCGCCGGGGAGGCAGTGGCAGCCCGGATGCAGGCGGCGCGGCGGCAAGCGGAGAGGGGCGCGCGGGCGGCAGCCACGGACTAGCGGCTCCCGGCCCAGCGGAGGCAGCTCGGTCCCGCCCCGCGCGGAACCGCCCCGCACACAATAGCCGAGCGAGCAGCCCGCACCCCCCCCCTCGCCCGCCCGTCCCCCCAACCCCGGCGCGCCCCGCCCCGCGCCTCCCGGGGAGCCGAGCAGCCGCCTCACCTGCCGCCGGGAGGGGGCGGGCATTGTTCGCGCGCCGCCGCCACCGCTGCGCGGGGCCATGGGGGTCGCCGGGCGCCCCGGGCCGGGCCTGGCGAGGCCGCCGCGCCGCCGCTGAGCCGGGCCCCGCGCGCAGCCGGGCGGCGCAGGTGAGAGCGGCCGCGCCATGGTGGACCCGGTGGGCTTCGCCGAGGCGTGGAAGGCGCAGTTCCCGGACTCGGAGCCGCCGCGCATGGAGCTGCGCTCGGTGGGCGACATCGAGCAGGAGCTGGAGCGCTGCAAGGCCTCCATCCGGCGCCTGGAGCAGGAGGTGAACCAGGAGCGCTTCCGCATGATCTACCTGCAGACGCTGCTGGCCAAGGAGAAGAAGAGCTACGACCGGCAGCGCTGGGGCTTCCGGCGCGCAGCGCAGCCCCCGGACGGCGCCGCCGAGCCCCGCGCGCCCGCCCCGCGCCCGCCGCCCGCGCCCGCCGACGGCGCCGACCCGCCGCCCGCGGAGGAGCCCGAGGCCCGGCCCGAGGGAGAGGGATCCCCGAGCAAGGCCAGGCCCGCGTCCGCCCGCCGGCCCGGGGCCGCCGCTCCTGCCGACCGGGACGACCGGGGGCCCCCCACCAGCGTGGCGGCGCTTCGGTCCAACTTCGAGAGGATCCGCAAGGGCCCAGGCCAGCCCGGGGCGGCCGACGCCGAGAAGCCCTTCTACGTGAACGTCGAGTTCCACCACGAGCGCGGCCTGGTGAAGGTCAACGACAAAGAGGTGTCGGAGCGCATCAGCTCGCTGGGCAGCCAGGCCATGCAGATGGAGCGCAAGAAGTCCCAGCTGGGCGCCGGCGCGGCTGCGGGAGACGCGCCCCGGCCCTCGCACCGGGGGCGCCCCTCGGAGAGCACCTGCGGCCTCGACGGCGACTACGAGGACGCCGAGCTGAACCCCCGCTTCCTCAAGGACAACCTGATCCACAGCAACGGCGGCGGCAGGCCCCCCTGGCCCCCCCTGGAGCATCAGCCCTACCAGAGCATCTACGTGGGGGGCATGATGGTGGAGGGCGAGGGCAAGGGCCCCCTCCTGCGCAGCCAGAGCACCTCGGAGCAGGAGAAGCGCCTGACCTGGCCCCGCCGGTCCTACTCCCCTCGGAGCTTCGAGGATAGCGGGGGCGGCTACACCCCGGACTGCAGCTCCAACGAGAACCTCACCTCCAGCGAGGAGGACTTCTCCTCCGGCCAGTCCAGCCGCGTGTCCCCGAGCCCCACCACCTACCGCATGTTCCGCGACAAGAGCCGCTCGCCCTCGCAGAACTCGCAGCAGTCCTTCGACAGCAGCAGCCCCCCGACGCCACAGTGCCCCAAGCGGCACCGGCAGGGCCCCGTCGTGGTGTCCGAGGCCACCATCGTGGGAGTCCGCAAGACAGGGCAGATCTGGCCCAGTGATGGGGACAGCACCTTCCCCGGAGATGCAGGTGGGTACCTCCGCCGGCTGAGGGGGGCTCACCCCTGACCCCTGGCTAGGGACGGGGGAGCCTGCAGGAGGGACTAGAAAAGGGGGTGAAGCCCCAGGCGAGGCATAGGGAGGTGCTGTTGGAGTGACTGTCCGATACTGCTGTGGACCGGAAGGGTTGCCGCTGGTCCCTGGTCCCTGCGCCAGGACAAACCATCCCCGCCCTCCTCCTCAGGGCAGGTTCCCAGTGTTGGGAAGGGGGTTGGGGTGGGAGGAGTGGGTGGTGTGTGGGATGGGAGGCGGCCTGTTCCTTTGGTTCTGAAGTGTGTGTCCTGCTTGGGGGTTGGTCCCAGGATGCTCTGGGCAGCCCTCTCCTCGCTCCCCTCGGCGCCGGGAATCCTATAAAGAGGGTTTCTCCCCTGCCGTCTGGATCTGAGGCTTTTATCCAGGATTGATCTGTGTGCTGGGCATCCCCCCAGTTCCTGTCCTGGGAGAGTTATATGACACGTTTGGGGAACCCAACTCCCAGGCCATGCCAGTGTCGGGTTCGCTTCTAGCCAACCAGCCCAAGTCAAGTCACAGCAGGTGAAGATGCAAATTAGGAGGAAGTGAGGTGACAGGTAGTTCTGACTCAGTGGGCCCCCGAACATCAAGGGGGCGGGAGTGGGGGTGGAGAGCCACACCCGTTCCCATCTGCCGGGCTATGGTGGGAGACTTCACCCATCATTACTCACTCACCGGCTCCGGTTGCTGATCCCTCACCAGGCTCCTGCCTCCTCTGCGCCCCAAGGACCCGTGCGCCCTGGTGCTTGCTTGCTTTCGGCTCCCAGTCCCGCCGTCTGGCCCTGACCCTAAGATGAAATCGACGGGATCGTGTCTGTCACTTCTGGACTGTGTACACATCCCGTTGGCATTGGGGTGATGGGGGGGCTGGGTTTGAGCCAGTTTGTAATTGGGGTAAGCGGAAGGGTGGGTGGGTGTGAGCCCGGGGTGGGTGGGTGGGTGGGAGCCTGTCGGGAAGCTCCTGGAATCTAGTCCCTGTTGGACTGAGCTGCTTTTCCGCTTCATTGATTTTCCTTTTTTGCTGATGGAGTTGTATGTGCTTCATTGGTCAGAACCCTCTTGAAACCAGTGAGGCTATTTTTGGCTCCGGGAGCCGCCTCTTGGGGATCAGCGGCTCAGTCCTGTTTGTTTCAGGTGCATCCAGCTGACCATTTTCCACTTGCAGCTGGTGTAGCTGTGGCCAGGGTCCAACCAGAGCCCGCTGCGGCCCCGGAGCCCTTCGTGGGGGGCGGGGGGGCGGGGGGAGGTGGTGGAAGGCTGTGGCATTTAGAAACCTGCTTTGTAGGCACATCAGCGCGTCTGGGGTCTGGAGGATCGCCCTGCGGCCACTGGGTACCAGCCCTGCCTGGCCAGCGGTGGACCAAGCGAGCCAGCTTGGCCCCTCCGAGTGGCGGGGGTGCGGGACTGAGGGCCAGTTCAGTGCAATTAAGTCCGTTCAGGCTGCTGTGCTGCGGTCAACACGGCCCACCCCCGGAGCTCTCTCCGTCTTGCAAAACTGAAGGTCTACACCCATCCCACAGCGGCTCCCCGCGTCCCCACCCTCCGCCCCGGCGGCCTCCGCTCCGCTTTCTGCTTCTGTGGTTTGACTCCTCTCGGCGCCTCGTGGGAAGTGGAATCACCCGGCGCTTGTGCCCCTGGGTCTGGCACCAGCTCCCCACGTTTCACCCACACGTGTGCATTTTGAAGGCGGGGTCCCCTGGCTCGTTGCGGATCTCCTGGGGACCTTTAGTCAGAGCCGGACACCCAGCACCTCCTGGAGGGTTCCTTCGGGGCGCCCTGGGAACTGGGAAGCGTCTTAACCAGCTGCACCTGTCTCCCCCTCACTGCATCCCTGACCTTTCACCTCCCCTTGGGGGCAGTGGCAAGCCCTGTCATGAGAGAGGCCAGCGGACCCAGGGACCTCTCCTTTTTTATTCCTTTTAGAGTCTGGGGAATGCTCTCTCTTTTTTAATTTTTAAAAACTTAATGATTTGAGAGAGAGAAATGTCGATTTGTTGTCCCACTTATTGATGCATTCATTGGTTGGTTCTCCTATGTGTCCTGATCTGAGATCGAACCCAGATCGAATCCACAACCTTGGCGTAGGGGGACGACACTGTAACCAACTGAGCCACCCGGCCCGGGCAGCCGGAGGCATTCTGAACTTGAACACAGCCCGGTTCCAGGTGTCTGCTGGGAAATGCCCCCCTCCCCCCCCATCTCCTGTCTCTTGTGGGCGCTCACGCTAGCGGCTGCCCTGGGTTTTCCCATCCATCAAGCAGCTCACTTTGCCCTTGGGGTTCTGGTGCGGAGCGGTCACCGGAACGACCGCTGCTTCGTTTTGCTCTTGGACGAAGATTGAATGGACCAGTGACCGGTTAGAGGAACTGCGGGGCAGTAAGAGGCCGCCCAGGCCTCGGCCGGCTCCATCGGCCTCTCATTAGACCAGAGCCTGTGGTCATCTCTAAGTTGAGTGCAGACCCCCCCCCCCGCCCCCACCCCAGAACAGAGGCACAGTGGCACCCCCGGGCGGAGGCCCCAGAGCACTTAGGTCATGGACAGGGTGGGGACGAAGTCTAGGTCACATTTTACAAGGTGTCCTGGCTCGGGAAGGATGACTGTCTTGTTTTGGGAACAGAACGAAGCAGTCCAGAACCTCTCATTAAAGGAGCTGGCCCGGCCGGCGTGGCTCCGTGGCTGAGCGTCGTCGTCGACCTAGGAACCAGGAGGTCACAGTTTGCTTCCCGGTCAGGGCACGTGCCCGGGTTGCAGGCTTGATCCCCAGTGTGGGGCGTGCCGGAGGCAGCCGATCCGTGATCCTCCCTCATCATGGATGTTTCTCTTCCTCTCCCTTCCTCTTTGAAATCAATAAAAATCTACTAAAGTAAATGTATTAGTAAGTAAGAGAAAAAATAATAAAAAAAGAAGGAGCTGGGAGTGCTGGTGATCTGCGTGGGTCCTGGGAACATGCCTTTCCCATTTCTCCCTTTCGCCTCATTTGTTGCTCGGTAGCTACCCCACCACCCCACTCCCACCCCTGGCTGGGAGTCCTGTGGCCCACAGGCCCAGGGTATGTGACTGCTGCCCTCAGCAGGGCAAAGACTCCAGGTAAGCCATACGCTGGGGCCCACCGCACCTGAGAGAGAGAGAGAGAGAGAGAGAGAGGACTCAGCAGTGCCCGGGGCCGGCTGCAGCTCACAGGTGAGAGGGAGGGCCCATGTTCACAGTCATGGATGGGCGATTCAGGTGTCCTCAGGTTGCAAAACAGTGGGCCTGAGTTTTGACTAAGGCTGCCTTTTTTTAAAATATATTTTTATTGATTTCCGAAAGGAAGGCAGAAAGAAGGAGAGAGAGAAACATCGCTGATGAGAGAGAATCATGGATCGGCCGCCTCCTGCACGCCCCACACTGGGGATCGAGCCCGCAACCCGAGTATCTGCCCTGACTGGGGATCGAACCCTGACCTCCTGGTTCACAGGTTGATACTCAGCCACTGAGACTCGCCAGCTGGGCAATTCTTTTAATTGCTTTAAAAAACATTTTCGCCGAAACCGGTGTGGCTCAGTGGATAGAGCGTCGGCCTGCGGACTGAAGGGTCCCGGGTTCGATTCCAGTCAAGGGCATGTACCTGGGTTACGGGGCACATCCCCAGTAGGGGGTGTGCAGGAGGCAGCTGATCGATGTTTCTCATCGATGTTTCTCACTCTCTATCCCTCTCCCTTCCTCTCTGTAAAAAAAAAAAAAAAAAAATCAATAAAATATATTTAAAAAACCAACATTTTCCTTCTTAAGATAACTTTTTCATTTTTTTAAAGTCCTGGTTTCTACACTATCTCCTTGACCAACGCCACTGCCTCTCCCCCATTCAATCCGTCGGAGGTATTTCTTGAGCATCTGCTGGGTGACAGGCACTGTCTGCGGGGGAATCCTCTCTTGCCTTGGCCTTCAGTCGTGGGTCCGTGGAAAGGCGGCCCCTCAGGGACCTTCTCCTTTAAAATCCAGCGCACAGGACCAAACCTGTGTCGTGTTCCGGCGTCTCCCTTACCGTGTGCCTTCCTCTCGCTACATCTCCAGCTGTGCCCCACGAATCCTGTGTGCGCCCGACTTCATTCTTCCGGGTGGTGAGGTCCTCAGGGTACGGGCAGAGTCCGTGCTGCCTCAGGGTCGCCCAGGACGCCTCACCGGAGGCCCTGAGCCGTGTTGGATGTGACCGTGGTGACCGAGCCCACGTGGGTCTGTGTGTCTCCGGTGCTGTGTTCGTGAGTCAGAGACGGAATGAGACCCCATCTCCGAGGCTTCTGTTTGCTCAGCCCCTCCCCTGTCTGGCTCAGCCCCTCCCACCCCATCTAATAAGCGGCAGTGGGTTTTGGGGGGAGCCCAAGGATGCAGGGATCATGATCTGGAGATTCATTGTTCCTTCTTCGCTGAGGCTGGGGCTTCCCTGCGAAGCCTGAGAGAGCATCTCGAAACCTCAGACTGCGGCCTGCTAACCGGTGCCTTGGATCCGAGCGCTCACCTCTGCGACCTTGCAGAATGACCGCGGATAGGGGTTGTGGCCGGGTCCCAAGGAGACGGACAGGTGGGTTCATAGACGCACCTGCCAGGGTCTGGGGCCCGGAGATTGCGACACCCCCCCTACCCCACCCCCCACCCGTGTAGCGAAGTGGCCAGAGTAAGATCATTATAATTACATGCCATCGGCCGGTTGTGTCCAAGGGGGTGTGAGGCAAACGCACAGCCCTAGAATAAGCCGCCCGGGCCAGGCGGCCAGCGGAGGGGCTGGGGCTGCTCTCTCTGCAGACTGTGGGGTGAGGCCGGTCTCAGGAGCGTGGGCACAGAGCGACACCCCCCCCCCCCCCCGGAAAGTGGAGGGGCCCTCCGTCAGTTTTGCACACGTACGGGGACCTGCTGTGTCGGATAGTCATGGCGCTGCGTGTCAGGAGACAGGCCGCCTAGCAGGTCATTTTCCGTCTGGTAGGGAGACAGCCACGTAACCCTCAGTGCTCTGATAGGGATCTGCTGGCCTTGCCTTCGGGCGGCCACAGAGTGCCAGCCGCCATCACGCAGGGATGTGGTTTCTCTCTTATTTTGCAAATTTGCCAGAGAAAGGGGTTTTCTAACGTCCCCGTCCCACAGGTCCTCGGGGGCCCTGTGCTGAGGCTCCTGCAGCGAGTGGCGTGGCGTGGGGGGAGGGAGGAGCCCCGGAGGGCAGGCTTGCTGGAAGGGCACGGCCCTCCACCCACCTTCTCTGTCCTAACCGTCAGGGGCCGGGGAAGGGGTCGGTGCCTGCTGCCCTGCTCACCTGTGAGCAGGTTGTGGGAGACGCAGAGGGACAGTGCCTGGCGGGGAAGGTGTGGCAGAGGAGGCCAGCCTCTTGCACAGCGTGTCCGGCTTCTGGCCCGGGGAGCCAGGCCGGTGACCAGGGAGTGCTGGGAAGGAGGCGTCTCCGGGTGGCCAGGAGCCAGCCGAGGGGGCACTGGAAGGAGAGGACGGGGCCAGGGGCCGACAGCCCGCGGGGATGCTTGACGCAGTGCTCGGCCGCAGCTGGAGAAGAGCTTTTGCAGGTTCCCCTTCCCTTCATGCCTGATGCTCCCCGTGTAGACGGTGCTACTGGGTCAGCGGGTGAGCTGGGAGGACAGGAGGAGGTTTTCTGCCTATCACACATATGTAGCCTACGTGCATATAAGGTGAACGTTCTAGAAGCCGCCGCCCTGGGGGTGAGGGTCTGAGATCTGAGACTGCCGTGCACGTGGGTGGGCTGGTGGCTGCCAGGTGAGGAGGCCCGTGACCGGCGTCTCGCCACGGAGCAGTCGGACGGCCTGTCCTCACCCCGGAGCAGCGGGGGGCCCGCTGTTAGTTGAGCCTAAAGGCTCTGGGTTGTGATGGTGAACATTCGTCTGGTTTCCCCTCCTGGGGCGTTGCTTGCGCGGCCAGATGGCGTGAGTCGGTACGGCAGACTTTTCCGTGGAAGAGCGAGCGAGGGCTCCAGGAAGGGCTGGACGAGGCTCTAGAAAGAGGTGTGTGGGCCCTGGCTGGTGTGGCTCAGTGGACAGAGCATCCGCCGGCAGACCGAAGGGTCCCGGGTTCGATTCCAGTCAAGGGCACGTACCTGGGTTGTAGGCTCCTCCCCGGCCCGGGCCCTGGTCAGGGCTCGTGTATACCAGGAGGCAACCAATCAGTGTGCTTCTCTCACGTCGATGTTCCTCTCTGTCTTTCCCCCTCTCTCCCACTCTCTCAGAATCCATGGTGAGGGTTGACACAGCAACAGCAAACGAACGGAAGAGGTGTGTGGGGCTCCAGAACGGGGTGTGTGAGGAAGTGGGAGACTGGGCCTCCCAGCCCGGGGAGCCCTGGGCAGCTGCAGTGTCGGGTTCCAGAAACTGGCAAGGGAGGTGAAGCGGGGAGGCACTTGTTCTAACTGCTCAGGAATTGCCCGACTTCCTTGGGGGAGTGACCGCTGCTGGGCTGGGCGGCCGGGTCCCCAGCGAGGGGCCTGCCCTCTGAATGCGCAGGTACAAGCTGTCAGTCAGCTGTCAGGGTGCAATTGACAGATGGACAGGGACGCGGCCGCCAGGACCAGAGTGCCCTGGCCGAGTCGCCCCAGGAGCGCAGGGGACACGTCGGGGGGAGGATGGAAGGTGGATGTGTCTTTTCCTCTCTCCCTCAAAGCACGGCGCTCCCTCCGAGCGTCATTCCTCGGGGAGGAGGTCGCTGTGTTTTTGGAACTCTTCCGACGGGACATGACGGGGCCTGCCTGTTTAATGAGACCTCGGACATCAAAGGCCGGGGCGGCACTTGCTGGTGGGGACATCCTGGGACCTGCAGGCCTGGCGGTGCGAGCTCAGACACCCACGCCCTCCCGTGCTCAGGCTCCGGGGTGCACAGACCAGCCAGGAGCAGTGGGTGAGGCCCAGGGACTGTCCTCGGCTGTTCCCTTTTAGAGCTGTTTTGTTTTGAAGCTTCGAGGTGTTGTGTTTTTTTTTAATTAATTTTTGTTATTTTTTTCATCTTCACCCGAGGATATTTTCCCGTTGGTTTTTAGAGAGAGTGGAAGAGAGGGAGAGGCAGAGAGAAACATCGATGTGAGAGAAACATGTCGATGGGTTGCCTCCTGCATGTGCCCTGACCCGGGCCCAGGCTAGGGAGGAGCCTGTAACCGAGGTACGTGCCCTTGAGCGGAATCGAACCCGGGACCCTTTGGACTGCAGGCCGACGCTCTATCCACTGAGCCACACTGGCCAGGGCTGAGGGTGATTTTAATGCTGGGCTGGTCTGTGGTTCGCTTGGGAAAGGCCTGGGGGTTTTCATCTTGACGGCGGCCTCTGGGTCAGCAGGACAGCACGTGACATTAGGAGCCCACGTCTTGTGTCCATGGAAGTGCCTGGGCTCTGGGGGGGTGGGGGGGGGGCGCGTGTGCATAGCTTTTCTCTGCTCCGTGCTGCTGAGCCTGGAGATTGTCAGCAGGGTGGTTGTGGGAAATGGGGTGCTTGGCTGGCAGAGAATGAAGGCGGTTGGCTCCCACCCTGGCTGTCCATGTAGACTGCAGCCTCTGCTGTCATTAATAAAAAAAAAAAAAATTTGCCATCCTACCTGGTGTGGCTCAGTGGATAGAACGTCAGCCTGCGGACTGAAGGGTCCCAGGTTCGATTCCTGTCAAGGGCACATGCCCGGGTTGTGGGCTCGATTCCCAGTGGGGTCGTGCAGGAGGCAGCCAATCAATGATTCTCTCTCATCATTGATGTTTCTATCTCTCCCTCTTCCTTCCTCTCTGAAATCAATAAAAATATATTTAAAAAAAAAAATCGCCCATATACCCAGGCCTGACAGACACACCTGCCGTCATTCCTGGGGGATCTGACTGGTGAGGCTTTTATTGTTTCTGTGTTTAAATCTCCCCATCTCCATGGGTCAGCAGCCTGGGCCTGGCACAGCTGGGTAGTCCGCTTAGCGTCTGCCGAGGCTGGGAAGTGTCAGCCAGGCCTGCGTTCCCATCCGGGGCTCCATGTCCCCCTTCTCAGCCTGTTGACGGCTCCAGTCCATCTCTAGAACTCTCTTCGTCTTGCAGAACTGAAACTCTGTACTCATCTACACTAATATAAGAGAAAGATACAAATTGACCGTACCTCCGTGATACCCACCAGCCAGTCAGGAGTGAGTATGCAAATTAACCCAACAAAGATGGGTTAATTTGCATACGCAGGCACTGAGCGAAGACCAAAGAGGCTTGGCTTCTCCACTGAGGCCGGAGCGAAGGCCTGGACCTGGGTGCCGGAGGAAAACCGGTGCCGGCAGCCCGGGGAAGGAACGCAGCCAGGCCTGCGTTCCCAGCCGGGGCTCCACGTCCCCCTTCTCAGCCCGTTGACGGCTCCAGTCCATCTCCAGAACTCTCTTCGTCTTGCAGAACTGAAACTCTGTACTCATCTTCATGCAATGGGCCTGTAGTCTATAATAATTAAATGCGTAATATGCTAATTAGACCGGACAGTCGAATGTCCTCCCGGACGTCCTGGACGAAGCCGGGGGGGGGGGGGGGGGGAGGGCTGTGAGGGCCCGAGACAAGCCGCCATGGCTGCGAGGGCCGAGCCCCTTGCACGAATTTCGTGCCTCGGCCTCTAGTTAAGTAATAAGTCTCCAGCCCTTGGCAACCACCATTCTGCTGTCTCTCGGAGTTGGTCTGGTCTAGGTACCTCCCACGTAAGTGGGATCACGCGGTATTACTGTCTTCTCTCACGTAGCGTGATGCTCTCGCGATCTGCCCACGCTGTGGCATGTGTCAGAATGTCCGTCCTTTCTAAGGCTGAGGAATAAGTAGCCTGCTGCTTATACTGACCACATTGTAAGTGTGCGATTCAGTAGGTTCATGACATCCCGTGACATCCCGTGAACATCCTTTTTTTTTTTTTTTTTTATGGTTTTTTAAAATTGATTTCAGAGAAGAATGGAGAGGGGAGAGAGAGAGATAAAAACATCAGTGATGCGAGAGAATCACTGACCCGGCTGCCTCCTGCACGCCCCCTACTGGGGATCGAGCCCACCACCCGGAACATGTAACCTGACCGGGGATCAAACCGTGACCTCCTGGTTCAAAGCTTGACGCTCAGCTGCTGATCCACGCTGGCCAGGCCCACCATAATTTGTGATTCCTGGATGCTTCCAGAAACAGGAGAGGACACCAGGTGGGGCCACACAGGCCCGGCCTCTGATTGGAAAGATCCCCGAGGCTGCTGGCCACCTGACCTTCGTTGTCCGTTCTGCGGTGCTTGCCCCTTGTGGGTCACGAAGCTCGCTAGCTGACTGCTGCTCTGGACCGCTCGGAACGGCAGCTGAAAAGCATCTTGGCTTCGTGCGTTCCGGTCAGGAATTCCGTTTGCTGGACGGCCCTGTCCAGTTCATCCTGGCCCCTGGAGTTCCTGCCTGGCTTGGAGGGAAGCTCCGAGGACGCTGAACGCTGAGGTGGGAAAGGGAATTTACAGACGGGAGAGACGCTAGCAAAAGCCCGGCCTGGACCCCGGATGCTGCTGCGTTCTGTCAGCTCAGACACCTCCCTGTGCCTGAGCACCTGCAGCGGGTCAGGTGCGCAGCTGTGTGGGCTGGGGGGGCGGGGCGAGGGGGGGCAGACACAGCAAGGCTGCCTTTGGAGGGAGGGCCGCTAGGGGAGGAGAGGAAAGGAATGGCTGTCCCTGACACTGACCGGGTGTCTCCCACTGCAGTGGGCATCCATCGGATTGTGTGAGGACTTTCTGCAGCTGAGAGCCAGCCATCCAGGAGGCTCGGCCTTCCCCGGGTTGTGGGTTGTGGATCTAGAGAGCGGGGGCTCCCCCCTTTTCCTTTCCTGGCTCGGAGTTGCCCGTCCTCGCTCTGTGGTCGGCTGCCGCTCAGCTGCTAAGGCAAAGCCCTCCAACGCCCTGGGCCTGGGATGCCCACCCGGCACTGAGGGAGCCACCCAGTAGCAGCCTCTTTTCGGCCCCCTTCGGTTTTGTGATTCCAAGTTAAATGATGTCATCCTGCGTTCCCAGGATGTTACTTGGAAAACCTCGTTGGCAAGCGTCCCAGTGCAATCTCTGCGTCAGACCCTGATTGGGTCTGGCTGCCTGCGGTGACTGGGGGCCGGGGCGGGCGGGCGGGTGGCGGGGGGTGGGGGGCGGATTTGGCTCTGCGTGCAAGTGTGGCTCTGGTTGATGGGTCATCTTCCTTGCCTGCCCCACTAGCCAGAGGCGCGGGGGTCAGCAAACCCCTCGGGTCAGCCCCGGGGCTGGCACGGGCGCTCAGGAGCGGTGCAGGTGTGCCCTGGGCTGAGTGCTGGCATGCCGAGCCCGTGCAGCAGGGAGGCGTCTGCCAGGGCCGAGGTGACGGTGTCCAGGCAGGTGGTTGGCAGGGGGAGGCCTGGGAGTGCCAGCTGGTGTCCAGCCAGCGGAGCAGCCCTGCGTGGCCAGGAGCGCCGGGCGGAGGCTCTAGCGCTGACACGAGCGGGGCGCACGTGCGCAGTGCTGGCTTCGTGCACCTCGGCGCCGCGGTGTTGGCGGGACTTTGGTACCTGGGGGCCATCGCGTCCCTTCATCACAGAGGGTCCCACCTGGGGTCAGAGGCCGAGGCTCGCATCCTGCAGTGGAAGCTCTCTGGGCGCACCCAGTGCCAGCCCGAGCGGGGATTGCGCTGGTGCCCAGCCGGCCAGCCCCGCGGACGGGGCGGTCTGTCTGGATGGCACGAGGACAGGAAGGAGTCCATGCTGAGCAGCTGTACAGCCGCTGGCTAGGATGCCCCAGTGCAGGTCTGCGTTTCCTTCCGAACTTTCTTTCCTTTAAATAGATCTTCATTGCTTTCAGAGAGGGAGCGAGAGAGAGAGAGAGAGAGAGAGAGAGAGAGAGAGAGAGAGAGAGAGAGAGGGAGGGACATCCACAATGAGAGAATCACGGACCGGCTGCCTCCTGCATGCCCCCCCCCATCCCCCGAGGATCGAGCCAGCAACCTGGGCCTGTGCGCCCTGACCGGGAATCGAGCCGTGACCTCCTGGCTCATAGGTCGACGCTCACCCGCTGAGCCACGCCGGCCGGCCGGCCTCCTTCGGAGCTGTCTTTCCACCTGGCGGGCTTGGCTCGCGGTGCACGGTGACTCCCAGGGCCCCCCGGGAGTGGTCCTGTGTTCCTGCTCTTGTGGTCTTGCAGGAGAGGGACACCCACCCCCCTTTCCGGGAACTGCGGCTTTACACTTTGTAACGGGATCCCACGCGCCCGTCCAGGATCTGCGCCCCGCTGCACCGCGCAGGGAGGCGGGGAGCGCGGAGGTGCCGGCCTCGCTGATGCTCAGCAGCGGGAGCTGGGAAGGGCCCGCGTCCGTCTCTGGCAGGCTCTGGTGTCCAACCAGAGGCCGTTATCCGAGCCTCTGCTCTTTGTTCTGCAGTATTGGGCTTGGCGGACCTTTTCTTAAAGGGCCAGGTAGGAACTCATGGAGGATCTTGTGGCTGAGAGGCGAAATCCAGGCTACTGGACAGGAGCTTCTAGGACCATCTCACATGTAACCGTTTAAAACCACTCTTCAGGTCCCTGGTCACACGGAGGCAGGTGGCGACGGGCTGCATTTGGCCTGTGGGCCCCGATGGCCCCTGTTCGGTGGGGGGCCGCCTCGGATTCCTGGTGGTGATGAAACGAGGTGGCCGAGCCATGTGTGGGCGGCTCATATCCGTGTTCAGGCGCTCACGTGACCGCTCCTGGAACCGGTGAGGCCGGAAGGGTCGGTCTCCTCTCTCCCCGAGGCCGCTTTCCTCCAGGAACTCGCTCCGGGTGGGAGGTGGCCACCTGGGTAACAGCTCCCCGTCCCTCCCGTGCCCCCCCTCCCCCCACTCCCGCTGCTCCCAGTGTTGACTGCGGATCCCCTGAAACGAGGCTGGTCGCAGGGGAATTGACCTTGGCGTCGGGTGACGGGGCCTGGGTACTCGGGACACGCTCTGTTCTCTATTTTTGTATGTGTTTGAAGTTTTCCATCATGAGAGGTTTTATTTTTATTTGTTTGTTTTTTTAAATATATTTTTACTGATTTCAGAGAGGAAGGGAGAGGGAGAGAGAAGCATCAATGATGAGAGAGCATCATCCATCGGCTGCCTCCTGCACGCCCCCTCCTGGGGATCGAGCTCTCAACCCGGGCCTGCGCCCTGACCGGGAATCGAACCGGTGACCTCCTGGTTCCTGGGTCCAAGCTTAACTGCTAAGCCCCCAGCCAGCTGGGCGCGACCAGTTTTAAAAAGTACGTCGTTCGTCGATGAGAGCTCTGAAAAAACACAGCACCACCCTCCCCCGTGGGAGAACAGGGTGTAGGGGTCCCGACTCGTCCTCAGGCCCCCAACGTCAGAGTGAGCTCCCGCTCACCTGTTGCCCAGGGGCAGGAGGTGCCTGAGAAGGCAGCCACCACGCCTGAGCTCTCCATCCATCGCCCACCCAGCCCCCTGCCATCTGCCTGTCCATCCCGCCATCTGCCTTAGTCCATTTGGGCTGCTGGACCAGAATACCACAGACCCGCTCCGCTGGCTTATAAATAACATAGAGACCCAGTGCACGAATTCGTGCACGGGTGGGGCCCCTCTGGGTGGCCTGCAGGGATTGGCCAAAACCCACAGGCCAACACCGCCTGCGGCTCCTCCCTGCTGCTCCCGCTCATGCCTGCTGTGGGCTGGCGCCCCATCAGTCCCGATCAGGAGTGGCTCGTGCTGCTGCAGCAGCACTCACCAGCTATGAGCCCTGCGTCTGGCACCCTCCCAAGGGGAGTGTCCTGCAGGATCGGGCTGAAACTGGCTCTCCGACATCCCCCAAGGGGTCCCAGATTGCAAGAGGGTGCAGGTCAGGCTGAGGGACCCCACTGGTGCACGATCAGGCCGAGGAGGGACCGTGGGAGGGCTCCAGGGCGTGTCCGGCCCATCTTGCTCAGTCCCGATCGGTCGGACCCCAGCAGCAAACTAACCTACCGGTTGGAGCATCTACCCCCCTGGTGGTCAGCGCATGTCATAGCAAGCGGTTGAATGGCCTTAGCATATCATTAGCATATTACACTTTGATTGGTTGTTCGGTTATTCTACTGTTAGGTCTATTTGCATATTACCCTTTTATTACATAGGATAATTTTATTTCTCACTGTTCCGAAGGCTAGAAGGCCATGATCAAGTTGCCAACAGACCCCGGCCTGCGTGGCTCAGTTGGTTGAGCGTCAAGCCATGAACCAGGAGGTCAGGGTTCGATTCCCGGTCAGGGCACAGGCCCGGGTTGCGGGCTCCATCCCCAGTGTGGGGCGTGCCGGAGGCAGCCGATCCATGATTCTCTCTCCTCGTGGATGTTTCTCTCTCCCCCTCTCCCTTCCTCTCTGACATCCATAAAAGTACATTAAAAAAGAAAAATGCACACCTGAGAATTGATGGAGGACGGCTGTTTCCTCATCTGGAGACTAGAAATTATCCGTAGGCGTCATCTACCCGGGGACTTGGCCGCCACGGCTCGGCGAGACGCCGCCGGCGCGGAGAAAGCCTTACCGGCTCCGCAGGCCTCCGCGGCCCAGGGACACGTGTTGTTCCCGGCGTGGCTGTTAGGACAGAGAGCAGGAGGGGTGCTGGCGGCGGCACCGCTGGCTGAAGGTGTGGGCGTGGAGGTGTGCGTTTTGTCGGGGTGTGTGTGTGGTGTTTTGTAAGCGGCGGAGAGGACAATGAAAAGCTGCCTTTTCCATCCGAGTTGGAAAAGCCCGGCGCGCCCGTTTCCAAGCGGTGATTTTTTTCCACCGGTTTGTTTTGTTTTGTTTTGTTTTAGGGACAGAGCCCTTCTGTGCCAGTGACCTTTGGGCGACACTTGAGTACAGGACACAGATGAGAAATGAGAAGGGAACTTCCCCACCCCGCCCCGGCTGCTCACAGCCTCCACGTGGCTCTGAGGAACCCACGTTCATTTCCTTGTGTCTCATCGGGCGTGTGTTCTCCTGCGGGGGTGCGGAGGGGGACACGGGCGGTGTTGGTGGCCGGGAATCCGCAGGGAGGTCCTGCCTGGCGATCGCTCGGTGCCTGCGCCTTCTCTCGGGAGGGCTGGGCCAGGCCAGGCCCCTGGCGGGGAGCCAGAGGCCGTTCCGGGAGCCACCAGCCCTCCGTTGGGGTGGATGCAGGGGAAGCCGGGGACTGTGTAGCTCACAGCCTGTGCTTGTGAGCGTTTGCCCTCCAGACCTGCCCCGGGAGGGGGGCCAAGGCGAGGCTTTGGGCCCCTTTTCTTTGTAAACAGGGAAAGCATTTGGAAGTGGGCATAGTTCATTGGCACGAAGGGCAGTCACCGTGTTGGGCGACCATCACCACCGTCCATCGCCAGAACGTCGTCCTCTTCCCAGATGCACACTCCGTCCCCAGGACGCACCGGCTTCCCGTTCTCCCCTGCCCGGCCCCCGGCAGCCAGCTTTCTCCCTTCTGTCTCCGAGGTCGGTGGTGTTAGGTGCCTCTCGGGTAGTAAAACCCTACGGTAGTCGTCCTTTTGGGTCCGGCTGCTGTCGCTGAGGGCAGCGGTGGGCAAACTCCTTCGTTAGCAGAGCCAAATATCGACAGGACAGCGATGGACATTTCTCTGGAGAGCCAATTTTTTCAAACGTCAACTTCTTCTGACGCCACGTCTTCCAAAGAGACTCGCCCAGGCCGTGGTCTTTTGTGGAAGAGCCACACTCAGGGGGGGCCAAAGAGCCGCGGGTGGCTCGCGAGCCGCAGTTTGCCGACCACTGGTTTAGGATCAAGTCTCTAAGGTTTCATCCACGTTCGAACATGCGTCAGAATTGCCTTCTTTTCTAAAGCTGAATAATACTCCATTGTATGACTATACCACCTTTTTTTCCAACACACCACCTTTTAAAAAATATTTTTTATTGGTTTCAGAGAGGAAGGAGAGCGAGAGAGAGACATCAATGATGAGAGAGAACCGTGGATCAGCCGCCTCCTGCACGCCCCACACTGGGGATGGAACCTGCATCCTGGGCCTGTGCCCTGACTGGGAGTCGAACCCTGACCTCCTGCTTCGTAGGTCGGTGCTCAACCCGTGAGCCACGCGGCGGGCCGGGGTGTACCCCCTTTTTTTTTAACCCGTTCATCCATCATGGGCAGGGCGGCTCTTTCCACCTTTTGGCTCCTGGGAGTGGGGGTGTCCTGCTTTTATCCTCTTGACCTCTTACAAGTGGACCCCTCGCGCCTGAGCCGTCCGGGTGCCGCTCAGCCCTCCTGACGGGAGAGGGCAGGAGGCGGAGGGCACGGGCAGCCTTCTCTTGGGGTAACCAGAGTGCCGTCCTCGGGGCCGGGGCAGGCCGCTGGTGCCGAGGCTGCCGATCTCGGGAAGGGCCATCCTCTCCGGCGGCGAGTCCCGCCTCTGTTTCCAGCCACCTCCTCTGCCGGGGGCACTCGGGTCAGCCGCTCCTGGGGACTGGGTGAGCCTCCAGTGAGGTTCCGGGGAGTCGGGGGAGTGCTTCCGTGGGATTCCAGCGCCTCCCCCCCCCCCCGCCTCTCCCCTCCAGGCAAGTCGGTGACAAAACCAGAGTCGAGGTAGGACAAGTACATGCTTGGCTTGGACACTTTGCTTGCCAAGCGGCATGGGGGAGCGGGGTAGGGGGGCGGGGGGGGCCCTCCTCCAGGCCACCCCGCAAAGTGTCCGGCCGGCCCTGGGATGGGACCGTGGTTCTGCACCCCACTGAGCAGGTCAGGGACCAGGTTGGAGCCTGCCTTCCGGGGACGGGGACGTGTGAGAGGGAGATGGGATGGGTGCGTCGGGGGCGGGGGGCGGGTCCGTGGTGACGGAGACTCTAAGGCACGGCACCTTTCCTGGAAACCTGGGCCATTTTCTAGAACAATCCGACTCCCTTTCGTTTTGCCACGTTCGGGGAATCCTGGCCGGGCTGGCGATGACGCAACCCAGCCGAGCAGCGTCGGGTGCGCAACCCGCCCGCTTCCCCCGCGTGTTGGGGAGGAAGCCGCGGGTGCGCTTCGCCGACAGGTGCTCCGGGCTCTGCGCCCTGTGCTCGGAGCCGGGGACCCCGATACGTGTGGGCAGCAGCGGCGTCGACGGGTGCGGGGCCCGGCTTCGGCACGTGGGCGCCGGCGGCTCTGCGGGGCCCCGTTCCCGTCTCACCCCTTTTCCGTCACGGCTCAAGGGTGTCTTTCTCTTTAAATTCTCCGTGTCTACATGGTTCGAAGAGTCATCAGTGTGTTTATCAGCTCAGACCCAGTAATCCCACCCTGGAGTGTAATTTTCCTACGGAAATAGGACTTTTCCCCACCCCCCCTTTTCCCCGTTGGGTGTTACCATATGAAGCGATTCGTTCTATTCATAACCGTGGAAAACTGAAAACGAAACATCCGCAGTAGGAAAGGGGCCAGCGGGTTACGTTATGTAATTGTCAAATGGCAACCGTGAAAATTATTGTTTTTTAAAAGTGTTTTTATGGATTGGAGAGAGGAAGGGAGAGGGAGAGAGAGAGAGAGAGAGAGAGAGAGAGAGAAACATCCACGAGGAGAAAGAATCATGGACCGGCCGCCTCCTGCACGCCCCACGCTGGGGGTGGAGCCCGCAGCCCGGGCCTGTGCCCTGACCGGGGTTCGAACAGGACCTCCTGGTTCCTAGGTCCACGCTCACCCCTGAGCCGCGCCGGCCGGCAGCAGTGAAAATGACGTAGCAACGTGGAACGTGCTGTGGGCGCCTTGGAGCCCCTCGGGGGGACTCTCTCCATTGTCACCCGTACAGAGGGTGTCTTGGCTGAGCGTCGCTGGACCCAGGCCATTGGGGGTGTGGGTCAGTCACCTCCCTGAGGCGGGCATGGGCCCCGCCGGCGAGGGCTGACCATGTGTAGGACGAGGGGCATCCTGTGGACCCTCGTGGCCAGGGACAGTGCCGTCCTGTCCGGTAGACGTAGCCGGGGCTGATGTGGACCCTCGTGGCTAGGGACAGTGCCGTCCTGTCCGGTAGACGTAGCCGGGGCTGATGTGGACCCTCGTGGCCAGGGACAGTGCCGTCCTGTCTAGTAGACATAGCCGGGGCTGATGTGGACCCTCGTGGCCAGGGACAGTGCCGTCCTGTCTGGTAGACGTAGCCGGGGCTGATGTGGACCCTCGTGCCCGGGGACAGTGCCGTCCTGTCTGGTAGACGTAGCCGGGGCTGATGTGGACCCTCGTGGCCAGGGACAGTGCCGTCCTGTCTGGTAGACGTAGCCGGGACACGCGGTCTGTTTGTCTCTTCCTCCGGGTTCCTTTTTTAGGTCATCACCGTTCCCCAAACAAACAGCTCTTTGTCCTCTTCTCCCGGGTTTTCTGCGCGTTTGAAAGTGTTTCAAAATAACACGCTAGATAAATAAATACACGGAAACCGTGCTCTGCCTACGCACAGGGTGGCTGTGAGGACGAGGAAGGGCGTTCCCTCGAAGGCTGGGGCTCTGGGCAGGGCGGTGGGCCGTGGGCCGTCGCCACCTCCTCCCAGCCGCGAGCAGGACCATCGGCCGGGACAGGCGAGGCCTCGATGCCTGCAGGCTGCAGAAGGGAGAGCTGAGGCCCAGGGTCCTGAGCCCGCCTTGTGGAGAAACGCTGGGTCCTGCCCGGGCGGCGTGGCTCAGTGGTTAGAGCACCGACCTAGGAACCAGGAGGTCACGGTTCGATCCCCGGTCGGGGCACAGGCCCGGGTTGTGGGCTCCATCCCCAGCGTGGGGCGTGCAGGAGGCAGCCGGTCCATGATTCTCTCTCGTCTACAGAAACATCCATGATAAGAATGTTTCCCTTTCTTACTGAATCGATTGCAATGACGTTAGTTAACAAAACGACACCGAGTTCAGGCGCCCAGTCCCACCTCATCTGTACCCTCTGTTCCCTCTATGGTGTGTTCACCCCAACTCAGGTCTCCCATCGCCCTGTAGCCCCCCGCTACCTCCTCCATCTCCCCTCACCCCTCCTCCCTCGGGCAGTGTCCATGTCCGTGAGTTTTTTTTCTCTTTCTCTTTCTCTCAATCCCTTCAGCTCCCCACAGCCCCCCAACACTTCCCCTTCTAGGCCAACTCTTGCTGCTGGTCAGCCTCAGAGCGCCTGTCCCCTCACCCGCCTCTCGCTCTCCCCGAGGCCACGCAAGGGTTCTGAGAGGTGACCTGGGACGACCGTGCCTGGTGCATGGGGTACCCAGAAGCTGAGCTTCCTCCCCTGACCCACTGGGTGTCAGCTTTTTCCTTAACAACTGCAGAGTTCTTCGTTGGGCAAGATGTTTTAAAAACAGATTTCTATTGATGTCAGAGAGGGAGGGAGAGAGAGACAAACGTCAATGATGAGAGTCATGGATCGGCTGCCTCCCGCACGCCCCCTACTGGGGATCAAGCCCGCCACCTGGGCCTGTGCCCTGACCGGGAATCGAACTCGGGTCCCTTCAGTCCGCAGGCCGACGCTCTATCCACTGAGCCGCACCAGCCAGGGCCATTGGGCAAGGTTTGTGAGATCCCCAGCGTGGAAGGCAGAGGAAGCTGGTTGGCACTCCCCCTCCCCTGCAGTGTCCCTCCGCGGGGCCTGCTGTGGGGTCTGAGACCTCCTGATCTGGGGGATGACGGCGAGGAAGGCTGTGAGGTCCTGGGTCCGAGGCGAGGCCTCCTCGGCAGCCAGCCCCGCTGCTCGGCAGCTTGGGCAGTGAGGGCTGGGAACCAGCCTGAGAGCATGCTGACCCCTCGGGCCACAGGTAATGGGACAGGTGTGGTGGCCCTTGATCCTCCCAGCCCAGGGCTCCCAGCCCATGCTGCCGGCTAGTATCCAGGCCCCACGGCTGGGGCAGAGCCGGGGAGGGGAGGGGAGGGGAGGGAAGCGGAGGCCAGGCGAGGCGAGGCACCTGCTGGGAGGGCTGTTTTCTCTGTCCTGGAATGCTCCTGCGCGGAGGGTAGGGGACTGTCAGCGGCCTGGATGAATCGCTGTTTCCTTGCTGCATTAAGAGGCCCCTGGCCCGTGGGAGAGGTCACAGCCCGGCCCAGTGTGGGAGGAAGTGGTGTTTACCGAGCGGCCAGCTGGTGCAGGGTGCAGAGCGGCTAATCCCTCGTTACCACGGAGCCCGGAGGCCTGCAGCGTGCCAACCCGTGCCTGCCCGGCCACTGCCCTAATGGCCGTGATGACGGACGGATGGACGGGGCCGGCCAGCCAGAGAGTGAAAACAGGACACCTGATCTTTTAAAAATAATCCGGGGGGAGGAGAGAGAGTGAAGAAGCAAAGAGTACGAGCCATCAGACGGCGGCCCCCTCGCGTGCCCTGAGAGTCCTGGATGCCGTGCACGCTGAGGCGGGGGTCCCGGCCCTCGGAGCACGAGCCCTCCTGGCGGGCTGGGCCCTCAGGCGGCGCTGGGAGGCGGGCTCAAGGAGAGGCCAGGTCTGCAAACCCTGGCCAGATCCCAGCTGGTGAGGAGCCCCCCATGTCTCCACCCTCCCAGCGCCCCGTGGGGGGGTGGCACCAGCCCCGAGATGGCAGGTTCCGTGGCCGGACCCCCATGGCGTGTGGGGTTCTCCTCCAGCCTCCTGCACGGAGCGGCCAGGGGCTGTGATCCTCCAGGCGGTGCCAGCCCTTCCCTCATCCCCTTCTCTCCTTCTCCCCCAGCCAAACCTGCCGCAGGCCCTGCCTCCCGGGAGCCACCCCTTCCTGCCTTTCCCAAGGGCAGCCGGGCCGGTGCCTGGGGTGCCCGTCAAGGGGAGTGATGGGAGGCCCCTTATCTTGGCCGCCGGCCTGGAGGGCCCGGTTATCTTTCCCTTCCATGCGGTCGAGAGGAAGCTGGTGCCTCAGCGGCACACGCAGGCACTGAGTCCACAACAGGAAGCCGGGCGTGGCGCCGGTTCCCGGGCACCTTCTGCGGCTGCCACACCGCAGTCGCTCCCGCTGTCCCGGGGCCGCCTCTCAGGTCCCTGGGGGGGCTCTCTCTGAGCTGGGTTTTCCGACGGGCATTTACATGTTTGACGTCGCGTGTAAACGGCAAACTTGCCCGTGGCACCATGGTCCAGGTGGGAGTGGCCACGGCGCTGCCTGGGAGTCTGGGTAGGCCACAGGGTGGGCACCATTTCTTCTAAAGCTCATCTTCCGGCCGGTGTGGCTCAGTGGATAGAGCGTCGGCCTGCAGACTGAAGGGTCCCGGGTTTGATTCTGGTCAAGGGCACAGGCCTGGGTTGCAGGCTCGATCCCCAGTAGGGGGCGTGCAGGAGGCAGCCGATCCATGACACTCTCCCATCATTGATGTTTCTATCTCTCTCTCACACTCCCTCTCTGAAATCAATAAAAATGTGTTTAAAAAAAAAAAAAAAGAAAAGAAAAAATTTTTTTCTTTTTTAAAAATTTCTTTATGGATTAAGGTATTACCTATGTGTCCTCATCCCTCCATTAACCCCCAAACCCCCCCCCCATGCCCTCACCCCCCTGGTGTTCGTGTCCATTGGTTAGGCTTATATTCATGCATACAAGTCTTTTGGTGGATCTCTCCTCCTTTCCCCCACCCTCCCCTACCTTCCCTCTGAGGTCTGGCTCAGCCCTAGCCGGTGTGGCTCAGTGGATAGAGCGTCGGCCTGGGGACTCAAGGGTCCCAGGTTCGATTCCGGTCAAGGGCATGGACCTTGGTTGTGGGCACATCCCCAGTAGGGGGCGTGCAGGAGGCGGCTGAATCGATGTTTCTCTCTCATCGATGTTTCTGGCTCTCTCTCCCTCTCCCTTCCTCTCTGTAAAAAATCTATAAAATATATTTAATAAATAAACAAAGCTCAGCCTCCGCATGCGCCCTGGGGCGGTCAGAGTCCCCTCTGAGTGACCTTGTGAGTGAGTGAGTGAGTGAGTCCCCTTCTCCCAGGCGAGGGAGCCCATCCCCCACCCCGCTGCCCACTGCATTGGCTCCACCCACCTGGAGACCCGCCCACCTGGCACCGCGGCCCATGGGGAAGCCTGGGGCGGGAGAGGGCTGGAGTTCCGGGTTCTCACTGATGTCTCTGGTCCTCTCAGCCACAAACCATGGGGACTGCCTCGGAGGCCTGGCGAGCAGGCCTGGCATCGGGGCAGTTCACTGGGCAGCTGCAGGGAGGGTGTGCCCCAGCGGGAGGCAGCCGAGTCTGCCCTGAGCGGGACTGAGGTCACCCCGTCACCCACCCCATGGGTGTGCCCATGTGTGTGTCCTTGATTTCAGAGAGGAAGGAAGAGGGAGGGAGAGAGAGAAACATCAACGAGGAGAGAGAATCGTGGGTCTGCTACCTCTTGCACGCCCCCTACTGGGGAGTGAGCCTGTAGCCTGGGCATGTGCCCTGGACTGGACTCAAACCCAGGACCCTTCAGTCCGCAGGCCGACACGCTCTGTTCACTGAGCCACGCCGGCCAGGGCCGTGTGTCCTTGTTAATGAACCGGTTCGGTGTCGGGCATTTCCTGGGCTTGGTTCCCCTCTGGCACTTCAACAGAACACCCGTGGCTGAGCAGCCTGGACCCGAGACGTTCCCGCCCCCCCACCCCACCCCCAGCCCAGAGGAGCGCCGTTGTGATTATTTTGGGACTTCCTCTCCAGGCACCCCGGGGCCCACTCACTCGGTGGACCCCACACTGCATCTCTCATCCCTCTGGCAGTGGGCTGGGCCGGCCAGGTGGAAGGTGTGGGCTCGGCCAAAGCCAAGACTGCCGGCCAGAGGCCAGAGGGCATGGCCTGAGTGCCCTCCTGCCCAGCCTGTGCTGGGAGCTGTCCGGGACTTTGATTTGGGGGAAACCCCTGTGGGTCTGGAGGAGGCTGAGATGACCCAGACTGTGCTTTTCACCTTTGACCTCTATTAGTAGCCCGTTCTCACCATCGTGCATGGCAGCACGCGCCAGCAAGGTGGGGGAGGGGGCAGGGGGGGCGGATCACAGACCTCCGGAGCCCGCAGGGTCCTGCGGTCGGTCCTGCATCCCACCTGCCCCATGCGACGGCAGCGCTTTCCCCAGACTCGGCCCCTTTCCCGGCCTTTGCCGCCGGGGAGCGTGGGGCCTCAGGGAGCGGTCCACACACCCCGGACATTCTCAGTCCTTTGCCTTTGTTTCCTCCCCGCTGGCCTGCCTTTTGCTCTGTTTGCTTTCTGGCGGCCGCCTCAGAGCCTTGGGAAATAGGCGGGTAAAAACCCACACAAACAAAACTCCCCAACCAGCCTGGCACACTGGCCGGCCCACAGCCTGCTCTGTGCTCGGGATCTGGAGGCCCTGCTGCGGGGGGAGGACCCTCCGCGGGGCGGGGCGGGGCGGGGCGGGGTGGGGCGGGCACCGGCTCAGCCACCACTCCGGCCTCCTGCATCAGTGATTCATTTCCTCCGGAGCCCTGTGCTGCTTCCCAGCAGAATTCCTGTTCGGAGGCCTCGCCAGCCTGGCTCAGAGCTCCCGGCCTGGCCGATGAGCGCTTTCTCCTTAGGCATAGCCTTCCCACAAGGCCCAGCGTCACCCTCGCTTCATTTCGTTCTTCATTTTAAACGGCATCTATGTATTTTTAACATCGTCGTAGCAGTAACACGGGCTTCTTGGGCTGGGACGGCAGTTCTGTGAATTGTGACGCCTTTCTTTTGTAGCCACCACCATGGTCCGGATGCAGTTAATATCCCGTCGCTCCGAAAAACCTCCCTTCATCATCACACCCCCTCCTCACCTCCTGCAGCGGGTGATCTGTCCTCCATCCCCACAGATTGTCTTATAAAAAAATGTCCGATAGCCCTAGCCAGTGTGGCGCGGTGGATGGAGCGCCGGCCTGCCGGGTCCGATTCCGGTCAAGGGCATGTACCTCGGTTTTGCAGGCTCCTTCCCGGCCCGGGTCCGGGTCGGGGCGTGTGCAGGAAGCCACCGATAGAAGTGTTTCTCTCACATCGATGTTTCTCTCTGTCTTTCCCTCTCTCTTCTCTTCTCTCTCAAAATCAGTGGAGACATAGCCTCAGGTGAGGATTAACAAATGGAACAAAAAGGAAAGGAAATAGAGCTTTTCAGAAAGTATTTGAAGATGTGGATTGTTACAGCCTAGAGACGCAGGCTAACCAGTACCCCTTGCCATGGGTGGCTGCCACTTTCTGGACCTACTGTGTGCCCGGAGCAGCGGTGGGTCTGTCACGGTCAGTCTCAGAACAGCCCGGCTGAGTCCCATCCTCCCCAGTTGCCGGCGGAGGTTCCGAGGGTGTGAGTCCCGCATATCACCCAGCTCGGGACCAGGGTAGGAGTCGCCGTCGGGACCACCAGGCTTGCCCTGGGGTCCAGCTCTTGAACGGAGGATGGAATTAGCCGGCGTCGAGGCTGCCCGTGGGACCGATGGGGGAACGTCTTGACTGTAAGTGTGGCTAACCACGGGGATAAGCTGTCAAGGATGTGAGAAATTCCCATCTGGAGAGAGCGTTGGGAGGGATACACTATTTCCCAGGGCATGTTCAGTGCTCGGGTGTTCAGGCACGGGGCTCGATGGTCCCTGAAGAAACACCTTTTTTTTTTTCTTTTCTCTCTTTTTTTGTTAATCCTCAGCTGAGAATATTTCCCCATTGATGTTTAGAGAGCCTGGAAGAGAGAGGGAGAGACAGAAACATCGATGAGAGAGACACACACCGATTGATTGTCTCCTGCAGACACCCCAACCAAGGCCAGGGAACTTGCAACCAAGGTCTGTGCCCTTGACCGGAAATGAACCCGGGACCCTTCAGTCCACAGGCCGACGCTCTATCCACTGAGCCACACTGGCGAGGGCCCTGAAGAAAACACCTCTTTTTTAAAAAATATATTTTATTGATTTTTTACAGAGAGGAAGGGAGAGGGATAGAGAGTTAGAAACATCGATGAGAGAGAAACATCCATCAGCTGCCTCCTGCACACCTCCCCACTGGGGATGTGCCTGCAACCAAGGCACATGTCCTTGACCGGAATCGAACCCGGGACCCTTCAGTCCGCCAGCCGATGCTCTATCCACTGAGCCACACCGGCCAGGGCCCTGGAGAACACCTTTTGACATTTCTGGTTTAGCCGTTCTTCCCCCACCACCTCCCCAAACAAAACTTTTGCAGGTTGTATCAGCACAATATTGAATCCCCTTAGAACCGTGGTCGGCAAACCACGGCTTGCGAGTCACATGCGGCTCTTTGGCCCCTTGAGTGTGGCTCTTCCACAAAATACCGAGGCGTGCACGAGTCTATTTTGAAGAAGTGGCGTTAGAAGACGTTTAAGTTTAAAAAATGTGGCTCTCCAAAGAAATGTCCATCGTTGTCCTGTTGATATTTGGCTCTGTTGACTAAGAAGTTTGCCCACCGCTGCCTTAGAACGTTCCAGGTCCTGAGTTGCTGGAGATGTGGTTTCTGGGCGGGTCTTGCGCCGAAGAAGTCGGGAAGGCTCGACCGTCTCGCGAGGCCCTCGAGGCCCTCGTGCCTGTGTGCGGAGCCTTCTTCCCGTGGGGCTGCTCCCAGGGACCGACCCTCCCCCTCAGACGTCACTCTGAGGGTCACGGCCTGTGCGGGGCACCTCCGCCTTCCTCAGTCACTTCCCTGCAGCCCCTCCCCAATCCCTGAGCCTGGCCCCGCCTGGCCCACGCTCCAGGGCCCTCCTGGCTTTGACCCCAAAGAGCCAGGCCGCCTTCCAGTTGGGGGGGCTGCAGAAGCGCCTCCGTCCGCCCCCGCGGGTTCCGCAGCGGCGTATCCTAGTTTGCGCAACCTCGCTCTGCTCTGCGCCAGGCCCTTGCATTGGCCGCATGGTCTGTCTGACTCAGAGCTCCTTGCAAGAAGGTACAGCTGCCCGAGCCGGTTTGGCTCGGTGGATAGAGCGTCGGCCTGCAGACGGAAGGGTCCCGGGTTCGATTCCCGGTCAAGGGCACGTGCCTGGGTTGTGGGCTCGATCCCCGGTCGGGGGTGTGCAGGAGGCAGCCAGTCCATGATTCTCATCATTGATGTTTCTCTCTCCTCTCCCTTCCTCTCTCAAATCAGTAAAAATATATTTTTAAAAACATGTTAAAAAAAGAAGAAAGAAGGCACAGCTGTCTGCAAATTAAAGTTCCCGCCCATGATTCCACGGGAAAAAGGCTTCAGGCCACAAATGCACGGAGACCTTTGGCAACGCCAGGGGTTCCTGGCCGGAGGACCCCAGAGGGCGCCCCCCTCCGACCCTGGACCTCCCGCATGCCAGCCCTGCCTCCCAGCAGCCCCGTCCCAGCCCTGCCTCCAGCTGTCATTCCCCCGTGTGCCACCCACGCCCTGCAGTTGTTAGGGACACATAGCGACCCTTCGTGGAATGTGCCCCACCGGGGTCTGGGGTTCCCGCTTCCCCGTGGCGGGGCTCCCCGGAGGAGTGGGGAGCACAGTGTCCGGAACCGTCCAATGGAGCAGATGGCGTCAGGTGAGGTATTACTGCTCTCGGCATCTGCTTTTCCAGGTGGGAGTGCATCTAGGCACGTCTAGGGCTGTGTTGGGATTAGCAGGAGGGTCCCTCGGTGCTCGGGAATGGGGAAGGAGGGGTGTTAGAGTTTTTTTAAATATATTTTTATTGATTTCAGAGAGGAAGGGAGAGGTGAGAGAGAGAGAAACATCATTGTGAGAGAGAACCATGGATTGGCTGCCTCCTGCACGCCCCGGCTGGGGATCAAGGCCGCAATCCGGCACATGCCCTTGACCGGAATCAAACCTGGGACCCTTCTGTCTGCAGGCCGACACTCTATCCACTGAGCCACACTGGCCAGGGCTGGGCGGGGGCGGGGGGTTGCGATGATTTCCCTGCTGGACTTTTGCACGGGGTGCAGCAGCACCTGCCGGGTGGACCTGAGGTGCTGCGAGGCCCCAGGGACTCAGGCTGCCTTGCGGGGAGCCTGTGCCGCCCCGCCCCCTGCCCGCTGCTGCGCAGAGCAGGCGTGGAATCCGGCAGGAATGCACACCCGTCCTTCCCTGGATGCTCGGGCCCTGCACCCTCTGCCGGCTCGTGCAGCACGTGGCCCGGGAGTTATGTCCCTGCCCACGCCCACCCCTGCAGGGTGCCCCTTCTCGGACGGAGAGTCCCATCCCAGGCTGGAGTGGCAGGCGGGGCGGGCAGTCCCAGAAGAGGGAATCTTGGGGTCTCTTATCCTCTTCCTCAGCCCGACCTGGCTCCCCCGAGGCCCCGCTGGCCTGCCTGCTCCCCGGCGCACCCGTCTGTCCAAAGGCCGCTCAGCCCTCAGGTACTGAGCTGTCGTGTCCTCGCTAGCCTCCTCGTCCAGGGACTCGCTGTTGACTTACTCACTCAGACCTTAGCGTCATTCCCTAGTTCGTTCATTGTCAATCCTCACCCGAGGATAGTTTGTCATTGGTTTTTAGAGAGAGTGGAAGAGAGAGGGAAAGACAGAGAGAAACCTCGATGTGAGAGAGACGCATCGATGGGTTTGCCTCCTGCACACGCCCCGACCAGGGCCCAGGCCTGGGAAGGAGCCTACAACCAAGGTATGTGCCCTTGACCGGAATCGAACCCAGGACCCTTCAGCCCCCAGGCCCTCAGGGTCCCCTCCCCTCTCTGCCAGCACTTCCCCTCCTGATTCTCAGTAGGGCACAGCGACGGCGCCCGACGCAGGAGCTGCACCCACCCATCGGGCGCCCCCGGGAATATCCGTCGCTCGGCCATGGACACGTGGGGTCAGTGCACAGATGTCAGAGGCTCTCCCGGTTGTCACCAACTGAAAAAGTCACTTTTGGTTTTTGTGGGACACAGAAAGGAGCTCCCCCTGCCCCCCCCTACCCCCCCACGTTCTGAAACCCGGGCTGAGACCTCTGATGGCGTCAGCTGCGGGCTGTCTGTGTGAGCATCCTCGCAGCGTCCGGGCACAGCTGGGCTCTCCGGAGAGCGTGAACGGAACGCTTGCTATGTGTCATCAGCTTTAGAGAAGGGGTGGGGGGGGCGCCTTGCATCTCGTGGTTCCCGGCACTGTGTGTCGGTGGGTATGTGTATGGGTGGGTGGGTGTTTCTTTGGATCTGGGCCCTGGGGTGGCACATGCGTTGAATACGTGGGGCGGGGATTGGTCCGCCCACCCGTGGTCCGTGGGTCCTGTGGGGTCCGTGGCCTGATGGAGGGACAGGCTGTCCCGAGGAGCATCTGACCAGCCAAGGGTGGGTCTGGCTTTTCAGGACACACGTTCTAACGTCGGTGGGAAATGCAAGAGGCTCTCACACCCCGGCGCGGGAGAGCAGGGGAAGGGGTGATGGCGTGGCAGGCTGTGAAGAATTGGTATGCCCGGCTGGCATCGCTCAGGGGTTGAGCGTCGACCTATGAACCAGGAGGTCAGGGTTTGAGTCCCGGTCAGGGCACAGGCCCGGGTTTTGGGCTCGATCCCCAGTGGGGGGCGTGCAGGAGGCAGCCGGGCAATGATTCTCTCTCATCGTGGATGTTTCTAGCTCTCTCCCTCTCCCTTCCTCTCTGCAATCAGTAAAAACATGTTTTAAAAAAATAAAGAGAATTGGTAGCATTCAGAGGCCCAGGGAGCCGTCTGATGGGGAGGGTGTGATTCAAGGCTCAGCATGGAGTTTGAGGGAGCCCGGTCTGCTTGGGCTGCAGGGCCCGGGGCGGGAACTGTGGGAGCTAAACGTGCAGAGGCCGGAGGCAGCCAGGGTGGTGAGCGAGAGCCTGCCGGGCCTGTGTGTGAGCCCGCGTGGCGGGCCCAGGGCCCAGCCTGAGTGCCGGGTGGGCTGCGGGGCGGCCCGAAGCCTGAGACAGTGCGGGTGGGAGTGCGGGGCAGATGGGGCGCGGACACAACTTGACCGCCGTGCGAGGGGCCGGCTGGTGGAAGCCCAGGTCGCCTGTCCTGGCTCGGGAGTGCCTTGGGCTCGGTACTCTTCGTTTCGGAGACCCCGGGAAGGCGAGAACCACGGGGGCCTGAGGACAGACTCAGCTTCACGCCCGCAGCCGCTCTGGGGCTCCGGGTCCCCAGGAAGCGCCGGGCCCGCCCTCCGGGACGAGGATGGGGTGCACACCCAGGCCAGTGCTTATCCGGGGAAGGGGACCTCACAGAGCAGGGAGGCCGCACATCCGTGTCCGGGCCCGTGAGTCCCAAGGCCTCCCAGAAGGGCCGTGTTGTGTCCCTGGTGAGTCATGGGTCTTTCTGGAAACGAAACGGGGGGGCCGGGGGGGGGGTTTGTGCCTGCGTCAGATTTCTCAGGGAGGGACACCTCAGAGTGCCTCCCCCTCGAGGCTGAGGGCCGGTGCCGGTGCGGGCCGAGTCCCCGAGGCCGCGGGGGATGGCGGCCAGAGGCCCAGCGTGTCACCTGGTCGGAGGCCTTTCACATGCCGCCCCAGTGCCCTCGGGTTCTCCCACGTCCTGCAGAAAAGCGAGTCTCTCCAGGCAGGTTCCTTGCGCCCTGCCGTCTGGTTCCCTATGGCTGCAAACATGGCTGTCTCTTCCCCCTCGTCTCTGCCCTGCAGCACCACCGCGCACCATGGCCGAGCAGCTAGGGAGCGAGGGGATGTTTGTCTCCACCGCTGCTCCGTTGCTGACACATGCGGCCTCGTCACAGAAGGGATGGGGGAAGGCTGCTGGCTCCGAGGTGGTCCAGGGGCAGCTAGGTTGCCCCCGCTTTCCTAGTGACACCCCGACACGCCGGCCGAGAGCTGAGTGCACGTCACGTGAGAACAGGGAAGCGCACATCTGCACGGCGTTTATTCTGGAAGGATCCGAGGGGTAGAGCACAAAGCCTTAGGCTCCTTCCCTTCATGAGGACCAAGGGAGGACTGACCCCTGCCTGCCGGCACCTGCTGTGTGCCAGACGCTGCCGTGGGCCTGCATCCACTGGGTTGCCACTGCTCTCCTCTGCGGGGTGCATGTCTGTGCCCACTCGGGGTCAAAGGGCCCTGGACAGTCAGTGATCTCAGGCAGTGAGCAGGGGTCCAGGTCCTGAGGTGCAGGGATTGGCTTCATTCTCTTCCAGGCCTGTCCTGGGAGTCTGAGCTCCAATTCTGTGCCTTCATTTTTATTTTTTCCAATGTATTTTTATTCATTTCAGAGGGGAAGAGAGAGGGAGGGAGAGAGAGAAACATCAATGGGGAGAGAGGATCAGGGACCAGCTGTCACCTGCACGCCCCACTCTGGGGATGGAGCCCGCAACCCGGGCATGTGCCCTGACCGGGAATCGAACCGTGACCTCCTGGTTCGTAGGTCAGTGCTCAGCCACTGAGCCACAGCAGCCGGGCTCCAATGCTGTGCCTTTAACAGGATCTGAGGGAAGTGCCAGCCTCCCAGCGTGAATGCCGGGCAGGGTGGCCGACCAGGTTAGCCAAGCTGTTATTTCACCATGTGGGGTGTTTCTGGGGCAAGCACCAGCTGGGAGCTGGTGTCGGGTGCCTCTGGGAGCCTTGCCAGATGTCGGGTCACGTGATTTTCGAGGGGAGGCCTCTTCCTAGGGCGTCTACACCGCCCTGCCCACGAGGGGTTGAGGCTGTCCCTGGAGGGCGTCTACACCGCCCTGCCCACGAGGGGTTGAGGCTGTCCCTGGAGGACTCACTTTTCCCCAAAGGCGCCTTCAGAACCCAGCACCTGCCCTGGCTGGTGCAGCTCAGTGGATAAAGCCATCAGCCTGCGGACTGAAGGGTCCCGGGTTCGATTCCAGTTCAAGGGCGCGTACCTGGGTTGCGGGCTCCTCCCCAGTAGGGGGCGTGTAGGAGGCAGCCAGTCAACAATTCTCGCTCATCATAGATGTTTCTTTCTCTCTCTCCCTCTCCCTTCCTCTCTGAAATCAATAAAAATACATTCAAAAAAAAAAAAAAGAAAGAACCAAGCACCTTTGTCAGGACCTGTCTGGGCAGGTGGCAGAGATGGTGCCGAGTGGGCATCTGACAGCTGTGCCAGGCCGGGGGGAGGAGGATGGGCGCTGGCCAGCTGGGGAGTGAGCCTGGGGCCGGGTCCAGGCTGTCACACCGCGCTGACAACCAGGATTATCGCCGTCGGTGGTAATTCCCACACAACAGTTTCAAGTTTCAGGTCAAGAGCAGAGGCTCGTCCTCCGTTTCCGTGCATCTGCGCCCAGCTCCTCTCCGGCTTCTTATCTGGCGGTTCCTCGGCTGTGTTCAAGGCCCTGTGCTCGCTCCACGGAAACCCTGCGGCCGGCAGACTCTGAGGCCCTGGGGGCGGGGGGGGGCACTGCTCCTGCCGATTCTTTTAAAAATATATATATTTTATTGATTTCTTACAGAGAGGAAGGGAGAGGGAGAGAGAGTTAGAAACATCGAAGAGAGAGAAACATGGATCAGCTGCCTCCTGCACACCCCCTGCTGGGGATGTGCCGGCAACCAAGGTCCATGCCCTTGACCAGAATCGAACCCGGGACCCTTCAGTCCGCAGGCCGACGCTCTATCCACTGAGTCACACCAGTCAGGGCCAGATATACTTTTCTATTGCTTTTTAGGGAGCGTGGAAGAGAGAGGGAAAGAGAGAGAAACATCCGTGTGAGAGAGACACATCCATGGGTTGCCCCTGCAGGAGCCCCAACCAGGGCCCGGGCCTGGGGAGGAGCCTGCAACCAAGTAGGTGCCTTTGACGGGTATCGAGCCCAGGACCCTTGGATCTGCAGGCCGATAGACGCTCTGTCCACTGCGCCGCACCAGCTGGGGCGCTCCTGCCGATGCTTGCTGGAGAGGAGGACTGGGGAGGCACCTTACAGCTGGGACCATGGAGAACCTGGGCCTTCCCAGCGGACCCGCTTTGGGCTCCGAGAAGGGCGGAGTGGGGCCCTGGTGGGCTTTGGGGGAGGGGGGGACAGCACGGGGAGCGTGCCACGGAGTAGAGAGCAAAGCCGCAGGGGAAGAAGAAGCCGGGCTGTGGGACAGCGTGGGGTTTTGCGGGGAGGAGCGCAGAGAGCCTGTAACAGGCCGGGAGCAGAGGAATTGTATTTCCCTCTCCACACGTGTCCCTCGGGGTGGGGTGCTCCGTCCGCCGGATCCAGGAGCACAGAAGGTTGTCCAGGGGAAAACCCGCGTCGGCCTGGACTCCGACCCCCACCACCTCCGGCCTGGCGCTTGCCGGCTCACGCCCGCTCACGTCATCTGGTGCCTCTCAAAATTCTGGTGCAAATCACCAAGTCTCCCCCCATCACCACCCCGCCTCAGCTCACACCCAGGATGCTGGAAGTGGGGGATCCAGCTCAGGATGTGGCTAAGGGCCCCCCCCGCCCCGCCCAGGCTCCAGGAGGGGGCCTGCCTACGTGGATCCCCGCTTCGCCGCTCGGCTTGGCCAGGGCATCTTGCGTCAACGTTCCTCCGTGGAAGGGGACAGCAGGGCTCCCCTGGGAGGCGTAAGTAGTTAAGGCTCTGCACCTGGACGGCACCCGTTGCCACGGCTGAGTGTTGCCCCCCCCGGGGTCTCAGTGCCCCCAATTCAGGCCGGCATCGCGGTGCCTTCCCCTCTGTGCGTCTAGAAGCTAGGAAGCCCGGTGACCCTTTCAACAGCACCATAGATTGGGGCGACCCAGGACTGAGCCGGAGCTATGCCGCTCCAGGGCCGGCATGCCTGCGTGCAAGCGGCTCCCTCTCCCACGGGGAGACCCCGACTCCCCCTGGCCCGTCTCCTCATTCATTCATTCCTCCAACAGAAAGGACCAGGTCTTGGAACCAGCCGAGGGCGGAGTGGGCCTGCCTTAGCAAACACCACGGCTGGGGGCTTACGCAGCAGACATTTCTAACAGTTCTGGAGACTGCGAGTCTGAGATAAGGGTGCCAGCCTGGTTGGTTTTATTTTATTTCTTTAAGTATATTTTTATGGATTTCAGAAAGGGAGGGAGGGGGGAGAGAGAGAGAGAGAGAGAGGAACATCAATGATGAGAGAGAAGCATGGATCGGCTGCCTCCTGCACGCCCCCTACTGGGGATCGAGCCCGCAACCTCGGGGATGTGCCCTGATCGGGAATTGAGCCGTGGCCTCCTGGTTCCTAGGTCGATGCTCCACCCCTGAGCCACGCCAGCCGGGCCAGCCTGGTCGATTTATGGTGAGATCCTTTTCCTGCCTTAAGTCTTGGTTCTGTGGTCACTTCCTTGGGGAGGTGGCCCCGGCTGCCCGACCTGCAAGCCCAGCGGCCTCTCATGGGTGGACTCGCTGTGATGCACATGTCATGTGACTCCTGGGAGGCTCCCGGCTCCCCGGGGCAGCGGCTGGGTCTGTGGTCCTCATACCGTGCACCCAGCACGCTGCCCGGCATGCCGTGGGGGCGTGGTACATCTTGACGCGACATGAGGTGCTCCGTCATTGCATCCGTTTGCTTGGCGGGGACCACATGCCTCAGGAAATCGGGCTGAGTCTCTGTTGCTGAAGGGTCCAGGAGGCGGTAAAAAAAATAATAATAATGATAATGACGTAACCCCGGGCCGAGGCTGCAGCTCTTTCCGGCTGCGGTTCGCGGCCCGCCCTGCCCTGGCACCAGCTCGTTCCAGACCCAGCCCGACCCAGAGCAGAAATAATCTCTCCCTCTTGAGGATCTAGGGTCTTTAGCACCAGGAGGGTCCTTGGAGACCCTTAACAACAGCCGGATGCTGGTTGGGGTCCTTGTCTGCTCGTACTGGGGCCCCTGGGTCTTAGTGCTAAAAGTCACTGGCAGCCCTGTGGACGCCGGCCTGTGGACGGAAGGGTACCGGGTTCGATTCTGGGCCAGGGCACGTACCTCAATCCCCAGCGCTGGTTACGGCACGTGTGGGAGGAACCCAATCGATGTGTGTCTCTCCCACATCGATGTTTCTCTCTCTCTCTCTTTCTCCCCCTCCTTTCCATCTCTCTAAAAATTAATAGGAAAACATCCTAGGTGATGATTAAAAAAAGAAAAAGTCGCCCCAGAGTCAGAGAAGCATGCACAGACGGTTGAACCTCGGAGGGAAGGCGGGGAGGGTGGAGGTGGGAGGGGGGTGGGAGGAAGAGGTTAACCAAGGAACGTGTGTGCAGGCGCGCATCCCCCGCGGGCACAGACCGTGGGGTGGAGAGGGCCTGGGGGGAGCACGGAGCGGCGGGGAGAGGGGAATGGGGGAAAGGAGGGCCTGTGTGCTTCCTGTGCTTTCAACCTTAAAGATTAAAAGGAAAAAGTCGCTGGCAGAGTTGACCCGGTGATTCAGTCTCCAACCAGCTGGAACCCAAACCCTGAGCGGGAAGAGCTGTGTTTCGGCTGCCAGTGTTCTCCAGGGAGCTCGGCCTTGCTCGGGGCATCAAGGGCTGCCCGGCGAGCTGGGGTGCGGGCCGGGGGCGGAGAGGGGTGCAGGCTGTGGGAGAGGGGTGCGGGCCGTGGGCGGGGGGTGGCGGGGATGGAGGGGTGCGGGCCCTCCCTGGCTGGTATTTACTGGCCCGTTGGGAGGACTTGAGTGGCCTCGGGGCCTTCTGTGTGATACAGTCTCATCTGGACTGTGACCTCCCGCAGCTGGGCTGCCTGTGCTGACCTGGTGATGATGTCCTTGTTAGGGTGACAGCATGAAGGCTAAAAGGTGCCAGGATCCGGGGGTGCCCCTGTGCCCCTTCTTCTCGCCCAGAACCAAGGGCTCTAAACACAGGCCTCTTCCCCCGGGTGCAGTGACTCACTGGATGGGGGAGGTCTCAGGGACGAAGGGTTTTGGCCCACTTGGTGTAGCTGCCAGGAGAAAGCAGAAAACCAACCAGGTCACTCGGTAAGAGCAGCCGCGCCCCCTGCCCATGGGCGGCCCCGGGTGGCGGTGCCAGCAGCTCTGACGTCTGTCCAGACGGGGCTGTCGGTCCTTCAGGAAACAGCTGGACTCGGTCCTGGGTTCCTTGTTGAGAGAGGAAAACAGCTGTGTGTTCACGGGGGGACAGGGGGGTTTGTAGGTGAAACGATACGTAACACTGAACATTGTAAAGTGAACAATTCACCCGGCTGGCGTGGCTCAGGGATTGAGAGTGGACCTAGGAACCAGGAGGTCACGGTTTGATTCCCGGTCAAGGGCACATGCCCGGGTGGCGGGCTCCATCCCCTGTGGGGGGCGTGCAGGAGGCAGCCGGTCAATGATCCTCTCTCATCATTGATGTTTCTCTCTCTCTCTTCCCTCTCCAAGGGAAGAGAGAGAGAAACATCAATGATGAGAGAACCATGGATCAGCTGCTTCCTGCATGCCCCCCACTGGGGGTCGAGCCTGCCACCCGGGCATGTGCCCTTGACCCCGGGATCGAACCCGGGACCCTTCAGTCCGCAGGCCGACGCTCTATCCACTGAGCAACACCAGCCAGGGCCCTGTTGCGTTGTTTTGGAAGCTCCCCGGGTAACGCTGGCCTGGAGCCAAGGCTTGGGGCCCCTGTGGGGCAGTGTGAGAACCTGGGAGCGGCAGAGGCGTGGGAGGCAGCTGAGACTGGCCATCCGCGGGCCCCGAAGCTTGGCAGAGGCGTCACCCAGCGCCCTGGCCATTCTTAGCTTGCGCTGAGCACCAGGTCCCTCCGGCCACAGCTCTTCCCGCCGGGCAGGTGTAAAGAACGGAAAATGGATGTCCCCCGACCCCCACCCCCCGGGATTGCTGCGTCAGCTCCCAAGTCCGTGGCTGGCCCTCTGCCCACCTGACCTGGGTGGCGTGGGCACCACCGGCACCCGGGGCCGGAGCCCCAGGGTGGGGGTGTGTGGGGGCGGGAGTTATAAGCTGGTGAGTGAGCACTGCCGAGGTGCCTGTGGCGCTGACCCTTAGGTGGGGCTGTGTACAGGTGAGTCATGAGGGAAGTGATGTCATCTGGGGACATGACCCCGTCGGCACGACCTCCTGGGAGTCCCGTGGGCCGTGAACGTGCCCTGTGGCGCCCAGAAGTGGCCCCCCTGTGAGGCTTGGAGCGGGCTGGGCCCTGTGGGCTGAGGTCCTGGCGAGGGGCCTGGGAACAGAGCTACAGAAAGCCCCCGGGGTGTGGCCTTAGGATCCATTCAGCCTGGGGAGAAGGAAGGGGCGAGTCTTCAGCGAGGAGGGAGGGATTGCCCGCTGACACTAGGCAGTCCCCAGGAGCGGGGCGTGGGTGGTGGGGTGAGCCGTTCTCGGTCCTCCTAGGCACTCTGATGGGGGTCAGGGTGGTCTGGGGTGGTCTGCCAGCCCATTAGGGAGGTGGGCAGATCCGGGCCACCGCGTGGGGTGGCCGTGGCTTGCACTGTGCTGACCTGTGCTCTTCACCCTGTCACCCCCCCACGGACAGGGGTACGAGGAACTGTTCCTGACAGCCAAACACTAGCCCTCGGGCTCTCTCCCTTGCTGTGGTGGCTCAGGGCCCCTCCCGGGATAAGGACACAGGTGTCCCGGGTTAGGGTTAGGGTTAGGGCATGCGAAAGCCCCGTCTCACATGGTCTGGGAGCGGCTGCTGGTCCGCCCGCCCTGGGGCCTGTGGCCAGTCGGTTGTGAAGGCGGGGTCCGTGCACCTGAGGTCCCTGTGTGGTGCCTGCAGGTGGCAGACGGTGGCGGCTGGGCCCCTGCTGGGACAGGTGGGGTACAGGTGGGGTGCAGCCGGCCCTTCCGCCCCCCTCCCGGTCTCTGACGCAGGCCGCCTCTCTGCCCACACAGACACGTCCTTCGGAACGCCGCCCGGATACGGCTGCGCCGCGGACCAGGCGGAGGAGCAGCGCCGGCACCAGGACGGGCTGCCCTACATCGATGACTCGCCCTCCTCCTCGCCCCGCCTGGGCAGCAAGGGCAGGGGCAGCCGGGACGCGCTAGCCCCGGGCGCCCTGGAGTCCGCCAAAGCGGTGAGTCCCGGGCAGCGGGCAGCGGGCAGCGGGCATCCGTCCTTGTCCCAGGGGCTCCTGGAAGCCCAGCCCCTCTGCTCAGGGGCAAGGGACCAGCCGTGGTGGGGCAGCCACGGTTGGCTGTCGAGTCGCTTAATCTCCTTTCTCCTCCTTCATCCGGGGCACAGGGACCGCCTGTGGGGTGCAGGGAGCTGTCAGCCCAGCGTGGAGGAGGCAGGCAGCTCATGCTGGGACCTGTGGGGGCGGCCCCGCATCGGTGCTGAGCAGGAGAGACGCCCACAAATGCACTGGCTCCCTCTTCCCGGAGAGGGTGCTGATGACGCCACCCATTTGACCACAGTCATTTTAAAAAATACGTATTTTCATTGATGTCAGAGAGGAAGGGAGAGGGAGAGATGGAAACATCCATGATGAGAGAGAATCCTGGATCGGCTGCCTCCTGCACGCCCCACACGGGATCGAGCCTGCGACCGGGGCATGTGCCCTGACGGGGAATCGAACCCTGGCCTCCTGGTTCGTAGGTCGGCGCTCAACCCCTGAGCCACGCCGGCCGGGCCCTTCGTGAGATCGCTGCCCCGGGGCAGATGGCACCTCTCTCTTTCCGGTCCCTTCGCCCCTGGTGGCCGGTCCCTCCCCCTGGTGTCCAGCTTGTTCTGGGTGATCTCCACCCCAGGATTAAACACGGGAGGAATCTTCTCTTCCTGCTGCGGGAGGAAGGGCGCGGCGTGTCTATCCGCTGCGGCTGCTTCCCTGGGCCGGCGCCTCTGACGCGTTTGTGGTCCCCGGCCTGCGCTGAAACCTGCAGATGGGAGGGGAGCCCAGTGTGTGGCACACCGCTGCCCGTGCCGCTGCTTACCCAGCGTCCGGTTTCACCATCGTGCGCGAAGCCAGGGTTCAGAGAGGTGAAGCCACGGGCGCGAGGCCACGCAGCCATCAGATTTGGAGCCTTCCTGACCCCTTAGCTGACACTTTCCCTCTTGGGTCCTCCCTTTCTTCCTGCTTTGCCAGCGGGATTGGTACAGGCAGGGACCCGCAGGGGCCTGAGGAAGGAGGTGGAGCCCTGAGCCTGTGAAGGCTCCTGCCTGTCCCGCCACCGCCCCTGAGGGCTCTCTCCTTGGCAGGACCTCCCTCCACCTTCAGGTCCCTTGAGGAGACTCTCCCTCTGCCCCAGGCCCTGTGCGATGTGGCCCCGCCCCCCGCCCCAGACGCCTGCCCAGGAGTGGGCGGTGGGGTGAGCCGTTCTCGGTCCTCGTAGGCACTCTGATGGGCGTCAGGGTGGTCTGGGGTTCTGCCAGCCCGTTAGGGAGGTGGGCAGATGCAGACTGGGCCCCGTGTGGAGTGCTAGATCCATCCGGTCGTGGGTTTGCTGGCTCAGGACTCTTCCTCTAGCATTTACTGCTGCAGACACGGTGTGGCACAGGGAGCGTCGGCATAGGGCACAGAGTGTCCCGAAAGCCCTGCCCGAGGAGCCGCCGCCCGTGTGCTCAGGGAGGTGGCTGGGTGTGAGACTTGCGTGTCATTTCCCGGAGTGGCTCTCGGCCAAGATCTTAATGGCTGGTTCCTACACAGTGCATGTGCACGCATATGCACACACGTGCATGCACCCACGCGCATGCATGCTCACACTGCACGTGCACATGCATGCACATGCACACACATGTATGCAAGCAGCCCATGTACACTTATAAGATGCCACAGGGCAAGCTGGCAGTCCAGGAAGGCTCTTTGCTTTTTGTTGTTGCTTTTTCATGTATTTTTATTGATGTCACAGAGGAAGAGAGATGGAGAGAGAGAGAAACACCAATGATGAGAATCATGGATCGGTCGCCTCCTGCACGCCCCCTGTTGGGGATTGAGCCCGCAATCCAGGCAGGTGCCCTCGCCCGGAATCGACCTCGGGACCCTTCAGTCCTCAGGCGACGCTCTATCCACTGAGTCGCACTGGCCGGGGCCAGGAAGGCTCTTTGGATGCTCCCAGGGCAGTGAGCATGTGATACCCAGGAACCCAGGAAGCGGAAGTAGATGGGACGTGGAGACCGGGCCCCCTTCCCCAGTTCACACCCAGGCAGCCGAGGCTCGGGGCAAAAGGAGCTCGCCCGGCTGGCCCAGCGCTGCAGCCCGTCCCGGCACGCCTGGCCCTGGGTGCGTCCCGCCGGGCCTGCCGTCTTCACCACAAGGGGCCTCCTCCCACCGGGCTAGCAGAGGTGAATGGCTGGACATTAGGGCTGGGGGCACGGAGAAGCCACCCTGCTGGTCCTGATTCCGGCTCGTGACGCCAGGGGCCCTGGCTGGCCTCGACGAGGTTTTCCTTGAAAACCAGCGTTTCTCACCTTAGCCGGTTGGGCTCAGGGGATGGAGCGTCAGTCCGCGGACTGATCCCGGGTTCGACTCCAGTCAAGAGCACGTCCCTCGGTTGCAGGCTTGATCCCTGGCCCTGGTCGGGGCATGTGCAGGAGGCAACCGATCCACGTGTCTCTCTCACATCGATGTCCCCCCCCCCTCCACTCTCTCCAAAAATCGATGGAAACCTATCCCCGGGTGAGGATTAACCAAAAAGGAAAGAAAAAGGCAGCACTTGGCACCTGGACTGGATTGGGCCCCGGGAGCGTGGGGCAGCCTCTGCAGCGGTGTTGCTCCAGCACATGTTGGATACAGGCCCGAGGTGCTGCTCAGCCCCCTGCAAGGCACACAGGGGCCCCACTTCCCAACCGAGGATCCTCCAGCCCCCGATGTCACGGGTGCTGGGGGCCAGGAGCCTGCCCCCCATCCGGGGACTCCCTGAGAGGTTTGGGGAGATGAGTGATGATGTGCCCGCAGGCTGTCACGGCCGAGGTGGTCCTGTGCTCCCCTGTGGGCTGAGAAACCTGGTGGCGGATCAGGCAGGCCATTAATTAGGTCACCTTCCGTGCACAGGGGGCCCCTCCCCCCTTGGGGCGTGGCCAGCCTCCAGCACCGGGCTTCGCCACACCCCGTCCCTGGGTCAGGGAGCCAGCCCGGGCCAGGGGCCAGGCACTCAGTCACAAGACAGTTCTCATCGCCTTGAGCATCCTCATCGTCTATATGAGTTCCCTGGGGTGGCCATCGCCACGCGCCACGGAGCGCGAGAGCCTAAACCACAGAGGCTCCCTTCTCCTCTTTCCGGAGTCTGGACGCCCAAGGTCACGGTGCTGGCCGGGCTGGTTTCTCCTGAGGCCTCTCTCGCGGGCTTAGTCATGGCCGTCTTCTCGCTGTGTGTCTGCGTCTCGGTCTCCTTTTCCATGCATCGAGACCCTGACAGGCAAGCATATGTCCGTGGCCGGCGCGCTGCCCAGTTTGATACGGGTGTGCGTGGTGCACCGCCTCACACGGTTAGAGATTCTTTTTTTTTTTTGATGCAAACTTTGAAAATCTGCTCTTTCAGCAAACTTTCACGTAGACAGACAGTATCATGAACCGGTGGTCCCCGTGCTGTGCAATCCATCCCCAGGACTCATTTCTTGGATAACGGGGAACCCCTGGCGTCTCCTCACCAGGACACGGGTCACCGTGGCTTCGGGCCCACGGCGAAGGCCTCAGTGTACCGTGATCTTTAAAGACCCTGACTCCGAATGCGGCCGCCTTCTGTTCTGAGGCACCGGTGGGCGCCCTGCAGCCGTGGTGCGGGCTCTGTCTACCCCCGATGCCAGCGTCCCGTGACATGAGCTCCGGCTTTCGGAGGCAAAGGCTGCATTGATGCTGGGGAGGGGGTCCTGTAGCCCACCCCTAAGAGGGTCCCCTGCCCACAGAGTCAGAGAAGAGCAGGCTCCAGAGGCAAAGGTCCCGAGCCCTGGAGCACCCCAGCTCCGCCCCGAGGCCAGGAGGGAGGGTGTGTGGAAGGAGGCAGCACAGGACTGCCTGGCCCTTCGGTCCAAGGGTCAGGTGACAGTGGCAGATTCCGGGCAAGGAGCGACAGCGGCAGAGGGAGCTGGGGTGGCTGTGTGGCGGGTCCTGATGCCCCTCGGCTCAGCCTCTCCTGGGACCACCGCCCCTCGGTTGGAGGAGGAAGGCCTTGCCCGGCTGGCTCGGCTCCAAACTCCCCAGTGTCAAGGCCAGCGGTGGCTCTCGGCTTTGCAGTGACCACGAGTGAGTGGCCGACGTGCCGGGGTTTCCGTGATGCCACCCGGAGCTTCCTGGGAGGCTGGTCCGAGGTGGACACGCTTCCTCACGGAGACGGGCCACCTCGGGCATCACCTCGCAGATCTGACTTCTGTCTGTCACTCCTGCAGAGTGAGCTGGACCTGGAAAAGGGCTTGGAGATGAGAAAGTGGGTCCTGTCCGGGATCCTGGCGAGCGAGGAGACGTACCTCAGCCACCTGGAGGCGCTGCTGCTGGTGAGGCGGGGGCAGGGGGAGGCTGGTGGGTGGAGCAGGTGCATGGGGAGCTGTCGGCTCACATGGCTCAGGCCAAAGGTCAGCCGGCTGGAGCTGGGGGCACCCACCCTCCTGGGAGTCAGTGAGACACCTGTGGGACGGTCAGAGCAGTCCACCTGGGTGGAGGCCGGAGCTTCCCAGGGGCGGTGGATGGCAGCATATGACAGGTGCCAACCCAAGCTGGCTTCACATGTTTATATTTCCTGGAATTTAAATATATTTTTATTGATTTCAGAGAGGAAGGGAGAGGGAGAGAAACATCCATGATGAGAGAGAATCAGGGACTGGCTGCCTCCTGCACACCCCACACTGGGGATCGAGCCCACAACCCGGGCCTGTGCCCTGACTGGGAATCCAACTGTGACCTCTTGGTTCGTAGGTCAATGCTCAACCGCTGAGCCATGCTGGCCGGGTTATGTCATGGAATTTTAAAAAAGCACAGAGCTCTAGCTGTTTGGGCTCAGTGGATAGAGCGTCGGCCTGTGGACCGAAGGGTCCCGGGTTCGATTCCGGTCAAGGGCATGTCCCTTGGGTGCAGGCTCCTCCCCGGCCCGGGCCCTGGTCCCGGCGTGCGCAGGAGGCAACCCATCGATGTGTCTCTCTCCCGTCGATGTTTCTGCCTTTCCCTCTCCCTTCCACTCTCTCTAAACACGGATGGGAAAATGTCCTCAGGTGAGGATTAAAAAATACTTGGGTTAATCAAAAGCACCTATGTCACCTGACCCAAGATCTTCCGTGGCCGTCCCAGGCCCTGACACACGGCCGGCCCTGTCATGATGCCACCTCCCCCCCCCTGCGGCCGTGCGGCCTCCCCTGTGCCCCCGCAGCCCATGAAGCCGCTGAAGGCGGCGGCCACCACCTCCCAGCCGGTGCTGACGAGCCAGCAGATCGAGACCATCTTCTTCAAAGTGCCGGAGCTCTACGAGATCCACACGGAGTTCTACGACGGGCTCTGCCCCCGCGTGCAGCAGTGGAGCCACCAGCAGCGCGTGGGCGACCTCTTCCAGAAGCTGGTGAGCAGCCGCCCGCCGGCAGGGAGCGGGGCTACGGAGGCAGCCGGGCGGGGGCGGGCCTCTCCTGGGACCCGCGGGGGCGTGCTGCTAGGGGCTCGGGGGACACCAAGGTGACAGGGTCAAGTAAGGGTCGGGGGTGATGCCCGGCCGGGGTGGCTCAGTGGTTGAGCGTCGACCTATGAACAAGCGTGGGTTCCAGGCTGGACCCCCAGTGGGGGGCGTGCAGGAGGCAGCCGATCCACGATTCTCTCATCATTGGTGTTTCTCTCTCTCTCTCTCCTTCTCCCTTCCTCTCTGAAATCAATAGAAATATATTTCAAAAATTATTTTTAAATATTTCAAAAAAATCTGCAAGTGACTCAAGAGCCTTTTTAAAATATATATATATTTTTTCATTGATCTCAGAGAGGAAAGGAGAGGGAGGGGGAGAGAGAGAAAGGGAGAGAGAGAGAGAGAGAGAGAGAGACATCAATGATGAGAGAACCATAGATCGGCTGCCTCCTGCACGCCCCCTACTGGGGATCGAGCCTGCAACCCGGGCACGTGCTCTTGACTGGAATCGAACCCGGGACCCTTCAGTCCGCAGGCCGACGCTCTATCCACTGAGCCAACCAGCTAGGGCTTAACATGTTTATTGATTTGAGAGAGAGAGACAGACAGACAGAGAGAGAGAGAAACCGATGTGTTGCATTCACTGGCTGATTCGTGTATGTGCCCTGCTGTGGTGCTGGTACTTCATATGCGCTCCATATGCAGATTCCCCCACATTAGCCATTGTGTCCTTTTTTTATATATATGTATATATAATATATATATTTTTAAATATATTTTATTGATTTCTTACAGAGAGGAAGGGAGAGGGAGAGAGAGTTAGAAACATCGATGAGAGAGAAACATCAATCAGCCGCCTCCTGCACACCTCCCACTGGGGATGTGCCCGCAACCAAGGTGCATGCCCTTGACCGGAATCGAACCTGGGACCCTTCAGTCCGCAGGCCGACGCTCTATCCACTGAGCCACACCGGTTAGGGCGACGTTGTGCTCTTGACAGCCATTCTCGTCCTCGGATGCAGGGCCCAGTCCAGGGTCACAGATGTGCTTGGCTGTCACGTCTCCTTAGTTGCCTTCCCTCTATCCCAGTTCCTTGGCCTTGACTTCTCTGCCCCGACCTTGACCACCTTTCTGAAGGGCACAGGGCAGTCTGGGTCTGTGTGATGCTTCCTCCGGAATAGCTCACCCTGGGGATGGAGCCCGCAACCCGGGCCTGTGCCCTGACCGGGAATCAAACCGTGACCTCCTGGTTCGTGTAGGTCGACGCTCCACCGCTGAGCCACGTTGGGCAGGCTTCACGTATTTATGAATCGTGTCTCTCCCTCGAGCTGGCCACACCGTGTCTGGGGGATTCACGGCTGTGGTGGCGTGCCTACAGCTGGGCCTCCTCTGGTTGGGGTGGGGGGGGCGCTCAGGGACCTGCGGAGGAGGGAGAGGAAGGAGGGCTCTGGGCCTGACCACGGGACCGACGATGAGGAACCTGGCGTTAGGGGGTGCAATGACTTGTCTGCGGGTGGTGGGCGTGGCCGGGGCCAGGCAGGGCCTCCCCCAGCTGCTGCTTTTCCTTGTGCGCCCCCAGACCCTCCACGCAGCCCCATTGGGAGCGGGGCCAGGAGACCAGGCAGTCCTGGGAGCGCCCGACTTACCCAGTGTCTGGATTGTCACATGAAGAAACATAAAATTCAATGTAGACGCAAATGCATGTAGACATAAAGGTTGGGTTCTACACAGAACAAACCCCAGCATCGGGGGAAGCCTCAGGCTTCAGGTCCTGTCGGCAGCAGTGGGAGGCCCGGCGCTGGGTCCCCGGGGTCTGCCCTGACCCTCCCCGAGCCTGGGTTTCTGGTGCAGCATGAGAGCTGGCTCCTGCCCATGCCTCCCGAGGGGTGGCTGCACACACGCTTTTCCCCCCGGAAGGGGCTGCTCCGCTGAGTGCCCGAGCGGCGGGCTCTGTGGGGAGAGCCTCTGGTCATGTCTTTGGTTTGAAAAGGCCAAGCAAAAGGCCTCTCGCCTTGCAGCCTGCAGCCAGCAGGTCGCCCACTGCCGGGTGGGCAGTGTGGCACCTGGGTCCCCTCGCCAGGCCTGGGCCGGGCTCATATCTGAGCAGTCGGAGCCCCTCCAAAGGCAGCCACATTGCATGACCCGTATGTGTCTGAAGGGATCGGATGTGACTGGAGCCCTGGCTGGTGTGGCTCAGTGGATAGAGCGTCAGACTGCGGACCGAAGGGTCCCGGGTTCAATTCCAGTCAAGGGCGCGTACTTTGGTTGCAGGCTCCTCCCCAGCCTGGGCCCTGGTCAGGGCTCGTGCAGGAGGCAACCAATGGATGTGTTTCTGTCACATCGATGTTTCTGTCTGCCTTTCCCTCTCCCTTCCACTCTCTCTGAAAATCAATGGGAAAATATCCTCGGGTGAGGATTTAAAAAAACACACAACTAAACCCGATGTGAATGGAGCATCGTATCCACCACAGGCTCGCAGGGCCGACCTCCTTGTCCACGTTGGTCTCCTGCGGCCAGCGTGGAAGGTGCCACTCTATCCCACCTGCGTGGAGACCTTTGTCTGCCTTCCCTGACAGCCTTGAACTTTCGTTCTTGTCAGTGGCACCATTTACAGGAGTCGGGTGGGAGGGCTAAGCAGCTGGGGAAGGGAGCCGTTACCTGCCCGGGGTGGGCCGTGAGTCACTCCTCGTGTCGCTGTCGCTGTGGGAGAGGGAAGCGGGCTGGGCGCGTGGGGCGGGGAGGCAGGGGGGAGGCCACGGTGGGGAGCACTGGGGTGTCTGCAGCTCTGCACCTCCTGGCACCTGGGGCTCCTCCAGAGCTGTGCACGGCAGCTCGGTTCTCGGCAAGATGGGGCGCCACGGCACCTATCTCACACCTGCCCCCCGCACTCTGCCTTCCTCCTCCCTGCAGGCCAGCCAGCTGGGCGTGTACCGGGCCTTTGTGGACAACTACGGAGTCGCCATGGAAATGGCCGAGAAGTGCTGCCAGGCCAACGCTCAGTTTGCAGAGATCTCCGAGGTAGGCAGGTGCTCTTCAGACAGGACACCTCCAGCCCTGCGGGCCGGCCCCGCGCTGGCCATTGGTCCCCACGACCGCGGAGAACGAGGCGCGCCAGACCAAGGCTGGTCGTACACCTCAGCCACGTCCAGGTGCCTCTGGGTGGGCACCGTCAGCCCTGCCCATGCAAGGACCCTGTTGTGAGCAGACAAGGAGCAGCGAGGTTCCTTCCCGCCCCCCACCCCAACCCCATGGGGGGCCCCATGCTGGGGCTCAGTCAGGTCTCTGCACAGATGCTCCACCGCACTGTCTGTGTGCGGTGAGGGGGGTCCACACTTCTGCCCTTTTTCAAAAAATATATATTTTTATTGATTTCCGAGAGGAAGGGAGAGGGAGAGAGAGAAGCATCCATGATGAGAGAAAATCATGGCTCGGCTGCCTCCTGCACGCCCCCCACTGGGGATCGAGCCCCCGGCCCGGGCCTGTGCTCTTAACCGGAATGGAACCGTGACCTCCTGGTACATAAGTCGATGCTCCACCCCTGAGCCACACCGGCGAGGGCCTCCCTTTTGCTGTTTGAGGCGTCCCGCTCCTCAGAGCTCTGACGCGCCTTCCCCCACCACATAAGGATTCGAGGAGGAAAGATCTGCATGGGAGGAAGGCGGCCTCCGAGGGAAGCGGAAACTAGAAACAGGGAGAGGTCGGGCCTCCTGCTGGGAGGCCATCGCACCCGACCATCACGCCTGGCTGTGCGCCACGGGCTGTGCCCGGTTATAACCTATCGCGGGAGGCAGAGCGTCCTGGGCCCTGGCACTCACCGTCTCCTGCGGTGATAACATGTGCCACGTGCTCCTCCAGGCCCCATGGGGCGCCCGCTCCCCGCCTGGCGCTGCTGGTCACGGGCTACAACCCCCCCAGGGCTCCGGGCTGGCTCCAGACTCCCCTCCCCGGCCGCCCTGGTTTCGCCTGGCGCGTTCAGTCCGTTCTTTCCCTGAGCTCATTCGGTGACAAGCCCCCCACAACACACCCCTCACCGCCGGAATGTTGGCCCAGAATCCAGAGTGACCTTGACAAATGACAGACCTAACTCTCGAAGGGAAGCTGCGGTTCATTGGGCCCAGGTTAAGTCCGCCTGGGCAGGTTTCTACGGAGGAGGGAAGAAACAGTGGTGGGACACCTTCCCGGGGGCGGGTCTGGGGTCCCACCAACCCCACACAAGTGGGAATCTAGGCCAAGGCCGCGGGCAGGCAGTGTAGGATGGCTTCTGGGGCCGGCCAAGAGCCAGCCCTCCATAACGCTGGTACCACCAGGCGGCATTCGCTTCGGTTCTCCATCCACGTTTCAAAAACGCAGATGCGAGAGCATCGTGGACGGGCTGCCTCCTGCACGCCCCACGCTGGGGATCGAGCCGTCACCCGGGCCTGTGCCCTGACCAGGAATCGAACCGTGACCTCCTGGTTCCTAGGTCGACGCTCCACCACGGAGCCACGCCGGCCGGGTGCACGCCCTGTTGTCTTTATACCGTGGCCCAGGACCCACGCCCTGGGCCTGCCGCGCCTGGGGTTCCCGCCCCAGGTTCCCCACCCTGGGACTTCCCGTCACATTGCCACTGCTTGCCTTGCCCCCTGTGATAATGCGCCTTTTTCGTTTCAGAACCTGAGAGCTAGAAGCAACAAGGATGCCAAGGACCAGACGACCAAGAACTCTCTGGAAAGTGAGTGCTCCCTGCCGAGGCCCCTTCGCGCCCCTGTGGGGGCGGCCGCTGCGAGCAGATGGGGCATTTGCTGGGGAAAATGAACGCGGTGCCGCCCGGTCGCCCTCTGGACTCCCCGTAGTGATGGCGGGGGACAAGGGCGGAGCAGCGGGGCCTGGCAGGGTGGGGAAGGAAGAGGTCAGGCAGCTTGCCACCGGTCGTCACAAACAGGAAAAATGGTGGGCGTTAGCAGGCACCCACAAACCAGGCGCTGCCGGGCGTTACCAATGTCCTCGTGTTGTCCCCAATGGCCCCCAAGGAGGATTGTCTTTTCCCTCCTTTCAGAGGACAAAACACGTTGAGGACAAATGTAACCCCAAAATCCAGGCCCCCAGAGGCTGGAGAGAGGGGTGCAGCCAGGGCTGCCGGGCCTGCACTCGGCCTCCTCTCTCTGGGGGAAAGTGATGTTGGGCGTGATGGGTCACCTCTCACTCCCCGTTGCTAGGGTAGCGGGAAGTCACACTCGCAGAGGACAGCAGGTGTGCCTCTGCTGCCCAGAGCTTCCCCCTGCTAAGCCTCGGTCTCCCCGTCTGTACAATGGGCACAGCGATGCCCGCTGCACACGCGCCGTGGGAGGCGCGGGAGGAGATGCACCTGGTGTGTGTATGGGGACACGTCGGAGCCGCGGAGCCTCAGTGGGCGGGGCTCACCGTGGGAAGCGGGGCTCACCGTGGGAAGCGGGGCCCTGTGTCCACCGGTAAAGACGAGAGCGGTGGCGTCCCCTGAGTTGGTTCCTGCTGTTCTCACGGTCAGGCCCTCCACACTGTGCAAGGGAGAGTGGCGTGCAGCTGCTTGGCTCCCAGGGGACCCTGGCCTGGAGAGCAGGTCTCCCACCAGGGTGGGGACCCGCGCTGGCCCGTCCTCCCCGGGGTGCTGGCGGGCGCCCCAGGAGGACACTAAGCCGTTTAGCGGTTGTCCCCGAGTCCGCCACGGGGGCTCGGCTTCTGACCGGCAGCTCTGGGCTCCGCGTGCACGGCACCGACTCAACGCCCAGAGCCCTGGACCGGCCTGGCTGGTCCTCAGAGGTTTGCCCTCGTTGCTGAGCAAGGGGGGCGCTCGCAGCGAGGGTGAGCAGGGGCGGGGCGGGGCGGCTCTCTCCACGGTGGCACCTCTCTCCCCGCAGCCCTGCTCTACAAGCCCGTGGACCGGGTGACGCGGAGCACGCTGGTCCTGCATGTGAGTCCTGCGCCCCGGCCTCCTCCCCTGGGCCTCTCAGTCCCCTATGTCCTCGGGCGGACACGGATGTTTATGAGGGGCCCCCTCCTCCACTTTTTCTGCTCCCTGCCTTCAGTAGAGATGCAGACATGAGGTGCCCCTGCCATCGTGGGCTCACGGGGCGGGGTGGGGGGGATGTGGGGGAACAGCAGGCTCTCAGGGTGTCCTAGGGGCTCCCCTGGGAGCAGGGCAGAGCGGGTCATCCCGTCTCCTGTGGGAAGGGCCTTGCTGTCCCCACGTGGGAACTGGGCCTCCAGGTTGGTCAGAGTGGGGCGCCACGGCGGGTGCGTTCTGGGGCCTGGAGGGTGGCCACCGCCTCCCAGCTTGGGGAGACCCCACCGTGCAGGGCTGTTTCTGAAGGCGGTGGGGAGTCCCTGAAGGGGTTGTCTTTTTTTTTTTTAATTGATTTCAGAGAGAAAGAGCGGGGGGCAGGGGGGAGGGAGAGAGAGAAACATCCATGATGAGAGAGAATCAGGGATCAGCTGCCTCCTGCACGCCCCCCACTGGGGATCGAGCCCACAACCCGGGCCTGTGCCCTTGATTGGGACGTTTTTGGTTTGTTACAACTGCAAGTGAGGAGGTGCTACTGGCACCTGGTGGGTGAGGCCAGAGAGGGTGCCACCTCCTGCAGGACCTAGCACCACCCCCACCACAGAGAATCATTCTGCCCAGCCCAGCCGGCGTGGCTCAGTGGTTGAGCATTGACCTAGGAACCAGGAGGTCACGGTTTGATTCCTGGTCAGGGCACATCCCCGGGGTGCGGGCTCCATCCCCAGCATGGGGCGTGCAGGAGGCAGCCGGTCCATGATTCTCTCTCATCATTGATGTTTCTCTCTCTCTCTCTCCTTCCTTTCCCTCTCCCTTCTCCTCGCCAATCAATAAAAATATTTTTCTTAAAAAAAGAATCAGCTGTAGCCTGTTTGGCTCAGTGGATAGAGGGTGGACCTGCAGACTGAAGGGTCCCGGGTTCAATTCCAGTCAAGGGTACGCACCTTGGTTGCAGGCTTCTCCCCGGCCAGGCTCCGGTCGGGGCCGTATTCAGGAGGCAACCCATCAGTGTGTCTCTCTCATATTGATGTTTCTCTCTGCCTCTCCTCCTCTCTTCCACTCTCCCTAAACATCCATGGAAAAATATCCCCGGGTGAGGATTTAAAAAAATAATAATTCAGCCCCGAACGTCACTGGTGCTGAAGTGCAGGCAGCCTGCCCTGGACCCCGAGGGCGGGAGCCCCCTCGGCAGCATGCGAACCCCCCGGGTTGTGGGAGTTCTGTGGGGCCCTGCCTCCCGAGCACCCGCCCAGCGCTGCCCCGGGGGCCCGGCCCCTGTGAGGGGTGGCAGCGATGCCTGCGGAGCCCGTGGCCCTGGGTCCGGCCTAGCGTGTCTGCCGTGTGCCCACAGAGGGCGGGGCCAGGGCCTCGCCAAGGCTGTCTGACGCGCATCCTCGCGCCCCGATGCAGGACTTGCTGAAGCACACGCCCCCCAGCCACCCCGACCACCCCCTGCTGCAGGACGCCTTGCGCATCTCCCAGAACTTCCTGTCCAGCATCAACGAGGAGATCACACCCCGCCGGCAGTCCATGACGGTGAAGAAAGGGGAGGTAAGCGTGGCCGGGGTGGAGGGGGCCGGCCCAGCCCGGCTGAGCCCAGGAGGCAGGGGCCCCTCCGGTCCTCAGCGGACTGACCCTGGACGGTGTAAGGGGACACAGGAAGCGCATTGCCTTTTGGGGTCCCTGGCGGGGTCCAACCCCGTCCTGGGTGCAGGGCGTCCGCGTGGAGTTTCACAGGCGCGTGCCTCACCGGCCGCCTCTCTCTTTCTCTGTCACAGGGGTTATGTCCAGGGTACCCCTTCCGGTCCCTATACTTTGCCAGCTCGGGGTCCCCGCTGAGGACACAGGGGAGAAGGAGGGTGGCCTGTGGGTTGCCTGGAACCACCCAGTGCCTCCTGAGCATTCTTCCCTTCGAGAACAGTTGTCGCCGGGTTTAAGGATTTCAATGGGAGAGGAAGGGAGGCGTGTGTGGTTTGTGTGTGTGGCATCGAGATCATGTGTGTGACGTCTTCTGCCAGGCATGTTCTCCTTCGCCCTCCCTCCTCCCTCACTGGCAGCCGCCCGGTCCCCATCTCCCTGCACGGCATTGATGAGAGGGTGTAGAGCAGAGGGGCTCAGGCTCTGGCCAGTCTGGCTCAGTGGATAGAGCGTCGGCCTGCGGACTGAAGGGTCCCAGGTTCGATTCCGGTCAAGGGCACAGGCCCAGGTTGCGGGGCTCGATCCCCAGTCGGGGGCGTGCAGGAGGCAGCCCATCAATGATGCTCTCACCGTTGATGTTTCTAGCTCTCTCTCCCTCTCCCTTTTTGTCTGCAATCAATAAAAAGTATTTTTTAAAAAGAACGGCAAGGCTCAGGGCATTCGGACCCGGCCTGCCCGGTGGCCTCTGCCCCTTCCTGGGAGCGGCTCAGTGTGATCAGGCAGGTGCCATCCCCGGCGGGTGGCATATAGTGAGGCAGCAGAGATGCCAGGCAGGGGCTGGCCTCCACCATGAGCATCCGCTGTTGGAAGTCGCACTCGGGCGGGGGACACGGACGGCGGCCTCTGCGGTCTCCGGCCCGAGCAGGACACAGCCTGGCCGTGAACTTGGTAGCAGCCGCCGCGGAGAGCCACTTCCTCCTCTTTCTTGTGGTTCGTGCGCCAGGTGCTGGTGTCAGGCTCCCGGGCAGGTCCCTCGGGGTCCCGTCGCCCTTGGTGCCGGCCTCCCCATCCTCCTTGTGTGCGGAGCGGGAAGCTGCCACGTGCGCAGGGTCTCCCCGTCAGCTGTCTCCGGGGGGGGGGGGGGGCCTCCCCGGGAAGAGCCGTGAGCAGAGAGATGTCCCCTCCATCCACTCTCAGGCCCCGACACAGCAGGTCCCACAGCGAGGCTGCGGGAGGCCCCTGGGGCTCGGTGCACTGCCCCAGTCTTAGGCACTGAGGGGCACCCCACCCCCTGCACCCCCTGCGTGTTCGGCGGGTTTGGGAGGCTCTTGTTTCTAGCGGCTCTGGCAGTGTTCTACGGAGAGGAAAGGAGCCTCCATCAGCCTGGGCTTTTGGGGGTGCCCTGTAGTCACCATCTCTACCTGCTCGGCCTGGGTGAGTCAGAGAGGAGGCAGGTTTGGGGGCAGCAGCCCACAGTGGGGCTCAGGCCGGGACGCTGTAGAGGCCGGGACGCCCGTGGCGGTGAGGCTTCTCTTAGAAAGATGAGGGTGCGTACAGGCAGGGGTGGGTGTGCAGGGGCCGGCTGACCGCGTCCACCTGTCGGAGCCCAGAGGTGCCCCCGTGCTCCTCACAGTCAGCCCCACGTCCTCGCGGCCCTGCGGGCGGGCGTGCTGGCTGCCCCACGGCGGGGCAACTCAGTGGCCCCGTGGAGAATGGAGGTGCCTGAGGTGGGCTTTGAGGGAGAGTAGGTGGGCCAGTGGGGGGACTGGGGGTGGTCAGTGCAGGGAACCGGCTGGGTGTTCCCTATCTGCCTTGAAGTGACCCTCCTGAGGCCACTTCTGAGCTGGGCGAAGGGTGCCCTCTGCTGGTGGTGGCCAGGAGCTCAGTTCTTTTGAACTTAATTTTTTTTGTTGTTGTTGTTAATGTCAGAGAGGAAGGGAGATGGAGAGAGAAACATCAATGATGAGAGAGATTCATTGATCGACTGCCCCCTGCATGCCCCACACTGAGGATGGAACCTGCATCCCTGACGTGTGCCCTGACCAGGAATCGAACCATGACTTCGTGGTTCGTAGGTCGACGCTCAACCACTGAGCCACGCCGGCCGGGCCAGGCTGCCCTGTTCTTACCCAAGTGCCAGGCTCTTCCCACTGTGGGGCCTGTGTGGCCATGCCCCGTCCTTCACGGGCTGGCCCCGTGCCCAGTCTGGGTCTCAGCTGCGTCTCGGAGAGGCCTAGGCGGCCCTGCCTCGAGGGGGGTCTCCTGCCATCATTCCACACGGACCGCCACACGCCCTCCCCGGTCTCAGGCCAGTGGCCTTTCCCCATCCACGTGCCCTCTTCCACGGGCCAGGCTCCCAGGAGGGGCTGGGAGACGGGTGAACGGAGAAGAGCTTGCGTGGCACGTGTGTTCTCGGGCCGATGAGATGGAGGCCCGCTCTGGAACACGGGTCTGAGGCTGGAGGGTGGAGGGAGTGGAGGCCGCGGCCCTAACCCTGGCCCCCGCCCTGCCCCGCCCTGCAGCACAGGCAGCTGCTGAAGGACAGCTTCATGGTGGAGCTGGTGGAGGGCGCCCGCAAGCTGCGCCACGTCTTCCTGTTCACCGACCTGCTCCTCTGCACCAAGCTCAAGAAGCAGAGCGGAGGGTGAGTGCCCGCAGCCCGTCCTGCCTGCGGAGGAGGGCCTGGGGGCGCGGGGTTGGCTTCGTACACAGAGGAAAGCTAGCTGTTTGTTTGTGTTTCAAATATACTTTTACTGGTTTCAGAGAGGAAGGGAAGAGGGAGAGAGAGAAACATCCGTGATGAGAGAGAATCACGGATCGGATGCCTCCTGCACACCCCCGACTGGGGATGGAGCCCGCAACCTGGGCCTGTGCCCTGACCTGGAATCGAACGGTGACCCCCTGGTTCATAGGTCAACGCTCCACCGCTGAGCCACGCCGGTCGGGCCCCGGTGTGTCTGTCTTTTGTTGTTTTTTTTTTTCTTTCAACGTGAGCCTGCGGAGGGCAGTCCCTGGGTGGCCAGGTGGTCTCTCTCTGAGCTGCATTCTGTTTCCACCTGAATGTGAGGCCAGGCTCAGGTTCAAGGTCATCACTCACAACCTGGAGATTTTCTGGGTCGGGGTCAGGTCTCATTGGAGGACTCGGGAAGTGGGGGAGTGACTGGTCGGGGGCGGCGGGGAGCTGCAGGGGGTGGTGCAGGCTGGCAGGTGGGGCGATGGCTGCTGTCCTTAGTTTGCACAAACTTGGTGACAGCTCCTAAGTTATTGCAATGTAGGCTGCAGCCACCCCCCCCCCCAAACGCACACGCACATGCACACGCACACGCACACACACATGCACACAGCCTCCCAGGGATCAGACCCACCCAGCGTGTTCGGGCTGGGATGGAGGAAGGAGGGTCACATTGGGAAGGATCAGAACTGGGCTCTTCCCCACCTTCTACCCTTGCTGTGCTGAGTGGGTTTAATCATTCAACTGGGCAAGGAGGCTCAGTGTCGATCTGTGAACCAGGAGGTCTCGGTTCGATTCCCGGTCAGGGCACAGGCCCGGGTTGCGGGCTTGATCCCCAGTGTGTGGCATGCAAAGGGCAGCCGATCCATGATTTTCTCTCATCTTTGATGTTTCTATTTCTCTCTCTCTCTCTCCCTTCCTCTCTGAAAGTAATAAAATTTAAAAAAGAAAAAAAAGGAGAGGAAAAAAGAGTTTACGTTTCCCCACACGTCAAGGCAAGGGATGGCAGCCCCTCAAACGCTAGGACTCGGGGGGCCTCTGCGGTCCTGTCCTGTGGTCCTGTCATTGTGTGGCCTTAACGGGCTCCCACGTCACAGAGCCTGTGCATTACCACCATCACTCCTTCCCCAGGGTAATCGGGGCTTGTCAGACCCCCTGGGGCCTCTGTCACCTATGCCCACGTCCATGAATCTCCGAGTCTGGGTCCTTGGCGTCGGGGGGGGGAGGGGGGTCTCCTGCCAGCCTGTCCCCTGGGCCCCCCAGGCTAGCGTTGCAGGTCAGAGCTCTCGGCTTCTGACAGCAGCGATGTTGGCAGAGGAAGGCGGGGTTGTGTTCACCTGCTCATTCCCCCCCTCCCCCCCGCAGCAAAACGCAGCAGTACGACTGCAAGTGGTACATCCCGCTCACCGACCTCAGCTTCCAGACGCTGGACGAGTCCGAGGCGGCGCCCACCATCCCCCTGGTGGTGGACGAGGAGCTGGACGCCATGAAGATCAAGATCTCGCAGATCAAGAGCGACATCCAGAGGGAGAAGGTGAGCACGGAGGAGGCGTCAGCCCCTGGCGCCCGGGCAACGGGGCGGACTTCATGGGGCATCTGACCCCGCCTCTGGTTTCTGGGACCGGCCGGGCATCCCGTCAGGCGTGGAGCCTTCCAGAACGTGGCGTGGGCGAGGGACCCAGCTGCCTCGATGGGGAGAGAGTCCCAGGTGGAGTGCGGCCCCTCCACGCGCCCTGGGCTGCCCCGCGCAGACCCCTGGTTGTTGCTGGAGAGACGTGGGTTTCAGGTCGCATGCAGTGGCCGCAGAGGAGGTGGGTCCCTAGGAGGTGGGCCCTGGTCTGGGGGACCCTGACGGAGGTGGGCACAGCAGGACACATGTTCTAACTCTTCACCCACCTGCCAGCCTGCTGCACCGGAAACCCAGCAGGTGGAGCGACGTGGGGAGACCAGTAGGGCTGCCACCGGGATGCTTGTTGCCATGGTGACCATAGTGTCACGCCTGCCCGGGATTTGGGGGGAGGGGGTCTTCAGAGGGAGGCGCGTGGCACATGTCAGGCAGGGTTTCCCCGCCCAGGTCCTGGGGGTGCACCCGGCCCTCCGTGAGAACCCTCCCCCCATACTCCCGGGGGAGCCTGATGCTGAAATGTGTGTGGTCCCAGGAGTGGGGAGGGGCCCTCGGGGTCACCGCGGCCCCCTGCACAGTGTCCAGATTTGAAGAAATGGAAAGAAGGGAGGTTTGTAGAGGTCACTCCTCTGCGTTTGTGAGGCTCATTGGTTAGAGCGCCGGCCTGGGCACCGAAGGGTCTCGGGTTCGATTCCCGGTCAAGGGCACGTACCTGGGTTGCAGGTTCATTCCCCGGCCCTGGCCAGGGCGCATGTGGGAGGCAACCAGTCGGTGTGTCTTTCTCTGCCCCCTCCCTTCCACTCTCTCTAAAACAATGGGAAAATATCCTCCTGGGAGGATTAACAAAAGAAGGAAGGTTGGCTGAGCAGGTCCAGTAGCCCGTACCCGGCCTTGACCCTTGACCCTGGAGCCAGCAGCAGCTGACCAAGGCGCTGTGCTGGGCCGAGCTGCCAGTGGTATCCCTGGCGTCTAAGGGCTGAGCATCGGCGGAAGTGGGGACGGGCCGAGCAGGACCAGGTAGGCCTGGCCCCGGGCTGGGCGTGTGACCGCGACCTCTCCCCACAGAGAGCCAACAAGGGCAGCAAGGCCATCGAGAGGCTGAAGAAGAAGCTGTCGGAGCAGGAATCCATGCTCCTGCTCATGTCCCCCAGCATGGCCTTCCGGGTGCACAGCCGCCACGGCAAGGTCGGTGCCCCCGCGGGCTCGCTCTGCATCCAGGCCCCCCCCCCCGCTCCCCCTCTGCTCCCCCAGGCCCTCTTCTGCTCCCCCAGGCCCTCTTCCGCTCCCCCTGCTCCCCTTCCACTCCCCCTGCTCCCCTTCCGCTCCCCCAGGCCCTATTCCATTCCCCCTGCTCCCCTGCTCCCCCTCTGCTCCCCCAGGCCCTATTCCATTCCCCCTGCTCCCCTTCTGCTCCCCCAGGCTCTCTTCCGCTCCCCCTACTCCCCCTGCTCCCCCAGGCCCTCTTCCATTCCCCCTGCTCCCCTTCCGCTCCTCCTGCTCCCCTTCCGCTCCTCCTGCTCCCCTTCCGCTCCCCCTGCTCCCCCTGCTCCCCTTCCGCTCCCCCTGCTCCCCTTCCGCTCCTCTTGCTCCCCTTCCGCTCCCCCTGCTCCCCCTGCTCCCCTTCCGCTCCCCCTGCTCCCCTTCCGCTCCCCCTGCTCCCCTTCCGCTCCCCCTGCTCCCCTTCTGCTCCCCCAGGCCCTCTTCCGCTCCCCCTGCTCCCCTTCCGCTCCCCCTGCTCCCCTTCTGCTCCCCCTGCTCCCCTTCTGCTCCCCCAGGCCCTCTTCCGCTCCCCCTGCTCCCCTTCTGCTCCCCCAGGCCCTCTTCCGCTCCCCCTGCTCCCCTTCTGCTCCCCCTGCTCCCCTTCCGCTCCCCCTGCTCCCCTTCCGCTCCCCCTGCTCCCCTTCCGCTCCCCCTGCTCCCCTTCCGCTCCTCCTGCTCCCCTTCTGCTCCCCCAGGCCCTCTTCCACTCCCCCTGCTCCCCCTGCTCCCCTTCCGCTCCCCCTGCTCCCCTTCTGCTCCCCCAGGCCCTCTTCCACTCCCCCTGCTCCCCTTCCGCTCCCCCTGCTCCCCTTCCGCTCCCCCTGCTCCCCTTCCGCTCCCCCTGCTCCCCTTCTGCTCCCCCAGGCCCTCTTCCGCTCCCCCTGCTCCCCTTCCGCTCCCCCTGCTCCCCTTCCGCTCCTCCTGCTCCCCTTCTGCTCCCCCAGGCCGACCCTCCTGGTCCCTGGCTCCCACCCGTTGGTAATATCCCCCCCCACCTGTGCAATGGCCGGCCAGCCAGAGGCACGGGGGTGCGCGTGCCTCGGAGGGTTGTGTCCCGTGTGGACAGTGACAGGGAGCAGCTTAGCTGGGGAGGTAATGGGGCGTGTTCTCCCTCCCCCAGAGCTACACCTTCCTGATTTCATCCGACTACGAGCGTGCCGAGTGGCGAGAGAACATCCGGGAGCAGCAGAAGAAATGTAAGTGGCCTCGGCGCGGAGAGAGCCCGGGTCCCGGGAGGTCAGGGCGGACGGTTCTCATCTGTGGTTTCAGACCTTCTTGCTCCCCGGAGTAGTGGGACTCCAAGTCAGATGTCAGGTGGCCTGGCCGGCGTGGCTGAGGGGATAGAGCGCCGGCCTGTAGACTGAAGGGTCCCGGGTTCGATTCCCGGTCAGGGCACATCGCGTTGCAGGCCCGATCCCCAGTGTGGAGCCTCCTGGAGGCAGCCAATTCATGATCCTCTCTCATCATTGATGCTTCTATCTCTTTCTCCCTCTCCTTTCTGACATCACTACAAATATTTTTTTTAAAAAAAAGAGAGAGAAGAAAGAACTCCAGTGGCTGTGCCGAGGAGTGGGGTGACCCCCGCGTTTGTAGGGGTCACCCTGAGATTTCTCCTGCCCTCTGCGCCCAGCCTGGGCCCTCCGGGGCCATGGCTCACTCTGTCACGCACCAGTTCCTTCGCTGGGAGCAGGTCACACCCTCCTGTCGTGCCCTCTAGCCAGGGTGCGCCGAGGGTTCAGTTGGGGGCGGGCTTGGGGCGGCATCCGAAAGCGTCCCCGGCCCCGGGTATCCGGAAAGGTCCGAGCGCCTGTGCAGACGTACCCCCCCCTCCCCCCCCCGCTGCCGCCAGGTTTCAAAAGCTTCTCCCTGACGTCCGTGGAGCTCCAGATGCTGACCAACTCGTGCGTCAAACTCCAGACGGTCCACTGCATCCCCCTGACTATCAACAAAGAAGGTGGGCCCCCCTCCCCCTCCCCCCCCGCTCCGGGCGCATTGCTTTCTGCTGTCCGTCTGTCCTGGGGACCGTGGCCTTCCATCCCCACTGACCTCTCCCAGGAGTGGGCGGGGCAGGTCAGGAGCTGTCTGGGACGGAGACCCATCACCCCGCCCCCATCCTGAGACACTCCCCGGGCACCAGGGCTGGTCCCCATCCCCAGCCCCCCAGCCCCCCCCAGGCAACGCCTTTGGTTCCCTGTCGCACATACGAGTGTACACTTGGTCGCACACACAGGTATGTGCTGTGCACATGTACACACATACGCCCCCCCCCCCGTCATCCATGTCACACGCTACCGTGACCCCTCCCCTGTTCTCGTGACATTTCATCTCGGTCACTGATCTGCCTGTGCTGTGAAAACAACCAGAGCCTGCCTCCCTGGTGTTGCTCAGTGGCTGAGCCGTCCCTCCACGAACCAAGAGGTCATGGTTCAGTTCCGTCCTGGCCAGGGCGCATGCCCAGGGTGCGGGCTCGATCACCAGTAGGGGGCGCGCAGGAGGCAGCCAATCAAGCCGTGATTCTCTCTCACCATTGATATTTCGATCTCTCGCTCTCCCTCTCTGAAATCAATAAACATATATTTAAAACACATACACACACACACACAAAAACACGCTAGGTCCGAAGGTCCCCAACACAGAGGCCACGTGAATGTTCCGGTCTGTGGCATCGCCTTGCCCCCCTGCTGGGCACAGGGTGCCTCCCGAGGGTGGATGGGAAGCCGAGCCTGTCCCTGCCGCCCTCTCTCAGGGCGCTCTCCTCTCTGGTCTCTTGCACAGATGACGAATCTCCTGGTCTCTACGGCTTCCTGAATGTCATCGTCCACTCGGCCACCGGCTTTAAGCAGAGCTCAAGTAAGTGGCCGGTTTGGGAAGGAAGGCGGCTGGGAGGCACGGAGCCAGAGGGTGTGGGAACCAGGGAAATGGCTCGAATTACCATCAGGCGTCTGTGACCCCTGACCCCCGGCGGGGGCCGGCCCTGGGTGTGGAGTTTGTGTTCCTGGGGTGGACCTTGCCCTTTCCCATGCTTGTCTCCGGTCCTGTGAGCTGGTGCGCTGACCCCTGCTGGCGGGACTTGTCACTGCAGGGGCTGGAGTTGGCCGCAGACAGACAGACAGACAGACCAGTGAGGGAGGTTCCGAGCCCGGCGGGCGGTGGTCAGGGGCCCCTGGGTCCGGGTGGGCAGAGTTGCTTTGGCTGCTCTGATGCGTCCCTCTCGGGGCGCCTCTCCCAGCTCCTGGAGCAGTGCGGGCCGGTCACGTGTCCCTCCCGGTGCAGCACAGACCCACGTGCGGGGCGCACAGTGTTTGAATTCACTGGAGGCCCTCCCGCCGTACCCTCACGATGGGTGGTTGTGCCGTGTGCAGGCTGTCCGCTGCGCACACAGCTGTTCCGGTGCCTCCCGTGCTGTCCCCTGCCTAAATGCTGGTGTGTCCAGGGGCCCATCCGTCCATCCTGCCTCCCTCATTGCACAGACTCCCTTCTTCCTACTCCCCGGGGGTCCTCCCACCTACAACACAGCGGAGCCGAAGCTGGTGTGGCTCAGTGGGGAGAGCGGCGGCCGGCGGAGGGAAGGGTCCCGGGTTCGATTCCGGGCAAGGGCACATACCTTGGTTGCTGGTTCCCCGGCCCTCATCGGGGTGCGTGCAGGAGGCAGCCCATCCCTGCGTCTCTCTCACATCGATATTCCTGTCTCTCACTCTCCCTTCCACTCTCTCTAAAAACCCATGGGAAAAGTATCTTCGGGTGAGGGTCAACAACCGAAAAGAAGAAGAAGAGGAAGAAAGAAAATCAAAACCGTTTTTTCTGATTTCAAAAGTCACGCCTGCTCTTTTGAATGTGGGCGGCCCGGCCAGTGTGGCTCAGTGGTTGAGCATCAACCTATGAACCAGGAGGTCACAGTTCAATTCCCTTGCTCAGGGCACAGGGCTGTGGGCTCCGTCCCCAGTAGGGGGCACGCAGGGGGCAGCCCGTCGGTGATGCTCTCTCATCATTGATGTTTTTCTCTCTCTCTCTCTCCCTTCCCCTTCCTCTGGGACATCAGTAAAAAGTATATTTTTTTAAAAGCGTGGGCCGTGCGGCAGCGCGTGGTCACCCTCTGTGTCCCCCCGCAGATCTGTACTGCACCCTGGAGGTGGACTCCTTCGGGTATTTCGTGAACAAAGCCAAGACGCGTGTCTACCGGGACACGGCGGAGCCCAACTGGAACGAGGTGAGGCGCCCCTTCCCACAGTTCTCAGCTGCTGACCTTGTCCTTGGAGGGTGTCTGAACCCCCAGAGGCTCCCCAAGGCTTCCCCCTCGCCCCCCGCCCCACCCCCAGGGCCGAAGGCCGCGCCGCCAGCATTCCCGGAATGTCCTGGGGGAGGGGTGACTTGCCCGAGCGATGTTATCTGCATCTTCCTGAGAAGTTTACCCTCCCTCCCTCCTCCCCCATGACAAAGACATGACCCACGTTGCTGGAGGAGTGTTTGGAAAAAGAACTTAAAAGGGCCTTTTGTGCTGCCTTTGTTATTGCTGAGTGTTTACTTGGTACGTTTCCATGGCATTTTTCCTGCGAAGTGGGAATGAGCCTTCTGTGACCCACTTGGTTTCCGGAAGCTCGGGGCTGGGTGGGGGGGTGCTGGGCTTGGAGACCTGGGCGCCGGAAGGGCCTCTTTGCTTGCCCCAGGGCCGGGCTGTGTGGGTCACTCCTCTGTTTTCCTCCGCCTGGGAGAGCAGTTGAGCAACCCACTTGCCCAGCTGGCCTGCCAGGAGCCTTGGGTGGCAGAGGGGCCGGTCCTGATGAAGTCCCCATATCTTTGAGAGGTGCAGGTTCCAGGCCTCTGGAGCAGCCGTTGGCCCTCGGGCCTCGCGCTTGAGGGTGGGGGGGAGGCTGCCAGGCTGCCCGGAGCTACCACCACCACGCCTGCCACCCCGTTCCCTGCCACCAGTGGGGTGGTGGGGCCAGAATCCCTTCTCAGTTCCCAGCACGTTCTGCTCAGGTCTTTAAACTTCCTGCCCTCTGGGGGCCGGGCCCGGGAAGCCGAGGGCATTGACTGGCCGTGGTAGCCCCGGGCGTCCCCGCAGAAAGGTCAGAGCCAGGGGCATCCATCCCAGAACGCTTGGCAGAGAGCAAGAGGGTCGTGACCCCACAGGCAGGGAGGAGGAGGGTTCTAGACATTGTGCCAGGAGTTCAGGTGCGAGGGAGGGGGGTTGGGGGGTGTGAGGGACCCAGACACAGGAGCGCCATAGAGCGGGTCACCCGGCGACTGCCCAGGCTGTACCTTCAGCTTCTCTAGGGGTCTTCCCTGCTCCTGGCACACACAGTCCCACCCCAACCCCATTCCGGCTCAGAAATCCCTGCTTGATTCTCCCCGCCTCCCCTCACTCTTCTCCATTTCCCACCAAGAGCCCCACTCGGGCCTTCTCTGGTGTGGCTCAGTGGATAGAGCGTCAGCCTGCTGACCGAAGGGTCCCAGGTTTGATTTCCTGGTCGAGGGCACAGGCCCGGGTTGCATGCTCCATCCCCAGTAGGGGGCGTGCAGGAGGCAGCTGATCCATGATTTTCTCTCATCATTGATGTTTCTGTCTTTCTCTTCTTCCCCCTCCCTCTCTGAAATCAGTAAAAAAAAATATATATATATATATATATATATATATATATATATCTTCTATGTAATAAAAGCCTAATATGCTAAGTGTCCAATGGTTTGACCAGTCGCTGTGACACACGCTGACCACCAGGGGGCAGACGCTCTGACCAGTAGGTTAACTTGCTGCTGGGATCCAGCTGATTGGGACTGGGCAAGACTGACCAGACACGCTCTGGAGCCCTCCCGCAGCCTCTCCCCGGCTCGATCGTGCACTGGTGGGGTCTCTCGGCCTGGCCTGCGCCCTGTTGCAATCCGGGAGCCCTCGGGAGATGTCGGAGAGCCAGTTTCGGCCCGATCCCCACAGGCCAGGCCGAGGGACCCCCGGGCCTCTAGTATACACGTAAAGAAACAACGCCCCGGCCCACCGAAGCATCGGCGTGAGATGCAGGAAGGACTGGAGGTCTGTGGGGCGACGGAGGAGAAAGCTGACATCACATGCCTCCCAGCAGACGGACCGAAAGCCTTCGGGGCAGGTCTTTCCTCTGAAGGCCCCCCTCTCCTGGATCACCTCCTGCTCCGTGGTTTTCTTGCCCTTTCATACAGAAAGCCGCTTCGGGTCCACAACAGAGGGGAGCAGAAAGGACCGCGGTTTCTCATTCTACCCTCTGCCCCCCCTTCCCCCACATACACGTGCACACGCATGCACACACACACACACGCGCGCATGCACACACACACACACACACGCACGCACACAGCCCCTGGAGTGGGACATGTGTTAGTCAGTGAACCTAACACGGACACATCGTAACCTCCCCAAGGCCATACATACAATGTCCGCCTCTGTAGCTGCCTCCCCTGAGCTGGTCGGGCCGTGTGGGGACCCACTGCCCTGTGAGAAGCTGGCTTCAGGGGCTGGGTTGTCTGGATCGGTGGTTGCACGCATCCGTGGGTGGTCTCTCACATGGGTGTCTCTCTGCCTCTCCCGCGCTCTCCCACTCTCCCTAAACATCCATGGGAAAGATCCTCGGGTGAGGATCAACCACAACCGCAACATGAGAATTCCAGAAGCTTCCAGACAGGGCTGCAGCGGGATGCTCATGGGGCCGTAGCGTCTGGGGTCTGCATCCCAGGGCTGAAGTGAGGGCGGCCTGGAGGCCCGGCTCCTCCGGGGGGCAGCGAGGAAGCGGCTTGGTGAGCCGCCACCCCGCAGAGGGCCCCTGGGGCCTGCGCAGTGACCGCCGCCCTCGGACCCGGCGGCTCACGCGGGACCGTCCTCCTCTCTCGGCCCAGGAGTTCGAGATCGAGCTGGAGGGCTCCCAGACCCTGAGGGTCCTGTGCTACGAGAAGTGTCACCACAAAACCAGGATCGCCAAGGAGGACGGCGAGAGCGCCGACCGGATCGTGGGGAAGGGCCAGGTCCAGGTGAGGCCGCGCCGCTCCGCCCTGTCTGTCTGTCTGTCTGTCTGTGTGAGTGTCTGTCTGTCTGTCTGTGTGAGTGTCTGTCTGTCTGTCTGTGTGTCTGTGTGTCTGTGTGAGTGTGTGTCTGTGTCAGTGTCTGTCTGTCTGTGTGTGAGTGTCTGTCTGTGTCAGTGTCTATGTGAGTATCTGTCTGTGTGTCTGTCTGTGTCAGTGTCTGTCTGTGTGTCTGTGTCAGTGTCTGTCTGTGTCTGTGTCAGTGTCTGTCTGTCTGTGTGTCTGTGTCAGTGTCTGTCTGAGTGTCTGTCAGTTGTCTGTCTGTGTGAGTGTCTGTGTCAGTGTCTGTCTGTCTGTGTGTCTGTGTCAGTGTCTGTCTGTCTGAGTGTCTGTGTCAGTGTCTGTCTGTGTGTGTGTCTGTGTCAGTGTCTGTCTGTCTGAGTGTCTGTGTCAGTGTCTGTCTGTCTGTCTGTGTGAGTGTCTGTCTGTGTCTGTGTCAGTGTCTGTCTGTCTGTCTGTCTGTTAGGCCCCAGTGCCCCCGGAGGAAGCCCAGCTCCCCTTGCTTTTCCAGCTGGCCTTTGGTTCCTCAAGGCCAGCTGTTACGAGGCCGGCGCTTCTGGGCAGAGCGGAACGACCCTGCCCTGGCTGGTGTGACCTGGGGGGTAGCGCGTCGGCCTGGGCACCCACCTGGGTCTTAGGTTCGATCTGATCCCTGGCCCTCGTCGGGACGCACGCAGGAGGCAACCAGTCAGTGTGTCTCTCTCACGTTGGTGTTTCTCTCCATCCGCTCCCTCCCTTTCATTCTCTCTAAAAAACAACGGAAAATTATCCTCGGGAGAGGATTAAAAACAAGAATAATAATAATAATAATAATAGACTTTATTTGTCACCAGTAGGCCAGTTGTAGGATATTTCCATCACCCCAAAACCATGTCCTGATTCCCACGGACAGTCACTTCCTGGCCCCCACCCCCAGACCCAGGGACTCCCGAGGCAAGCGTAGAGGTTTTGCCGCAGGGGCGAGGGGTGCGGCTCAGCGCTGAACCCGACCAGGAACAGTGGGGCTTTCTAGCCCAGGAGTAGGGTGAGGGGGTGTCCGTGGACGGAAGTCAGAGAAAACATCAACCAGGGAGGGAAGGTTCTGGCCGAATGGGATCCCTGCCGGAGGCGGGCCAGCGCGGTGTGAGCGGTCACACATCCCCGGGGGCCCGGGGAGAGGAAGGGATGCGGTCAGTTGCTCAGGGCCCTCGGATGTCAGGGGCGGGCTCTGGTTGAACCGACGTAGCGGGATTCTTGCGTCTTTGGGCTCGTGAGTCTGTGCCCAGGGAAGGGGGAGGCCTCGCTGGAAAACAGCGCTCAGGGGCAGCCTGGCGCGAGTTTGCTCAAGGAGGGACTGGCTGTCGGCTCCCCTGCCACACCTCCTGCGGCGTATGGAGTCCTCTCGCCATCCAGTTTTGTGTGTGTGTGTCCGTCCGTGCCCGCACCTGTACTTTGGGGTGGGCCCTTGGGTGCCCGCCGCTGCTGTCGTTCTTACCTGTGGTCGTTGTTAGTGGAGAAGGCGGCTGGGCCCCACCCCTGGTCTCTGCCTCGGAGGGAGGGCTGATGGGAAGTCTGGCCCCCGAGCATCGAGCATCCTCAGCCCGGCGCGAGGTGGAGGATGTTTGTGACTCAGGCCAGAGCGGGCTGGCTGGGCTCCCAGGGCCCCGGGCTCCCGGCCGCTTGTGAATGCACCGGGATCCCCAGGAGGAAGGAGGAGGAGGAGGAGGAGGTGAAGGAGGAGCAGTGACGAGGCTCCGCCGCCCCAGCCAGACCTCCTGCTCCCTGACCCTGTGGCTGCTGTGTAGGGTGCCTGGGGGAGCACGTCCATGCCCGGGACCCAGCCCCCCTGAGACCAGGCTTTTCCCGGTCACTTCTGGCGCCTCCCCCGTGCCACGCGGCGGGCGGGCGGGCGGGCCTGCTGCTCGCGCTGGGTGGGTTGGAGAGCTGATGGGGTGGGGAGTGCATGGCCTATTCCCCGCCCCCCCCGCCAGGTGCTCCCTGCCCCCCCATACCCACTTCGGCTCATCAGCTGAGTGGAGAGCACGTCCTGTGAGGAGGGGAAGGCGCAGCGACCCATGGGCTGCCTGGCGGGTGCAAGAACAGGTCCAGATGCCCGGCCAGCGGGGCTCAGGGGTCGAGGGCCGACCTGTGAACCAGGAGGCCATGGTTCACGTGCCCGGTCAGGCCACAGGCCCGGGTTGTGAGCTCCATCCCCAGTGTGAGGCGTGCAGGAGGCAGCCGATCCATGATTCTCTCTCATCATTGATGTCTCTCTCTCTCTCCCTCTCCCTTCCGCTCTGAAATAAATTTTAAAACACACACACACACACACACATATATATATATATACATATATATATATATTTTTTTTTTTTAAGAAAGAAAACCGCCCCAGGGAGTAGGTGTTGGGCTCAGGAGCAGGGGAAGCACTCGGTCCCTTCTGGGCGCTGACGGCACAGGGGAGACTCGTCTCCAAGGAGGCGGGTGAGGAGGGATTGGCACTTCCTCCTGAGCACAGCTCCGTGCTGCCCCCACCCCTCAGGGGGGGGCAGGGGAGTGGGTGCCCCGAGCCGGTCCACGGGTGCCCCAGCAGGCCTTGCCAACTGCCGAGCAAGCAAGCAAGCAGGGCAGCTCTGGTCCTCGGCCAGGCTGCTCCGGGCGGCATCAATGTCTGCCCTGCCTGGACGGGCCCTTCCACCCCGAGGCGCCCCCCCCCCCCCCCGCCTCCTGGAATGGGTACAAAGGGTAGGTGTTTTTGTTTTGTTTTTTAACGTACATTTATGGATTTCAGAGAGGAAGGGAGAGGGAAAGAGCGAAACATCAATGATGAGAGAATCATGGATCGGCTGCCTCCTGCACGCCCCACACCGGGGACCCAGCCCGCAACCCGGGCCTGTGGCCTGACCGGGAATCAAACCGTGACCTCCTGGTTCCTAAGTCGATGCTCAGCCGCGGAGCCCCCAAAGGGTAGTTTCCTGGGCAGACTTCAGAGCAGCCGGCCACCAGGCCCCCAGCCCTGGGGAGACGAGCAGGATCCAGACCGTTCTCCTGGGAACACTGGGTGCGAGCAGACATCCCCCGCCGCCCAGGCCCCATCCCCGAGTGGCACTGCGGCCGGAGACCCCGAGGTGGTGTCGGGAGCACCCTCTCATCCCCCCCCTCCCCCCCCCGCAGACCTCCACTTCCTGTTCTGGCTGCTCAGTCCTCTGTCTTCCCAAACCGCCCCCCCCCACTTGTTTACGCCGCTGCTGCTCTCCGTCCCCCGGAGAGCTTGCCAGCCTTGACGGCTGTTTGGGGCCACGGGGCCACTCTCAGCCTCGTCGTCGCCGTGTTATTCTTCTGGCTGCTTCCGCTCTGCTTAGCACGCTCTGTGCTTTGGCGCCGAGCCAGCCCTGGGGATGGCCTCTCCCACGAGAGCCACCGTCCAGGGCCATGGCGAGGGACGGGCCGGGGCGGAGCCCCCTGCAGCCTGCGGCCCATGGCCCGGGTCTCACCGGCTGGCCGGCTCCTACCGCAGCCTCTGGGGCCGGGTGGCGGGGGGTCTGGACCTTGGTGCTGGGGGTGGACGGATGGCACCAACTCCCCTCATCACCGGGCCAGCCATCCAGGGGGGGACAGGCGTGGGGTGTCCTCGGCTCTGTCCACCTGAGGCAGGGCATGCCGTTACTGGGGTAACTGGCTGGGGTGGTGCAGGCCCTGGGGGTGTCCCCAGAGCGCCTCCTGCCACGCGATGCATGGGCCAGGCAGCCGCGTTACTCAGCGTTCCCAACCGCACCCACAGGAAACCGGCCCCTGGAGAAGGAAATTGGGCTTTTCTGGGCTTTAGAGAAAACCCTGATGCGACACAGTTCCCGTAACCAATCGGCTGCTGGCGGGGCTGTTTTTTTCCAAGCAGAGACCCCAAAAAAGTCGAAAACTCAAGGGTCATAGGAAGCTTTGACCTTGGCGAGCCAGGCTGCAGGGGCGGGGCTTCCCCCGAACCTCAGTCAAAAGGCCGCGGAGGCCGGGGCTGCCCGTCCAGCCTCCCGCCCCGCCACCGTGCTCGCCCTCCGACCAGCGGCCCGCCCAGCCAGCGGGACAAGGATGCGAAAGGCGCCGGCCGCTCCCGCCGCCATGCGGGGCCTCCTGCGCTGCTTCCACCGGGGCCCGGCGGCCTGTTCGGATAAGCACCTGTGCGCTCCGGGCGCCACCCTGTGGACCCACCTTCGAAACCTCCTGTGCAAGGGCAAGGTGGGCCGGCGGGGCTGCAGTGGCCCCACGGGGGGAGCTGTGTCCGGCAGGAGCCTCAGCTGCCCGTGCCTCCGTCCCCTCCTTCCCCTGGCCCTTTGCTTGCCAGCTGCGTTGGCCAAGTCCTCAGTTCTTTGATTTTTTTTTAATTGATTTTTAGAGAGAGGAAGGGAGAGGGACAGAGGGAGAGAGAGATCGGCTGCCTCCTGCAGGCCCCACAGGGGGGGTTGGAGCCGCAACCTGGGCAGGTGCCCTGGCCGGAATGGAACCGTGACCTCCCGGTTCCTAGGTCGGTGCTCAGCCACCTGCCAGCCAGCCTGGGCCCTCCTTAGGTGCCTGGAAACAGCAGAGCCCTACAGACGCGCGCCAGGAGTCACGAGCGTCGTGATTCGGAGCTGGGCTCCGGCTCCTTCCGGGCCAGACTCCTAAGCCACAAGCCTGGCCCCGGCGGGAGGCCCCTCCTGGGCGCCAGGCCCCACAGCCAGACCGCAGCGCGCACTGTGGGAGGAACCGCGGCCCCAACTTCTGGGTGGCATTGCCCCCAGGCAGTTCTGCTGGAAATGGGGCTTCCAGAATTGTCACTTAAACCCACGACTCGGCCCCGGCTGAGCGTAGGGAGCACCGGTGAGGGTGGACGAGAGGGGGCCGGGGGGGCCCCCGCTCCTGGACTGCCAGCATGGACTTCAGCTCTCATCTGGACAGATGGGAGGGGGGAGCGGGGAGCCGTCCCCGCCTCATACACAGGTTGTCTCCGGGCCCCAGAGGACAGTGGTCCGGAGCAGGAGGCTCTCGGGGTCCCCGGTGTCTAGCGGGTCCTCTCCCTTCCGGGGGCCCCTTGGTCCTGGATAGAGGTGCTGGCCCAGGCGCGGCTCTGATTGTGACGTAGGTGCTGGGAGGCAGGTGCGGGGAGGCAGGTGGCGTGGGCTGCGGCCTGGCGGGGCCTCAGCACGGGTCCCGGGGCCTCTGGTCATGGTGACTCTGTGCTTTCAGCTGGACCCCCAGGCCCTGCAGGACAGAGACTGGCAGCGGACGGTCATCGCCATGAACGGGGTATGTACCCGCGGGGTTCTGTGGGCACCCGCTCACCCCAGCAGGTCAGCATGGCCCCGGCACGTGTAGGAGGGTGGTGGGGCTGGAGGAGAGCAGAGTCACTGCACAGGGAGGGAGGGAGGGAGGGGTCCCCGTGGGGTGTGGAGTGCAGCCAGTGGCCGGGCACTGAGCATCCCTCCCGAACAGGAGGCCTGATGAGTCCTCAGGGCTGTTTGCTCTCTCTGTCTCTCCCTCTCCCTTCCACTCTCTCAAAATCAGTGGGAAAATACCCTTGGGTGAGGATTAACACACAGGAACCAAAGAGTGAATTGGCAAATCTAAGACATTTTAGAGAGAGAGAGAGGGAGAGGCAAGCAAAACGTTAAAAAAGTTTAAAAGAGAAGCAATGGGGTTGTGGGGGGAGTTTCCGCCAAAGCTGGTCCTCAAACCGCCCGCACCGTCCTGCTCGTGCTGATTCTGTCCGGGGCTTCCGGTTGGCGGTCCGCCTGGCGCTGGACCTGGGCCTGCTTGGCCCCCGGGGTGGGCAGATGCGCCCCGGATCCTGGGCTGTGAGGACCCGCGGGCGAGAGGGCCGTGCCATCTCCTCCCACAGATCGAGGTGAAACTGTCGGTGAAGTTCACCAGCAGGGAGTTCAGCTTGAAGAGGATGCCGTCCCGAAAGCAGACGGGGGTCTTCGGGGTCAAGATCGCCGTGGTCACCAAGTGCGTGTCGAGGGGCTTGGGCGCTCGGGTCTCCTGTTCCCCCCTCTCCCCTCCCAAGGTGTTTCTAGAGGAGAGCGCGCACATGGGTCTCCCCTCTGTGCACGCCTGGTGGCTGCCCAAGGACGCCTCCCAGGCCCCGGGGACACCGGCTGCCTGGCTGTCCCTGTGTTTCCTGCACAGCTTACCCTATAGGCTCGGGAACGTCCTTGTTCCTTCCCGATGCCGGGGGTTGGCCCACACACGACCCCCCGGGACTGTGCGAGGGCAGGGTTCTCTTCCCCTCCTTGGAGTCTGTCACGATCTGGGTTCCCGTTGCAGGATGGCGACCCCTGCCCCTGGGTCACGCGTCATCCAGGAGCTCACACCTGGCGCCTTCGCCACCCCCGGCTCCAGGTGTCTAGACGGGCAGTGGCGGTGCCCCCCTGTGGCTTACACTGACTGGGCTGCTGGGCACTCACGCTGCGCCCCTTCCCCGCAGGAGGGAGAGGTCCAAGGTGCCCTACATCGTGCGCCAGTGCGTGGAGGAGATCGAGCGCCGGGGCATGGAGGAGGTGGGCATCTACCGCGTGTCCGGAGTGGCCACGGACATCCAGGCGCTGAAGGCGGCCTTCGACGTCAGTGAGTGGCGGCCCCGGGCGGCGATGGATGGGGGCGGGGTGTCCGTGCTGCTCCTGGGGCGCCCTCACGGCCTGGTGCTCACATCACGCTCTGCGCTTTCTTGTCGTCGCCAAAAGTGAGAAGAAAACCTTGGTGGGAGGCGGTGCCGCAGACACCGGTTCTCCGCCCCTGGGACCAGGCCTTCCCCGGGCGCCTTTTTGGCTGGGGCTCAGCCTGCTCTTTGGGGGGCCGTGCGGGGCGCAGAGGTGCCACCCGAAGCCCAGGGCCAGTGTGGCTGCCCGGCGCTAAGGCCGTGCGAGGGCCCGAGGGGAGCGGGTCTCTGTCTCCCGCCCCTCGGCGCACCGAGACCCCAGCGGAAGGCACTGGCTTAACCCCCGAAGCGGAACGAATAACCGTGTCTTCTTCCTGTTGTCAGAAGACACCGCATCCAGCCCCGGCCAGTGTGGCTCCGTGGGTAGAGCGTCGGCCTGTGGACTGGAGGGTCCCGGGTTCGATTCCGGTCAAGGGCACAGGCCCGGGTTGCCGGCTCGATCGCTGGCCCTGGTCGGGGGACGTGCAGGGAGGCAGCCCATCGATGTGTCTCTGTCTCTTCCCCCTCCCTTCCACTCTCTAAAACTCGGTGGACAAGGAGGCTTCACAACAAATAAAAGGAAGGCACCGCAGCTGGGCGGTTGGTTGGTTCAGGGTCGAGCCCCCCCATTCCTGCCTCCTTCCCCCGCTGCCCCTCGCCCAGCCGGCGGTGCGCGGGAGGGCGTGTGGGGAGGAGGCTCGGAAGGAGTGGGGTGAGTGGCTGAGAAGAGAGGCGCCCCGAAAGCAGGCAGCCAGGCCAGGGGCGCGGGCCCACTTGAGGATGTGGGGGCGTCACCGCCTCCTCTGTGCTCTGTCCAGACAACAAGGACGTGTCCGTGATGATGAGTGAGATGGACGTCAACGCCATCGCGGGCACCCTCAAGCTCTACTTCCGTGAGCTGCCCGAGCCGCTCTTCACCGACGAGTTCTACCCCAACTTCGCCGAGGGCATCGGTGAGCGAGCCCGGGGGCACCTCCTGCTCCCCTCTGCTCCGCTGTCCCCCCTCGGCCTCCGTCCGGGGTTCAGCCCAAACACGGCGTGTGCTGGGGGCACCCAGATCCGAGCCTGTGCTCACAGGCCTCCCTCTGTCCTCCGTGCACCCTGCGGTCCCCGCCCTCTGAGTAGCGGGTGCCTGCCCGGCGGGGGGGGGGGGGGGGGTGAGGGGGGCGGGGATGGGGTCGTGATGGTTCCTCCTCCTCCTGCTCCCCTGACCCCAGGTCGACCTGCAGGGTAGTGTCCGGGGGACGGGGGGGGGTGGGCACTGGTGTAGGGGCAGCTGCAGCCTCTGCACCCTGCCTGTTTGATCGGACACCTCGTCTCCCGATCGTGAACAGGGTGATGGGGGTCCCCGAGACCTCTCAGCCCCCTGCCCCTCGGGCTGCCGTCTCATTCCGTGCGCGGCTCCCGTGCCTCGGGCTGTTCTGAGCAGGAAGCAGGGATGGCCGAGGGGGGGGTTCCCCGTGGTGCCGTTGACCCTTTGAGACAGAGAGAAGGTGTCCGAGGGGCTCGACCCCACACGGGCTCCCGACCGTGTGAGCCCGAGGATGACCGCCCAGTGACCCCAAGAATTGACAGCTCTTTCAGACCCTGTGGCGAAAGAGAGCTGCATGCTGAACCTGCTGCTGTCGCTCCCGGAAGCCAACCTGCTGACCTTCCTCTTCCTCCTGGACCACCTGAAAAGGTACCCCGGCTCTGCCTCGGAGAGGCGCTTTCTGTGACCCGCGGGCTCCCCCCAGACTCCTTGGCGCCTGGGGTTACTCACCCCCTCTGGGCACGAGAGCCACAGCCACCTTCTTCCCTCTCACCACCCGCCCCCTCTGCACCCCGGCCTTAAAGTGAGGTGCTTTGCCCGGCCGGCGTGGCTCAGTGGTTGAGCATCGACCTAGGAACCAGGAGGTCACGGTTTGATTCCCGGTCAGGGCACACATCTGGGTCGGTTGCGGCTCAGTCCCCAGGGTGGGGCGTGCAGGCCGCAGCTGGTTGATGATTCTCTCTCATCATGGTTGTTCCTCTCTCCCTCTCCTCCCTTCCTTTCTGAAATGGATAAAAATGTATTTGGGGGTGGGGGGGAGTGAGGTGCTTTGGCCACAGCCAGCATTGTGCTTGGACCCCACCCACCCCCGCCCGGCCAAGGTCATGGCCCAGGGTTGGTCGCGCCACCTGTTGGCCTCAAGTCCTCTCCGTCTGGGCCCCTCAGACCCAGGAGCATGAGGCTGGGCCTGCCTCCGGCACAGCCAGGGGCGGGTCAGCTGTGCTGTGGAGCCGGCCCAAGGCAGAGGGGGCGGCACCCATCACCACTCTCCCTGAGGACTCTGGGGTGGCCCGGCCCCTGGGTCTCCCCACTGTCCTGAAGGCAGCGTCCCAACAGCACCCTGTGCTTCGGCCTCCCGCAGGGTGGCAGAGAAGGAGACGGTGAACAAGATGTCCCTGCACAACCTCGCCACGGTCTTCGGCCCCACGCTGCTGCGGCCCTCGGAGAAGGAGAGCAAGCTCCCCGCCACCCCCGGCCAGCCCATCTCCATGACTGACAGCTGGTCCCTGGAGGTCATGTCCCAGGTACGAGCAAGCAGGCTCCAGCCCAGGGCCCCCAGCCTCACCCAGGTGCGGCCTCTGCCTGCTCCCCCTGGAGTCCTGCCAGGCGCCACTCAAATTGTACAGGGGAGCCCTGGCCCATTGGGCCCAGTGGAGAGAGCATCGGCCTGAAGACTGAAGGGTCCTGGGTTCGATTCCAGTCAAGGGCACATATCCGGGTTTCAGGCTTGATTCCCAATAGGGGGCGTGCAGGAGGCAGCCGATCAATGATTCTCTCTCATTCATTTTATCTCTATCTCCCTCTCCTTTCCTCTCTGAAATCAGTGCAAATGTATATATACATTGAAAATTGTACGGGGGAGGTGGCCAGAGGGGGACCTGCCTAGGGAGGCCTCTCCCTTTGCACCTTACCGGGCTTCTCAGGGTGGTCTTTGAGGGGCACCCCGGTGTCTTGCTGTGAGGGGCTCATGGCCCCGTAGGAGCCCTCTGCACCCCGAGCTGGCCTTAGGGCCTCAGTGAACAGGCCTGCGCTGTGAGCGCCCCTCTGAGCTGCTTCCATCCCCCTGCTGTGCCCGGCAGGTCCAGGTGCTGCTGTACTTCCTGCAGCTGGAGGCCATCCCCGCTCCCGACAGCAAGCGACAGAGCATCCTGTTCTCCACGGAAGTCTAAAGGCCCGACCCCTCTGTCTCCAAGAAGCCGGCAGAACGGCCTGGGACACTCCTGGCGAGACAGGCCACCACAGAGCAGGAACCGCATCTTCTTGAGGAGTCGCCCCCCCAAGAGCCAGGCCCTCTGCCAAGAGACCACGCGCTACCCAAGGCAGAAGGCCAAGTGGCCTGGGCAGCGCTGGGCCCCCAGCCTGGGGACCCCTGAGCTCCCCGCTGGCCTCCGACTCTGGTTTGCCGCCACCAGAGGGCGCCCCAAAGCCAGCACGCACGGCTCAGAGTGCAGGCCTGGCCCGAGACGAGGCGAAAGGAGTGGTGTTTTTTTTTTAATGAACTTTTCAGAGTTTCAAAGATTTCTACTGGATCCCTTGTCAAGGTGCACCCTCTCCGGGGAGAAGGGGACACGAGCAGATCCCTCACGGTCGTGTCCTGAATAAACACTGCTGCTGCTTTGCACCGTGGGGGCCCCAGCCCGTCCCTGTGTGGGTGGGGGCGCTGGGATTTTCCCGACTTACAAATTCGACTCCTGTGTGTCACGGGGCGCGGAAAGCTAAGTCAACACTGTGCAGCATTGGACCCCTTTCGCCTCCTTCCTCTCTTCTCTCGCTTTCTAGAAGGATCTCTGTGCACAAAGGGGTCTCTGTCCTGTCTTGTCCTGCCCTGTGGCGTTGCTTTGGCAGATCACGTGCCCCTTGGAGGGCAGCTGCCCATGTAACATCCAGGACCGGCCACCAGGGGGCGGGAGGCCCGGGGCTGCGCACTTTATGGCTCCTTCTCCTGGGAGAGTGACCCTTGCCCCCCACCCCACCCCACCCGTCCCAGCCTCCCGCTGGGCACACGCTGTCCTGCAGCTTACAAAGGCCCGGGTCTCGAGCTCCCGCCCTCCCCCCAGGTCCTCGCTCTGCTGAACAGACTGAGTCCATTTTTGTAACAGCTGCTTTCTGGCTCCTCTTGCAGCCTCGGCGGGCCTCGGCTTGTTTTAAACTTTGATCCGAATCGCCTTTTGATACTTGAATAGTTTTAAGTTTTATACATAGTTTCTAATTTTTTTCCGGACAGATTCAGAAGATACCTAATAAGAGAGGAGGGTGTGCTCCCAGCGGCGTTTTGTCCTCCTCCCAGCGCCCGCTCTGTCTTCATCGCGAGCCGTGGCCGAGTCTCCTGGGCACCGGGGGGTCAGGCCCGGGCTGAGGGTGGCGACTCGCACCCCAGAGCAGGCGGAAGGACAGACATGCGCCGCCCCCTCCCCCCCCCCCCCCTTGCACGCCCCTGCTAACCCTCCTGACCCTCTGGCTGAGGGGAGAGAAAGGGAAGCCACTACGTATTTTGAAGAAACAGGTCTGCAAACATTGTATCCATTTTTTTAAAAAGAGGGGCTGGGCCCTGGCCGGTGGGCTCCGTGGTGGCCGGGACGTCGGCCTGCGGACCGAAGGGTCCCGGGTTCGATTCCTGTCAAGGGCACGTCCCTCGGTTGCAGGCTCCTTCCCAGCCAGGCTCTGGTTCAGGGTGCGAGCAAGAGGCAACCCATCGATGCGTCGCTCTCACATCAGTATTTCTCTCTGTCTCTCCCTCTCTCTCTCCTCCTCTTTCTAAACATATCCTGGGGGTGAGGATTAACAAACAAACGAGTAAAGAAATAAAAAGGGGGTTGGGGCGAGGGGAAAAGGAGGGGCAAAGTGTGGCCGGGCAGGCAGGGAGAGAGGGTGCGATGAATCGGAGGAGGGAAGCCATGCTGTGACTCAGGAAAAGGTGTTTTGTTGTCACGTGATGGCGGCAGCGCCCAGTGGCACTGTCCCACCCTCCTGCCCACGTCCCTGGGGCAGGTGGCAGGGCTCAGCCAGGATGTCCAGGGGCAGCTCTCTCTGCCTGTGGACCTGCCGAGCGAGCCGGGGTGGGGGGGGGGGGGTGGTGTCAGGAAACAAGGTCACTGGAAGGTCTGATGTCTGCATAGTGTATTTATGTAGCTGTACTTTTTTTTCTTCCGAGGAGTGTGGACCCACCGTGGTAACGCAGCACTGCACACCCCCACCCTCCCCGCCCCGGGGATGAGGGCGGGGCGCGGGGTTCTCTGGCCTCCGCGCCTTTCAGGGCCCAGTGGGCTCCCGGGGTTCCTCCGGCCTGGCTTCCCGCCCCACCATCTCGGCACACCTCCCGCCCCGCGCCGGGCACACGCTGCTTAGGAAAGCTAACCCAGCCCTGGCTCCCCCCCTCCCCGGGTCCCGCGATTTGCATCTGTCGCATCGAAACTGGAAAGCAATACGTCAGCGTCCGTGCCAATGTCCCTTCCCTCGCCGGCTCCTTCCGTGTTATCTATGTGGAACGTGCGCCGCTTCCCGACGGCACGGCCACTCCTCTCTCGCTGGTCAGGCACTCCTTCGCTGGGCCACCGTGGCGGGCTCACGTGGGATCCCCGGCGGCCCCCCGCGGTCCCCTCTGCCATGCAGGCCCCTGGGTTGGCCGAGCCAGCAGGGGGCAGGGGAAGGCACGGAGCCCAGATGCAACCCTCGGCCAGCCCCAGGCGCTGCAACGGGAGACGAGGCCGCCCAGCCCTGGACCCAGGGTCTGCAGCCCTGAGCTTCGTTCCCGCCCGGGGCTGCCCGCCTGCCACTGGGGAAGGCGGAGGCTGGTCTCAGCAGCTGCGTTTCTGCTTTTGAGCTCAGCCCCCCGTGTGCCGCCGTCGGGGAAGGGACTGCAGACGCTGTCATTAAAGTTACCTGAGACGACCTGTGTGCGTGGTGGTGATTGTTGCGTGAAGGAGGAAAACTTGGCCCTTTGCGGTGGGCTCTGGGTGGGCGGTGGGCCCCCGGGAGGGAGGTGAGCCCGCCGCTGTGGAGGGGCCGGGCCCGGAGGCGCTGCTGGACGGTGTCGGGACACGGAGCAGCACCCGTCGCCCCGAGGAGCGAGAGCTTTGGGCCACCCGGTTTGAGAGCGGGCAGAGGGAGCACTGGCTGTGCCCAGCCCGGCCCCGCCCGGCCCTGCAGAGCCCCGCAGCCTCCTGGTTCCCGCCGGGACCCAGGCTCGGTCGGTGGTCTGGCCGCTCTTCGCCACCACTGCCTCGCACTGGGTATGCGGCCCTAAAAGGCAATAGTGTCGCTACCCTGACCTTCCCAGTCCTGTGCGGGGACCTGTATTACTTTTTCAAATACATTTGTATTGACTTCAGAGAGAGAGAGAGAGAAACATCAACGAGAGAGAATCATGGATTCGCTGCCTCCTGCATGCCCCCTACCGGGGACCGAACCCAAAACCCAGGCCTGCCTGTGCCCTGCCTGGGGATGGAACTGTGACCTGCTGGTCTGTAAGTCGGCGCTCCGCCCCGGAGCCACGCTGGCCGGGCGTGAAGGCCTTTAAAAACCGTCCTATTGCATCTCTGACTTGGGCTTGACTTTGCAGGCCTCCTCCCCCGCCCCCCTCCTCCGCCCCCCCCCACACACAGCATCCCAGAGCAGGTTCATGAGCAGAAGCTGGGATCTCGGTGTCTCGACGGCCCCCCAAACTCACTCCCTGCTGGACTAGGCTTAGCCAGACCACTGCACGGGGCTGGGCGTGGCCGTGGTCACGCGGGCGCACGGACTGGGCCTCCTGGCGTCGGGCGCACACCCCGGGCGCATAGAAGGAGGGGAGGGTTTTGTATAAGAATACCAGAAGGTGCCTCAGCCCGTTTCACTTCGTGGTTAGAGCAGCCGCCCGAGGACGGAAGGGTCGGGGGTTCGATTCCGGTCAAGAGCACGGACCTCGGTGGTGGGCTCGATCCCCAGCCCCAGTTGGGGGTACGTGCGGGAGGCAGCCGGCGGACGTGGTCTCTCTCCCTTCCATGCTGCTGCTCTCTGTCTCCCCCTCCCTTCCACTCTCTCTAAAATAATTTTTTTTAAAAAAAGGCAGAAGAGCCCTGGCCGGTGTGGCCCCGTTGGTGGGAGCACGGCCCTGCACGCTGGAAGGTCGCAGTCAGGACGCGCCCCTGGGCGGCAGGGTCGGGCCCTAGTCCAGCGGCAGGCAAGAGGCAGCCGGCCGAAGTTTCTCACATGGTGTTTCTCTCCTTCTCCCTTCCTCCCTAAAACAACAAATAAATAAAAATTTTAATCTCAACCTTTATACCCCCCCCCCGCCTCTCCCCCAAAGAACGCTCCCATTTCCTTAAAAGGAAGTGTCTCCGCTGGCTAATGCTGGGCTGTCAAAAAAAATAGCTCTGGAAAGAGAAACAGAAAAAATGAGGGGTGACAGGCACACCCAACTCCTGACGAAGCCGAAAGGCCTCCCGGAGCCCGTGCCGCTGCCAGGGGGCAGGATTGGGGCTGAGGGTCACCCCTGGGTGCGGGGGGAGCTGTCAGAGCTGGGGCTCGGGGCCAGGGGAGCTCGGTCAGTGTGACGAGTGGGAGAGCGAGGGGTCAGCTGCCAGGCAGAGCCTGGTCACCCGCGTTCCCCCAGCACAGGAAGGCCAGCCGGGCCACGGGGACCCGCGGGCACCCACGTGAACGTTCTGGGGGGCAGGGCCCTGTCGCGTCTCCCAGACGTGTCCAGGTTGGGAAGGAAACCAGGGGCGTCCTGGCCGGTTCCACTCAGTGGATAGAGTGTCGGCCTGCGGACTGAAGGGTCCTGGGTTCCATTCCGGTCAAGGGCACAGGCCCGGGTTGTGGGCTCGATCCCCAGGGCAGGGCGTGCAGGAGGCCGCCGGTCCATGATTCTCTCTCATCACGGATGTTTCTCTCTCTCTCTCTCCCTCTCCCTTCCTCTCTGAAATCCATAAAATATATATATATATATATATATATATATTTTAAAAAAGACCTAATTGTAAAAAAAAGAAGAAGGAGAAGAGAAGGAAAAGAACTGGAGGCACAGAGAGGCTGCACAAATATACTCCAGGTCACACAGCGGGTGGCTGTCTGGGCCCGGGTTTGAGTTCAGGTCTGCGGGACCCACAAAGCTGGCACAAGGGGAGCACTGGCTCACCACTCTCTTCTCACCAGCCTCAGTTTCCATAGATCTGACATAAGAGGGTTTGATGGTGTCTGATCTCTGTAGGCCCGAGGGAGGGGCGGGACAACTTGCCCGGAATCGTCCCCTTCCGGTACCTCTTCGGGGCCGCCTGCAGGCCGGCTGGGCATCCGGAGGACCGGCTGCGCTTCAGCCGCGGTCGCCAGGCGCCCGGGTCCCTTCCTGACCTGCGCGCTGTGGTTGTGGAAGGCAAGCAGCTCATCGCCGCTTGCAGACACTTCATCCGTTGTCTGGCGGTCGCACATTTCCTGGGACCCAGTGCTGCCCTGGCTCCGGGGAAGGCATGTCAGGAATCCCGGCTCCGTGTCCTGCCACTCGGAGCTGATGGCCTGATAACGTGGGGAAGTTTTCCGATTAAAACTTGGCGTGCAGCCTCCGCCTGCCGGGCTCCTCCAGCTGTGCTTAGGACCCAGCAGCTGGGCCCAGGTGGGGGAGGCAGGGACTGGACGGGGCTGAGCGGATCAGCGGGAGACCAGAGTCCCTGAGCCCCCCTGGGGTTCGGGGCGGTGGAGCTCGGCCCCTCTCCATGGTGATGAGACCCCAGCATGGCAGGGCCAGTAGGGATGGAGGTCATGAGGTGGAGGCTGGGCCCCGAGAGGAGCTCGTGCACTGATAGATGGCCTCCAGTAGGTGCTCCAATTGCCTTTTTTTTTTTTTTTTTTAAATCCTCACCGGAGGATATTTTCCCCCATTGGTTTTTAGGGAGAGTGGAAAAGAGAGGCAAAGACAGAACTACCGATGTGAGAGAGACACATCAATCGGTTGCCTCTCGGCTGCCTGGGGCCAGGGATCCAACCTGCAACCCAGGTACGTGCCCTTGATTAGGAATCAAAGACGTGACCCTTGGGCCGGCGCTCTAACCACTGAACGACTGACCAGACTGTGTGTTTTTTTAAGATTTAAAAAAATTGATTTTTAGAGGGAGAGGGAGAGAGAGAGAGAGAGAGAGAGAGAGAGAGAGAGAGAGACATCAATGTGGCATCAGTGGCTGCCTCCTGCACGCCCCCTACTGGGGATCCAGTCCACAACCCAGGCATGTGCCCCGACGGGTCACTGAACCAGCACTCTTTTGGCTTATGGGTGTCCCTCGGACCAACTGAGCCACCCGGCCAGGGCAGTACATGTTTATTTGGTACCACTATAAAGTACACTTAACTCCTTAATGAATGCGGGAACCAGTCAGACGTTATCATCAGGTCAAAGGAGAATTCCAAAGTCAGATACATCTATAGGTCAAAAAAAATCTGAAATAAACTTGCAAATGGTGGCAAAACTGGCTTTCCCACTGTTGGGAGGGCTGTCTGGAGATAAGAATTATTTGCACGTCCCTAGACAAGGATAATTTACCGAGTTGTAAAAGAGCTCAAAGACAAGGAAAGGCCCGGAGGCCTCACAGCAGCAGAATCAGATAAGCCAGCAGGGTGTTTCCCAAGGATGCATGGCTTCCCCTCGGAGACACCCGGAGTCTTTTTCGCTTAATCCCGCTTTCCTTCCACGAATAGGTTACAACTGCAGACAACCCAAATGCCCATCAATAGGAGAGTGGATAAACCAGGATGTGGCAAATTCATGCCGTAGAATACTACACAGCAACCAAAATTGTATTCATTTTGCATGCCAGAGATACACAATCTCACTTATGGACATATATGTGAAAGTGCTAAATAAAATATTAGCAAATGGTCTAGCAATGAGAAATAAAATATTAGCAAATGGTCTAGCAATGGTCAAGCAAGTTGTCTTTTTCCTAGGAAACCGAGATGATGTAATAAAAATCTAATGTCGCCCTAACCGATTTGGCTCAGTGGATGGAGCGTCGGCCTGCGGAGTGGAGGGTCCTAGGTTGGATTCCGGTCAAGGGCATGTACCTTGGTTGCGGGCACATCCCCAGTAGGGGGTGTGCAGGAGGCAACTGATCGATGTTTCTGTCTTATCGATGTTTCTAACTCTCTATCCCTCTCCCTTCCTCTCTGTAAAAAAAATCAATAAAATATATTTAAAAAAATCTAATGTCTTTCAAACTATCAAATGAAAAAAACCTGTATGATAATTGCGACCTAACAGAACTTTTCTTAACTTGGTAAAGGATATTTAGCTTCGTGTTTTTGGGGGGTGGCTCACTTTTTAAAAAATATATATATTTTTATTGACTTCAGAGAGGAAGGGAAAGGGAAGAGAGATAGAAACATCAATGATGAGCATCATTGATCGGCTGCCTCCTGCATTGTCCTACCCTGGGGATCGAACGAACCTGCATCCGGGTCATATGCCCTGACCGGGAATCGAACCTTGATCTCCTGATTCATAGGTCGATGCACAACTGTGTGGCTCATTTTTAATTGTCTGTATTCCCTGCTGCATGGGGAGCGCCAGGAAGGCGGGGCTTGTGTGCTTATTTCACCCCTATCTAGCTCATGCCTAGCACAGTCCTTGGCACACTGTAAATAAGCGATGGCGGACCTTTGAGCTGAGTTAAGCCTTTGGGACAAAGGAGCTCTACACCTACCACCTGTCGGCGCCCAGCGAAGATCCCAAGGCTAGCCAGCAGCTGGAGTGCCAGGGGCAGGCTCAATGCGCGCGCACCGGCTGCCCCAGGCCTTTATGTGGCCGACCGGGCGCTAGGGCGCCTGCGCGACCCGGACGTGAGAGAATGGGCGGGGCTTCAGGCGACGGCGCGGCAGTGGGATGTGGGCGGGGCCTGTACAGCGTCTGCACATTCGGCGCCAGTCGCGCAGGGCGGGCCAGGGGCGGGCCGGGGGCGGGCCGAGGGCGGGGCCCGCGAGGGAGGCAGGGCGGGCCGGGCAACGGCGCCGCGGGGTTGGCTGTTACCCTGAGGCCGGACTCAACGGGATCGGGCCGCGCCACCGGGCGACCTCGCCCCCGGCCCAAGTCCGGAGCCAGCAAGCGAGCGAGCGAGGCGGCGCCGCGCGGTAAGAGCCGGGCCCCGGTCCCCTCCGAGGGCGCCCGCGGGCCAGTCCACCTCCTCAGCGCCGCCCGCGCGGCCAGGCCCAGGCGGCCCCGCGGACCCCGTCGGGCCCGCGCCTGCGCCGTACCCCTGCCGGGCCCCCAGCCCGGCCCGGCCCGCGCCTGCGCCTGCGCCGTCCCCTCGGGCTCCCGGGCGGCCCCACGGACAGCGCCGCGGGCCGGGGGTCAGCGGGCCGCCCCTGGCTGGTGTCGGGACCTGGTGCTGGTCACCCAACCGCCGGAACCCTCTGAGCCGAGGCGCCGGGCGCGACGCTCGCAGTTTGCTTTCTCCGGGCCCCAGGAGAGGCAGGGCCGCCGCCTCAGCGCCCGAGTCCTCCGGTCCCCATGTCCCCCGGCGGGGCAGCGGTGCGCGGGGCCCCCGAGGACGCGGCGTGGGGAGCTGCCCCGCGGGCGCCCGGCGGACCCTGGGCCTCCTGCGGGCTGGGCTTCCTCCGGGGCCCGCGCCCCCACCCTCGTCCCGCTCGGCTGGGAGGTCAGCCCCGAAGCAGGCGGAATGTCCTTTTTTCTTGAGACCTGGGTTCTTGCATCCGGTTCGATGTGAATAATCCGCCGTTTCGCGGAGGAAACATTTGCCTTTCCCGCAGTATGGTAATTGCATGGCCTAAAGACAAGACCGTTCCTTCTCGGGGCGCTCCCCTGGGGACGTCTGGAAAAGAAGTCCACTCCCACGTACTTGCAGCCTGTTTCCTAGACCAAGTAAGAATTCCTGGGATCGTTCAAAGGCAGAACCTTGGGTTGCTGAGCCCAGGGAAAATGCCTGTGCCTTCGCTGCCCTGCTGTGATTGCGGAGGGCAGGAAGGAAGGGTGTTGTCAGAGAGTAAAACTCAGGCTCCTACCATCGATACTGCGTTCTGAGTTTTGGGCAGACCCAAAAACCCTAAGAAACGTTGCGGAGCCCACGCGCGTTTTCTGGGGCCCCGGGAGGACGCATCTTGAGATGAAATGCGAGCTGTGCTCTTAGACATCCGCATAAGACATACCAGTTACAAAGCAGCCACACCAGGTACAGAAGGGCGCGTGGTGCCAGGGGAAGTGGAGTTATTGATGGGGATGAAATTGTTTGTGTAAGGAAATGGCTGACCCCCCCCCCCCCTAATTTTTTTTTTTTTTTCTCTATAAAATAATGTCTCTTCTCCTCTGAGTTCGTAGGCACCGGGCAGTCTTGAAGACTCAGCAACTTCGGTCGCTGGAGAATGTTGCCGAATTGCCCCCCGGGAGGGGGGGGGGTCCAGGCAGGAGGGGATTTCCTTGGCAATGTCAGTAAGAAAGTGAACGCTGTGCCCTGGAAAAGCTTTACCTCTCTGCACCTTGGTGGTGGTCTACGCGTCGGGGAGCCCAGTCCAGCGTCCTTGATAGCGAGTGGAGGGTACTGACAGCAGCCGCGGTGAGGGTGAAGTCTGTGGCGCCGCTTCCGGCTTGAACTCTGAGGATGTGTGTCTGCAGTGCGGTCTGTCACCTTGCGATGGGGTTTCTCTAAAGCAGAGGTTCTTGTGGCGGACGCGACGCAGCCCATTGCGTATCGCAGGTGACTCGGGCGATGGTGTCGCCGCGGCTCAGAATTAATGCCTGTGTGAGGGTTGGCGTGGAGCCGCACGCACAGGTGGATCACGGGGCTCACGTGTAGCCGGTGTTAGGCAGACGGTCCAGCTCCGAGGAGGAAGGGGGGGCAGGCGGCGGAAGGCTTAGGCAGTGTCTTGGCTCTGTGGCTCTGGGCAAGCCTGCCTTCCCCTCGGGCCCTTCATTTCCCCATCCGGGAAGTGTGGGAGTTGAGGGAGGAGGTGGAAAGGAGCTTGAGTTGCTGATATTTTAAACATATTTTCACTGATGTCAGAGAGGAAGGGAGAGGGGGAGAGAGAGAAACGTCAGTGAGGAGAGAGAATCGTGGACCGGCCGCCTCCTGCACGCTCCACACTGGGGATCGAGCCCACAACCCGGGCGCGTGCCCTGACCCGTAATCGAGCCGTGACCTCCTGGTGCGTGGGTCCACGTTCAACCACTGAGCCTCCTGGCCGGGCTTATTTTGTATTCGTTTCAGGTGTGCGCCTGGTGGGTAGGTGTAGCGCAGCAGTCGAGCTGTCGCCGAGTGAGTTCTCCATTTTCAGGGGATAGCTTGGTCACCCCATAAAGGGCGTTTGTCCATGGGAGAGGAGAGAGCAGATGTGTTACCAGTGTTTTTCCCGACCTTTCCCACCTCTTCATTGTAGTTCTTGTCTTTACTCTTTAGTTAAGTGCAGGTGTTTGTTCCTGCCTTCTTTCCGGAAGAGCAGTCTGTGCACGGCCACCTCCGCACTCCCACTCCTGCAGCGGCTCCCTCCGTTTGCAGTCGGGCCTCCCGGTCCGGAGCGCGGTAGCCGGGACTCTTCCTCGCCGCGCTGTGGCCTCCACTCTCAACCTCCCCCCTCCTTGTGGGTGCTTCATTGTGCTTTGCGGAACCCCTCTTGGTCCCTCGAACACTTCCCAGTCTCCTTGTCTTCCTCTGCTGGAATGTTCTCTCAGGTCATCTGATTGTCACCTTCAAAACTCAGCTCGGATACCACCTGGCCTGGAAGACACCCCTTGTCCTGCGGATTTGCCTAGCACCCTGCTTAGTCAGGGTTTGGCACCTGTGAGGTTTTTTTTAAAGTATATTTTTACTGATTTCAGAGAGGAAGGGAGAGGGAGAGAGAGAGAAACATCCACGAGGAGAGAGAATCATCAACCAGCTGCCTCCTGCACGCCCCACACTGCGGGTGGAGTGCGCAGCCTGGGCCTGGGCCCTGACGGGAATGGAACCGTGACCTCCCGGTTCACAGGTCGAAGCTCAACCACGGAGCCACGCTGGCTGGGCGGCACCCGCGTTTACCCCTGCTCCTCCTCCTCGCCGGTGACACCACAGTGCATAGCAGAGAGTCTGGCCCGAGGGAAGTGGCTGCACGTGCTGGGTGCGGCTGGTGCGGCCTATCGGTGCTGCAGGGAAAGAGGAACGCTAGGCCCTGCCCTTGAGCTCACTCCAGGTGCACTTGACTGCAGCCTTGAGGCACCTCCCGGCCAGGCACACCAGCTGGCAGAGTCCATTTCGTGTGTCTGAGAGTCTGACGAAAATCTTCTTTCTTGAAGAAGACTGTCGCTCGTGTCTGCTGTGTCACCCAGAAACCAGGTGGGCATTGCCTTTGTGCCCAGTATGTATGCATTTTGCTCCCCTTTTTCACTTTGTATACCTTTCCCCTTAAGTTTGCTTTGTTGTTGTGTTGTGTGTGTTTTTAAGTTTGTGTATTTGGACAGTACATCTTTGAGATGAAGATACTAGATTTCAGGTTTGTCTATTGTGCATACAGCCTGGGGGCAACAGTAGTTAAAGGGGAAAATACTTTTTAATCCTCACCCAAGGATTTTTTCTTTATGGATTTTAGAGAGAAGGAGAGAGAGACATCAATCTGTGGCCTCCCATACCTTCCCCAACCAGGGATGAAACCCATAACTGGGTATGTGCCTGCCCAGAAATTGAACTTGAGGCCTTTCTGTGCGTGGGTGGACACTCCAACCGATCCCGCCACCCTGGCCAGGGCTGATTAAAAAAAAAAATGGAGAGGAAGTTAGAAATGCCGCTGGTCAGCGGTCAGCTTCAGTGAAATGAAGTTAGAATGAACACTTGGAAGTGACTTGCTTCGTCAGACCTCCAGTCCGGACAGAGCTGGGTCCTGATGGAATGCAAATCACTTAATGATCAGAATTTCCCTGTAAGGCATAAAACGTTATTTTGAAAACTATTTTCTTTTTTGGCATTTTAGTTCCTAATGTTCCTTGTTTTTAGATTAAAAAAAAAATGCAACCTTCCAGTTTATGTTAAACTAGTGTTTCTGAAGACCTAGAGGAGAATATAAATGTCTCAGCATAAACATTCAAACCTGTAACAATTTTTATGAGCTTGTTTGAGTCAAACTGACAGTTGTCAGGAGACAAAATCTCAACTGATTGAGAAAGTTCTGGAAATGGCAGGCTTACCACCTAGTTTGCACATCAGAAGCAAAGGAGTAGCGCGGAGGGGGTTCATGGAATCCGTTGGCGAGAGATTCCAGAGGCGGAGGGGGAAGGGAACCCGGGAAATCTGGGATTGGATAAGAAGCAAGAGCAGACACACCTTCTTTTCAGGGAATATGGAAGAGTTAAGAGTGACAGGCTAATAACGGAGGGGCTTTGTGGCCTCTGCCCTGAGGGGCCAGGAGGGAGAGAGCCCTGGCATTTCAGAGGCATGGTATCCGGGTGTTATCTTAGATGGGAAAAGAGAAAAGTGCCGCCCGCGACAGGACTGCCGCCTCGAACTGCTGTCGGCGGACAGTTTTAGTTCCTGGCCATCCTGTGTGGTTACCGCAGGTCCGGGGCTCTGTAGGCGGCAGGCGGGCTCCCGGGAGCTTGTCAGTGTGGTATGCGGCCCCTTTTCCACCCAGCGGCCACCAGCGGGCACCCGGCTGCGCTGGGACTCTTTGTTACCTCTTCCTGCCTTGGCTTCTGATTCTTCCCCCCACCACGCGTGCTTAGGGTGGGTTGGGTTCCAAAGCTTTATTTATGAAACCAATTTAATTCCCAGGGTTGGTGAAGTTTGTTAATAGCACTGAAGAATCTAATGAGCACCCATAGCGGCATAGCTGAGAAAGCCCACATTTCATGTGTACCGCCCACTAAACGTGGTCCCCGCCACACATGTTGAGGTAGTTAGAACAACTGTTATTTCCTTGGTTTTGTAAAGGAAACAAGGTTAAGCATACAGAGCTAACCAGCGCCAAGCGTGGATCAGAGGCCAGGCTTCTGACGGAGTGTCCTGTGTTCTTGTCGCTGGAGCGTGCTGCTTTCCGGCCAGAATGCGTTTGTCATATTGTTATCAGGGACTAGGGTAGCCTCTTCCCCACTGGGTCCTGAGGGTGGGCTCCTTAGGATACCTCGAGAGAAAGAGTTTTCCACGACTCGCATGGGATGAGGAGTGATTTTTATTTGCATGGGTTACCTCTGTGTTTCTCAAGTCCCGTCGGGTCATAGAGGTGGAGTGGGGTTTAGTAAAGCTAACGTCAGAGCCAGGGTCCGGAGTGCGTGTTCGCTGCAGCGGGGTGCAGTTCAGTATCAGGCTAGTGACAGTCCGCTAGTCCGTTGCGCGTGGGTGTTCACATGGCTTAGGCCCGCGGTCGGCAAACTGCGGCTCACGAGCCACATGCGGCTCTTTGGCTCCTTGAGTGTGGCTCTCCCACAAAATACCATGGCCTGGGCGAGTCTGTTTTGAAGAAGTGGCGTTAGAAGTTTCAGTTTAAAAAATGTGGCTCTCAAAAGAAATTTCCATCGTTGTGCTGTTGGTCTTTGGCTCTGCTGACTAATGAGTTTGCCGACCACTGGTCTAGGCCATGCGGGTGAGTGCCTGGAAGCAGAGGGGGGGAGCCCCTCAGGCCAGGAGTCAGTGCAACACACCAGAGAGAGGACAAACTCCTTTGTGTAGGGAATGGAATATTCCAGATTTTGTACCCTTCCCGTGGCCACGCCCATTCTGGCCAAAGATCTGTTCTCAGGTGTGACTGACAGGGCAATACCTTCCCGATGTCACCCCAACTTCACTGCTTCACTGGGCATGCGTCTGTTCTCCGCCCCCCCCCCCCCCCGTCCAGCCCCCTCCCCCAGGACCGGCAGGGAATAGCCTGGGGGCTCGCTGGGCAGTGGAGAGCTTGAGCTTCCGGGGCAGCTGCCCAGCGGCAGGCCTGTATGGGCCTTCCCTTTGCTCCTTTCCTCTTCCTAATGACGAGGCTAATTGCAACGGGATCGTTATGGCTGAAGGAACCACAGTGCCTGGCGCATGGAAAACCTAGTGCGCATTGCTTCTTTAGTGGCTGAAATGTTTGAGAGCTTTTACATGGAAGAGCCATGCATCTGTCTTGTGTTGCTTTGGGTGGGAAAGGTGGTTACAACCGCACTGACGTGGGTCAGGGGAGTCGCTTTGCCTTGGAAGTCAGCCTTTAAGAAATACTTCCCAAGGTTACAGCTGCAGTGGAGAGTGGCTCCTCTGATGGATCTGGGCGAAGTACATTGAAAGCCTTCTGGAGAATTCACTGCTCTAGATGCCATCGAGAACACGCATGATCCGGGGAAGAGCGAACAGCAGAGTCGGTGTAATTGAGTTTCATGTGCGTCTCAGCATTTTCACGAGGAAGTGTGGCCCGGGACATTCTGAACTCGGGAGGAAGTGCTCTCCACTGTTTTCCCCTTTTCTCTTGCGTCCTCATCCCACCAGCAGTGAGAGGACACTCTGCCCGTTCGGGCGTGTCTGTCACCGGCTGGGGCCTGTGCACCTGATGAACTCACAGTCTAAGGAGTTCCTTCTGTGACCTGGCCTCCCCTCCTCGCGCTTTTGTCTGTTTTTCTGGTTGTGGCTCCGTTCTCTCTATAGCTGTGGGGTGATAGGCTCACGGCAGTGGTCCTGCCTGGCCCCATACCCAGCACCTGCGTTCGGAGGCCTGTGGAGAGGTGTGTACACTGCCCCCCGAGGGGGCCCTAAGTGCTGGAAGAGTTCCGTCCGGGTGCCGGGCTTCCTGAGTGGGAGACCAGCTGTGATGTGGTACTGGGAGAGGTCGCGCCTCCGGGTGGCTTTAGGGGGTCTGAGCTGTACCTGTCCTTGGAAATTGCCTCTTTTTTTCATTTCAATTTTTATAAAAATGTATTTGAGCCAACCAGAGGATGTGCATAGAAGCAGGAGCTTCCACAGACTGAGAAAGCTGCTCTGAAGGGGGGGCCTCCAGTGAACGGGCATTGGAGCTGGGGAATTATGTGCCAGTTGGAGTGAGCGGCATGAAGCAGGGGGAGTGACCGGCCCTGGGCGGCTAGTTCCATGAAGGTGACAGAGCCGCTGCTCTTAGCCAGGCTGGAGCGGGGAGGGGGTCCCTGAGGGGCTTGGGGTGGTGGGTCAGGCTGTTTCATGCGGGACCGGCTGGCAAGCAAAGGGGTTGGGCTGCATGTTCTTGCTGGTTGTGGCACAGACTCCTCCCCATGTTTTTGGTTGTGCTTCACTTTGTATGTTATTCCTGTGTTCGTTCCTCCCTTCTCTCCCGCTCTTCCCCTTTCTCCCTGCGTGAGGAACTGTGTGCCAGGAACTGTGTGCCAGGTCAGATAAAGGTCAGGACAGGACGCCCGGCTACTTTGGATTTCACACAGTAGTGAATGCTTGTCCAGTCCACGTCGGCCCCAAAGCTGCCTGGGTCGCTGCGTGAGGGGAGTTCTGTGGCCCACGTGCCGGGGAGGAGGGCCGACGCCGTGACATGTTGTCCGCCAAGAAGATGGTCCCGGGCTTCCAGGGAGAGGGGCCGATCGGAGCAGGAGTGTGGCCCTGTCCGTGTGTGAAACGGGACGTTAGGCGGGGAGGAGGGCGGGAGCCGGGTCTGCAGGGCAGCCTGCTGGTCAGGGAGGCATTACCTGCCGGGCTGGCAGGTGGGCCGGTGCTTCAGAGTGGAGAAGGCAGCGAGCACGGCTGGAGGCTCGGTCCGGTCCGTATCCAGCTGTGCCGCTGCCTGTGGCGGGCGGTGGGGACAGGAGGGGCTGCTGTGAGCCAAGGCCATCTCCACCCTTTGTAAACGTCTGGAGCCAGAGCACCCCCTGCGCCCTGTCCTCTCACTGTTCAGGCCACCCCTGGCGACAAAGCTCACCCGGGGAGTGAGCGAGCTGTGCTGGGTGGCGTGGGGTCGGGAGCTCGCCTTTGCAGACCCCTGCTCTGTCCTTGGCCAGTGAGGAAGGCTCTGGTCACCCTTTACGTGGGCTGACGTGCGTGGCTGCCGCGGGGAAGCGCGGGCTGACTGTGCTTCAGCGAGACTGTGTCGTCGGCCACAGAAACGGCCTCCTGAAACGTTCAGCTTATTTTAAGGGTTTTAGTGATTCGCTTCACCGACGGGTGGAACACAAAAGAAAATGTTTCATTTTGTATTTCACATCAGTTTGTTATAAATATACAAATATATCGAATGGATGTTCGAAGTTAAAAATACGGTGGACGGTTATTTTATGAGCACAGCATTGTGCGCGTCTATAGCTGCCTGCCAAAAACCTGAGCGTGAAGCCACGTTTGCAAGAATCCTGAGTAAACGTTTTCCTTTTATAAATAGTCAGAAACCTTGGCTGAGAAGGGAGTGGCCGGAGGAGACTCAACATTTCTTGCATTCTGGGATTTTGACCTTTGGGAACTGATTTGTTTTGGACTAAGTCTGGAATAATCATTTGTGTACTGCAGCCAGAAATCCTCGGAGCCTTGTCACTTGTCTGGAATGTTAAGTGTTGTTCGTAGTTTAACGGCTCTTCAGCAGTGGCATTGCCACGAGACATCTCCTGAAATGGGTCTGGCGAGATCTCGATAGGAGATTAGGTTTTTTTTTATTCTTCGGACAGCACTGAGAAGGAGAGTGCGTATGGCTTTCAGTTTGAACAATCCAGGGAGCTTGTTTTGCTTGAATGTTTCCTTGTGCTAAAGCTTGCCGAGGAAGAGAGGAAAACCGTGAGTGAGTGTGGGTGGGCTTTTCTGTGGCCAGAACCGGTGGGAACGGAATCGGGCTTCTGGATTTCTGTTGCTTGATAATGGACCCCTTTTTTCCCGCAGCCTCTCGCCAGCGGTTGCAGTTCAGAAGAAAGAGCTCAGACTCTGGGCAGGCTGCTAACCGGGGTGTCTTCCTCCTTGCCAGCCACGGGGGGCGGATCTGAGAATCCGGGGTGCTGCTGGGGCAGTGGCCTTCCCCACGGGCTGCTGGCCGCCTCGTTCCTCTCTGGCTCTCCTCTCACAAAGCCAAAAACGTTTATGTCCTCACCTGAGGATATGTTTTTATTGCTTTAAGAGAGTGAGGACCGGCGGGGTGCGGGGGGAGACAGAGACATTGGTTGGGTGCCTCCCTTACGTGCCCTGACCGGGAATCGAACCCGCAACCTGTTGGTGCCCAGGATGACGCTCCAACCGACAGAGCCACGTTGGCCAGGGCTCACAAAGCCACATTTTGGAAAAGCCTTTTATCTTCCACCTTCTGCTGAGTTCTCTCCCCTCCCGGCGCAGGCTGGTTTCGCTCCTGCGCAAACTTCTCCTCGGAGCTGTGTGGACCTGGCTCGCCATCGCCTCCTCCTCTCTGACGTTAGTGTCCACGTGGGCGTGTGGCACAGCGCGCCCTCCCTCCGTGTCAGCGCCTCCCGCCCCTTGCAGAGTGGCAGCCACACGCTCAGGAGGTAGCTGGGAGGGGGAGAGGGCGGACAGCGTGGAGGAGCTTTTCCCCTCCTGTGGCCATGCCGGGGCGGAGGGGAGTGCGCCCTAGGATAAGGGGGGCGCGGTGAAGTGGCTTCCCTCACAGAGCCGGAGCTCGGAGCGGAGGGGAGTAGATCTAAATGCCAGCTTTCCTCCGAAAGTCATTTGCAGGACTGGTTTCAGGGAACAGGTAAAACTAGCACATTAAATGTGCACATTAGTTGATAATCACAACCAGATCTTCCATGCCTGTTTTAGGCATGAGATAAATTCTCTCTTAAAGATGAGAAAATATCATGCCATAATAAAAATAAGCATAGCCCTAGCCGGTGTGGCTCAGTAGATAGAGCGTCGGCCTGCGAACTGAAGGGTCCCAGGTTCGATTCCGGTCAAGGGCTCATGCCTGGGTTGTGGGCTCGATCCCCAGTGGGGGACTTGCAGGAGGCAGCCGATCCATGATTCTCTCTCATGGATGTTTCTCTCTCTCTCTCTCTCCCTCTCCCTTCCCTCTGAAATCAATAAAAATATATTTAAAGAAAAGAATAAGCATGTAAAACTGTCAATAAGGATTGAAGTGCTTTGAGCAGTAATGGACTTTGCATGCAGACTCGGACTGAGCCGAGAACCACATTCCTGAGGGCATCTCCCAGCCTCGCGCGCCCCGCCCCCCCCTCCGTTTAGTGCGCCTGGAGCGCACCCCCGGCACATGTGCAGGGCTTTGGTGTGGGTTTGTGACAGGACAAGGCTCAGGCTTTTCCTCTGGGTAAGCCTTGCCTTTCCCAGTGAAATCCCACTCCAAGCCTGTCTACATTTAAATGCACTTTTTTCTGATTGTGTGTTACAGTTCACAATAAGTAAGGTTAAAAACACGTATATGTTGAGGAATTCAGTACAGGACCAGCATAGTGCATTATGATTTATTTAATTAAAGCATTTTTTATTGAATCTTTTCAACTTCTTTAAAAAACATATTTTTATTGGTTTCGGAGAGAGGGAGGGGGATCGAGCCCGAAGCCCGGCCCTGCGTGGGACTCGAACTGTGACCTCTTGGTTCATGAGTCGATGCTCAACCACTGAGCCACACTGGCCGGGCTGTTGGGTTTTGGTAGTACATGTGCTTCTATCAGATTGGGTATTGGTTTTGATTCACTTGGTAACATTTATTTACTGACTCTAATGTAGCTAATTTGCTAAACTTCGGTTTTCCCTTGGCTATGTGATTCCTTCTCAGTGTTTTACGTCTGTTCTTAGTTTACAATTTTAACAGGATCCCTATATCTTAAATAAGGAGTTTGTGAAATTATAGAGATAAATGTATTTGGATTGCTTGGGTCAAAACCCTTTTTGGATGTTTAATGAGATATTAATAGGCATAAACAATCATAACTACTAAGCGATTTCTTTTTCAAAAAATGTTTTGACTTCCGGTTCTGAAGCACAAATTGTAAAATAGACTTTTTGAATTTCTGAAAGAAAGATGCTAACAGCTCCTTCTTGCCTTATAACCGAGGCTCAGAGTTATTAGCGTGACTTGCCCACGGCCATGCAGACGTCAGGCCTGACCACAACCCCGGTCTCTTGATTATTGTTCTAGTGCGTTCCCTACCATGTATTTTCAGTATTTCCTGATCTATAATTTTCAGTGGGAAAGAACCAGAAGCAAGTGCTGTTTGTTGACAACTGTGCACCGCAGTATGTAATTTAATGTAAGTAGTAAGTAAAAACAGTCTTTAGTCATGTCTTCTTATAAAGAGTTTCTCCTACAAAGTGTCTTTTGAATTGCTGCTTTACTTTAATAAGGCATTCGTCATACTCGGGGCATGTGGTGTGTGCTTTATAAATTATGATAGCTTCCTTTTACTCCGTCTTTACTGTGGGCTGCCACCCTGCTAAGCATTTGAGGTTTATTATTTTATTTCATCCTCGCAACATTCTTTTAAGGTGGGTGGTCTGATTACCAACCCATTTTACTCACGAGAAGCTGGGAGTTCAGAAGGGTTGCCGATTGGAGCAGACACACGGCGGCAGCGGAGGGTTCTTCGGGTCCTTTAGGCATCATTTCCGGAGCTCGGCTGGGATGTGCGCTGGGTGGGTGGCTTGGCAGGGTGGAGTGTCGGAGTCACCGAAATGAATGGTCGTGCCTGAGCTTCGATGGTGGCACTGTCTCTCTGGCACATGAGCCCTGGCGCCGTAGCTTCTGGAGTGAGCATGCCAGGCCTGCTCTTTCTCGTGGTGCGCACGCTCGTGTGTGGGAGGGCTCTGTGAGCTAGGGCTACCACTCCTCTTTCTAGGAGAGGAGGCAGAGTTGCAAAGATTCGACGTGATGAAGCGATTTGCCCACGGTCACACAGGTCACACAGGTCACGGCTTGCGTGTCAAAGCCGGAGCTTGCCCAGGCCTCCTGCCTCCGTGCGGCTGTGCCATCGCTGAGCCCGGGAGAGGGATCCAGGGGACAACACAGAGCCTGTCATATACCAATACCGCTAGAAGTTACATGAATTGTGTTAAATTAGAATCATTTCAGGTTGGTCACATTCAAGGAGGCAGCCTTGCAAATAGGGGCATTAAGAAGTCTGAGAATGTTTCACCTTTCATTTCCTGTAGCGGGGTCTAGCTTCCGACCACTTTCCTTTGTCACATAGTAAAAGTCTCCAAAAGCAAATCTCCGAGGCACTGTCGGTTTTGTTCTCAGTATGCCGTCTCTCCCGCAGGTTTGCTTGTAAATGCATCACGAAGAGGCAGCCCAGAATGAAGAAAGCAGGCAGGAGTGCTGGCTCGGTGCCTAAGGTGTCTGGGACAAGCAAGACGCAAACCGCGGAGAAAACTAAGCCCGAAAACAGTTCTTCAGCAGCGGCAGGCGGCAAACTCGCGAAACCTGGAGCAGCAGCGGCGTTGTCAAAGGTATTCTGTGGCCGGTGGAGCCGGGGCTTTTCGGAGCGGATCTTCCTCGGTGTTTGATCTATCAGAGAAGCATACGTAGGTTCGCCCTCTGCTGGCGCGGGGAACGCGTAGCCTCTGAGGAGGGTTCACAGTCCCGTGGACTCCCTTGGTGTGTCTGCTCTGTCTCTATGAATGAAACCAAGAGTAGGCTTATTCATGAAACTAATCATTGAGCCTCATGCCCGGCTCCGTGCTGGTGTGAGCTGGAGGTAGAGTCTGCCTCAAGGAGTTTGTTTAGTAACGGATGGCGGTGAGTCACAGAAGAACTGAAATGCACGTGAGAAAATCGGATGTCCTGGGAAAGCGGGAAACTTCAGCAGTTTCAAGTAGGAGAGGATTGTTTCCAGCTGAGGGTCTGTGCTGGGTCTTTTATTTTTTTTTATTTTTATTGATTTCAGAGAGGAAGGGAGAGAGAGAGAGAAACATCAACGATGAAAGAGAACCATTGATCGGCTGCCTCCCGCACACCCCTTACCGGGGATCGAGCCCGCAACCCAGTCATATGCCCTTGACCGGAATCGAACCCGCGACCCTTCAGTCTGCAGGCCATGCTCTATCCACTGAGCCAAGCCGGCCAGGGCTATGCTGGGTCTTAAAGGATGACCAGCAGTAACATTCCTGAGACTCCCGGGCAGGGTTTCCATTCCCACCCCAGCTCTTACACACCGTAACTGTCTCTCTCTTTCTGACAACTGACCCAGCATTAATTCTGGTTAGAACTTACTCTCCTTTAGAGGCTGGCTTGGTTCTTGTTGTCAGACAGAACAGGGATCCGTTAGATCAGTGAAGAAACTTCTAAAACATGAATGAATACCCTAGTCCGCCAGGGCACTGACCTCTTTCCCGTAGGTGGTCACACAGAAAAAGGAAAAAGACAACAGCCAATGCAATAGCCAATTAGTTTTAATTAACACCTATTTTTTCGGTCAGACCAGCAAAAAATACGTTACTTGCTGTGCGGCAGGATTTTAGTAACCAGTTTTGTGCGCGCCAGGAGACGAAAGAGGCTGAAAACGGCTGCCTTCGACCATGGGCTCAGGAGCAGACGGTGGCTGGTGTGAGCCTGCAGGGCCGTGGCGGGGCGGGAGTGGGGGACGCAGGAGAACGCGGCGTGCAGGCTCGGGCACACAGCACGCGCAGTCCCCCGGCATTGCTGGTTTGCTCGAGACACTCCTCCCAGGGTCTGTTGGTTTGGCCGATCCCAGGGACAGGATGGCTGCAGGTCGCGCCCGGGCCATCGCAGTCCCACGTGGCCATCTGCCAGCCGCTCCCCGCCCGGAATTCGCTTCTCCGCTCTCCGCTAGTGTGTCGGAGGGAGGGTGGTGTTCCGGGCTGTGCCTCAGTGGAGAGCCCGGACAGGTCTCCGCCAGGAGGAGCCACGCCCTGCCTGGACGCCTCCACTGGGAAGCCTTGTCCGAGCGGGACTCTGGTAGTGAGGCTTACTTATTTTTAGGGGTGCCTCCGGGAACAGTGGGTGGGGGACTTCCCTGGGTGTGGGCAGGGCTGGCAGGAAATGCTGGTCTTCTCCACCAGGGCTGTCGAAACCGAACCCAGACTTACTCCAGGGGCTAGCGATGCCCCCAGGCCTTCTCCTTGCTGCTGCCCGGGTGAGCTGCGGGGGCCTGTGGCCAAGGGCGGCACGGGCGCAGCCCTCTGCCCAGCCCGTTAGCCTGCGCCAGCACCAGGCATCGGCTGTTTCCGTGGGGGCTGCTCCCCTTCCGCGTGAGGCAGCCCAGTTTCCGGCCTAGCTGGCTCCTCCGGGCCCGGGCTGTCCTCGGCGTGGAGCTGTGTGGCCTGTGCCTTCCGGGACTGGAAGAACAGGTTGAAACACTGGCTTTGGATTTGCCACGGCTTCCGCTGCCTCCTTATCGGTGGCAGGCAGCGTCTTTGAGGTTCACAGTGGAGTGTGCCCCGGGCAGGCGGGCCAGAGCTTCTGAGGCTGGGCCCGGAGTTGCAAGTAGCTCGGTCTTGAGCAGTGAGTGCTGTTTCATTGTAAAGCAGAACTGGTGCCTGCTGTGTGCCAGCGCATGCCAGCTGTCCCGAGCTGTGGCCTGCTGTGTGGGCTGGTTTCTGTGAGTGAGTGCTGTGTGTGAGTCGTGGGGAGTGTCATGGAGGAGACGAAGCTGTTTGGGGACACTTCACCCCGACGGGAGCAATTGCTCTGACTTCAGAGAGGAGGAGACAGTCTTGAATAGGAATTGAAGTGAAGAAGAAAACTGACAATGAACAGAAAAGTAAAAAAAACCTAAAAGGACTTGGAGACTCACAAGCTGAAGTGTTATTTTACGTTGCTAAGTGTTCAAGTTTCACGGTGGTTCTCTAGCATCTAGATGCCTCCCCACAACCTGAACTCCTGTAAGTGCTGGAGCGCTGAGGATTAACCCAGTGCGTGAAGCATCTGGCTTTTAAGCATTTAAACCCTGCGTGCCTGCTCATTCCCTCACGTGGACACCCGCACTGTGGTGTCTATCCGGTGTGAATGAGTCCACGTTAATACCTATTTTTCAGATATTGTTTGGGCTTGGGGCCTTGGTTTACCTAATTCTTCGTCACAGCAGGAGAAAAGGTGGTTCCCACAGGCCTGCGCTTCCCAGTTTCACTCGGGGCTCGGGTGCTCCTGTTCTTCCCGGGAGGAGAGATAGACTGACTCGTGGTACTGATGGGAAGACCCTCTTCTAAAAATCGGTAGCTGGCAATTAAGCTGCAGTTGCTTCAGCTAGAACCTACCTAAATAACTGATGACTCCCGATGATGATTTGTGATCGTATCTTTTTAGCATAAGAGGAGTTAACGGTATGAGTTGGGTGACACAGATCACCGAAGTCACACAGGTTTCACGGTGCACAGTTCTATAATGCATCACTGTACACTCCAAGTCAGTGACCGGTTTTACTAACAGAACTAGTCTTTTTTTAAAATAACATTTTTATTGATTTCAGAGAGGAAGGGAGAGGGGGAGAATCATCAGTGATGAGAATCATTGATCGGCTGCCTCCTGCACGCCCCACACTAGGGTTCGGGCCCGCAACCCAGGCAGGTGCCCTGACCGGAATCGAACCCGGGATCCTTCAGTCCCCAGGCCGATGCTCTATCCACTGAGCCACACCAGCCAGGGCAGCGGAACTAGTCTTAAAGAATATGAACAATCCTTAATGATTAATGCACTATCCCCCTCCCTTATTAAATAGCCTAGATTTTTCATAGTATGACAACGCTAAATACCAAATCTAATTTCTGTTTAATGCATTTAAAACATTAATCCTTTTTCTGCCTCTTTTTAGTAAGACAGATTGACCTACCTAATGGTACTACTATGAATAGTTTTCATAATTGAATGATGAGAACAGAATCTATTCCATATGGAGTCACTGACATTTAGAATTGGAAGAGACGTTAGAAATTGTTTTACTTATGAACCGTTTTAATCCGTGGAAATGAATTAATTATGACTATCTAGGGGAAGCATGTTTCCAGACAGAAAGCCACATAAATCAGGTGCCTGACTTGGCCTTCACCTTAGTTGCCCAGAACTTTTTGTTGCTTTGGTTGAGGAAACAAGAAAATGCGTGTGTTCCCCCGTGTCCGGGAGAGGTGAACAGCCCAGAGCGCTTGTGGGGTTGGAAAGCTGATACTTGCCACGCACCTTTCTGAACTTTAAATGAATGCTACAGGTGGTCTTTCTCAGGTAGCACGATCATGTAGACTGACTACCCTCCCTCTAGCCATAAAACATCTAGTTTTTATTTATATGTCAGCCAGGCCTCAAAAACAATCTTTCAAGTTTGGCTTAAATTAGACTACTGAAAATTTGATAAGGCAAGAAAAAATTTCTGAACACTTTTAGGTCTTGGCTTCATGAGTGAATCATTTCAGAGCGTGAGATCCTTTCTGATTCTCACTGGTGTTTCTCCCTAGAAATTGCAGGCTGGCGCCCCCTGTGGCATTACAGAACTTGCCTGAGGTAGCCCACGTGGCATCACTCAGATGGTCTCTGCTCATAGTCATGCCCTCGATGTAAGAGGAATAGGGGACGTCTCACTTTTCTTGTCCCTCATGAAGCTGACTCCTGTGAGCACACAGTGGGCTTTCATAGCGTGTTAGATTACACACATGATCACAGATATGATTCCTTTACTTCAGAAAGAAGTGTGATTGTTTGGAATCCGGTTGAGAAATTCTGCTTCTGTTGCACAGTATGGTAAACCGCTTGCTAACGGTTAGGAAGTCTTTGTAGAACTCTTGAACTCGGTATAAGTCAAGAGCTTTATTTAGTCTGAAAATACTACTTAATCTTGCTTCACCTTTTCGATTTATTCCGGTTTTTTGTTGCTTGCAGACCAAGAGCAGTGATGATCTGTTGGCTGGCATGGCTGGAGGGGTGACCGTGACGAATGGTGTCAAAGGGAAGAAAAGCACCTGCCCTTCCACCGCGTCTTCAGCCTCGGCCCCCGCCATGACCACCGTGGAGAACAAACCCAAAGCCGGCACCGGTAGGCGCGGCGCTCGGCTGAGAGCTAAGCCACCTTCCGTGCGCCCAGGCGGCGTGGTGGGATCAGGGTGCACCTAACGGCGAGCTTCCGGCATGTACACGGCACTGACCGGCCTCCCGGCGCCTGTGTCGTCCGCTCAGCTTCCTCTCCTGCCCACTTGTCACAGCGCCCGAGGGCGCTTCTCCGCCTCCCGGTCTGTCCCTTCCTTCTGGCCGCCTTACCCTGTCCTGTGGGGCATGCGCGGGGCTCCCGCAGCGCGGCTCCTCCTTCCTGGCTCCCTCGTGCACAGGCCTTTTCTCCCTCAGCCTGGCCTGCGGCTGAGTGAAGAAGGCGATGGTTCGGCTCACAGAAGCGGGGAAGGGAATTGCTATTGGGGGGCGGGGTTACCTCAGTCCTTTTCCTCTTTGGCCTCCATTTGCGGTGGTTCCTCCCCATTCTGTTACGGGCGCCTTTGAATCCGTTACTCATTTGTGGTCCCTCCCGTGTGTTTGCAGAGAGGCCCATCTTACTCCCTGAGGGCAGGGCCTCCTTCATTTCACGGCTCACATTCCTCCTCCACATCTGCCTTCCTTTGTCACATGGTCCACTTAGCATCGGCTCGCTCCGTTTCCCTGGAAGGCTCTCTCCTTAAGCTGCTTCCCTGCTCAAGAGCATTTGCTGGCCTCTGTGGCTCACTGAGTCCTCCTGGCGGTCAGGTCTCTGTGGGAACCTCCCCTGCTGCTTTCGTCACCTGCGTGGCCGCACTTTACCTTTCAGGTGCCATGCTCGCTCCTGCCTGCCGTCCCCGCCTGTCCTGTGGCAGGCCCCCCTCCCCCTCCCTTCCCTCCGCTGCTCCTGACACCTGGCAAAGGTGCTGTCTCCCTGCGCACGTAGCTCTTCGTTCCTTATCACCTCTGTGGCTGGCGCCTGCACCCTAAAGAACTAATGGGTGCTTTAAAAATACTCACTGATTAGGTCTAGTTTTTTTCAAAGTAACAAAATGCTACTCTATTTCTTAAGTGTTTGTGGGTATTTAAACATATCCCTGTTGTTTTTATGGTCAACAGTGGATCGTGCCCCAGCCTGTGTGGTTCAGTGGTTGAGCGTCAGCCCATGAACCAGGAGGTCATGGTTCATTTCCGTCAGGGCACAGGCCCGGATTGCGGGCTCGATCCCCAGTAGGCGTTGTGGAGGAGGCAGCTGATCGAGTATTCTCTCTCCTCGTTGGTGTTTCTCTCCTTCCCTCTCCCTTCCTCTCTCTGAAATCAATGTGTAGATGCCTAGATTTCATCTCGTTAGACCCGGGGCATAAACTATGTGCCTTTTTATCACTAATATTTTTGCCTTAAATTCTTTGTTTTAAACATGTAGGCACAACTTCTTCAGCCAAGCGTAGCACATCCACAGGTAATAAAGAATCCAGTTCTACCAGAGAAAGGTTACGTGAGCGTCCCCGGGTAAACCAGAGCAAAAAGCTGCCGTCTGCAGGCCAGGGAGCCGGCGACGCGGCCCTGACCAAACGTTCCCGCAGTCGCACGGCTGCCGAATGTGACGTTCGCATGAGCAAGTCTAAGTCGGACAACCAGATCAGTGACAAAGCTGCTCTGGAAGCCAAAGTGAAAGACCTCCTCTCGCTGGCGAAAACCAAAGACGTGGAGATCTTACATTTGAGAAGTGAACTCCGAGACATGCGAGCTCAGCTGGGCCTGAACGAGGACCATTCTGAGGGGGAGGAGAAAGCCGAGGAGAAGGAGGCCATGAGTGCTCACCCGCCCACCGACGTGGAGTCCACGCTCCTGCAGTTACAGGAGCAGAACACTGCCATCCGGGAAGAGCTCAACCAGCTGAAGAACGAAAACCGGATGTTGAAGGACAGGCTGAACGCGCTGGGCTTCTCCCTCGAGCAGAGGTTGGACAATTCCGAAAAGCTGTTCGGCTATCAGTCCCTGAGCCCAGAGACCACCCCCGGGAACCAGAGCGACGGAGGGGGCACGCTGACCTCCTCGGTGGAAGGCTCTGCCCCGGGGTCAGTGGAGGACCTTTTGAGTCAGGACGAAAACACCCTCATGGACCATCAGCACAGCAACTCGATGGACAATCTAGACAGCGAGTCCAGTGAGGTGTACCAGCCCCTCACCTCGAGCGACGACGCCCTGGACGCGCCCTCGTCCTCCGAGTCGGAGGGCGTGCCGAGCACCGAGCGCTCCCGCAAGGGGAGCAGCGGGAATGCCAGCGAAGTGTCCGTGGCTTGCTTGACGGAGCGCATCCACCAGATGGAAGAGAACCAGCACAGCACGAGTGAGGAGCTGCAGGCCACTCTGCAGGAGCTAGCTGACCTCCAGCAGATCACCCAGGAGCTCAACAGCGAGAACGAGAGGCTGGGCGAGGAGAAGGTCATCCTGATGGAGTCTCTCTGCCAGCAGAGCGATAAGCTGGAACACTTCAGCCGACAGATTGAATATTTCCGCTCCCTTCTAGACGAGCACCACATCTCTTACGTCATCGATGAGGACGTCAAGAGCGGCCGCTACATGGAGTTGGAACAGCGCTACATGGATCTGGCGGAGAATGCCCGCTTTGAGCGAGAGCAGCTCCTCGGGGTCCAGCAGCATTTGAGTAACACTTTGAAGATGGCAGAACAGGACAACAAGGAAGCTCAGGAAATGATAGGGGCGCTCAAAGAGCGCAACCACCACATGGAGCGGATCGTGGAGTCTGAGCAGAAGGGGAAAGCGGCCCTGGCAGCCACGTTGGAGGAGTACAAAGCCACCGTGGCCAGTGACCAGATCGAGATGAACCGCCTGAAGGCCCAGCTGGAGAATGAGAAGCAGAAAGTGGCCGAGCTGTACTCCATCCATAACTCGGGAGACAAGTCCGATATTCAGGACCTCCTGGAGAGCGTCCGGCTGGACAAGGAGAAAGCAGAGGCTTTGGCCAGTAGCCTGCAGGAGGACCTCGCTCACACCCGGAATGACGCCAATCGGTTGCAGGACGCCATTGCCAAGGTACTGCCCAAGCAGACCCGTGTCCTGCACGCGTGTTCATGCACATGCCCACTGCGAGCCAGCATCGCCTGCATGGGCTCGTTAGCTGCTTTTGTCTGCTAATCCTCACCCGTGGGTACTCTTTCCCGTTCACTTTTTAGAGCGAGTAGAAGGGAGCGAGGGAGGTGGTGGGGCGAGAGGGGGTGAAAACATCAGTGTGAGACAGAGACATCGAGTGGTTGCCTCCTGCACACCTGCCCCAACTGGGGCTGGGGATTGAACCTGCAACCCAGGTACCTGCCCTTGACCGGCAATCGAACCCGTGACCCTTTGGTGCCTGGGTCAACGCTCCAACCACCTAGCACACTCGCCAGGGCTCATTAGCTTTATTTTAAGCCGATACGCTTAAAGTTTGAGGATGGTTGTCTTTTATTGGGATAGAATGAAAAGTATTCTTTTTTTTTAAAATATATTTTTATTGATTTCAGAGAGGAAGGAAGCGGGGGGGAGAGAGAGAAACATCCATGATGAGAGAGAATCATGGATTGGCTGCCTCCTGCAAGTCCCCCACTGGGGATCGAGCCCACAACCTGGGCATGTGTCCTTGACCGGAATAAGTTCGCAGGTCAACACTCTATCCATTGAGCCAAACCGGCTAGGGCGAAAAGTATTCTTTTTTTTAAAATACATTTTATTGATTTCTTACAGAGAGGAAGGGAGAGGGATAGAGAGTTAGAAACATCGATGAGAGAGAAACATCCATCAGCTGCTTCCTGCACACCCCCTATAGGGGATGTGCCCACAACCAAGGTCCATGCCCCCGACCGGAATCGAGCCTGGGACCCTTCAGTCCGCAGGCCGACGCTCTATCCACTGAGCCAAACGGGCTACGGCGAGAAGTATTCTTGTAACACACTAATGTCACTTTCACTCGCTTGCATTTTGTTACCGTTTTCCTGCCTGGGGCTGGCGTTCAGCTAACAGCAGAATTTGCCCCTGGTTCTGGGTGCGCCCAGGGGAGCATGGCAGGCAATCGTACGTCGTCATCTAGGCTGTATTTTGGCATAAGAAAGGTGGAGAGCCCTGGCTGGTGTGGCTCAGTGGATGGAGCATCGGCCTGCGGACTGAAGGGTCCCGGGTTCGATTCCGGTTGGGGGCACGTGCCTGGGTTGCGGGCTCGATCCCTGGTGGGGGGTCAGCTCTCTATACATAGAGCCTGCTGTGAGTGAGAACGCGCTTTGGGTGGAGTGCGGAGGCTCCCGTCCTCCGAGGCCGGGGGTCTGTGCTGTGGGCCTCTGAGGTCACTAGTGCAGCTCCCTTGTTCACATGCGGCTGAGCGGTGAGGACTCAGCGTGCTCCCCGGGTTGCGGGCACTCGCCCTGGGCTCTGTGCCCGCCTGATGGCTGGTATAGAGTCTATTTGCATGAGTTTATCTAATTAATCTAGCTCACGTTTTGTTACCTATTTTAGTGCAATGATTTTTAAGTAAGAAACATTAGTATATCTTGGGCCAAAATTGAGACCCTAATTTTTTTAGTGATACAATTTAGATGTCTTACTCGGAGTGTGTGTGTGTGTGTGTGTGTGTGTGTGTGTATGAAACACTATGAACTAATGCTTTGCAATGACAGTATTTGGGGATTTTTTTGTTTCCATTATTAATTTGATACTGAAACTGCCACGAGTGGGACAGTTTCTGTGGGCGAATATGTTAACCATTAATCGAGCGCATGCCTTCAGCCCAAACTTTGGAAGAGGGAAAATTTCCAGAATTTCCTCCTAAATAACCTAGTTAAATTCAATGATTTGCCAACATAATTTCAGCCAGTGATGTGGTGGCAAATATACTAAGTACATTACATAAAGTTCTATTGTAGAAGGCTTCGTCATGCTTTTGACCAGTTAGTTATTAAGCAGGTCATCTTAGTTCACGCAGAGCAGCCCGCACCCAGCTTCCCTGTGCAACTGTGTTGTGTCTGCCTCAGCTCCGGAATGTACCGGAAACAGCTCTTAACTTCTCCGATCTGCACCATCGATTTCGTACAGGTAGAAGACGAGTACAGAGCCTTCCAAGAAGAAGCTAAAAAGCAAATAGGCGATTTGAACATGACGCTGGAAAAACTGAGATCGGAGCTAGAAGAAAAAGAGACCGAAAGGAGCGACATGAAGGAAACCATTTTTGAACTTGAAGACGAAGTGGAGCAGCACCGAGCCGTGAAGCTTCATGACAACCTCATTCTTTCTGACTTGGAGAGTAAGTGACGTGGGCGTTGCGTTCCTCCTTGCCTGCCCGCCTTAGCCCGCGGGAGCAGTTCACGGTCAGTGACCAAGGAAAGTTTCACAGTCAGTGACCAAGGAAAGTCGGCAATCCCGCCGGCAGCTCTGCAAAGCAGGTCGCACGGTGGCCAGCGGAAGTATGCGTGTGGTGAAGTATAGGCACACATCAGCTGCTAGTTTCCAGGCTGTGTGTTGTGTTTCGAAGGACTGTTAAGTAGAAGCGTTACATTAAAACCGAGCTTAATCATGGGAAATTATTTAAGCAAAAAGCTCATGGGGTTATTACTTTCTAGATCTTAGGAAACGCATTTATTATCTGTTTCTAATGATCGCAGGTATACCGAGACGAAAAGGCATTGACCCTTCATAATCTCGTGCCTAAATCGCAGGTTTTTGTCTGATTTTCCTCCCTACCGTGGAGATTTTATAATCTGATGGAACTGAGACTCAGACTTTAAGTTGCTTTTTAAAAATAAAAGTTTTTAAGCACTATTTTTGTGGCTATTTCAGATTTATAAAGAAAGTTGCAAAAATAGTACAAAGATTTCTGTGAGAAAGTTTGAGGAAACAGAAATTTCATGATCTTAAAATCTTCCCACCGTCTGTGATTATGTTGCAAGTGAGGAAAAGAAGCAACAGGAATCACGCAGTGGAAAAACGGGGCTACATTTTAACAGGGTGATCGCGTCCGGGACACAGGCCCGTAGATACGGGACACTCAGCTAGGCCGTCTTCTGGCTGAGGCACAGCTTCAGTCAATCACAGAGACATTAGACAAAAAAATGGGCAAGTTTTACTAAGAACGGGAGTGGGTGGGCCTGTATTCCTAAAATACGCCAGTGTCAGAAGACAGCGATGGAGAAGCTCCAGAGTAAAGGAGGCTGAGGCGACGGGACAGTTAAATGCAATGCCTGCCTGCACTGGGGCCAGTTCTGCACGGGGAAATGATGTAACGGATATTGTGACAAAGCTGGAAAGTGGATGGCAGGTTCGGTAAACGTGGCAGTATAAATTTATGAGCTTGGTAACTGTACTGTGTCTTAGAAACGAATGTCCCTCTTCTTGGGAACCTAACACTAAATATTTAGGAGTGAGGGACCATGATGCATATCCTTAAAGCGTTTAGAAAAAATAGGGATAGAGCCCTGGCTGGTGTGGCTCAGTGGTTGGGCATCATCACGAGCACCAAAAGGTTGCTGGTTTGATTCCCCGATTCCCCACATAAGACTTTTGATTTGAATGTGGAAAGAGCGACACCTGGTGGTAATCACTAGAAAAATGTTAAATGATCGGGATTCCTGTGCCGAAACTTTATAAATCATCACCAAAATAAAATTACATTAACATCGTATGGGTTTTAATTAAAGAATGGCTGAGAATTCTGAATAAGTTATTTAGCTATATCGTTTCTCTTCCCATTTTTCTGAAATGAAAAGTTCCAGTATGCAGAAATATTGCAAGAATGGTATAGTCAGCACCGACTACTGAGATGTGACAATTTTAATTTAACATTTTGCAGTGCGTTGTGTGTGTGTGCGTTTAACTGAGCCAGTTGACAGTCAGTTGTAGACCTGTGACACACACTTAACACGCAACTGCTCTTAAACGGTCTCAGTGGTCCTTCGTCCCTTCCTGCTTCGGACATATCTTCCCGTAAACAGTTGTGTAAAGGTGCTCGTGGTGTGTTAGCAAAAACTAGAACCATTCTGACTTCATTATTAGGGAGCTGCTAAAACACATCACGACCTATCCAGTCCATGGGATGCTCGCACAGCCGTCAAAATGGTGCTACCGGTCTGCGTGTATTTGGCCAAGGTGTCCCTCACCCGCTAACTAGAGAGGCTTCTAAAGCAGTGTAATAGTTATAATCCCGTTTTCCTTTTAAAAAAGTATAAACTCACAGGAAGTCTGAAAGGATACATACCCAATCTAATTATGGGTCATGTGTTTTTTTATCCTTTTTTTGCTTTTAAGATTTTATTGTGAGCACGTATTACTTTCAGAATCAAGGGGGGAAGTTATATCCACTTTTTTCCCAGAAAAATAAAAATGAGTAAAATAAAAATTGAAAATAAAAGTAATAAGTAGTTGATTTGAAGCTCATCTGTGTCTCTGCGCATCAGGGATTCTGGTTTGGGGCTAAAGCTGTGACTGCCGGCCTGTGCTGCCTGCCCTTCTCCCCTCCCCGAGGCGAGGTGTGTTAACTGGCCGCTCTTATTCCTTCCCTTCTTCTAGAGCTGCGCCTGGTAGCCACTGGCGCAGCTCGACCGGATGTGAGGGTGACTGAGCACTGGTGTCAGTCCCTGAGGGTTTCTTGATTTGGAGGGCACGGAAGTTTGCTTGTGAACTTGGTCATTTTACACCCCGTGTTTGGTGCCGGGCCAGTGGTGGCTGTCCAGCAGCACTGCAGGCGTGACGGGCATGGAACTGGCGCCAGTGTGGAGGCCTGGTCATTGTCCTTGGTTTGTCTTGGTGATGAAAGGAGGAGGAACCCCACTGTTCAGTGGGCAGGACAGTGCCCACAATTGTTGAGAGCAAAATTGGTCTAATAACCGTGAGAACAGCAATTTACCTGATTTCTAAAAAAAAAAAATGGGGTTGTAAAATTGAGTTATGGGTCATTTAAACACGAGAGCCTAGTAGTACTTGTGTTCTTTGCTAACGGAGTGTGATGTTGCTTTGGAGGGGAAGACAGTGGGTGGCGGTGTCCTCACGCTAGGGAAGCCGTGACGGGAAGTGCAGTTAGAGGCTCCAGGGTTGAAGACATACGCTGTCCTTTGTGTGATCGGGAAAGGGGCTGCACTAGTTTCCGAGACAAAAACTCACGCACAGACTCCTTGGATTCTAAGGAGGAAAAGCCTGTTGTCACTTGTGTTGGTGGTGACATGTTCTCCTTGATTTTTTTAGAGGGAGAGAGAGAGGCTTTGATGAGATGAGAGAGAAACATCTATCGGCTGCCTCCTGCTCGCCCCCGTGACTTCTGGGTGCATGCGACGATGTCACCCCATTGAGCCACACTGGCCGGGCCTGTGGTCATTTCTAATTCTTTGTCACAAAGTGAAAATAGTTATGACTTCAAATTTAAATCACATTCCCTAGAGACACTTGCTGCGCTTTATTCTTCCTCAGTGTGGCCCCGGCTGCCAGTTCTCTTCTGTGTAACAGGAATCGGCCACGACAGTGATGGGGATGGAGTGCTGGGGGTGGAAGGGTAATCTTTCTAGACGAGTGGTTACGTGCGTTCTGTGGCCGTTGCTGTGGCGAAGGAGAATGGGGACAGAGGGAAGGATGAGGACAAAAGAACTGACTGGACTTGACGCGGCAGCAGTCACCAGCATGGCGGCGCCCTCGAGGGCCTTCCCCTTAAGCATGGGTTTTGGAGCGGAACTCCCAGTAGAAGGGACTTCCCCAGCCATTCCTGGGCCCAGGGACACTGGCCGGGGCTGGCCTTCGTCTTGCATCCCCACTCCGTCTAGCGTGGCACTTGCCTTTCAGTGCTCGTTAAACGTGTGCAGTGAGTGGAGTTGTTGGAAGGGCATTCATATTAGGCAAGAAATAACAAGTATTGATTTACTTTATAAATATGTGTTTTTTTATTTTGTAAAAAGACTCTTAGAATTAATGGAAGTAGCCGCTCCCCATAGTGTTACATAATTAAGTTTGTAAAAATGGTATTAATTCACCACTTTTCTGCCATTTATTCCAGTGTATAAGGTAAGTTATGCTGGCATAAATACTTTATATTAATAACCTTGGTGACTAAAAATTCGCATTGTAATAGCAGTCAATGTTGTTTTTATTGTGTGTGAGCCCATAAGATGCGTGTTTCTAACAATGGATTTCACTGAACTTTTTGTTTCAGGATTAAGGCGCTGAGGAAGGAAGTACTCCAGAAATTGTGATTTAAACTTGACGTTTTTCCCTAGAAAAGTAATACTGGCTCATCCTTGGGGTGAACATCGCTTTTGTCTTTAAAGCTGTGTGTTAAAATGAAAAGGCCGTTTCTGAATGCCATATTTAATCCCCTCCTCCCTTCCTGTTATTCCTTTGGAGTGCGCCTCGGAGAATAAACATGGAAACTCCTGTGATCGTTTCAGATACGGTTAAAAAACTCCAGGACCAGAAACATGACATGGAAAGAGAAATCAAGACCCTGCACAGGAGGCTTCGGGTAGGGCACATCTCCCTGCGTTACCGTCTTAGGGAACAGCCGTCCGGAAGTTAAGCGTAGGGAGTTACTGGCCAGGTTAACGTTCATGATAAGCTTCAAATGCGGTTATAATATTGACCCCACTAGGCTTGGAGCAGAAAGCAAATGCGTTATTTAAAATGGGGACCGGTGCCAGATTCTGGGGAGAAGAATGTGCCAGTAACTCATTAGTGGTAACTTTAGAAAGATGGATTTAAGCCCGGCCGGCATGCCTCGGTGGTTGAGCATCGACCTCTGAACCAGGAGGTCACAGTTCAATTCCCGGTCAGGGCACAGGCCCGGTTTGGGGGCTCCGTCCCCAGTGGAGGGCGTGCAGGAGGCAGCCGATCGATGGTTCTCTCATCACCATTGATGTTTCTCTCTCCCTCCCTCTCGCTTCCTCTCTGACATCAGTAAACTGTTTATAGGGTAAGTTGGGTCTAAGGAGCAAGTGGATTGGCTGTTGAGTAGAACTTCCCCACACCACGCTGTTTCAGTCGCCGTGGAGCTGGTCAGCGTGCCGCAGTGCGCCTGTGCTGCGGGGGGCAGGGGGGCCGGCTTCCCGGCCTGGGTGGTGCCCCAGTGGCTCCGGCTGCCTTCACGGGCAGGACGTTGCTTTGGGGTGGCAGGCTCTGGGCTGGGCTGTGGGCAGCTGCAGCTGCGGTGGAGGTGATGCCCTGGGGAGGCTCCCCCAGCCGCGCCCGCATCCTCCGTGGCTGTGGGAAGCAGTGGGCTGTCCAGTTCCTAGCTTCTCTCTTTGTCTCTCAGCTTGTGTCTGCCTAGGTTAAGGTCGGTGTTTTCCTTCTGGCTTCCTCTTCCTTTTCCTTTCCTTTTGATTTTTTCCCCTGTTAGTTTTTGATGTCAGGATATTTATAGGGTCTCACTATATGTTCACTATGGCTCACACATCATTTACCTTCCTGCTCGGGCTGTTCAGAGGTAAAGCGCTGTACGTTTTGGACGATATGTTTATTTTCGTGAGACTTGCTTTGAAACTTGAATGAGGAAGGAAGGCTTGACATTACCGTCATTAACATTTATTGGGCATTTTTGGAATGTTTGATGCCTCCGTAGGCCGATAGCTAGAATATGTTTTCCTCATTAAGAAGACGTTCAGTCATCATAATCGCATTACCTGTGAGCTGTAGGTGATAGCAGTTCTCGGGGACTTAAAAGAAACGTGTCATCATTGAGGACAGCGCGGTACAGCAGCCTCATCCTGACCGCGTTTTATTGTTTTTAAATAAGCTTCGTTGCTCCCCTTCGGAAGTAAACTCAGTTTTTACTACAGGAAGAGTCTGCGGAATGGCGGCAGTTCCAGGCCGACCTGCAGACCGCAGTGGTCATTGCCAACGACATCAAGTCCGAGGCCCAAGAGGAGATCGGCGACCTGAAGCGCCGGCTGCACGAGGCTCAGGAGAAGAATGAGAAGCTCACAAAGGAACTGGAGGAAATAAAGTCCCGCAAGTATGTTTTCAGAACCCAGTTGTGTCCGTACGTTTCGGTGCACCCAGTTTTGTCATGTGGAATGGGGAGCACTAGGGGTTGGACACTGAGGGGCTGGGTGGAGCCAGGAGCAGTTCCCCAGCTTTCCTGGCCGCGCTTATGACACCCGTGACAGAGTGCAGTCCACACGGGTCTTCCAGATTGTCCGTGTCCGTAGTCACATCCCTGGAGGAGGTCAGAGTGTTTTATTTTGTTAAATTATATTTTGTTGATGTCAGAGAGGAAGGGAGAGGGAGAAAAAGAGAAAGACATCAGTGATGAGAGAGAATCATGGACCAGCTGCCTCCTGCACGCCCCACACTGGGGACGGAGCCCACAACCGGGGTGTGTGCCCTGACCGGGAATCGAACCGTGACCTCCTGGTTCATGGGTCAATGCTCAGCCACTGAGCCCTGCCAGCAGGCAGCAGCTCACTTGTAAGTAATTACCACTTGTTGCATTTTGGGGTACCATCTAGGAAGAATAGCCACGGTTATCTAAAAAAAACAACACAATGATTTTAATATCATTAAAATTTCCTTTCCTTTTCCCATTACATCTCTGTGCAAAGCTTGCTTTTTTTTCACATTGCAGTAGATTGAATGTATAAGAAATGAGAACCTAGCAGTATTTAATTGAGCCAGACATTGAAGAGATATGCAAACATATTAAAACACTACTGTTCTTATTCATACTTTTTTAGTTTTTGAAAACGTAGTCAAAAGAAGAGCCAGATGAGACATTTTCCTAAGGGCTGGCTTAATTTTTGCTCACCTGTAAAGCTGCTCCATAGTTGCGTGACATGTACAAACTCTGCAACTGAGATGTCATCCCAGGTGGAAACTTCGGTGTTGGCTCAGAGAATCAGAGCTGGCCGGAACGAAGTGCAATTGATTTTTTAGGTGACTCACGGTCGTCATGCTGGGCATCCAGGAGACTCATGTTACTAATGTGGGCTCAGTCTTCGTTGTTTCCTTCGTAGAAATTCTGTTTGGAGACTGCAGCAGGTTTTAAATGCTGCTTTAAAAGTATGTGCTTTGATTTCATTTCCTGGTATTTCCGTGTCTGCGCATAGCATGTCGGGTAGAGCCCGGGTAGATGACCTGTACGTGTTGGGAGTTCCCAGACTCTCCTGAGGGCCAGGCCTTCTCCGCAGCCCAGGACCGTGAGGTCCCCCGTTCCGAGGCAGAGTTTCAGCCAGCCGCCTCCCGTTTTATTGCTAATAGATTACTAATGTCCTCACCTTACACGCACTCAGATGGAAATGGAAACTGATGGTTACTTAACGTACTTAGGATAACCTGATATAAAGATTTTAATATCATTTCCTGGAATTTACCAAGCAGATGCGAATATTAAACCATGTAATTTACTCTGCTCAACTGATAGCATTTTTTTATTTTGAACTGATACTGTTCCGTGCTTTCCGTTGGGAGGGGAGTTTGTACTGTCTAGTATACGTGTAAAAAATGCTCGATTTCAACATTGTTTCCAGGCAAGAGGAGGAGCGAGGCCGGGTGTATAACTACATGAATGCTGTCGAGAGAGACTTGGCAGCCCTGAGGCAAGGGATGGGGCTGAGCAGGAGGTCCTCGACTTCCTCCGAGCCAACGCCCACGGTCAAAACCCTCATCAAGTCCTTCGACAGCGCGTCTCAAGGTGAGATCTTGCCCGTTGTGCTGGGGCGGCGGCCACGTTCACTGCCACGTGTTCTCCTGTCCAGTTCCATGTCCTTTCTTGCCTCCCTCTCTGCGTGTCATCAGATTCCATAGGGAATCGCTGTGCGTCTCCCTGAAGGGTGCCACTCACAGGAGGTGGGGGAAGTTTCAGCTTCGGAGATCTTGGTCTCAGGCTCGTGCCTGGCCCATGCACAGCTGTGTCTTCGCACAGGCCTGTGCCTTCGAGCGCCTTGTCTGTGCCTAAAGCTTCCGGAGGGCTGACTTCAGCCCTGGCCCTTTCTCTTCACTGTTTCATACCTGTGTCCTCCGATGCTGACGTGGCGTTGGCATGGAGGTGGTTCCTAGACAGGTCATGTCTTGTCCCTCCGCCTCAGTGTTCAGCGGAGGTGGCATCAGCCTTACAGCCTCCCGGGGAGCCGAGAGCACTGTTCGTTAGTGAACCCGTCAGGAGACCATTCACCAAGCTCCGCTGTCCCGTGATGCATTTCTTAGGCACTTGTTTGCTTGTTTGTTTTTCTAGTACCAAACCCTAACGCAGCCGCCATTCCTCGAACCCCCCTGAGTCCAAGTCCCATGAAAACCCCGCCTGCGGCCGCTGTCTCCCCCATGCAGGTGAGTACCTGTGGCTCAGAGGCCGGGGTCTCAGCATCTGACAGGTGGTCCTTCCGCTTCAGAACCATTTGCACTCACGTCAAGTGGGGGGAGGGGGAGCAACTGACTTCCGTGTGAGGTATAGCAGGACTCCCCCCTAAAATGCTGGTGAGTAGATGTCATTGAAATAAGTTACGGAAAGTCCGCTGTATTAATCTGAAGTCTCTAACAGGGACAGTGCACAACCGCTGGACACTCACTGTATGTGCAGCACTGCCCCAGTGCTTTGTAGTAACTCACTCAGTCCTCACAGCAGCTCTGCTGGGTACTGGGGACTGTTCCCGTCCCTAGTTTTCACCCGTGGAAACTGAGGCCCAGGAGGCCCTTGCTGAGGGTCAGACGAGGAAGAAGCGGCAGAGCTGGGGTTTGAACCTGGGTAGCGTGGCTTCAGAGACCATGCTGGAACCACTCTACTGAGTTACTGCTCCAGGCTGAACGTGGAGTTGGCAGGCCTCGGCCTCTACTGCACTGCAGACCATGTCACAACGGAGTGGCCGGAAGCAGCAGTGTGACTGTTCCCACATTTCTCTGCGTTGGCTACGCAGTGCTTTCCCGGCGTGGCCAGGGCTCGCTCCAGCAGCGGCACCAGCTGGAGGGGGGCGGGGCCTGGCTCAGCAGGGATGGCTGGCTCCTCTCTCCATGTGATCTCTTCTCTGTCTCTCTCTCTCTCTGGCACATAATGTGACCCGTCACCATTTTAAACAGAAACACCCCAATGCCCAGTTTCCCTCAAAGACACCATCTTGCAGATCTGGAGTGTAACGTCACGCCGGACACTGCCATTGGGATATGCAGCCAGAGGTTTCCATCACACAGGACCCTCCTGGGCCCTTTCACGGTTCCACCTTCCCGCCCTCCCGGACCCCGTCACTGACCCCTCGTCCCTGACCCCGGCGGCCACTGGTACTCTGCGTGTGTCTCACTGAGAGAGTTAGTTGCCGCCTTATCATAGTTGGGAAGGGATTATGCAAATTCATAACTATTTACTCTCTGCAGTTTTCTTTGTGCGTCCCAGCTCTAGACTTAACCTGACGTTGACCATGTTTATCTTATGATTTCAGAGACATTCCATAAGTGGACCGATTTCTACATCCAAACCCCTGGCCGCCCTGTCAGATAAGAGACCAAACTATGGGGAAATCCCCGTGCAAGGTACATCTCCTGGGTTGCAGTATTTCACTTTCGTTATTAACTTGTCGTTCTGGCCCTTTCTGGCTAACTAGCGTGTTGCTTCCTTTGTTCCTGACATGACTTAAGCCAGTCTGGGGTACGTCTCTATCAGACGCTGACTGGTAATCTGTCTTAATTACAGACGGAGAGGTCAGTGATTAATGAGGGCGTCTTGGAAGACAGCACCCTCATCACATGATAAGCAGTAGAGAGTTACTCTTGCTGGGCACTGTGTGTCCATGGTTTTTGTGGTGTCCGGGTTGTGAGCCCCGTTTGACAGATGCTACAAAAGGCTTCACACGGCGTCCCGTGCAGGCTGGTGTAGTGACTGGGCGGGAGGCCTGGGCGGGCTGACTCCACGGTCCCTGTGTAGGTCGCTGTGCTCGCTGCTGCTGTCCTCAGAAGCTAGGGAGGCTGACGACGAGGTCCGGCAGCTCTTCTCGGTGCTTGTGAAGGGCGTGCCTGTCTTCACACAGCTCCTCACGCCGAGCCAGCCCGGGACCAGTCTCCTCCCCTGGCGGTCAGGCTCCTCCTCTTACCCAGGCTGCGTTTTTAAATACGTTTTTATGGATTTCAGAGAGGAAGGGAGAGGGGGAGAGAGAAAAACATCCATGATGAGAGAATCAGTGATCAGCTGCCTCCTGCACGCCCCGCACTGGGGATCGAGCCCGCCACCTGGGCATGTGCCCTTGACCGGAATTGAACCTGGGACCCTTTAGTCTGCAGGCCAGCGCTCTATCCACTGAGCCACACCGGCTAGGGCACTTGTAATGATTTCTTAAATGTCTGGCTTCTGCTCTAAACTCGGAGTTCCATGAGGGCAAGTTTCCTGCCTCCTTTTTCCCGTCTCTGACCTTTGTACCAACCCCAGTGCCTGCCACGTAGTGGGCACCCAAATGGTTGCTGTTCAATGCGTGGACTAAGTAGCTCCACTTGGCGGTGGCTCTTACTGCAAAGTATAACCTCTCCTGCCTGCCACACGCACCTGTAACACACATACTACAGAGGCGGGAGAAACGGATGCAGCCGGCCGCTCTCTGCAGTGGTAGGTGGACATGGCTCCGACGGTAACAAGTGCTCCGAGCACCTGTGTGCTTCTCAGTGACAGCACCCCAGACATGGCAGCACGCTGTGTGCGGGGAAGGTCACCCCGTGACTGAGAAAGGAATGGCCTGTTGAGGCTAACGGGCCAGGGATCGAGTGCTCTTCGGCACGTTTTCACACGTGTCCGCGGAGTGAGACCCACGTGGACCCTTAGACGTGCAGGGAGAGAAGACTGAGCCAGGTGTTGGCAAATGGGTCAGCAGCACACTCGGTGTGCCTACAGTGCGCGTGTGCGAGAGGAAGACACGCGGCTCCCTGGGAGCATGGTCCATGAGGGCATGACAGGGACTGGGCCTCAGCTGGCACACTGTTTTGATTCATGGTCTCTGCAGCCTTCGTTGGCGCTTTCTGCGTTTGCTGTGCTCTTGGGGAGATTGAGGTTTTAGGGGAATGAGCAGCTTTGTAATTGTAATATGGAAGATTTGATGAGAGGAACAAAAGGTGATTTGTGTTTCCCACTACTTCCGGTGCTGCTGACTCCTGTCTGTCAGCCTCGGTGCATAACGGCGCTCTTCCTGTGGGGTGCCGCCAGCGCCCGTGGGCTGCGACTCCCAGGGTGCTGCTGGTGGGCTTCCCGCACAGAGGCTATGTGTCCATGACAAGGAAGATGTGATTGCTCCAGGCCGTGTAAGTCCTGTCTTCATCAAGAAAGTCAGTTCGCCCGGCAGCGTGGCTCAGGGGGTGAGCATCAACCTAGGAACCAGGAGGTCACGGTTCGATTCCCGGCCAGGGCACAGGCCTGGGTTGTGGGCTCGATCCCCAGTGGGGGGCGTGCAGGAGGCAGCCGGTCCCTGATTCTCTCTCCTCATGGATGTCTCTCTCTCCCTTCCTCTCTGACATCAGTAGAATATATTTTTAAAAGGCAGCTCATCCTTTCCCTCCAGGCAGTTTGCGACGACAGCCACATGTGCCGCATGCTTAGAGAACAGATGTTAAATGGAGGATGCGCGCCCTTGAATGATAATGTCACGTGCATCCCTCCGGACATCATGAGTAGGAGAGGGCGTGCTGGTGAAGTTCACTTCTCAAAAAGAGGTTTCGAATGGCCTCTCCTTGCGGTGAAGCTAACCTTTTTCCTTTTGAAGAAATGTTTGCTGCAGGGACTTGATTGCTCACTGACACTAATAGTCTTCCCGAAGGTGGTCTTTCCCGCTTCCTGTGCACGTCCCTGGTCCACCCCGACCAGGCAGAGCACAGCTCGTCCGCCCTGTGCTTGTGGGCCTGGCCTGGCCACAGCCTGGTCGGGCTTGTCGCCTCGGTGGGGGGGCAGGGGGGTGCCGGTCTGTGTTTGGGGGCTCCCACTACCAGGTCCTGAGGACGCAGCTTTACCTAGACCTGCAGGACAAAGGCAGCCAAGCTCAGGGGGGTGGGGAGACGTGCAGGAGATGGGGAACAGCTTGCACACGTGTTCCAGGGACTCCAGAAACGCCCTCCACAGCTTGTGTTTGGAAAGCAGGGAGGAGCGGAACAAGGCGAGGCCGCACACCGCTTGCCGCGGTATCTGATCGCGGCCTTCCCTGGTGTGCAGAAAGGCCCGTGCTTCCTGGTTGCCCTCAGACGGGAGTCCACCGCCAGGCCCTGGAGGCCACGCCAGCCAGCCTTGTCCTCCCAGCGCCTTTCCTGCTGCCTTCTCTGCTTTCCAAGTGCCCTGTTTTAGCCAGGCGGGGACTCCATCCTTCACCTGGAAAGTCCTTGTGCCCTCGCCCTGCGTATGGGCTGGCTGAAATACTGTCACCACTCCTTTTCCCTCTGCTGCAGCCCAGCCTCGTGTCCGCGCAGTGCGCCGAGGTCTCCCCTGCACCCCGAAGATGGGACGGCTCCTCCCTGTATGTGAAAGCGCTGTCATTCTAGTTTCTAAAGCAGTTCCCTCCTGGCTGGTCTGTGTGGGTGTGGATGGCATTCTCACTAACTGTTGGTGGGCACAAGGCCAGGCTTTGGTGTAGTTCGTGCTGTTTAGACCTAGATGCCACAGGGGGTCTTCGAATGTTGAATTGCATCCAAGAGGGAAGTGGCAGTTGGTGATTTAGAAGCATTTTCGTCTGTGTCCGATGTGTCAGCCCTAGAAATAAAACACGGAATGAGATGCTTTCCCATGCCCCTTGTCCGTGGAATGGCTTTGTACGGGGACTCGTTGAGGCGCCCTGGGCTGGGAGCGCAGGGTAGAGGCGTCAGCTCACCTTCCTGCCGCCTCGGGGACCTGGACGCCCAGTACCAGGTGTCTTACTGTGGCCCTCCGCTTTGTGCAGAGCACCTGCTAAGGACATCCTCAAGCAGCCGCCCCGCTTCCCTGCCCAGAGTGCCTGCCATGGAAGCTGCCAAGGCCATCTCAGGTAACGCCTCCGTTTACAACGGCCTTCGCGGGGACTTCCGGAAGTTTCAGCCATGGTACTGATGCTTTCTCTTTAGACCTAGCTTGCTTTCCAAGCCTTTTTAGCGCTTGTGTTGATTATTTTTCACTCTGAATTTCCTCTGTTGTAGCTTTCAGATTCTATAGAAATCATATGGCCCTGATTCACACCACACACACACACACACACACAACCCCCAACTCAACTAAATAGTTCCATTCATTTAAAAAGTATTGATTAGCCCTGGCCCATGCTCAGTGGTTAGAGCGTTGGCCCCTCACTGAAGGGTTATGGGTTTGATCTGACATCGAAAGAAGACAATAATAATTACAATATCATGTCAGAATGTGTAAGTGCAGTATTACTCTAATAAGGTCCTGTAATGTGAGAAAGCATCTGGCGTCACTTTGCTAAGCCATGCTGTATTCTGCTTGGGGTCACCCTGAAATTAGCAAGAAAGTTTTAACCAGGGAAAGGGAAGCCGTTTCCCTAATCCGGGCGACTGCTGCTGTGTGGCATTGCTGCATCAGCCGGCCTCGAGGGCACAGTGGACGGGCCCCTCGTCTGCGGCGTCGCCTGAGGTCAGAGAACCGTCAGCCTGGCGAGCACCTGCTTGTACTCGGCGCGTTCTCGCTACAACGCCGCTGCGATGTGGCTCCGCTGTCAGCGGCTGCGGTGGTGCTTCCAGCAGTGCCCAGAACTTTCTATCATTCCAACGAGATACCGTGTCCTACGATGCCCAACTTGCAAAGTAGGACTCCTCTGATTATTTTTATTCGTCAGTCGCTGACTTGACACCTTTTGATCTTCTGTCCCAGTGACTTGGGGTTTTTAAAACGTGGTCTGACCCAGAATTAAGTGTGTCTCTTCTCTGTGCCTCTCACAGTGTTCTGGCTAATTTCAGAAGGTCATGTTGACTTGAGTGGAGAATAAGTAGCTGTCAGGTACTGCTTTTGTCAGCGTTTGGTTTTAGTGGCGTTGGTGATTAGACGAATGTTCCCAGAGCGCTTCCTGGGTGCCGGGTAGGAACTGAGGTCACGGCGGGGGAGACACTGGGTGCCACCAGGGCATAGGAGGCTTAACGCATATTTCAGCGACTGCACGTGCTTTTTGTTATTGGCTAAGGTGTACGTGTGTGTCCTTATTCCCCCCACCCATGCCCACTGCTGTGTATTTTTATAGCGTTTTAAATGAAGAGATTCTTTTAGCTTATCAGTCAGATGAAGAAAATTGGACCTTTCCCGCCTGTATGGTAATTTCCGCTCTTGGAACCCATTGGAGAAAATGTCTCAGGAGCTCCGTTTAAAATGACTTTGCCGTAAAATGCTCCATGACTGTTTTTCAGCGTCTCGGCGCAGCAGTGAAGAGATGAAGCGAGACATCTCCGCACCCGAGGGAGCGTCGCCCGCCTCTCTCATGGCCATGGGCTCCACGCCCCCACAGCTCTCCCTCTCCTCGTCCCCCACGGCATCCGTGACCCCCACCACCCGCAGCCGGATCAGGTAGAGAGCGCTCAGCTGACGCGTTTGGCGCATCCCTCTCCTGCCCTTTGAGAGGAAATGACCAGGCTATAGAGTTACGCACTCAGGCACAGACGTTTTCCTCTGAGTGTTAGGAAGGCTTTCTCATCTCCTCTTCTGTGCTCAGGACTGGGTAAAGTGGTCTGGAAGTAAAAAGTAAAACAGGCCCTCGCTGGTGTGGCCCAGTGGGTAGAGCGTCGGCCTGCGGACTGAAGGGTCCCGGGTTCGATTCCGGCCAAGGGCACATGCCCGGGTTGCGGGCTCGATCCCCAGTGGGTGGGGGGGGGGTATGGGGGGGAGGCATGCAGGAGGCAGCCGATCAGTGATTCTCTCTCATCATTGGTGTTTCTGTCTCTCTTTCCCCCTCCCTTCCTCTCTGAAATGAATACAAATATATTAAAAAGAAAAAAAGTAAAATAGTTTCTTTCCCACGCAGCTGGTGTTTCTGTTTTGGGGTTTTTAATTAGAGAATGGTTGGTCACAAGTTGGTATTGTGAAATTCAAATACTGGGGTGCGGTGGAGTGCTGGGAGACCAGGAAAGTGGGATTTGAGTGGGGCCTTGAGGGCAGGGGGTAGGGGAGAGGGCAGGCTTACTTTCAAAGCCAGCGACCGGAGTGCATGTAGGGAAAGATGAATGGGGAGGAGGAGGTATGGCACACGGAGAGGACGGGCACGGAAAGGCGGAGAGCAGGCCGGGGGGACTCGGGGACCTGACAACCACAGGTAGAATGAAATGAATGAAGATGCACCTTGCCTGTGGGTGCCTGAGTGTGTGAGTTTAGCCTGGTCCAGAGCACAGACTAACACTGGTCTTGCCTGTTGGTTGGGTTTCTGCTTTATGATGGTGCTCAACTACAGTGTTTCAGCTTTGGGTTTCTTCTTCTCGCGGCTCAGGGAAGAAAGGAAGGACCCTCTCTCGGCACTGGCCAGGGAGTACGGAGGCTCCAAGAGGAACGCCTTGCTGAAGTGGTGTCAGAAGAAAACCGAAGGCTACCAGGTAACCACACGGGGTTCTGTCCCATGTGAGCAGCTCCCAGAGCAAGCGCTGGGGTGTCCGTGTCCCCACGGACATGGGGAGCCTGTCCGAACTCTGCGTCCTTCCGCGCCTTCCCTTCCCGGCGCAGCGAGGCCTGCAGCGCGCTCAGCCTGACAGCCGCCTCTCAGTCCTGGTGCATGCTGGGTTGAGTTCTCATCTGGACTGAGTGAAAATATGTTTATTTTACTTTAAGTTAAGATTTTAATTGTTGTGTTGGAAGTCTTCTTTCGGCTAAGTTGTTTTTTATCGAATTTTCCCTTCCTACTTGGTTGTCTTTCTGCCCTAATCACTTCACATCTGGATTATCTTAGTAGTCTGCCCTTTCCTCCCCTGTTTGGGTCTGTCTCTCTCTCCCCTTTCCAGTATTTTATTTTAAGTGATGTTAAATATGGTGTTTGGGGAGGAAAGCCTCGTCTCCACACCTCTGCACTGTATCCGTTAAGACTGCCGAGAAGTGAAGTGTACACCGCCAGTGTCCGCACATATGGTTTCAGTTAGGGACTCTTCCAGCCTGCAGCCAGAGCTCTCAGCTGCGGCTTCCTATTTTGGTGCAGCCACACACAAATGCAATGTGAGAAGGGAATTAAGCTCTGGGTAGTCCTGGTCTCATCACATCAGCCCTCATCCCACCAAAATGACATAAAGAACGAGCTGTAGCACTTTCTGACAATTTTTGTGTCAGAGGGAATGGAGTGATGGAGGAGCAGACTGAGACTTGCCGTAAGTAAGTCCCTTTGGACAGATGGTATTGGCTTCAGGCTGTGTCTTCGGTCCATTGAGGATTGAGGATCCAAGTGAACTGCAGTGGACTTGAATGCGCAGAAAGTCATGTCCTCAGCGAGGGTGTGCTGCGTGTCTCAGTGTCTCCGCGTCCATTAGCTGGAAAGAGACCAGTGGTGCCGGCGGGGTGTGGGGACGTCGGAGCCCGCGCTGCAGTGGCTGTAGCAAACAGCATGGAGTCACTAAACAAATCAAACGGGTCCAGCAGCTCCACCTCTGCTGTGTGTATTCCTGCCCAGCCATCAGGGTGGCTCGCTAACGAAGTATACAAGCTGGTTAAGACACGCAAGCACTAAACCAGCGATTTACCTAATCGTGGTTCCTTCCTGTTGAATTCTCTATGATTTTAAGGTAAGTTCTGTTAGCTTAGAAAAATACTCATAAATCATTTGGTTAAGAACGTCAGTAAGTTTTTTTTCATTTACTGGGTAGGTACTTTGCAGGAGGAAACATAATGTGAAACAGAGTAGTTCATATATAAAGGGACATTTTTGTACACTAGACAGTCTTAGGCTACAAACCCAGGCCCCTCCCCTTGATTGCCTCCTCCGGTCACTTCTGTAATGACATAGGCGTGTGTGTGTGTGTGTGTGTGTGTGTGTGTGTGTGTGTGTCTGGCTCTTGTTTCCTGTGAGGCCGAAACGTGTTCTTGTGTTTAAAGGTCGACCGGAGCTGGTTCTTTTATTTAAGGGCTGGGAGTTAGAATGGGGTTTTCTAAACGCGGGACCTTTTAAACGGAGAGGTGTACCTGATGGCGCTCTTACTTCGTGGAGAGCTGTAGGAGACGGGCCGGAGCCCTGTCCTCTCCGAGCGGTGACCGCGGGGCAGCGTGCCCACCCTCTGGAGCCGGCCGCTTGGAGCCAGCCCTGTGGGCTCCGGCTGCCCCGCCTCCCGGAGGGCAGGCTGTGGCTCTGGCTGGTCGCCGGCAGGAGCGGCTACGTGCCGGTTAGCACGGACTGTTCTCTCAGGCCCACGTGCATCAGCAGTGCGTGGGCCACGCATGCTTTGTGTCTCGGAGCTGTCTAATCAACAGAGATAGATTCCCTAATACCCAGCCGTCTCCTTTAACTCCCTTCAGAGTCATCCTGAAGTAATTGCACTGAGCCCTGTAATTTCATTAACTATCCATTACGCAACGGGCCCTGGTGAGTTGGCCTTTTATCTAACAAATACGTTTTTCTCATCAATTGCGCCCTGTCACTGACTGCTCGCTGCTGTTTCCGAACACGCAGACGCTCCTGTCGAGCCTCGACGGCCTGGCTGCTGTCAGGTTCATGGCTGTGGGCTGACCCCCGCGAGGATAAGTGACTCCTCGAGGCTTTAGCACACGTGCACGCATCGCCCAACGCCCGCAGCACGGTCGCTCTAAGGGTCACGTCTTCCCTGTATTTGAGAATCAGTACCTCCGTTTACACACGGTTCTGTTCTAAGATTGGCATTTAACTTAAATATGCAATTGGCCCTAATAAACGTGCTTGTAGAGAACAGAGACAGTCCACTTCCCTGCTCCGTCGCCTTGGTAATGTCTGCTTCCCACGGGCAGCTGCTTGCAGGTCTCTGTCCGCTGCTTTAGGATTGATGATACGAGATCGTTCATACAAGAATGACTAGGTAACAGAAGAAAACAATGTATACTTTCGGTAAACTTTTTTTTATCTCAATTTCACACTTGACAGCTTCTCTTATAGCTTCTAAACGTTAATTTAAGAGAGCTTTACTTTTAGATGAAAAATACCAGTTTTCTGATAAAATGCCTGACCTAGAAATGGGCGAGTTAACACGAAGGGTAATGAAAGCACTTAATCTAGTACAAAAGAGTTTTAATAAGTGAACAAAAGTTTCAGTGCCGTCTGAGGTAATGTGATCTCACATGGGCATTAGGGATATACAGTTTTATTGAGAGATTTACTCAGTGCTTGGGCTGAGAAAAGATTTAGTATTTCTTTCCTTTTCCTTTTTTTTTGGTTAATCCTCACCCAAGGTTATTTTTCTCCTGATTTTTTAGAGAGAGTGAAAGCGGGGGGAGACAGAGAGAGAAACATCCATGTGAGATCGATTGGTGGCCTCCTGCAGGTGCCCCAACAGCAGCCAGGGATGGAGCCTGCAACGGCGTCCGTGCCCTTGACCAGAATCGAACCCCGACCCTTGGGCCGACGCCCTGCCCACGGACCCGAACTGGCCATGGCAAGATCGTGTGTTTCTCGGTGTAGGCGGTGGCATCAGAATCACCGTTTACTGGAGGTGTTCTGACGTAACTTGGTAACGGTAGCAAGTGTGCCCTGATGTAGGCTCCTTGCCGCCCCTTTGTGTGCTGCTGTTATCTGTGTGAGATTCGTTTGTTATGAGCCCAGCGGTTCTGTGCTCCGATTCTGGCCGCATACAGTGTTAGTTTTCATGAAAGAAGACAGGCGGCGAGAGCAGCCCCACGGAGGGGGACCCCGCTGTCCCCCAGGAGCCGTGCACCGCGGCCTGGCGGCCTCTCGTTGGGCTCCAGAGCCCTGCGTGGTGTGGGGACGGTTTTGTCCGGGCGTGTGTGCTGCGTGGGGAGCGGGCCGCTGGCCTGGCTCCGCCACCGGGCTCTGCTCTAAACGTTCTGACCCGCCTTCCCCAAGCAGCAGCGCAGGGCGCTGGTCCCAAGTCTCCCGGAGTGTGTGTCCCGTGGACGGAAGAGTCACTGGAGTGAGAACTAACGGGCAGACAAACAGCTCGGTCCTTCTCAGCTGCCTTGGAAACATAGGGTGTCTGTGACAAACCGGAGGAAGGGGAGGTCTCTTCAGGAGTCGGGGCAGTGTGCACGTGGTACCTGCTGGTGTCTGCCCGGGGACCCCGGGCTCGTGCTCTGCCCACACCCCTCGGCTGCGTCCTCCTTCCCAGCCTCGGCGCTCCCGGGCTGAGTGAACTCTGTACGGGCAGATGGGTTCGTGTGACTCTTCTTGGCCACTACATGCGGGGCCGGGGGGCGGGGGGAGTGTGTGTCCAGGGAACAGAGAGGCATCCTCGGCCTACGTGGCCCCTCTCTCCTTGTCTGTCCAACATGTGACTGTTCCGTTTTTCCAGGGATTCCTTCTGTTGCTCCCTCTCCTCCCATAGTTTAAAGAGGTTTTCAGTCTCCCTCGGGAAAGCGTTAGAGAGCGCCCCTCCCCCCGCCCTCCTCTTCCTCCCCTGCCCTAGCATCCTCTCTTTGTGATTCCAGTTAGAGCTGGGCCAGCGCAGGGTGGGACGGAAGGCTGGGAAAGGGAGGGCTGCCAGCAGACAGCAGTGAAAAGAAAGCGCTCGGACTCCCGATCCTCACAGCAAGGCTCGCTGGGTTAGCTCCCTCCTGTAACTGGACTCTGAGGTCACAGGAGCGGCTTCCCTGCGCTAAAATAACCTCTTCAAGGTGCAAGCATCGATAAGGGTTTTGATCTGAATCAAGTCTAATTTTTTTAAACCTTACATTGTCACTTTGCATGGAAAGTAAGCTCCACACAGAAAGGCCTCACTGTTTGTAAACACCACTGTGTCCCAGGCCATACAAACACTTGGAAAAGGGGAGCACGAGTGGCCAGATCGGGTCCCACCCGTTCCGCATGTGGCCCCGTAGCTCACAGTGTCTCCCATGGGCCATGAGACTGCTGCGGTCCCTCCGTCTCTGCCCTGGCGACAGGACACCTTCATCCAGAGAGCCTGCAGTTCAGTCTCCAAGGCACAGGGAGCAGGGAGCCCCGTCTCGGCTCTCCCGGGCCTGAGTCCTCTGGTGCGCGCAGTGGAGGGTAGACGGCCGCCTCCCGGTCACCGAGGAGGGAAAGAACTGCTTCCTGTTTCCATGGGATCCTTTCGATGCCAAACGGAGCAGCTGGGAAGCAGAGTTTTCCCAGATCACAGTGTACGTCTTATGTTCTGTTTTGGTTTTTTTAAAAACATATTTTATTGATTTTTTTACAGAGAGGAAGGAAGAGGGATAGAGAGTTAGAAACATCGATGAGAGAGAAACATTGATCAGCTGCCTCCTGCACACCCCCCACTGGGGATGTGCCCGCAACCAAGGTCCATGCCCTTGACCGGAATCAAACCCGGGACCCTTCAGTCTGCAGGCCGATGCTCTATCCCCTGAGCCACACCGGTTTCGGCTGTTCTGTTTAAACTATTAGCATCTGTTTCCAGAATGTGAGGGCTGCGTTTTTAAATGGCAGTTGGCCCTTAAACAATGCAGGTTTGGGATTGTGTGTGTCCACTTATATGGGGATTTTTTTCATTGACCCACGCAATTCAAACCTGTGCTGTTCGAGGGCCACCCGGGGTTGGGAATCCAAGTATGTGGAGGAGCACCTGAGTTACGCGTGGATTTCCACTGCAGGGGTCAGCGCCACCTCTCAGGCTGTTCACGGGTCAGCTGTGATTGCTTAGCGCCATCACCATGATTTAATTTGTCAGCGTCTTAGTGTGTGCTCCGAGTCCCTCCTCAATCAAATCCACCCCTACCCCTGGCGACACCAATTAGATTTTCCTGTAATAGGTGAAAGGGTGGAGGAATTACATATAACACCGGTTCTTTTTTTTAATGTTTTTATTTCAGAGAGGAAGGGGGAGGGAGAGAGAGAAACGTCAATGAGAGATTCACGATCAGCTGTCTCCTGCCCGCCCCACACTGGGGATGGAGCCCGAAACCCGGGCCTGTGCCCTGACCGGGAATCGAACCGTGACCTCCTGGTCCCTGGGTCCACACTCCACCACTGAGCCACACCAGCCGGGCTCACAGCAGTTCTTAAATGCTGGTTTTTACTTTGCTCCTGGTGACCATCTTTCAGAGCTACATCCAGGGCCCCAGCATTTGGAAAGACACTTGGAAATGGTGACCGTCTAGCTGCCTGCAGAGGCGTGGACTAGACAGCAGTACAGTCTCCATCGAGGTGTTCTGTGACTTGATTGTAGCCATAACTTCATGGGTACACAGTCTTTCAGAGTGCATTGAGGTGTACACTTCCCGTAGAATGAGTTTTGTACGTAAGTCGTATCTCAGTGAAATGGTTATTTTTTTTTTAATCTTTATTGTTCAGATTATTACAGGTGTTCCTCTTTTATTTTTCCCCATAGCTCCCCTCCACCTGATTCCCCACCCCACCCCATGCCCTTACCCCCGCCACTGTCTTCATCCATAGGAGTAAGATTTTTGTCCAATCTCTTCCCGCACCCCTCACACCTGCTTCCCCTGAGAATCGTCGGTCCACTCCCTTTCTATGTCCCTGATTCTATTCTATTCACCAGTCCATTCTGTTCTTCAGATTTTTTATTCTCCTGAGTTTTAGATTCACTTGTTGGTAGGTATGTATTTGATGTCATTTTGTTGTTCATAATTTTTATCTTTACCTTTTTCTTCTTCTTCTTCTTCTTAAAGAATACCTTTCAGCATTTCGTGTAATCCTGGTTTGGTGGTGATGAACTCCTTTAGCTTTCTCTTGTCTGTGAAGCTCTTTATCTGACCTTCAACTCTGAATGCTAGCTTTGCTGGGTAGAGTAATCTTGCTTGTAGGTTCTTGCTGTTCATCACTTTGAATATTTCTTGCCACTCTCTTCTGGCCTGCATAGTTTCTGTTGAGAAATCAGCTGACAGTCGTATGGGTACTCCCTTGTAGGTAATTAACTGTTTTTCTCTTGCTGCTTTTAATATTCTCTCCTTGTCTTTTGCCCTTGGCATTTTAATTATGATGTGTCTTGGTGTGGTCCTCTTTGGATTCCTCTTGTATGGGGTTCTGTGCGCTTCCTGAACTTGTAAGTCTATTTCTTTCACCAGGTAGGGAAAGTTTTCTGTCATTATTTCTTCTAATAGGTTTTCAATATTTTGCTCTCTCCCTTCTTCTGGCACCCCAAAAATTCGGATGTTGGTTCGCTTGAAGTTGTCCCAGAGGCTCCTTACACTATCTTCATATTTTTGGATTCTTTTTTCTTTTTGTTTTTCTGGTTGGATGTTTTTTGTTTCCACATATTTCAGATCTTTGGTTTGATTCTTGGGGTACGTTGATCTACAGTTGAGTTTCTGTATATTTATTTTAGACAGTGTATGCTTCATTTCTGACTGGTCCTTTTCCATTTTTTTGGCATTCTCATTAAGGTCCTTGAAGGTCTCACTAAGCTCCTCAGAAGTGTTATCAAGTTTCTCGGCGATTTTTAGAAGATTCTTGAGTAACCTTATAAATGTGGTTCTGAACTCTCTGTCATCCAGTAGTTTGCTTTCCTCCGTTTCTTTCATTCGTGACATGTTTCTTTGTTTCTGCATTTTGGCTGCTTCCCTGTGTTGATGGAGTGGCTTTGTGTGGTAGGTGACCTATAGGGGGCAGTAGCTCAGCCTCCCCAATCTCCTGATGTGGACGCTCTTGGTACACCCCTTTGTGGGCTGAGTGCAAAGTCTTGGTGCAGTTAAGCCTTAATTGCTATTGTTACGCTGGGAAGAATTGACCTCCAGGCCAATTAGCTGTGAGCACTCCCTGTATCTATAATGGAAGAACTGCTGCGCTGAAGACACGCTTATGGGGCAGGACTTGTTTCAGTGAGGCTTTGGTGCTCACTGAGTCTGCCTCTTGAATGTGTCACTTATGGATGTGAGGAGTTGAAATCTGGTGTCTCACACTGACCACTAGGTACACTGGCTTCTGGATCTCCAATGGGGTGCAGGTCAGCTACTGTCTGAGGCCACTCAGCAGGAGCTACAGTGAGAGCTGCAGTTTCCTCCTCTTTGCTTGGGGTTTGGAGGTTTTGGAGCTGTCTGACCCAGGCTGCAAGTTTGCTAGGTTAAGCTGTGATAGGGCAGGCCTTTCTTATGCTAATTGAGCTGCTTGGAGCTTGGGTGGGTTTGTAGGGCGGGGCCTCAGGGTGTCACTAGGTTAGGGCGTGGCAAACAGCAATGGCTGCTAGTTAGCCGGTTCTGAGTCTCCAAGGGCATCCGCGAGTCCCGTGCCCCAGTGCCGTAAACAATTATTCCTGCGCGCAGCTCTGCAAGCAAGCCACCCTCTCTGGCAGACAGTCCAGCTTCTCCCCGTAGGAGTTTGGGTCCCCCGCGTCTCCCCAGAGAATGGATTTCAGAGTAATCAGGGGCTTGTGTCCATTCGGGTTGAAAAAAGCAACGCACCCAGTCGCCCGCAGCCAGCCCGGATCACGCGCCTCCGTACCTCAGCTTTTCAGCGCTCGTGCACGTCTCAATGCTCTTTTCTCTTTCCTTCTAGTTGTAGAACTTCCACTCAGCCAGCTTTCCCGTGGTTCTGGGTGATAGACGTTTTGTCTTTTAGTTGCAGTTTAAATTGTTGTAGGAGGCAGCAGTTTAGGTGTTTACCTACGCCGCCATCTTGGATTCTCCTCTGAAATGGTTATTTTTTAAATGGCATGCCTACCTGAGGTCATACAAGGGGATCTCCGCCTGGCTCCGGGCTCCCTCTGCGCCACCCAGCCTTCTCACCGTGGCGCAGACTCTGAAGGGAGTTTCCGTGTTTATGGTGAATAATGCTGAGAAAGAGCAATCAGATAAGTAACATTTTTAAGTCCTTAATGTTTTTTGCTAAAAGCAGAACCATGGAGCTATCTTTGTCAAATAATCTGTACTAGTATGTGTATACTATCCCAAAGAGCAGGAGAAATCGGATCGTTCCTTGTGCTGCATCCACTTTGGATGGATGCCACATAAAGGGAAGTCTACAGAGGACCTGACAGGCGAATTTTATTTCGTGCGTGGGGCTCTGGCCTGAGGCCATTCGGGAAGTTTAGGGGCCCTCTCTGCAGGTGATTTGTGAAGATGCTGCATTGCTGTCTCGACATATGATTACGGGAGGGAGATTAACCATCAGAGGATGTAGGGAGGAGGAACTATACCGTTAACCCTTGAACAACACAGCTTTGAACTTGGGGGGTTCGTTTATACACGGATGTTTTTCACTAAATGCAGTGGGCTGACTATGCACTGATTTGTGCCATTTTGAACAGGGGACTTGAACACCCGCGGATTTGGTATCCTCGGGGACCCTGGAACCAGTCCCTCATGGGGCTGCCCTCAGAGGCGGACGCGTTGTTCGAGACTCACCCGTAGTTGCTTTTACAGATGGGCTCTTAGATTCCGGAGAAAGGAGGCGGGCCTCGTTACCGACTGCTGTGCAACGAACACCACCTCCAGTGCGGATGCCGTTAAGTGGTGGCATCTGCTTAAGTCACAAATCTGTGGGGTGCGCGGGGGCAGCTCGGTGCTCCTCCACTCGGGTCAGGTGAGGCCTTGGAGGGTGAGACCCATCTTGGACCCGCGCCCTCACGTGTCCGGTGGGTGCTGTGGCTGTTGGTGAGACGCCGGGCTGTGACCGGAATCCCACATGCGGCCTCTCCGTATGGCCTGGACTTCCTCCCGGTGCTGGCTGCGTCCCAGGGCCAGGGTCCCGAGCGAGGCGGCCCGGCGCCCCTTGCCTTGTAGGACCAGCCTTGGGAGTCACACGTGCTGCTTGTCAGGCAGCCGCCAGGGAGGGCGTGGCCATTTGTTACACACTCGGTCTGCCACAGCGGCTGCTGTCCTTCTCTGAGCACGTAGGGAAGCTGATCGTGCGACACGAACTTGGCAGAACCTTACGATGATTTTAAAAACATTGCCTCCCAGGAGGAGGAGCCCGGTGCTCAGGGCCCTCTGGTAGACTCGCCCTGTGCCCGCCGGATGTGGCTGCCCTGCAGCCTCTGTCCCCTGCACCCAGGGTCAGCTTGGTCCTGAGCGCTCAAGGCCTGAGTGTGAGGCCAGGGTGTCCTCCAGAGCGGGGCCTTCCCATCAGCCCCTTGGCCAGCCTGGCCTGCACTGGGTCTGCCGTGGCTTCACCCTGGAGGATGTTGGGTTGCAAACTCTGAAACACGGAGTAAGGACAAAGCTTGGAAGCCGAGGGAGCCCGATGGCACTTGCATGCGGCTGTGGCCCTGGGCTTCCTGTGGGCGTGTCTTTGTAATGCCAGCTCCCCTCCAGGCCTCCAAACCCGTGAGGTTCTAAATCCCAGTTTTTTTCTTGCTCTGAGTCAGTCGTGAACTCTAACACTTAGCTGTGCAGAGTGGTCATGAAGTACAAGGAGAGAGTCTAGAGCAAGACCCTTGGGGGACTTGCAGACTAGTTTTGAAACGATATTTCTAGGCCTTTTGAAGTTCCACCTTTTCCTGGGCATAACGTAACTGTCTCCATGTCTCAGGTCTGCGGCGCTAAGCATTCATTACTGTGCTCCGAGGACCCAGTTTGGAGGGGCCTTTCTGTTCTCTCAGCTGCCGCCGTCTGCCTCCTGGCCTGAACCCTCTCTCTAGCTGCATTCTACCGTGCCTTACACCAGGAGGCCAACAGAGAGGGCTTGTAGCCACCGTGTATGTAAATTAAACCAGATAAAGTGAGTCTGGGGTCGGGAGAAAGTGCCACACACGGCCCCCCTCCCCCCTCCCCCCGGCCCCTCCCCCGGGGCCCTGCCGGTGCCTCAGGTTCTCCCACGGTGGCCAGGGTGTCCTTGGTGCGAAGAGGGCTAGCTCCCCTCGTTGGCTGCGCTGCGGGAGCGGGAGCTGAGCCGGGTGCGGGCTCAGAGAAGCGGGAGGGTGGGCGGTTGCGGGTGCGGCCCCCTTTCGTTTCGCCGGTTCCCTCTGCCAAGGCTACCGCGTAGGTTGGAAGCCAACACGCCGACGTGTTTAAGAGACACTCGGGTTCCTGCCGTGGCGGTCAGACCGCCAGCTCGCCCTGAGCGCTGTGCCGAGCCACCCTTCCTGAGGTCATTCTCCCCGGCGCGGCCGCCGCCTCCTTCACGCGGTGAGCCCGCCCAGCACTTGTTCTCTCCCAGGTTCGTCCGCACTCGGGTCACGAGCGACCCCACAGGATGCGGGCTCTGTCTGCAGGGCTGGTGGCTCACCCTGGGCTGGTGCCCTGGCTTCCTTCCTTCCTCCCTCTTTTTTCCTTTTCAAAATATATTTTGTTGATTTTTTACAGAGAGGAAGGGAGAGGGATAAAGAGTAGGAAGCATCGATGAGAGAGAAACATCCATCAGCTGCCTCCTGCACACCTCCCACTGGGGATGTCCCCGTGACCAAGGTACATGCCCTTGACCGGAATCGAACCCGGGACCCTTCAGTCCGCAGGCCGACGCTCTATCCACTGAGCCACACTGTCCAGGGCCTTCCTCCCTCTTTAACACTCGGACCTCATGATGCGGGGCCCCAGACACCCGCCACCTCCCCTCCCTGACCTGGAGCAGAGCTTGGCTCAACGTCAGAAGGAGAAGTCCCCAGGAGACACCCTCAGTTCTGCAGCCGGAGTGGGTCTGCCATTTGCCGCACGCGGCCTGGCACCGCGCAGCTTCTGCGCTACCCCGGCCTCCCGGTCCATCCGCGTAGCATCACTCCTGGGAACGGAGCCCGGCTCCCGGTGAGCTTTCCCTCTGACGCTGCGCCCACCACCCACGCAGCAGAGCACGCCTCCCTCCTCCCTCCCGCTCGCACCTCCACACCTGCCCGCCGCTGCGCGGCTGAGGCCCGTGGGACGGGCCTGTTTGTAACTCGCCTCCTGCGGGGAGGCTGTGACCCCCGTGCGTGTCGTTCCCAGTGACCAGTCGTGGGAAGGACCCCGCTCTGCGGTGCTGGACTGTGGACAGGCACGAGGAAACGGGCGCTGCGCGTGCTAACAGAGATGAGTCACGGCTCTGGCTGCTCGCCCGATGCCCAGGGGAGTGGCGTTTCCCTAAATAGGGCAGGACTTCAGTCACTATTTACAGAACGTGGTATTTGGGGATTTTATGGCCCTTAACTAAACTTCAGACAAATTAAGACATTTTAAGATGTTTTATGACGTGTGTGTGTGTGTGTGTGTGTGTGTAGATTTGTGTGATTTCTTGGCTCTCATTCCCCAGGCCTCCACTCGCAGTGCAGGCACCGGAGGGGCCACCTGAAGGCCACAGGCGGACAGCGTCTGATCTAAAGTGACAGGAGCGGGCAGGCCTGTCCCCGCTGAAAAGCAGCGAGTAGGAAACGGCCAGCCGCTTTGCCCTGCAGAGGGCACGCGGTGCCCGCGTTTTAGCCTCCGCTTTGATGCGCGTGACAAGGACAGCAGATGTCCCTGTGACCCAGGCCGCGTCCGCCTGCCCTGTCGGGTCACTTGGTGGACACTTCCGGGAGGAAAGACGTGTGCCTTTGGGGGGGAACGGAGCGGATGCCGCGTCCCGTCTGTGCCGAAAGCTTTTTAACTTGTGTTCTGGCGCATGTCATAGCCCTTTGTGTCCCCGGATCCAGACATGGACTGCCCGTGGGCAGCAGAAAGGCCCGCAGTGACCGGAAACTACGGCGAGACCCGAGTTCCCTCATGAGGAGCTTCTGCTGTAACTAAGGACCGGTGCTCCCGCTCTAGTTCAACTAGAGAATGTTCCCCGAGAGCGGGCACCCCTGCCTGTGAAGAGGGAGCAGGAGCGGCCTCCCCGTGGGCATGGTCCCCTCACGCGGCCAGCTTTTGGATTTAAGGTTCATTTGTTTAAAGGGGCCACTGGCCTGCCCAGAAGCTGGGGGTTCGGGGGCGAGAGCACGTGGGGTGGAGGCCGGCCCTGTGGCCCGCCCCTCGCTTAACCTGCGGAGCACAGTCCGGCCCTTCTGGAGAGGCAGGCTTTTCCTCGGCTGCTTTTGAGGATAGAACCCCACGCAGCCCTTAAGTAACACACTGGGGAAAGTCTCTGTGAAAGTCATAAAGCCTTTACCGGCCAGTTAGCCTCCGGACGCGGTGTGGCTTTTACAAAGGTGGGCGTGCCCTCCCATCAGGGTTTGCCGTGCTCACCGTGATGAACGGTTCACCGTGATGAGCGGCAGCCGAGTGCCGACGGCACAGAGGGCACTTCTCAAGCCTTGTCCTCCCGCAGCGCGGATGCGGCTGCCCTCCGAGCTCTCCACCTGCGTCCTGCTCTCTTGCCTGCCTGCCGGGCCGCCGAGTGCCCAGGAAGCTTGCTCTCCTCTGCAGGCCTCCCCTGTGCGGGCCCCTTCCTGCTCACGCTGCCGTCCCCAGGTGCCCTCACCTGGGCGCTGCTTCAGTCACCACGTCTGTATCTCCCTCTGCCCCTCCAAGTTCTGGACCCTCAGGTCCGCACCACCCGGTGCCCCGGGGGGGGGGTGTCTCAGGCATCCGATGGCGCTGCATCAGACAAGCACCTCTACCGCCGCCCCGGCTGAGTTCTGGCGGCGGCGTCCCCACGCGCCCCTTCCTGCCAGCAGAAACCACGCTGTCCTTGGTGCTGCACACGCCCTCCCTCTTCATGCCCAGCCTGTCCCAGGTCCCTCTGCTTCAGCTCTGAGACCTCCCCTGCCACCCTCACCGGCCTCGCGGCGCCACCCGCCCTCCTAGCAGCCCGTGCCCTCAGCTCAGCCGCACGTCCCCGGAAGCCTCCGCGGAGGCCAGGTCCTCGTCAGGCCTGCCCCTCGGTCTCTGTCCTGCCAGACGGCCCCTCTAGGGTCCGAGGCTGAGCGGAGCCGGGGCCGGTGAAGACTCATCGAATGGGCGAATGCCCTCCCATGACCACCCGTCCCGGTGCCCCTGCCCACAGGCTCTGTTCCTTCTTCCCTCCCTGCCAAGGGAAGGGCCTGCCGCTACTGTCTCTGCGGGCCGCACGGGGAGGCCGTCCCTGCTGCCGTCCGAACCACTTGGCAGCACGTGGTTGGTTCTCGAGCGCGTTTCCTGCTGGGCGTTCCGATGAGCACGTGGCAGTTGGAAGGTCCTTCCTTCTCTACAACGAGCAGCACCATCGCCCTCCCTGTGCTGACAGCCCTGTAGTTTCTGGTGCTCACAGCTGGGCCTCACGAGGGCAGGCTGCCTGCCACTTCCCAGGCTGAAGCCGCCCGGCAGCACTGGCATGGCCCCGTGGGCAGGCAGCGAGCCACCAGACAAGGGACGAGGAAGCTGGTGCGGGAGCCACCCACACGGAAAGCAGCGAGGGAAGTGCCGCCCTTCCTCACATTGGCAGCCTTTCTGAGGGGTCCAGGCTGCGGCGGAGGGGCAAGGCGATGGCGAGGCTGCGTCCAGGCCCCTCTGGTCTCCATCATCAAGGAAACCAGTTAGGGCCCTGGGACCACTGCTCTGCACTGGGCATGGCCATCCCAGGGGCCGGGGTGCAGGCAGGGGCCTCGCTGGGCAGGGGCACCGCTTCGGGGTGAGTGGCCAGCGAGCAGCAGAGAGCGGGCTCCTGTGGGGCGGCTGTTTCTCCGGCTGCTCCACACGGTGCTGTGCTCCCACGCACACACTTGCCCCTGTTAGACCTGCCGTGTGTGAGGCCGGGATGGCTGTGAAGTGAAGGCCAGAGAGAAAACCAGGCACGTCCGGCCCAGAGCCGGCTCTTTGTGCGCACCTCTGTCTGCGTGGTGGTGGGAGCGCCATCTCAGCCGTAAGCGGTGAAGGCAGATGGTGCGGTGGGCAGAGGCGCTCTCAGACGGCAGGCTTTCCCCACGTCCTCGAAGGCACCTCGGCTCCCGGGCTGGTCACTCCCCAGGGCCTCTCTGGATGGGGGCGGGGGGATCCAGATCTCACTCGGCTTGGTGCTCGTTGGCCTTGTCGTCTGCTGGGTGGGTGCCCGGCCTGGCCTCCCTGCAGCCTCCCCAGGGCAGGGGTGGTCCTGGCCGCCCGCCTGGGTTTGGGCTGAGCTGTTTTGATTTGGCTGTCAGGCTGATCTGGTTGTCAGGTTTGAGAGGTAGCCCCCTGCCCGGGAACTCAAGGAGCCATGGTTTCCTCTTTCTCAAGTGGCTCCACATGCTTGGCAAGGGACAGCGCTGCTCCTACTGAGGACTCCGGGCCGGGGTGCATCTGTGTGGAGGAAGCTGGGCAAGGCTGGGGTTTCCAGAGCTGGGAGCTGGGCGCAGCGGTTTCCTCTCGTGCAGGAGCCGTGGCCTGAGGCACGGTGAGGCCAGGCACGTAGGCGGCTCTGCCAGAGACGCCTGCCTTTCAGGAGCTGGAGCAGGGCCCCGCGGCAGGAAGTGGAGATTTGTTTTCCTCCGGCAGCAAACGTGACCTCTGGGGCGAGGCTGGGAGCCTCCGCGGGTGCTGCCTGCCTTGCAGCGCTGGGCGGGCTCTGAGAGCTCCTTGCCCGTGCCCAGCACCGCTGCTGGTGCCCTGGCTCTCAAGAGGACCGGTCGGGGTGAGGAAAGCCGGTTGGGCTGGGGATTGGGCCGCGTTTCAGTCATCACCAGACCCGCTGTGCCACCCGGGCCTCCCGCCCAGCCTCCTGGACGCCCCTAGGTGTGTGTGAGAGTCACGTGACACACCGCCCCCTGTAGGGTGCTCGGGACAGGGTTCCCAAACCTGTCCCCTTGCTGCAGCCCCGCCCCTTGGACAGGTCACCTCTCTGGACACGTTGCCCCGGCTGGCTGCTTCCCGGGACTGCGATGGGTGGAAGAGCAGGCTGGTTCGGACCCTCTTCCCAGTGCCCGCGAGGCTGCAGGGCTGTGGGATGGGTGCCCGGGTTCCTCCAGGTGGGGAGGGCGGCTCCAGTGTTGGCCGCCGATGGCAGCGATCTGCGGGTGTGGGGGGGGGGGGGCGAGGAAAGGGCCAGTCACAGACACAGCCAGGCCTTGGGGCGTGCTGGCTCCCGAGCCTGCCCTGCCCAGGCCTCGAAGGCTGAGTGGCGCCTCAGACTCCTCCACCTCCGGCGTTCTCCCAAGAAGATCAGCGTGTTGCTTACGTGTGTTCCTCCTCCTGCTGCAGAACATCGACATCACCAACTTCAGCAGCAGCTGGAACGACGGGCTGGCCTTCTGTGCCCTCCTGCACACGTACCTCCCGGCCCACATTCCCTACCAGGAGCTCAACAGCCAGGACAAGGTGAGCCGGCTGCGGGTGGCCAGCCCCGGCGTCCTCTCACCCGGGGAGCCAGGGGGCGGCGGGGGGTGGAGGCAGAGCCTCCCATCCATGGGCCATGCGGTGCCGCCACACCACAGCGCGGCCATGGCGGCCCTGCCCCTTGCTCTGACTCCGGCTCTAGAGCATTTGTGCTGAGCCCGCCCTCACCCTCCTCGTGCGCACATTTGCCGGTAATGACTTCCCCGGCAGAGCCGCCAGCCCTTCCCGGTGGCGACATTTAAGATGGAGGGCTTCACGAGAGCTGGCCGAGGAGAGGTGCCCAAGGTGTGAGCAGCACCCCCATCCCAGCCCGTCTCTGCCACCTCCGGGCCCAGGACTGGCTGTGCCACGCGGACCAGGCTGTGGTCTGAGCGCCCGTCAGGGAGCTGCTTGGGGAAGGGTCAGGGGACAGCCCTGCCCAGGTGGGCACTGGGAGGACCCAAGCACACGCTCTCCTCTGGCCCCTGCGCACCCCAGCTTCAGCCCACAGGGAGGACTCTCCTAATGGGTTTCTTAATTCTTTTCAGCTTTTGGGCTCCGGTGGCTGAGGGCTAATGGGGGGGCGTGAGCCTTTTCTGTAGTGAAGGTACAAGTGCTGGGGCCGGGCCTGTGAGGGGCGGTGAGCGCAGTGCCGGCCCCGGGTCCGGCGGGGCCCTGAGGACTCGCCTGTCTGTTTGGTGGCACGCGGAGGCCCGTGCCCCAGCGCACGCCGAGTGCGGACCCGCTCACCCAGTCTCTCTTGCAGCGAAGGAACTTCACCCTGGCCTTCCAGGCGGCGGAGAGCGTCGGCATCAAGTCCACCCTGGTGAGCGCCCCCCGTCCCCCGAGTCCTGCCGGGGCCTCCTTTCTGTTAGGAAGTGCTCGCTTCTCCTCAGGGGAGACGCCCCTCGCGGAGCGAGAACCGGGCTGTGGAACCCGTGCTCGGGGCGAGCTGGCCTGTCTCAGGCCGCAGCGCTCATCACAGACGTGCCTCTACCTGGCCCCCTCCTCGCAGGGAGAAAGCGTGCCCGGCAAGGCAGAGCCGGTCCTTCTCACCTGACACCCAGTGCGTAAGCGGTGACGGAGGCGACGGGGTTTCACAGAGCCAGGAGCCCACGGGCCAGGCCGGGCTTCGCCCTCGGTGCCCTCCCACCCCAGGCTGCCCCACCTGCCTTGTAAGAACAGGCGAGCTTTGAGGCAGTACCTACACTGCCGGAGTGCGTGGGGCACCCGTAGTCTGTCCGCTGAGCTCAGGGAGGCGCTCTTGGGGCGCATCCTGTCCCGTTGTACAGAGAGGGGAAAGCTGCTGCTGCTGAGACGTTTCCCGTTGTCCGGGTAACTTACAAAACGGGGGAGTGCCCGCCCCGGGAACACCTTCAGGCAGGAGTCTCATACTGAGCAAACGTGCTGTCTCTTCGGCGCCAAGTCGCCCCGGGGCGGCCTCTGTGTCCCCTCCCAGGCCAGGCCGTGCAGCGCGGCTCCGGCCACTCCCGGCAAGTCGCTTACAGCAGCGCCGGGTCCCCACGCTCCTGCCCTTCGCAGTCAGCGGTGCGGGTCGCTGTTCGCGTGCAGTTAGGGAGCAGTGCCCGGTGCTGTGAGGTGACCGCCTGGTGCAGGGCGTCCACTCGGCACGTCCCGGAGCCCTCGCGGAAGCAGGGCTCTCAGCGGTGACCCCAGGGGGGCTAAGAAGAGAGGCCGGCAGGGGCGGGGGGGAGGAAGGGGAAGCCCTCCCAGCCTTGGGGTACAGGGAGGTGACCCTGGTGTGGGACTTGAGCAAGGTGGGCGGCTCAGGGACGACGCTGATGCCCTGGGAGGAGGTGCGTCCCGGGTATCTGGTAGAGATGGGGCAAGCGCCAGGCCTCGGAGGGTGTGCTGGGCTTAGACCAGAGGCCTTCAGCCCTGCCCTGGCCGAGAGCCTGAGGCTGTGGCGGGCCCAGAGGGGCCAGGAATCCTAAGCAGGCCTCTCCCTTCTCTGCCAGGACATTAACGAGATGGTGCGAACCGAGCGGCCCGATTGGCAAAACGTGATGCTGTACGTGACGGCCATCTACAAGTACTTCGAGACCTGAGCACGCCCCACGGACCCGTCAAGGCGCCACCACACCGTTAGCTACACGCCCCACGAAGCTCCCAGCCGCTCCGCTGCCCCAGTGCGAGCCTTCAGCCCAGGCCTCCAGCAGGCTCCTCCCCCTTGACCTGCCCAGTGAGCGGCCGGCGTGGGCTCCGCACACCGCGCGTGCCACCTGGCCGCCGAGTGTCCCTCTGAAGAGGACGCCGAGCTGCGATGCTGGGCGTGTGAAACGAGGTGTGTGCACGCTGCACCGGGAGGGCCTGGGCCAGGGCAGCTCCGGGCAGTGAGAGCTTCCGCCAGCCCAGCACTGCCCGCCAGGGCCGGCTCCCTCTGCAGGGTCCTGCTCCCGGCCCCGCGAGAGGGCCCTGCCGCTTGACGTGGGCTTGGTGTCCGGGGTGTCACCCAGCAGCGGGGCGCGGGGCTGTCCCGCCAGCGCCATGTCGTTCTCAGGCGGCCAGGCCTCTGACACGGGAGGAAACGGGTCCTCCAGCCTCGAAGGGGCGGAAACCCAGCTGTGACTTACAGACCTGATCATAAGGAATTCTCTAGATGAAAAACGTACTTTTTTCTCGTGAGCAGTGTCGAGGGAAAGTAGCTCCTGTTGTATTAGCACAAAGGTCAGTGGTTTCCTGAGCCCGGAGATGAAACAAACTGGACGTCAGCGTGGCGGCGGCGAGCAAGGCGGAAGCGGCAGGAGAGAACGCGGTGCGGCTCGCGGGAGCCCAAGCGGGCCGGTGGTCACTCGGCGCTGCCTGCACGCAGCCTCCTGGCGGGAACGGAGGAAGTGCCTTAACTCCTGCGAGGGGCACCGCCACCCGGAGGCCCGGGCCTCTCCGGGCAGCGCCGGCCACGTCCCAGGCCACCGGCGGCCTCACGACCGCCCTTCTGCGGTTTGAACCAAAGCCTTGCTCCCCCGGGCGTCTGTCCCGTTGGTGCGACTCTGGGGGCCTCGGCCCTTCTTGGCAACGGGGAGCCCAGGTGTCAGCGCAGGGACGCAGCGCCTGTGGGGTGGATGCACCTGTCGGCACCGGCAAAGTCGCACGAGGAGGAAGCAGGCCCGCTGCCCCAGGCTCACTGCCAGGAGGGGCCGCAGGGGCCACCCGCCCGCCCGAGGGGCCGGGGTCTGACGTGTGTGTAGCCCAGAAGAGAAGATGGCGATGAAGCAGCTGTGCGTGTGCGGCTCGCTGGCCGTCACCGGTGGCTGTGCGTCTCCTGCCCCGGCTGCTCGGCTGCTGGCTGGGAGGCTTTCTGTGAGACGCCCCCGTTGGGCTAAGAAAGAGAAGCCGGGGCGCAGAGCCCAGCTCCGCGCACACGCAACCCTGAGCGGACGCCTCCTGCCCGTCCTCCCGCCGGGCGCTGCTCCTGGTGGCCCTGTGGGCAGGCGCTGCGGCGGGGGCTTCACTGTCCACCAGGTCCTGGAGCCGTCCCTCCCTTGCCCTCATAGGGGCCTGTGGGCACCCGCGTCCGACCTGCAGCCTGCGGTTGGTTATTCATCACGTTGGGGGAGCCTCTGGTCCAGTGGGAAGAGGAGACTTTACCGGGTGCAGCTCACGCCTGTCTCTTCCCAGCGGGTGAGCCGGCCTGGCAGCTCGGGCCGCCGGGGTCTCCATGTCTTTGGGGAAGGGCAGCTCCTACTGATGGGCTGTGCCCACATGGCCAGCCTCGTCCAGGTCGTGCCCTGGGGCCGGTGGCAGGGCAGAGGGTGGCCAAGAGGAGGGCCCACCTGTCTCCTTGACAACAGGCCATGCAGGGGCACCTGGCCGGGCTGCCCACATCTGCACTTGGGTCTACAGAAGATTCCAGAAGCGTGACGTGTCTTTTCCCAATAGGATCCTTATCACGGGGTGGTTCTGGGTGGTCACACGCCTAAGCGTGACGCTCGGGTGCCGTGGCCCAGCAGCACTTGACAAGAAGCTTCCAGAAAGTCATTTGCCTCGGTCCTTCCGAGCACGAGCGTCCCTGCGAAAGGGCCAGGCTTCCGCTGGCGATGCTTTTACTCTGTTGTATGAAATGCTCTTAAACGTATTAAAGTTGTTGAAACACGTCAGGCTGGGATTTCCGAGTTCACAACCTCCGGCCGCCCTCTGACCTCGTGTGGGAGGGACCCCGGCTGCCTCCTGGGACTGGCTGGGGAGGTCGCACCCTGGGCTGCGGTGCACGGCCACGGCCTCAGCCGATGCCCAGGACCGAGGTGGGGTCTGGTCTCCCCGGGTGAGTCCGGGTCCAGAGATCCCAGAAGCACCCAGCTGTCCTGAGAGATGGGGGCCCGGCCTCAGAGAAATCTGAAAAGATGGGTGCTTACACCCCTCAGAGGCACCCAGCCAGCCAGGCCTTTTGCTTCTGCATCTCATCATGTTGCACGTGTCCACGTCACACACGTGGGCTGCCTCCCGCACTGCACGGTGACCCGGGGCGCCCTTCCTGGACCTGCACCCCCTCCCCAGAGTCAGGGGTCCATCCGGTGGCCCAAACCCCACCACCTGAGTTAGGGGGTGTCACCAAGTGCTGTTGAGCCCCAGGCGGCCTGGCTTCCAGAGCACAGCACCCCCATCCTTGGGTCGGGGGCCGCGAGTGGGAGTACCGAGCCAGGACCCCGGTGGCTCCTGCTCCACCACCACCCGGGGCCAGGCTGTGGCTCCACATGGAGCTCATGTGCACTTGGCGTGTGCAGGCCACTCCGCCGGCGGCCCTGCGCGGAGTGGACCCCGATGGCAGCGGGAAGGGGCCTCGCCCGCACCCCGGGCAGTGGGGGCAGCACTGGCTGGCATGGCTGATGCCCCTCGGGTGGGGTGCCCTCCCACACATCCCTCCTGCTGTTCTGCCGCTGCCTCAGGAGCAGACAGGGGCGGGGGCCTTCTGTCAGGTGGCCCCTGGCCTCGGGCGGCGGTGCCCTCGGGCGACGGGTCACCTGGCTCCCGGTGGCCGGCCCAAGGGCTTCACTTCAACTTGACACTCTGCCCGCCCCGGGGCAGCACTAGTGGGAAGGGGATCCTTTTAACCTTGACTTAGGGAAGGTTCTAGAACCTTTTGGGCCATGGCTTTGGTGGGTAAAAGCAGGGAAGCATTCCTCAGGGCGGAGAGAGACCCAGAAAGGACCCCACGCCCGGTCCATGGCCTCGGGCAGGGGTCGCACTCAGCCAGCTCCGACCCCGGCCTCACCCGCCGGCCACACAGGTTCCACCAACACCGGTGGCAGGGCAGGGCTCTTCCCACCTCTGCAATAGGGGAACCCCGAGAAGGGGTCCCCTGCTGGACTCTGCTCCCAGCACCCTGCTCTCTGAAGTGGGTGGGGTGGGGCCTGAGGTGGGGGAGAGGGGTGGTGGCTGCTGCCAGTGGTGTCGGGGCTCCTGCTCAGGGCCACCCTTCGGGAGTTGAGCACAGGCCCTAGCACGCACAGGGCTGCCCCTGCCCCCGACACAGCGCAGCTAGGCCATGCCCCGGCCTCAGCGTCCCATCTGCGTGGATGCACCCGATTGGCCCGGAGGCTCAGGGTTCCTGGTGGGGTCGCTGTTTGAGCCCCCAGAGTCAGGACGGGCTAGAGCATCTTCCCTGGGCGGGGCTGGGGTGGCGCCGCCCCTGAGGCTGCAGGCGCTGGGGAGCGGCTCGGTGTGAGTCGTCTCCTCAGGGGCTGCTTAATCTGGACATAACCCAGAGCCCTGCGATCCCCCCACTTCCTCAGTCCCCGAGCCCCAGGAAGTGCTCGGTGCCCTCCCCTTCGGAGAAGGTGGCTTCCAAGGCCATGGCCCCAGCACCCACCCGAGCTTTGTCCTGGGTCTGGCATTGCTTCCTCCCCCATGTGGCCCAGCTGGCCCTGCAGCAAACAGTCCGGGGCCAGAGGCCACCCAGGTGCATCCTGGACTGGAACAAAGGCCCGGCGGGGAGGGGGCGGGGAGCCCAGCTGGCCCCACCCGTCCCCAGGGGCCTGGCCTGGCAGAAGGGTGGGTGCCCACAGCCTTCAGAGCCTGGCCTGGGGCCACTGAGGGGCAGCAGGCCTGCGCCCCAACGTCGGGGCTCCCTCGGGCCTAGAAGGCTGGCCCCGGCCAAGACCCTCACACAGGGGCCTCCTTCTGCCTCTCGGGACGGGGCACGGGACTGGTGAGAGCGCAGCAAGACCAAGGTCAAGGCAGTGACCTCAAGGCTCTGCCAGGGTGCAGCCTCTCAAACTCGGGGGGGCGCAGCAGCAGAGGGTCCCCCCAGGAGCGCCCGGAGCAGGTGTGGGTCAACCATGCCCATGGCCACAGGGCGGGAGTGTGAGAACAGCCCGCCCAGTGTCTGCTTCCTGACACTGCTGAGCCGGGGGTCCTCTGGGCAGTGGCTGCCCCGCAGGCCTGGGCCAACTGCGTGACAGATGACACAGGACCGTCGAAGCAGCCCCTTCACTGACCGGCTCTGCTGTGGGAGAGGGGCCTGGCTCTCCCTCTCGGGGACGCGGGTTCTGGGCCCACTCTGGCGTGAGGACACAGCCACCCCTGGCCTGGGGAACCCACACCGATGTGGGGGTTGTCCGCTGGGCCCCAGGGGGGAACGCTGAGGGCTTTGGCAGTCTGGGCCTGAGGGTGGGGAATGGCCAGTGTGGGAGGTGTGGCCTGGCCACGCGTGAGGTGGTCTGGGTGGGAAGGGCACTGGGCCCCAGAATGGAAATGGCAGGGGAGAGCATCATCGGGCCCACGCTGGGGGGTGAATGACTGTGGGCCCAAATGGGGGGGCAGGGGTTTGCCCCCCGGTAGGCGTTTACCTGGCAGGAGTCCCAGCAGCAGTGGTAGAGAGCAGGGGGCCCCCAGCTGGTACCTCCCAGTCTGACACTGGCTCAGAAGGTGCCGGGCAGAACCAAGACAGCCCACGGTACAGGGCAGGCGAGCCGGAGGAGCCCACACAGGCCGCCCAGCCAGCGCAGGGCAGTGTCCCCAACTGGGGGCGAGGGGGTGCTCCCTCACGGGGTGAGCAAGAGCCTGGGAGATAGGGGTGGCTCCTGCGGTCCCCCACCCCCCTCAATGGAGGGTGGGGGGATGGTATGTGCAGCTGGGATTCCACAAAGCCTGGACGCGGGGGGCGGGGTGCTGGGCCAGGGCCAGAGCCAGGCTGGAGGTCGGAAAGGCGTGGGGGCTCGGGATGGTCCCCACGTGAACACTGTCAGGCGCCTCGCCCCACCAGGCTCCGCCGGGGTCCTGGTCCGGGGTCCGGGGTTCTGGTGTTGGAGCCCTGGCTTCTCCGGGTTTGCCCTCCTCGCCCCTCCCCTGCCTCGGAGGGAGGGCCCACGGCACATTCACGGAGGGCGACCTGGGAAGCCAAGCTGGCCGCACGGGCACAGGCGCCAGGCACAGGCCTGGGAAGAGCCGGGGAGCTGCCAGGGGACCGAGGCTGCCAGGAGTCAGGGCAAGTGGTGGGCACAGTCCAGGCTCTGGCTCCAGATGTGCAGCCAAGCGCGTGCACCCCACTTCCCACCTGCTGGCTCCTCCCAGCCGCTGTGCAGAGACACCCCCTGGCCTCAGCCCAGAGCCCCTGCAGCCCAGGGCTCTGTGCCACCAGCGCCCAGCTGTCTGGTGTCTCCAGATGCGAGGGTCAAAGGTCGGTCCCTGGCTCGCTGGGCTGGGGCCGGATGTGAGGCTGTTCACGATTTGAAGTCTCCAGGACATGGGCCTGGGGCTTGGGGGAGCCCCTCTCCTGGCCCAAGGGTCGCGATCCCCGGTTCATCTGCAGAGCAGAAAGGGACGCCCCTCCCTTTGCTCCAAGGCCTGGGCGAGGAGGGGCCTTGGCCCAGAATCCCGGCGGGAAGGGGCAGCGGGGCCCTTGGAAATGGGGGCCAGAGGCATCCTCTGAGCTGAGGGGCCAACCCCTCCCCCCACCCACTCACCCACCAGCCCAAACAAGACTCGGGGAGCGAGGGCCAGGCTGGGGGGCAGGCAGGGCGCGCCCCAGGGCCCCAGCTGGGTGAGGAGGCGGGGCTGTCTCCAGGCGCTGCAGAGCCACGGAAGGGTGTCGGGAGGAGCGGGCACAGGGCACTGCCTAAGGCCCCGCTGGGCACTGGGAGGGGATGGCACAGGGCACCCCGCCCAGCAGGAGTGCGGGGCCTCTCGGAGGGGCGAGTGCGGGCCGGCCGCGGGCTCCTCCGGGCGGGGCGGGGGCGTCGGGGGCGGAGCCGACGGAGCCCCGGGAGCAGGCCGGGCTCTCCTGTGGCATCGCCGGGCTCTGGGGCGGCTGCACTGGGTCCCGCGGCCTCGCTGGCGACTCGGGGCCTCGGTTTCCCCGCGCGGCGGGGCGGGGCGGGGACAGCGCAGCCTCGGAGACGCCTGCAGGGGGCGCCCGTGAGCGGCGCGGCGGCAGCCGGAGGCAAACGGCAGCGGAGACAGCGGAGCCGGCGCGCAGCGGCAGGTCAGCCGGGGTCCTGGTCCGGGGTCCGGGGTCCGGGGTCCGGGGTCCGGGTCCGGGTCCGGGGTCCGGGGTCCGGGGCCCGAGGGTCTCGGGCGGCGGGGGGCCCGGGGCTGTCGGGGCTGCGGGGCAGGGCCAGCGGCGCCAGTCCCTCCCACTTCGGGTGCCCGCCGCTCCGACCTCTCCACCCGCCGCCCGGGAGGGAGCTCGCGGGCTGGGGTCCGAGCCTGCCCGGCGGCGGCGCCCCGATGGCGGGTGCGGGTGGCTCCGCCGGGTCGCACACCCTAAACCCGGGCGGGACCGCGCGCCCGCCCTCGGGCCACCCCAACTGTCCGGAAGGTGCGCAGGGAAGGCGGGAGGACGGGCGCGGGAGCGCAGGGCCCGGGCGGCGAGGGACCGGGTCGGGCGTCCGGACCGCAGGTGACGGGGAACCGCCCTCGGTGCGTGTGGGCGCCCCGGGCGCTGGGACTTTCCGGGCGCCAGGCCGGGGCTGGGGGCGCAGAGGCGCGGCTCGGGGGCCGGCGGGCGGGACGCGGGCTTCGGTAGGTGGCGCAGCCGGCGCGGCGGGGTCGGAGGGGGCGCCGTGGGCACCCCGCACGCCCGGGGCCGCGAGAAAGCTGAGCGCGGGCACGTCCCGTGAATGGGGTGGCGGGGACCGGACTTCGGGGTCCAGGAGGGACCGGAAGTCGGGCGGGTAGGGGCGCACCCTGGACGGTGCCCGATGGAGGGGGGTGGCGGGAGCCGGGGCGGCTCCGGGGGACGGGCGCCGGCGCGGGGCAGAGCCCGCTGAGTCCCGGCGTGGCCACCGCTCCAGCTGCCGTTGCTCTGACTGCGATGGGGGTCGAGGGCGCCCACATGGGGCGAGGGAGAAGCCAGAAGCGGGAAGGGGTCCCCCGCTCCCCAGGCCTGGAGTCCGGCTGGGCCCTGGGAGGGAGGCCCCGGGAGCCTGGCTCTGCCTCCGGGACACAGGCCCGCATCCACCCCGGGTCCTGAGCTCCCCTCGGCCCTGCCGTGCAGCTACTGGGACACCCACCCAGCACCCCCAGACTGTCACCTCACGCCCCCGGAGCTGTCCCGTGGGGCTCTAGGGTGGAGGGGAGCTCGGGGCACAGGGCCGGGAGGATGCTGTGGCCAGGCCGGCCTGGTGACCCCTGGGCACTCGTGTGTGACCCCCCTCGTGCTGGCCCGTGAAGGGCAGGTCCCCCGCCTCGTCCCGCAGCCTAGGAGCCCCTCAAGGACAACGGCTGCTCCAAGGACACCCCGGTGCACCTGAGAGCTCCCCGCCCATCCCTGGGTCCCCCCCATCCCATCTTCTCACGAGCAGCGCTCCCACGGGAGTGCGACAGTGAGGCGGGCATGGCTGGGGGGGGGGCAGGGGGGCTGTGCTTGAGCTGGGACCGTGGCGGGGCTGTTAGCCTCGTGGGGTCAGGGGACGCCACAAGAGTCGCTGCCAGAGGGACATGGGGCTTCAGGGCCTGGCACCCCGCAAAGTTCTGGTCCCTGGTGGCCCGGGCAGGGCCCGCTGTGTAGACCGCGGCGCTCTGACCGGGGCCCCCACCCCGAGGAGCTGGAAATGCCGGGCCGTCCTGGCGTCCACGGGTCTCCTCAGTTCAGGCTGCACCTGGAGGTGGCGCCCAGGGAGCCGGGGGTGGGTGTGGGGGGGGAATGGCCAGACCTGCGGGCGTGGAGGGCGAGTGGGGAGGGGTTTTGGGGGGGCGTGTCAGGGGGTGCTGAGTTGACCGCAGAGTCAGGGGCCGAGTTCCCAAAAGGGAGGAGTCCTCCCCCCGGGAAGGGGTCTGGGCCAGGGAAGCACGGCGGCCCTGGAGGGGGACTGACGGGCCGTGGGTGCCCTGCCCGGGGCTGCGCTGGGCCCGATGGCGGGGAAGGAAGTGAGCAGGAGCCTGCTCTCGGCCGGCCGGAGCCCTGGGGCGGGGGGGGGGGGGGCGTGTGGTGGGAGGTCCCCAGCCCAGCCCACAGTCCTGAAGGGCCCGGGCTTGGCAGCTCTGGATCCTGCGGGGCCAGGGGGTCTGGACGGAGGGGAAGAGCAGCCCCCCTCTCCACAGGGAGGGGCCCCACGGAAGGAAGACGCCCCAGCTTTTCAGGGCCCCTCGGGCCTTCCCTGCCACCCAGGCCGTCGTCTGCCTGGACCCCCCTTCCCTGCCACCCAGGCCAGCCGACGCGCCTCCTCTGAGAAGCCGTCCAGGCCTCTTTGGGCCCATAGCCCCTGCGGGACCGGCCTGGGTCAGGAGGGACCGGCCTGGGTCAGGAGGGACCGGCCTGGGTCAGGAGGGGCTGGGCAGCGGCTGGGCAGGGGCTGGGCCTCGGGGCTCCCACCTCGCTTACAGGGGCAGCATCCCGTGGTGAGAGCCTCGGGGTCTGGGCTGGGTCTCCGCCCAGAGGCCTCAGGCTGCTGTCTCGCTGCCCACCTGCCACAGGGCAGTCACCTCTGGCCCCCACGTGGCCCCTGCAGGCTGTGAGTGGGGTTCGGGGGTCTGCAGAAGGGGCTGAGCAGCACCAGGCCGGGCCCACGCTGCTCCCTCTGGCTGAGCCTCCTGCCCCCTCCCTTCAGCCTCCGGGGCCACATCCTCGAGCCTCCAGGGTCCCCAGGAGGGTCCCCGCCTCCTGTCCTCTGTAGCTGCCCTCCAGGGAGGCCCCGTGGCCGGCACCTGGCACTGCCCCTTCCGCAGGCCAGCCTCTGCCAGGCTCCCGCCCAGGCCGCTCCTCAGGCCCCGCAGTGCACCACCACCCGGCCGGCCGTTAGGTTCCTTCTAGGGAGGACTGGCGTGTGCCCCATCCCCCCCTCCCCCTCCCCCCCGTGGCCGCACAGAGGGGAAGGGTCTCAGGGATGGAGCAGGGGTGGGGCCCGTCTGGGCTCCTCCCGCCACAGGGTGGGCAACCAGCCCCTTATGCTGAGGAGTGGCCCCTCGGAGGGGGTGTCAGGCGAGGCAGCCCGTGAGGGGGTGAGTGGGCACCTTGGGCTGAGACAAGGGGGGCCTGCAGCCTCTCTGGCATCCGGCCTGGACATGGGGGAATGGGAGGGACTCTGGGTGCCCAGTGGGGAGAAGGGATCGGGGGCAGGCCCTGCCGCCCTGAGGTCTGGTGATGGGGAGTCTCCTTGGGGGCCAGGCTCCGTGCAAGGGGCTGACTCCCCGCCCTGTTCCTGCCCACATCCTGCCCCCAGGGGCTGAGCACAGCCGCCACACACCCAAGGGGCAGTGGGGGAGGGGCCTCCCCCCCGGGGTGCCTGCCGGGGACCAGGCCCTGCCTGCACTTAGCCGCTGAAGTTGGAGCCGCCAGGGGCATCAGGGGTCAGGGGGCCCCCGGGCCCTAGGGTTCTGGGAGTCCCGTGCCCCGGCCTGGGCCACACCGAGGCCCGTCAGGGCAGGGCGGGCAGGAGGCTGTGGTTGGGCGCAGGAGCTGAACTGCCTGTTTGCGCTCTCCCGCGGAGCCCTCTGACCCGGGTCGGTGCTTCTCCGCCTGCCTTCCCCGCCGCGCGCCTCTCTGCTGGGAGACCCCGCCGCCGGGTGAAGCGTCTGTGAGAGTTCCCAGCGTGGCCGTCAGACCCCCCACCCGCACCCCCGAGGCCCGTGCTCTCTGCCTCCATCCCTCTCGTTTTCGCTTCTGATGGGAACGTCTCGACGTGAGATTGTGACGGGGGTGTTTCTTGTGCCTCTGCCTACGCCTGCCTCATCTCTGCCCGTCGATCCGTAAGTCCGCGGTCTCTCGGTGGGGAACGCGACTCCTCTCTTTATCCCTTTGAATGCTATTCCTCAGTGTCTGGCCATCACCAGGGTGGCCGCTGGCCCTCAGGACCGTCTCTTGGGGCAAACCCTTCGTCAGGCCCCCTGCTGTCATCTCAGGGCCCTGCTAGGACCAGGCTCAGCCGCTGGTGGCATGGGGCTCCCGTGTGCCAGCGGCTGCCTGGCACGCAGTAGTAGGTCCTTGGGAAGCATCTGTGAGGAGGAAGTTGCACCGTAGTCTGAGGCCGGGGCTGGGGAGCCCAGGAGCGCCCCGGTGTGGCTGTGCCAGGTCTGAGTCACCAGTTGGACTCAGGTTGCCCTTAGCCGCCCCCGGGAGCAGAGGTGGGGGGTCCTGCCTGGCCTGGAAGCTGGCGGGCACCCCCGGCCAGCAGGCTCCGGGGGGCACAGCCACCATCTGGGCATGTGTACAGAAAGCCTCGCTAGCCCGACATACAAAGAGCCAGCCAGAACGGGCCGGGAGACATGTGGGTTTTGATTAAACGGAGTTTTAATTAAAGCCGCCAGGCCGGCGAGGGTGAGGAGGAAGGCGGGACGGCGCGGGGCCGGAGCGGCTGCTGGGACTCCTACGGGCTGTCCGGCCGGCCGAGGCTCCGCGCACGTGCCCCGGCATGTGCCTCCAGCGCGCGGGGGACGGCGCCTGACCTCTGCTCTGGCCCCGGCGAGGGACAATCGCAGGGAAATGATACGTGATTAATAGTTAATTTCCCCTCCCGGCTGCAGCAGAAGCCTCGGGGGCTCCGTAGACGGACACAGCCACAGCGAGGGTCAGGAAACGGCCAGGCCCTGGCCCTCCCAGCCCCTCCCCGAGCCCCGACCTCCTTGCGGCTCTGGGAGGCCTGGGAAGGGAGGGAGGAGAGGGCCTGCAGAGGGGGGGCCGGGGGGGGGGGACCCAGGAACTCTCCAGCTGCTGTTTTCCGCCCTGTTACTGTGAGGCTCGGGAGAGGTCGTGAGCCTCTTTGGGGCTCAGCTCCTCATCTGTAAGACGGGGTTCGTGGGACAGTGAACACACAGGGTGCACGGCGAGCTAAGACGGTCTGGGGTACAGTCCTTTGTCCAGGCGGGCGGCCCCTGGGACAGCGCAGGTGCGGGGGCCGTGGGGGCTGGGGACGCGTCTCACGCTGATGGGCGTGCGCAGCGACTGCTAGTCCCTGTCGGTGACGGTGACGTGGGAGCCCCTGACGGGCCGTAACGGGAGCGTGGACACCACAGAAGTCTAGCAAAGGCCACAGTCACGGCACCTCCGCCCCAGGCCTTCCTCGGGGCCCTGGTGGTCCCTGCCCGCCTGGCGGGGCCTCCGGCTCCATGCTGCGCTCCGGCCGATGCCCAGGTGGCCTGTGGGCCAGGCCGGCCTCACCGGGGACTTCGGCCACATCTGGAAGAGCTGGCGGGACCATTGTGGAAGCGGGGGAGAGGGAGGGGGCCGGCGTGCAGAGAGGTGGCCCTTTAGGACCTAGCTGGTGTCTTTAGCTCCTGGCAGGGTTGGCCTGGGCCAGGGGACCTGTGGCCTCCAGTGAGACTTGGGGTGGGGGCCGCCGGACAGCAGGAAGGGTGTTGGTACCAGTGCTGCTCAGCACGGGAGCCCAGACACGGCGGCGGTGGGGAGACCCTGAGGACTGGGGGGTGGGGGGGATGCAGGCCGGCACGGGGCCTCTGGGCAGAGAGCTGGGCTGGGCCCGAGGCCCATCCATGCGGGGCACCCTGGCCTACAGGGAGTCGGCCAGGGCAGGGGCGGTTTGGCGTAGAGGCGACACACGCACCTACATACGTGTGACCGGTTGGGACAGAGGCGGTGGGAAGAGGCCCCCGGGGCTGGCTCGGGGGGTGCACTGGGCGTGTGGGTGGGGGATACCGAGCCCCCTGCCTGTGCTTCGGGGTTCAGGGATCCTCCGTGGCCGTGGCCTTCTGACTCGGGGAAGCCCTTGCAGAAGTGTGTTTCCTCCTCTTAGAACCAGGGGCGAGCGCTGAAAGGGCCCCGGGGGCTCTGCGGGGTCCACCCCCTCCCGCTTCAAGGGGGAAACTGAGGCCCAGAAAGGACAGCCACCAGGCACGTCCTGGTTGGGCTCCATTGCTGCCTGGCACCCACTGCGGCATCGCCAGGCAGCCGAGCAGGTTGGGGAGCGGGCGTGGGAGGAGGGAGGTGAGCTTGCGCCCCGCCCCACGTGCAGGCAGCCGGCGGGGCTGCAGGGGCGGCTCCCTGGGGGCCTGCTCCGCCCCCCCCCGGGGAACAGGAGGGCTCTGCACGGCACGGCACGGGGTCCAGCACCAGACACCCAGCTCCTTCCGAGGGAGCACAGGGTCCTCCAGCTGCTCCCCACCAGGGCCTGAGAGAGAAGGCGGGCCTGGGAGAGCCCGGGGGTGAGGGGGCCTCTGGGGGGGCTGTGGGGGTGGCAGCGAGCTCAGGGACGCACAGGGCTGCCACGGGTTGGAGAGGCTGAGCGGGAAGGACGACGTGAGGGACTTCGCTTTGAGAGGTTCCGCTCCCTGGGCTGCGGCCTCCGGGGGAGGGGGGGACCCAGCGGTGCCCCCCACCCCCGCAGCGGCCCAGCCCCTCACGCGGCCTCTCCTCCGCAGGTGCCGGGGGACCCTGACGCCACAGAGCTGAGCGCGATGCCGCCGGAACCCCCGGGGGCGGCCTGGTTCCTGGAGACGCCGAGTCAGCTGCGCAGAAGCCCTTAGGGAGCCCCCCAGGCACGCTCTCGGGGCGCCTGCGGGGAAGGGGCGCGGGGCTGGGCGGCCGGCCGCGCTGCCGCTATGGACCTGGACCGTGAGCTGGCCCGGCCCGCCTGCTCGCCGCGCCCCCGCGCCCGCGGCCATGGCCGGCATGGGCTCCCTGGCGGCGTACATCGCGGTGGAGCTGGCCATCGCCGTGCTGGCCGTGCTGGGCAACGTGCTGGTGTGCTGGGCCGTGTGGCTCAACAGCAACCTGCAGAGCGTCACCAACTTCTTCGTGGTGTCGCTGGCGGCGGCCGACATCGCCGTGGGGGTCCTGGCCATCCCCTTCGCCATCACCATCAGCATCGGGTTCTGCGCGGCCTGCCACAGCTGCCTCTTCCTCGCCTGCTTCGTGCTGGTGCTCACGCAGAGCTCCATCTTCAGCCTCCTGGCCATCGCCATTGACCGCTACATCGCCATACGCATCCCCCTCCGGTGAGCGCCGGCGCCGGGCGGCCGTGCCCGTGGTCAGGGAGGAACCCACGCTCGGGGTCCGGTCTGCGGTGTCAGCGCGCTGAGGTGACCGGGCCGGGGGCTCCATCCGGGGCTGCCCCGGGCTTGGCACGTTGCCAGCAGGTGTACGCCTCCAGCTGGTCCCTGTGGGCACCGGGCACCCTGGCCCTTCCCAGATCCCCCGCTCCCCCCGGGGACGAGGCCGCCGTGCACCGGCGGGTGGCAGAGGAGCGTGGCCCACGCCTGGGCAGTGTGCTCCCACCGCGTGGGAGCGGGGGGCACCCCGGGGAACCCCAGGATCTGAGCTAGCGGCCTGCCCCCTCCGCCAGCTCTCCCAGCTCCTGGGGACGGGTCTGAAGTCCGCACAGGAGGAGCTGACTGGAGGGGAAGTGGGGGCCACAGGAGCCGCTATGCGTATGGACCTGTATGCAAATGCCAGCGTGGGGGTGGGGGTGGCGGTCGGGTTGGGGCTGGCAGAGGGGTTTTTACGGTGAATCTTTGGTGAAGTGGCTCCAGACACGGGTGCAAGGAAGGCTCTCCCAGAGGCTACGTGTACGTGTGGCCTCCCCGGCCCCAGCTAGGGATGTGGCTGCAAGTGTCCTCCCGCCCACCTCCCTGCCACTGGCTCCCAGGGAGGTCTCAGAGGGTGGGGGCACCCCAGCCCCAAACAGGTGGGGCGTCAGCCGGGGGGCGGGAGGGAGGAGGAGCGGCTCGATGAGCAAATGGAAAGTTAGTGTCAAACCCAAGGGGACCCTGAGCGGTCATTTCCTCTTCTTTTCTGGACGGAAAAAGGAGGCCCAGGGACGAGGCCGGCGTCGGGGCCACACAGGCAGCTGGCAGCGCAGCTGGGCCGGGGCCTGGGCGCAAGCACGGCTGCCACCCACGGTGACTGCCGTCCTTGGGGAGCTGGTGGCCCCCGGTCCCCCAGAACCTCCTGTCCCCTGGCTCAGAGGAGGAGAGGAGCCTGGCCGTGTGCCCGGCCGGAGGCTGCGTCCAGGGGAGCCCAGGACCCTTGTCCAACGAGAGGTCCGGCCTCAGGCCGAGCAGCAGGCAGAGTCCAGGCCGTGAGGGGGGCTCCCAACGGGGCGGCCTGTGGGCTCCCAGCTGGACGGCGAGCGGAGAGCTGGCGCCCACTGTGGGCTGGGCTGGGCTGGGCTGGGCGGGGCCTGATGGGAACCCAGCCTCACTTTCACTTTACCCCCCCGCCCCCCCGCCAAGGGCAGCAGCCGGCGAGGGAGAGCAGGAGGCTGTGGTCTCCACGGGAAGGGCCGTGGCTGCTTTTCTCTGCTCCACGACGTTTCTGGTGGAGGAGAGCGGGACGCGCTGTGTGACCCTGGGAAGTCCGCTGTCCCCCTCTGGCCATGTCCCCGTCTGCAAGAGGGGACGGGCCTCTGAGCTCACAGAGGGGCTGAGGGTCCAGGGAGCGGCTGAGTGGCGAGCCCCTGAGGGGGGTGGGGGGGTGGATTCGGCTCTTTCTTGAGCTGCGGGAGGTTCGAAGGAGCCCACTCCCACCACCTTCTGAACAGGACGTAGCTCCGCTCACACCTTGGCCGTTTTCGCACCCCCCTGCCCCCCCAAAGCCTGGGAAGGCCCAGGTGGGGCTCCTGGACCTTGGTGCCCACAGAGGTAAGGAGGGGATGCTCCGCCTGCCCCTGGGGCAGAGAGCGCCTTTGACATACACACACACACACACACACACACATACACACACACACACACACACACCCCGGCACTGCGGCCAGGGCTGGTGTGACCCTCCTGGGCAGAGGCCCGGGAGCGGTGGGGGATGAGCCTGTGGGCTCGGCCCGGCAGAGCAGGCAGGCAGGCAGGCAGGGGCGTGTGAGGCCAGCCCAGGGCTCGCGGTGGAGGGCAGATGCACATGGAGCCCCTGGAATTGTGAGGGGTACTCTTGGATCACAGGGTGAGCCCCCCGTGTGGGTGAGGGAGCCCCCGGGAAGGGGCAGCTGCGAGTGTGGGCGGTGGCTCTGGCCGCCCACTTCCTGAGCCTTCTGGGCTCCCTCCCCCTGGGGGGTCCCCATGTGACGGCTCTAAGTCCCAGGGGCAGTCCAGGCTGCGGTTCAGCCACTGTCCCGTTGGGCCCCCGTGCTGTCCGGCTCCAGGGGACCTGGTCCAGCCAGGGCCTCAGCGAGGGCTTTCTTTGGGACAAAAGGAACCTGGTGTTTCTAAACATGAATAAGGCTGCAGCACTCACAGCCTGAGGTCAAGGGTGGCGCTGCCTTGCCCCGCCTCCTGGCCCTTCCTGGTGGCAGCGCCGGGAGCCCTCCCCGACCTGCTCCACACACCACCAGGTCGGTGCTGCTGGTGGGCGTGGCTGTCCCCACAGGGGCTTTCTTTGAGGTGGCAGTGGGCAGACCAGAGAGGAGACAGGCCAGAGCTGTCCAGCCCGGGTCCCGAAGCCTCAGGCCAGGCCCGCGCCCCACGGCTCGCTCACGCCTGAGGCCGGGCCTGCCGCTGGAGAACCAGGTGAAGAGCCCGCAGGCAGGGGGCCTCCGGGGCCCTGCACACCGTCCACCCCGTCTCGGCTCCTTTCTGCTCAGTTGCCTCCAAGGCCCGGAAGCTCACTGCCGCCAGAGGCGCCGGGAACCGAGCCGCGCCCTCCTGGCGCCTCTGTTTCCCCCTCTAAACCCGGGCGGCGAAGAGGTGTGAGGCTGCCAGGTGCTTGTCTTCTTCATCTGAGCTAGCTGACAACGCCGAGGCCATGGGACAGGAGGTCACGGTTCGCTTCCCGGTCGGGGCACAGGCCCGGGTGGCAGGCTCGATCCCCGGCGTGAGGCGTGCAGGAGGCGGCCGATCCGTGATTCTCTCTCATCACGGTTGTTTCGATCTCTCCCTCCCTCTCCCTTCCTCTCTGACATCAACAAAAATCTATTTTTTAAAAACACACGGAAGCCGTGGGAGATTTTACCCCGAAAATCCGCTTGTCCAGCCCCTCCTGGGAGCCGGCCGCGCTGGGCACACCTGTTCCTGGCAGGGAGGGGCCGAGCGGCACTGGCTGCCTCCTGGACACCCCCCGCTCCCCTCCCCCCCCTTTCCCCCCCTTCCCCCCCATCACTTAGTGATTTCCTCAGACCAAACCGATGAAGTGCCAGGACTCCTTGTAACGCTGATCGGCAATCGCCTGAACACGGTGCGGCGGTTGCCTCTCCAGGGGGCCTGCTCGCCTGTGGGGAAACCGAGGCAGGAAGTAGCGCCTGGGTCCCTGACGCTGGTCTCCCCTCCCCAGGTACAATGGCTTGGTGACGGGCGCCAGGGCCAAGGGCATCATCGCCGTCTGCTGGGTGCTGTCCTTCGCCATCGGCCTGACGCCCATGCTGGGCTGGAACGGCTGCGACCGGCCGGCGGAGGAGCGGAACGGCTCGCGGGCCTGCGGGGAGGGCCGGGTGGCCTGCCTGTTCGAGGACGTGGTGCCCATGAACTACATGGTCTACTACAACTTCTTCGCCTGCGTCCTGGGGCCCCTGCTGCTCATGCTGGGCATCTACCTGCGCATCTTCCTGGCGGCCCGGCGGCAGCTGAAGCAGATGGACGGCCAGCCGCTGCCCGGCGAGCGCGCGCGGTCCACGCTGCAGAAGGAGGTGCACGCCGCCAAGTCGCTGGCCATCATCGTGGGCCTCTTCGCCCTGTGCTGGCTGCCCCTGCACATCGTCAACGGCTTCACCTTCTTCTGCCCCCGGTGCCAGCACGCCCCTCCCTGGCTCATGTACCTGGCCATCGTCCTGTCCCACTCCAACTCCGTGGTGAACCCCTTCATCTACGCCTACCGCATCCGCGAGTTCCGCCAGACCTTCCGCAGGATCATCCGCAGCCACCTCCTCAGGCGGCGGGAGGCCTTCAAGGCGGGCGGCGCCAGCGCCCGGGCCGGCGCGGCTCAGGGCGGCGACGGGGAGCAGATCAGCCTCCGGCTCAACGGCCACCCCCCCGGCGGGTTGGCCAACGGGAGCGCCCCCCGCCCGGAGCGGCGGCCCCACGGCTTCTCTCTGGGGCTGCGGAGCGGACAGGGTGCCTGCGGGGTTCCTGGGGACATGGGCCTCCCCGACGTGGGGCTCCTCAGCCACGAGCTCGGGGGGCCGTGCCCCGACTCCCCCGGCCTCACGGGCCCCCTGGCCCAGGACGGAGCAGGCGTGTCCTGATGAGCCGCCCCCACCCCGGGAGGCTTCCTGGTCTTCCCGGTCGGGGGGCCAGTCCGGTCGGTGGGGGAAGGGTGCCCGCGCCGAGACCTTCCCTTCCCGGCTGGTTCCCACGTGGCCCGGGAGGGAGCCCCAAGGGTTTGGAGCCCGCGAGCGGGCGTGTCATGCGGGGACACCCTCTGCCACCGGGAGCTCAGCACCGGAGCAGCTTGGCCGGGCAGGTCCGGTCCCCACTCCGGAAGCATCTAGAAGGGCCACCTTGTCCCTGCAGAGCAGGCCGCTGGCCCCGGGCCTGGGCCGTGGCTCCTAGGGGCCTCCGCACCCTGCCCAGACGCTCCGAGGGCGTGGGAGCTGCTGTGCCGGGAAGTGGCGTTGGACTCTCTCTTCCAGGAGAAAATCTGAGCGTGACGAGGCCCTTTTCGTGTTGTGGTTGTCCCTCCCTGTCGTCGGCCCCGCTGCTCGCCTGGCCCCCGGAGGCCCTCTCCCCCAGGGGCCCAGAGCCATCTCCCGGGGGCGTCGTGGGGGGGCGGGGGTGCGGGCCGGCCTGCGTGGGCGGCCCAGGTGGAGACCCTCGCTGTCTTTCCCTCCGAGGGGAGCGTCTTTTTCTGAGATAAAATAAAAGTTGAACCAGTTGTGTTGTAATAAGCCTGTCCGACTGGAATGGCGTCTGCGTTCCTCTCCGTTCCACGGCGGCCGGGCACACGTGCACAGGCGTGTGTCCTGTGTGTGAGAGACTGTGTGCGTGTGTAGACAGACAGACAGACACCCTGCCCGCCCGGGGGGCCTCCCCGGCTCCCAGCCTCTGAGGGGCAGACTGCCTGGTCGCACGCAATTCAGATGCCCACGTGCAGCCCCGGGACCGGGGTCCCTTTGAGGGGGACAGGGCGGGAGGGGCTTTACCCCAGCTGCTCTCCCTCCACACACAGCGCGGGGACCAGGCTCCTCCCTCCCTCATCACCTTCCTGAAGTCCTTCAAAGAAGATCTCTTTGTTTTTTTAAAGTCTGTTTTTATGGATGTCCGAGAGGAAGGGAGAGGGAGAGAGAGAGAGAGAGAGAGACCTCCATGATGAGAGAGGATCCTGGATCGGCTGCCTCCCGCACGCCCCACACTGGGGATCGAGCCTACAACCCGGGCCTGTGCCCTTGACTGGAATGGAACCCGGGACCCTTCCGTCCGCAGGCCGACGCTCTATCCACTGAGCCACACCGGCCAGGGCCAAAGAAGCTCTTCGTGCTCCTTCTCAGAGCTCTGCCCACCCTCCTGCTGCCCTGCTCCGCCCCTCAGCTGGGAGGCAGCGAGAGATCTGGGAAGAGATGGGGGGAGGGGGCTGCCCCGCCTTCCCTCCCGGGGTCACCCCTCAGAAGCAGGTGTTTCCTGCGCTCCCCGCCCGCCCGCCTGCCTCGGGCTCCTTGCCTAAGGAGGGAGACATCCTTCAGGGGTGGCGGGGGCTGCGGCCCAGGGAAATGAGGACCAGGCAGCCTCGGGCAGGGCTTCCCGGGCACCTCACGCAGCGTCGTCTACAGATGGCTACGCAGAGAGCCTGCGTCGCCCCTCGGAGCGGAGTCCAAGTCCGGTGAGGGGCAGGAGTGGACTTAAAACCCTGGCCGTTTGCTCAGTGGTTAGGGCGTCCGCCTGGGGACCCAGGGGGTCTCAGGTTTGATTCCCGGTCAAAGGCATGTCCCTGGGTTGGAGGTTCCCCCAGGCCCTGGAGGGGCGCTTTCGGGAGGCAGCCGATTTCTCTGCCCCTCCCCCTCCTCCCTCCTCCCACTCTTTCTGGAAATCCATGGAAAATACCCTGGCCGGCATGGCTCAGTGGTTGAGCGTTGACCTATGAACCAGGAGGTCACGGGGTGTAGGCTGGATCCCCAGGGTGAGGTGTGCAGGAGACAGCGGTCAATGATTCTCTCTCATCGTTGATGTCTCTCTCTCTCTGAAATGAATAAAAACATATTTTTAAGAATCAGTGGGCACTAAAAAACAAACACCCGGGTCTATCTGACTGTAAACATCATGCCCCCTCATTAACCGCTCTGACAGATGGTAGGGCATGAAGCGGTAGCGCGCCCCCTCCACTCCGCTCACAGCGCGGGGTGCGGAGCTGCAGGGGGAGCACCTGGCCCCTCCCGGACCACGACCCAGCGCCTGCACCTGGCCACCCCACCTCCTGGGCTCCATCTCTTTCATCGCCCAGCTCTGCCCTCACCCCCAGGTGCGTGTGAAGGATCCCAGCCACACACGGTGTGAGCTCTCCCTTCCTGCTGCGTCCATAGGAGGCCCTGCAGGCGGGCTGCGCGGGACGCGGACCGGACACAGCGCCCGGCCGAGCCCTTCCCGAGCCCCGTGGGCCCCGCCGCGGCCGTCTCCCGTCTGCCGGAGCCTTCGCGCACCGCCTGGCTGCGAAGCCCTGAGGCCGGCACCAGCCCCCTCCCGGCCGCTGGCTTCCTCCCCCCCACCCCACAGGGGGTGGGTGCTGGCTGTGGGCTGAGGGCAGCGCCGTGGCCTGGGCTGACCCCGAGGAGGCCGAGAGCCGGATGCTGCTGGGGGAGCGAGGCCAGAGGAACCGCAAAGGTAGGGGGGGAAGCGCGTCTCTCACGCCTTTCCTGGGGCTTCTGGGGGGCTGAGCTGGGGAGCTGAGCTTGGGGTGCAGCCTTTGGGGTTTGGGGAAGGACCGGGCCAGGGGCTCAGGAACGGCTCCCGCAGGCTCCCTGGTGAGCCGGGTCTCGGGTGTACGCGTGTGCAGACAGGAATGTGCCACTCCCCGACGTGAGAGGACACGGTGTGTGCACTCGCGTGTGTGTGAGGGCAGTGCTACCCCCACAGGGCAGGGCCCGCAGCAGCACAGGGAACCGGAGCCGCCGGCCCGGGGTGCAGGCGCCCCTCTGCCTGGGGCCGGGCGGCTCCGAGGCCTGCAGCTCTGTCCTCGCCCCCTTTCCCAGGTCCGGGCGGAGCACAGGCTTCACCCAGCGGGTCCTCAGCAAAGGGTCCCCAGCAGGCCCGTCCTGGGGTGGCTGAAGCCCCGCTCCTGGCAGCCGGTCAGAGGCCCCCCTCCAGCTCCCCCGCCCTCCGGCGTCTGGGGGTGGAGGCCTGGCTCAGGCAGGGTCCTGGCTCAGGACTGGCTCCCCTGAGGGACAGGCCCGGGAAGGCTCCCCTCCCCGCTCCCACCCATCTTGAGTCCCTGCCTGGGCTCTGACTCTCCCCATTGTGCCTCTGTCTCCTCTGGAGGCCTCACAGAGAGTGCCTGCGGCTCCTGGGCGCCCAGTGCAGGCCTGGGCCTAGGCGTGCTGCAGGGCAAGCTTGGGGGCGGGGGGGTGGAGCGGCCTGAGTCAGAGGAAATGGGAGCTGGTGCCCCTGGACCTGTGGGAGCTGGTGCCCCTGGACCTGTGGCTGGGGGCTGGCCCTGGCCTCCTGGTCACAGGTGGTGTGGATGCAGGAAGCGCAGGCTCAGGAGAGGGACCGGCTCGGGGCAGCCTCCCCAGGTCTGGGCGACGGAAGGCCTGCCCGGCTGGCACTCTGGGCCTAGAACCCATGCCCGCCGGCATGCCGCACAGCCCCCTGGCACGGCAGCTCCGGGGTCTCACTGCAGTGGGCACTCCCCCCGAGCCGCAGCGCTGGGCGTGCTGCCTGAGCAGGCTGGATGACCCCCTCCGCGGATGGGGGCTTAGGCTGGGGCAGGAAGACCTGTTTGCTGTGGGGTCCTCATCTACCCCCCAAAGTGGAACGTGTCATGTTGCCCCTCTCCCTCCGCCCCACACCTGCCCCCTGTTCTGAGGCGCCCCTCAGGACACCTGCCACTCATCCTCGTCAGCAGTCCCCCCTCCCCCACCCCCCACCCCCCCGTCAGGCTGCCAAGCTGGGCAGGTGGGAGGGCATCAGACTCGGCCTCCAAGCAGAGGGGTGAGCACGGAGCACAGCCGGGCGCAGGCACCTCCTGCTGCTCTGCTTGGCCCTTCCCTGTAGCAGGGGAGAGGCAGCCGGGGAGGCTGAGCCGGGGCCAGGCCAGGCTGAGGCTGAGGCCAGGCTGGGGATGGGGTGGGGGCCAACCCTGTGTCCTCGGAGGGAGGGCCTTTCGGGAAAGTGCAGTGGGAACGGCTTTGCGTGGGACACCCTCATTTCTTTGCCTTGCCCTTGCCCGGGGGCGGGGCGGGGGGGAGAGAGAGAGACAGGGGGAGAGAATAGAGGTCAAGGCCCCCTGAGGAAGGGGTCAGGCCTGCTCAGGTCCCTGGTGGGGGGGCTCCGAGGAGCTGGCCGGCTCAGCCATCTGGACCAGCACCTAAGGACCAGGAAGCTCAGGAGGCCTCCTTAGGACACATCAGCTAGAGCTTGAGCCCATCTCCTGACTGTTCCTCTCTCAGCTCCTCCTTAGCACCTGCTTTTGAATGCTGAGCCTTGGGGGGGGGGCCTTGGGGGAGCCAGCCACCAGCTCGGGGGACTAAGCCAGAGGCCGCCTGCCCTGGCCCAGGAGGGATGGCCGTGGAGGCCCAGGCTTTGGGGTGGAGGGGACCCGGAGACCAGGTCACACCCAGCTGGGAGTCAGGCAGTTGAAGTTGAGTGAACTCCAGCGCCGGGCGCCTCTGCGCGCAGTTTGTTGGGAGCGAGTGCGCCCGCCTGGCATGCATCTGCCCACACAGAATTATGCTCCATTTCCAGCAATTTTCAAGTTAAAGTGTTGTCAGAGGGCTGTCACGGTGGTGATGCGTCTTCTCTGTTCGTCCGCCCACATGTTCTCGTGGGGCTGGGAAGGGGCGTGAGGGGGAGAGAACCTGGCTTGGGTTCAGAGGCTGGGGGCGTGGTTAGGGTTCCAGGGGGAGGCTGGCAGCATCCGGTTCCCGGCCCGGCGCTGCTGTCCGCTGCAGAGCTCTCCGGGCCGGCCAGGCATTCCGCCGCCACCGGCTCTCTCCCTCCGGGGAGGTGGGCTCCGCTCGCTCCCCCCGGCCCCCCTGCTCCCCGCCTCCGGATGGGAGTCGGTGCCAGGCTCAGACCCTGGCCGCCACCCACTTCTCCGACCGGGCGAGTCACCTGCTATAGGTGACACGGGTCAATGTGGACCCAGGAAGCGCGAGGGGCCAGCATCACGGCCGGTGCCCGCCCTCTCGGAGGGGAAGGAGGCCCGTAAGGTGCAGGGAGAAGGGTGGTGCGTGCAGCTGGAACAGCGCGGACAGCTCCCGGCTGAGCTCAGCGCCGGCCGCACGGCGGGCCACGGCCGTCGGCGCCCGGGCGGGAGCTGGGGGGAGCCTGCCCACGCCGACCCCCCGCGTGGATGTGCCTGGCCCTGGCGGGCGGCCCGCGGCCTCACCTGCAGCACCAACACGTGGCGGGAGGGAAGCCGTCGGGGCCGGGCCGGGCGGGGCTCCTGGCGGAACCAGCTCATGGTTTGCGGTTCCCGGTCCGGGCGCAGGCCCTGGGTTGCGGGCTTGTTACCGACTTTACAAAAAGCTCCGCCCTCGTCCCTGTCCACCGAGGGGGCTCTGCAGAGGGGCCACCCGATGGGGGGGAGGGGGGTGAAAGGGCCCCCTCCCCGTTCCCACCATGCTTCCCACGGCCACGCCTCGCCTCCCTCGTCCCGGGAGTGGGGGCGCCATTCCTCATCTTCCCCGCACCCCGTCTTCTCTTCAAACACCTTCTGAGTCTGACCCGCCTCCTGCCCCCCGCCCCCCGCGATGCCCCGAAGAGGCCTGGCCACCTCGCCGCCACCTGCGTGAGCTCCACACGGGCCGCCCTGCCCTCTGCCTCGGGCTCTCTGGTTCGTTTTTATTGATTTCAGAGGGAGAGGGAGGGAGAGAGAGAGACAAGCGATGTGAGAGAGAAACACCGATCAGCTGCCTTCCATCGGTACCCCAACCGGGGACTGAACCCCAACCGGGCATGCGCCCTGACCAAGACCCAACCCGGCGACCCCTCGGTGCAGGTCACCACGGAACTACGCCCCACCCACCTCTTTTCACCACGACCCACCCGGTCCGATTTCTCGCCACAGAGCACGCCTCCAAGCGCGTCCCTCCCTGCGCCGGAGCGGTCCGTGGGCCCTGGTTACTGTTAATAATTAATTGTTAATCATCCTCATTACTCGCTGGGCCCCACTCACTGGCATGGCATTCAGGGCCACAGCTGTGCTCGCCAGCCTTGTCTCCGCCCGCCACGTCCCTCCTCGCTCCCCCAACCCAGCCAGACGGCCCCCCCTCTCCCCCCACTCCCTGCCTGCCCCTCCCAGGAGGCCTCTGCCTGCACTGCGGCTCCTCAGTGACCCCTGGAGAGCCCCCTCCTCCAGGAGGCCCTCCTGGACCTCCTGCGGGAAGCCTCTGCTCCCTCTCGCCGGTTCCCTTAGCGCTCGGTGCCCGCCCCGTGCCCCGGGAGTGGGTCGTCTGACTTCCAGGACATCTCTTCTTCCGCGGAGGCCTCACTTCCCTCCCGGGCGATGTGCCCGTGCTCACCAGTGTGTGCGCCAGCTCCCTCCCTGAACCACCACTTCCGCCTCCACCTCCAGGCCCCAGGGCGCCGTCTGCCTCCTTCAGTGCAGGGCTCCTTGCCGTGAGCCCCAGCTGAGGCTAGAAAGATCCTGGCCTGAGGCCCGGAGACCTGGGTTTGCGTGCTTTGCTGGGGTGGAGGGGGCGTGTGACTTTGGGGACGGTGGGTAAGTTTCCCTCCTGTAAGTGATGAGGCAGAGGGGTGGTGCCAGCGCGGCTGTCCTCTGAGGCCCTGTGCCGGGGACTGACCCGGCCCGGAGCCGGCTCGGGAAGGAGCAGCCGTGGAGGGAGAGAGGAAGAGGGCCCTGGGCGCTAATGGCCCTGGAGGAAGGAAGGACGTGCTGGGCTAATGGGATAATCGGATAACCTCGGAGCGAGCGGGCTGCCAGGCTGGACCAGCTGCTGGGAGCGGACACAAATAGCACGAGAAAACATGAGCGCTGGGGCAGGAAGCCGCTGGCTGGCTGGGAGGTGTGGGGGAGGGGGGGTGGCCAGGGGGGGGGATGGAAGGGAAACGGGGCCCCCCTCCCCCATTCCCCCGGGGATGCTCAAGACAGGCCCTTAGGGACCTGGTAGCAAAGATTCCATCGAAGGGCCTTGGCCCATGTCTTCCCCAGGGGACATTCTCAGAAAGCCTGGCCTTGAGGGGTCCTTCCACTGAGACCACCCTTAGGACCACGATGCCCTCGTCCCTGTCCACCAGGGGCATCAGCAGAGGGGCCCCCTGGGCATCAGCAGAGGGGCCCCTGTAGGACGTGCCTGTGACAGTGCTGCTGGGCAATTTGTAAAGCAATGATTCTGCATGCAGTCTCAGGGTCCCCTTCCTTTCAGGCTAACAAAGGGACTGTCCCGGGGGTCGGGCCCAGAACAGAAAAACTGCGGGCGAGGGCTCTGGTCTAGGAATCAGAAGCCTGGCCGCCAGTCCCCGCCCTGCCGCAGCGTCACACAACTGACGGCGTTCCCTCTGGCCCTCAGGCAGCCCGCCCGCCCGCCCGTCCGTCAGTGAGGGGCGATGGGCCGTGCCCGCCCCGCAGGGCTGTCCTCCGGTAACGGGAGCTCATGCGTGGGAAAGTGATGGGGAGTTGTAAGTGCTTTAGTCCCCCCTGTTTCTGGCTCTCTGTGGTTTTCAAAGGGCGCTTTGCTTTTTTCTGAATTCCAGTTTTCTCCACGGTCAGGTGATGAGACCAAACGGGGCGCTCTTGGTCTCCCCGTCTAATTTCTATGAGGTTAATTCACATAAAAATGGCCGACTTACACCTGTGCGCACTCTAAGGAACGCATGAGAAAGAAACGTTGGAGGTTAGTATTTTTCATGAGGAGAAATACAAAGTGCTCGATATTAGCAAACCATACTCAGCAATGTATAAAAATAACGTCGGTCAGGGCCCATTCGGCTTTATCCCAGGAATGCAAGGATGGCTCCATAGTAGATAATCCATCAGTGTTACTCATATTCACAAATGAGAGAATGTTATAGGGGCACTTCATAGTAAAAAACTATAGGGGAGGGGCGGGGGTGGCCAGAGAGGGGGGCAGCGGGGCGGAAGTTTCTCAGAAAATGCAAAGTAGATCCGCATGCAACCCAGCGCTTCGGCTTCCGGGCGTGAGCCCCGAGGAAAAGCAAGCAGGAGCGCAGCAGGATGCGGTGCTCCCACGTCCACCGCCGCGTCACTCACAGCCGCCACGTTTCCCGGGCCCCTCCTCGCGGCGCTGGAAGGATTAAATGTGAATTAATTAGGGGAGAATTCAGGGGTAAACGTGAAAATGAGTCAGAGGAGACGCGAGGCAGGCGAAGCATCTCCGGAACCGGCTGCCGGGCCCGGCTCCCCTGCCCGCGGGGACTTGGGCCTGGCTGCCTGGAGCCACCCCTGATGGAGCCTCTTCTTGCCCTGGAATGGGGGCAGGAGGCCCAGCAAGCGAAACCCTGCCCTCCTGAGTGACCTTTGATCTACACAGGATTGTTTCTCTGCCAAATAGACCAAAAGGAAGGAAAGCCAGCAAGATATTAGTTCTTTTCTTAGCTCCTCAGTGGCTGACCTGTCAGGAAACCCAGCTTCTGAATGGGACCAAAGGGGACGTCAGTTCGTCCGGCCTGTCTGCAGGCGAGCTCCGGCTGCCACGCGGACTCTGGTGCACAGCGTGTGCTTCCCGACGTTCGGGGGAGCCCTGGATGCACCCCGAGAGCCGTTATGTGCGCGGCACACGCCGACGTGGGGCTTTGCCTTCGGCCCGGTGGTGCAGCTCGCACACATGTAAGCGTAGCCGGCGCCTCGGAGTGACGGGAATGAACGGGACCTGTCCTCAGAGCGGGGACTGACGCAGAGCAGACTAGACATTGCAGGCAGCGGCCCTGGGGCCGGCAGGGCGGGGAGAAAGGATAGAGAGGGACACGGAAGCCTTCCCACCGAGACAGTCAGGTGTGGGCCGCAAAGGACCCACTAAAACTGTATGTAAAAGAAAGCCAGCCCCCCCCCCCAAAAAAACAATCACATCTTATGACTCCCTGTATATCTAGCGGATGCACATTCCTCCACGGTGACAGAAAGCAGATCCGCGGTTGCCTGGGCAGGGTTGGGGGAGGCAGGAGAGAGAAATGACGGAGGTCCTTGGGGGTACCTGGGCGGGGAGTGCATGGATGAGTCAAAATAGACCAAACTGGACGTTTCACACAGGTGCAGCCTGTTCACCGTGTGCCAGCCACACCTCGGTAACGCCTTTTGGAAAAGAGTTAAAATGGAAGGAAAGCTACGCGAGCACGGGGTGCCTGCCCTGACCCACCCCACACCCCCCGGGGGCGTTCTGGCGGGGACGAGCGATCGCCAGCGGGAGCGCTGCCTGAGAGCCAGGCCTTCTCTCCGGAAGGCGGTCGAGACGAGCCAGTCGGTCCTGAGGTTCCACCCGGACGGCGCAGTCTGCTTGCGAGGGGCACGTGTGTGAGCTGACCGGAAGCCTCCGTGAAAGCGGAAAGGATCCGATACAGCGAGGGAGCAGGGATCGTAAATAGCCGATGTGTGAAGAGCCACCGGGTAAAGGCGTGGGTGAGACACGCGCGTCGCATGTCGCTGTGGCTGCAACTCCACTAGGAGGGCGCTGTGTGCTTCCCCAGGGGTAAGTCTCCAGTGGGGGCTCTTGGGAAGAAAAACTATGACATCAGAAATAAAAAAATAAAAAACTTAAGGGAAGGATGAGAAGACGGAGGACAACTTTCAGAAAGCGGAGTAAAAAGAGGCAGAAACGAGGAAAGAGCAGATGAGAGATTCGTCCCCATAGCTGAGTAACAGGGATGTCAGGAACACAGCAAAAGGTGTAAAAATAACCCAAGAGAACACTCCAGAACCCGAGGAGGAAGCTCCCAAAGGAAGGCCGCCGCGTGGCCAGCCCGATGCCTGGGAAGACGTCCTGACAACGGGGCCCAGGAAACCCCACAGGGTCACATGCAGCGCAGGCTGGCCCCGCAGCAGCCCCAGAGGCTGGAACACCAGTGAGTCCCGCTCTCCAGCTTCGGAGGCGGAAGGGGCTCTTATCAGGAACCCTCCCGCCCCTCGGCAGCCGGCCACTTCCAGACGGGCACGGTCTCAAAAGAGTCCCCTCGCGCGCCCCCTCCCAAGTCCTCGAAAACATATGACCTCGAGAAGAAGAAAGAAATGGAGAAACGAGAAGACACAGGGTCCAGAAACAGGCGCTCCAGCCCAGGAGGGAGGCAGAGGGATTGGCTGGGAGATGGCAAAGGGGGGTGCAGGAGGCCCCCCGCAGCGCGCGCCCCCCCCCCCCCAACGCCCCCCGCAGCAGGAGAGCCGGCATCGCCGAGAAAGTTTCCCGCGACCGCGCCGAGGGCATCTGGCAGCTGGCAGAGTGTAGGGTTCGCTGGCGATAAGATCTCAGAAACCTCAGCGTGTGGGAAAGCAAGATAATCAAAACCGAGATGCCGGGACGGAAAAAGCAATCACAGCTGGCTACGCGCTTCGTTGTGAGTGGCATTCACTCGGCCGTGACGCCGAGCGCACTAGGATGGACCTACCGGAAAGCTCACCGGCCGGCGTTGGGCAGAAGGGGGCCCGGGAGGGCCGGTGTGTACGGAGCGGGTGACGGCGGACAAGGGTAAGGTGCCGAGGCTCCGTCTCCCACGGTGGGAAGCCCGCAGATAATGCCCGGACGGAGGCAGGAAGCAGCAACACGAACACGTTATTTATAGAGAGGTAAAAGAATTCCTTAACCAGGTTCTTGAAATGGTCCCTCCAGGGCAGAGGAGCTGGGGGTGAGGGCGATTCTGGGGTGGAGGGAGGCTGAGGGCCACGCTCGGTCTTAACAGACCTTGTGGACCGGTAAAGGTTGGCTTTAAAGTGGTGTGCCTATAGAGCTCGGACACAGTTTAAACTGAGCACCTGAAACGGGAGTGCGTGGCCTGGACGGGGCGGCTCGCTTGGCTGGAGCATCGCCCCGAACACCCAAAGGTGGCGGCTTTGATTCCCCGTCAGGGCACGTGCACAGGTTTCGGGTTCAACCCCCCAGTCCAGTCGGGGTGCACACGGGAGGCCACCGATCGATGCTTCTCTCCTGTCTCTTTCTCTCTCTCTCAAACGAATGAAAACATACCCTCGGGTGGGGATTAACAAAATGAAATCAATCCATCAATAAAAGCCTTCAGCCCGGCATTTGCAACTCCAGTTCAGTGTGGGTCCAGTCAGCCTCTCCGTCACCTCCTGTACTCCCCCGCCCGCCCCCCCTCCGGGCCTTGCTCCAACCACAGCCCCCAGCAGCCCTGTCTAACGCCGGTGCTTTCGCACTAACCCTTTTCTCTCCGGAATGTTTCCAGGCTTCTGTAAGTCCTGCCCACCCAGCCGTTGTAGAGGCCACCGCCCACCCTCTCAGCCTCTCGGTGCTCACAGCGGGTGGCTCGCGGCTAATGAGGAGATCAGCCCAGGCCATGCGATGTCGCTCCGCTCGGGGACGAGGGTACAGAAGGCCTGGGACCGCCCTCCCAGCCGCTCTTGCCCTCTGACACCTCTCGGCCTGGGGGAGGCGGGCTCCGCGTCCTGAAGCAGCGCTGTGGACGGGCCTGGTCACGCCGGGCTCCGGCCTGGCAGCCACCGCTTCAGGGGAGCCGGACATTGGCCTCCCCGGGGGTCCCCGTGGAGCCTCAGGACTGAGCCCGAAGTGCTCGGGTGAGCTGCACCCGGATTCTTAACACAGAAACGGCGCGGTGCTAGGGTTACTGTCTCCAGCCACGGAGTGTGAGGCCACCTGTTACACGGCAATGGCCAACTCCTCCCCTTGGACTCCCCTTGGGCGGGGCCCGGCCCTGAGCAGCCTGTCTCCTTTGAACTTGACGCGGACCTGCTCTTCTCGCTGGTCCTTTCCCAACACCCATTCCCCAAGGGGAGGAAGAGGTGCTGAGCAGGGAGGACTTGGGGTCAGGAAGGGGCTTTGCGGGCACGTTGGGTGGCCGACGGGCGTGTGAGTTGGAACAGGGACCAGGGCTTGGGAAGAGCTCGTTCTGGTCTCGATCAGAGCGGGGCAGAGGCGGCCGCCTGCCCGCCCGCCCGCCTGCCCGCCCGCCCGCCCGCCCTGCGGCCTCCTCCCGGCCGCTTCCTTCTGCGAGGCGGCGGCCGCGGTGGCTGCGAGAGGCGCGGCGGGCGGCTCTGGGGCACCGGGTCACGGGGGCGGGGGGGGGGGGGGGCGTTGTTTTCTCAGGCCCGTCTCGTGTTGGTTCTTTCCGGGGCCTCCAGCCGGACCGCGCCGAAGCCCATTCCCACACGTAGCACCGGTTACTGAAAGCACACCCGCGTTCACACACAGAAAGAAAGGCGGAGGGGGAGGGCTGCTGAAGACCAGAGTCACTGGAAGTTCAGGCTAAGAATAGCGAGGGACTCTGGGAGCCGCCCGGCTGTGTGACCTCCTGCAGGGGCTTGGCGCGCGCCCAACCAGCTTTGTGTGTTCTGGTCTTCACCAAAAGGAGCACTCCCTCGGGAGCCAGGAGATCCGGTTCGAGGCCGGGCTCTGCCAGTGCCTTCTTGTGGGACCTCGGGGAGTCCTTCTCTTCTCAAGGCCTCTGTTTCCAATGTGTGAAATGAAAGGATTGGACTAGACTCCAAGATGTTCCAGTTTCCATGCTGACCATCACCACCATCACCATCACCCTCATCATCATCACCACCATTACCATCACCACCATTACCATCACCACCACCACCACCATTACCATCACCATCACCACCACCACCATCACCATCACCCTCGTCATCATCACCACTATTACCACCACCACCACCACCACCACCATTACCATCACCATCACCACCACCACCATCACCATCACCCTCGTCATCATCACCACCATTACCATCACCACCATCATCACCACCATTACCATCACCATCACCACCACCACCATCACCATCACCCTCATCATCATCACCACCATTACCATCACCACCATTACCATCACCACCACCACCACCATTACCATCACCATCACCACCACCACCATCACCATCACCACCATCACCACCACCATCACCATCACCCTCGTCATCATCACCACTATTACCATCACCACCACCACCATTACCATCACCATCACCACCATCACCATCACCATCACCCTCGTCATCATCACCACCATTACCATCACCATCACTATCATCACCACCATCACCACCACCACCATCATCACTATCACCATCACCACCACCATCACCATCACCCTCGCCATCATCACCACCATCACCATTACCCTTGCCATCATCACCACCATTACCATCACCACCATCACCATCACTATCATCACCACCATTACCATCACCATTATCACCATCACTACCATCATCACTACCATTACCATCACCATCACCACCACCATCACCATCACCACCATCACCCTCGCCATCATCACCACCATCACCATCACCACCATCACCATCACCCTCACCATCATCACCACCATTACCATCACCACCACCACCATCACCCTCACCATTATCACCACCATTACCATCACCATCACCACCATCACCATCACCACATCACCATCACCACCACCATCACCATCACCACCATCACCACATCACCATCACCACATCACCATCACCACCACCATCACCATCACCATCACCACATCACCATCACCATCACCACCATCACCACGTCACCATCATCACCACCATTACCATCACCACCACCATCACCATCACCACGTCACCATCACCATCACCACGTCACCACCATCACCACCATCACCATCACCATCACCACGTCACCACCATCACCACCACAAAGAAAGACAGGTGGAATGCTGGCTAGCCTGGGAGCCAGGAGAGGCTGAACGGCGCACTTTACGTGAGAAACTTTCGTGGTCCACGGAGCGCATCTCAGTAAAATTGCGGGGGCGGGGCGAGTACGCCATAAGAGCATGGTCTCTACCCCAACCCAGAACCCCTGTCCCTCTTCCCAGAGGCAGCTCTTCGCTTCTTGTCTCTCCTTCTAGGAACAGCCAGGCCTAAGCCGGCGCACTTTCAAATCTATTATGCACTTTTCTTTGACTGCAGACGGAGGCAGAGATGTCCCGTTTTGGATGGCTTCTTTTCGCTTGGCAGCGTGTCCCGGGCCATTGCTCGTCAGCACGTGCGGACCCACCTCCTTGTTTCCTGCTCCCGTGTGGGGCTCCCCTGCGGGGACCCGCCGCGGTGCATTTAAGGAGCCCCCGGCTGAGGAACCTGCGACTGCTTCCGGTCTGGGCAGCACACAGCGCCGCAGTGAACGCCCTTGCACTTAGGCCTCAGGTCTCTGCACCAATATAGGGTAAACGCCTCGTTCCGGGACTGCAGGACCAAAAGCTTAATGCCTGTCCAATACGAATATTGCTAAACTGGCTTCCCGAGAGTTTACGCCAGTTGATACTCCTGCCAAGAATTCATTCATTCATTCCTTTTTTAAATAGATTTTATTGATTTCAGAGAGGAAGGGAGAGGGAGAGAGAGACAAAAACATCCATGATGAGAGAGGATCATGGATCGGCTGCCCCCTGCACGCCCTCCACTGGGGACGGAGCCCGCAACCTGGGCCTGTGCCCTTGACTGGAATCGAATCCGCGACCCTTCAGTCCACAGGCCGACGCTCGCTCTATCCACTGAGCCACACCGGCTAGGGCCATTTTTTAAAAATATATGTTTTTATTGATTTTAGAGAGAGACGAAGGGAGAGAGAGAGAAACGACGATTGGTTGCCTCCTCCCACCGGGGATCAACCCCGCAACCTGGGGATGTGCTCTGACCTGGAGTCAAACCAGTGACCTCCCGGGGCACGGCCAGCCGGGCCGCACAGGCCAGGGCCACGCATTCATGTTTCTTTAACTCAGCCGCTGTTTGAGGGCCTGCCACGTGCCAGGCACCGCCCAACCCCGGAGAACGCGGCAAACGAACAACCAACGACGAGCGACAGCAGGCGGAGTCGCGGGGCGACCAGAAAAGTCAGCTGTGGTACTTCTCTGGGAGCGGCGGAGGGGCAGCAGAGGCGGTGCTGGGCAGGGCTGGGGCCGGGCTGGCTCGGGTCTGGGAATTCCAGGCCTCCGTTTCCTTCTCTGTGAAAGGGGATCACAGCACCCGTCCATCGGCCTGCTGGAAGGGTTCCGTGCGATCACGGCGCCTGCCGTGCTCCAAGCAGCCTCACAGCTGAGGACACTGGGGCCCCGGGACGGCCCATGCGCCCAGGGTCCCAGGGACAGTTGGCGGTTGGGTAGGAACCAGAACCCGGGCCTCCGGGCCTCCACGCAGAGCACCGCCAATCCACACCAAGCAGCCGCCCTCGGTTTAGGAGGAAGAGCTCCCCGAGAATGTGATTCTCCGTACCAGCCGGCGGGGTGGGCAGCTGTGGGGGCACAAGGGGTTCTTCGGGGGGAAGCGGGCCAGCCGCAGTGCAGCCGAGGCTGGGCCGGCTGGGGCGTACTCACCAGACGTCCAGGCCCAGGGCTGCTCTCGGCCAAAGGCAACAAGCTGGCCGCCGCCGGCTGGCCCATCTGCTCCGATGAGACTCTCCCAGACCCCGGTCTCCCATTGGTTTCGTTCCAAGGAATCTCCCGGAGAAGAGATAAGCAGCATTGGGTCGCAGCTGTGGAAATAATCAGTTCTGGGAGGGGGCGGGGGGCGGGGCGCGCTCAGATCTGTTTGGCCGGTGAGATTGCCAAGGAAGCCAAGTTTGTGGTGTGCTCTCTCAGCTCTTCCCGTGCCTTTCCCTCACCCTGTGGCACCTTCTCTCTCTGCCCACAGCCAGGTGCCCGCCGTTCCCTGCGCCCCTGCCTCACAGAGCCCTCTCCCTCCCTTCCTTCAGCCCTCCCCTTTCTTCATTGACAGTCTCATTCCCTCCACTCCTCCTAACCTTTCCTTTCTTGTTATTATTGCTATTAGTTTTTAATCCTCACCCAAAGATATGGTTTCATTGATCTTTTAAAGAGAGGAGGGGAGAGAGGGGGAGAGAGAGGGGAAAAATCAATGTGAGAGAAACATCGATTGGTTGCCTACTGTCTGCCACTTTGACCCGACCGGGAGTCAAACCCACAACCTCGGTGAGTGCCCTGACCTGGAACGGAACCTGCAACCTTTTGGTGTACGCGGTGATGCTCCCACCAACCGAGCCATCGCCAGTGCTTTCCTTCGTTGGTTCTGGAGAGAGAGAGAGAGACTGACTTTTGCCGCTCCCTTAGTTATGCGTTCACTGGCCGCTTCTTGTAAGTGCCCTGACTGGGGAGGGAACCCACACCTCTAACCAAGTGAGCTCCCGGACAGGGCCCTGACCTCTCCTTTGAAAGAAGATGCTTGCTGGGTGACAGAGTGTGGAGCGGGATTCAGAGAAGGCAGCATTCTGGGTTTGACCTCTGCTCGCGAGTGCTTATGTGCACTGGGGCAAGTCAGTTACCTTTGCTGGGCCTCCGTCTCTTTCTCTGCAAAAACGTTGGACGGCATCTCACGTTGGACGGCATCTCACGTTGGGCGGCATCTCACGTTGGACGGCATCTCACGTTGGGCGGCATCTCACGTTGGGCGGCATCTCCCGTGGGACGGCATCTCCCGTTGGATGGCATCTCACGTTGGGTGGCATCTCACGTTGGGTGGCATCTCACGTTGGGTGGCATCTCACGTTAGATGGCATCTCGCATTTCAAGTTGTCAGGGAGTGGATGCTGCTGCAAAGGGCAGGGACCCCATCGATCTGCCTGAGGCAGGGAAGTACACGGAGCAGGAGTGAGGCCAAGGGCAGAAACTGTCAGCGCACAGTTGCCAGAACCAGCGAGCTGCTGGTAGGATGTGCCCTGTCTGACGAGTGGCACCCAGCGTCCAGTTCTGGGTCAGCGAGAAGGGAGTTTGCCCCTGGACAAGAGGCCTAGATTTTTTTAAAATACATTTTTATTGATGTCAGAGAGGAAAGGAGAGGGAGAGAGAGAGAAACATCAATGATGAGAGAATCATTGATCGGCTGCCTCCTGCACACATGCCCCCCACTGGGGATCGAGCCTGCAACCTGGGCACGTGCCCTTGACTGGAATCGAACCCGGGACCTTTCAGTCCACAGGCCGATGTCCTATCCACTGAGCCACACCAGCTAGGGGCCGGGTGTCTATAATCTTAACACATTGCGGGCGGATCACGAGCATTCTCGTGTTTTCACATGACACCGCGTTTCACATGGATGTTAAAGGCACGCCTTGAAGCCAAATACCCCCTGCGTTTGAAGTTATTTATGACATGTTCTTACAAGCCAGTATCTTTCTGAAGTCTGATACTTTGTGAAACGTTCTTGTACTCGCTCCCTAGGAACTTACCTGGCCACTGGGCAAAGCTGGCAGGAGAACTACTGGTGGGCAAGGGGTTAACCTCCCCCGCGAGGCAGGCAGGGAGGAGGCGGACTTGAGATTCTGGACTCCGAGCTAAGCTGCAGCGGCACTGCCTCGGCGTCCCCGCCTGGGAGAGAAACGGACCCCGGCTTTCTTCTCTGCCGTCCGCAGCCGCTGGCAACGGGCTCTTGCGGGGTGAGACCTGCGCACCGGCGGGTGCAGCAGCGGAGGCACTGGCGGGCACCGAGCACCTGGGCTGGCCCGTCGGCCCGGCCTGTCAGGTCCGCTCCCGCTGACCAGCTCTCCACGCCAGCGATGGGGTGCGTCCTCACAGGGAAACGCTGGGGGGGGCGGGGGGGGGGGCACTGTTTGCGCCGAGTCTTCAGTGACTTTCCACTGAGCTGTGGGAAAATTTGACAGTCGACTGTGGCTGAATCATAACCCAGAGGTCCTGACCACTCAGATCTTTGGAAATTCCTTCCATTCCTTTCCCAAAAGGGGAGCCGGGCCAGCTAATTGGTTAATTCCATTTACCTCTGGGCGCCGCGCTCATGCTCCCGTGCAGGTGCAGAGCCGGGGGCTCTCAGCGGGGGCCAAGGGCATGGGAATAACCGCATCCAAACGCTCCTTACGACAGCTCCCGTGTACCTAGGGCTCACTGCCGCCCGCACTTCCAGTGAGAAGGCTGGTGTGTGTTCTCACTGACTCTGCATGCCCGCCCAGGGGAGTATTTACTACTGGTGACCCCCCGTTTACAGATGAGGAAACCGAGGCCCAGGGAGACCAACGACGTGCCCACGAGTCACGCAGCGTGGACGGGACGTGTGAGGTTGAACGCAAGCATGCTGACTCGGGGGCCCGTGTCCCTGGCTTCGGTGTTACACGGGCCCAAACGCCAGGGCGGCACGGAAACTCTGAGCCCAGAGGCACTTCAGCTGCCGCGGATCAGCCCCCCGGTTTGCAGCCGAGAAAACAGACGCGTGAGCTGATGGGAACGGCCTCGGGACGCGGAGCCGGGGAATCGGGGCGCCCTCCGCACGGGGCGGGCTCTCTCCGCTGCGTCCTCCTAACGGAGCTGCAGTTCTTCGACTCTCGTCCCTTGTTCCTTGGGAAATGGGACTCAAATGGGTAGAAACATAAAAACACTTTCATCTAGTTCTTCTACAGTATGCCGATTCTCCCATTCCTCCTTACCCTCTTTAAGGGCTTTTTAAAAAAAAAAAAAAAACTTGGCTCTTTTAGGGTGTCGTCATTGTTGACAGTATTACGCATGTCCCCCTTCTTCCCATGGACCCCCTCCAGCCTGTACCCGCCCCTGCCCCCAGGCACTTCTCTGTTTGTTTTTAAAGCCCAGGAAAGTGAAAGCTGAAAACGAGATTGAAAACCCTTTTAACCAGCTTGCCCGTTTCTTACCAAACACTGCTGCGCAGCGGTGCTTCCTCGTGGTCAGTCGTCCAGTTAGTGCTTTGAATCCCACACTACCCTCCTTGGCCTCTCCCTCTTAGGAGATGACCGACCGAGGTTTGGTGTGTCCCCTCGGCTCCCGTGCACCCAGCAGCAGGCCTTCCCCGGCACCGGGCGGTCCTCACCTCCTGCCTTGCGTCCCGGGGAGGGCGGGCGTCCGTGTTTCTCCCCACGTGGTGTCTGCACAGTGACCTTGGCCCCATTCCTTCGCGCCCTCCTCTATAGCTAAGCCGACACATTACAGAGAGGTCGGGAAACGCGTGGAAACGGGAACACGCGGCAGAAAGAACGGGGTCTTGGTGGTGAAACAAATGTTCACCGCTCTGGCACGGCAGTTACCCAGGTGAGTCCAGGGGACGGCGTGCCTCCCTTCCCGTTGGTGACGGGAGTGGGTGAAAGGCCGCGGGAGGCGCCAGTGGAACACCGGGCACGCACAGACGCCGCCTGCTCTCTGCTGGCTCCGCCCCCTTTCCACACAAATGTTCCAAGAAGCTTCTTTTTTTCTAAGCCCTGTCTGATGCCCTGGCCGGCGTGGCTCCGTTGGCTGGGCGTTGTCCCAGGTCCCAGGCACCAAGAGGCTGCCCGTTGGATTCCATGTTGCCCTCCCCCACCCCTTACTCTCTCTCTCAAAGTCAATAAAAAGAAAATACCTTTTAAAAAGCCCTATCTTATCCTCAAACAATGGACTATTCTTGCTCCTTCCTGTCATTCCAAGCTCATTCGAGTCACCCTCTCTGTTGGCCCTTCCTTCTCCCAATTCAATGAACTCTGGACTCTGGATGCCGGTTCCCACGAGGGACCAGCTTAGCTCACTTCCGTCCTCCCGAGGTCTGGACGCAAGGCCCACTGGACACGGAGCCCGATGCAGCGCTGCCTCCTGCCCGGCCCTCTGGCCCGCGGCCTGCTCCTCTCTGCGTCTCCTCCGACTTCTCCGGGCGTTTCTTTCTACCTCTCGTCCCTCTGCGTCCTGCCTCCGCGCACGCTCCCTCTCCGGGATTCAGCCACCCCTGTTGGCTAACATTTCACACTCTGGCTCTCTGGTCCACATGCCAGTCCTTAGGGCCCAGACCCGAGTGTCCATGTGTTCACAGGGCCTCTCGGGGGCTCCCTGGGCATCCAAGTCTCCACATTTGCTGTTTTCTCCCCTCCCGGCTCCTACCTCCCAAATGGCTTCCGCATGAAGCCCGTGCTCCAGCCAGAGGCCTAAGCACCTGGACTGTCCCCGTCGGCTGCACTCCATGGTCTGTGTCCGAGAGGTCACAGATCCCTTGGTGTCTATGTCCGCGGTGGCTGCTGAGTGTGCCCTCTCTGCGTCCAGTGCCTTCGTGCAGGCCTTCGACATGTCTCAGCTAATGCCACTCACCTGCCCATCCTCGGCTCAGAGCCACGATTTACCTAATTAACAGATCCCAGCGTATGAACCATCCACTCTAAAACCTTAGATAGCGGCGACCCTACGAAATCCCAACAGTTACACCTCTAGCTTCCCATTAGAACAGAGGCACCTCTTATTAATTACTAGAGGCCCGGTGCATGAAATCTGAGGTCCTTCAGCCGGGCCTGTGCCCTCTCACAGTCCGGGAGCCCTCAGGGGGTGTCTGACTGACAGCGGGCCTAAGCCGGCAGTCGGACATCCTGAGCGCTGCTGCAGAGGCGGGAGAGGCTCCTGCCACCACCGCTGAGCGCGCCGGCCGTCAGCCCGGCTTGTGGCTGAGGGGAGCTCCCCCTGGGGGAGTGCACTGGCCACCAAGGGGCAGCTCCGGCATTGAGGGTCTACCCCCTGGTGGTCAGCGTGCGCCATAGTGACCGGTTGTTCCGCTCTCCAATCAGTTTGCATGTTAGCCTTTTATTATATAAGATTGTATCGCATTGCCTTCGCTAGTCCGTGGAACATGCGTGAGAAAGCTTATTAAATGAGCGCTTATTGGCATCCCTCAGAGATACTGTGGGTTCAGTTGCAGACCCCGCGGGAAAGCAAGTGTTACAGGAAAGCGGGGTGTAATCTTTAGGCAGATGGAGGGTCTTGCTTTCCATTTGTAAAAAAACGTAAATCCGTGAGACATCACAGAGGAAGCAGGACGGAACGCGGTGTGCCTGCACAAGCGCGGGAGAGGGTCTGAGAGAAATAGAACATGCTCCTTGTCTCCTAGGAGCACACACTCTCTTTGGAGAGACTAAGTAAACACGAGAAACTCTTAAATACCCAAACCGAGCCTCCCGCTCTAAATGCTAGAGCTGCTCAGAAAGGAGAGCGGTGAGGCGAGGGGAGCAGCTGGCCTCCCAGAGGACAGACTCCGAGGGCCTCAGCGGAGGGGCGGTGGGTGAGGGCTGGGTGGAAGGCCCTTGGTGGGACGCTCCAGGATGGAGCCGGCACAGTAAAAAGGGGAGTATTTGCTGGACAAACGGGGGCCTGGCCTTTGATGTGGGGGAGCACGAGACTAACCCAGAAAACACAGGCCCTCAAAAGTCAGGAAAAAAAGAGTTTGCTTAGAATAACAAAGCGGGATGCTAATAATACAAAAGCTGCAACAATACGAAAACGACTTTTTAATCCATCCACGTGCACACTCTGTTAATGCCATACTCCTATGAGATGCATGTCCTCATCCCCATCTTACAGATGAGGAAACTGAGGCACGGGCCCTTAAATAGCACACCCACGAGGGAAGGGTCACTGTAGGAACCTTGGTCTAAAAGTCGTCTAGAAAGGCTGTGTTGGGAGACACAGAGGCAGCGGCTTCCCGGCTGACACATACAGCGGTCCACGCGAGGGCCAGCGGGGGCGGTGATGCCGGTGGAGGCAGTGAGAGCAGGAAAGGGGCAGAAAATGCAAGACGTGTCTAAAGCAGACGTGACGGCAACAGGCTCAATGTCAGGAAGATGGGCCAGACAGGCTCCTGAGTCTGGGGAACGGAACGAAGGGTGCTGATGGTTGGACGCGGTACTGAGGTGGGGACAGAGGAGGACCGCTCTGTTCTGGGAGAAGGTCATGAGCCCAACAGAGGGAGCTTCCAGAGGGAGGCCCTGAGACTGCCGGTGCTCGGGCCGCGGGTGCGCATGAAGCAGGAAGGTTAAATATTCACATCGCCTCGGGGCGGCGCGTGGCCTCTGCAGGGTCTCCGCGGCTTTCTTTGCGCCTCGCGCTCTGCTAACAATCCCCCCGTGTCCCCCTTCCCACAGGAACGGGGTGCGCGCGCAACGCCACACAGCCGACGTTTCCGCCCAGAGCGCGTCTCACCGGACTGATTCCAGGGGGGCTGCTTTGCTCAGCGCGTTTCGGGGACTCCGCTGTTGGCGATGCTCTCGGGGTTGATCTAGAGATCGTCACACTTTGCTAGCATCTCTGACCTGATCACCCATTACCTTAGTTCTCAGTTAACTTCTCTCTCTCTCTCTCTTTTCCAAAAATAAAATCTACCTTGAAAAAAACCACAAAAAGCCACGGCATGGGTGTGAGGACCAGCGCTGAGGTGGTTGCAGAGGTCGGGCCAGACTCTAAGCACGTCCGAGAGAGGCTTTCCAAACGCTCCGAGTGGCAGCACCGGGGGGGGGGGGGGGGAGGCCTGCCCCTGCCCGGAGTGGGCACAACACTGCGAATTATGCCACAGGCCTGCTCTCCCTTTTCTTCTTGAAATATTTTTATTGGTGTCAGAGAGGGAGGGAGAGGGAGAGGGAGAGAGAAACATCCATGACGAGAGAGAATCAGTGATCGGCCGCCTCCTGCACGCCCCCTACTGGGGATGCAGCCCACAACCCGGGCCTGCGCCCTTGCCTGGAATCGAACCCGGGACCCTTCAGTCCGCAGGTGGACGCTCTATCCACTGAGCCACACCAGCCAGGGCTCTGCTTTTCATTTCAGCCCTGAAGCAGCCATCCCAGCAAGCACTGCACCGTCACCTTACGCAAGGGGAGGCCCCGAAGAGCTAGGTCACCCGCTCAGGGTCTGCAGACCTCTGACTGCGCGGTGCCCGGGGCTCCTGGTGAAGCAAGCACGCCGCTTCCCCACGGGTGCCAGGATTAGCAATGACGACAGGATCCTACCACACACGGCCTTAACCTTACCACCCTTTCCATCCAGGCGTCTCCCCCGCCGCGTCCCGCATTGACCAGTCCAGGAAAATTCTCAGGGGGAAATAAACAACCAGCCACGGACATTTGCCATAGGGTTTGACAAGTATCGGACGTTCCAAGTAAACATGTCTTCAAATCACCGAGCCCGACTCCCTCGGTTATACCACCACTGGGAGCCCAACGTGCGGTCTGAAACCGTGTGGCGCCGCCCACCCTCGAGTCGCCCGTCCGGCCCTGCCTCGCTCCCTGGGCCCCACAGCAGCCGCGGCCACTGCCGGCCCGGCCCTGCCTCCCTCTCCGGCCCTTGAAGCAGCCATGGCCGCTGCTGATCAGACCCTCCCCCTGGCGCGGGCACGTGGAGGCCCCTGCCGCCTTGCCCCCCCCTCCCCCCCGACGCTGCCCACACAACCTCCTCCTGTCTGTTCGACCCGTCCCGGCGTCCCGGCGTCCCGGTTGATTAGCATGCTTCCCTATGATATGATATCATCATCGTCATATGGCTGAAGTCCGCTCTCCTCCAGGTCAGCCGGCAAATGGCACTGCCTTCTCCTTATGCAAGGGGCTCAGCTGCCGGCTGCTGTGTATTTACCACCTGGGCCTTCATTCATCGCCCTCAGCTGCAGACGGGCGGTGGGCTTTACTTATGCCTCCTCTCAATGCCCCTCCTTCGCGCTGGGCTCCCTGCGCGTTTGCAGATCGGGCAGGCCTTTCTGCTCCCTTCCACTGGGCTGGGAGCCTGCAGGTTTGAATTATTTAAGAAAAAACATTGCCGCTTGTCCTGCCAAGCACGTTGATCAATGCCCACTTAAGCGATGCGATCATCGCCTCCCGGCTCCGAGGGCCTCCTCTCTCCCCTCAGGTGACTAAGCGCGTCTGCAAGCCTCCTTCCTTTAACCGGATCATTTCCAGGCTGGTCTCATCCTTCCGCTTTTTACAGCTTCACACACTCATTTTTCTCCCGTGCACGTGGCAAAGGGTTTCGTGGCTGGAGTCATTTCTTCGCACGCCTGTCTCTAGAACCTTCCACATAGCTGCGCACCCCGGCGCAGGGCAGCCCCTTCCGTACGCGGGGGTTCCAGACAGGCTGGCACCTTTGTCTGCTTGCGGTCTTGCTTCTCCTTCTTCCTGGGTTGACCTGACCGTGTCCTTCCCACATCGTTTTGGCTCAGAAGTTTGTTCTGTCGCCTCCGGACCCGTGTGGCGCGTCTGGTGGTGATGGGATCACCTGATATTGTAAACACAGCCACTGTGTATCAAGCACTGGGCACGTGCTGCGTCTGCAGCCGTACGTACGTGATACAGACCACCCAGCCTGCCCCCGCCCCCCGCCCCTTCAAACACAGGGCCGCCCCCTACCAGTCTGTCCCGTCCAGGCCTCGCACAGTGCCTGGCCCATAGCAGGCGCTCAAGAACTAGGAGCCGTTCTGATTCTGAAAACAAGCGCGGGACTTATTCACGTCTGCCCCTGCGCCTGGCACAGGACCTGGCACAGGATCTGGCACATCAGTGGCTGAGCACCGACCTGTGAACCAGGAGGTCGCGGTTCGGTTTCCAGTCGGGGCACCTGGCTGGGTTGCAGGTTTGTTCCCCGGTTGGGGGTGTGTGTGATGCTTCTCTCTCCTTTTCTCTCTGAAAATCAATTTTTAAAACTAAAAAAAAAAATTTTTAAACAAACCAAATGCACTACTAATATATCAACCATGACGAAGTCCTCCATTACCTGGTTTCTCGGTAAGATCACGTTTCTTGACTTTGATTCATTTATACGCCAAACTGCCCTGTATTGTCCTGTGGTCTCACGGTTCTTTGGACGTGACGTCCCTGTTTTGGGGGTTCAGGGCAAAGCGATATACTGGCTCCACTCCCCGCTGAGGACTTCCTTCTACAACACTCCCACCAAGTGGCCACTCGGCCGGCACTCGAACGGCCGGGCTGAGAGCTCTCCGCCTGCAGAGGCAGCGCGGCTCACCTTCCGATCGCTTGTAGGCAATCACTGCTTTGGGCCGAAATATGCCTGACTCTGTCCACTGACTCCAGCTCCCCTCCTCGGGGCCACGGAACAAACATGAACCCCTTACACACGACCCCCTCCGACATCTGCTTGCAGAGGGGACGCCTCCAGCCCCGTGGCCGGAACGGGGCTCGAGGAGGCCTTTCAAGGGCTGCCTCCGTGCCGGTAGCAGGAGGTGTATCGGCAGGCAGGCCGCCCAGCACAGAGAGCCGCCCGAGAAGTGCAGGCTGCCGAGAGGCCCGTGCAGAAATGGCTGCTGCGCTCTGCTTCTTAAAAATCTTCTTAGATCTTTTTTTTTTTTTTTAATAAGAGAACATTTATTTGGTAAACCACCTAGCAGAAATGGACTTAGGAAACAAGCTATAGAGGTAGAGACAGCACTCTTAGGGCTTGGGAAGGAGGGAGGCGATGGGAATGTGCTTGGGGGGGGCGGGGCGGCAGGAGAGGGGCCAGGGAAAGGGAAAGGCGTGGGCATGCTCCTGGGAGGGAGCACAGGGTCCTGGGAGGGAGGACAGGGTCCTGGGAGGGAGGACAGGCTCCTGGGAGGGTGGACAAGCTCCTGGGAGGGAGGACAGGGTGCTGAGAGGGCGGACAGGGTTCTGGGAGGGAGGACAGGGTGCTGAGAGGGAGGACAGGGTGCTGAGAGGGAGGACAGAGAGCTGAGAGGGAGGACAGGGTGCTGAGAGGGAGGACAGAGAGCTGAGAGGGAGGACAGGGTCCTGGGAGGGAGGACAGGCTCCTGGGAGGGAGGACAGGCTCCTGGGAGGGAGGACAGGCTCCTGGGAGGGAGGACAGGGTGCTGAGAGGGAGGACAGGGTGCTGAGAGGGAGGACAGGGTTCTGGGAGGGAGGACAGGGTGCTGGGAGGGAGGACAGGGAGCTGGGAGGGAGGACAGAGAGCTGAGAGGGAGGACAGGCTCCTGGGAGGGAGGACAGGGTCCTGGGAGGGAGGACAGGGTGCTGAGAGGGAGGACAGGGTTCTGGGAGGGAGGACAGGGTGCTGAGAGGGAGGACAGGGAGCTGAGAGGGCGGACAGGCTCCTGGGAGGGAGGACAGGCTCCTGGGAGGGAGGACAGGGTCCTGGGAGGGAGGACAGGGTGCTGAGAGGGCGGACAGGGTCCTGGGAGGGAGGACAGGGTCCTGGGAGGGCGGACAGGGTCCTGGGAGGGCGGACAGGCTCCTGGGAGGGCGGACAGGCTCCTGGGAGGGCGGGCAAACTCGGTCCTGGGTCCTAAGGGTTGAAGGGTGCAGTTAGTGGCGGTGCCGGGGGAAGGTCCCAATAGAAGACTGAGCAGCTTTCCAGGTGCGTCCTTTCAGGTTGTGGTCTCCGCTGACTGGCTGGCCGGCACCAGGCAGGGGTCAGGATTCCACGCTGGTCCTGGCCTCAGCTGGGGCTGGTTTTGTTGCGTTTTCTGGGCCCGGAGCTGGAATACAACCGAGGCCTCGATGTTATCTCTAGGGAGGAAAGGCCGGGGGACCAGCCATGTTCTAGAGGACGGAAAGTCACCCTGGCGGTGCGGGCCCACCCTGGGCTTTTCCACCTCGGTGACCTTCTGCAGCTGGCCCATCGTCCTTACTCTGTTCGCGTCTGTCTAACTGCCCACCGCACCCCCCCTCAAGGACCTTGGCTCTGAAATCTTTCCAAGAAAGGGGGCTCGGGGGCTCTCTGTCCTGCTTTCCTTCAGAGCCAGAGGTCCTCGCTCTCGGTCAGAGGGACGAGGAGGCCTGGGCACGGGAGGCAGCCAGGGTGCCTAGAGGTGGTATTCTCCGAGTGCAAGTGGAGCTTGTAACCTGGTGGAGACAAACTGCGTTATAAGTTTGAGTGTCATCGGGGCAAAAGCTAGACCAGCAAGAATTAGGACAAATGGTCTGGTGGAAGGGAAAAAATATTTTAGTTCTCACTGATTCCAAATCAAAGGACGGGAGAAAAATGGAAACATTAGTTTGGAGGGTTGACGTCAAATATTGAAGGAAATTAGAAACACTCAGGACTTAGTCCAATTCATAGGTGAAAAATAAAACTTTGAAGACAATTGATTAAAGACTTATATTCACAACTGCATTATAGTCTACTAGAGGCCCAGTGCACGGATTCGTGCACGTTAAAAGGAAGTCACTTAGAAGGTGGCCAACGGGGCGGGACTGGGCGAGACAGGCCGGACGCACCCTGGAGCCAACCTCCTGTGCTGAGCACCTGCCCCTGGTGGCGGTCACTGCGCGTCACAGCTACCGGTCCGACAGTTGAAAGGTCGGATGGTCACTTAGGCTTTCATATGTATAGACTGAAACACAATTTCTCCCCCTAAAGTTACCCTCATTTTCATTAAAATTTAATTTCATCGAATTAAGACCAATTTATTTACTGTATTAAGTCCAGTTTCAAATTGGCCTGATTCTTTGCATAAACATAATAAGAACAGCAATTGCTTACATAGGCTATTTACTTATTTTAAAAATAGGTTTTTATTGATTTTGAGAGAGAGGAAGGGAGAGGGATGGAGAGCTGGAAACATCAATGAGGGAGAAGGACCTCACTGATAGGCTGCCTCCTGCACTCTCCCTGCTGGGGATGGAGCCTGCAATCTGGGCATGTAATCTTACTGGGAACCCAACCAGCCACCTCTTGGTTCCTGGTCGAATATCAGGCGCGGAGCCACACCGGCCAGCTACCTGGGCTGGTTAAAATCCGCTTTGCCGGAAGCTCATGGGCAGCTTTAATTACCCCCCTTGGGGCAAAGAAGCCGAGCCACCTCGTGGCATCAGGGTTGCCTGCAGCACCTATAGACCTCGGAGAGTTCCTCGCGGTCCTGAGGCTCCCAGAAGCCTGAGGCTCCTTCCTTGAATCTCGCAGGAAAGCAACCTGCATTCCTCACCTGGGGACTGCCATGAACCCTACGACCACGCGAGGCGCCGGGCTTTCTCCCAGGGGCGCACATGGCCTTCAGAGTCCGTCTTCATTCCTTCAAGCTTTCTGGTGAGTCCAGAGCCCAGGCATGTCCCTCGCAGACATGACACGCCAGGCAAAGTCTTGGTTAATCAAACCACACTTGGAGACTGGTGTTATTGAATTTGGGCAAAGAAACATATTGCCACGACTCACTCACCAAGAATTTGTAGATTTTCTTTTAAAAAAAAAAAATGTTCCCCCTTCTTCTCAGGGTTTGCACTGGTAATGAGGCTACTGAGTGATGTTACCTACGGGGTGGGGTGTCCTCATCTAAATATTTCTGTCCTCACGCCTGGCACTTTCGCCGTCAGAAGTTCCTGCTGTAGGACCTTGAATGGTCCCCTACGAAAATGCAGTTGATCGGTGCATTTTCCTGCTGGCCAGCTAACATGACGATGGATTATTTTTTAAAAGCTGGATTATGGAAGTTTACCGGGAGCAGAGAGGCCTTGCAGGGATGAGCAGGCCTGGTCATGAGGGGGAAAGCAAGGGACCCCAAGCAAAACCAAGGGACCCAAAGTGGAAGCTGCTGAAAGAGAAAGACGCCCGGTGTGCCACCCTTTCAGAGAAAGCTGGATGCAGCCCCGCCCTGCTCCAACGTCCCGTCCCGCGCAGCCAGCTTGTACGTTATCCCCACACTCCCGGGCGCGGCATTTACGTTTCCATTCGGATAATCACAAAAACGACGCCGATAAATTTAACCCCGGCAAAGCCAGAGGAACGGCGCCTTCCGAGCTCAGAAGCACCCGGAAGCCAGAGAAACAGGTTAACCCAGAAACCGGGCCTTCGGAGAGCTGGCTCGGAAACTGGGTCAGCTCAGATCTTTTCTCCCTCGACCGCGCTGGCTCCCGCAGGCTCCTTTCCAGCAGGCGTCCTGTTTAATTTGGAAACTGCGGCAGAGCCGGAGCGCCCTTACCGCGGAGTTCACAGGATTCCCGGGAGGATTAAACGGGACAGCACAGAGGCCCTGGCGCCCGGGGCCAGGCTGACCGCGGGCACCAGCCGCCCCTCGGGCTCATCGGAGACACGAGGACGGGGGGGCACCTCCGGGCGGCGGCCCATCGAGGAGCACCCAATCTCAGACCGTCCTGCGCCGATGGGCAGAGCCCACCGCACCTTACCCCCGTCCCCGGAGGGTGAACATGGACACACCACGTCAGGACAGACGCGGAGAGCGCTCGCTCTTTCCGGGAAACTGTTCGTGACCGAGGAGCGCGTAAACAGAGGACTTTTTATGTGACTAGAGCCGTGGTCGGCACAGCCCCCCCCACCCCGGCGGCTCTTCGGCCCCTGGAGGGCGGCTCTTCCACGAAAGACCACGGCCTGGGCGGGTCTATGGTGAAGACGTGGCGTTAGGAGAAGTTTCAGGTTTAAAACACGTGGCTCTCGAAAGAAACGTCCATCGTGGTGCTGCTGATAGCTGGCTCTGCGGACGAGGGAGTTTGCGGACCGCTGGCCCAGCCGATCAGAACCCCGTTACAGCTAAACCGCCCCCCAGCACTGACGGTCCCCCCAGCTTCCTCCCCTCCTTCCCTCCGAGGACACCAGGTCGTGGTCGAACCCAGGAGACCCTGCAGACTCCCGACTCCTGGCTCCGAAGGCTCTCTCTCTCTTTTTTTTTTAATAAAATAATTTTTAAGAAGCTATTGCAAGCACAAAGGAAAGCCAAGGACCAAAGACCCAGATGGGTCGAGGTTCGCATCCTCCGCTTAGGATCTTTTTGAAAGCAGTTACGTGTCCGCACAGGACGCCCGTTCCTCCGTGCTGCCGCCTTGCCCGGGCCTGGGGCTGCGGGGCCCCCATCCTTCCTGCTCCTGTTGGGGTGCCCTGGCCGAGCGGTCACCTATGTGCCAACCAGCCCGTGTTGCCGCGGGGAGAGCGCGGGTGGCCAACAGGAGGGGTCCGGCGCTCCAGTGTGCGTTGAGGGACTTGGCTGGGTATTTTCCAAACGAAACGGGCAGAGCCTGACGCCTTTTCAAAGGGCCGCGGCCGGTGCGGCCCCGTGGGTAGAGCATCCGGAAGGGGCGGACGGAAGGGTCCCGGGTTCGAATCCAGGCGGGGGCGCTGGCCCGGGCTGCGGGCTTGATTCCCCACGAGGGGGCGCGTGCGGGAGGCAGCCCACGGGTGATTCTCTCTCACCGTGGATGTCTCCAGCTCCCCCTCCCCCTTCCTCTCTGACATCCATAGAAATGTGTTTTTAAAAAATAAAATGAAACGATCGCCACAGAAGGGTCTAGCGGCGTGTCTTCTTTGGAGTGAAAAGGACACTGGGCAACGGTCACCACCTTACAGGGACCTTCTCGGTCCTGCGGGTGAAACCCTGCTCACGGCGCCCCTCCCCCCGCCGCAGGGAGCGGCGAAGGGAGACTAGTGATGGCGGTTCCCGCTTCTGCTCAAGTTCAGCGCCAAGGTCGCCACCCCGTGACGCGGCCCTGATCCCGTCGGAGCCCGATTCCTTCAACAACGTGGTCCTGCGGGCCACAGCCCTGCCGACACCGGCAGATCCGCCCCAGGGGCCGCCCAGAGCTCGCAAGTGAGCGCACAGACCCAGGCGCTGCTGCGTGCTCTCACCGAGGGGTTCACCCAGGGCCCGCGGAGCCCAACGTTTCCGGTCGCGGTGGGGAGAGGCCCTGCCCACGGGCTGCGGAACCCGGCCCGCCCTTTACCTCACCTCCTCTCCCGGTGGTCAGTCCCGCCCCCACACCTCGGGGCAGGTGGGAGGTGGAACCGGAAGGCGAGCGAGAGCCCCAGGGCGAGGGGACTGGACCGCAGCGACGGGGGCGCCCGGGCGCGAGCCTCCCCCGGCTGAGCGGCTGAGGGGGCGTGGCCTGGCGCGTGCCTGAGGAGGCGCGAAGGGCAGGGGCGGGTCCCGCGGTGGAGGGGCGTGTCCGGCGCGTGAGGCAGGGAGGGCTGGGGGCGGGGCCAGCCGCGAAGCTCTGGAGCGCTGATTGGCTGCGCGCTGCGAAGGCGCGAGGAGGGGCGTGTCCCGGCGCGTGCCGAAGGAAGCGCGAAGGGTAGGAGGCGTGTCCCTCGGTGGAGGGGGCGTGTCCGGCGAGAGTGCCGAGGGAGGTGCGAAGGTCAGGGGGCGGGGCCACCAGGAAAGCTCTGGAGCTTTGATTGGCTGCGAGCTGCGAAGGCACGAGGAGGGGCGTGTCTTCAGGGAGCTCTCTGGGGGCAGAAGGGTAAAGCGTGGAGGGGAGGGCACATCTGTGGACTTGGTCATCTCCTCCTCCTTCTGCTCCCCGCCGGGGGTAAAGGGCAGGCATTTGGGGCCTGGACATCTCCAGCCATGGCGGAGCCTGAGTGGGAGTCGCTGGAGCAGTGCTTGGAGAAGCACCTGCCCCCGGCAGACTTGACGGAGGTGAAACGCCTTCTCTATGGCAAGGAGACCAGGTCTGGAGCCCAGAGGCTGGGGGAGCGTGGCGGGGGCGGGGGCGGGGGGCGGGCAGGAATGTACCTTGGGGCCGTTGAGTGTGGGGAATGTGGGCCCGGGGACCAGGCAGCGTGCTTCAGGATCTGCAGGGGCGGTAACGAAGCCCCGAGAGACAAGCAGAGACCATGAGACGTTTAGATGTGCCGGCTCTGGGCCGCTCAGGGGCCAGACAAGGCTGGCGTGACCTTTCCAAGCCACTTGTCCCCGCTGTTGCCCGGAACCGGAAGGGAAAGGACGGGTATTTGGCTCCCTGAGGCTTTCTCTGTGGCCACCTAACTCTCCTTCCTCGCTTCCAGTGATCAGGACTCCTCCCCAGAGCCTGTTCTCTGGTGGTGTGTGTGCTGGTCAGAGCCTCCCGCCAGAGCCCCCAGCAGGTCACCTGATTGCCCAGCCCCAGCCCCTCCTTCGGGGAGGCCTCTGGTGGTCCCCTGGAGGTAGAGGCCTGCTGAAGTGGGGGGTCGGGAAACCCTTCCCACTTGGCAGGCCACGCTTAGTGCAAATGTTTTCCCACTTGCAGCCGGTCCTGGGCTTTCTGAGGGCATTGCCCTCCTGGACCTTGGGTTTACCAAGGCAGAAGACACTGCCCCCCCGACCCCCACCCCCACCCCCGTTCTCTTCAGTCCCCTTTTCTCAAAATGTAAATCATAGCCTATTGCTCCTTTGCTTAAAGGCCTACACGGGATTTCCATGACTCTGCAATGAAATCCAAACTCTGGCCCCATGACAGCTTCTGACTCACTGTCCCTCCACTGCCTTGCCAACCGGGGGGGCTCCCTGGCCTTGGCAGTGCCCTGAAGGCAGGAACCGGACCAGCTCACCAGCAATGTGAGGGTGTGGATTGGATCGGGGCTTCCCCGAGGGCCCACGCTGTGGCTGGCGTTCCTGCGGGGAGGCCGGGCCTGCAGTCCAAAGGTGTTTCTGTTGCTAGTGGAAGGAGAACGGCTGCCTTGGGGGGTGGGAGGGGTACAGGACTTTGCCCAAAAGGCCGCTTCATACCCAGAGAGGATGCCAGGACCGGTGACCTTCAAGGCCCCCCTGCCCCCACACACACCCCCCCTCCCCCACCGTGTGCTCATGCTGGAATACCACTTTCCACCAGAGCTGTCAGGGCTCGCCACAGGGGAGGCTCCCCACGGTGTCCTAAAGCGAGGGGCACCTCAGGCTGCTGTGCGAGGGATGAGAATAGGGTTGTGGGGTTTGGGTTGGTTTGGTTTTGGGGGGGCGGGGCTTTTTTCATCCTGCTTGAAACAAGGCCACCAAAAATTTTGGTTGCTCCCTGCCCCCCTCCAAAAAAAATTGGGTGGGTCATCTCTGGAGTTCAGGACGGGGGCTGAGGGGTAGGATGGGGGGGGCTCATTATTCATTTGATGTCGTTTTTCACCGTCTGTGAGCATGTGTTTCGTTTGGAACAAAGCTCTCCTCTAATTCCTTCCCCCGAGGGGAGAGGTGACCTTCTAGAAGGTTGCTGTGGAGGCGGGAGCTGGGCTCCATCCAGCGTGATGTGCCTGGACCCTGGGTGGAGAGATAGGGGCCCCGGAGAAGGGCCTAGAAGGTGTTTGGGCCAGGACAGGACGTGATGGGCTTTCCTCCTTGAGGTTAGAGGTGAGCCCCGGAGGGGTGGGGGCCTTCGTAGCAGGATGCGGGGTGGCGGGGCAGACCCCCAACGATAGGGACCAAGGGAAGGGGTGGGCAGCCCAGGTCCTCCCCTGCCTGCCCCCCCCCCCCTTGTGTGAGGTTGGGGCTCATTTGCTGGTCTCTGCCCTTCCTCGTGGTGGCTGATCTGCGCCCCGCCACATCGCCAGGCCACCCCTTCAGTGGGCACAGCACATGTTTTGAAGGAATGGGGCTCAAGGGTTGAACGGGTTCTCTAAGGCTTGGCGATGAACCCCCGGGATAACGCCAGGGCGGGGAAATCTCGCTGTAGGGGAACGCTGAGGACAGAAGAAAGCCCCAAGAAAGTGGAGGGGCCTGGCCCGCATCGCCTCAGGCCTGGGAGAGGGCGTGTCTGCAGGGACTGAGGGCTGGAGGCGCCCCTCAGCACAGACGGCGAGAAGGCAGGAGGGGGTGGCGGGCAGCGGATCAGGAAAGGTGGCGGAGGCGGCGGGGCGTCATCCAGGTGATGGTGAGGGCGGCAAACCTGAGCCGAGACCCCCTCCCCCCCCACCTGCTCTCCTCCTGGCGTGAGACCGCAGGCCGAGGACTGGCCGCCCGGGCCTCCCCACCGGGGGGTGCGGCTCCCTGGCGTGGACTCAGGCTGCTGCTGGTCCCTGCCTTCTCCGCCCGCCCCGGGGCCCGGGCGTGGGGCTGAGCCCTGGGGATGGAGGCCCTGCGGAGGGGAGGGCCGGCTCTGAGGCAGCCACGGCGAAGGGGGCGAGGTGTGGGCACCGCTGTTCTTTCCAAGCCGCCGGAGGAGAGGAGCTGATTGTCAGGGGCGGAGCCCATCTCGGCAGCTGTCAGGGCCGTCAGGTGGGAACTGCCTGGCAGGGGCGGCAGGGGCTTGGCTGACAGGCCTGTGATTTTGAAAGAAACTCCTGAAGAAAGTGACTTCAGGTGGGAGGGCGGTGTTATTATTAGATAACGGCTGTCAGGTTGTTTTTGATGTGCTCCCTGGGTCTTTCATAACCACCGCGTCCCTGCATGGCAAGGCCGCCCGGCCGGGGCCACACCCAGAGCCACAGGTGCTGCGGTGGGAGGCTTCGTCAATCACCCACGGGCCTTTGTGAATAAACCACAGACCAGGGCGCGCTCGGGCCCTTAGCCTGGACACGTGGGCCCTCGCCAGGCCCACCCAGCCCTGAGCGTGGGACCGCCCCCGCCCCCCACACCGCCCCCCTCCCCGCGGGAGCAGCAGCAGGCAGACGGTGGGGATCTCGGGAGACTTGCGGGCCTCGGTGTGAAGGGCCACAGGGCGCTCTGTCCCGCTCTCAGTCCCGGCCTCTCCGCCCAGCTATTCCCTGAGCCCGGTTCTCAGTAGTGCCTCCCCCCCCCCCCCCCCCCCCCCGCTTATCACGGCGCCCCGCCCCCCACCCTCAGCAGAGCCTCTGATTCTAGTCCACACGCATTTGGGGGAATCCATTTCCCCGCTCCTGTGCTGATTGCTGAGATCATCTCCACCCTGATTTCAGCTACTCCAACACCCCAGCTCCTGACCAGTCTCCCTGCCGCTCCCCTCCCCCCACACACACACACCCCTCCCTTGGCCAGGTCTGACCTCTGCCACCTGCTGGGATGTCCCCAGTGACCATCAGCCGAAGTCCACACTCAGAGCCGGGTCCAGGCCCTCCTCCGGGCCCCACTCCAGCTCCCCACATGTGCGCCCTGCCACTGGCCTGCTCTGTATGCCGTCTTTTTTCTTTAAATATATCTTTTTATTGATTTCAGCGAGGAAGAGAGAGGGAGAGAGGAATAGAAACATCCATGAGAGAGACTCATGGACCGGCTGCCTCCTGCACGCCCCGCCCTGGAGATCGGGCCTGCAACGTTCACAGGTGGACGCTCCACCCCGGAGCCCCGCCGCCCGGGCTCTGTGTGCCTTCCTGCCAGGACACGTGACCTCTTCCCTGCCTGGTGAACGACAGGGCTGGGGGATTTTAGTTCAGCGTGCATGCCAGTCACCCCCCCTTCTTCTCTCTGCCCATTTAGGGAGCTCGACCTGCCCAGCAGGGCTTTGGAATCTGCCGCTGAAGGGGACTTTGAGCTGCGGGGATACGCCTTCGAGGCGGCCGAGGAGCAGCTGCGGGGCCCGCGGACCGTGCGCGTGGGGCTCGTGCAGCACAGAATCCCGCTGCCCGCGGATGCCCCCGTGGCCAAGCAGGTGCGGCCGCTTTTGCCCGGAAATACACACACGGGCCCGGCCCGCTCTGGGTTTTGGGCACACCCACAGCCCCCTGCTGGCCACTTGGTCTCGGCCAGCGGGTACATGGAGCGCCCAGACACCTCTGCCCTGACCGCCCCCCTTCCCTCCCGCCTGCGTCTCCCTCTTGCTCTTCGTTTCCTCCTGCCTCCTCCCCTTTCTGTGCCGCCTCTGGCTTCTCATCTCCTCCTTCCCACCTCCACCCCTGCTCCCTCTTCTGATCAGTGGCTCCGTTTTCCCCTGGGGACGGACGGAGCCCTTGTGCCTGGTTCACCGCCAGCACGCACCACGCCCCTCAGGACCCGCCCTCCTGTCCCCAGCTCCTCTGTCTTGTCCCTCCGGCCAGGGCCCACTGTGCCCAGGTGTCTGTCAGCGGCTGGTGCCCGCGGGGTTGCGGGAATGTGATAGGCGCTTGCTTACGAGCTCACAAGGACTGTCTACGGGACAGCACCTTGTGTTGTCCCGCTGTCACGGAGCGGGCGGCGTGCTGTGCGCACGTGTTCGCAGCTCTCCTCCCGCGGCTCCCACCGCCCGGCTCTCTGCAGAGCGTCCCCCGGCGGCCGAGTGCTCGGGAATTCCTAGGGGTTCTCGAGACACCGGAGATCAACCGGACTCCAGGTCGGTTTTCTGCCTTGTCCTCACTTCGGTTCTTCTTCTGCTTTCTATTGTTCTTATTAATATATCTTTATTGATGTCAGAGAGGAGGAGAGAGAATCATGGACCAGCTGTCTGCTGCACGCCCCACGCTGGGGATGGAGCCCGCAACCCGGGCCTGTGCCCTGACCCGGAATCGAACCCTGACCTCCTGGTTCCTAGGTTGGTGCTTAACCACTGAGCCACACCGGCCGGGCCTTCCCCTGCTTTGGTTGGATTAAAAGGTTTCTGATTTTCAGAGGAGCTGATTGTCAACATGTCTCCTTAACGTCCCAGGCTGTCGGGGGCAGGGGTGCTGGGCCACCCTAGCATCCCGCTCTGCACGCTGTCTGCCCCAGCAAGCATCCGTGGGGCCCGGGTGCGAGCCTTGCAGGGGAGAGAGCACCGTGAAGAGTTGCACACTCTCCGGGTGTTCAGCGGCTTCCCGGGTCCCTCGCTCCGAGCAAACCCTGCTGAACGTCTCCTGGGAGCCAGCCATGGTGCTGAGGACACAGGGAAGGTGGGGACACTCCTCCTGGGGTCATGGGAGTGACAGCCGGTGGAGGAATGTGACGGTGCGATGGGAACAGCTCCACCGCAGGGGCACACGTAGGGCGGGGCACACGGGGGCACCTCAGGACTCCCAGGAGACGCTCCCCGCGGCGGGTGACACGGACAGCTCATCCAGGGAGGGGGGCGGAGGGGAGGGGAGAGCACATCCCTGGCCAAGGGCACAGCTGAGAAAGGCGAGCCACTCAACGATGAGCGACACACAGGAGAATAGAAGCCGCAGGCCCTGGCCGGTGTGGCTCAGTGGGTAGAGCTTCGGCCTGCGGACCCCGAAAGTTCCCAGGTTTGATTCCCGTCAAGGGCATGTACTTCGGTCGGGCTCCTGGTCAGGGTGCGTGCAGGCTCCTCCCCGGCCCGGGCTCTGGTCAGGGCGCATGCAGGAGGCAACCAATCGATGTGTTTCTCTCACATCGATATCTCTCTGTTTCCCTCTCTCTTCCCCTCTCCCTAAAAACCAATGGGAAATATCCTTGGGTGAGGATAACCAACAAATAAAGTTTAGAAGTGGCAGGATAAGGCTTTCCGGAAGCCTGGAATGTGGGAGGGCGGGGGCGGGGGGTGGGGCGTGGGAGTGGACTGTGTCCTGGGGCGAGGGAACAGTTAAACCAGGGGATGTCCTGAGTGTGGTAGGCCCACTGGGCGTACCCCACACCCCCTTTTCTTGCAGTAACCACCTTCCTCATAGCCATGCATCCTTCCGGCAACCCCACGAGGCAGGCAGTGAGCTCCCCATTCTGCAGTCAGGTGCACTGAGGCTGAGAAAGGCCGTAGCGAGGGTGTGAGGGACCCCAGAGCCTCTGCAGCTCCCCCTTTTCGTGTAGATTTTGGACCCGATGACAGAATTTGCTGTCAGAACCTGCTCGCCCTCCAGCAGCTGACCCAGGTTGGGGGGAGGGGTCGTGGTTCCCTGTGGGCTGGGGTGAGTTCTGAAAGGGTCTCCACCCATAGAACTCATGTGCTCTAATCCCCGGGTTTTGTTTATTTTTAGAGAATTTTTATACAGTTGAGCCCAAACTGACAACACTGCCAGGAAGCAAAAGCCAGGGCGCAAATCTTGCCCTCCCCCGAGAAGAACAGTCTGCAGGTTTTTGGGGGCATTGGAAACCAAGGAGGGAATGCAAGGAGGGTCACGTGCGAAGGTGGGGGGAAGCAAGGCAGGAGCTGGACGGCAGGGCCGTCCCCAAGCTTCCACGCTCTACGGAGGGCTGTTCCGCTTCTGAGCCGTCAGAGGGAGAGTCCTCTCAGAGATGGGCTCACCTAGACGCCCAGAGACAAGGGCAGGGCGTAGGGCCTGCTTACCACAAAGACAGCCTCGTGCCGAGGAAGGTGTAGGCCTGATCGACTGCCGACATGACCTGCCTAATGAGGAATTTGTGACCAGGTCACTTCCCAGAGAGCCCCTTTTTGCCCTCAATTCCCCCTTTTGGCCGGAGGCCAGTCGGAAGAAGGCACCGATGACCCAGCTCTGGCTGGGATAGTGTGGTCTCACAGCGCTAGGAAGCCTCATCCCTAGGAAGTCTCCGTATCAACATCCTCTTGCCGACCTTTGGGGACGGGGCGGGCGATCCTGTCGCCGTGGAATGTGAGTGGAGGCCGAATTTCCCCCATAAGGGCAAGGGCAGGTACATCATGATCCGAGTCTTGCTGTCTCTCATTTTTCCGTATTTTGCATCTAATGTAACATTTACATAAGCCATAGCAAGAGTGTCAGCCGTCATCTCATACACACACGTTCAGTAATCCTAAACAGGTGGATTACATAGAAGAACCCGAAGCATGACGGCTGGTAATCGGTAGCAAGCAGAGAAAGATGATCAAACAAAATAGTTTCTGAGTTCAACCTCAGTCCACAGGTGTGTGCATAGGCCTCGTCAGCGCCTTGGGGGAGCTGTCTACCTCTGATGCCCGCAGCCTCCCGTCCTGGAGGAGACTTAGCTGCCCCTGGAGGCAGAGGCAAGGTTAGGGGTCCATTCAAGGTCAGGTGCCTGATAAGGTCCCTTCCCACCAGGTTGGAGAGTGTCTTTCTTTGAGGTCCTTTCCAAGTTCACCCAGTTTGATGCAGGGTGGGGCGCAAGGGGCCCGCGCTGGTACCTAGCACCAGGTCTGGGCCTGCGGGGTGTGGTCCTGGGTGGGCTTCTTTGAAATCCTGCCAGCAACCCTAGCCGATTTGGCTCCGTGGATAGAGTGTCGGCCTGCAGACTGAAGGGTCCCAGGTTCGATTCCGGTCAAGGGCACGTGCCCGGGTTGCGGGCTCGATCCCCAGGAGAGGGTGTGTAGGAGGCAGCCGATCTGTGATTCTCATCACTGATGTTTCTCTCTCTCCCTCTCCTTTCCTCTCTGAAATTTAATACGTATTTATTATACGTATATATATACATATATATATATATATGTGTGTATATATATGTGTGTGTGTATATATATGCGCCGATGTAAGGAACATCCACATTTGTAGAGAATTTGTGAGTTTATTTGAGCCAAACTGACGATACTGCTGGGAAGCGAGCTCCCACATGCTCCCCTAACCCTCGACTTTTACATCGCCAGGTCTCCGCCCTTCACAGACGCATAGAGTCCATCGTGGAGGTGGCTGCAATGTGCGGGGTCAACATCATCTGTTTCCAGGAGGCGTGGAGTAAGTCTCTCCGGTGGGGGCGGGGGGGGGGGTAGGGGGGGGCTTTCTCAGCCGCCCTCGGGCCATATTGCTTTATCTCCATGTTGATAGTGTCTGCTCCATGGTTTTTTTGTTTGTTTGTTTGTTTGTTTTTTATTGTTTGAAGAATTACAAATAGTAGTACATATGTCTCCTTTTTTTTCCCCCTATTGACCTCCCCCCGGCTTCCCCTACCCCCCCAGTACATGCCTTCACCTGCCTGCCCCCCCCCCCCCCAGTGTCTTGTGTCCATTGGTTGTGCTTATATGCATGTGTACAAGTCCTTCGGTTGATCTCTTACAGCCCCCCTCGCCTTCCCCTGCCTTCCCAATGTAGTTTGACAGTCTGTTCAATGCTTCTTTGCCTCTGTATCTATTTTCCCCCCATTTCTTTCCTTTAAAAAATCTTGCCTCTGCAGACTGGAAATGAACATATCATAACAAACAAAAAAATGTTTGAGTCCCCATTTCAATGTCCAACAGTTCTGAGTCCCCGTTTCAATGTCCAACAGCTCCTTATGTGCACATGTCAGCAATGACATCTGGATGGTGGGCACCTGGTGGCCGTGCAGGTCCGACCCGCTCTGGTTTGGTCCTAGGTGCTCCGTGGTTTTTAACGTCCCCTTTCTTTTCTCACCCATAGAAAGTTTCTTTGTCAACAAAACCAGAAACGCAGGAAGCCCAGCCTCTGTCCCGCCCTCTCACACACCCCCAGTCCGTCATCTGGTCCTATCAGTTCTTCCTCCCAAATCCTTCGGAATCTGTTTTCACTTCTTCCTCCTTTTGTTAATCCTCACCCGAGGGTATTGTCCCACCGGGCCCGGGGAGGAGCCTGCAACCGAGGGACGTGCCCCTGACCGGAATCGAACCTGGAACCCTTCGGTCTGCAGGTCGATGCTCGGTCCACTGAGCTGAACTGGCCAGGGCCCTTCCGCCTTAGCACTGCCCAGGCCCCAGGCCCCAGGAGCCGGCACAGTGACGCCTGCAGTCACCTCCAGCTGGGCTCCTTGTGCCTGGGTTTCTTTCCCCGACAGCTTTCTGTTTCCCTGGAACTGGCTTTGTTCGCTGCGTACTTGCCGCAGATTCTACCCCAGTTTCCTAGCGCTGTCTGTTGGCTTCATCTCCTGGAAGGCACGTGTCCCACGGCCTTCTGACTCTCTCGGGTCTGAGCTGGGTGTCCCCTCTGCTGGCCGGGGTCATCCTGGGGTTCCCCATCACTGTCATCCTGGGGAGTCCCTTTGCCTTGCTCTTGTATTCTCCCGTCCCACACCTTCCTCTTTCTTGGTTTGCTCCTTCATTTAGGTGGAGTGCCGTTGATCCTTGAATAACGTACATTTGAACTGTGAAGGTTCGCTTACACATGGATTTTTTTTTTCATCTAAACAGACAACTTAAACTTACAGTATCAATGAATGCAGCACCGTACAGTCCTGTAAATATATATTCTCTTTTCTGAATAACATTTTCTTTCTCTCTAGCTTACGCTATTGTAAAAATGCAGTGTATAATATATATAGCACACAAAATACGTATCGGCTGTTTATGTTATCAGTAAGGCTTCTGGTCAACAATAGACTATCAGTCATTAAGTTTTGGGGGAATCGAAAGTTATACGCAGATTTTCAACTGCTGGAGGGCTTGGTGCCTCTAACCCCTATGTTTCCAGGGTCAACTGTAGCTCCCTGAGAAAGAGCACATAGGAGGTAACCTTCTGGGGACCTGTCTCTTACGACTTGGTTGATAGTTTGGTTGGGTATAGAATTCTAGGTCAGCAATCATTTTCCTTCAGAAGTTTAAACACCTTGCTCCATTGTCTTCTGGCTTCGGGTAGTTTTCTCTAGAAGGTCGTAGGAGCTCCTCTTTCTCTCTCATTCTCTGAAATTGCATAATGCTGTGCTATTGCATCTATGTTATCCACTGTTCTAAGCATTGCACGGGTGATTTCAGTCTAGAAATTTGGGTCCTTCAGATCTAGGAAATTTTCTTACATCGTTTCATTCGTGATTTTCTCCCCTCTTTTTTTCTCTGCTTTCTTCCGGATATCCTGCTATTAGGATATTGGAACTCTGGGCCCAATTCCTATTTTTTAAATATTTATTTATTTACTTACTTATTTATTTTACATCTCTTTTTCCCCCCTCAATTCTCTGGTAGATTTTATCTAATTTGTCATTCAGCCTGCTATTCAGTCTTTGGTTTCTGCTCTCATATTTTGGGCTTATCAGAGTTCTTTGGATCTGAAAATTCCTTTTTTATCACGTCCTGTTTTTATTTTGTAATTGCAATATCTTCTCTTATCTCTGAAGATATTAAGAAAAATTTTTTTTCTTCCTACGTAGTCCCTTCTTACTCCTTTTGGTCTTCCCCCCCCCCCCCCCCGATGGGCTCTATTTTAAGACTTGGGGGTGAACAAGCTGGTTGCAATCTCTGAGTCTGCAGGAGGGGTTTCTTCATGGAGCTTCATGGTAGGATGACCCAGTTTCGCTATTGGTTACGCAATCCCCCACGGTACTGTCTCCAGGTCATTCTCTTCAGACCGGTCAGATGCTCCGGAGAAGATTCCCTCTAATCTCCTGCCAAGATGAGAAGGAGAACAGGGGTCCAGAACACTGATGTTTACTTAATCCCTCTGTTTTGGACACTATGCCGTTCCCTGTCCTGGTTTCCCCGGGGCCAGTGACCCTCTGCCTAGCTCTCTCTCGGGAGAATGAGCCCGTGGTCTTCGGCAGGGCGGGCGGGGCGCGTCCCAGCCTCTTTTAGTAGACTCTGCTAAGTAGAGGATGGATCTGGGCCTCCACCTGCTTCTTAAGCAGACTTGCGACCAACCCTTCTGGTTTGCCACCCCTCCCTGCCTCCCGACCTTCAGCGCTACGAGGTGCCTGCGGCCCCTGAGCTTGCGAGGGCCTGTGGTGGAGGGTAGGGTGCCTCCTGGGCTCCCCCACGGCTGGAGGGACTCCGTTTTCTGTCCTCTGAGGTATCCTCTCCAGCCACGCAGATGTTGTGGCTCTTGTCCCTCTCTCAGTGCCCCGTCCTTGGTGGTTTCTGCCTTCACGTAAAAACCCCTGTTCTGCCACGCAGGTGGGGTTTCGGGAAAGGATCACGGTGCGCGTCCAGTCTGCCGTCTGTACCCAGGCGGTGCTCTCACGTTCCTGGTCCCGTCACTTCCGATCTTCCTGACTCCTCCACTCGACTGCAGGCTCCGCGAGGCCACCTGGGTGTCGTTCGGTTATGTCACTGGACGCGAGGCCACGCTTTGTATATTCATTCCCCCACCCCGTTTTCCTCTTCAGTGGCTCGGACAGTCCCGGGGTATGACAGACACTAAACAATATTCATTGGATGCGTTAACCAACTCTCTCCCCTCTCTTGGATCTGGAAAACTGCCACTCATCCATCACGGCCTCACCCAGGCACCTCCTCCTCCAGGGGCCCTGGGGACTCCCCGACACAGAACGGAGCATTCTGTGGCGTCCTGCAGGCCACCCCCTCCGCCCCCCCTCCCCGCCCCCCAGGTTATACTTCAGCTGCTCTCTCGAGGCTGGCAGCTCCTGCGGGCAGGGCCAGCTCTAGGCTCAACGCCTGACTCTGGGAGGATTGGTTCAATGAATGGGGAACCCCCTTCCCCTCGAACTGGAAACTGTACTTGGGACCTGGGCAGCCAGCCTGCCCCCCCCCCCACCTCCGTCCCACACCCTTCTTTGGAAAGTGTGTTTACATGGCGGCGGTTGTGTAAACAGGAAACGAAGCCATGGAAATGGGAAGCGTGGAGACGGGAGAAATTGGGAGCGCTCTTCCGTCTGAAATGAAATCGGGAAGGGAGGCGCTATTCTCTTGGGGCGCTGAGTCTCCCCTGACGCTCTGAAAGCTGAGAAGCAATGCTCATTAAGGACGGGGTTTGCTGTCAACAGCTCCTCTGTTGGCTTCCTCGCGGCAGTTCATCTCTCTTCGCTGAAGAGGAGCCTGGGGAGCCGTGAGCCTGCCGCCCAGGCCCCCACCGGGCTGCTGCTGGCAGAGCCTGGTGCCCACTTAGGCACCTCCCTGGCCACCACCCCTGGCTGCTGAGAGGGGGTGGTGCCACTGGTGGCCTCTGTGCACTTGACACCATCTTCGTCCCAGGCTTCCTGGGACTGGAAGGAATGGGGGTGCTAACGATTCTCTTCCTTCTCCAGGGACCGGTACCCGCATTTTTAACCGGTATGCGGATTTAGCTGTTAACCGGTTAATAATGCGGATTTTGTAATCAAAGGAAACGCTATAATTTCAAGAGAAACATCAAAAGTGCTTTATTCAGAGTAATATCCATCGCTAGCCACACATTCCCCCATCTGTCAGGTCATTGGTGGAGACCGTCCCAGTAGAACTTGTCTTGTTTTGAGGCCAACCATTCAGAGACCCCATTTCCCACGTCCGCGTCCGTGTTGAAGTGCTGCTCCGACAGGGCGTGTGCCATCGATCGGAACAAGCGGTCATCTGAAGGAGCAAGGGCTGGTGAACACGGCGGGTGGGTTCATACTTCCCAGGCAAGACCTTTTCACGGGTCTTTAACGGGTTTTGAAGTGTGTGATGGTGTGTCATCATGAAGCAAAGTTACTTTGCCGTGTCTTCTGGCCCATCCTGGTCGTGTTACGATCAAAGTGTGGTTCAAATTGGTTATTTGTTGTCGGTAGCGATCAGTATTAACGGTTTCGCCTGGTTTGAGAAGCTCATAACACACCGCACCTTCCCGATCCCACCAAACGCAGAGCAGTGTCTTCTTTCCGAAGCAGTTTGGCCTTGCAGTCAATGTTGATGGTTGACCTGGATCAACCCGTGATTTTTGTGCGTTTGGGATTCTCAAAATAAATCCACTTTTCATCGCCAGTCACAATTCGATGCAAAAAGACTTTCTTTCGTGCCGTGGAAGCAGCATTTTCCTGATGATTCTTCGGTTTCCCATTTGTCTCTCGTTCAGTTGACGTGGCACCATTTCCTTCCTTTAAAACCTTTCCCATGGCTTGTGAACGGCCGGAAACGGTCTGCTGAGCAGCGTGCCATCTTTCTGGGAGTTGTTTTTGGGTTTGACACGCGTCTTCATCCAATAACGCTTGTCACTGTTGGTCTTCCAACTTTTTCCACTGACCTGGACGTTCTTTGTCTTTCACGTCGAAATCATCCCTTTTACAGCGTTTAAAGCAGCGCTCACAAGTGTCTTGAGATGGAGCATGTTCACCGTAAGCTTCCCGAAGTATACGATCACTTTCAGCAGCGCTTCTCTTCAAAACAATGAATTAAAACTTCCCGCAAATGCTCTTTTTTTTGGCACGAAATTAAACATATTTAAACGTAAAAACATCTATGATGTTAACACCCTCAGAAAATTTGACATGAAGTTTTGAAGTTTGTGGTCACTACAACAAAACAGCACAGATACCCAATTGCATCTGTATCAGCATGTGTGTCACCTCATCGACTGAAAAGAATCCGCATCATTAGCTGGTGCACCTGGCACTCCTCCATCTGTGGGCCTTTGGGTGGCTCCTCTCTCCGCTCTTGGACCAAGGCTGCTGTGCCAGGGAGGGTGGGTGTCTGTCCAGGTCTGTGCTGCAGTTGCTGAGACTACAGGTGAGGCACCGGGCCTCTCCTCATTTCGCTATGAAGCCTGAAAGCGTAGGGTCTGTCCTTTGTCCAGAGCTGGGGGCGGCAGGGTGAGGGGGTGAGGGGCGGGGGGGACTGGGAAGCCAGCCCGAGGCACTCAGGGCCAAGTGCTCTTGTGGGGACCCCCGCTGCCAGGCCAGGGCGCTCCCCGCAGAGGCCCTGAGCGCGGTGTGATGCCAGCCTCTCCTCCCGCAGCCATGCCCTTTGCGTTCTGCACAAGAGAGAAGCTCCCGTGGACGGAATTTGCCGAGTCAGCCGAGGATGGGCCCACTACCAGGTTCTGCCAGAAGGTAGGATGTCGCCTGCTCCCCTGGCAGCAGCTGCCGGACACGTGCGGGGCGCAGGGCGAGGCCCCCACAGTAGCGCACCTGCCGGCTGCTTGCGGTGCCAGATCAGATTAGATAAGGCTGTTTACTGCCCTTTTTTAAAAGTTGTGCTTTCGCTTAAAATCACGGCGTTTCAGAGCCAGAAGAGGCCCTAATGGCTTTTTCAGGGGAGGGAGCCTCAGCCAGGGGAGGGCGGGTGGCCCGGGGGACCCTGTGGCAGGCTCTGTAGCGGCACGTGGCCGAGCTGGCACTCGGGGGCCAGGGACAAAGGGGGCCGTTGCCCAGCATGGCGCGTCCGCCTGCCGTCCGCCTGGGTCCCGTCAGCCTCTCCGGTGGCCCGTCTTCCTCCGCGTAGAAAACTGGCTCTCGTTTTTCTTGATTAGAGACCTCCTAAGACTCGTGGTAGGGTCTCATTTGTGTGAAATGTCCAGAATAAGCAAATCACGGAGGCCGGAAGCAGATTAGTGGTTGCCAGGGGCTGGACAGGGAGGGGGTGGAGAGCGACCGCTGATGCGTCTCAGGTGTCCACTTGAGGTCATGGAACTGTGCTGCCCTTAGCAGGACTCTGCGCGTGCACTGAGACCACCGAGGGGCACGCTGTGGAAGAACGGATTTTTTAAAAATTAATTTCTTTATTGATTAAGGTATCACATATTTGTCCTCACCCCCCCATTCCCATCCCAAACCCCTCCCCACGCATGCCCCCACCCGCCTGTGGTCGAAAGAACGAATTTTATGCTCTGGCAATGGGGTCTTCGTGACACTGCTCCCCAAAGCAGCCTTCCGATGCAAAGGGGTTACAGACTGGAGCTCGTCCCCACGAGGAGAGGCCAAGTGCCTTTCATTCTCACTGAAGAGAACCCCTTTCTTTCCTCCACAGCCCATTTCAGAGTGTCTACGTATTTGGGGTGGGGGGGGGTTCCGAGCAGAACTGTAATCATGGTGATTCTGTCAATGCTTCGTTGTGATCCCAAACACCAGTGTTGTTTTTTTTTGGGGGGGTGGTTTGGGGGGGAAATCTCTCACCCACCATGTGGTTGATTCTACGCTGTGGGAGGGAAGAGTGCCAGGCTGGTTAGGAGGCGACTGCAGATGGCGCACCTGCACCAGGGGAGAGGAAGAGGAAAGGAAGAGTGGGAATGAGAAATGGCACCAGGGGACACCTGTCTGCATCCAGAGGGGCCTGGGGACTCACAGCCACTGTTATATGGCTCCTAGCATGAGCCTCCCCCCCCTCCCCCTGCTTTCCCTCTCTTCTGTCTTTAAGGCCAGAGGTAATGACAGGCTAGAGTCGGAGACAAATGATTGGCTAGTTAGAGTTGGAGACAAATGATTGGCTAGTTCGAGTTGAAGACAAATGATTGGCTAGTTAGAGTCTAAGATAAATGATTGGCTAGTTAGAGTAGAAGACAAATGATTGGCTAGTTAGAGTCTAAGATAAATGATTGGCTAGTTAGAGTAGAAGACAAATGATTGGCTAGTTAGAGTAAAAGACAAATGATTGGCTAGTTAGAGTCTAAGATAAATGATTGGCTAGTTAGAGTAGAAGACAAATGATTGGCTAGTTAGAGTAAAAGACAAATGATTGGCTAGTTAGAGTCTAAGATAAATGATTGGCTAGTTAGAGTAGAAGATAAATGATTGGCTAGTTAGAGTCTAAGATAAATGATTGGCTAGTTAGAGTTGAAGACAAATGATTGGCTAGTTAGAGTTGAAGACAAATGATTGGCTGGGGCTGTTCATCCCACCGGTCACCAGGTCCTGATGATGCTCTAATTTGAGATAAAGGAATTCAGTATCAGAGAGCCTTTCTCTGCATATCTGTGTGAAGTAAGGTGATTATTCTTCTTTTATTTTTTATTGTATTAAAAACATATAACATGGAATTTACCATCTTAATCCTATGTAAGTGCCCAGCTCAACATAGGCACTCATCGTGCTGTGCATAAATCTGCAGAACTTCCCCATCTCGTCAACCTGAACCTCGGTTCCCAGTGAACACTCCCCTCCGCCCGCAGCGGCTGGTAGCTGTGGTTTCACTTTCCGCGTCCCAGTCTGACCACTGTAGATCCTGCACAGGAGTGGGCCCACACGGCGCACGTTTGCCCTTTAGCGACGGGCTTATTTCACTTAGCGTGATGCCGTCGGGGTTCATCCATGCTGTAGCGCGTGTCAGAATTCCCTTCCTTTTTAAGCCTGACTAGCACTCCAGGGTGTGGCCATACCCTTCACCCACAGGTGGGCGCTGGGCTGCCTCCACCTTTTGGCTGTGGTGAATCAGGCTGCCGTGAACCGTGGTGTGCGAATCGATCTTCGAGACTCTACTTTCCACGCGTTTGGGTCTCCACCCAGAAGCGCACTTGCTGGATCCTGCGGTGATTCCGTACTTTCAATGTCTGAGGAGCCGCCATACTGTTTGCACAAGGGCACACGGTTTCACATTCCCCCCAGCAGCGCACAAGGACAGCGATCGCGCCCGTGTCCCTGAGCTCGGGCCTCATGCTGGCATTCGGTCCTCCCGACGCCGGGTGCTGGCTCCGAGCTGAGGCCAGTTACCTGGACGAAGCACCGAGTTCTTCAGGAGGAGCCCACGGCCGTGGACTGGAAAGTCGGACCCGGCCCTGTCTCTCATTTTCCCAGCTGGCAAAGAAGCACAACATGGTGGTGGTCTCCCCCATCCTGGAGCGGGACGGAGAGCACGGGGACGTGCTGTGGAACACGGCTGTCGTCATCTCCAACTCGGGCGCGGTCCTGGGCAAGACCAGGAAGAACCACGTCCCCAGAGTGGGCGACTTCAACGAGGTGAGCCGCCCGCCCCCGACGGCCGGCCCCGCCTGCTCGCTTTTCCCTCGTCTGGCTCGGGGTCTTTCTGTCCGCAAGTTCTGTGCCAGGGTGTGTCACATCATGTGAGGCTAGCGCACAGTGGGGCCGCAGGGCTCGGGGGGCCCCCCCATATAGCCCTGCGTCACCTGAGTGCATAGGATTCGGGGGCGGGGGGACTCCTGGGAGAGTCCAGAGCACCTTCAGCACAGAGGCTTTTTATTTTTCTGAATTCCCACCCGACCTGGTTCCTGACCGTCGCCTGCGAAGGAAGCGGTACGTAAATGAAACCAAAAGCGGTCATGCGCAGACGGGAGCCAATCCCTGTGGCTGCTTGCAGGCCGTGAGCTCCTTGCCTTTCTCGGTCTACCCTGGTGTGGAGGGCGGGGTCTTGTCTGTGCTCACGTGGGAACCGAGGGAGGCACGGCCACGGGCTGGTGACATTGGGCGGATGTGTGCGTCTCTGCACGCGTGTCAGGCGGGGCCTCGTGCCTGCGATCGGGCTCAGTTGCGGGAGCTGTTTGGATCGGTCAGTGCTAATCTGTGGGTTGGTAGGATGGAGAGGGTGGGCCTACGAAGGAGGGGCATGAACTCCACCTACGACCCGAGATCTGAGCCGCTGTCCCGGCTGTGGCAGCCCCAGTCCACCGTGACCCTCCCCGACGGTGGGGGTCCAGCCGCTCTGGGCTGGTCAGGCAGAGGAGGAAGGACCCGCAGAGCCAGCGAGGTCCCCCGGGGCAGAGGGAAGGCTCGGCGTTGCTCAGTGACAGCTGGCCGGGGCCGGGAGATGTGCCCTCGCCTGTTTACCCTGGTTAATCGTTAGCTCTGAAGATAGGAAGGGCTTGTCTCACGCACCAGGATCTGCGCCGGCGTCCACCCGGGGCACACCCGGTCGCTGCCCCTGCTGCGTGCTGAAATGAATGGGAGGGAGCGTAATGCTCCGGGACACCTCTGCCCCCTCAGCGCCGTCCATGGCAGTGTCCCAGGGCCAGCACCCAGGGCGGGGGAGGGACAGGGACGGCAGGACGGGAATCCAGGGCGGGGACCCCTCAGCCTGCAGGGTGCCCAGGCACTTGGCGGGGACGAGTGCTCTCGGGGGGCCTTCCAGGCTCAGAGTGGCCTTCATGAGGTCACGTGCCCACTGAGGCTCCGGCTTCCCCCGGGCGGGCGGGGCTACTCTTGATGAGCTCTGGTCCCTTCAGCTCTGACCTTCTTTATTTATTTTATTTATTTATTTACTTTTTAAAACAAAACAAAACAGGATTTTATTGTTCTCACATCAAAGGGCAGGTCTTTGCAGGGCGGGGGAGGGAGGGAGGTGACAGCAGGGAGCAGGCCCCTACTTGCCGGCCATGAGCGGGCTCCGCAGGACCACAGTGACGGAGTCCCGGCGCAGGAACATCTTGGAGATGTAGCGGTCCTTGTTGACTGGCTTGGACTTCTTCTTGCCCTTGCCACTCTTGGGGACCTCGTTCCACATCTCCTTCACATTCTCCAGCACCATGTCGCAGTGCCTGTCAAAAGCCTTCACCCGGCCCAGGAGCTTCTTGTTGTTGCCACAGTTGATGAGCACCTGGGTGTTGTTCTTGACTGACTGCGTGAGCACCGAGCGTGGGCCCGTGTTAAACTCCTCCTCCTCCCGCTTCTGCGGCTCCTCCGGGGTCATCTCCCTCTTGGGCTTGTTGAGGAGGCTCATGGTGGCGGTGGTTGCACTCTCAAAAGGCTCCTGTCCTCCGCGTTGTGACGGCCTCAGAACCCCTTCTTTATTTTTTAAAATGTATTTTTATTGGTGTCAGAGAGGAAGGGAGAGGGGGAGATGGAAACATCCGGGATGAGAGAGAATCACGGACCGGCTGCCTCCTGCACGCCCCGCCCTGGGGAGGGAGCCCGCAACCCGGGCCTGTGCCCTGACCGGGAATCGAACCGCGACCTCCTGGCTCCTAGGTCAGGTCGACACTCAACCTGGGCCCCGCGGGCCAGGCTCTAACCTTTATAGGGACAGGTGACTGGTGAGGACATTGGCCGGCTCACGTTAACCCTGACCAGACCTCAGCCTTTCCTGGTACCGTGACCGGACCCTAACCAGTGCTGAGCCTGGAGACACTGAGGAAGTTGCTGTGGGTGCTTTTCTGACGTCACGAAAGAAACCGCGGGTAAATGCGCGAGCCCCGGGGATGTGCCCTGGGTTGGCTCGTGGCTGTGATGTCCGGGGCTCCTCTGCTTTGATTTGGAGGACGTGGAATTTCGGACTTAGAGGAGAGCCACACCCGAGGGTCACTTTTGGAGTACGGGCCGCATGTTTTTCCTGCCGCGTCTGAGGACAGGGCAACGCCTCGCCCAGAGGCTCCCGCCCCTGGCGCTGGCCTGGCCTGGCCTGGCGGGCCTGGCTCGGCTGGTTGGAGCACCGTCCCGGGGACTAAGAGGTCGCCGCTGGATTCCCAGTCCGGGCACATGCGCAGGCCGTGGGCTCGAGCCCTGGCCAGGGTGCGTGCAGGAGGCAGCGATGGATGTCTCTCTCTCTCTCTCTCTCTCTCTCTCTCTCTCTCCCCCTCTCTCTCTCTCTCTAAGAGGAAAACGATCAGCCCACACCCTTTGTCTTCCAGTCCACTTACTACATGGAGGGGAACCTGGGCCACCCCGTGTTCCAGACGCAGTTCGGGAGGATCGCAGTGAACATCTGCTACGGGCGGCACCACCCCCTCAACTGGCTCATGTACAGTGTCAACGGGGCCGACATCATCTTCAACCCCTCAGCCACCATCGGGGCGCTCAGGTTCCCGGGCAGCGGGCATCTGGGAGGGCTGGGGGGCGCTCAGGTTCCCGGGCAGCGGGCATCTGGGAGGGCTGGGAGGCGCTCAGGTTCCCGGGCAGCGGGCATCTGGGAGGGCTGGGGGGCGCTCAGGTTCCCGGGCAGCGGGCATCTGGGAGGGCTGGGAGGCGCTCAGGTTCCCGGGCAGCGGGCATCTGGGAGGGCTAGGTGGTGCTTAGGTTCGCAGGCAGCGGGCATCTGGGAGGCTCTGGGGCGCTCAAGTTCCCAGGCAGTGGGCAGCAGGCATCTGGGAGGCTCTTGGGCGCTCAGGTTCCTGGGCAGCGGGCATCTGGGAGGCTCTGGGGCGCTTAGGTTCCTGGGCAGCGGGCATCTGGGAGGCTCTGGGATGCTCAGGTTCCTGGGCAGCGGGCATCTGGGAGGCTCTGGGGCGCTTAGGTTCCTGGGCAGCGGGCATCTGGGAGGCTCTTGGGCGCTCAGGTTCCTGGGCAGCGGGCATCTGGGAGGCTCTGGGGCGCTTAGGTTCCTGGGCAGCGGGCATCTGGGAGGCTCTGGGGCGCTTAGGTTCCTGGGCAGCGGGCATCTGGGAGGCTCTGGGATGCTCAGGTTCCTGGGCAGCGGGCATCTGGGAGGCTCTTGGGCGCTCAGGTTCCTGGGCAGTGGGCATCTGGGAGGCTCTTGGGTGCTCAGGTTCCTGGGCAGCGGGCATCTGGGAGGCTCTGGGGCGCTCAGGTTCCTGGGCAGCGGGCATCTGGGAGGCTCTGGGATGCTCAGGTTCCTGGGCAGCGGGCATCTGGGAGGCTCTGGGGCGCTTAGGTTCCTGGGCAGCGGGCATCTGGGAGGCTCTGGGATGCTCAGGTTCCTGGGCAGCGGGCATCTGGGAGGCTCTTGGGCGCTCAGGTTCCTGGGCAGCGGGCATCTGGGAGGCTCTGGGATGCTCAGGTTCCTGGGCAGCGGGCATCCAGGAGGGTCCTCGGAGGTGGTTTGGGGAATGGTTAGGCGCCACCACCAGGACGCCTAATAAGTCTGAGCCTGGGACTGGGTGTTTACGTTCACCCAGCTTCTCTGTGAGACAGAAAACACACCCAAGCCGCCTGCCCGTTGCCCCCCCCTCGGGGCTGCCCTCCGTGAGGTGCTTTGTGCTTCCAGCCTGGAGGTGATAAGGATCCCACGCACGCCCCTAGCCGGCAGGCTTCACAAACCTGCTCACGTGCCAGAGCAGGGGGTGTCTGGCCAGCGTCAGCTCCCCCCGCCACAGCCCCTGTGCTGGGGGCGGGGAGGCCCCGCAGATGCCTCGCCTCTTGCCTGCAGCACCCAGTGCGCGGAGGGCAGGCACCTGGGCACCAAGCAAGTGAGGGAGTCGGAGCGGAGGGTCCCTAACGCCCGCCCGGGCTCTGAACCTTGCTTTTAACCGCAGAGCGCTGTCTTCTTTGTTGTTGTTCGTCCTCCTCTGAGGGTGTCTTCCCATCGGTTGTCCAGCGAGGGAGGGAGAGGGAAAGACAGAAGAACCTCGATGAGAGAGACACATCGATGGGTTGCCTCTTGCGCGCGCCACGACCAGGGCCCCGGCCAGGGAGGAGCCCGCAACCAAAAACACGTGCCCCTGACCGGAATCGAACCTGGGACCCTTCAGTCCGCAGGCCGGCGCGCTACCCACTGAGCCACACCAGCCAGGGCTGGGAAACGGCCCCTGCTTTTCTGATGAGCTGAGTCACCCCGACGGTCACACGCAGCCCGTGTGGTCCAAGCTCCGCCACATCCGTGGGGTCATCCGTGGGAAAGCTGCCGCCCACCCCCTGCTGCGTCCCGCCTCCCCCTCCGAGTGCTTTTAGGGGCTCGCGGGGCCGCGCTGGGAATACGGCAGATGTCCCCGTGGCCCGCTGGGCTCCGTGTGACTCCCGCACGTGCTGGGCTCTCACGCACCCCCCTCCCCCCGCTTCCTTTCCCTCGCTTGTTCTGGGAGCCCAAGTTTGCCGCCAGCTGTGGGTCTGAGTCCCACGCAGCACACCCTCCCCGGAGAATAGCAAGGGAGATGCTTTATGCCGCTCGCCCCTCGACTGTCTCTTCCATCCCTGCAAATGTCACTGATGGGCGTGTTTCTGTGAAAACCCTTTCTTAAGAGTTTTGTCAGCTCCGCGTAGCAGCTGGGGGGAAGCAGCCAAATGAGTCCCCTCAATCAAGCCCGTGATTGTTGTTCGCCAGACGCGCCAATCCTCCCGAGCACGAGGCTGGTGACAGCGCCCGCCCCCTCCACCTCCTCCCTGGTTACACCAGGTGCGCGCTGACGGGAAAGAAGGTTCCGGGCGTTCCGCTCCAGGCGCCCGTCTTTCCGCGCGGGCACTATGCCTGTCACTCCTGAGCCTCAGTGCTGCTCCTCAGACAGGAGATAATCAGCGGCCGGCGGGGCTCAGGGGCTGAGCGTCGACCCAGGAACCAGGAGGTCACGGGTTCGATTCCCATCAGGGCACAGGCCCAGGTTGTGGGCTCCGTCCCCAGTGGGGGGCGTGCAGGAGGCAGCCGGTCCATGCTTCTCTCTCACATGAGTGTGTCTCTCTCTCTCCCCCTCTCCCTTCCTCTCTGACATCAATAAAAATGTATTAAAAGAGAAAGAGAGAGAGTCAGCGGCCAGCAGGCCCACTGAGCTCCGTGGCACGCTGTAGTTGGTGGCCGGAGGAGGACGGTCTCCGGTTGGGGCCACGTCCCCTCCCCGTGCAGGTGCTGGACTGCGGGCAGCCCCCAGCTCAGCGGCGCGGAGGCTGCCTCCTGCCTGGGCCACGGAGAGAGCAGGGAACCTCTGCTTAGAGACTCGGGGTTCGGAAGAGGAAACCGAAAGGCCCCGGGAAAGGGGACCCGGGAGGGGGAGGTGACACCTGCTGCAGGGCCTCCCCCTCCCCCTGGCCCACGCTCCCTCGGGGTCCCTGCTGCTTGGCCGGAGGGTCTCCCTGCGGGGCTGCTTTGCCAGCGACACAGCGGGGTGGGGGGCGGGGGGCAGGGCCTGCGCAGGGGCCGTTTCCAGGGGAGGCTCTGCCCAGCCTGGGGGGCGGGCTCCTCTCCGCGGGAGGCGGGGAGGGCGGAGAAGTAGCAGGTGTGGCTCCCGCCACGCAGCCCCCTCTGGACGCTTCGCCTGCACGGTGGTCATTCGGTCTCTACCGTCTGTCTCCCTCCGCGGGTTCTCAGAGGCTCACGTTTGACCCGGGGCTGCTCCTGCCTGCAGCCGGCATCCCGGAGGCTGCTGGGCCTCAGCATGGGGCCACCCACAGGCACAGCCAGTCTCCCTGGCTGCCCCCCCCCGCCGACTCCCCTCAAAGGCCGGGCAGCCATGCGGGGGGGGGGGGGGGCGGGAAGCAGCACCTGTTCCTCTCGTTCCTCTCTCACAGCGAGTCCATGTGGCCCATCGAGGCCAGGAACGCGGCCATTGCCAACCACTGCTTCACCTGCGCCATCAACCGCGTGGGCAGGGTAAGGGCTGGGCTGCACCTGGGCCCGCAGGGGTGCGAGGAGGGGCTGGAGCCACGGGGCGGGCAGCCGGCGGGGAAATAGCGCCCCTCTCCGTGCGCCTCGGCCCCGGCCCTGGAGGGGAAGCCGCCTGCCCTGCTGCCCGCAGACACATCAGCCCGTCCCTCCTCTGGGTCTGCCTGGCTTGGTTTGGGCGGGAGCCATTTTGAAGGGCGCTGGCCCTGTGTGCACTGGGGACCTGGTGGCGTGGATTCCCCGCGGGCCCCACGCCCGGGATGACCCTGGCTGCCACACACCGCGCGTCCGTCACACAGTCACCCTCCTCCTGCTCCCCATCGGGGCGCACGCTCACCAGCACACCGGTCAGTCTGAGCGCACGCAGGTTCCCACAGGAAGGGGTCTAATCTGGCAACATAAAGGAGCCGGTGTTTCCATCGCCCCGCCGTGCAGGTTCCCTTAGGCTGTGGGGAAAGACGGGAACCAGCGCGCGGACAGCCGCCGCCTCCCAGCCCCAGGACGGGGCTTCCTTACGCCCGCAGCCAAACGCCCACCCCAGCCCCACGCCCCGGGGCCTCCGAGGGGTCCCCCAGCGGAGTGGCACCTCCCGGGCCTGGCTGCCGGGTTCCCGCTGCAGGCGGCCTGGCCTGCGTCCCGCCCAGCCCTGGGCCCCAACGGGAACGCGGGATCAGCCCTGCTGGTGGCCCCTGAGCACCGGGCAGGGAACAGAGCCGGGGTGCCACCTACGGGCCGCTCACCTGCTTTTGTCCCGCAGGAGTACTTTCCCCACGAGTTTACCTCTGGAGACGGGAAGAAAGGTACGCTGTGCCCCAGCCTCCCCGTGGCTGCAGAGGGCGGGCCTCACTTCTCCCGCTCTGCGCCCTCGGCTCCCTCCCCACGGCGGGCCGGTGTGCTGGGGATGGGCAGGCTGTCCTGGGCTTGTGACCGCTCCTTCCCCGGGTGGGGATCAGAGGGTTGGATTGGACTCCAACCTTCCCTCCCTCGGGACGGGGGTGCCCAGACCCCACCTCCTCTCCTCTGTCCCTGTCCGCCCACCCCCACCCTGAGCCAAGCAGGCACCCAGTCACTGGCAAGGATGGCCTTGGGGTCCTGGAGTTCACACCGTATCTCTGCTAGGAACCCCTCCTCCCGGTCCCATCTGCCTGGCCAGGGATATGGGGGGGAGAGGCCCCCCCTATATCCACTGAGGAGGGTCCCCTGGGGGCTCAGGTTGTGCCCTGGGAAGCCCGAGGTGGCCGAGTGGGTTAGTTTCCAGAAAGCCCTCCCGAAGGGCCCCCGGAGCATCCCCCGAGGCCCCGACTCAGTCTCCCAGCCCCGAAGCCTCCCTGCAGCCGGGGAATGGGAGAGGCGGGGGGGGGGGGGGGAGAGGCGGGGGATGAGGGCCCCTGGGCGCCTGCTCTGCCCTGGTCCCTGCGGGGCCCTGCCCTCCCCCACCTGCTCCGGGCAGGCCTGCGGGGCGGCTGTCAGCCCACGTTCCTGGGGGCCAGGGCGGGGAGCAAGGGCACAGGTGGCAGCTGGCGGGGCCACCACAGGAAGCGGCCGCACAGAGAGCCCTCCGCTCTGTGGGCCGTGGGCGGCTCCGTGGGCTGTGGGAGGCTGAGGGTGGGAGCCAAGGGCCAACCCTCTTCGAGGGGACACAGAGGGGACACGGTCCCGGAGGCAGAGGGTAGGGCTGGGAGGGTGGCTTTGCAGCCGCGGGCTGGGCCCTCAGGGCCGTGGGGGCGGTGGGGCGGTGGGGGGGGGGGGAGGCAGGTCCCGGGGCTCTGCGTTGGCAGAGCTGGGGAGGCCGGGCGTCCCTCCACGTGCCTGCCCGCTGTCTGCCCGAGGAGCTCACGCGCTCTCTGTGCTCCTTCCCAGCTCACAAGGACTTCGGCTACTTCTACGGCTCCAGCTACGTGGCCGCCCCAGACAGCAGCCGCACGCCCGGGCTCTCCCGCACCCGGGACGGGCTGCTGGTGGCCGAGCTCAACCTCAACCTGTGCCGGCAGGTGAATGACGTCTGGAACTTCAAGGTGGGTCCCGAGTCCCCCACTTGAGCCCCCACCCTCCTCTCGGGCTGAGCACCGCGGCTGCCGGGTGGTCCTGGGGGACAGCCCGCGGGGGGCTGTGCGTGGAGCCCAGGGCCGGCCCCCGCCTCCTGCAGGCCCTGGCCTGCCCAGCCGGGCTGTTCACACGGAGCAAGCCCCGGGGCAAATGGTGCCCGGGCAGCAGACCTCAGCAAACCTCCTCTCGTCTGATTTCGGTCCTGGGCGCCCGCGGACGAATCAATCTCAGTGTGATTGGCCGGGGAATAGAATGGATGGGCCCCTCCGATCCCTTTCCCTTCCCAGCATCGGCAGCACCACAGAGGAATGCGTGCGTCTGGCTGTGCCCGTGGCCAGGCCCCACGGTCCAGGCCTGGACAGAGAGGGAAACGGGTCGCAGAGAGAAAGGGCGTCCAGGCCGGGCTTGGCCACGTCCTCGCTCGGTTGCCACCGCCGCCGCCCCCTCTGTTCCCGGGCCTCGTGTTTCCATGTGTAAAATGAGGGGCTTCACGTGCATGCCCCGAGCAGCTCTGGACCCCTAATACCTGTGACCCCAGGAATCAGGAGAGGCGCGTAGGTGCCCCCCTCCCAGCAGGGGACAGTGGCAGCCATGGGCTGGGCCCCCGCGGAGGGTGGCACGTCACCACGGGCGCACGCGGAGATCGCTGAATCAGCGCCGGGCAGTGTTTTCACCGACTCAGCACCCACTTGTAGGCAAATCATACGTGCAGGTGAATGTCCCAGTCATGCCTGAATGACTGCCCAGCGCGTCCGGGAGGAAGCAGGGCTCTGGGTGCAGCCAGACGAGGGCTCCCGTGGGCCTGACCTGGGTCCCAGGCATTTCCCCGAGTCCCAGACCCTCAGCAGACAGACAAGGCACTGCCCCCGGCCCGCCTCCGCTCCTGGGAGGTTCAGACAAAGGGTGGCATCTGCCCATGAGAAGCTGGGACCAACAACCGGAAGAATGCTTGCTCATTAGTGACTCTGAAAGCAGGTTTCCCAGGCTGGGTGATGGGCACAAGCTCCTTCCCATCCGGCTTTGGGGGGGAAGAGGGTGGGTGTGGAAGGGAGGGAATGCTGGGGTGTGTGAGCACTCCGGGTGGGCTTTCCAGGCCCACCCCACCCTCTCCCAGCCTCCATCTGTGTCCACGATGAGGTGCCGTGTGGAGGGACGGACCCCCAGACCCAGAGCCAGGAGACCACGGTGCACGTCCCGGACGCCTCTGCGCCTGGCTGGTGCCCCGGGCTGTGGGCTGCTCGCCTGGGGTCCGCAGGGCCACGGGGCCGTCCCCCTTCCGGCCGCAGCGCAGGTCACAGCTTCTGGATGAACAGGAAGGAGGGGCCAGGGGGTGTGAGTCACGTTGGCATCGGTGATCTTCACCACAGCCCCGGAGGCCGTGCCAGGAGGTCAGGCGGGTTGCCTCTGGCTTACAATCGGAACCCGATGGCCCTGCAGACCAGCCTTCCAGAGGCATGCCTGTCCCCTGCCTGCCCTCTTGTGGCAGGAGGTGGTGGCGCGTGCGAGGGCACGCATAGCCGGGCACCTCTGAGGCACCTGCTTTGCTTCCAGATGACGGGCAGATACGACATGTACGCGCGGGAGCTGGCGGAAGCCGTCCAACCCAACTACCGCCCCCACATCGTGAGGGAGTAGCTGGGCCTCAGCCCCGCCCGCCCTGGAGGGCACCTCTGCCCGCAGCCGGTCGGCAGGTGTGACCGTCCTTCCTGATGATGCCCTGATAACGTTGCTGTCCACAACGATCCTTAAACGTCCCGATGGTGAGGGTAGAATGAGGGGTGCCTGCTTAATGGGTACAAGCTTTCCTTCTGAGGCGATGTCGGGGGCTGGATAGAGGTGATGGGACTAAATGCGTGGAACTGTGTGCTTTAATCTGGTTCATTTCTGTTATGGGACTTTCTGTAATGGGACTTTCCGTGTAAACACATCCCAGGCACCGGTTGTGCGGGTTGATGTGAAGCTAGACAGATGGGCTGCCCCATCCCGAGGTCCCCCACTTCTCCGTTTAGACTGTCAGCAACTCCAGGGTCAGCGAGGGAGTGTGTGTAGCAGCGGGCGAGGGCGAGGCCGACCCGGAGTCCCTGGACGGCCCTGGCAGGCGGGAGGAGGCCACTGTACGTGTCAAGTTGGTGAGGCTGCAGTCTCGTTGCTTCATCAGACACGGCCTGGGCGTTGCCGTGACGGTAATTTGTGGTGTGGTTAACGTCCATAGCCAGTGAACTGAGCGAGTGGGATTACCCTAGATGCCCCTGGCGGCCCCATTCAGTCACCAAAAGGCCCTGTGAGCAGAGTCCCCCGACGAGAAAGTTCTGCCTGAGGCATCAGGCTCTCCACAAACGTCAGGCTTCTCTGTCCTGCCCCATAATCACCCAAGGCAGTGCCTTGCAATAATAAATCTCTCAATGTATAGCCTACTGTTTCTGCTTCTCTGGTTGGACCCCGACTGATCCAGATCCCAGTGTCGGAAGTGGGGCCAGAACTAATAAAGGAGCTCTACAAGACAGCAGGACGCAACGTCAACACACAAAAAGCACTTGCGTTTCCGTACACTGACAGGGACCCATCTGAAAAGGAAATTAAGAAAACCATTTCACTTACAATAGCATCAAAAGCAATAAGTTACTTAGGCGTTAACCAAGGCAGTAAAAGACGTGGACAATGAAAGCTGTAAGGTGTTTCGGAGAGAATATAAATAAGTGGGAAGGCCACCTGTGTGCATGGATTGGAAGCCTCCCTGTGGTTAAGAGGTCGACGTTGCCCTAAGCAATGTACAGATTCAACGCAAACCCTAGCAAATACCAATGACGTTTTTTACAGAAATAGAAAAAAAAAACCCTCCCTAAAATTCACGTGGCGTCTCAGGGGACCCCGAACAGCCAAAACAATCTTGAACAAGAATGAAGTTGGGCCCTGACCCGTTTAGCTCGGTGGGTAGAGCGTCGGGCCGTGGACCGGAAGGTCCCGGGTTCGATTCTGATCGAGGGCATGTACCTTGGTGGCAGGCTGGATCCCCAGTAGGGGGCGTGCAGGAGGCAGTTGATCAGTGTTTCTCTCCCATTGATGTTTCTGACGCTCTATCCCTCTCCCTTCCTCTCTGTAAAAATTCAATTAAAAAAAAAAAAATGAAGTTGGGGGGACTCATACTTCCTTATTTCAAAATTGAATACAAGGCATGGCAATACAAACCGCGTGGTACTGGCGTAAAGACAGACACATGTACCCATGGAATGGAACCGAGAGCTCCGAGGGAAACCCTCACTTGTGCTGTCAAGTGGTTTTCGACAAGGACGCCACGACCATTCAGTGGGGGAAGGGTGGTCCTCTCCGCCAAGGTGCGGGGGAAACTGGGTCCCGGCGTGCGAAAGAGTGGCATTGGCCCCCTCCCTTCCTCCACACACACACACGTCAGCTCAAAATGGATCAGTGGCCTTAACAGAAGAGCTAAACATTAGTAACCCTGTATAATAAAAGGCTAATATGCAAATGGAACAGTGGAACGACCGGTCGCTGTGACGTGCACTGACCGCCAGGGGGCAGGCGCTCAGCCAGCACCAGGCTCATGGCTGGCGAGCACAGCGGCGGTGGCAGGAGCCTCTCGCCTCTGTGGAAGCGCTAAGGATGTCCGACTGATGGCCTAGGCCAGTGGTCGGCAAACTCATGAGTCAACAGAGCCAAAGATCAACAGGACAACGACTGAAATTTCTTTTTTGAGAGCCGAAAACCGACTTCTGCGCATGGGCCACGAAGTTCCGATCGCACTGTACGTGCGCGCCTGCCCGTGGTAACTTGTGGAAGAGCCACACTCAAGGGGCCCAAGAGCCGCAGTTTGCCAACCACTGGCTTAGGCCAATCCGTCGGACATCCCCCGAGGGCTCCCGGAATGTGAGATGTGAGAGGGCACAGGCTGGGCTGAGGGACCGTCTCCCCCCGCCACCCCCCGCCCCCAGTGCACGAATTTCATGCACTAGGCCTCTAGTCATTAGAGAAATGCAAATCAAAACGACAGTGAGCTGCCCTCTCACACTCCTTGGGATGGCTATTATTTTTTTTAAATGGTTTTGAAACTCTCTTTCCCGGCTGCATAATGTTTGACATGGCGATGAGTTCCCTTTTCTTAGTGGGGGTCTTCTGGTAAAAAACAGGAAGGCCTCCTAGACAAACTCAAAAAGAGCTGTAGGCACTTCGACGGCTCTTACTTAGTTATCCCCGCATTAGACATGGAGTCACTCATTCCTTTCCCCCTTCGTCCAGCCAGGCTATCACGGGCGATGCTGCCATAGCACGTTCACGGCTGAGTAGTCACGGGTGCGGTGTTCTTTAGGACGGGTTTTAAGAAATGGGGTTCGCTGTGTTAGAGCGCGTGGACACCTCGTGAAGGACTGGGGAGAGCCGCGGTGCTCCCCGGTTTGCACGCCGCCACGTTAGCCAGCCTCAGGGTCACGGACGCTGACGGACGACGGGACAGCCCAGGGCCGGGGCGGGGATAGTTCATCGCAGCAGCCAGGGTGCCGGCATTTTCCTCCGCTGTCCCCAACGAATCAATCTCAGTGTGATTGGCCGGGGAATCCGGCCCCAAAAAACCACACAAAATATGTGTGGTTTTTTTTTTTTAAAAACCACACCTATTTTAGCGCGCCGCCCTCTGCGTTAAAGGCGACCTTGTCTCAGCACCAAGGTCGCAGGAACACGGCCTGCTCTGTCCTCCAGGGCGGCTCCGCGGGCCCCTTGGAGAGAGAGTCCAGAGCAAAGACAGGTGCCGTCCGAGCCCACAAGTCACCCGGACATCTGACAAGCGCGAGATCCACAGCAGTGACTCCCAACGCCCCGCACCCCTCGCTTCTACACCATCTCGGCTTCTGGCAACATCCCCGGGAGTGCGCCTCTCCACGGAGCAGCCCGGCCAGGGCCAAATCAGACCGGTCTGCCTCCCGGCACGGATTCAGTTTTGCGCACGGCACTTCAAAGGGCGCAGCGAGCCCACCCTGTGGTGCTAACCTCAACCCTGCCCCTCAGGGCAGCTCAGACGTCCCCTTTCCAATGTTTCCAGCATCCCTTTCTCAAACCCGAACCTCTTGTTTGGAAGGGCCATTTGCAAGGGGAACAAGGGCATTTAAAAAAAAACAAAAAAACACATATTTTTATTGATTTCCAAGAGGAAGGGAGAGAGAAACATCGGTGATGAGAGAGAATCACGGACCGGCTGCCTCCTGCTCGCCCCCCACTGGGGATGGAGCCCGCAACCCAGGCCTGTGCCCTTGACCGGAATGGAACCCGGCACCCTTCCGTCTGCAGGCCGACGCTCTATCCACTGAGCCACACCGGCCAGGGCCGGAGCCTTTTTATCAAATGCACGGGGGACCCATTACGTTCCCCCCTTGGTCCCACCTGAGCTGCCACAGGGGCCTCGGCGAGCAATGCACTCACTCGCGCGGCCATTGTCTCTATCCCCTAAGACCCTGTCAGTGAACAGGAGCACGCACGTGGCTGGACCGGAATCAGGTTTGAACTTCCAGGTCCTCTGTCGGCCGGGCTGCCGGCCCTTGAACGACAGGCGAGCCAGGCCGGCCTGGAGTTGCTCTGAGGGAAGGGGAAGCAGCAGATGCCCAGGAACAGTCAGGACGGGACCCCCAGGTGCCAGAACGGGTCCCCGTGACCTCCTCACCACGTTCCGGCCAACAGACCAGGCGACGGCAGTGACTCCCTCTTCACAAAAGCGTGAGGGCTGGACGGGAGCGGGGGAGGGAGGGAGGGAGCGGGAACCTTCCAGAGCTGGTTGCAGGGGAGGCATGGCAGCCGGAGCCACCCCAGGTGCCTGCGGGCGGCCGAACACCTCGACGGGACGGCCCGCCCCCTGTCAGGGAGCTACACGCTCACCAAAGGCCAGAAAGCCCAAGGCAGCATGCAGATTCATTTCCAGGGCCACAGGATGGGCCGGGCCTTGGCCGACTGGACTGCAACAGCAAGCACGTGACCGGGAAACGTGTCCGCAGTGGGGGCACCGCCAGTTCCCCCCATGCGCCGAGGGTGTGAGGGCGCGATGGCGTTAACCTGCCCTGAGCAGGTGGGGGCGCGCCCTGAGCGAGGGGCTGGCCTCTGCCGCGGGAACAGTGTTTTCCCGTGTGCTCGGCCCACAGTGGGGGTGCCCAGGCCCAGCACGAGGACCCAGGGGGCAATGCCGGGGGAGGGGGGAGCGCCCAGGGGTGCAGCCAGCAGCCTCGTCCCACTTGGTCTCTGCAGAAAACAGGCTCTTTGGGCATCGAACTCGAGCCAACCAGCCAGGTCATCGCAGCCACAATTGATTCCCACCGCCGCGGGCCCCAGGAGGGCTGTCTCCCATCTGCTGGCTGGAGGGTTTCTGAGCGGCGACCCGAAAAACCAACGAGAAACCAACGAGGCCATGGGCCGCAGCCCGGGAGCCTGTAAACACAGGCCCCCGTTTCCCGGGGGGGGACGGCCAGGCTGCGAGGCTGCCCTCGCGCGCCACCTCCTGAGGGAGAGACTCACCCCGGGTTCAGTTCTGGGCGGAGCTGCTGAGGGTGAAGGGCACCCCCGCCGGGGACCCACAGCTTCCCATTCAGTTGGCCCATCGGTGAACCAGGCCCAGGTCTTCCGGGAGCGGGGGGGGGGGGGGGGGGGGGGTTGTGTGCCTCAGCCCGGCCAGCTGTTCTCCAATCTCCAATGTACCATTTTCTTCATATACATGTATATGTGTGTGTGTGTATGTGTATATATGTATGTGTATATATATGTATGCACATGTGTATGTATATATGTGTGTATATGTGTGCACACGTGTGTATAGGTGTGTGTATGTATGTATGTGTGCGTGCGTGTGCATGTATGTGCATGCGTGCGTGTGTGTGTGTGTGTGTGCTGATTTCGGAAAGGAGAGGGAGAGAAACATCCATGATGAGAGAGAGTCAGGGATCGGCTGCCTCCTGCACGCCCCACACTGGGGATGGAGCCCACAACCCAGGCCTGTGCCCTGTCCGGGAATCGAACCGTGACCTCCATGGCTCACAGGTCGGCCCTCGACCCCTGAGCCGCGCTGGCCGGCTCCAGGTACCATTTCCCTTGCGAGGCCGGCTTCCACGGGTTAGGTGCTCAGTGGCAACAGGAGCCCAGCGGTAAGCCTTTCACTGGGGGCGCGGCGGGTGACTGTCAGGGAACGGGACGTCCGGAACGCCTGGGGGCACCTCGGTGCAGTCTGCTGCCCTTTGCCAGAGGCCCCCGGTAGCTGGGGCATCCGCCACGGAGACAGGCGTGGCTTCACGGGGCCACTGGGTGGTGGGGCCCCAAAGGGCAAGAGTGACCCACAGCCTGCTGGGCAGCTCCCGGTGCCGTCTGTGGTTTGGGTCCTGCTCAGAGGGTGCCGGCCTGCGGGCGAGCCCATCTGAAAGGACCACGCAGGATGCCCAGGTGAGGTCCTGCTGCCTCTGCTCCCCAGAGATCCCAAGAGAGGGTGCCAGTCCTCCTCCTGGGGAGCGGCGGAGGGAGGCAGGGAGGAGCAGATCCCGTGGCTGCTGGGGAGATTGCACACTGTGGGTCTGGCCGGTCCCGAGTCCCTGAGTGTCTTGGGTCCGTCCGTCCCCCTGCTGCGGGAGGGGTGCACACAGTGCTGTCAGCATCGGGGGGCTGAGGCTTCGGACTGGCCACCAAGGCGACATCGCAGGGCGAAAGGACACGTGCTAACCCCCACAGCGAGCAAACGCGGGGACACTCACGTGTCGGGCCTTCCTGACGGGGCGCAGCCCCTCTGGCACCCGGCCGGGAGGACAGCACCCATGTCCGTGACACCCTCAGACGCAGGCACAGTACCTGGGCCAAAGGGCAGGTCCCTGGCTTGTTCTCCCCGCTGTGCAACTCCAGACCCCGTGGGTTGAATGTGCCCCCCACTTTCAGAATGGGGCGGATGGTGACTTGGGAACTCACCCGGCAGAGCCACGACCGTCTCTGGGATGAGCCTCCCATCCCTAACGTCCCCCCGAACACTCAGGTGCATGTGGCATTGGGCCCCCCTTGACCCCTGACCCCTTTCCCTAAAGCAGCGGAGGCGGGGATAGAGTGGGGGAGGGTCCGGGCCGTGGAAGGAAAGGCTCGGAGTGAGTGCACACGGCCACGCGCCTCGTGTGGCCGCGCGTCCTGCTCCAGCCCCGGCCGGCCGGGCAGCCTGAAGGCGCAGTAACAGGGCCCCAGCACCGCCCTCGTCAGCGGAGTCCTTACCGCATGAGACCAGAAGGACCCAGCAGCCAGCAGGTAAGGGAGCTGCTGGTCAGGGTGGAGGGTCCGAGGGCCGAGTCCCCTCCTATGGGTCCCCCCGCAGCCCCCCGCCTCTCCAAGGCTTCTCTCCTGCACGCCCTCCTCAGGAACCTCGGCCAGCTGAGACCCCAGGCCCTTCCGCCCAGCTCGGCCTGCCCGGGCCTTGCACAGCACCAGGAGGGACGCAGGCCCAGCACCACCCAGGTGGCAGGTCAAGGACCTGGGCTCCCCACGTGACGCCCGCACGGACAGAATCCGTGAAGGCGGGCCAGGGGCAGTCACGCTGCAGTGAGAAACGTTTATTGAGAATGGCTCATTACAGACAAAATAGATTTATGTATAAAATCGCCGCAATGCAAAAGGTCCCTTTTGTCCCCACGTGGCTGGAGTGGACAGAGCCACCGTCCACATGGCGCGAGGGGCTGTGCTGGACCCCAGCTGTGGACGGGGTCGGTCTGTATAGGCAGGCGGCCTCTTCTCGGCCCATCTTCGTGATTTCTCGTTGCACAATGGCACATGGTTCGCACCCCCCCCAACCCCTCCCCGTCCCCCCGCCCGAAGATGGCGCCTCGGGGCAGGCAGCTCTCCCGTCACCTCCCAGACAGGTGACCCCTGCCTTATGCTCCCGAGAAGCCATCCTCTGCGCCCAGGGACCGAGCACTTCTAAGTGTCACACGATGGACAGAGGCGCTGTGCCCTCTCACGGAGGCTGCTCGCCCGCCAGCACGTGCCGGCCGGCCTCCGTCCCTCCCTCCCTCCCTCCACCACCCTGAGGGCTGCACTGCCCGTTTCCCATGATGCCTCTGTCCTCGCCAGTTTCCCCAGACCCTCCTGAGACGCCCACCGCACGCTGCACACGTGGCATCCAGGCTCCCCGGGCCGCGGGCCACGCAGCGCTAAGGCAACAGAGACCAGTCCGAAGACGGCCCCTCCCTGTCGGCCAAGGCCTCGGCTGGTGCTGAGGAGCAAGCTGGTGAGTCTGCCAGCCCTTAAGCAGGGCCCAGTGGGGAGGGGCAGCTGGCGGGGAGCAGCCTTGGGCACTGGAGACGAAGACGCGGGGGTGCGGAGCGGGGCTGTAGGCACCCCTGCCCCTCGCCAGAGGCAGCCCCTGGGGGTGGGGGTGTCCCCAGCCCCTGTAGGCAGGATCCACTTCCCTTACTTCTTCGGTGCAGACGTGGTTCCAACCCCGCTCACCCGCCAGTGTCCCGGGCAAACTCCCCGACCCGGCGGGTTCTGCCTGCAGGCGAGGGCCCTCCAGGAGGGAGGGGCCCGAACTGGCGCGTGTGCCCAGGAGGAGGTGTCTGTGTTCCAAGTACCTGCAGTCTCACTAGTAGCATCCCAAGGGCGAGTCTCACCCCTGGAAGTGAAAAAGGAACCCTCGAAGACCCCGCCCCCTCCCCCAAAGAAAGAAAGAAAGAAAGGCCACAGTTCTAGGCCGTGCCCACCGCGCTGTGTGACCTGGGCGGGCACCACTTCTCACCCAGGCAGGAGACCCAGCGTCCTGTGCCAAAGGTCTTGGCGGGAACACCAGAGTGGGGGGGAGGCCGCAGCCTGTCCTGGCGCCCAGCACCCAGCCCTGCAAGACCTGGGGCTCCCGTTCTCAGAGGACGGCCCGCTGTTGGGAGCAGGCCAGCGGCAGGAGCTGAGCACACTCAGCTCTGTGGGCCCACGTGAGCCAGGCCTGCCACACCCAGAGCGTGGGCACCTGCAGGGCTGGGGATGCAGAGTCCTTTCTGCCCAAGGCCCAGCCCTCCCAGGTACCACCAGCCATGGGGACTGGCGCTCCGCAGTCCCCCCAGGGTGAAGGGAGGGCAGCTCCCAGCGAGGGGGTCAGCCAGTCTCCACACACACATGCTGCCCTGACAACACCCCCGCTCCCGGGGCTGGGTCCCAGGTCTGAGGGGAGACCAGCCCAGGCTGCGCCCCCAGCCCGGTTGGCTTGCAGGCAGCAAGGGCACCCTCGGAGCTGGGTGCCCCGGGGCAGTCCGAGTCAGGCTGGGGTCCGGGGGCGGGGGGGCTCTGCTCAGCTCTGGGGGTGTCCCCAGCACCCAGCGGGTGTGCGGGGTGAGTGGCATGATGGCACTCACCACTGGGGGATGAATCAGGTGTGCTGCGACCTCCCAGAATCCCCTGGGGCTTTGTCACACGGGCAGCGGCCCCAGCAGCCAGGGCTGGGGAGGCCGCCTGAGTGGGCCTGGCAGGGCCGGGTGGGGTCTGCGGGCCTGGCGCCCCGCCCCGCTGTCAGCTGTCCACGTAGACAAAGAGGATGTCCTCGTCCGTGCCGTAGCTGGTCCTGGCCTCCTCGAAGTTGCTGACGCTGGTGCTGCACATCCCTGCTGGGAGGGGAGGCAGGGCGGTCAGCGGGGGCGGCCGGGTCACCTGCTCCCGGCACCCGGGGAACAGGGCGGGCTGCCGTGCCCCCGCCCCCCGTCACTCCTTGCACAAGTCTCCCACCCGGAAGCCCCCCTTGCTACTGTGGCCTAGGGAGCTGCCCTGACCCCTCCCCAGGTCAGCAGATACATGAGGCCCAGAGAGGGGAGCAACGGGCACGTCTGTGAGCCAGGGCGGCCCTTCCTGCCCCAGGCAGTGGGGAGCCGGGATGGGTGCTCAGAAGGGGCTGAGCAGACTCTGCCGAGGGTGCTGATGGCCCGGCAGGGCGGGGGAGGGGATGGGGGGAGGTCTGCGCAGCAGGAGCTGCCCAGCAGGGCTCTGGGCAGTGGTGGGGGCCGGGGTGTGGGAGGGAGACGGCCAGGACTGCGGGATGGCACGGAGGACAGGGCCCAGGAGGAGCAGGGGTGGGGAGAGGCAGGGAGGGAGGCCTGGCCCCCGGGTTGGCCGGGAGGGAGCGGCAGGTCCAGGCGTATGGGCCGTGAAGGCAGGTGCCCCGCCCGCTGCGCCCCACTCACGGTCGGCGTAGGCCGGGTTGTTGTAAAAGATGGAGCCCGTGGTCCGGCTGTAGCCACGCAGCACGATGAAGTGGCCCTGGTAGTCGGGGGAGCGGCAGAAGCAGCGGTGGCCACGGGGGGCGAAGCAGCAGTACTTGGCGGGGCTGGAGCAGAGCTCGCAGTGCAGCACCCCCGAGTTCACCAGCACGATGGCCACGTGGCCCTGGGCCAGGTGCGCCTGGATGTCCTGCACGCTCACCGTGCTGCGGGCGGGAGGGTCAGCGGTCACCGGGCCCGCGCCCCCTCTCCAGGCCCCTGCGCGGACCCGTGCCGCCCGGCCTGGGGACGGCTCCTCTCCCTCCCCGAGCTCCCTGCTCTGTTACTGGGGCCCAGACTCGGTCCAAGGCCAAGGGCAGGACCCGTGGAGGGGGCTCTGCGTGCGGCCAGGCACAAGCTGGCCCCAGCGGGCCTTCACGGGGTGGGGTCAGGCCCAGACGGTGCCCGGCGAGGGCCGGTGGAGCAGCGCCCGGGACCCTCCTGACGGCGTGCGTCAGCTGCGCCCAGCGCCTCCACGGGCCCTCTCCCCCGACTCGTGGGGTTCATGTGGGGACTGCCGGCCTAACGGAAGCCCCCACTCGGAGCCCAGCACGGCGTTGCCAGGCCCAACCACACCCCTTCGAGGGGCTGTTTCTCTTGCCCCCCCCCCCCCAGGCTCCTGGGGGCGCAGTCTGTCCAGGAAGGGCCGGGCCAGCACAGCCGGCTCCCCACGCGGTGCCCCAGAGGGCACGTCCCATTGGGAACCAGGAGAGGAGGGGCTGGATGTGGGCCCCCTCGGCCGGGCCCTCCTCCTCAGCAGCCTCCTCAGGAGCAGCGGCCGGGCCCAGCCCAGCCCACGGCCACGTTCCGTGGCAGTTTGGTTGCTGCCTCTGCCCGGGAAGCAGGTCATTTTCCCATTTGGTGTTTGAAACCAACACCTGCTGAGCCCCAGGGCCGGTACCGGAGTGGGGTTCTAGGCTCGGGAAAGGTGGGCGGCAGGGACGGCTGCGTGTGAGAGGGTCAGGGCCCACCACAGCCCGGCCACGTCGCCTGGGGGACTGGGCGGCTCTCCCCCGCGGAGCGCGGACAGCACGCCTTCCCACGCAGGATGGCACTTGCCGGTGCCACCAGGGACGCACGCGCTGCCTTTCCCTGCAGCTTGTGCTCCTGGGGCCTAAGGTGGCGGAGACCTGCCCCGCTTTCCAAATCGCCTAGAGTGTGGCCACATCACATTCATCGTGGACACAGAAATGGAGAGGACAGGAGGGCGGGGAAGAGCGGTCTGGGAGAGGCCGCTGGGACCTGAGCCACAGGCCGGAGCGCAGAGCCCACAGTGAGCCGGGAATCGGCGCTCACATCTGGCCAAGTGCCTCCCAGGGTCTGCCTAGCCCCTGCCCGCACAGATGAGAAGGGGAGCCCAGTAAGGTCACAGCGATGTGGGGGGAGCTGGGAGCCAGGCCTCCCTCCTCGCTGGGCTGTCCCCCCCAGCAGCCTCCATGCTCCTCAGGCTGTCAGCCTGCCCTCGGGGTACTGTGGTCTGTCCATGCCACCGTCCTGGGAGTCGCCCAAGGGCTGGCTAGCGTCTGCCTTGCTCGCCTGTACCTCCAGCCCCTGCGCAGGGCCCCCAGCAGGTTTGTGTACAGCAGATCACGTAGCGCCCTCCCCCATCCCCTTCTTATGGGGGAAACACCAAGGCTCGGGGGATAAGCCAGTGCCCACAGCCACACGGGCAAGACACCCCAGTCTGCCTGACTCCCCACGCCCCGGCCTTTCTCACCCCATCCTGAGGCCTCCCCCGGGCAAGTCCACGGGTGACAGACAGGTGCACGCGGCGGGGAGGCTCACCGTTTCTCCACCAGCACCTTGCAGGCCTGGGCCTGTGCGAACAGCTGGTTGACCCGCGTCTCCTCTGTGTCGAAGTGCTTCCTGTAGAAGGACTGCAGAGAGAGAGGGACAGGCTGAGGGCGCCCCGGCTCCTCAGCCCCTCTGGACAGAGCGCGTTATGAGGCAGAGGGCACAGGCGATGTGGGCAGGGAGCTTCTGTCCCAGCGGGCGGGCGTGCGGCGGACCCACAGGCATGGAGACGATGCTCGGGAGACGAGCGGCTCCCGGAGGGAGGTCAGCCCCGGTGCACATGGGCAGGAGTCTGCGCAATGAGCGAGAGTGACCACCCAGCCCCGCTCCGCTCCGCCAGGGGAGGCCCATGGGACGCACTTGGCTTCACAGGGATTTTAAGGAGCCAGAGCCCCTGTGGAGGCGGCAAAAGTGACCCTGTTCTTGGGCCCCCGGCTGTGCCTTGCAGCCACGGCGACCAAACCAGATGCAAGCACCTCTGCTGGCCCGGGAGGCTCAGGGAGAAGAGGCCGGTCTGGCCACCTGCAGCGGCGCTCTTGCCAAAGAGGCCAGCAGCGCCGCCTGCCAAGTTCCAGAGCCGGGCTGACCCGCCTCGCAGGGAGGGAACACGCCCATGTACTGGCCGGCCTCGGCCTCGGTCGGCGTTCTTTCTCAAAAGAAAAAAAAAAAAAGAAAGAAGGTATTTTGGTTTTTCTTCCAGAATACCCACTACCCGGCTTGGAGCCGCCGCTCCCGTGAGAAGGGAGACCATGGCAGATGGTGGCCAGGCGAGGTGAGCGTGTGCGCGGAGGCCCTGGGCCTGCCTTGTGCGGAGGGCGGTGGGGAAGGAGGCGAAGGCAGCCCCAGGCACTCAGCTGGCGAAAGCGAGTAGCAGGGCCCTCTGGGGCGGGGTGCCGGGAGGAACCCAGCTGGCTGCTCAGATCCTTTGCGTAGGAGGCACCTCAAGGTCACCTGCACTGACGGGCTCCAGGGCCTGCCCACAGCTCATCTGCTCCCTGGTCTCTGCCCACCTGGGTGTCCAGGCCTTGACCGCACGCTCTCCCAACGCCTGAACCTGCTGAAGGGCTAGGGGCCGGCCACTTGCCTGGCTCTTTTTATTTTTTAAGGATTTTTATTGATTTCAGAGAGGACAGGAGAGGGAGGGCTAGAGAGATCAGTGAGGAGAGAGAATCACTGACGGGAGGCCTCCTGCACGCCCCCCACTGGGGACCGAGCTCGCAACCCGGGCCTGTGCCCTGACCAGGAACTGAACCTCGACTTCCTGGTTCATAGGCTGACGCTCAACCCGACCCAGGCAGCCAGACTGCTGCTGCTTTTTAAAAATATATCTTCCTGGTTTCAGAGGGGGACGGGGTTGGGGGGGAACGGGGGGGGAGGGGAGGAGCATCACTGATGAGAGCCGCTGTGGCTCACCTGGTTCTTGTAGCCCTTGTCCACCCCCAGGGTCTGGGTGCAGAAGCGGTGCCGCACGCCGAAGTGGCGCATCAGGTAGGCCAGGTCAATGGTCCAGATGCTGCGGGTCAGCCGCAGCTCCTGCAGGGCTCCCTCGAACTCACCGTCGTCCAGCTGGCCCAGGTACCTGTGGGCAGACGGGCCGCTGAGGTCGGCGCGCCCTCACGTGCCCCTGCGGCCAATCAGCCTGGCAGAGCGCCCACTCCCAGAAGGCTCCGCCCTTCGTCACGAGGCCTCATGTCCTGCCCACTCACGGCCTGGGCACCACCTGAAGCTGCCCGGATGCCGCGCTGTCCCCGGAGTCGAGGGCCGAGATCCTGCTTCTCGCATCGCTTGCGGGCTGTGTGACTCTGGGCAAGTCACCACCCTCTCTGGCCTCACTAGCTCACCTCTAGGATGAGGTGCGTGGACCACCTCAGTGGTTTTCTGAGTGTGGGCCAGAGAATTCCTTTGTTGGACGCTATCCTGCCTGGACTTCCGGATGGAGAATGGGTGAGGGAGAAGCAGCGCCTGCAACCCCTCCTCCTGACGGCTAGGGTCCTGCCCGGCTCCGATGGCCCCAGTCCCAGTGAGGTCGCACAGGCTCCCAGGAGCCGGGGGCTGGGAAGGGGAAAGGCCCTGTGTCCCAGTCGTGGGGTTACTCTGCGGGCCGGGCCGGGCCCCGAGGACTCCCCTCGCCACCCCGCGCCCCAGGCATTCCCAGAGAGGAGCCCTGGAAGGCTGGGTCCATGGAAGCTGGGCCTCCCACAGGCCCCAGCCACGGATGGCCACGTGGAGGCCGCATCCCACCCAGGCCGCCCCCGTGTGGTGTGGACGGTGAGGCCTCGGCCTGCCACTCACCGCAGCACCATCCTGGAGCAGGCCAGGCCGCAGTCCCAGTGGTAGAGCTGCTGGATGATGGGCACGGGCAGCTGCACAAAGTCCCCTGCGTGGAGACACAGGGCGGTCACAGATCCAGGCAGGGCACCGCCACTGCCGCCCGGGAACCACGGCCATCGGCTCCTGCCCACGTCCCGAGGGAGCGACTCGGGGGCCAGCCCGCACCTTCCCGCCCCCCGACCCTCTCTCCTGACCACAGCGGCGTCCCCCCCAAAACAAAACCAGTCACAGCGGTCAGCCCCACACACCCGCAGCGGGGGGTTCCCACATCTCTTAGGACAGGGCCCCCGTGTGCTGCCCCAGCAGCCTCTCCTCTCACCCCCACTTGTCCTCACAGGCCTCCCCCGAGCAGCACCTCCCCGCCGGGCGATGCCTTGTGCCCCAGGCCTTTGCCACTTCCCCCTTGGCCTGCACGCCGAGGACTCTCCTGGCCTGCAGGTGACTGAGCGATCTCCTACCTTCGCTGTTTTTTTAATCCGCACCCGAGGTTATGTTTGTTTTTCATTTGAGAGAGGAAAAAAACAAACATTGATCCACTCATCGGTCGCCTCCTGTACGCGGGACCGAACCCGCAACCAGTTGGTGTATGGGACGAAGCTCAAGTGAGCCACCCGGCCAGGGCTGTGTCACTTCTTCATGACGTTACCTGTCTGCCTGGCCCCGACGATGTGCACTCACAGCCCTGAGCCCTCCCTCTGAGCCCTCTCTTTGGGGGCAGCTCAGAAAAGTCAGCGACACGGCCAGCGCATGGAAGACGCTTAGCCACATGCATGTCCGAATTCGCGAGGCCCCTGGAGGTCTGTCCGACTTCAAGGCCCCCAGGGCCACCACGGCGTGAAGACCGTGTTTGAGAGAAGGGGGGTGTCACGTAGAATGTGTGCATGGGGCGTGCTGCGCTGGGCGTCCTCTCAGGAGGCCCTGGCCAGGCAGTGAGGCGGGGCAGGAAGGGCGTCCGAGCCCCAGCGTGGCCACCGGCTGGCTGTGGGCTGAGCAACTGCCTTCCTCTGGCTGGACTGAGTCTGGCCATCTCCGAAGTGGGGGGGCCTTCGGTCTGATTCAGTCCTTCAATCGGCAAGCATTTCCCCGGGGCCTAGTGCCAGCGTGTCAAACTCGCGGCCCGCATGCTCGTGCATTTGGCCCGTGTTCGCCTTTCAGTTCGACGTGCTTGGCCTAGGGAGTGCCCGGCGTGTTTACTGGAGATGGAGCAGTGGCAGGTCCCTGTCCCGGGAGGCAGCAAAACCAGCAGGCCCCAGGGGAAAAGGAGGCTAGAGAAAAGGGCGAGGGTACGCCCTGGGAGCCGAGAGTCATGAAGCACAAGGCAGTCCTGGCCGGTGGCTCAGCGGTTAGCACCGGCTTGCAGACCGCAGGGTCCCGGGTGTGATTCCAGGTCAAGGGCACTGTACCTCAGCCCCAGTAGGGGTGCGTGCGGGAGGCAACCAAATCCATGTTTCTTTCTCTCCCCGCCCTTCTCTCTCCCTTCCACTCTGTCTAGAAAGCAATGGAAAACATATCCTTGGGTGAAGATTAAAAAAAAAAAAAAAAAAACCAGCAGCACAAGTCGGAGAGGGAGCAGCACGTGCGGAGGCCCTGGGGGGGGGGGGGGAGGAGGGAGAGCAAGCTGGCGCCAGCCTCCGGAGCCCTCCCTGCTGGGATTCCATGGATCCCCTCCCTGCTGGGATTCCATGGATCTGGACAAAGTTCACAGTCTAAAGAACGAGGTGCCTCCCTCGGCAGCCAGCGCCACTCCGTGCTGACTCACGGCACCTGTTCAGCACAGGAAACCCAGCCCGCACCCTTCCTCACCTCGGGCGTCTCTGGGGTCTCTCTTGAACTCACGCCCAGCGGGTGCAGCGCCCCCGGAGCCTGGCTCCCACGCGTGCACCCACCAGGAGGGCCCCTCCTGAGCCCTGGAGTCCGTCCTGCCCTCTGCCCTGCCGGTCCCCTGCCTGGAGGGGTCCCAGGCGCCTGCTCTAGATCCTCCCCAGCACAGATCCCGGCACTGGTGGGACCTTCGCCGAGCCCAGGCGGGCCACGCCCTCCTTTATCTGAGCGCCCACCAGGCCCCAGCTCCCCCTGTGCCTCAGGGGGGCCTTGCAGGTGCTTGTCTGTGCCCACGGCTGCTGTGCATTCCCAGGAGGCAGGGACCGTGACTGCCGCTTGGCTGCACTGTCCTGGTCTCCCTCCCTCACGCCTCCCCTCCGAGGGTGCGCGGCAGCAGGGAAGGCAGCGTGGCACGGGCCGATGCAGGCCACCTGCTGGCTGAGGCGCCTGACCTCGCTGGGCCTGATCCTCCTCGGTGGCAGGGGCCACCAGAGCCGCCAGCCCGCCAAGTGCGGAGCGCTCGGGGCAAGAACGTGCGGGGCAAGAACGTGCAGGAAGCCCTTCGGGCGCTGCCCGAACCCCAGCCTCCGTGCAGCGGGACGGGCCCTGATGCACCAGCCCAGGCTGGCCGCGCCTTCATTCCCTCCTTCCCCGAACCAGCACCTCGGGCCCTGCAGTCACGGCCTTCGCACATCGGCCTCCTGCTGCTGCCATGGCTTCAGTCTGAGGGCTTAGCCCTGCCGGTCCTCTGCCCGACATTCCAGCCCCAGCACCTCTCCCATCTCTGCACACAGAAGCCAGAGGGAGCCCCTCCCTAGCTCCCCATTGCTCTTAAAATCAAGTTCTCACCCCTGAACATAGCCCGCAGGGCCCTGCCCAACCTGAGCCCCGCCAGCCTCACCTTGGCCCTTTCCCTTCACTCATCCCGTTCCTGTTACCCTGGAAACCCATCCAGCTTCATGCCACCCCAGGGCCTTTGCACATGTAGCTCTGCCTGTCTTCAACTCTCTTTCCCCTGCTGTCCTCAAGACTGGCCCTTCCTGTCCTTCAGGTCCAAGTCTCCTCCCCTGAGAGGCTTTTTCTGACTATGCTCTTGGGGGAAGGAAGCCCTCCTTCACAGCACTTAGCAAAAAGCAACACAATAACAACAACAATAATAAAGTTACTGTCTCCACTGGACTATCAGCTTCCCGAGGGCAGAGAATTTGCTAATCTTGCTCACTGTTATCCCCAGTGCCTGGTGTCTGAGGCTCAGTAACTCAATTAACATTTGTTGGAAGAAATGAACTTATTTCGCAGCCATTGTGTGCTAGGCTCTAGGGACACTGTAGTGACTAGGAGTCCGAGGATTCCTATCCTATAAAATGAAAGGCTAATATGCACATTGTCCCCTCGACTGGGAGTTCAACCAGGGGGCAGAGCTGGCTGGCCAACCCCCCGTGGCCCCTCCCCTCGACTGTCCTGCCCCTGGTACCCCCTCACTCTCCCACATGGGGGTGGGCCAGCTGGACCCCACCCTCGAAATGTGTGCACCGGGCTTCGAGTTCTAGAATAATTCCCTGCCAGTTCTAGAATAATTCCCTGCCGGGCCGAGTGGAGGGGGCTCTATACAGGGCGTTGTCCCCTCAGGGGGCGTGCCTCCCGGGTCAAGAATCCCTCCCTGTGACCTTAAACTGCCTTTTTGTTTTTCTTCCCACACCCTGTTTACTTCCCAGACTTCGCTCTTGTATATCCCTTCCTCTGAAATGCTATCTCCCATCTCTGAATGTCCAAAGCGCCCGTCCCTTTTCCTCTCTGAGCCCCTCAATACGGGGTATTTGAGGTGGCATCCCCACTGGACAGAGGGACGACATCTCACCGGCAGGTGGGGACCAGGTGGCACGTACCCCCTCCTAGCCCTCGGCCCAGAGCAGGCACTCAGACACGCTTGGTGAGTGAAAGGTGTCTCCCCCACAGGCCTGGAGATGCCCCGAGCCTACACTGCAATGCCCACACCCCACCCCCAGGCTTCCAGACTGCAGCCTGTGCAGGCTCCCTCCCCGCTCTGGGGGCTGGGTGCTGCACCCACGAGCGGGGCCACCTTGCTTGGGCTTGGAGTCTGCCCGCGCTCAGAACCGCTGCTCTGGACTCTGCTGTCCCTTCTTGCCCTGGTCCTTGCAGCCCCTTGCTCCCGAGGCCCCGCAGAGCCACACGTCCCCACGTGGCCGATCCCAGGCTTGGCACCAGCAGGTCCGCCCATAGGGACCCAGAGAGACTCCTGTGGGGGATGATAAGGGTAGGCGAGACCTTCCCAGCCCAAAGCCGCTGCTAGCTGTCGATGCTGGAGCAGAGGGCCTGTCCCGCCTGAGAGCTAGGGTCTGCCTAGAAGGCCCTGCTGGCTTCAGTTGGCAGCTGTCACCCAGGAAGGAAGGAAAGCAGCCCGCTGGCCCTGAACACTGAGCGCCTTGGTCAGCTCGTCTGTGGAAGTCAAAATGACAAAGGTACCTGCGTGTCCCGGGGGGCTGCGAGGATTGACCAGGCACTGAAGGTACACAAGTCAGCACAGCACCTGCTCAGGGGAGGCTCCCCCTGAAGGTGAGCCATTCCTCCCCTGCCCCTAGGGAAAGGTCAGGGCCTGGTCCAAGATCACAGAGCTGGAGCAGGATGCACATCCCAGGGCAGCATCAGACCCGACTCCATGCGGACACCACGCCCTGGGGGGGGGGGGGGGGCACCAAGGTCCCACAGATGCCCCAGTGTCCGGGTCCCACGAGCTCTTGACCTTCCCACGAGCTGGCACCTCACTTCAGGTTTCTGTACGGGCCCTGAGCTACTTCTCCCCTTCCCTCCTTGGAGAGGCACGCTGAGAATCAGGGCGCGAAATGACCGCTTGGTGTCCGCACCCGAGGAACGCAGGCCACCCTGGGGCAGAAGGAAGCAGAGGGTGCAGAGCTGTGCACACAAAACGCTGCGTCTGGGAGGCCCGAGGGAGGGCCTGCATGGCTCCGCGCTCTCAGCAGTGCCTGGTGCTCCTAGGCCTCGGGTCCCCCAGGGGTCAGGACCTCCCAAGGCGGCTCCAGCAGGACTTTGCGCTTTGGGGGAAGGGGGCGCCTCACAACCCGGGGGGACCCTCCCACCAGGATCGCCATCAGAGCTGCGGGCGGCCTCAGCCCTGCGAGGATCAGGAATACCCCCCGCGACCGCGTCTAGGCGGTGGGGGCCGAGGCAGCCGTGCACACCTGGCCAGGTTTTGCTCCAAGCTCTATCGCTCCTCGGGAGGCGACGGTCGGCCCAAGGTCGCGCGGCCAGACCCTGCCCCGCGCAAGGACGGGGTTCCCCGCGTTCCGCGGGGGGGGTGAGGGCTGGGCCCTCAGAGAGGCACTAACCGGGCTCCAGCGACGGCCCCGCTGCCTCCGCCTCCGTTCTCATGACCCGGGCGGCGCGGGGCGCCCATGACCCCGGCCTGGCGCCAGCTGCAGCTTCGGGTTTGGCTGGGGCGGGAGCGGGGCCGGTGTGTGTCCGGTTCCTCCGTCGCCGAGGCCAACACGGAGGAGAGAAGGGGAGGTGGAGGCTGCACCGCCCCCAGCCCCGCCCCAGCCGCTTCCAGGCCTCGGACCCGGGGACTCCGCCCCTTCCCTACGCCCCGCCCCTTCCCTGGGCCCCCCTTTCCCTTCTCCAGACTCCCATTCCTAAAGGCCCCTGCCTTCAGGGCTAAGCACGCCCCGACCATTCGCAGCCTCGGCTTCTGGTGACCCCACCCCTTCCCCAATCCTCCCGCAGACGCGCGGGCCCTTCTCCACGCCGTTCACCGGAAGCCCCGCCCCTATCCGAGCCCCGCGCCGGGAAGCCCCGCCCCCTCATGAGTCCCGCCCCGAAGCCCTGGCGCTCAGCGCGCATTGGCTCCCCAGAGGCGCTCAGCCTCAGGTCCAAGCTCGGTCCTACCCCAAACGGCGCCGGGCTCCAGAAACGTGAACCGTATTTCGAATCCCTTCAGAGACGACCCTCCTCCCCCCTTACTCTATTCCTGTTGCCCTGTCCGTACGGCGAAATACCTCGCCTTGCTCAGGGTTGACTTGTGAGGGGTGGTCCTAGCCTTCGGCCTCGCCCCCCGCCGCCCCGATCCGAGGGCCCAGGCCCCAGGTCCCTGCCTCCCGGCCCAGTCCGCCCCCTAGTGCGGGGTGCTTGGGAACGCGACCCCCCGTCCCCTTGCCGGCCTGAGGATCGATATTCCCAGCGGCACCGGAGCCCACCCCCAACCCCCGCCGTCATAAGCCCTCTATTCCGGGGCCGGAACGATCGTGCCAGAGCCCACGTTTCCCAGCCGGCAGGGTGAGGAGGGAGCGGGGGCGAGCCGGCGCTCGCCACTAGGAAACGGAAGGGGACGAGCTCTGAGCGCGGCGTTTTGGGAACGCGAGGCATTCTGGGAGCGCGGGACCGCCATTCGCTCGCCTCACGCTTTCGCAGTCTCCTGAGTCGCCGCCGCCGCCGCCGCCGCCGCCGCCGCACCGGGAGGAAAGAGGAGGCCGGAGCCAGTGAGGAGAGGCCAGGGGCAGACGGGAGTAGGCCGAGGCCCCCGTGAGCGGCCGGGGGAGGAGAAGGACGCACCGCCGTGGGGCGCTGCGGGGCTCGGGGAGGGGGAGAGCGGGAAGTCGGGCCACCCGAGCATCAGCGTCGCAAGGGCGTCCATGGAGCACACGCCCTTCGCTTTCTATACGTCCCCGGGCCGGTGGTTTTCGAAGTGTGCAGGCCGAAGTCTGGAAGCCATTTCCGGCCCATTGCCTCAACCCCCCTGCATCCTTTTTACAGCGCCCTCGCATCTTGGCCTCCATCTCCCTTCAGGAGCCGGTGCCCTCGGGCTTTCCACGCGGTTACATACGTTTTATCACGTTTCCCTGCTTCTAACCCGTTTCCCTTGTGCACTTGCTGTTGCCTTTTTATTGGCGCCTTCCTTCCTTGCAGCGGTTCCCGCTTCCACGTAAAATTCCTAAGGGAGCATGTCTTTCCCAACCGCACGGGCCCTTGGATGCGTTTCCACCTCCGCCGTTACTCATTTCGGGGATAAAAAAAAAAAAAAATCCACGCCTTGTCCCTTTTTCATTCGCCGTCAGGCGCTTGCCCTGTGATGATGCCTTTTCCTCCCAGATGAGCGTTTCCTGCTGACGGCACATGGCTCACGTGGTGTGCGCGGCTGGTGTTTGCTTTTCGGCCTGGTTGGTGCAGTGGGGGGGTCAGAGGGCACTGGAGGGTTTGAACTCAGTGCACAGCCTCTTCAAGATACGCCCGCATCATCGGTTTATATCTGCAAGTGGTCAGCACTGCACACACATGTGCGTGTCCCACGTAGCCACATGTGGCCGTTGAGCCCATGAAATGTGTCTAGTGTGAGTGAGGGACTGAGAAGTTTTAAGTTTCCTTTCATTTTCTTCAAGTTTAGTTTAAATAGCTCCGTGTAGACAGCGGCGGCTGTATTGGCAGCTCGGGTCTATGCCACGGGGTTCCCAACGGGGTGTTGGTTACCCACAACTGTGGGTGGAGAACCCGTTGTAGGGGACATGCATTACACCCCGCTCGTCCCCGACACACACGCAAGATGGGTTCTCTGGTGGAGGTACAGGGTAGCAGGGAGGGAGATGGGGTGGCGGAGCTGGAGGGAGGCATGGGCGCTGCCTTCTCGGGCTCTCAACGCCGAGCCGACGACTTGTCTGTCTCGCTGTAGAGCTCGCTTCCTGCCAAGATGTCTATCGGCGTGCCCATCAAAGTCCTGCACGAAGCCGAGGGCCACATCGTGACGTGCGAGACCAACACCGGCGAGGTGTACCGCGGGAAGCTCATCGAGGCGGAGGACAACATGAACTGCCAGGTAGCCCCGTGCACTCCCTGCCGGCGGGACAGCCGTGCCTCTGGCCTCTGGCCTGGAGCACAGCCCGGCGGTGATGGGAGGTCTTCTCCAGCCGTTCCCTTGCACAGCGATTTGTTGAGCGCCTCCCGTGTGCAGAGGACTGTGTGGCAGGTTCACCGGGTGGGCAGGGATCCGCCCAATGGGATTCTGGAAGAGGTAACTTTGTCCTTCGGTCTCTTGGTCCCGTCACCATTTTCTCCCGCGGTCTGGGGCCTGCCTAAGGGAAGCGGCACTCCTCCCCTTCGATGGAGTCCGTCCGTCTGTCCTCCCTCCCGGGTTGGGCCATTACCCATCTGCCTCCACAGGTCTGCATAGCGCTTCGCAGTTCCAGAACCTTCTAGTCACATACTCGTTGGCCGTTTTTCTCGGGGGCGTGAGTCTCATGTGATTAGAGCAGCTACCTTTGGAGTTGAGTGGTTTGGGGAGAGTTTGTCCTCCCGCGATAGGGAGACTACGATGGAAGGGCTCACCGTGCATGTCACCTGCAGGTAATGGGCCGCTTCCTGATGGGTGCCCTCCCTGGGCACTCCTTTGCTTTTGCTAAAATCACGTGGGTTTGTGTACCGCTGCAAAGTGTATCAGCACGCTCTCTCGTTTGTTCTTCAAACCGTCCGTTAAGAGTTTGGACTTTGTAAACAGATGTTTGAATCTTATGCAACCTTAGGCATGTTAATCGCCTCAGTTTCCCCATCTGTAAAATGGGGAGGTGTTACTTTTGGTCCTCTGTGATACAGACACCAAGATTGAAGAGTCTAGCCTGCCTGTGTGGCTCGGTGGTCAAGTGTCGACATAAGAGCCAGGAGGTCACGGTTCGATTCCCGGTCAGGGCACATGCTCGGGTTTCGGGCTTGATTCCCAGGTGGGGGTATGCAGGAGGCAGCCAATCGATGATTCTCATCATTGATGTTTTTATCCCTCACTCTCCCTCTCTCTCATCAATAGAAACATTAAAAACAAAACAAAAAACTGAGGGGTCTAGCATGGGCAGAAATGGCCTGGGGACCTGGCCCTGGTCCCTTGCTGGGTCAGTCACTGGCTGGCAGCCTGGGGAGAGGGGCCTCTCTGGATTCCACAGGAGGCAGCCAGAGGTTGTCAGCTCCCTGTGTTCCTTACACACTTGTTCCCTTGAACAGAGTACTCCCCAGGCCGCCACAGGGTGCCACCCACACCCCAAGGCTGTCCTGGAGATAGATGAGTTATGTGTGTGCTGCAGTTAGCTCAGCACCTTGCACATTATACATTCCACATACGGTGACGGTTAATACTTCCCAGGTGAGCAAGCTGAAGGTCAGTGAGATAAAGTGACTCACCCAAGGTCACACTGTGGGTCAGGTGTCTTTTTATATATATATATATATATTTTTTTTTTTTAATTGATTCCAGAGAGGGAGAGAGAGACATCCATGATGAGAGAGAATCATCGATTGGCTGCCTCCTGCACGCCCCACACTGGGGATCGAGCATGCAACCTGGGCCTGTGCCCTGACCGGGAATCCAACCATGAATTCTGGGTCATAGGTCGACCTCAACCACTGAGCCACAGCAGCTGGTCAGATCTGGTATCTTAACTGTTCGTTGCTTCCCGGGGTTATTCGTTTGTTTGTGATTTCTTTGTAGCGTTGAGCATCACCTTCCTGCCAGGTTGACCCGCTGGGGCAGGGAGGTGGGCATCGGGAGGGCAGGGTTGTCTGCTCGGAGTCCACGCCGTGGAGATGGGGTGTGGGCTCGGTAGGTCCTCCTCTGCCTTGGGGAGGTGCCGCTAGCATAGATGCAGTCCTCTGGCTAAGGCATCCTCCTTCATTGTGCGGTTCTTCAGGTTCGTGAGTAGAAGGCAACGGGAGAGGGGTGGGGAGGGATCCTGATGTATTTACTCAGCTTCCGGACCTCAGGCTGCCCGTTTGTACTGTGAGGGTGTCAGGCCCGGTGACCTTGCTGGTCTCGGGTGCAGCCAGTGGGAGGTGAAGCACGCAGACCCTGGGGGTGGCCGTCTCGAGTCAGGGTGCAGCCTGCCCCCCAGTGTGCTTGGAGGGAGTGTGGCCTCTCACCCTCTGTTCCCTCCTCTAGCAGGGATCAGGAGCACCTCGGCCTGAGGTTGCAGAGTAAATAAGCAGGTGCTTTCAAACCGCAGGGCCAGCCACGTGCCTCCACCGCCATCAGTCTGCGAGGGCTGCCCGAGCCGCTTGGACTGTGCAGTACCCCTCTGAGCCAAGGGAGGACGTTCCGAGACCCCCCCACCCCCCAGGAGATGCTTGAAACCGATAGTACCCTACTCATACCTGTGCTCAAGTTTAACTTGTAAATTCGGCACAGTAAGAGATTAGCAGTGATCTATAATAATAAAGCGTAATATGCTAATTAACCAGAGGATCTTTTGGACGAAGCCGGGGCTGCGAGGGAAGCCCGGTGCCGGGTGCCACGTGCCAGAGGGAGGCCGGCGCCGGGTGCCACGTGCCAGAGGGAGGCCGGCGCCGGGTGCCACGTGCCAGAGGGAGGCCGGCGCCGGGTGCCACGTGCCAGAGGGAGGCCGGCGCCGGGTGCCGGCAGCCGGGGGAAGGAAGGCCTACTCTTGCATGAATTTCGTGCATCGGGCCTCTAGTAACTAATAACAAAATAGAGCAGTTATAACGACACACTGTAGCAAACGTTATATGATGGCTTTGAGGCTGTGATTAAGGGGAATACTGGTTTCTTGAACACCATGGCAGTTGACCTGATAAGCAATGGCTGCTAAGGGACTGACAGCGGAGCAGTGTGGACAGTGTGACTTGGACGAACAAAGGGGTGATCCCCGTCCCGCGTGGGACAGCAGAGGGCATGCAATGTCACTGCTGCTCAGAATTGCGCGCAGCTGACAGCTCAGGCATCACCCGTTTCTGGAGTTTTCCGTGTGATTGTTTGGGCCGTGGGAGCCGTGGGGACTGCTGTGCGAGAGCCTCCCTCCTCCGAGAGCCGTTCCCCCGGAGCAGGAACCTGAGCAAGCCGGGTGTTCCTGCCCGGCTTACATTCAAACCGAGTCCCTGCCTTGGTCTTACCGTGGAATGTGGCTCAGCCTCTTAGGGCGCCGTGGGGGCGGGCAGGGGACGGCGGGCAGTGCACGGCGCAGTCATGTCCGCTGGCGCTCCCGGGGAGCGGGACAGGAACATGCCGTTCTTGGGTTCTAATAGGAGTCAGATGGTGCTGGGCTCCGTCCCGCGCCAGCCGGGACACATACTGTTGGTGCAAACACGTAGCTTACGTCTTCTTTGTCTTACACGGCACCCTCTGCCGGATTTGCGAACGAGCTGGGGAGCTGTGACAAGAGGGGTGAGATGTCCAGTTCGTGCCGAAGGACAAGTGACTTGGCAGCCTCGCCCCCAGAGTAGACTTTTCCCTTTAGTTTCAGCGGCTTCCCCCAAAGCAGACATTGTAGCTGTCGTTTAGCGAGGTCTGCCATGTGCTAGGCAGTGGGAACGTTTAGACATACTTGTCTCGTTTCATTTACCCCTAATGGTTCTAGGAAGTATGTGGTGTCTGATGTCTGAGAGTGGATTGGGGGGGGCTGGGTTCACACCCCAGCAGGCCACACGGGGGCAGTGTGGCCTCAGGCAGGGGACTAGAGAGACAGCTCCGCCTCTGGTGGCTGTGCCACCCCTTCTCCAGGGATGGTGGCAGGCTACGCCTTACAGGGTGTGTGATACCAAACGTGCTGCTGTGTGTGGTCTCCTGGGACATTGGCAAGTGTGCGGCGACCGTTGGCTTTGTTGTGGGGTGTTTTCCTCACTTTGTGGGTGAGGGCACTGAGGCTCCGGGGAGCCAGGAGGCTTAGCCAGGGTTGCATCCCTGACAAACGGGGCTGGGCCTCTGTCTTCTGTGCAGTCACGGGGGCTGGTGTTGTGAACTGGTCGGGTCCCTGTTTCCCAGGTCGTCTAACCACCCCCCGGGTTCCTGTGGCACCAGTGGTGAGGGTGTTCTTCAGGACCAGAGCAGGATGGCAAGGACTTAGAAACTGCAACGTTGCTAAGGAAATGGGGGTGCTGGACCTGGAGGCGAAGACCATGGGACACTTGAGCCCTGAGGGTATAACAGGGACAGTGGTTGCAACTCCAGAAACTGTTCCAACTCACAGATCAGCGAGATGGCCCTGGAGTGTCCTCTCTGCTCTGCGTGTCAGGCCAGGCTGGTGGTGAGCTGGCGCTGAGAAGAGAGCGAGTGAGTCTGAGCTGCCAGCCACCTGTCAGGAACGGGAGACAGCACGCCTCTGCAATGTGGCGGGCCCGTTCTGAATAAAGTGTAACCCTCGTTCCTCCAGGAGACATGAAACAGCTCCTTCTCCTGGTGCACGTGGGCCCGTTGAGATGGACCCAGCAGGCTCATGTCCCCTTCCATGCCACGCCAGGCTCCTGGCTGGCCTCACCTCTCGGCTCCCTGCCTCTGCATCCCAGTGATCCATGTTAGCATGTTCGTCTTCCCAAAGTGCTGCCCTCACCCTGCCCCCCTTCCTCTGTCCTCGAGCTAAAGTGACCCATAGAGTCTGGCCTTCATCCCAAGTCCGCTGCCCCAGTCCTTGCACCTGTAGTTCCTGCCTCAGCGCCCTGTCTCTGTAGGCGAACCCTTGCCCTAACCCTCTTGGTATTCCAGGCCCTTCATACTTGTGAGTCCCCAGTCACCCAAGCCAGGTGAGCGGGCCCGAGTGCACTCTGGGAGGGTAGAGCCGCATCTGCCGCCTGCTCGTGGCCTCCATGCCTTTGCAATCTGGGCGGGCAGATGCAGGAGAGGACAGAGTGTGGACAGGCAGGTCAAAGCTGTTCCAGTTATCACCACTGAGGGCGCCTCGCACGCCAACCGGGCAGAAGAGCGGGGCCAGCGCCCTGGAGCCCGGCCGCTGGGTGTGAGGCGACTCCTGCATTCTGGCTGTTGGACTTTGGACAAGTGCTTCGTTTTTTAGCTGTAACAGTGGCAACGCTCATACCCACTGGCGGTGCTGTGAAGACCATGTGTGTAAGGGCCTGGCTGGCACAGTCCCTGGCTTTGCCTGGTTCCTTTATTTCATGACTAGAGGCCCAGTGCACGAAATTCGTGCACGGGTAGGGTCCCTAGCGGCTGCCAGCTGCCAGCCGGAGCCTTCCTCCGTTCTGCACCACCCCCTGGTGGTCAGCGCACATCATAGCGAGTGATCAAGCTCCCTGTGGGTCCAGCTCCCGGGGGGGACATTGCTTTTATATAGGTAGATGTTGGTTTGTGCGCTTATGGACTCCCTCCCCCTCCTCACTGCCCCAGCCGCCAGGCCTTTGCCCCTGTCCTCCACTGGCCTGTTGGCCCTTGCTGATGAGCTGGTGCTTTTCTTCCAGATGTCCAACATCACAGTCACATACAGAGATGGCCGAGTGGCCCAGCTGGAGCAGGTGTACATCCGTGGGAGCAAGATCCGCTTCCTGATTCTGCCTGACATGCTGAAAAACGCGCCCATGTTAAAGAGCATGAAGAACAAAAACCAGGGCTCGGGGGCCGGCCGGGGGAAAGCTGCTATCCTCAAGGCCCAAGGTGGGTGCTCCGGCGCCGGCGTGTGCTGCGGGCTGTGCTCCCAGGAAAGGCCTGTTACCTCGCGTCAGCCCTCTCCACACCCACTGCTTCCCCTTTCGCCAAAACTTGGGGGCCCCACCTGTGGGGGGCTCGGGGCCTTGTCCTGCCCTCTCTGTCTTGCCTTGCCTGGTCGCAGTCATAAGGCTTCTGCGGAACCCAAAGTGGCTCCTTAGTAAAAAGATGGAGACTTCTCCTTAAGCAAACAGGGAGAGAAGTCTCATCTCTGCGAAGCCTTTGTTTCCAGGATTACGACCAGGGGCCTGGGGTCAGCGTGCTCTTGTCCAGTCGGCTGAGCAGGATGCCACGGTGTCGTGTAGCTTGACCTCTGAAGCAAGGGCGCAGCCGTGGTCAGAGAGCCTGCGTTTGTGTTGAGCCTCAGCATGAACAGAGAAATGCTGATGGGGGGTCCATTTTCAGACGAGACGTAAGCAGTTTTACATCATTTACCCATTAAAGGGGCCAAACTTCCATTCTCAAAGCGTCTTCTATTTGAAAAGAAAGAAATTCTTAGCGTGTTCTGAAAGGGAGACAGCCCTTTCCCGGTGCTGCAGGCTGGCTTTCTCCTGGATCAGCACGTTGGCCGTGTTCTGTTTGGGTCTGTGCAAGGTCCTGCCACGTTGATCAGCTAAGGAAAGCAAGTGTCGTTGGCCTCTGTCTTAATATTGGTCAAAAGACGTCGTGCGGGAAAGCCACTGGTTCTCTGCCAGCATCTTCAGCTGCGTGTGTGTCTCATGAGGTAGCTTGGGGTTTAAAGATGCAATAAAGTGACCCTTTAAAATGCCTCCCAGACGCTGATCCGTCCATCTTGCCCTTCCTAGACAGGAGGCGGTTGTGGGAGATAGAAGCTCTGGACCTTTGTCCTGGGCAAGAAACGATGGCAGAAATGCCAGCTTCCTTGCTGGAAATGCTGCTCCCGGGAGCGCATGCCCCTTGTTGCTGTGCCTGCGCCGCCTCCAGCAAAAGGCGAAGCCAGTGGCTCTGCAGCAGGAGGCATTTGTCAGTGAGTTGCCAGGTCCCTGGCTTCCGCCGGGCCACCTGTGCCTTTCCCCAGCCCTTGCTCTGGTGCTGTCAGCATGTGGCTGGTTCTCAGGTGGCTGCCCTCCCCCTTCAGGGCAGCTCCAGCTCTGTATGCGGAGAGGGTACGGCTCCATTTAGCAGCCACCAGAACATTCTCCCCGTCCCTGGGGGCCTGGTTCCCCTAGACGCGTCCTCACAGAACCGCAGTCTCCTGCACCCTTTGTGTGGCTTTGTTTTTTGTGAGTTTGCTTTATTTTTGTGTCGCTGTTGTGAGACATCTCATACACGCAGAATCGCTCAAAGGATAATAAAACCCCTCGCCAGCTTTAACAGGTGTTAACGTTTGACGTATTTGTTCCCAAGTTTTAAGTGTGAATTCAGTGCGTCTGTCCTGATTCATTAGCTCTCGCTAGGCCAGCTCTGGGAACTCATCCAGTGTGGTTCTCACACTTGCTCCCCAAACAACCTTTGCTCTCGGTGCTGGCTGGAAGGCAGGGTCTGGTGCCCGCTCCAGCTCGGGTGCCCCGTGTCAGTCCTTGTCCTCTGGTTCCCAGTTTCCTCTGTGAAAGGCGATGGGGGCGGGTGTGGTGTGGGGCCGGGGGGCCTTTCACTTGCTGGCCATGCTGACCGGGACTTGCCCTCTCTCTTCCCCGCCTTCTAGTGGCCGCGCGAGGACGAGGACGTGGAATGGGACGCGGGAACATCTTCCAGAAGCGAAGATAGATGTCTCCGCTGCTCAGAACTTTGCCCTGGTTCTAGGCCCGCTGGGCTCGGTGGAGTGTGTGCTGTGTATGGTCCTAACTGTTCTTTTGACATCTTTCTTTTTAGATCAGGAGAAACGGTCAGCGAAATAAATATGGTGGCTGTCTGTTCTTTCTGTGGACACGCGGGCCTGTGTTCCTTTCGGGGTTCGGTGCGGTCTGCTTTGGCGGCGGGTGGGCTCTGGCGCCCTGGGAGATGGGGCCCGCCAGCGCTTGGGTAAACGTTGGGTGCTTTTCCAGGCCGGTTGGCTGGCGAAGCCCTAGCACCCGCACAGACTGTCCCATTTCATCTGCAGGCATAGGCCTGGCGTGGTGCTGTGTCCAGGTCGCCTTCACGGAGACGTCATCCGTTCAGCTTGGAAAACACCGCGTGCATGGCCCTGGCCCTTGGCACGGTCCGGTACCCTGACCTCTGAGCCTGGAAACCCTGGTGGCTTCACACTTGGCAAGTGGTCTGATATCAAAAGGCAATGCAAAGGATGGCAGTGACCGACATCTAGGGCTCCGGCCTGGCTTTGTGACCAGTTTTGTGGGGGCAGGTTCTCAGGCGTTTATCCGAGCGTCTCCACGTCGATTGGCACAACCACAGCGCTCGGTGTTGCAAAGGGAGAGGGTTGGGTAGGCACAGCAAAACACTGACAAAGACACGGAAAATGGGCAAGCGTCGGCAGACGTCAAATGCTGGAAAGCGGCCTTGCCAGGGGTGTTCGGTAGAGGATGAGCGACAGCAAGAGCTACTGAGGAAGGGGTCAGCGATAGGCCCTTGGCACAGGGCGCCAAGTGTCCAGGTAGTGGGAGAAGAGGGAGGACGTCCAGCACATCTGTTCAGCTGGGGGTCAGCGATAGGCCCTTGGCACGGGGCGCCAAGTGTCCAGGTAGTGGGAGAAGAGGGAGGACATCCAGCACATCTGTTCAGCTGGCAGCAGATGGGGGTTTTCTCAGCAAGCTTGCTTCATCGTCGGCACTGCCAAGAGGTAATGGCCTGTTTACTGTTCCTGTAATAGCAGTCCCAAGGAGCCGCCACCGCCAGCGGGTGGTCCGTGAGGTCGGCGGCCGCGGGGTGAATGCTGTCTTGCTCCGTCCAGGTGGTGTTTGATCCCTGGTCGGGGCACGTGCAACATCACCCAGTAGCCCTGGCCGGTGTAGCTCGTTCGGTTGAGCGTCCTATATACCAAAAGGTTGCCAGTTCCATTTCCGGTCGGCACATGCCCAGGCCACGGGCCTCATCCCCGTGGGGGGCCGTGCAGGAGGCAGCTGACCACTCTCACATCAGTGTTTCTCCCTTTTTCTCAAAAAAACGGGGGGGAAAGGGGGGGAGAATCAGCCAGTGAATGCGGAAATGTGTGAACCAACAAATAGTGTTTTTCTCTCTTAATTAAAAACAGCCGCCACCCTCCTAAGGAGCAGGCATGGGTGGGGTCGGTTAGCACCACAGGCACGGCAAGGAAGGCTTCAAAGACTCCCAGAGCAGCCCCTGCGGCTGCTCCAGCTCCCCAGCTCCTCCGACACGGGGGGAGGGGGGTGACCTGCCTGGTGGCTCCGGGGGAGGGGTTCCTAGGTGTGGGGCTGTCGCAGACGAACTTACTCCCCGGATGGAGTTCGTTTTAGATTTGACCAAGAATTAATTACTGTTTCTGGCCAGAAAAGCGTGTTCCTGGAGTTTCATGCGGAATAGATCTCTTTAGAGTCCATGAGTTCTGCCCCCAGCCCCGCTCAGCTGCTTGGCTTCTGTGCTGGTCGCCGTGGGTTTATTTGGCTCCTGCAGCCTGGACGGTGAATGTGGCGAGTGGGAGCAGCGGTTTTCAACATCAGCTGAGCATCCTGTTAGAAATGAAGATTCCCCCAGAGACAGAAGCATGAGCAGACGGGAACCTCAGGGAAGGCAGGGCACGGTGGGAAGAGGTCAGCCAATGAACTTGTCTGCATATGTGCAGCCGCCTGGGGGTGGGGGAAGGCCTATGTAATACTTTGAACAAAGGTTTTAAAAATAGTGGTTTCCAAAAAAAACACATTCCAAGGCCCCACCCCTGGAAATGGTGGCTGGTTGGACTAGAGGGGGCTCGGGAGTCTGCATTCTAAGCACTTCTCCTGCCACCTGCTGGGTGGTGCTGACCCGGTTTCCCAGGCCCTGAGCTCCAGTGGGTGTGTGGGTGTGTGGGTGTGTGGGTGTGTGTGTGTGTGTGTGGTCACTGCGTACGCTGCACTTCACTGGAGAGCAGTACCCGACACACTTAGCAGGGAGTTGCATCCAGAGTCTGAAAAGCTGGCCTTGGGCACGGTTCACCCTGGAAAGCGTGCAGGAATGCCAGCCGTGCACGGTTCCACACGGCGAAACTTAGTCTCACCTACCTATATGCTGAAAGGGGAAGGGGTTTCTCGCGGTTCTGTTTCTAATTAAATGTTCCCAGTGAAAAATGTGCAGTTTTTTAGCCCAGCTGGCGTGGCTCTGGTTGAGTGTCGACCTATGAACCAGAAGGTCCCGGCTCGATTCCTGGTCAGGGCACATGCCCGGTGGCAGGTTTGATCCCGAATTGGGGTGCGTAAAGGAGGCAGCCAGTCCATGTCTGTCCCTCTCCCTCCCTCTAAAGTCAGTAAGAACATCCTCAGGCGAGGATTAAAAAAAAAAAAGTTGTGAAGGAGGGCTCCCAAAGGACATTTCAAAGGTACATTAACCTAGGTGCCCAGGAAGTGGGCGGGGCTTAAGGCCACGGAAAGCCTTTCACTGAAGAAGTTCTAGTCCCAGCGGGCGTGGCTCGGTGGGCAGAGCGTCGGCCCGCAGACTTGAAGGGTCCCAGGTTCGAATCCAGTCAAAGGCACAAGGGCTGCGGGCTCGATCCCCACTGGGGGAGCGTGCAGGAGGCGGCCGGTCCAGGATTCTCTCTCATCATGGATGTTTCTCCCTCTGCCTTCCTCTCTGGAGTCGATAAAAATATATTTTTTAAAAAATGGTGTGAAGAGGTTACAGCCCTGGAGTGTGGCTGCCGACCCTGACCTGCCCGGTCAGGAATGTACAATCAGGTCAGCTCGTCGGAGGCCTTTCCCGAGGAACCCTTTCTTCCCCCACAGAAACCAGCCCAGGCTTGGGAGCGAGCCATCGGGGAGGGTTCGCGCGGTGCCGGGCAGCAAGCGGAGCCGGGAAAGGTCCCTCTTCCCAGCCACACAGGCTCTGGGTCGACCGCTCTTTCAGTACGCACCGGGATCTCGTGTTAATCAGCGACGGCGAGGAGACGGGCCTCGAGACAACCGCTGGAGAGCAGCTCACACTTGTAGTTCCCAAGAAGAGGGAGCGGGCCATCCCATACAGGCCCCCGGGATCCACAGGGCGGGGCAGCGGGAGGGAGGGGAGAGCATGGCCCGGGGTAGTGCTGTGGCTTCTGCGGGGAAGGAGGTGGGGAGGCAGGGCAGGCCGTGGGGAGCAAGTTTAGAATTGGGTATTGGGGGTGCATTCAGAGGGCTCGGGCTCTTGGGGTGTCCCTCGTTCCCAGCACCCGGCCCAGGTTGCTTTAGGGCAGGGGAAGGAGTGGCTTGGGGTGTGAGAGTCACAGGAAGGTGGCTGGGAGCAGGCTTTGGTTCGTTAATTTGCATATGGATGTCCTACTCGCAGGCACGCGGTTTACTATCTTTTAGGAATTAACCGACCCTGGAAGAGGCAGTCTGTCCAGGTTTTGCTGGGCCCCAAGAGGTCAAAACTTCATAGAAATGAAATAAATAAAAATTAGATGTCTGCCCTGGCTGGCGTGGCCCAGTGGATAGAACGCCGGCCTGCAGACCGAAGGATCCTGGGTTCGATTCTGGGCTGCAGGCTCCTCCCCGGCCCAGGCCCTTCGGGGCTCGCGCAACAGCCGACCAATCGATGTTTCTCTCTTTCCCTCTCTCTTCCACTCTCTAAAAAGCAATGGAAAAATATCCTTGGGTGAGGTTTAAAAAAATAATAATAATAATTAAATGTAAAAAATATTAATATGCCCTCGCTGGTTTGGCTCAGTGGATAGAGCATCAGCCTGCAGACTGAAGGGTCCCAGGTTCGATTCCAGCCAAGGGCACATGCACGGTTGTGGGCTTTGTCCCCAGTGTGGGGTGTGCAGGAGGCAGCCAATCAATGATTCTCTCTCATCATTGATGTTTCTATCTCTCTCCCTTCCTCTCTGAAATCAATAAATATATTTTAATATATATATATATATTAATATAAGGTGTCCCAAAAATGTGCTCACACATGTTGAGTAATTATCAAGGCAGTGTTTATTTAATACATTTCATTTTCAGATTTGCGTGGGGCACCCTTGTCTAAGTATTCAGGAAAGTCTTGCCTCATCACTGAGGCATAATTAGCCCTCGACGGCTCTGGACGTGCCTAACAATTCATGAAAATAAGACTTGAAAGAATCAAAGTATTTCCAGGCCAATTTCCAGCGTACCCTAGAATAATGCTAAAAAGATTTGTAAGAATATTAGAAAAAGGAGCTGGCGCCCTGCAAGGTGAAATCCACGACATCTGGCATTCAATCAGAGATGACCAAGCAGGCAAGGCGCACAGCCCAGGACGAGAGTAATGAAAACAGATTTAAAACTGGCGCAGATGCTAGAATCAGCAGGAAAGGACATCAAAACATTGTAACCGTTTGTATAGTCAAAAAGTGAGGTAGGGAGATGGGAGATTTAAAGAGAAAGGAGGCGGTGGAGGAGGAGGAAGAAAGAAGAAAAACCGTCCCATTGAACTTCTATAGCTGGATTCACAGCAGAGTAGACAGCGCAGAAGAAGAGGCGAGGGAACTTGAAGGCATGGCTATAGAAACGGTCTAAAATGAAACAAGAAAAAAGAATCCGGAAAAGGAAAGCCGTGGGACCACTTCAAGGGACCTCATCTGTGGGTCACTGGAGTCCCCCCCCCGCCCAAGAGAGGCAATTAGGGGGACGGAAAAAATTATTTGAAGAAACAGGGACCCAAAACTTTCCAAATTTGATGAAAACTATAAGCCCACAGATCCAAGAAGCTAAATGAACTCCCAAGTAGGAAAAGCATGAACAAAACGGCACTGCGGCATAGCTCAGAGCCAGCTAGCGGTGAAGAGGAAAAAGCCGGAGCCAGAGAGAGAGAGACACGTTATCATCAAAGAGACAAAGATAAGGACGGCATGTCTCGCTGAGAACAATGTGAGCGCGAAGGCAGTGAAGCAACATCTTTAAATGACTGATTAACAAATAACTTTCTGGCCCTGGCCGGTGTGGCTCAGTGGATAGAGCACTGGCCTGTGGCCCGAAGAGTCCCGGGTTTGATTCTGGTCAAGGGCACATGCCTGGGTCACAGGCTCCATCCCCATTGGGGGGCGTGCAGGAGGCAGTGACCCATGATTCTCATCACTGATGTCTCTATCTCCCTCCCTCTCTGAAATAAAAAATAAATATCTAGAATTCAATACCGGGGAAAAACATCTTTCAAATATATATTTTAAAAATGTTTTTTAATTGATTTCATTTTTTATTTTTATTTTTTAAAAATATGTTTTATTGATTTTTACAGAGAGGAAGGGAGAGGGATAGAGAGTTAGAAACATCGATGAGAGAGAAACATGGACCAGCTGCCTCCTGCACACCCCGTACTGGGGATGTGCCCGCAACCAAGGTACGTGCCCTTGACCGGAATCGAACCTGGGACCCTTCAGTCCTCAGGCTGACGCTCTATCCACTGAGCCACACCGGTGAGGGCTATTGATTTCATTTTTAAATATATATTTTTATTGATTTCAGAGGAAGGGAGAAAGACAGAGAAACATCCACGATGAGAGAGAATCATGGATTGGCTGCCTCCTGCACGCCCCACCTTGGGGGTGGAGCTTGAAACCTGGGCCTGTGCCCTGGTGGGGAATGGAAGCAGTGACCTCTTGGTTCCTAGGTCGATGCTCAACGGCTGAGCCATGTCCGGCTGGGCTTTGCTCAGTCTGAGACATGCTCCCAAGCACATTCCTCATTAGTCCCTTTCCATCCTGGGAGAGGGCCGAGCCCGCATCCTCGCTGTTCTCCTCCCCCATTCTGCATACAAGGAGCCTGAGGCGCAGGGAGGGCCTGACCGGTCTCTCTCCAGGGGCAGCACTGCGGAGGTCTGCTCCCGGCCACAGGAGGCCCGCATGGTGGTCTCCTGCCTCCACGGGGAGTGGCCTCTTGGGAAGGGGCTTGCTCAGGAGTTCTGGTGACTCCTGGGCCAGGTTGGCTGGGAGAGAGGTGATCACACCGGGTTAGGCATGCCAGACGGAAGCCAGGCAGCCTGGCTCACATCCCAGCTCCTCCAGTTCTAGACGCTGACCTTGGACAAGTCACGTCACCTCTCCCCGTCTGCGTTCACCCATCCACAGAATGGAGGTGATAATAGGCACCCCTCCTTCCAGCGCAGAGAGAATTAAAGGCGCCTGAGGCTGTCCGAACAGCGCCGGGCCCCCAGAAAGGCTTCGGAAATGCTGGTTAAAGAAACGGCTTCAGCCCTGCCTCGTCCTGAAGGTTTGGGCTCCTGCCACCCTCACCCAGGGAACCCTGGGCGGAGGCCCTCCTGACCCTGCCGAGGCCTGAGCCCCACGCGTGGCTGGCGCTTTCCAAGCCTGATGTCATCCTCGCTGCATCCAGCGGACGGACCAAGGGGAGGCTCCGTGTCCCCGGTTCCCAAAATGAGGGACCGGCCTGGAGGGGACCACACCTCTGGCGGGTGGCAGGTGACGTGGCCCGGCTGCCTCCGACACCCGGCGGCCAGGGCAGGACTGGCCCGAGGGAGGCCCACCTGCCACCGCAGCTGCCTCCATCTGGAACGTGGGCTGAGCCACCCGGCGGTCACTCTCTGCCCACTGGGCCGTGAGTCACACGCCCCACTCCCCAGTGTCCCTGCCTGTGGAGGGGCCGGGGGAGGCCAGGGGACCTGAAGGGCTGTGGATACCTGCAGGCAGCAAGGCCAGCCCTCTGCTCTGGGGCGGCCTGGTGCTCCAGCTCCCTGTTCCATCGAGTGAGTGTCTCGTCCAAGAGGCGGGGAGATTGAGACCAGCTGCCGCCGCCTGGATTCTCCCAGAGCCGCCTGCCCACCACACCGGCCCAGGTCCTCGCACCATCCGGGCGGAATCTCGCCAAGGGGCACCCAGGTTTGTGGGCTGGATCGGGGCCAGTGGTGGGCAGGGATTGAGGGGGGCCGGGGGGAGGGCAGCAGGGAGCTTGGCTTTGCTCCAGCAGGAGGCACCCGGCTGCCTGGGTGGCAGCGGGCTTATCAGCCTTCCTGGCCTGGGGCCGGCTCCCCATTCCCCTCCTGGACACTGGCCTCCTCCTCCTCCCTCCAGGCTTTGCCACACTCAGGGGAGCCTCAGCCCCATACCCTGGGGTGCGGACACAGTGAGATGCTTTTGTGGCCCCCGAGCCACTGGGCAAGGTGGCCTGGGCGGGGCCCGACCCCCCGGGAGAAAGGACAGACGGAGGCATGGAGGGGGCGGCCTGGCAGGGCTCACAGCCGGTCAGGAGCAGAGCTGGGCTGACAGCAGCTTCACCCCCTTCACCCCCTTCGATTGGGGCTCCTGGGAGAGTACGGGACCAGGGGGCCTGACCCGGGGCCGGCCGGGCAGCATGGAAGGGGGAGCGCCTTCTCCTCACTGCCCCCCGCCTGGTCCCCAGACCAGCACCCCCCTGTGCCCCCCTTCCCTGGACATCTCCCCCGATCCCGAGGCTGCCGTCCATCACCCGGCCCGAGGATGCTGTGGAGTCCATCAGAGCTGGGGGCCGGGTGCACGGGCCCAGGACTCCCGCCTTCTCCCTGGCCCCTGGGGCTTCCCTCCGCCGCAGGTCTCCTCATCCAGCAGGGTCCCTCTGCTCCCTACCTGCCCTCCTGGCCTCGGCCACGGGCAGCACTCACCCGGTCTGTTCCCCCTGCACATCCCCACCTTCCTCTTTTGTCGCTGCCCTGCCCGGCACCTCAGGGCCAAACTCCAGCTCTCCACACGGCCCGAGCGTCCCGCTGGCTTTAGGGAGCCTGCCCGATGGTGCCTGTGGGGAAGGGAGCCCTCTGCTGGGAGCAGGCGGCCTCTTGGGGCAGCCGAGGAGTCCCCTCTGCTGCCTGTGCTCACCTCTGCCCCATGCGTGCTCCTGGGGTCCCCGTAGGGGAGAGCTGTGTGTGTGGGCCCCCGGGCCTGGGGGAACACCTCTGTCTTCGGTCTGATGTGGGCCCTGTAGTTGCCCACTCACCAGGTACAGGAGGCCGGGGGGACGGCAGCTGGGGGTGGGGGGGCAGCACCGGGCCCAGTGGGAGACGAGCCTGGCCTCCTGGCTGCAGCCCGGGCTGAGGCATGAGCTTGCTGTGGGCCCCGCTCTGAGCTCTGCCCTCCCCAGCCCGGCCCAAGGCCTGCCCAGGTGTGAGGCCTCCTCTGACCCTACACCTGGGTGTGCGTGTGGGCGTGGTCCCTCCCTTTTAAAAAAAATATATTTTTATTGATTTCAGAGAGGAAGGGAGAGGGAGAGAGAGAAACATCCATGATGGGAGAGAATCCTGGATCAGCTGCCTCCTGCACGCCCCACACTGGGGATCGAGCCTGTGCCCTGGCCGGGAATCGAACCCTGACCTCCTGGTTGACCCTCAACCCCTGAGCCATGCCGGCCCGGTTGGTCCCTCCCTTTTGGACGGGCAGGGTCCCTGAGTGCTTGGCTCTCCCTTCTCCCCACCCCCCAGCAGGGTGCCCACGATGTGGAAAGGCTGAGGCAGGGGGAGCACCCCCTTGATTAGGGGGTCTGCACAGCGTGCTGGGCCTCCAGCCTCTGCGGAGCCCCTTCTCCTTCCATCCCCTCCACCCCAGGCTGAGTACCGGATGCCTGGAGGTCTGGGGGCCTCCGGGGCCTCCATCACCCCCTCCCATGTGCTGGGAGCACCGCCGGGCAGGCAGCAGGAGCCAGGCTGGGGCAAGTCACCTGGTGCAGCAGGCCTGGCTCGGACCCTGGTCCAGCAGCCGCACAGCCCCAGGGCTGTGTTCTGGGCCTCTGGGTCCAGGTGCCTGTTCTTGGGCTGTGATGGAGTGATTGACAGGAGGGTCCACGGCAGAGTGAGCTACCAGGCCAGCTGTGAACACCTGGCACCGAATTCCCAGAGGGATGCAGGACCATCGGGGGGTGGGGGGCAGGGGTTGGCCTTGGGCAAGCCACTTTGCCTCAGTTTCCTTCCCAGTAAGATGGGAATCACTGTCTCCCTCACAGCCTGTCCGCTGCGATTCCGCGGACACCTGCTAAGGTCTGTTTGGTCCGGGGCCAGGCCAGGGACGGCGGCCTCGGGGCGTGGACAGCGGGTCATGCCGAGCATGCAGCTTGGCGTGGGGGGTGTCTGCTGCCCTCGGCCGGACTGGTCTCCAGGGTTGGGACCAGGATGCAGATGAGGGGGTGGGCCCACAGGGCAGGGTGTCAGGCATCCCTCTTTCTGAGAGAAGCCTAGCCCCGCCTCTCCACCTCAGCCCAGGGAGGGGCCCTGCGGGGCGTGAGGGGGGCTGTGGCTGGCCTCCCCTTACCAGCTCCGGGGTCTTCTTGCGGGGGCAGGCTGGCCCCTCGCTGCCGCCTGGAGAGAGGGGTGAGGTGGTAGATGAGCTCAGAGTCCCGAGGGGGGACAGTGCTGTGAGGGTGAGGCCACGTCCCCCCACCCCCTCGGGGCCCCGGGGACCCAAGTGTGTGGGAGAGCACAGCCATTCGTCATGGACCCCTGAGCTGCCCACCGGTCTCCCCTGCCCACCCTGACCCGGATATGGCCTGGCACCGAGCCCGGGGAGGCTGCCCACGGGAGCTGAGCAGGCTGGTCTGAGGCCCGCAGTGCCCGGCGGGAGGAAGCCCGGACAATGGGCCCTTGTTCCCTGTCCTCGGGCCCCGGGCCAGCATCTCGGGCTATCAGCCGGCTCGCTGCCCACCCGCTGCGCTCCCCGGGGACTGTCCCAGGGGAGGCAGGACCTGCCCCTCCAGGGAGCCCGCTCCCCTGACGCCACCCCCAGAGAATAGGAAGGAGCCAGGTCAGCACGCTCTTCTCCCTCTCCCTCTCCCTCTCCGTCGAGGCCGCGCCTGCGGGCCGGGGTCCGGGCTGCCAGCGCTGGGAGGGTTAACATGGCACAGGACCCCCTCCGGCTCCCTCGTGGCCCCACGTGGGCGCCTCTGCAGAGGCCCAGCGTGGGCAGAAGGCCGGGGTGCGCTGCTTCCCACGTGTTCTTTCGCGGGTCGGTCCCGGCGTGCGCAGGCTCTGGGCCGCCTCAGCCTCCTGGGTGGTCACTGCGTGGAGACGTGGGAGTTCTAGAGCCGCAGGGCTTGGGGCGGGTGCCCTGTTTCACACGGACTCGCTGTGACTGAGGGATGGGGGTGGCGGCCGGCACCTTCCATGCTCATGGCGGGGTGCCTGCAGGTGCCATCAGAGCCGGGTTCTGGGAAGTCAGGTGCATGGCGGGGTGGGGGGATGGAGGCTGCAGATGCCACTCACCAGGAGGAGGGACTTGCGTGTGGCTCTCGGTGCTGCAGGAAGCAGTGAGCCCTTGTTCCCAAGGGGATCCCTATAAGAGGGGACCTGAGGGTGGGGAGGCGGCTCTCTTCCGGTCCGGGCACGGAGGCTGGGAGTTGAGGTCGACCAACGCATTAGTCAGGACCGTCTGTGGCCCGCAGCGTCCCATACAATTGTCTGCTGGGCCTCGGGGCCTGGGGCACGGTGCTGGCCTCGGGCTTACCCAGCACACGCCTTTTCAGGGCTGGGAAAACAGCCTGACACCCTGAAACTGGCATCGCGTCCAGAGAGGGGCAGTGACCTGCCCAAGGCCCCGCAGCAAGCCCAGTGAGGCCCGGCCTCCCCTGCCCCCTGCCCCGGCCGGCCTCCCCTGCCCCCTGCCCCCTGCCAACCAAACCACCTCCCCTGAGGGCCTCACCCTCCCGGGCTCCGCAGGACCCGGGCCAGGGTCACGAGCAGGTCGTGGGAGGTGGGGTCCACCAGATTGAGCAAGGCCACGTTCCGGGAGAGGATGTCGGGGAGGAGGGTCCCCTCGAGGCCCAGGTCCTGTGGGTGGTGAAGAGTTGAGTGAACCAGGAGTCGGGCCACCCTTGTCCGGGCCCCCTCCCAGCCATCCAGAGCCCCTCCCATCCGCTGCCCCCTCTCCATCTCTCTCCCTAAGCCTTGCTGTTCAGGGCCAGGTGGACCTTTTAAAAATATACTTTTATTGATTTCAGAGAGCGAGAGAGAGGGAGAGAGGGAGAGACATGAGTGATGAGAGAGAATCATGGAGGGGCTGCCTCCTGCACGCCTTACCCTGGGGGTCAAGCCTGCAACCCAGGCATATGCCCTGACCGGAATCGAACCCAGGACACCTGCCCACAGGTGTCTATCCACTGAGCCACACCAGCTAGGGCCCAGGGGACCTTTTAGATGAGAGGGTCGGTGCAGCAGGGACCTCAGCGAGGCGATAGCCGGGTTCCCTGGAGGTGAGACACCACGCTGGGGTTGGGCTTGTCTGGGAGCGTCTTTGGGGGCTCCTCTGATGACCCCCAAAGGCCACTGTCCTCCAGTTCTCTCGGGGCCCTTTGCCTCTTCCACCTCTTCAGCTCGGACTGGGTGGGTTCCATCTGCCCGGAAGCTGCGCCCCCCGCCCCCTGCCCCTGCCCCCCGCTCAGTAAGGGATGTCACCACCTCATCTTCTCAGGGGCCTGGCGTCTGCCCTCCCGGGCCCGCCCCTTCCTTGTTTCCTCTCCAAGTCTCTCATCCCTGCACAGACCCTGCCATCGAGGCCCCTGGCCTCCCGTTACTCACACGGGGCTGGGGTAGCACTAAGCCTTTCGTTAGCGGGTCGGGTGAGAGGACAGATGGACAAGCTGATGGGGCAGGCACAGGTAGGAGGGGCCTTCAGAACCCATGTGGGTCCCCCCCCCCCCAGCCCAGGGGTGCTGTGTTTGATGCATAAGCCCCAGGGCACATAGGAGGAGGGGCCAGGAGGGAGCGCCCGAAGGCCACCACTGCCGAGTCCCAGTGGGTTATGGGGCAGGACAGGCCCCTCACTGGACCTCGGTCCCAACCTCTTGGACACGAGGGGGCAACCTCGCTGGTTTCCCAGAATGCCCAGCTGGTGCCTGGGCTCCAGGTGCCCTCCCAGGTAGAAATCTGCCTCTGGAGAGTTTGGCTGCGTCACCGCGGAGGCTCTGCTGTTTGCATTTTAAACACCGTTCACGTTAGCACCCCAGATGCCTGCTGCGGGGGAGGGGGCACCGGAGGGAAGGGTGGCCCGTGAGTCTGGACTGACCCAGACAGGGCCCTAGACCACAGCCTGCGTTCTGCTGGTCTGGACAGCTCCTCTTAAAGGGCCAGGAGCTCCTTTCCAGCCTGCCCGAGAGGAGTACAGAAGAGGGGGGCAGGGAGGTTGGAGGCTGGGCCGTGGCCTTGGCTGGTGCCCAGGCTGCCCTAGGCCCCCCACTGTGCTCCAAGCCTCGGCTCCCACCTCGATCACCACGTGCAAAGCTGATGTCAGCTCAGCATGGGGCAGGTGGTAGGGATGTGGGCAGAGGCAGGTGGCCTGCCCAGTGCTGATGCTGGGACTGGAACCCAGGGCTAGGGCTTGGGATCTGGGACTCAGGTTCCAGTGTGTGGGAGGCCAGAGCCCTGGCCTGTCCAGAGGCGGTGTGAGGCACAGGTGCTGGGGGTGTACGCAGTGGGGGTGAGTGCCCTTAGGATGGGTGCTGGGTGCCTAGCCCTGCATGGGCTGCCAGGTGACATGGCGAGGAGGCATCGCTGACCGGCTGGCTCTAGCTTCCTAGGGCCCAGTGCTGCCCTCGCCCTGGAGGAGGGGGGCACTGAGGGCTCTCCATCGCCCTCAATACATGATGCCCACAGGTGTCTCCTCCCAGCACCCCCTTCTTCCCTGCCAAGGCCTGGATCTGGGCCCTTAGCTCCTGGCGCGGAGCACCCTCCACACACAACTGACCTCTGACCTCAGAGGCATGGACACCCCTGCCTCTCCTCCACGCTCACAGTTCTCCTGGCCTCGGTGGCCCTCACCCCAGCCTGCTGTCAGCCCTCCCTCCTTCTCTGTCGCCCACCCCTGCAGCCAGTGGCACCCTCCCCTCGGAACCCACTCCGCCTGCGCGCCCATCCGGGGCCAGCCCTGCCTCGGGGTCCCTTCCAGGCCCGCGGCCGCTGCCCCGGGCCCTCCTTGGCCTCCAGCTCTGGCGGGCCAGCTCCCTGTCTCGCCTGGCGCTCGTGGAGCGTGGACTGGATCTCGCGGAGCCAGCAGACCCGGCGCTCACAGGGCGCAGGCCCGCACCCCGCCGCCCCTTGGCCTCCGTGCCCGCCTCGGGTCCGCACCGCCGCCCAGCCGCGCCCCCAAAGCTGCAGGGCGGCCGGCGCTGGGCAGGTGGGAGGCCTGACCGTCGGAGCCCCGCCCCGCTCCCTAGGCCCCGCCCCCGTCGCTCGGGCCCCGCCCCTGCCCAGCCGCGCCTGGCGGGAAGCCAGGCCCCTGCCGCTCAGGCCCCGCCCCCTTCCCGAGCCGCTCCTGGCGGGGAGCGCGAGTCCAAGGCTGCGCATCTCTGTGGGGCCAGAGCCTGGGCAGGGGGTGGGGGGCTGTCCTGCGGTGGGTCTCGCTGGGGGAGAGCCCCCCGCCCGCGCCAGGCCTGGCCCTGAAGCTCTGTCCTCGCCGCCGCCGGGGGGTCGCAGAGCCCGGGCAGGACAAGGTGGCGCTTGGCGCCTCTGAACCCTGCTGGCTACGGGCTGACTGTGAGCGTCGCTTTGCTGGTGCAAAGAGCACTGGACTTGGAGTCGGGGCGGGGGAAGGGGGTTCCACGGCGCTGTGTGCCAGCCTTAGGCGGTGCCAGGACCCGCTTTCAGGAATCAGCCCGGCCCAGAGCAATTGTAGTATCTGCCCGAACGCCGTGCGGGGGCACCTACAAGGACAAATATTTACCGCCCTCCCTGCCTGGCTGGGGACAGAGTGGCGTGGGTCCCCTCTGACCCAGGTCTCTGATCTCCAGCCGGGAGATTCACGGGGTGAGGAATGCTGGTTAACAGTTAAGCCGGCTCGGGCAGGCTGGCACGGGCCCTGGGCACCTGCACCTGCCCCTGGCTTGGCGTTTCCTCCCTGAAGCGGGGAAGTGTGAGGAGGGGGAGCGGGACCAGGTTTGAGCGAGGGTCCTGCCCCGCTCCAGGTGTGTCCCCCCTCCTGGGGGGCTCCCTCAACAGGAGTCTGGCCTCATCACATGCCTTGGTAGGAGGCTTTGGGGGCACCAGGCTCCAGCCCCCACTGCCACAGCAAGCAGGGCAGGTGCAGCCTGCGGGGTCGGGGTGCCCGGGCGTAGGTGCAGGCAAGGCTGGGGGGAGGCGAGGGGGACCCCAAGGCACCTGGCGAGATGTGGGTGGAGTCAGGCTCCTGCCGCAGGGTTAAGCACCAGCTGCCCGGGGTGTGTCTGGGCACAGGGCGCTGGGCTCTGTGTCTCCCCAGGCCGAGCCCCGGAGACAAGGCAGTGCCCTCATGCCCTGACACCCACACCCACTGGACCCGACCCCTCTGGCCGCCTGCGCGGGCACCCCCGCTGGACCTGTTCCCAGGCCTTCACACCCTTGGCTCTCTCTCTCCTGGCAGCGGCCGCTTGGACCCGGAGGCCTCCCCTCCTACTCCTTTGCCAACATTTCCCTGGGGCCACCTTGGCACCGCAGGTTTCCTCCCTGGCAAACCTGCCCGGCCTGCCTTCCCTCCAGCCCGGCGCTGCCTCTGCACTGACGTGGTGGCCACAGGGGCCAGAGCCCCGGGACCTGTCAGACCCCGTCCAGAGCTGGCAGCCCGGTAAGATGCTGCTCCCTCCCCCACACACTCCTCCGGCGGGAGCCAGAGCCGGGATGGCGCCCAGACGCCTGACCATATCCTTCCAGAGGGTGATCCAGGCCTGGCCACTGTCACCTCGAATATGAGAAGACCGAGGTGGGGTGTGGGGGGAGGGAGGGAGGGAAGGAGGGAAGGAGGGAGGGTGGCGTCTAGGCGCAGATCCTAGTGGGGCTGGCTCTTGGGGACTCTTTCTGGCCCAACCTGATGGGGGCAGGAGCCTCCAGGGCCAGAGCGGTAACCTGGGGAGGGGGCCCCCGTTCTCCCTCCCTGCCTGGTCCGAGCGCGCATGTGTGTGTGTGTGGGTGTGCGTGTGTGTGTGTGTGTGTGTGTAACCGAAGGCTGACGGCCCTGTTTCCCCGAAAGGGGGCCTGGCCCTGAGCCCATCTGCCCAGGCTGCCGGCAGCCTGTGGGTTCCTGACTCCGGGTGGGAAAGATTGCAAACGTGGGCCCAGGTGATTTAGAGAGGACGGTTATGGCAGCTGGCACCGGGGAACAAGGAAGGGCCCAGGACAGAAGACTCGAAGGGAGCTGAGGCGGGGCTGCCCTGACTCACTGGGAAGTCGGAGAAAGGGGACCCGGGGGACAGCATCAGGGGGTGAGCCCAGGAGGAGCTGCCGCTGTCCAGGACTCCCCTGGTTGCAAGTCTCCTGGGACCCTTAGAGTTTAGGAGACGCTCACCTGTGGAGGGAGGGGAGGAGGACGGGGAACGCAGGGATGTGCTTCTGGGAGGGGGAGCAGGTGCACTGGGGCCTTGGGTTGGAGGGTGTTTTTTTGTTTGTTCTTGTTTTTTAAGATATATTTTATTGATTTCAGAGAGGAAGGGAGAGGGAGAGAGAGAGAGAGAGAAACATGCATGATGAGAGAGTCATGGATCGGCTGCCTCTTGCACGGCCCCTCCTGGGGATCGAGCCCGCAACCCGGGCAGGTGCCCTTGACCAGAATCGAACCCGAGACCCTTCAGTCCGCAAGCCGACACTCTATCCACTGAGCCACACCGGCCAGGACAGGCTGGAGGGGGTTTCAAGGCTGGAGTGTAGCAGAGGTCTCAGGAGAGGGTCTGGATAGAACAGCCATCCGTTTTATGCGGATGTGTCGAGATAAGATTTATTCCCGTAACTTCATCCGTCCTTGGGTGTGGCTGGCGCGAGAGCCGGAATTGGGTTTCTGTTATCTGGAGTCGGGCGACTGAAGCTATTGATCCCTGGCCAGGGTGGAGCAGGGCGGCCTTGGTTAGGGAAGGTAGGGCTTACTAGGGGGCTGTCAACTGCTGGGCTGTTCCACCGTCTTCCTGTTTCCCTGCGTCAGCCCCGCCCCCCGAGTTTTCCCAGGTAGCAGAGTGGTGTTTGTGGAGACCCCATGGGGTGGGGGCTGTGAATTCGCCCTCAGCGCCCAGGGCTGATGTGGAGGTGCAGGGGCCGGTAACAGGTCTCGCTTGGGGCAGCCCCAGGCATTGGACAACCAGTGAGAATCATGAGGTTGGTCGAGGCTGGGGAGCCAGAGAGTCAGGGGGAGAAGGGGAGGCAGCCGGACCCCTCTGGGGGCAACCCGGAGGTCAGGAGCAGCGACAGCCATACCTTTGGCTCCCCAAGCCCCTGGCCACCCATGTGGTGGCCCAGCTGGAGGGACAGGGAACCAAGGTCCAGGTGACTCAGCAGCTGGGGGGCAGGGCTGTGGCTAGAACGAGTGAGACCTGTCCTACCTTCCGGTTTCTTCTCTGCCCATGGGGGGGGAGGGCAGAGCAGTGCCCCGTGCCCAGGGCTGATACTTCAGCAAGAGGCCAGAGGACCCTGAGTCTCCTGGCAGCCACTGCGAAGAAGCAGGCCCGAGGGTCTTCTCCTGGTCTGGCTCAGCGGCTAGAGCGTCGGCCTGCCGACCGAAGGGTCCGGGGTTCAGTTTCCGGTCAGGGCACAGGCCCGGGTTGCAGGCTCGATCCCCAGGAGGGGGAGTGCAGGAGGCAGCCGATCCACGCACGATTCTCTTTTACCATTGATGTTTCTCTCTCTTCTCCCTGTCCCTTCCTCTCCGAAATTAAAACAAAGAAAAAAAAGGTAAAACGAAGAGACGTGTTTCTTTTTCAAAAAATGTTTCTTTCTGTTTTTTTTTGAGAGAGAGGACGGAAGGGAGAGAGAAAAGCCACCGATTGGTTCTGCTTATTTAGGATTCGTTGGTTGGTTCTTGCTTGTGCTCCCCCCCCCCCCCCCCGGCAAAACCCGGACCGCACCACAACCTCGCCCAATCACTGCGAGGCTCTAACTGGGGACACACATTTCTGTCACTCGGGTGGGTCTAGGAAGGTCAGCAGTTAACCATGAACCTGATCACAATAACAATGAGGGGCGTGCTCTGTGGCGTCCTGAGCAGGGGTGAGGTCTGGGGCAGGGACCCGACCCAGCCTTCTGCCCAGCCCCTGGAGCTCCCACCCGCGGCAGATAATTACACGGTGAGGCGGTAACTGCTGCCTGTGCTGGGGGGCGGGCGCCGGGCGCCGTGGGCAGGAAGGACCAGGCGGCACCGATGCCTTCTACGCTCCGAGCTGCTCATCAGGAAGGGACAGAGGTGGCTGCAGGCCTGGCTGTCGGAGCCGTAAGGTGGCGGGACCTGCTGCGCGCTGTGTCAGCGCGTCTGCTGGCTAAGCGGCACCAGGTGTGTGCGCGGGGGGAGTCAGACAGGACATGGGCTCAGCAACCTCCGCGCTAGCGTTCCGGCGAAGAAAGCACTTGGGCCCGGCCGGCGAGCCCATCTGCCCAGGCTGCCGCAGAGCGAAGGCCTGGCCCATGAACGAAGAGGTTCGATTCCCGGTCAGGCACCTGCTGGGGTTGCAGGCTCGATCCCCAGTAGGGGCCGTGCAGGAGGCAGCCGATCGATGTCTCTCTCTCTCTCATCGAAGTTTCTCTCTCTCTGTCTCTCTCTAAAAAATCAATAAAAACATTTTTTTAAAAAAGAAAAAGAATTCAGAGACAAGATTCAAACTATAAGGTAATGTTCAGGCCTAGCCAGTGTGGGCTCAGTGGGTGGACAGAGTGTCCTCCTGCAGACTGAAGGGTCCCAGGTTCGATTCTGGTCCAGGGCATGTAGCTGGGCTGCAGGCCTCCCAGCCTTGGTCCGGGGCAGGCAGGAGGCAACCGATCGATGTGTCTCTCTCACATCGGTGTTTCTCTCTGTCTCTCCCTCTCCCTTCAGCTCTCTCTAAAAATCAACGGAAAAAATGGAAAAAATATCCTCGGGTGAGGATTTTTAAAACAAGACAAAGTTCATTTAGAAAGTCCCTCAGGTAGAAGAGCCAGTGGCAAAAGATATGGGCTCAGGACACATTACAGAGGCGAAGGAAGGGCCCTTGGAGCTCAGGAGAAAGAGAGGCAAGGAAGACAGGCTGGGGGAGGGGGAGGCAGAGGGGAAGGGGAGGCCTGGGGGGAGGGGGAGACAGAGGGGAAGGGGAGGCCTGGGGGGAGGGGGAGGCAGAGGGGAAGGGGAGGCCTGGAGGAGGGGGAGACAGAGGGAAAGGGGAGGCCTGGGGGGAGGGGGAGACAGAGGGGAAGGGGAAGCCTGGGGGAAGGGGGAGGCAGAGGGGAAGGGGAGGCCTGGGGGGAGGGGGAGACAGAGGGGAAGGGGAAGCCTGGGGGAAGGGGGAGGCAGAGGGGAAGGGGAGGCCTGGGGGGAGGGGGAGACAGAGGGGAAGGGGAAGCCTGGGGGAAGGGGGAGGCAGAGGGGAAGGGGAGGCCTGGGGGGAGGGGGAGGCAGAGGGGAAGGGGAGGGCTGGGGGAAGGGGGAGGCAGAGGGGAAGGGGAGGCCTGGGGGAAGGGGGAGGCAGAGGGGAAGGGGAGGCCTGGGGGGAGGGGGAGGCCTGGGGGGAGGGGGAGGGTATGGTTGGCCGGTCCATAGAGAGAACTGTGCTGGGCCCTCAGTCCTGAGGGTGTTTATTGGAGGTCAATGGAATGCGTAACAGCCTTCCAGGTGTGTCCTTTCCAGGTGGTGGTATCTACTGATTGGTCGGCACCAGGGGCGGGGGGGGGGGGGCGGGGAGGGGGGTTAGGTCATTAGCTAATGCAGCTGGTCTGGGCGTCCAGTCCCCATGGCATCACCTGTCTGGTCTTGCTGCTCTTCTGGCCCGGAGCTGAGACCTCGCTGAGGCCTGGACGGCATGGCCAGCGTTAATGCCTAAGGGAGCAGCTGTGCAAGAAGGGGTCACAGGCGGCCCCTCTTTGACCCCTGGCTCCTCCTGGAAGGGGGTCTCATGCCAGGGGAGGAAAGGTCAGGAGGTCTGACCCGCGTGCCGCGCCAGGTGCTAGGGGCGGAGAGGTGATCCTGGGGGCAAGGTTCTCGCTTTCCCAGTGTCGCCTGTTGCCAGGCACCGGGGCTTTCCACACTGACCTTCTGTGCCTGACCCAGCGTCCGTCTAACTGGCTGCCCCAGATCCACCCAACATCTGTGTTCACCATCCCTGCTCTTCAGACTGAGAACTGGGGCCGGTCCCGGCTGGTGTGGCTCCGTGCATAGAGCGTCGGCCTGCGGACTGAAGGGTCGAGGGTTCGATTCCCGGTCAAGGGCACATGCCCGGGGTTGCGGGCTCGGTCTCCAGTAAGGGGCGTGCAGGAGGCAGCCGATCGATGATTCTCTCTCCTCCTCATGGATGTGTCCAGGCCCTCTCCCTCCCGCTTTCTCTCTGACACCCATAAAAATACATTACAGAAAACGGAGGCAGGAAGAGGAGACCCCAGGCCTCGGCGGCTGGGGTCCAATCTGAGCCTCGGTACCTTAGAAGCCAGGCCACGCCCTTGGTCGCGCCGCCTCTGAGCTGGGGAGGTGGACTTGGTCCTCGGGGTGCCAGCCGGCCCTGGCCCTGCGGCTGGAGGTTCCCAGGTGTTAACAGGCCGACATCTCCGAGGCCCACGCACTTGGCCGCGCTCCAGCCTGCAGCCGCCCATCAAAGGTGGTGCTGAAAAGATGACGCCGGGAGCGGCGCCAGGGTGCTGGCCAGGCGCCGGGGGCACGGGGACCTGCCAGTGCCTGCCGGGGGCCAGAGCTTGTCTCCCCACCACCACTGGCCACTCCAGCCCCTCTGCCGCGCCTGGCCTCCCTCCGGTGTGGTCAGCGTGGCTGTGGGAGGCGGTGGGCCGGTCTCCCCGGGGTGGCCTCCCTGCCTCTGTTCTGCGGCCTCCGACAGGGACAGGCGGGCCTCCTGAAGCAGGCGGACTCGCAACCGCTCAAAGAGCATTCTAGGGAGGCAAACAGGCGTGACCGGGGAAGATATATATATATATATTTAATGTTTTTATTGATGTCAGAGAGGAAGGGAGCGGGAGAGAGAGAGAAACATCCATGAGGAGAGAGAATCACGGACCGGCTGCCTCCTGCACGCCCCACCCTGGGGATGGAGCCCGGCACCCAGGCGTGTGCCCTGACCGGGAATCGAACCGTGACCTCCTGGTTCCTAGGTCAACGCTCAACCCCTGAGCCACCAGCCAACCAGCCAGTCTCATTGTCGGTTAGAGACAGCGAGTTCCCCATGGGGCAGCGGTGGGCGATGGGGTGCAGGGGACGGGAGGGCAGAGGCGAAACGTTGAGGATGCTGGGATCTCAGAGCTGAGATGCCATGATGCTGGATTCACAGCCACTTGTTCTGTCCGTTTCCCAGTGTCTCCTTGGGGCGGATCCCGGGAGACACAGGATGCACTGGACCAGGCCCGGGTTCCTGGCCCCGGCAGGTGCTGGAGGCTGGGGCAGGCGCGGCTGCCTCTCGGTCGGACCTGCCGGCCTGGCTGGCTCCCTGGGAGGCTCTTGGCTGCACCTGGGGTGTCGGGGCTCCACCAGCTGGGTCCCCCGGGGGTGTGAGGTCCCTCCTGGCACGGCCTGGAGTTCAGCCACAGCCACGCCTGGGGTCTGACAGCAGGGTGGGGCGTGACAGGCTGCAAGATGTCACTTGGAGGAAGTGGGTTCAGGCCTTGCTCCGTCACGGGCCACTGCCCTGCTGACGGCTTTGGCCAAACCCCTTGCCCTCTTCCTTGTGCGGGGAGCGCCTGGGCGGAGAGGTGAGGCGGGGTCCCAGCGTGTCAGGACAGGAAGGGCCTCGGCGGCCACAGAGGGCCCATTTCTCAGAAGGAGGCGGGCAGTGCCCAGCCAGCCTTGCCCACGGGAGCAGAGCCTGGAGCCGCCTCCCTGGCCACGGCCCGGAGCCTCGCTGGGTGGCTGGTGCCAGGACGGGGGGGGGGGGGGGCGATTAGGAGATGAAAGGGCCCAGCCGGAGGGGCTCAGAGGCTGAGCATCAGCCTGTGAACCAGGAGGTCAGGGTTCGATTCCCGGTCAGGGCACAGGCCCGGGTTGTGGGCTCGACCCCCAATGAGGGGCGTGCAGGTGGCAGCTGATCCATGATTCTTTCTCTTTCGTCATTGATGTTTCTCTCTCTCTCTCTCTCTCTCCCTTCCTCTCTGACATCAACACAAGTGTATATTAAAAAAAAAAAAAAAGATGAAAGGCAACAAGATGGTGGGGTCCCCCTGCCCCCCGCTGCCCTGGCAGCTGCCCCAGCTTGGCCCAGCAAAGCTCTTCAAGGGACAAGGATGCGGAGAGCCCAGCTCGGCCAGCCGCCAGCCAACACCCCTTCGTCCCAGGGCCCTGCCCCCGGCACGGCTGGCTGAGGAGCTAATGGCCACCCCCCCGGGGTCGTGAGGCTGAGCGGGGTTAATGGGTGACCCGGCCCCGTGACACCCTCACCACCTCGCTGCCTCTCAAAGTCCAGGCGCCTGTCCTTCAAGGCCTGCGCTCGCCACGCCCCTGGCCAGCCTGGAGAGCCTCGGGAGGGTGTGGAGGCCCCGTGTCCCTGGCACCTTCTCTGCTCCCAGAGATGCCTCCAGCGCCGGGGCCTCCAGGCCCGAGGGCTTCTCCCCCCTGGCCTGGCCTCCCCCTTCTCCCCTCCCCCCCCAGGAGGTTTGCCCCTCCCTCGGGGCCCTCGGGTCATCCTCCCTCTTGGCTAACCGTATGATTCCACCCACAGTCTGACTGGGGGCTCTTTGAGAGAGGAATCTAGATGGGCCAGGATCCGACGGGTGAATGAATGAATGAATGAATGAAGAATGAATGAATTGAAGCCAGGGCTGTGCTCGTGGGGGCAGTTCTGGCAGACAGCGGGCCAGGTGTGGGCCTCAGAGGCACAGGCGGGCTTGGGCTGGCCAGCCCTGGGGGCACCCCCCCCCATGCCATTGGACGGGCAGGAGCAGGGGCAGGATGGGTGATGGCGCATCTCTCACCCCCACTGCCTCGTGTCCTCCATCGGTCTGTCTGCTCACGACTCCAGAAAGTTCGGGGATGAGGAAAGGGTCCCTGGGTCATGTGACTCCCTTTAGGTCAAGTGACCTGGGTCCTTCGAGGGACCGCCTCCAGGGTCAGGGAGGTCAGGGAGAGGGCCTGCGTAGAGGGGCGGCCGGACCCCGGGGTGGCAGAGAGAACCTTAGGCCCTGGGGCCTGGGTGGGTCGCAGATGCTTATACCCCCCACCCCCCACGCAGGCATCTGGCTCCACCCCGTGCTGTGTGACCTCCTCTCTGGATATCGTAAGTTGGGGGCAAGCTCACCTCCTTTCAGGGGACCCTGGGTCTGATCTGCCTCTGCTGGAGACGCAAGCTCACGCAGCCCTCCCAGGAGCCTCAGGTCTGGGTGAGGGTGTGAAACCCCACGGAGTCAGCGAGGCCAGCAGCCTCTGGGGTCACACCGCTCGAGGGCGGGACCGGGAGCCAGCCCTCCTCCCACCTGGAGCGGCTCCTGTGCCTTTAAACCTCCCCCTCCCGGACCAGCACGGCGGGGTGGGGGGCGGGGGTGGAGCTGCCCCAGCTGGGCTCCGGGACTCAGTCCTGTGCGGGGCAGCAGGAGACCCAGCCCTGGCGCCAGGTGAGCGGGGATGGAGTGGGCTCTGGCGTCCCCGACCCCCGGTGCTGTCACCCCAAAGCACATCTCCCCCCCTGGGAGCTGCTGGATGTCCTGGTCGGGGAGACCCTTGGGCTTGGGGCCTCCTGGAACCTCTGGGGGCCCGGGTCCAGCCCCCGCTCTGCCCGACTTCATGCTCCTGGGTGATGGGAGTGAGCTGCCCTTCAGGGTGACAGGGCAGGGCGCCTGCGGATGGGTCAGCTGTGGGGGGAGGGAGGGTCCCACAGGTGGGCAAAGCCCTAGGCTCGGACAGGGTCTGGGCTGGGGGGCCCTCTGCACAGGTGTGGGCGGAGGCGGCGGGTGGGGCCGTCTGACTTCCCAGAAAAGGCTTTGAAGAAACCACAGCTCAGGAAGCGGCCTTCTCGGAATTGAGGGGGAGGGTGCCCCATGGAAAAACTGAGCCTGGGAGGCTCTGGCCATGGGGGGTGGGGGGGATGGGGTCACGGAGTGGGGGGGTCAGGTCTGGAGCGGAGCCGGGGCCGTGCTCTCGGGGTGCGCTCGCCCCGCTGCGGCTCTGGCTGGGCTGTGGGGGGCGCGGGGCAGGGTCGGTTGTGCAAGGGTCATTGCACAACTGTAGGGGTGCCCCCCGCTTTTTGGGTGTCTCCCGCAGATTTCGACAGGTTTCCGGCAGGTAGTGGTTAGAGGACCGGTCTGATTCTCAGCCTTGGGCATCCGGGGTGGGCATCGGGGAAGGAGAGCCGGCGGGTCAGCTTCCCGGGCAGGGGTGCGGCTGGGGCAGAGGAGGCCGGGACCTCGAGCCCGAGGTAGGTGACTCCTCGCTGGGAACACCTGTGGCTCTGGGAGGGCCGTCTGGTTGCCAAGCCGCTTCTACCTAAGCCTCGGTCTCCTGCCTGTGAATGGGTTTGGGGCTGGGCCCTGTTTTCACCCTGTGGCTCTGGGGTAGCGATGACACAGCCCTGGGCTAAGGTGAAGGATTAACAGAAAACCCCCGAGCTGGCCGCTCTGCCCTCTTCCTCACCCTCCTCTCTGCCGCGCCCGCGAACTCACTTGGCTCAGCCTGGATTCCGCGCGCTGCGGGGTGAGTAGACGTGTTGGGAGGGAGTGGCGCTAAGGGCAGAGTAAGAACCCTCGGGGGGCCCGGCCGATGTGGCTCAGCGGCTGAGCAGCGGCCCGTGAACCAGGTCACGGTTCAATTCCTGGTCAGGGCACAGGCCCAGGTTGCGGGCTCCATCCCCACCCAGCAGGGGGCGTGCAGGAGGCGGCACATGGATGATTCTTTCTCATCATTGATGCTTCTACCCCTCTCTCCCTTCCTCTCTCTGAAACCAATTAAAAAACACACACAAAACACCCACCGTGGCCAGTTTGGCTCAATGAATAGAGCGTCAGCCTGTGGATTGAAGGGTCCTGGGTTCGATTCCTGGTCAGGGCACAGGCCCGGGTTGCAGGCTCCATCCCCAGTGTGTGTGTGTGTGCAGGAGGCGGGTGGTCAAAGGTTCTCTCTCATCATTGATGTTTCTCTCTCTCTCCCTTTTTCCTCCTCTCTGAAATCAATAAAAAATATATATATAAAACACCCCACAACATATGAGGAAGAACATTTGGGTGGGTGAGGCTTGCATATTTTTGGAGATGGGGAGCTCACCCCCTTTTGTGCCTAGGATGGGAGGCGTGGGGTCTGGCAGAGACCTCCCGCTCAGCCTTGCCTGGAATGCCAGGGTCCCCCCAGGTCCCCTCTCTGCGTGCAGGGGGTGGGAGGCCCAGCAGGACGGAATGCGACAGACTCACCCTGGATGCCGTGCCTGTTAGCATGGCCTTTGCTGAGCCGCCTCCCCTCCTGTCCTGCTCCCGGGCCCTGGCCGCGGCTGCTGGGCACAGGTGAGGGCGCGCATCGCTGCCAGCTCGCTGTGCCCAGGGTTCCCGTGCGGCTGGGCCTTCCTCTGCCCACTCAGTCATCCTCTCTATCCGCCTCCCGCTGCCGATGGGGCGATGTCTCCTGCTCCCCAGGGCAGGGGGGAAACCGCTGAGCAGGCTCAGGTGGGGGCGGGGCCCTGTGGCTCTCCCCTGCCCACCCCTCCGGCCCACGGCCCAGCAAGGCAGCCACTCAGGCAGGGCCCGGTGCCCTGATGTTTCTGGCTGGTGCCCAGGCCAATGGGCAGTTGTAGCACCTCTGGGTGACTCCCGGGCAGCAGGTGACAGGACAAGGATCGCTTTGGCTGCGTGACCCGGGGCGGGCGGCCCTGTCGGCTCGGCCTGGGTGTCTCCTCTCGGGCGGTGCAGCCCTGCAGGCTGGTTGTGGATGCACTTTGGAGACAGGGCCTCGGGCGGCTCTCAGGCCGTCTAGACACCTGGCCGGGGAGCCAGGGAGCCGGTGGGAGCCACGACCTAGGAAGTGGCTGATCCTTATCCTAGTCCTCATCCTTATCCGGTAAGAGCCTGGGGGGATGGGGAGTCGTGTCCAAGGTCCCCAGGGCCAGGCCGGAGCGGCTCCTGACTCCGAACCTCCTGGGGGGGTGGGCTGGGCAGGGACATTCGGCACCTCGGGGCAGGTGTGGGTGGCCGGGCCTGCACGGCTAGGCTCCGTGACTTTGTACCAGCTCCGGCCTCTGTGGGCCCTGCCTTTCCAGGCTCTGCAGCTGGTTCCCTGGGCCTGAGGGGAGCACACTCCTGGAGAGGTGGGGGAACGGCCTGAGCCGGGGACGCAGGCCGAGTTTCTTGTGTGCTTTTTTGAAAATATATTTTTATTGATGTCAGAGAGGAAGGGAGAGGGAAAGAGAGAGAACCATCCACGATGAGAGAGAATCATGGACCGGCTGCCTCCTGCACACCCCACACTGGGGATCGAGCCTGCAACCCGGGCCTGTGCCCTTGACCGGGAATCGAACCCTGACCTCCTGGCTCCTAGGTGGATGCTCACCCGCTGAACCCCGCCCGCCTGGCCCCAGGCAGAGTTTTTGAGGCCCCTTTGGCATCTGGCTGAGAGTTGTGGGTTGTGGGGAAGTCTCCCAGGTCTGGGTTCTGGTCTGAGGTTGGGGCACCCCTGAGCACCGCCCCAGGGGCCCGCTCTGGGACGCTGTGTGGGACCCTGGAGGTCAGATGCTCTGCACAGAGCCAGGGGGCCAGGGCTGGCCAGTGGGGGGCCCCCGCCTGGGGCTCCCTCGAGGGGCTCTGGTAGACTCTGCCCATCGGAAGGATCTGAGTCCCAGAGAAGGGGATGCCCTGCCTCTGTCCCCACCCCTGTCCTTCCCCGTGGGGGTCACGCCCTCACTGGCTGCCGCCACCACGCCAGCTCCGAGTCACTGCTGTCACAGCACCTCCCGGGCCTTCTGAACTTTAGTCACCCGGGGACAGGCCGAGTCACCACGCCCCCTCCTGCCCCTATGCCAGCCTTCCGGCCGTCCTCCCTGCCAGCCAGACCTTTAAAGGACCACCTGCTCTCCACCCACTCCAGCACCTGCAGCTGCCCCACGGGGACACGGCACCCTGGCTGGCCTCTTGCCTCCTCTGGGTGAGCCAGTCCCTCCGGTGCCTCCGGCCTCAGCTCCTCCTGGGAGGTGCCGGCCCCGGATCTCAGGCCCAGTTCAGAGGCCCCTGAGCAGCGCTGCAGGGGGGCAGGCGTGGCCGTGGCCCCTCAGGCCCCTCAGACCTCCCTGCACAGCGGCCTCCCCTGGGAGCCGGAAGGCAGCTGCGCCAGAGCCTACACTTTCCCAGGCAGACCATCTGCCTCTTCCTGCCCTGCCTGCCCCAACCCAGAGCTGCGCCTGAGGATCCGGGGCTTTCCTGGACTCTGGGTGCCCCTGGGCCTCAGGTAAGCCCCCCAGGGTTATCAGGAGCTGCACTGGGTTATTTTATTTCATTTTAAATAATTTTATTGATGTCAGAGAGGAAGGGAGCGGGAAAGAGAGAGAACCATCCACGATGAGAGGGAATCATGGACCGGCTGCCTCCTGCACGCCCCACACTGGGGATCGAGCCCACCACCTGGGCCTGTGTCCCGACCGGGAATCGAACCCTGACCTCCTGGTTCATAGGTCGAACATCAGCCACGGAGCCAGGCTGGCCGGGCTGGGCTGGGCTGGGGTTTGGGGCCAGGCACTGTGCCCGGTCCCCTCTCCGGCCTTGGTTTCCCCTCCTGATGCCGATGTGAGTGGGAGCCCGGCTCTGGGCTCGGGCTGTTTAGCGGGTCTGTGAGAACAACGTGGGGCGGGGAGTGGGAAGCGGAAGCAGGCCTCAGCAGGGTACCTTTGGAAAGCTGGACGTGTCCGCCTGCGGGGGGCCGAGCCAGGCCTCCCGCTGCCCCGCCGGGGAGGAGGGGATGCGGTCTGTGCTGCCCACCCTTCCCGCACTCCCTGCGTGCCCCTGCCCCTCGGGGAGCCCACCTGGGCCCTGGGATGGGTGGATGGACAGACGGATGGACAGGGGAGGCTGGAGGGTGGGCCTTAGGAAGTCATGGCGCGCTCTCCCCGGGGAGAGAGGAGGGCCCTGAGGGAAGTCTGAGCTGAGAGCCCCAAGCCCAGAAGACAGGAGGCCATGCCCCCAAGGTGCCCAGCACGGCCCACCCCAGTGGATGGGCCCCCGCCCTGCCCAGGCCTGCCCATCGCTGCCGCGTGGGATGGGAAAGTTCTGTGTCCCGAACCGGCGCTGGTGCTGCCAGCCCAGCCCCTGAGGTCGGCAGACCCCCGGCACAGCCCCCCCTCCCCCAGGAGCCCTAACCCTGCGCAGCCTCCCTGCCAGGGCCCAGGGCGTGCCCAGAGGCTGTCAGGCCTGGGGAGAAGAGGGCAGGAAGCAGGAGCTGTCCCCTGAGGTCACTGGCAAGGGGCAGGGCCTGGTTGGCACGTGGGAGAGAGCCCGCTGACAGCTTTTTGGAGGCGGAACAGGAGGTGCTGGTGGGAGGGGCTGCATCGAGTCCAGCCAGAAACGGTGGTTTTATTTTTATGGATGTCAGAGAGGAAGGGAGAGGGAGAGAGAGAGATAGAAACATCCACGATGAGAGAGAATCATGGATCGGCTGCCTCCTGCACGCCCCCCACCAGGGCATGTGCCCTTGACTGGACTCGAACTCGGGACCGACCCTTCAGTCCGCAGGCCGACGCTCTATCCACTGAGCCACACCAGCGAGGGCTGGGTCAGGTCGTTCTTTCTGCCAGGAGCTCCTGTCCCCTCTCTGACCCCCCAAATCCTTCCTGCCAAGCCATAGGGCGCCGTCCCAGTAAGAACCCCATCTCTATCAAGCTGGGACCCCTCCTGGGAGCCCCCAGATTCCCCATGCCGGGGTTCGGTGGTGAGCATGTCATGGGACCCGGTGGTAAAGCCGAGCCGAGGGGAGAGGGGGTGGATCCCTCGCCCCTCCCTGCTCTGGGGCCTCGGGCAGATCACTGACAGTCAGCCCCGTGGAAGGACAGGCACCCTGCTTGGGGTGTGGTGAAGATTAAGTGGGTTCAGCCGGCCGGCGTGGCTCAGGGGCTGAGCGTCGACCTATGAAGCGGGAGGTCACGGTTCGATTCCAGGTCAGGGCACAGGCCCGGGTTGCGGGCACGTGTTCTGGGCGGCAGGCAGGCGGGCGGGAGACATAGGGATATGTCTCAGGCCTGATGCTGGGCTGGGGGGGGCGGGGGGAGGAGCGGATGGCCCAGGGCAGACGGGCGCGGTGGCCCGGCCCTGCCCCCTGACCCCTCGCGTGCCCACAGAACCATGAAGAAGCGCTACGTGGTGCTGGCCCTGACGGCCATCGTGCTGCTGCTGGTCATCATCAGCCTCAGCCTCTGGCTGCCCGCCGCCTCCAGGCCGCCCGGCCACGTGTACCCCAGGGCCGCCGTGGCCGCGGACGCCCAGCCGTGCTCGGAGATCGGGAGGTGAGTGGCAGGGTGCGGGCACACGGGCCCGGGAGGACGGCCGCCGGAAGGGGACCTGGGCGAGGGACGCTACTCTTCGGACCTGCTCAGCAGCCCCTGGGCGGGGACGGAGGGGGCGCCGACCGCGGGCTCCCAGCCAGGGGCCTCCTCCAGTGCTCAGGGCGCCTGTCCCTTTGGGCAAACTCTGCTGTGTGAGACGGTTTTCCACGCCGATCTCAGGTTTTCTACAAAGATCAGTTCCCGCTTAAAGACTCAAACAGAAAACACGATGACTGATGAGAAGGAACACCTTTTAAAAAAAATATATTTTATTGATTTCTTACAGAGAGGAAAGGGGAGGGAGAGAGAGTTAGAAACATCGATGAGAGAGCAACATGGATCAGCTGCCTCCCGCACACACACCTCCCACTGGGGATGTGCCCGCAACCCAGGTCCACGCCCTTGGCCGGAATCGAACCCGGGACCCTTCCGTCCGCAGGCCGCCGCTCTATCCACCGAGCCACACCGGATAGGGCACAAGGAACACTTTTTAAAAATTATGAACGTTACGTGGCCCGGCCGGTGTGGCTCAGTGAGTTGGACTTCATGCCCCCCACCAGGCGGTGGCTGATTTGATGCCCGGTCAGGGCACCTGCGGGCTCCGTCCCCAGCAGGGGGCGTGCAGGAGGCAGCCGATCCATGTTTCTTCCTCCTACATGCTTCTCTCTCTCTCCCTCTCTCTCTCTTCCTCTCTCTGAAATCAATAAAAACCTATTTTTTAAAAAGCTATGTGCATTGCCAGGCCGGCGTGGCTCAGGGGCTGAGCATCGACCTATGCACCAGGAAGGAGGTCCCGGGTTCGATTCCCGGTCAAGGGCACAGGCCCGGGTGGTGGGCTCAATCCCCAGTGTCGGGGGCGTGCAGGAGGCAGCCGATCCATGATTCTCTCTCTCCATTGATGTTTCTCTCTCTCTCTCTCTCTCTGTCTATCTCTATCTCCCTTCCTCTCTGAAATCAATAAAAATACGTATTTTAAAAAGTTACGTACATTTGTTTGGAAAAGATGAAACTATGAACCCATTGGCTTCAGAGTTACATTTAGATAAACAAACTCCTGCGGACTCTTCTCTCCTCCTCGGCCGGGCCCCCCGGGGTGGAGGGGCAGGTGCGGTGGGGGTGGGAGTCCGCAGTTCTCACTCCGCCCCGCTCCGGGCAGGGACGCGCTGCAGGAGGGCGGCTCGGCGGTGGACGCCGCCATCGCGGCCCTGCTGTGCGTGGGGCTCATGAACGCCCACAGCATGGGCATCGGGGGCGGCCTGTTCCTCACCATCTACAACAGCACCACGCGTGAGTGCCCGCGGGCAGGGGGCGGGGGGGGGGGGGTGGACGGCGGGGTGCCTGCCTCGGGCCGGGTGGCACTGCCTCCGGGGGGCTCAGCAGGGGGAGGGGCTGGCGTGCCGTCTGCCCACTGCCGTCTCCCTCCAGGCAAGGCCGAGGTCATCAATGCCCGGGAGGTGGCGCCCGCGCTGGCCTCGGCCGGCATGTTCAACAGCTCGGAGCAGGCCCAGGAAGGTGAGGTGGGCGCGGCGCGGGCCGGAAGGCGTGCCATCCCCGGGGCAGCTCTGGTACCACTCATGCCCCCCCCCACCCCTTTCCCGCCCCTCTCACCCTCCGTAAGGGATGCGTAAGACCGTCGTCACGGAGGCCTGGCGGGGTAGCTCGGCGGGTTAGAGCTCGGCATACGCCGAGGTTGTGCCTTTGACCCCCCGTCAGGTCAGGGCGCGTGCAAGAATCAGCCGATGAACCACTAACCTCTCTCTCTCCTCCTCCCTCTGCCATCCGTCCTCTCTCTGCAAAACCCATTTAAAAACGATCATCACAGGTAACGGGCCTGAGGGCTCAGACCTGGCGGCCTCTGTGTTCGCACACGGAGAGTGACCACCGCAGCTCGCCACAGGGTCCTGGGGCCCGGCTCTGCGCGGCCTTCTCCCCGTGCGCTCGCTGAGGGGCGCGCTGCGTTGGGTCCCATTTTAGAGGGAGGGGCGCCCAGTCCCAGAGAGGCCGTGCGACCCGGCTGAGGTCACACAGTTCCGTGGCGATGAAGCAGGCTGTCTCAACCCTCTATTTGCTTTTGTTTTTTATTTTATTAAAAAATATATATCTTTATTGATTTCCGAGAGGAAGGGAGAGGGAGAGAGAGCAAACATCCATGATGAGAGAGAATCGTGGATCGGCTGCCTCCTGCACATCCCACCCTGGGGATCGCAACCCGGGCCTGTGCGCCGGCCGGTCACGAGATGCCTTTTTCCAACGGGCAGGTCCATCCTCAGATCCGGCCCAGGGGAGCCGGCCAGGCCAGAGAATGGATTTGGGAGCCCTGACCCGGAGCATAGGCAGAGGATAGGGCGGGAGGTGGGGGGCGGGGTGAGGCGAGCCAGGCGGGGGTGAGACAGGTGAGGCGGGAGGACAGTGATGGGCCCGGTGAGGCGAGGCTGGGCGGGGCCCTGGGCTGGCAGAGGGGCCACGGGTGACCTTGGTGAGCGGGGTCGTATGGGACTGTGCAAGCATTTCTTTCAGGCGGGAGGGGTCCTGTGCTGGGCATCAGACCTGGGATATACAGGTGTCCTAGCAACCCAGCCCTGGGAACCAAGCCTGGGAGTAGCTGCGGGGACCCCGGTCAACTCGGGCTGAGAGCAGGAGGCTGCCTGCGTGGTGAGCCTGCCTGCGCCAGCGTCCGGCGGCGGACATGGCGGGCAGCGGGGCCTGGGGGGCTCGGGGCCCAGGGGCCTGCTTCCAGGAGAATCATGGGCTCCTCCAAGGTCAGAGCTGGGAGACAAAACTCTTTATGGTCAGATGGGGAAACTGAGGCCCGGAGGGGGAACAGGGCAGGGATTTGGGCTCAGGTCCCCGCTGGGACCATAGAAGAGAGGCACTTGCTTTGGGACAGGCGCAGGTTTGGGGGTGGCCTGGGTTGGCACTGGGGGGCTGGGCAGGTGCCAGTGCACCTTGAGTCTCCTGGGACGTGAGGCCCCGTGTCCTGGGAGGCGCAGGCTGAGAGACGGCGTGTGTCCGGCTGCCCCACAGTCTCACGGTCGCCGCCATGAGCCTGGCCCCGGATTGCCGGCGTGGCCCCCCCCCCCCCCCGTCACGAGGGAGGCCCCCAGGCCTGGGCTAGCCCAGCCCCGCACGCACGCACCCACTTGCCCTCCTGTGCCCCGTGGGACGTCCCTAGGGACATGCATGCCTGCCTCCGCGTCTGGCTCTGACCTCCTGCGCCCATTCCCTCCCTAAGCCTCACGGTCCCCCCTGGGCCCGGACGAGGCCCCCGTGTCCGTGGTCTGGACCGACGCTGTCCTCCCTCTCGCCTCCAGGGGGGCTGTCGGTGGCCGTTCCTGGCGAGATCCGCGGCTACGAGCTGGCGCACCAGCGGCACGGGCGGCTGCCCTGGGCCCGCCTCTTCCAGCCGAGCATCCAGCTGGCACGGCAGGGCTTCCGTGTGGGCAAGGGCCTGGCGGCCGCCTTGCAGAAGAGCCGGGACGCCATCGAGCGGCAGCCGGCCCTGTGGTACGTCTGCGGGCGCCCTGCCCTGGGCGCGGTGGGGCCGCATCCCGCCGCCGTGAGCACGTTCAGGAGCCGTCACGCGTGGGGACTCACTCCGAGCCTGGTACCGGGGCTCCAGCCCCTGTACCCCGAGTAGCAGGGGCGCGAGGAGCCCAGGCTGGCCACGGGAGGGTGGGCCGGAGCCCGTGGTCCTTGGCTCTCGTCTCCCGTGCTACGTGGCCGGGGTGGGATGGGGGGTGGTCCGGCCTCCCACCCCCGCCTCACGGAGCCCGCTCTGCCCCAGCGAGGTGTTCTGCCGGGACGGCAAGGTGCTGCGGGAGGGGGACAGGGTGACCATGCCGCGGCTGGCCGACACCTACGAGACGCTGGCCTTGGAGGGCGCCCAGGCCTTCTACAACGGGAGCCTCACGGCCCAGATCGTCCGGGACATCCAGGCGGCTGGTGAGTGCACGGCCTCGGGGACCTGGGGCAGGGGACTTGGTGGAGGGAGCCCTGAGCTGGGGCCAGGGGTCGGGGGTCCTCGGGGCTGGCCTGGGCTGGGCACGCGGCCCTCAGGGACCACCTGGCAGGAGAGGGTGAGAGGCCATGGAGCCACAGCTCCCTGTGAGGTCAGAGCTGAGGGAGATGGTACAGTTCAGGAGAGAAAGCTCCCCCCCGCCCCTCCCCCCCCGCATGGGCTCCCTGAGGGTGGGGGTGGGAAGCAGGTGTAGGCGGGAGCCAGGGCCCAGGAGGCACTGAAGTGCAGACCCGGATGCCTTCCTGGAGGAGGTGGTGCCGAGCTCCAGGTGAGATTGCATGTTATAGGCAGGGAGAGGAAGAGTGTTCCTGGTGGAAAGAACTGGCTAAGGCCTGGAGAGGCGATTTTACTTCTCCACAGGGGCCCCGGGGGGACGGGGGACAGGGGGGCAACGTGCAGGGTCCTGGGGTTGGACCCTGGGACAAGTTCTGATGGAGCCCCAAGCGACCTCTCCCGCCCTGAGCTGTGGCCTTCTTCCTGTGTGATTTTTAAAAAAATATCTTTATGGATGTCAGAGAGGAAGGGAGAGGGAAGAGAGACAGAAACATCCATGATGAGAGAGAATCACGGATCGGCTGCCTCCTGCACGCCCCACACTGGGGATCGAGCCCACAACTCAGGCCTGTGCCCTGACCGGGCATCGAACCCGGGACCCTTCAGTCCGCAGGCCGACGCTCTGTCCACTGAGCCAACCTGGCCAGGGTCCCGGTGAATTTTGTCTGTGTCAGGGGGAGGGAGACTGGCACGTTGACCTTCCCCCACACTGAAATTCGCTGTAAATGCCCGTCTGTCCGAGCTCCCCCTGGAGAACGAAGCGCTTCCCTCCACACCACCCCCCCCCCCACATTCGTCACGGGAAGAGGGGGCTGAGCAAGGGGGAGACGGGGAGACAGGCTGCCCAGAGGACAGACAGCCAACCTGGAGGCCAGGGCGAGGAGAGGACAGCTGGCCTGGCCTGGCCCTGGAGAGAGGGCACCATCAGAGAGGGCAGAGGGGCTGCGGGGGGCGGGGGGGCGGGGAAGAGGGGGAGGGCAGTGTGTGGGGGAGGGCGGGGACCCTGCAGGCAGGCAGGACCCCTCCAAGGGCACGGCCCCAGCCTCTTCCGAGGGCAGCCCTGTCCCCCGCCCGCAAGCACAGCGCTCCCATGTCCCTCCCTGCCTGGAGCTGCCGTCTCGCTGCAGGGGGCATCGTGACCGCCAAGGACCTGAACGACTACCGCGCGGAGCTGATCGAGCACCCACTGAGCATCAGCCTCGGGGACGCCCGGCTCTACGTGCCCAGCGCCCCCCTCAGCGGGCCTGTGCTGGCCCTCATCCTCAACATCCTCAAGGGTGAGCCCCGACCAGGGCCTGGGCCGGGGAGGAGCCTGCAACCAAGGCACGTGCCCTAGGCCGGAACTGAGCCTGGGACCCTTGGGCCGACAGGCCACTGCTCTATCCATTGGACCAAATCGGCCAGGGCCCGGCAATTTAAAATATATAGATTTTTTTTTATTGATGCCAGAGAGGAAGGGAGAGGGAGAGAGAGAAGCATCGATGAGGAGAGAGAATCATGGACCGGCTGCCTCCTGCACACCCCCTCCTGGGGATCGAGCCTGCCACCCCGAGCCTGTGCCCTTGACCTGGAATCGAACCGTGACCTCCTGGCTCACAGGTCAACGCTCAACCCCTGAGCCCTGCCGGCCGGGCTGCTGCTGGTCATCCCGGTGGTTCAGGGGGTGTGAGTGCACCCCAGCAGTCTCGGCTGAGCGGGGATGTCCCGAGGGCCCCTGAGGCCGCCAACGCCTGCCCGGCTCTGCCCTCCAGGGTACAACTTCTCCCGGGCCAGCGTGGAGACCCCCGAGCAGAAGGGCCTGACCTACCACCGCATCGTGGAGGCCTTCCGCTTCGCTTATGCCAAGAGGACGCTGCTGGGGGACCCCAAGTTTGTCAACGTGGCCGAGGTAAGGGCAGGGGCTGGCCCTTGATGGGGGCGGGGCCTGCCTGGAGGCGGCAGGAGGGTCCCCGGCGTCCTCTGTGGGCCTCCCGCCCGCCCGCCGTATGCATCTGCTCTCACCCGCTGCCGGCGGGGTGGGCCTGGGCCCCGCGGAGCTCAGGGTGTAACAGACCACGAGGAACGTGCCCCCCCCCGCCCCCACTCTCTCACCTCCAGGCCTTCCCACGCGTGGTGCTCGGCTTGGAGGGTCTGGCGTAGTCGGTGTGAGGCGAGGGGTGCAGGGGGCGCCACAGCCCTGTGGGGGGGGGGATGGGAAGGATGGGGTTGAGCCTGCAGCCCGGGCAGGTGCCCTGACCGGGAGAGGGGGGTGGAACCGTGACCTCCTGGTTCCTAGGGCGGCGCTCAGCCCCGCCGCACCCCCCCGCCCCCCGCCGGGCCCGCTGGTTTTGAAAGCCCGGGCGGTCCTCTTGTGGAGGCCCCCAGCCTGGATGGGCCCTTGATTCCGTGGGAGGAGACTCGGGACGCAGATGCTCCCTCTGGGTTCGTCAGTGAATCTGAGGGGCGTGGGTGGAACCTTCTGGAGACATGTCTTCTGCTGGGCCTCCTCCCTCTCTGCCTGCCCGTCCAGCCTCGTGCTCTCAGCGGCTGTCCCCGCGTGCACCCTTTAGCCCCCTGTGGCCCGTGAACCTGACCTGTAGGCTCGGCGCTCCCCCGTGTCCACTGGGCACCTTTCCAAAATGGAGCTCCCCGCGATCCCAGCCCGTCCCTCCCGGCGTCCGCCTCCCAGGGGAGGGTCCCCCGGGGATGAAGACTTGAGGGCCGTTTTCAGTTCCTCCTTCTCTGCCACCTCCTGGCGTCAGCCGGCCCCCTCCTCCCGCCCGGTGGACGTCCCAGCCTCCCTCTTGGGTCCCCCCTCTGTCCTCCCCCCGGCCTGCAGAGACACCCCGGGGAAACAGCCAGGGCTCGCTGCTTTGTCCCAGTCCCGGGCGGCTGAGCCTTAAAGCCAAAGTCTTTCTGAGGCCTGCGGGGACCCCCACGGGACCGGCCTCAGCGACATCTTCAGCCTCCGGTCTTCCTAACACAGCTCACCGCTGCCCGTCACTCAGAGGCCTGCCTCGGGCCTTGGCATTTGCTGTCCAGGCCTCATTCAGGGCTCTTTTCAGATGTCACCTGTGGGAACCCCTTTCACGTCCCGCGTGGTTCAGGGCTCGGGTTCTGGAGAAGGCCGCACACAAATGAAAAGAGACTTAGAAAAGTATTAATTTGGGAATATTGGGGGCCAGGCGGGAGCCCACCTCTAGTGGGAGGACTATTAATTACCTGTTCTGGCCTTGCTATCCCTTTTATTGAGACTGTGGGACACACCCACAACCTGTAGGCAGGCAAGTCCAGTAACAGGCAGAGTATCTTATCAGTAAGGATTTTACGTGATTATTTGGTGGGGAAGTCGCTTCAGCTGCCTTTGTCTCCATTAGATAGGGAGCGGTTGGCTCTGACCTTTCAGAGCGTCAAGGTTGACCAGCCTTCCCGGCTCCTGGTCCACACCTTTCTAGTTAGCGAGACAATGATCGGTTTCCGGCAGTCACCTCCTCCGAGAAGCCCTCCCTGACCACTCCCCCCCACCCCCATCATTCTCCACCACCTTTACCCGGCTCGTTCTCCCCAGCACTGCCTCGTCTTCCCTGCCTTGTGGGTGGGGACCTGCTTGGCTGTTCCCTGCTGACCCGCCCTCTCCCCCCCCCCCCCCCGAGGGCCAGGCTGGCAGTACCAGCTCCATGAATGAATGAATATGGCTGGAGGGGGGGTCTGGGGAACAGACAGACAGACATCCGGCGTTGTCGGCCTGGAGAGAGGGGGGTCCGACCGGCCGTGTGAGTTTTAGGGAGCCAGAGGCTTGTGGACAGAGCCTCGGTCGGGGGCTGCCCAAGAGCCGCCCGCACCAGCCTGTGCCCGCGCCCGCCCCCCACTTCCTCAGGACGGCTCTGGGGTCTCGGCAGGTGGTCCGGAACATGAGCTCCGAGTTCTTCGCCGCCCAGCTGCGCAGTCGGATCTCCGACCACACCACTCACCCCGCCTCCTACTACGAGCCCGAGTTCTACACCCCGGACGACGGGGGCACCGCCCACCTGTCCGTGGTCGCAGAGGACGGCAGCGCCGTGGCGGCCACCAGCACCATCAACCTCTAGTAAGGGCTGCCAGGTGGCCTGGGGGGCTCCATGAACCCCTTTTGTGCTGGGAAACGGAGGCCCCGCCTTGGCAGAGCCCTGGCCCCGGACCTCGCGGGGTACACGTCGGAGCTTTGGGGGGGGGCCGGGAGGGGCGGGCAGTGCCCAGCTGTCTGATGCGGCCTGTCTGCAGCTTCGGGTCCAAGGTGCTGTCCCCGGTCAGCGGGATCCTGTTCAATGATGAGATGGACGACTTCAGTTCCCCCAACATCACCAACCAGTTCGGGGTGCCCCCCTCTCCGGCCAACTTCATCAAGCCAGGTGCGTGGTGCAGGGCTCGGGCGGGCTGGGCGCTGGCGTCCTGCCGGGTGGGCTGCTGACCTGCAGCTCTGTCCCCCCCGCCCCCCGGCCTCAGGGAAGCAGCCGCTCTCCTCCATGTGCCCCACCATCATCGTGGACCGCGACGGCCGGGTCAGCCTGGTGGTGGGTGCCTCTGGGGGTACACAGATCACCACAGCCACCGCCTTGGTATGTGCCCGTGCCCGCCCCCTCAGCCCCGCCTCCTCGGCCCCCCCCTGCCATGCTGAGCCCTGCCCACCCAGGCCATGCTGACCCCCATGCCCCCAGGCCAGGCTGAGCCCTGCCCCCGGGCCATGCTGACCCCCCCCAGGCCATGCTGACCCCCACTCCCCCAGGCCATGCTGACCCCGCCCCCACACCATGCTGACCCTGCCCCCACACCATGCTGACCCCGCTCCCCCAGGCCATGCTGACCCCCGCCCCCAAGGCCATGCTGACCCCCACCCCCTCCAGGCCATGCTGACCCCCGCTCCCCCAGGCCATGCTGACCCCGCCCCCCCAGGCCATGCTGACCCCTGCCCCCTCCAGGCCATTATCTACAACCTGTGGTTCGGCTACGACGTGAAGAGGGCGGTGGAGGAGCCCCGGCTGCACAACCAGCTCCTGCCCAATACCACCACCCTGGAGCGGGGCATGGACCAGGTGGGCGGGACACAGCCGGGGGCGGGGGGGGGGCGGAGGCAGGGGTCCTGGGAGGAGGTCTGGGTCTCCTGGGTCACCATGGAGGGATGTGGTTGGTGTCCTCTGCCAGGGGCAATGGCCTCACACCCACCATCTGGGCCATCTTTTTCTGTTAAATATTTTTATTGATGTCAGAGAGGAAGGGAGAGGGAGAGAGAGATAGAAACCTCCATGATGAGAGAGAATCATGGATCGGCTGCCTCATGCATGCCCCCCCACTGGGGATCGAACCCACAACCCAGGCCTGTGCCCTTGACCGGAATCGAACCCGGGACCCTTCAGTCCGCAGGCCGACGCTCTATCCACTGAGCCACACCAGCAAGGGCCACCTTTTTTTTTTTTTTTTAAGATGCCTTCATGTTATTATTTTTTAAGATCCTCACCAGAGGATATTTTCCCACTGATTTTGAGAGAGAGGGAAAGAGAGAGAGAAGCACATCGATGGGTTGCCTCCCCCACGCGCCCCAACGAGGGCCCGGGCCGGGGAGGAGCCTGCAACTGAGGTACGTGCCCTTGATTAGAATCGAACCCGGGGCCCTTGGGTCCACAGGCCAATGCTCTATCCACTGAGCCACTCCGTCCAGGGCTGCCTGGGCCCCGGCGAGCCCCGGTGCAATGAGTGAGGGCCAGGCCACGTGCTCCAACGAGGCCCAGGAGGCCCAGGGGCCCCCAACTTGCTCCTCCTGGCCACGTGGCAAGAAATGCCAGCATCTGGGTTTGGGAGGCCCATGACCCCACAGGGGTGGTTCAGAGGGCATCCCGGGCCCCGCTGAGGCCTCCCTCTCCTCCCCCGTCCCCAGGCGGTGACCACAGGCCTGAAGAGCCGGCACCACCACACCCGGGAGGTGTCCACCTTCATCGCGGTGGTGCAGGCCATTGCCCGCACGGACGGCGGCTGGGCGGCCGCCTCGGACTCCAGGAAAGGCGGGGAGCCGGCCGGCTACTGAGTGTGCAGGGCGGGCCAGGCTGGGACTTGGGGGACGGACTTCTCCTGCGGGGGGCAAAGCAGTGCAATAAACAGGGCCACGGCGCCAGGTGCGGGTCGGCTGCCGATTCCCTGGGCCGCAGCATCCCGTGTGACACGGGGCCGTCTGGTGGGGGAGGGTGGAGAGCCCTGCGGGGGAGGGGGCGAAGGGGTGCAGGACAGGCCCCTGCCCAGCCCTGACCTGCCTCACCCTCAGCCCAGCACTGGGGGCCCGGCCCTCCCTTCCCTGGATGGAGCAGCGCCCTGCCACGGTTGGACACCAGGGGGCGCCATAGCCACGGCTTTCGCTTGGGCAGAAGCAACCCACGGAGGCTGGGAACCTGGGTACCTCCTGGCCTGGCGGGTGTCGATCCACCCTGCTGACCTCACCCAGAGGGAAGCTGAGGCCCAAGGAGTGGGGTCGGGCCAGAGGCTGGAGCAAAACATGATGTTCCGGGCAGGCCCCGGGGAGCGCCCTCCAAGCCCAACCCCCCAGTGAAACCCAAGCTGTGATCAGCTCCAGGCCACCCAGCTCCCCGGCTCCCAGGGAACACACTGAAGAGGCCCCAAGTCCCCGAGGTCAGGGCTGGAGGGTGGGTGGCTGGGGACGCAGCCCAGAGCTGGGGGCAGGTCTTGGGGGGACACAACCCCCTCTCCCCCTCACTCGGGGTCTGCTAACTCATCCTTTTTTTATTTTTTTATTTTTTTTTATTGATTTCGGAGAGGAAGGGAGACGGGGAGAGAGAGAAACATCCATGATGAGAGAGAAGCATGGCTAAGCTGCCTCCTGCACGCCCCCCACTGGGGATCGAGCCTGCAACCCGGGCCTGTGCCCTGACCGGGGATCGAACCCTGACCTCCTGGTTCCTAGGTCGATGCTCAGCCACTGAGCCCCGCTGGCCGGGCTGCCAGCTCACCCTTTCCACAGTGAGAAGTGAGGTGCTAGGAAGGTGCTGGAGGTGGAGTGGACGGAGGGGGTCACAGCCCGACAGTCAGGTAATGCCCAGCCAGTGGGCACAAGCGGGGCCGCTGAGGGCAAGGCACAGGGGCCAGCAGAGGCCAAGGCCGCCTCTCCTTCCTGAAGCCTGTTCCCAAAGTGGCCACAGGGCCCGGTCGCGTGGCTCCGGGGCGGAGCGTCCACCTAGGAACCAGGAGGTCAGGGTTCGATTCCCGGTCAGGGCGCAGGCCCGGGGTGCGGGCTCCATCCCCAGCGTGGGGCGTGCAGGAGGCAGCGGGTCCGTGATTCTCGGTCATCGTTGATGTTTCTCTCTCCCTCCCTCTCCCTTCCTCTCTGACATCAATAAAAATATATTAAGAAAAAAACACACACAAAACTACAAAGTGTCCACAGGGCCCAGGTGCTGTGCCTGCCGAGGCTGAGCCCTGCCCTGAGGCCCGGGGGGTGGGGTGGAGTCGGGAGGTGGAATAGAGTTGAGGGTGTGATGGGGGGGGGGTGGAGTCGGGGGTGGGATGGAGTCGAGGGTGGGGTGGAGTGGGGGGTGGGGTGGAGTGGGGGGGGTGAAGTCGGGGGTGGGGTGGGGTGGAGTGGGGGGGTGGAATAGAGTTGAGGGTGTGATGGAGTGGGGGGTGGGCGGGGACGGAGGGGGGGTGGAGTCGGGGTGGGGTGGAGTTGATGCTGGTGGAATGTGCAAGTCACTCCTCAGCCCTCACTGGGGGGGGGGGGAGGGGGGAAGAGGCTGTGACCACATTCTCGGGGGAGGGGACAGGCTGAGGCCGGGCTGTGGTCCTAGTGGGAGTGCCCCCCCCCCAGGCTCGGCAGAGGCCCCTTTGGCATCGGGGGCTTAGCTCACCCCTTTCCTTCCCATTGTCTCCTGACCCTCACGCTCTGGACAGACACCCGGGGCGCCTCCTGGCTGGGCCTCCCGGCGGCCCCTCTGGTCTGACCAGCATGACATCCATTCCTGTCCCGGGCACTGGCTCTGTGGTCCCTGCTCCCTGGCCTTGGCCTGACCAGGACCCTGGGGAGAGGAAGGGAATGTCCCACCCCTGAGCCTTCCGACTCCCCCCTCCCCCTCCTCCCTCCCCCCCCAACCATCCCCTGCCTCCGGGTGGGCTGGCCCTGGCCCCGGAGTGCGCTTGGGTTCCCGGTTGAGCAATGTGGCTGTGGTGAGGGGTGAGGGGTCGGGGAGCCGCGTGGGAACTGGCCGGTGGGAAAGGGCCCGGGGTGATCCGGGCGCTGGGCGGGGGCCTGGCCAGGGGCCTGGCCAGCGTGCGGCTTGTGCAGCCCTCTCTGCGCCGCAGCTTCTCTGCTGGCCCCGAGGTGTGAGGAGACCGGGGAGGGGGTGGGGAGACCCGCAGGGACGGTGGGGGCTGAGAAGATGGGAGTCCAGCCCGCGGCCTTGCTCCCTGTGTCCTGCCGAGCCCGGTCCAGGGGGCACCTCTGCGGGTGCTTCCTCCTCCAGCCACCTCTCCAGTGGGTGCCCTGAAGCCCGGGCACAGGAGGCGCCACTGGCACAGGGGTGACCCGGAGCGTCAAGGGACGGGGAGGCGGAGCGACAGACCTGGAGGCCACAGAGGCAGTTCCTGGGCAGCGGGCCCCAGGGTGGGCGGCGTGGTGGGCACTGGTGCCAAGGGCTGGCACATGCCCATCGGCACTCACCACACGGGCGCCTCGAGCTGGCCCAGCACCCTCCTGGGTACCACTCCCCGCCCCTCTCTGTCTGCACCCCGTCTTCCCGCCAAGCTGTGGCTGAGCGAGACTTGAACCCGGGTCCTGAGTAAGATGGCCTTGGGCCGCCCCTTTGTCTGTCTCTGGCCCCCTTCAGCCTCGCCTCTGTGCCCCGGACACCCCAGTGTCCTCTGTCTCTGAGGTGCCAGGGGGGCTGTGGCTCGGCAGTGCCAGCACCAGAAGGCTGGGGACCAGGGCTCCATGCTGTCCCCTTCCTCTCTGAGCCCTGCTGTCCGGGCTTTGCTGGGACCAGAGGCGGCCGTGGGCGTCCCAGCCGGCGCCACGTCCTCGGGCACATGGGATGGGCACTGCGGGCAGACGAGAGGGGCGGGCGTACCTCCGGGGCTGCCAGGGCGGGCCGTGGGAATGGCAGGGAGGGAGTTAACCGCGGCTTCCTCCTTGGGAAAGAAAAACTCCCCATGAACACCCTGCCCCCTGGCCTCGGGCCAGGGCCCCCGCTCAGGCGCGCCAGCAGCCCTCCCGCCCCCGGGAGCCCTTGGGGAAGGCAGGGGCCCGGCTGCCACGCGCCCTCTGTCCGCACACCCCCCTGCTCGCTCGGCTGCCCACCGTTCGCCTGCCAACCTGTCTGTCCAGCTGTAACCCCGCCTCTGTCCAGTGGTCTGTCTGACCAGCCCTCTCTTGCTGGCCTCTCGCTAGCTGTCCGGCCGCCTGTCCATCCGTGTGTCTGTCTCTGGCTGCATCTCCTCGTCTAGCCCATCATCTGGGAGTCCATCTGGGCGTTGTCTGTCCATCCAACCACACAGCTGTCTGCGCATCTGTCTGTCCACTGGCCTGTCTGCCCCCACCCCTGGGGGGCTGCAGAGCCATGGCCCGGGGCCCGGGGGCCGCCTTTGGCCTGGTGCTGCTGGGGCTGGGGCTGGCCCTGGCCATCATCGTGCCCGCCGCCATGGTCCTCTCCCGCCACCACGCCCCCTGTGGCCCCCAGGCCTTTGCCCACGCCGCGGTCGCTGCCGACTCCAAAGTCTGCTCAGACATTGGGCGGTGAGTATGGGGGCACGATGGGGGGCCCCCCGGAGAGCCTGTGACAGGTGGCGAGAGTGGGAAGCAGGTGCCTATGTCGCGCCGGACGGGTGTGCGCTCCGGCCAGTGCACAGCGCGGGCAGCAGGCAGGGGCAGGGGTGCGGACGAGGCCTCTGCGGGCAGAGAAGAGGTGGTCTGTGGGTCGATTCCTAGTCCCGGGCCTCAGGGGCCCAGAGGAGGCAGTGCCCCGTGTCCCCGGTCTGGCCCAGGGTGACCCCGATGTCCAGTGCGGGCCCCTCCCGCGCGGCCTGCCAGCTCTCCCCGGGCCGTGGAGAGGGAGTGTGGGGCTCCATCCATGCGTTTGCCCTGCCGGGGTCAGGGCCTGGAGCCGGGCCAGCTGTGGGAGGGGCGACTTTTTAGGGGGGCCGTGGAGAGGGACCCCAGCTGGTGTTTGTGACCCTCTTCCAGGAAGTCCAGCTCAGAAGAGGCTTCTGCTGCCCCCCGCACCCCGCACCCAGGGGTCGGGACATGGCCCTGTCCCCCACCCCTTCCCTGCTGTTGGGTCTGCTTCCCGGAACATCTGCCTCCTAGGCCCTTGTCAGCATGAGGCCGTTGGTGCACCGGGAGCGACTGTCCCGGGCACGGGGAGCGCGGGCACGTCCCAGCCCCGGGCCCCCCCTCCGCCCCCCGCCTCGGGCAGCGGTGGGCCCAGCCTCACCCCTTCAGTTCCATTCGCTCACCTTTTCTTTCCTTCCTCCCTCCTTTGTCTGTCCGTCTGTCCCTGTCCCACCCGCTCCTGGCCTGGTCCTCCCCCAAGGCTCCTAATAGGATGACAGGGGCTGAGGGACAGCTCAGGGCAAGTGGGGCGCAGGCTGCTCGGTCTCCTCAGGGGCCCCCAGGGGTGGGAGGGGAGGGAGCCCCGCCCTGCTCAGGAGAACATGCCGAGGCGCCACCCCCACCTGAGCCCACAGTTCCAAAGACACAGCCCACCCCGGGCGGGCGTCAGGCCGCAGAGACCCCTGATGGGGGCACAGCCCCCCTACCCCCTCCCCCATCCCCGAGGGGTCTGGGCCTGCTCTACCTCCCGGTCTTGTCTGCCACGCCGGGCCATGCCCATGCGAGTGCGGGGCTGGGGTCTCTGACCCAGGAGCCCGGCAGCCGCCCCTAGAGAGTTGGCGGATGTGGTCCCTCCCAGTGTGTGCACTTGACCGATAGCACTTTCCACTTCCTGTCTGGGGGGGGGGGGCCTGGAGCTGCCCAGCGGCTGTGAAAGCAGGTCACCCAGGCGGGTGGCTGGGAGCTCTGGGCTGTGCTCTGCGGAGCTGATAGGGGCGCCATTCCCCTCCCCCCTCCTCGCCCCACTGCCCCTCCGTCCTCCTCACCAGCAGGGCCTCCCAAACCCACCAGCAGGGCCTCCCAAACCCACGCTCCTAGCCTCCCCGCACCAGGCTTTCCCCTGGGGGGCTGGGCCTTCTGAGGCAGCCAGAGCCCGAGGAGCAGGGGTGGTTACTCAAGGTGACACACGGGAGGGCCAGCCCAGGCCTGCGGTCCCACACAGATGCACGGGGCCCTGAGGCCTCTTCTCGGACTGTCCTCCTGTTCAGTGTGTGTGTGTTTAAATATGTTTTTATTGACTTCAGAGAGGAAGGGAGAGGGGGAGAGAGAGAAACATCCCTGATGAGAGAGAATCAATGACCGGCCACCTCCTGCACACCCCCCACTGGGGATGGAGCCCGCCCCCCGGGCCTGTGCCCTGACCGGGTTCGAACCGTGACCTCCCGGCTCCTAGGTGAACGCTCACCCCCTGAGCCACGCGGCGGGGGGGGGGGGGTGCTTTGTTTTTCTTAATTAGTAACAATCGCTCCTCGGATCTGCCTCATTGGCTCCGGTCCACGCTGCACCCAGCCGGCCTGCCTCTCCCGGCCTCAGGCCCCCTGGGTTGGGCTGTGCACACGTGGGTGCCCTGAGGCGACGAGGCGAGGCAGGGGACGTGAGCCCGGGGCTGGTGGGGGCTCAGTCTGTGATGTTTGTCTGCTATGGCCGCTTGGAAAGGCCTGACTGCCTCGGCCAGATCCTCTGCAGGGGCGTGCGGGGGGGTGGAGGGGGGGTGGGGGGGTCCCCGCTCCTCGCAGATCCAGGGGGATGCGCGGCTGCGCTTCACTGAGGAGGAAGCTGGGCCTGCACAGAGGGATCGCCTGCTGTCACGGAGGGGGAGAAACTCCAGGCAGGCTGCTGGAGGGGTGGGGCCTTCCTGGAGCCTCCCCCCCACGGCCCCCACCCTCCGCCTCCCGCCCTGAACCCCAGTGTCTGCCCAGCCTCTGTGCTTGGCCTGCAAAGACCAGAGCTTTACTGGTCAAGTGCGTGGTTGCAGAGGAGGCTGGTGGGGTCCAGAGGGCTCACCCTCGGGGGCGCTGGGGTCTGGGCTGGCCCTGGGGTGTGGGGATTGGGTGAGGATAGCCCGGAGCCTTGTCTGCTGCTCCAGACGCAGCCAGGGGCCTGTGTGTTCCGTGCTCGGTGCAGAGGGGCAATGGGACTCTGGACACGCTGCTGCAACCCTGGGCCTCAGTGTTCCCACCTGTGGAATGGGCTGGTGTCAGCGCTTCCCTCAGGGGGGCCGTGGGTCTGGCCCGGCCCATAGGCCGTGCTGCCTGGTGGGAGCCTGTTGTCCTGACCGCTGGCTGTTACGGTGGCTGGGACTGGACCTGGGTCACATCTCAGGACCTGGAGTTAGGGCCCAGGGTCCACGGGGACCCTCCTGAGGGGAAGGCTCCTAGGGAATTAGGGTGGCCCCGCTCCTTCCTCCTCTCTCGGAGATGCCCCTGACCTTGATGGCTCTCTGTCCTCTCGGCCAAGTTTCCAGGAAATGATTGCATTTCCTCCCCGCTGGGGCTCGGGAAGCAACGGCCTGGGCACGGCGCGCCGCATGTGTGAGCACACGTGTGTGTGAGTATGCAGGCTGGAGGCGATGCGTGATGGCAGCCTCCCGGCGGCGTCTTTGCGACAGGCATGTGAGAAATGTGTGCTTGAGGGTGCTCTCCCTCCCTGGGGGCAGCCTGCCCGCCCCTCTCCCTTCCTCCCGTTCTCCCCCCACAGGTGTGCGTGCGTCTCCTAAACCCTAAGGATCCCAGGAGACTCGCCACCAGGGGCGCTCCGTCCCGGGCCCACCCCCTGACCCTGTCTCCAAGGCCCCCTGTTCTCCGGGGTCAGGGCAGCCCCGCCCCGGCTCTCCTTGCTCCTTCCATCCTGGGCCCTTCCTGGTGTCACCGTCCCCGCTGCAATCAACGTCCCCTTAAAATAAAAATAAGAAAAGAAATGTGTGATTGACTTCCGGTCGAGATGGGGCGTACAGGTTCTCGCCTCCTCCCACAACCACGTCAGAATCACCACTACGGCCGCTGTTCAGAGCTGCCGGAACTCCAGCTGCATGGAAGCCTCGACGAGGGCCGTGGTCGGCAAACTGCGGCTCGCTGGCCCCTGGAGTGTGGCTCTTCCACAAAATACGACGGCCCGGGCAAGTCTATTTGGAAGAAGTGGCGCTAGAAGAAGTCTAAGCTTAAAAGATGTGGCTCTCCAAAGAAATGTCCATCGCTGTCCCGTGGATATTTGGCTCTGTGGACGCAGGAGTTTGCCGACCACTGGGCGTAGGGAATTAAAGAGGAAACCGCAGCTGAGACTGGAAGGAGAGGAGGAGAAGAGGACTGGCCGGTCCCGCAGCCACAAGTAGCGGAGAAAAATGGGGAGGGATAGCTCAGCCCAGGAGCGAGGGGTCCCGGCCCCACACCAGGCCCTCAAGCCCTGGGTTCCAGTGCCTGGAAGAGCCGTCCCCATACCTTCTGGCTGCCCAAACCAGCAGGGACGGTGGCCGAGTGAGACAGAGGAGTCCCGGGTGTTCCTCTTAAAGGGCCAGTGCATGGACTAACTCAGACACACCGGCTCTGAGCTCCAGCGCTGGCCTGGCAACCTGGCCGGCGTCAGGAGCATGTGGGGATAGCCTGCCTTGCCGAGAGCTTCAGGACGAGGGCGGGAGCCATTGTTCCTTGGCTGAGCCGTCCCCCCCATGGAACCGGGCGCGGGCGAGCACCGTATCTGCGTTTCCATCAACCTGCTTCACACCGTTTGCTCAGCCCTGGTGATTTCCTGAAATCTCACCCCACCCAGCGTTTGGGCCCCGGCCAGTGGCTTTTCCAGACAAACACCCTCTCTCGCTGGTGCTGCAGATGCTCCTCACGTCTCTCAAACAAGCAGCATCCGGCCGCGGCGCGCCCCGTGACTCTCACCGGGGGGCCCGGGCCTGGCACCGGTGCGGCCGACGGCAGATCATGCCGTGGCTCGTGCCAGGTGGCCCCAGGCAGGGCCTAGGCAGTGAGTAACCTACGGCTGCATCTCCTGGGAGGCCCCGGCGTCAGCACACAGCTCGATTCCCTGTCAGGGCACAGGCCCGGGATGTGGGCTTGACCCCCAGGAGAGGGGGTAGGCGGGAGGCAGCTGATGCATGATTCTCTCTCATTATCGATGTTTCTGTCACCCTCTCTCTTTCCCTTCCTCTCTGAAATTAATAAAAAAAAACTTGTTTTAAAAAATAACCCCTTTCCTGGTGAGTGTGGAGAGCGGCTATGGGGTCTGGACGGGTTCAGGCCTCGGACTGACCAGGGGGCACAGTCCTCTGGTGGCCACGTGCAAGTCCCAGCGCGGAGGGCAGGGCCCTCCCCTCCCAGCACCGTGATAGCCAACAGCTGTGGTGGTCAGCGTGAACCCGTGGTCCGGACACGTGGCCCCACGCGCCTGAGTGACGTGGGCTGGATAGCGTTCAGGTGCGTGTGACTGAGTGGATGGGAACAGGGTAAACATCTTGACCAGGCCCTTACGTTGCCGCGCGGCATCTGGCTGTAAAACAGAGACGCGGCTTGTGGGAGGGGTCGCTGTCTCTCCATCAGAGGAGCCGCGTCCCATCCAGACCCAGCTTTATTTTCCTGTCTTTCCTTTCTAAATCCTTCACCGCGGCCCCCTCCCCGCAGCCCCGCTCAGGTTCACCTCGGCCGTGCCGGCTTGCCACAGGGGATGGAGCCCACAACCCGGGCGTGTGCCCTGACCGGGAATCAAACTGTGACCTCCTGGTTCCTGGGTCCATCGATGCTCAACCACTGAGTCACACCAGCCGGGCCATAACTGGGGTTTAAATGCTGGCTTCCCAGGGGTGCTGGGAGGACTCCTGGGTGTAAGTGAAGAGCGGCCTCCCGGTCAGCGGCGCGAGGCGTGCCCCGGGGCCAGGGTCATCTCCTCCGCACAGGCCTGTCCGACCGCCCCTCAGAGCTGCAGGGCCCACCGGGACAGATGGGGAGACAGGCCAGAGCATTCCCATGGACACCGAGGCCCTGGGAGGGGCCCATCCGCTGGGCCCCCAGCCCTGACGGCAGAGAAGGGTCCTGGGTCCCTTGAGAGAGTCCATCCTTACATGGGTTGGAGCTCGTGTGTCCCCCGTGACGTGGGCAATGGTGGTTGCCCAGACTGGGCCCTGGGACTGCTGGGAGGGACAGGGGGGCTGGCCCAGGCCTGGCTCCACCAGGGACGATGAGCCAGCGCTGCCGGGGGTGGGGGGGAATAATGGCAACAGCAGAACGCTGCGACCGGAGAAGCACCTTGTCCACAGCATCACAGTCCGCCATCCGCAGAGCCCCACGCACCCCTGCGGGGGGCCGGCCTGGACGGGGCCGCCGGTCTGGGCCCTGATGGTTTGGTGGCGAAGGTGGGCCACCTGCCTGCCACCACTCCTCCCCGGGGGTTGCCAGCTGAGTGAGCCCGGGTTGGGGGGGGTGGGGTCGGGGCCAGGGAGCCAGGGAGCCAGGGAGCCAGCCCTCACGGCCCGCGCCGTGTCCGTGTCTCGCAGAGCCATCCTGCAGCAGCAGGGCTCGCCCGTGGACGCCGCCATCGCCGCTCTGGTCTGCACCGGCGCCGTCAACCCCCAGAGCATGGGCCTGGGCGGGGGCGTCATCCTCACCGTCTACAACGCCAGCACAGGTGCGTCCGCAGAGCATTCTGGGATGTGGGGATGCCGGGGCCGGGTCGGGGCGGGGGGACCCACCTGCGGAGCCCCAGGCCCTGATGGCAGGAAGGATCCTGGGGTCACAGGTGCGTCTGTGCAGCCCCCCCCCCCCAGGGGGTGTCCTGCCTGCCCTGCCCCTTCCTGGTGGCCCTGCTACCCTCCTCCTGCCTCACCCTCGGGGCAGGTCCTACCCAGCAGAGGCCGTGCCTGCGGCAGGGAGCGGGCGCGGGTGCCGGAGGGCCAGGGTGTGGGCCGAGGCAGCCACGGGGGCCTGACCCCTCGCGCCCGCCCCAACTCCAGGGCAGGTGGAGGTCATCAATGCCAGGGAGACGGTGCCCGCCCGCCATGCCCCGGGGCTGCTGGACCAGTGCGAGCAGGCGCAACCTCTGGGCACAGGTGAGGCCGCGGGAGGGGCCCTGGGGCTGACCCCTCACGGACAGGCTGAGACCCCGGCACTGGGGACCACAGCTGGGGAGCCCCCATGGAGGCTCTGTCCTGCTGGGGTTGGAGGAGGAAGGGGGGGGAGCTCTGTAAGGAGGGAGGGGAACCCAAACCGGGTGGCCAGCCTGGCAAAGGCGGGAGGGCTCCGTGGAGATGGGTTATGGGGATGGGGATGGGGGGAGGGTCCCGGGGCCGGTGTGTGCTGGGCCCCGTGCAGTGGGCAGCCGCAGGGAGTGTGAGCGCAGGGCACAGTGTCCGGTGTGGGCTCAGGAAGTCGCCTGGCTGCCGGGCCGGGAGCAAGGCCGATGGGGTGACCGTGGGGTGATGGAGAACGCTGGGCCGGCTGGGAGGTTGCGGGGCCGCGGGCAAAGGGGGGCAGCGTGGGGGCAGCCTGACACCGCCATGCCCTGCAGGCGCCCAGTGGGCCGGGGTGCCCGGGGAGCTCCGGGGCTACGCTGAGGCCCACCGCCGCCACGGCCGCCTGCCCTGGGCGCAGCTGTTCCAGCCCACCATCGCGCTGCTCCGTGGGGGCCACCGCATGCCCCCCGTCCTCAGCCAGTTCCTCCAGCACAGCGCGCTGCGCCCCTTCCTGAACGCCTCCTCCCTGAGGTGAGCGCTGCTGGGGTGACGGGGGGGGGGGGGGGGGCAGGGGGTGAGGGGGGCAGGGACCCTGCCTGGCCAGCCCTGCGATGCCCGGGTTCACACGGGGCTCCGTGTGGCAGAACCTGATGGGAGGGGCTCAAGCCAGAGGGTTTGTGCCCCAGGGATGGGGCCCTAAGGGCACGGCTCTGGCCTCCACCACTGCCCTCTGGCTCTGCCCCTTCCTGCTCTGGCTGCCCCCTTGCCCCCCTGCCCCCTACTGAGCAGGTCCTCCCAGGGGCAGCGAGGACAGGCCCCGGGTGGACACGGACCTGACAGGGTGATGAGCGATGGGAGAGGGGGCAGCCCCCCCAACCCAAGGGGATCTGTCCCCTCGGTGGCCACCCAGCCCCTGGAGACCCCGGACCAGGACCGCTTCCCTGTGGGTCCCAAGGACCCTGAGCAGCCCCTGCAGGGGTGTGGCTGCCTCGGGACCTGGGCCCACCTGAGGCTGCCCCCTCCACCCCCCGGCCCAGGCAGCTCTTCTTCAATGGGACGGAGCCCCTGCGGCCTCAGGACCCGTTCCCCTGGCCCGCGCTGGCGGCCACGCTGGAGACGGTGGCCAGGGAGGGGGCCGAGGCCTTCTACTCGGGGCAGCTGGGCCGGACGCTGCTGGAGGACATCGCCCAGGAAGGTGAGCCCGGCCGAGGCCCCCCAGGAAGAGCCAGGCTCTCCACACGGGGTCTTTGTTGTTATTCTTTCTTTCTTTCTTAAAACCTGTTTTTGTTGATCTCAGAGAGGAAGGGAGAGGGGGAGAGAGAGGTCCCCACCGGGGACCGAGCCTGCAACCCCGGCATGTGCTCTTGCCCAGAACCCAGGACCCTTCCGTCCTCGGGCTGACGCTCTATCCACTGAGCCACACTGGCCAGGGCTAGACATGGGGTCTTGAGGGCAGGCCCTTCCCCGGGCCTGAGGAAGTGCCAGCTGCTCCTGGGGCTGGGAGAGGCTGTGTGCCCTGTCCTGCCTACTGCCGGCCGCCGTGGCCCTGCCACCACGCCCTCAAGGAGCAGGGGCCCTGGGGTTAGGCCCACAGAGGGGAGTCGCTGGGGGCCATGGAGGGCTCCTGGGCCTGGGGCTGGCCACCCTCACAGTGTCCCCGAGGCTGGCTCTCCTCTCCCACCTTCCCTTCCCTCCCCGCCCTTCCCCCACCTGCCTGCCTCCAGCCCCATCCAGCCCTTCCCCCCCTGGGCTCTGGGGCCCAGCGCTGAGGCCTCTGCCCACAGCCCCACCCTCCCCGTCTGGGTCTAGCAGACTGGGGGACAAGGGGAGCCCCCTGTGGGGCCAGGGGCCAGGGGCGGTCACTCTCCCCTCTTCCCTCACCTGTCCTGGAGCTTCTCTGCCTCTCCCTTCAGGCAGCCAGCTGACCATGCAGGACCTGGCCTCCTTCCAGCCCGAGGTGGTGGCTGCCCTGGCCATGCCCCTGGGGGACTACACCCTGTACTCCCCGCCGCCGCCGGCAGGGGGCGCAATTCTCAGCCTCATCCTCAACGTGCTCAAAGGTGCGAGCCCCGGCCTCCCGCTCAGGGTCCTGTCCTGCTGGGGACCGAACCCCACGCCCAGCTGTGCCCTGAGGCAGCCGTGGCCTGGGACAGCCGTGGCCTGGGGAAACTGTGGCCTGGGGCAGCCGTGGCCTGAGGCAGCTGTGCCCTGGGGCAGCTGTGGCCTGGGGCAGTTGTGGCCTGGGGCAGCCGTGGCCTGGGACAGCTGTGGCCTGGGGCAGCCGTGGCCTGGGACAGCTGTGGCCTGGGGCAGCCGTGGCCTGGGGAAACTGTGGCCTGGGGCAGCCGTGGCCTGGGGCAGCTGTGGCCTGGGGCAGCTGTGGCCTGGGACAGCTGTGGCCTGGGGCAGTTGTGGCCTGGGACAGCTGTGGCCTGGGGCAGCTGTGGCCTGGGGCAGTTGTGGCCTGGGGCAGTGGTGGCCTTGGATGGCCTTGCCCTGGGGCAGCCGTGGCCTGGGACAGCATGGCCTGGGACAGCCTTGCCCTGGGGCAGCCGTGGCCTGGGGCAGTGGTGGCCTTTTCCAGCTCAGCCCCCTCATCAGATGCTGGGGCCATGGAAAATGGGTCAAGACCATGTGTTCCAGCCCTGGCTGGCGTGGCTCAGTGCCTGTGCCCACTCCCCGCTCCCTGCTCCCCACTCCCCGCTCCCCGCTCCCCGCTCCCCACTGCCCACAGGGTTCAACTTCTCCGCGGAGTCGGTGGCCGGGCCTGAGGGGAGCGTGACCTTGTACCATCACCTTGTGGAAACGTTCAAGTTTGCCGGGGGGCTGCGGTGGCAGCTGTGGGACCCTCGGAGCCACCCGGAGGTCCAGGTGAGGTGGCCGCGGCCCGGGCTCAGCATGAAGGGAGGGTTGGGCCAGCGGGCGCTCCATCTGTGGACCCTGAGAGCCTGGCGGGGGAGGTCGGCGGCACGGGTGGTCCTGACACAGGCGTGGGCATTGTGAGAGGCCCTGGCGTGGCAGCAACGGGAGCGCAGCGACGGCACCAAGTCTCTGAGGGCCTGGAGGGCGGGTGGGGTGCAGCCTGGGCTCTGGGGAGGACAGGCTGGAGAGGGCCCTCACTTACCCTGCCCACCGGCCGTCCCCCCAGAACGCCTCCCTGGACCTGCTGGGAGAGGCTCTGGCCCAGCACATCCGCCAGCAGATCGACGCCCGGGGGGACCACCCGCACAGCCACTACAGCCTGGCCGGGGCCTGGGGCCACAGGATGGGCACGGCCCACGTGTCCGTGCTGGGGGCCGACGGCAGTGCCGTGGCTGCCACCAGCACCATCAACACGCCGTGCGTGTCCCCGGAGGCAGGCCCCACTCCTGTGCCCCCAATCCTGAGTCTCCCCCACCCCACCCACCCCACCCTCTACCTCGTCTCCCAGCCCCACCCAGCCTCTCCTCACCTTGCTTTTCCCATTTCTTCTTCTCCTCTGTCAAAAGGGGTCCTACACCCTGATATCTCTGCTGATGGGGGGCCCCGAGCCAGGACCACCCAGGGATGGGCCTTACAGAAGGACACCCTGATGGGGCACACGGGTGGATCTTGGGGGCAGTGCCAGGGAGGAGGTAGCAGCTCCAGCATCCTATGCGGGAGGGCAGCCACCAAAGCGAGTGGCTCCTGGCCCAGCCATCGTGGCTCCGGGGTTGAGCGTCGACCTAGGAACCAGGAGGTCAGGGTTCGATTCCCGGTCAGGGCACAGGCCCGGGTGGCGGGCTCCGTCCCCAGTGTGGGGCATGCAGGAGGCAGCCGGTCCGTGATTCTCTCTCCTCACGGATGATTCTCTCCTTCTCCCTCTCTCTGAAAACTATACAAATATATTGAAAAACTAAAATAAAACGAGGGGCCCCCGGAAGGCTGGGGAGTGGGCCTCCAGGCCGGGGTGGCAGACAGGCGCCTGTCCCTGAGCCCGGCCCCCCTCCCCCTCCACAGCTTTGGGGCGATGGTGTACTCGCCTCGGACAGGCATCCTCCTCAACAACCAGCTCCTGGACCTGTGCTGGAGGCGCCGGCCCAGCGCCCAGGGGACCCCTCCGCCTGGTGAGTGTGGGGGGCCCTGGAGAGAGGAGGGGCGCTGCACGGGGACCCTGCCGCTCCCAGCCATGGAGTGAGGTAGTGCGAGGGGACAGGAGAGGGGCGGTGTGTGGGGCTCCGGCTCGGAAGTCAGGCTGCCGGTGACACCCACTGGGCCTCCAGTTCCAGGGGAGCGGCCCCCCTCGTCCATGGTCCCCTCCATCCTGGTCAACACGGCCCAGGGGTCAAAGCTGGTGATCGGTGGGGCCGGCGGGGAGCTCATCATCTCTGCTGTGGTCCAGGTGAGGCTGGGGCTCCCCGCTGGGACGGCCCCAGTGGTCCTGCTCCCCTGCGGGCAGGGAGGGGCTGGGGGGCTGGTGCCCCCTCCCCCCGTGACCTTCTCTCCCCCAGGTCATCGTGAACAAACTGTGGCTGGGCTTTGACCTGGGCCCAGCCATCGCGGCCCCCATCCTGCACGTGAACGACAAGGGGGAGGTGGAGTTCGAGCCCCGTTTCCCCCAGGTGAGGCCGGGGTCTGAGCCACCCCCTCCAGGCGGGACGCCTCCGTGCATGTTATCCAAGCCGCCATGGGTCCTATGCGCTGGGGGGGGGGGGGGTGGGCACTGCAGCTCCGGCCCATCGGGATTGAGACACTGGGGGGGGGGGAGGCTCCAGGCCAGTCCCAGGGCCACCAAGGCAGCGGAGAGGGTGGGGCCCCGCCTCCCAGGCGAGCGCCTGGGCACCCCGGGCCCTGCTCGGTGTGGGCATGGCTCCGGGCTCCTTTCCCAGCTCTGGCCTCGGGCTGCCCCGAGAGGACCTGTTTCCTCGGGGGAGCGTGGCATCAGCAGGTTTACGCGCAAATCCATTTGTCAGAGTGCCTTCTTCCCTCGAGGGTCTGCCGAGGGATCAAGGCCCAGGGGTGCCCTGGTGCTGTTCTTAGCACGTTCCTCGCATCCCCTACCCGAGCAGGTCCTGGAGCTGAATTCTCCACGGGGCCGCCCCCTCCCTCCCTCCCGCCCGCCCGCCCCAGCAGAGGGGCAGCTTTCTGGAAGCTTCTCTGGGTTGGCAGACGCCCTTTGCCAGGACCTAATTCAAAACAGAGGCAGCTCTCAAGGCTGCAAGCTTCAGGCCCAGGGTCAGGTCAACCAGCTGGGGTTCGAGGTCCTCACAGCCCTCTTCCCCATGATGAGCCTCTCGTGACCTGAGGCCTCTCCAGCCACCAGAGTGAGGGGCCTTGAGCCCAAGGGGTGTGTCACCCCTGAGAACTTCGGTCTGTGGGCCCAGAGACAGAGGACCTTGACCCATCAGGCTCCAACTCTCGGAGCCAAGGCGTGCAGTTCTCCCATGGAAGTACATCGAGTGCTCCCCCAGAACCTATCCTCTCAGGCACTTCTCCTTGACCTTGACCTTGAATTGTGGTTACTCTGTGAGCACAATTCTCTGAGGACCTTGGACCCTGAGGACTCAGAGATGACAGCCTGGAATCCAGCAGCCCCCAGATCCTCAGCTCCCCCAGATCCTCAGCTCCCCTAGATCCTCAGCTCCCCCAGATCCTCAGCTCCCCCAGATCCTCAGCTCCCCCAGATCCTCAGCTCCCCCAGAGTCACAGACTCAGCACCGCAGGCCTGAGCATTTGGGGCCTGGTGCTCCGAGCAACCCCACCCTCGGGGACCACGGGTGCCTTTAGCCTGGGGGTCACTGTCCTTGGACTCGTGGGCAAACAGAGCGAACGGGGCCTGAAGCTTCGTGTCCTGGGATTCAGACCAGAAGTGAGCTTGCGTCCTGCGTGCCCTCTGACCCGGGGCTGCCCCCGACGTCCTCCTTCAGGGCCTTTGGCGAGGGAAGTGCAGACCCCATTGCCACGAAGGGGAGGCCTCACCCCTTCCCAGCCCCTGGGTCGGGGTTCTCAGGTCCTGCCTGGGCCCGGTTGCCATGGAGACAGGTCTGAGCCGCCCTCCCCGGGGGCCTCTCTCCTGCAGGAAGTGCAGCAGGGGCTGGAGCGCCGGGGCCAGAAGCGGGCGAGGAGGCAGTTCTTCCTGAACGTGGTGCAGGCCGTGTTCCAGGACGGGGCCTGCGTGCAGGCCGCCTCGGACCCCAGGAAGCACGGGGAGGCCTCAGGCTACTGAGGAGGCCGCTCCCGAGACGGGATCTGCCCGACCTTGGCGTGTGGTCCTCTGCAGGGCCTGGGGGTGAAAGAGGTGGTGCAGCCTGGCAGAGGGCCCTGTGCCCGCCCCCTGAGCTGCCGGTGGCCCTGCGTGTCCCTCCAGCTTCTCCAGCCTCTCCCCCAGGACTGCGGTCCCCCTCTCCTCACTCCCCTCCCCATCAGTACATCCTCCAGGTCAAGGTGAAAGAGGAGGCGGCCGGCCGCATTCAGGGTTGCGGGAAGGGGGGGACCCTCAGGAAGCAGATGCACGAGCTCCCACAGTCCTTTGCAATGCACCAGCACAGACGTGGGGAAACTGAGACCCAGAGGCAGTTGGGCCCGTCCAGGCCACCCCTGGGCAGAAGCAGTACCCCCGCCCCCCCCCCCACTTGCTGGAGCTCTGATGGGGGGCCGCCTGGACCACCTGTGGTGGGAAAGGAAGGCAGGGGGTCTGCATCTTCGGGGCCAGGAAAGTGTGGGACGCGGTGAGACCTGAGACCCCGGCCCGGCCCGGCCCGGCCCGGCCCCAGCTGCCCATGCTCTCACCCCTGGCACCGCTGACACTTGGGGTGACACAACCCCTGACCTCACCCACTAGATGCCACAGCACCCCCTCCCCCCAACAACTAGCCGCCACATGACCCCAGTTTAGAACCGCTGATCTGGACCCAGGAGCCCCAACCACTGTGAATGGCTTTGTTGCTGCTGGCAGGGCCGCCCTGGCTCGGGGGCCCTCTCTGGACAGGCCTGGGGGTCTCCCTCGCCCTGGTTCCTGAGAGCCTCGGGGTCTCCCTCGCCCTGGCAGGGCCCCACTGAGTCCCGGCCTCCCACTCGGCCTGGCGTTGGGCCAAGCAGGATGCTCTCCCGGCCAGAGACAAAACAGCACACACGGTGCCGCCGACAAGAGAAGGCGTTCCCAGGCTGGGGGTGCGGTCAGCATCACGGGGCGGAGAGCAGGATGCGGCAGGCCGTGCTCCCCAGGGACCAGGACGTGGCATATTTGTGGACTGTTCTCTTTTTTAAATTTTTTTATGTTTTACTAGAGGCCTGGTGCATGACATATGTGTACTTGGGGGAGGGTGTCCCTCAGCCCAGCCTGCACCCTCTCCAATCTGGGACCCCTCAGGGGATGTCCGACTGCTGGTTTAAGCCCGACCCCTCTGGGCCTAAACCAGCAGTCAGACATCCCTCTCACAATCTGGGACCGCTGGCTCCCAACCACTCACCTGCCTGCCTGGCTGATCACCCCCAAACCACTCCCCTGCCAGCCTTATTGATACCTAACTGCTCCCCTGCCGGCCTGATCACCCCCAATTACCCTCCCCTGCCAGCCCAATTGCCCCCAACTGCCCTCCCCTGCTGGCTTGGTTGTCCCCAACTGCCCTCCCCTGCAGCCTGGTCCCCCCCAACTGCCCTCCCCTGCAGCCTGGTCCCCCCCAACTGCCCTCCCCTGCAGGCCTGGTCCCTCCCAACTGCCCTCCCCTGAAGGCCTGGTCGCCCCCAACTGCCCTCCCCTGCTGGCCTGGTCGCCCCCAACTGCCCTCCCCTGCAGGCCTGGTTGCCCCCAACTGCCCTCCCCTGCTGGCCATCTTGTGGCGGCCATCTTTGACCACATAGGGGTGGCCATCTTGTGCAAGGGTGTGAGGGTCAATTTGCATATTAACTCTTTATTATATAGGATTGATTTCAGAGAGGAAGAGAGAGAGAAACATCCATGATGAGAGAGAATCATGGACCGGCTGCCCCCTGCACGCCCCCCACTGGGGATGAGCCTGCAACCCAGGCCTGTGCCCTGATCAGGAATGGAACCCTGACCTCCTGGTTCCTGGGTCGATGCTCAACCACTGAGCCGTGCCGGCCTGGCAGCCCTTTCGGTTCAACACCAGTTCCAGGCCCGGCTCTCATGGGCCCGGGCCTCTCCCGGAGCCATCAGTGTGAGTAGGCTGGGGGCTTAGGTCAACGGGACCAACCCTCAGAGCTGACCCAACCCCGTGGCGAGGAGGCTGTTCTCGGGAGCCTGCTCGTGTGCCCCGGCCAGCCCAGGGCCAGGCGGCTGCCCTGTGCCAGCCCGGGGGCCAGGCCCTGCCCTGTGCCAGCCCGGGAGGCCTGCCTGCCTGGGAAGGCCCTGGCAGTCCCTGCAGTGCCTGCCCCCCTCCCAGAGCAGAGCGTATCTCTGCACAATAGCCCCTCCTGACTCCCCCTCGGCCCTCCGCACCCGGAGCGGCTGCAGAACTAGGGGGGGCGAGGGGGACAGCAGAATCAGCTACGATGACTGCCCACCCCCTGCCCTGACACGGGCCAATCGGAGGAGAGCGATCCTGGAGGAGCCGCCTAGCAAACAGATGACTATTCTGCTGAGACCCTCCCCGGGGACCTCCCGGAAGATTCCCGCCTGTGAGAGAGGTGGAGCACCAGGACAGAGGACCCTCTGAGACCCCTTCCTGCCGTCCCCTCCCTCCCCCCCTCCTCCCCCCACAGGTGCACACCTCCTAACCCTAAGGGACCCCATGAGGCTGGCAATGGCAGCGATGGGCAGTGGCCCCTCCTCCCAGGCTAACCTCCGAACTTGATCCTGACCCCCCTTTTTTTTAATGGAAAGTTTTTTTAAAGTCGATTTAGAAAGAGGAAGGAAGAGAGAGAGAGAGAGAGAGAGAGAGAGAGAGAGAGAGAGAGAGAGAGAGAATGGATTGCCTCCCATGGGGATGGAACCTGAAACCTGGGTATGTGGCCTGACTGGGAATCGAACCCTCCACCTGACAACACTCCAGACCACTGAGCCCCACAGGCCAGGCCGAGGCCCCCTCTTCTCCAGCTCCCAGGTCGAGGGCCGCCCGCCTGGGCGCTCCGGTAGCTTCTCCTATGCTCAGCCCTCCCCGGTGTCACTGGCCCCAGGGGTAATAAACGGTCCCTCTGAGTCACCTGGCCTGGCTTGTGAAATCTTTCCTGCACGGAGTCGGGAGCCCACACCCTGGGGCGGGTCCCTTTCTGTAACACAGCCCTAGCTGCGCGGGGCCGGGGCTGGGGAGAGGCTTCCTGGGGGCACAGGCCCGAGAGAGCTCGCCCAGAGGGAGGGGGGCGGCTGCTCCTGGGACGGAGGGGGGGACAGTCCGAAAGACGCCCAGGCGGGAAGGAGGCCGTGAGAGGGGGACGTCAAGGATGGGCGGGGCCTGGAGCTTGCAGCCACGCACTGCTGTGGGCGGCGGGACGGTCCAGGTGTCTGACCCCTGGGGTCCGGCCCAACCTGGGCTCCGCTAGCTCGGGCCTTGGGTTCTGGCGAGGAAAGAGTTCAGAGCGAGGCCCACTCGCAAGAGAACTTTTTAAAATGTAGTTTTGAATATTTTTACTGGTTTCACAGACGAAGGGAGAGGGGGAGAGAGAGAGAAACAGCGATGATGAGAATCATGGACTGGCCTCCTGCACGCCCCCCCACGGGGGATGGAGCCCGCAACCCGGGCCTGTGCCCTGACCGGGAATCGAACCCTGACCCCCCGGTTCCTAGGTCGACGCTCGACCGCTGAGCCGCGCCGGCCGGGCTGTAAGAACGTTTACTGGGTAAATCTCAGGACATTAGTTGGAAGCAGGAATTCCTAGCGGAAATGGGCTGAGGAAACAAGTGATGGAGGTAAAAGTTGGCCCTTGGAGCTTGGGAGGGAGCAAGGTGATGGTGATGGTGAAGGGGGGAGGGGCGGGGGCCTGGGTCCTCCGTCCTAAGGGCTTTAGGGGAGGATCCAATGGGACATTCAGCAGCTCCCCAGGTGTGTCCTTCAGGGTCGGGATCTCCCCTGATGGACTGGCGGGTGCCAGGGTGGGGGTGGGGGTGGGGGTGGGGTCACACTCACGGCAGCTGGCCCTGACCTCGGCCTCAGCCTCAGCCTCAGCCGGGGCTGGTGTTGCTGCTTCTCTGGGCCGGGAGCGGAGGCACCGCTGAGGCCTAGATGCTCTCAGGGAGGAAAGGCCAGGGGGTCCAGACCCCAACCCACAGGACCCCTATGCGATGTGCGGGGGGAGGAGGGTCACCCGGGCCAGGTCCCGCCCACGGTGGATTGTCCCGCGAGGCCTGGGGCTCTGGGCCGGGGGACCTCCCGCCGTTCTTGCCCGGCTCACGCCCGCGGCCCCCAGCACCGCCACGTGCTCCCTCACGCGTGGCCTTGGTACCCGTGACGCTGGCGGTGAAACTGCACCGGCTCTGGAGTTCGGCAAAGAGAGAGTGCAGAGCCAAGGACTCCAGGAGAAGGGGATGCTTATTTTAGACGTTACGGAGGGCGAGGCCTCGTGCCCTCGGGAAACGCATCCCAGAAGCAAAGGAAGGGAGCGTGCAGCTCAGCGGAAAGAAAGGCAAGTGCATTCCTTTGGGAAGAAGATGCCAGTCCCGCCGGCCTGTGAACCGGGAGGTCAGGGGTTCGATTCCCCGTCAGGGCACAGGCCCCAGCTGTGGGCTCGCTCCCCAGTGTGGGGCGTGCAGGAGGCGGTCGATCGATCGAGCTCATCCTTGATGTTTCTCTCTCTCTCTCTCTCTCTCTCTCTCTCTCTCTCTCTCTCTCTCTCTCTCTCTCTCTCTCCCTTCCTCTGAAATAATAATAATCCAAAAGATTATTCCATCGGGTGTGCTCTTGGGTGGGTGGGGGCGGAGATCCTCGAATCTTTTAAAATTCTTAAATATTTAATATCAAAGATCAAGAATGCATTAGGAAGACGGGCAGGGCTTGGCTCCCTAGACCACAGAAAGCTACAAAGGGCTGTCTGAGCCGAGGAGAGAGCTGCTCAGCTGCGCTCACCAAGACGCCTTTCCAGTGAGAACAGCGGCGATCCCACGGAGGCGGAGAGAGCTCGCCGGAGGCGGCCTCCGGTGCCTTCCGGGCACTCGCTCTCCGGAGAAAAACAGCCGGAGGCCGGCTCTCCCGAGAGCAGAGGAGCGGGAACGTTGCCCAGCGCTTCTAATGAGACCAGCACAATCCTGGGACGAAAACCCAACAAAGAACCATTTTAAAAATATATGTTTTTATTGATTTTGGAGCGGAAGGGAGAGACACATCCACGAGGACAGAGAATCATGGCTCGGCTGCCTCCTGCACGCTCCCCCGCTGGGGATCCAGCCTGTGCCCTGACCGAGGCCTCGAACCCTGACCTCCTGGTTCCTAGGTCCATGCTCAGCCACTGGGTCACCAGGGCAGGGCCCAGCAAAGGCATTTCATGTAGGAGCACGCGCGCCCACCCAGGGGTGCCAAGCTCCACACAACATAAGCACAGCGAATGCCAGAGAGAGGTGATCGCCACCAACGTGGGTGTGCCCTTTGAATGCCAGGTGGGCTGCACCTCGGAAAATCAAGCGAGGCGATCCATCCCGCCGACAGAAACAGGAAGGAAAAAGAACTGCGGAGCATCTCCGTCAACGCAGGAAAGCGTTTTGATAAAATTTCCCGACTTTCCCTCAAAATACACTCTCTCAGGGGAAGGCAAGGAGCCGGGGGCGGTCAACACCAGACAATGCACAGAGGGAGGGCTGGACAGCTGTGTGCCTTCCACCCCCCCACCCCCCCACCCCCGCCGAAGCCCGTGGGATTGCATACCACCGGTTCTTGGGTTCGGCAGACCAGGAATTCCGAGCCCAGAACCGGGAGCCTGGCTGAGCTCCCACGGGCACGAGGTCCGAGCCTGTTTTCCTGTGCGGCCGCCCTGACTCAGCGCCATGCCCTCAGGCCCTACGCGTGTTTTGCAGGTGGCCCAGCTCCTTCCTCCTCCCAGATGAGGGACCAATATTCCGCGTCTTCTCCAGCTAGTCATCTATGTCAAAAATAAGATTGTTGTTTTACATGTGTTTTTATGGATGTCAGAGAGGAAGGCAGAGGGAGAGAGAGAAACATCCGGGATGAGAGAGAATCACGGACCGGCTGCCTCCTGCACGCCCCGCCCTGGGGAGGGAGCCCGCCGCCCGGGCCTGCGCCCTGACGGGGAATCGAACCCTGACCTCCTGGCTCCCAGGTGGACGCTCAGCCCCTGCGCCACGCCGGCCAGGCCGCGGCTTCACCTACTGACGCACTCATTGGTTGATTCTTGCATGTGGCGTGACCACTGGGCTTGGATGTCTTGATTCCTGGGGGTCCGTTTCCCTGAGGTGGGGGTCCCTGCCTTTGATGTCGCTGCGGAGGGAGTCCATGCCGGGCTCCGGGAACTTCCGCCCTCACACAGGCCCAGACAGAACCCCTGCCCCCTGGGGCCCCTGGGAAAACCCTGTCAGGTGTTGGGGCTTCCCAGCCCGGTCTGCCCCTGGCACAGAAGATGCCTGATGCCGGGGGGCCCAGACAGCGCACCCCTCCTCCTGCTGGGGAGGGGCAAGGGCAGCCCTAGGCCTGTCCCAGAGGGGTGGGGGCGGGGCTGGATGCTCAGGGGAGCCATGCTTTACTGGGGAGGGGGGTGCAGCCTCAACGCCAGGGCCTGATGGGGAGGAGCCTTGGCTGCCAGGCCCTTCCTCTCCCTCCGCCCCAGCCTTCCTGCTGGTCCACCTGGAGGCCCTGCGCGTGGTGGCTGAGGATCCCACGGGGCCTCTGAGGCTTGTGGGAGCTGTGAAACCCCCCCGGGTCCCCCAGGCGCATGTCTGCTCCCACGTGTCCGACTGCCTGGACCACCAAACTGACCTCTCACCCACAGACACGTGCCCGGCTGGGCTGCTCGGCACAGGAGACAGGCGGGCGGGAGGCCGGCCTGCCCCACCTCATGTGCAGCGGGAAGGACCCGCCCGCAGCCAAGCCAAGGGGTCGCTCAGCCCCGTCCTGAGCTGGAAGCCGGAGGTGGACACGCGGGGGGTCTGGGGTCTGGAAGGGCAGGAGACACGGACCTTCCCACCCTCCTTTCCTCTTCTGGGTCCTGTCCCTGGGAGTCCCCCAAATCCTCTGCATTGTGTGTGCTTGCCCACTTCCAGAAACCCCTCAGACTAGACCTGCCCCTGCCACCCAGCCCCTTACCTCTGCCCGGGCCCCTCACCAAAGGGGGCGCTCTGGGGAGGGGGGGGGCAGGTCTGGGCTGCAACCCGGCAGTCAGTGCCAGCTGGATGACCTGGGGTGACTGGTGCAGCTTCGAGCTCCTGAGACCCGGGGACGCTCCAAGCCCTCCCAGCTGAGATGCACGGGGTGAGGCCGTGAGCACAAGCTTGTGGCCAGCTGCAGGCGGGGGCTCGCTGCCCTCCCTCCCCATGTTCTGGGCCCTGGCCTGGCCGTTCTTACCCTCTGCTTCCCCCATGTGGCCACTCTTGGTGCTGCAGGCCACAGTGAGGAAGGGCTTCACTCAACTCCCCTCCAGGGTGCTTCCCCCCACCACCCCATTGGGTGTTTTTAGAGAGAGTGCGGGAAGGAGACAGAAACATCATCAATGGTTGCATCCTGCATGCCCAGGCCCAGGCCCAGGCCGGGGACGAGCCTCCAACCGAGGTACATGTTCTTGATTGGAATCGAACCCAGGACCCTTCAGTCTACAGGCCAACGCTCTATCCACTGAGCCACACCGGCCAGGGCCCTCCCAAGGCTCTTCATCCTGTAGGCACACTATCCCCTTGGCCCCTGCCCCTCAGACGGAGATGCCCGCCTGGCTCAGGGGGCACCGGCCTCCAGCCCCACCCTCCTCAGTGCTTTCTGAGATGCAGAGTGCAGCTGCTACCCTGTCAGGCCCTCCGTGACCCCCATCGCCAAAGGGAACTTGGGGCTCCTCGCCGCGTCCCCATGCCAGCCGCCCGGCCCTGAAAGAGGGGCCGGGGCTCACGTGAGCAGCAGTGGCATGAGCCTGTGCTCCGTGTTCAGCGTCTGGACCCTCCCGGGTGGCGTGTCCGGGGACCCAGGACATGGACCCGGGTCAGAGGACGTTGGGCATGCCACCAGCTTCGGGGCACCGCCGGGACTGGGTGGGGGGGCCAGGGTCAGCTTTCTGCAGGTGAAGGGACTGGGGAGGGCAGGCTGGCTCCGTCTCACCGTCTCATCTCCTGGCCACCCAGGATGGCATCCCAGACACCACGCCCTTCCGCCCTTCCTCCCCATGCCACCAGGGCTCCCTGTCTCAACGCACTTCTCAGACGGAGAGACGGAGGCCAAGGAGGGACCTGACCCAGGTCGCTCTGGACCCTGAGGGGCATGTGGAACTCTCCGGAACCAAAGCACAGCACGAACACGGGACACCAGGGAGGGGCGGCACGGGCTTGTTTTCTCCTGTACAGGCAGGGGGCTGTTTCCGTGACATTTCCGGGAGTCGGTTACAAGCCTGGCGCGCAGAGGGTGACTCTTGGCTAGGGGTCCTGCGACTTCTCCATGCCCTGGCCTGGGCCCACCTGCCATGGGGGCTGGGCCCCAGGGGCTGAGGATCAAGGCAGCTGAGTGTTGGGGCACCAGGTGCCCGTATATCAGGCATCGGGCATGGGCATCAGGCGCCGGGATGAGGTATTGACAGTGGAGTACCAGGCGCTGGAGGGCTAGGGCTGGGAGGCAGCTCAGGGGCATGGGGCCTGGAGTCTGGGGAAACAGGGTCTCCGGAGCGCACAGTCAGAGGTCGGCCCGGGCCTGAGGCGGCAGAGCAGGGCCCAGGCCTCTGGTCCACGGTTGTCAGGCATCTGGGCCCAGGTGCCAGCCTTTGGCGCGCTCGGGAGTTGGGGCCTTGCTGCGGGGAGGCTGGTCTTCGGCCCCAGGTGGCCTGGCCGGGTGCAGAGTGCCCCTCTCAGGGCCTCGAAGTCCAGGCGGTCCTGCAACACAGAAGAGGGCTAGAGCAGGCTCCGCGATCCCACCAGCGCCCGGGGCCCCGGGGATCAGGAGCCGAGGGGGGGGCAGGACCGTGGGGGCGGGTCTCACGTGTGGCTTTTCCTGCGTCGCAGCAGCACGTAGATCAGCGTGACCACAGCCACCGTGGCCAGGCCTCCAAAGATGATGCTCAGCAGCACAGCGTGGCTCCGGCCTGGGGAGGGGGCGGGAGGTCAGCGCGGCCCGGAGTGCGGAGTGGGGCGGGATCATGGGCGCTGGGGCAAAGCACGTGGGCGGGGCCAATGTGTGGGCGGGGCCAAGCTAGGCGGTACAAGTATGTGGGCGGGGCCGGGACAGGCGGGGCGGGACAAGTGTGTGTGTGTGGGGCCGGAGCAATTATGTGGGCGGGGCCGGGTGGGCGGGGCAAGTGTGTGGGCGGGGCCAGGTAGGGCTGGGCAGCAGGGGTCTTAGGACCAGGGGGCCGGGCTTCCTCACCCGGCTGGCAGGTCGGGGTGGGCCTAGACCAGGTGCCGTCGGCCTGGCAGTGGCTGACCTCTGCCCCGTCCAGGCTGTAGCCGTTGTCGCAGTGGAAGAAGACAGTGGAGCCCATCAGGTAGCGGGTGCCATCCTTTCGCCCATTGGGGGGCGGGGCCAGCCAGCCGCAGGACACCACTGGGGCGGAGACAGGGTGCAAATGACAACCGTGAGCCGCTGGGAGGCCCTGTCCCCGTGCAAGGCGCCTGCCCCTCCCCCCGGCGCCCTGCCCCCCTCACCAGGCTGCAGACTCTGCACATGCCGTTGGTGCAGCTGGTGGGCCGCCCGGGTGGCATTGCCCACGCTCAGGCTCCCGGTGGCGGCCACATCGAAGCTGCAGAAGTGGTCGTCTCCGCACAGCTCGGCTGCCTCGGCGGCCTGCCTGGGGCTGAGCGGCGTCTCCTCGGGGAAGAGGGGCTGGAAGGTGGGGTCGTGCTTGGGCCCGTACAGGAAGTTGTTGACCAGGAGCCGAGAGTCATAGGTGAGCAGGGAGGAGGCGTTCCTCACGGACCCTGGGGAGACACGAGGCAGGCCGGGCTGGGGGTGTGGGCCTGGGGTCCCCTCCCTGCACTGACCCCGCCCTGCTACGCCCCTTCCCCCAGCGTGGGCCCCGTCACTCACAGTCAGCCCCAAACTGGTACAGCTCCCGGGAGCTTGCAGTGGGGGGCAGGACCTGGCCATTGCGCAGCGTGAAGTCGTCGGTGGGGTTGTCATTGAGTGTCCCCAGGAGGCCCTGCGTGTGGGTGAGGAACTTCTCCGGCAGGAGGACGGCCACGCTCAGGAAGGGGCCCTGGACGCTGACCTCCAAGCCCGCCCCCGACGCGAGCATGATGGACACGCTGTCCGCGGCGGCCACCGACAGGAACATGCCTGGCACAGGTGGCATGGGGTTAGGGCTGCCTCCTGCGGGCCCTGGGGCCCCGCCCCCAGGATGGGTGGGCCTGCACCCTTGGGCTTCCGGGGAAGGACAGCACCCCAGGACCAGCCCTGCTCCTGGGACTCCACTCCAGGCCCACGCGGTGCGGGGACCCCCAGGCCCTGCTGATCGGAGGTGCCCAGGCCCTGAAGAGATCCCCCCCTCCCAATCTGAGCCCATGCGTGGCCTGTTGTCCCTCCATCCCTGACTGGGAGGCAGCAGCTTCTGCCCTTGCCAGGGTCCCTGCATTCTCAGTGCCCACAGCCCGTCCCACGCGCCCACGCCCCCCAGTCGGGAGTCATTTCACTCATTCACTCCCTGAGGCCGCAGCACCGGGAGGGCAGGGGGTGGACAAGGAGCGGCTGCTCCTTAGCCCCCTGCCAGCTTCCCAGGAGCATGGCAGCTCCTCCAGGTCCAGGGAGGACGCGCCCCCGTCCTGGCATCTCCGGACTCTGACCAGGGACGGGGGTGGGTCAAGGGCTCTCTGGGCGTGAAGGCCGAGGACCAGACCAGGTTCTCCAGACCGGACTTCGCTCTAGGATCTTAGAACCGTGTCTGCCCACAGCCGCCCTGGCAGGGCACTCCGGGGCGGGGGAGGGGTGCCGCGGAGAGGGCTGCCTGTGGCTCCATCTCCCCATCTGGACCCGGGACACCAGCCCTGTCCCCAGCAGGCCCGGGAGAGGCAGGAGGCCCGGGAGAGGCGGGGAGGCCCGGGAGAGGCAGGGAGGCCGGGAGAGGCGGGAGGCCCGGGAGAGGCGGGGAGGCCGGGAGAGGCGGAGAGGCCGGGAGAGGCGGGGAGGCCGGGAGAGGCGGAGAGGCCGGGAGAGGCGGGGAGGCCGGGAGAGGCGGGGAGGCCGGGAGAGGCGGGGAGGCCGGGAGAGGCGGAGAGGCCGGGAGAGGCGGGGAGACCTGGGAGAGGCGGGGAGGCCGGGAGAGGCGGGGAGGCCGGGAGAGGCGGGAGGCCCGGGAGAGGCGGGGAGGCCGGGAGAGGCGGAGAGGCCGGGAGAGGCGGGGAGGCCGGGAGAGGTGGGGAGACCCGGGAGAGATGGGGAGGCCGGGAGAAACGGGGAGGCCGGGAGAGGCGGGGAGGCCGGGAGAGGCGGGAGGCCCGGGAGAGGCGGGGAGGCCGGGAGGCCGGGAGAGGCGGGGAGGCCGGGAGAGGCGGGGAGGCCGGGAGAGGCGGGGAGGCCGGGAGAGGCGGGGAGACCTGGGAGAGGCAGGGAGGCCGGGAGAGGCGGGGAGGCCGGGAGAGGTAGGAGGCCCGGGTGGAAGAGCCGGGTGGAGGGAGCAACCTGCCTGCCGCCCACTCACCCTTCAGGTCCATCCAGTTCTGCTCGGCGAAGCTGAGCACCTCCTGGTTCAGCAGCACCTGCAGCGGCCCCGCCCCGCCCACCAGCCGCACCTCCACCACGTCCGAGTCGTCCTCTTGGACGGCCACAGCGGTCAGCCCGGTGCCTCGCTCCTGCACGCCTGGGGGGGCGGGGGGTGCCAAACGGGCCCACTCAGCTGCAGCTCCCCAGCCGGTGACCCCGAGCTGCCCCAGCCCCCGGACCCCGGCCTCACCCTGGGGGTTCGTCCTGGGCTCGGCGCGCGCCTGCACACTCAGGCGGGTCAGCGCCGACTCCAGCAGCACGTACTCGCCGCGCCCGTTGAAGGTAAAATTGGCGCCATCGAAGGTGACAAAGTGCGGGTCCCCGAAAGCAGAGGCTGTGGAGAGTGGAGGGTCAGCGGGCCGCCCCCGGCCGGGCCCTGCCCCGGGCCCCGCTCTGCCCGGCACCCACCGAGGCGAGGGGGCCGGTAGCTGCGGCAGTCGCTGGAGGGCCGCCGGCGCATGTAGCGGGGGCAGTCGGGCGCCCAGAGGCAGCAGTGGTAGAAGCTGATGACGTCGTAGAGCCAGTGGGAGAGGCCGGGCACGCGGGGCGGGGCGCGGAAGGGGGGCGAGCCCCAGTCGTGGCCGCGATCCGGGGTGCTGCCGCTGGTGCTGTCAGCCGTCAGGATCTGCGTGCCTTCCTTGGTGTAGCAGCACTGCTGGCCGGCGGCGTACCGGGGGCTGCGGGGCCGGGCAGGTCAGCCAGCAGCGGGCACCCCGCCCCCGGGCCCGCCCCGTCCCAGCCCCCGGGCTCACCTGGCCTGCACGGAGCGCACGCAGTGCACGGCCCCCGGGTGGTAGGTGCACACGCTGCCCCGCTCCATGTCACAGCCGTAGTCCGTCTGCAGAGCGGCGGGTGGCTGTCAGCTGCCCGGGGTCAGGCCCTGCCAGGCCCATCTCCCATCTCGGCTCCCACCAGGGCCCTTGGACCCCAACCCCACCTCCAGGGGCCTCCGTCTGCCCACCCGGTGTGGTCCTGGCCCCCCGTGCGCCCTCGCTGGTTCCTGGGCCCCGGCCCGGTGGGGACTCACGTGGAAGCGGCCGGAGTCGGCCCGGGCCTGGGCCAGGGTGCAGGGGCAGTCGGGCAGCTCCTCCAGAAAGTTGGGCAGTTGGTCCTCCAGCTCCTCCCAGGCCTGGCACTGCTCACGGGCCCAGGCCACAGGGTCGGCCTGGAAGTCCTGGCCCAGGTGCCAGGCCAGGGCGTGCTCGTTGCTCCAGAGCGCCTGCACGTCCCTGCGAGACGCACACGGTAAGGGCTGCCTCCCCGCCGCTGCCCGGCCCCCTGCCCGGTGAGGTGCGGGCAGCGGGCAGCGGCCCTCCCGGCCCCCGCGCGTCCTTACTTGGCGCCCGCGTGGTGCTTGCTGCTGACGATCCTCAGCGCTCCCAGCTCCCACCTCTGGTAGTTCTGGGGCGCGGGCGAGGGCATGAAGGTGAAGGAGCCGGAGTTGGGGATGTTGGTGGCCAGGGAGTACAGGTAGGACCATTTTGCCATCCACTCCCCTGAGTATGGCTTCCCTGAGGGAGAGAGGCCCCCGTCAGCCCTGCACCCCGTCCGAGGACCCCCGGGGCGGAGGAGGCGCGGGCGACCCGCTGCTCCCACAACCCCTCCTGCCCCTGCACTCAGCCTCACTGTCCCTGCTCCGGGCCAGACCCAGGACGCAGAGAGGAGGGGGCAGCAGCCTTTCTGTTGCCGGGAGGCCAGGCACCCCCCTGCCCACCCCCCGCACTGTTCCCTCCGCCCTCACGCCCCTGCCGATTCCCCTTCCGGGTCTACACTGTCCTCACTGCGGTCCCTGCTGAGGTTTCCCCCTCCGGGGACTCCCTTGCCCTCGTCCTGCCAGCGGCCGGCAGGGGGCTCACCCGTCTCCTCGTAGCCCCACAGCTCGATGCTGACGGCGCTGCTGGGCAGGGCCGCGGCGTTCCAGGTGAGCGAGAGGTTGCCCCCGGAGCCGGGGGTGCCGTAGTATTGCCAGAGGGTCTCGTTCACCAGCTGGCTCTTCTCCGAATCCGACACTTTGCTGGGGTGCACTGAGCGGAGGGCGAGGAGGTGAGGGGGGGCCTGGGGCCCGGGGAGTCCAGGGCGGGGCCCCTGGGGCTCTAAGGGCTGCGGGGGCCTCCCAGGAACAAAGTCTGTCAGTGCCCGCAGGGCCTCGGGGAGCCCCGGCCCCTCACGGTGGGAGGAAAGGACAGAGGCTGGGAGAGCGGGGTGCCCCTGTGGCCCCCACACCCTCTGGGCGGAGACACCTGTCTGGATGCCACGGGACGGGGAGAGGAGCTCTGGGAACACAAATCCCTGTGTGGGGGGGCGGGTCTCGGAAGGGACTGGCTCGGCCTGAGTAGCAGGACCGGGTGCCGTAGACTAGCGCTCGGGAAAGTCCCCACGGGGCGGGGCGCGGGCCTGGACCAGCAAGGGGTGCTCACTAGCCAGCCAGGTGCCCGATCGCGGGAAGGAGCGGCCGTTGTCCATGGAGACGGTGAAGGGGATGCGGCCCGTCTCGTAGAGCAGTGGTGACACACAGTGGATGTGGCCCGAGGAGTCCACGTGGCCAAGGGTCTGGACACTCTCCTTAAACCTGTGGAGGGCAGAGGTGGCAGGAGAGGCCGGGCCCGGGTGGGCGGCGGGCCCCTGAGCTCCCTGGGGGACCCAGGCAGCCAGCTGTCCCCATCCTGGGTTCTCAGGGCTCCGCCCAGCACGTGTGTGTTGGGGGGGGGGCTGGGCCCCCAGCATGTGCGGCGGCCCCTGGCGCTCCCACCTGCAGATCACAGCCTCGGTGCGGCCGGACCACGTGAGGTGCTGCACCAGGAAGTCCTTGCCGCCCATCATGGAGCCCGAGTAGGGCTGGATCTCCAGGCAGAAGTCCCGCACGTCAGCGCAGCAGGTGCCCAGGCCGGCGCAGGTCGGGTGGCAGGAACACAGGCCGCCCCGGTCCCCACAGCGGTTGGAGCAGGTCCCCTGGGCCCCTGGGGAAGAGGGCCCTGAGCAGCTGTCCCTGGTGGAGGCACCCCCTTCCCCCCCCGCCCCCGATTCCTGTAGGGCCCCTTTGTTTCCGGGAGCCCATTAGAGAGGAGCGTGCCCGGCAGAAGGCGGCCGGGACTGTACGTGGACAGTGGCCCCCCAGGGCCTGTGGCCCGGTGACTCCCATGCAGGTGCCCCAGCAGGTCCCCGAGAGACGGGCTAGAATGAGGGGAGGAAGGGCAAATGCCTCCAGAGGCACAACTCTGTGGCATCGGAAGGAGCCCCAGCCCCAGCGGGTTTGGTATCTGCTCCGGGACTGGCTGCCACAGACAGATAAACAACAGGGGGACAGAAGGACAGGGGGTAGAGCCTCGGCCTGCAGACGGAAGGGTCCCGGGTTCGATTCCGTCAGGGCACATGCGTGCCCGGTTCCAGGCTCTATCCCCAGGACAGGGCATGCAGGAGGCCCCCCCTCAGCCACCAAGTCCGGAGCTCATGCACCCTCACTGGCCCCAGGGAGCTGTCTGCACAACTTGGTGGAGGTGCTGAGGCTGGGGTCACCCCCCTAAAGGGGAGAGTCCAAGGCCAGGCCTGGGCTGAGCCTCCCGGTGGCCCCCTCCACCCAGAGGGCCAATAAATATTTATTGACTGAGGATGATCTGGCGGCTCCTGGAGGTGGGGCTGAGTGATGCCAGGGAGATAGGTGGCGGGAGGGTGGTGGCTCTTCTCTGCTGGGGAGACAGGGACGGCCCGGCCCGTGACCTCTAGCCTTGCCCCGAGGGCAGGGGCAGGCGGGCGGGGGGGAGTGAGACTAAAGGGGGCTCCTCCATGGTCAAGCACACCCTCCATCAGGGCTGGGGTCCAGGCCAAGGGCTCTTCTGAGCCTGCCACCCGCCTAGCGACTCCCCTCCCGGGCAGCAATGCCTCCCGGCTCCCAGCAGGGAAAGGGTGGCCCCTTGACCCTGGAACCCCCCCCCCGTTTCTTCCCACGGCCCCCAGTACTGCCCACAGCTAGCCTGACAGATGGTCAGAGGCTGAGCCCAGAGGGGCATCTGCTCTGGGACTGTCTGCCACAGACAGATGGACAGCCGGGGGCCAGGAAGACGGGGCGGGACATACCTGCCACAGGCCAGGGGCCGGGCCCGGGGCCGGGCCCGGGGGGCGTCGCGAGCAGCAGCAGGGCCCAGGGCAGCAGGAGCGGCTTCATGGTGCAGTGTGTCTGCAGCCGGCACTGCAGCAGTGCTGGGAGGCTGGGAGGCTGCAGGCCGGTTGAGTTCCAAAGCCCGCCCCGCCTGCCCCGCCCCGCCCGCCCCGTCCTGCACCAACGCCCCGCCCTGCCCGCCCCACTCGGCCCAGACCCGCCAGACCCTCACTGGGTCCCTCTCAAAGTCCACAGGTGCCTGTGCGCGCCAGCGGGGCCCCATCTGCGCCGTTAGCACTTTGCTGGCCGGCCTGGGACTCAGGGGTGGGGCCCACCCCGGCGGCCAGGCCTCTGGTGCCAGAGGAGCCGGATGTCCAGAGGCTGGGGCTCTGACCGCAGGCTCCCAACCCTGGCACCTGAGTGGCTGGGGAGGCTCCCGGAAGGGCCAGAGCTTTGGGAAAGGGGAGAAAGGGGAGAAAGGGGAGGGGGCAGACGGGAGGGGGGAGGGCGGGATTGCCCTTGGGATCTCGGGATCCCACTCCAGCGGAGGCCCCACCTCTAGGCCTCAGTGTTCCTGCAGGGAGGTGCCTGGGCCCTGAAGGAGGGCCCCGGGTGTGGGGTGGGGGTAGGTGGTGCGAGTTGTCGGGTTCCATCCAGTTTCGCTGGCTGTGATCTCTAGGGAGGTGGTGACTGGGGAGGGATGGACCCGGGTGGGGAACTAGGACCAGAGCCCGGGGTTCTGGAGAGGAGCCGCCCAGCCCCACCTTGCCGCCGCCGCCGCCGTGCAGTCACTCCCGGAGTTTGCATAACCTCCGCGTCCCCTCCCTCCTGGCGGGGTAGGTGAGGAAAGCCCGGGAGGGGCAGCCCGAGGAGGCGCAGGCAGCCCTGTCCCGGGGGCTGGGCGTGCAGACTGACCGAACTCCCCCAGAGCCACCGTCTCAGCCTCCCACCTCCGTCAGAGAGGAGGACGGGGACCACCGTGAGTGTGTCACTAACGAATCAGGAATAGTTTGTCTTCATTCCATTCCATGCCTCTCCCTTCATTCCACGCCGCTCCCTTCCCTCTTCTCCCCTCAGCAAATCAGATGCCTTTTTAGAATAGGGGGTTGCCATATTTACTTATTTATTTTTTTAATATATTTCGTTGATTTTTTTTTTTTTTTACAGAGAGGAAGGGAGAGGGACAGAGAGCTAGAAACATCGATGAGAGAGAAACATCGATCAGCTGCCTCCTGCACACCGCCCACTGTGAATGTGCCCGCAACCAAGGTCCACGCCCTTGACCGGCATCGAACCCGGGACCCTTCCGTCTGCAGGCCGACGCTCCATCCACTGAGCCACACCGGCCAGGCCGGGGATTGCCATATTTAATCACTAACATTGATTAGGACCTGGACGTCTTAAAAGCCTTAAAGAGGACACAGCTGCCATGAGCACTTGGACGAGGTTTTTATTTCACTGTAATTTGCGCGTCCGCGGAGGACCAGTCCTGGATGTTAAGCGAGGAGGAGCGGCCGCCGCAGGGGAAACGGGTCCCTTCGGTGACGCTGATGCGCTCGCTGTCTCTCTTTCGGACATCGGAGTGACCTTTATGAAAACTCTTTAAATTAAAGGGTGCCGTCGCGTTGGGAGAAGTCCACTGGGTTCCTCGCCAGGAGCTGGCCGGGGGGCAAGGGGGGGGGGTGGGCAGGAGCTTAGATCCTGGGCTGCATCCGGCTCCCCCTCCGGGTCCGCCAGCCTGTTCCCCGAGCACTGCCCCTCTCGAGTGGCAGGCGGGCGAGCCGGAGTTGCGCCAGAGAGGTGGCACCTGCGGGCACCCGGGAAGCCAGTCTGGGGGGGGGGGTTGGGAACACACCTCCCAGCTGGGCTGCTGGGGGCCTGGGCACCTCCTGTGGGCATGAGGCAGGTTCAGAAGAAGCTAGGAAAATTCCTTGGCAAGGGGGACGGGGGAACGGAGGCAGAGAGACCCCCGACCTTTCATATTGCTGCTCATGCGGCGTGGACAGACGGCCGTGACCTTTCCTCCCGGCAGATAACATCTAGATTAGTTCAGCTCCAGGCCCAGAAAGGCAGCAGAACCGGGTCCGGTGGCAACGGCTGATGACCCCCGCCCGGGTGCTGACCGATCGGCAGAGAGCAGGGCCCTGAAGGCTCACAGCTAGAACGCCGAGACATGGTCTAGTCATCGGCCCCTACACTCCCAGCCTTTGACAGACTCTCGAAACAGCGCTGACCGGTGTGCCCAGGGGTTAGAGCGCTGGCCCGCTAGCCGTTCGAGCCTGGCCCCGGTCAGGGCTGGTTGGGGAGGCGGCCTGCGATGTGTCTCTCCCACGTCGATGTTTCTCACTCTCGCGCTCTCTCCTTCCCACTCTCTCTGAAAATCACTGGGAAAAATATCCTTAGGCGAGGATTAACATAAAAAAAAAAAAAAGGCCAAGAAAACTCGCAAGGAGCGCAGCTGGCGCCCCTGGGAGCACGCCCACGCCTCTCCCTTCCCTCTTCTCCCCTCAGGCACGACCCTCCTAAACTCTAAGGGTCCCCAGAGACGTGCAGCCAAAGGGAAGGGGGAGCAATGGGCGGCGGCAGCTCCTCCCAGGCTCACCCCTGAATGTGTCTCCCAGGCCTCCTTCCCTCCCCCCGCTTCCCACGGAGCCAGGACAGGCCAGCCTGGGCCCCTGTGTGCTGAGCCCGACTTGTTTCGCTGGCCCCGGCGGTAAGAAGCGTACCCTCAGAATCACCGGCTCGCGTCTTGCGAAACCTTTCCTGTAGGAAATCGGGAACCCGCGCGCCGGGCCGAGGCAGACCCGCTGGGGGCCGGGTCCCCTTTGCGCTAACAGGCGGGGGGGGGGCGGGGGTGGCGGCCTCTGAGGCCCTGACCGGGGAGAGGCCCGGACACCCAGCCTGGGGGCTGGCGCTGGGCCTCGGCCCGGGTCCCAGGGCCCAGGTGTTCCGGGGTCGGGTTCGGGAAGGACGATGGTGGGGTGCCGGGGCGGGTGGAGGTGTGCCCGCTGGGAGGCCCTGGAAACGCCCCGCCGTTCGCAGGAAGCGGTCCGAGGATCAGGAGAAGGGAAGGCGCCATTTCCTCTCTCTAGCCCGGCGCTGGAGCTGCACGCTTTTACTTATTAATTATTGGTTTCCGAGAGGAAGGGAGAGGGAGAGAGAGGAACAGCCGTGATGAGAGAGAACCATGGATCGGCTGCCTCCTGCATGGCCCCTACTGGGGATCCAGCCCCCAACCCGGGCCTGTGCCCTGACCGGGAATCGAACCTGGGACTGCAGTCTGCAGGCCGACGCTCTACCCACTGAGCCGCACCGGCCAGGTTCAGGGGATGTTTCAGGAAGAGGAAGGGAGAGACACCGGTTGGCTGGCATGTGTCCCTTTTGATGCAAGGGCCAGCGCCCCAACCACCTTTGTATCTTGCCTGGAGCCCCATCATGTGGCTGGTCCTGTGAGAGGGCATGTGGGGGGCCCTTCCTGATACAGCCCCGGCCCCTCAGGAACCCCTAGGGCCCCACCACATTGGGGTGCAAGCCAGCTCCTCAGCACAGCCTGGGCCCTGCCTGCCCCCTGGCCTCCCCCATCCCCACACCAGAGGGACCAGCCCTCACCCGTGTCCTCGAGGGGCCTCCTCACCCGCTTCCGGGTCTGGCTCGCCTCATCGGAAGGACCGGCCCCACACGGCCGCAGCCTGGGCCCGCCCCCCCCCCCCGCCGTCCCGTACCCTGGGAACCTGGGGGCTGCCGCAGGCCGATGGGAGGCCCCAGGTGAACAAAAGGGCAAGAAGAACGGTTGCATCTTTATTAGAAAAGAAACCCAAAAAGGCAGTGAGGGACCTGACACGGCAGGCCCGCTTGTCGGCTCGCTGGCCGCGGCCCTGGCTGGGCAGGGGCACAGCGAGTCAGCGCTCCACAGAAACGGCGGCCGCGGCGCCAGCTCCCACCATCGCCGTCCTTTGCTCGCGGCTGAGCTGGGCCTCCCCGGGCCCCACGTGGTGGCGCCAGCCCCCCGACCCGGGCGGGCAGGGAGGAGGCCCCGTGGGAGGGAGGCCCGGGAGCCGGGGAGGCCCGGGAGCCCTGTGGCGGGCGGCCCTCAGATGTCCATGTAGTCGTCCTCGTCCGTGTCGCTGTCCAGCGAGGACTCCTGGCTGGACGTCTCGAGGACCTCCAGCGCCGGCTGGCACAGGCTCTCCTTCCGCACGGTGGCAGCCGACTGGGCGGACAGGATGGCCGACTGCAGACCGGGCAGGGCACTGGTCAGGCGGCCGCCGGCCCCAGGCCCCCACGGCCCAAGCCCCCGCCCGCCCCTGCCCGCCCGTCACCTTCAGTTTCTGCTTGGTCTCCTCCGAGATGCTGCCCTTGGGTGAGAGCAGGGTTGGGGTGGGCGGCGTGACGGTGATCTCGGGGGGGAACTTGGTGGCGGCCGAGGGGATGACCAGCTTCGGCATGGTGGGCAGGGGGCGAGCTTTGGCCCGGCCGGGCTCCGCCGGGCCCGGGTGGCCCTCAGGCGGCGGGGCACTCCCGCTGCTGGGCACCCTGGAGCTGGCAGCTGCGGGTGGGCCACGGGCTGAGCCTAGCTCGGTCTCCAGGGCCTACCTCCCCTCCCCAGTTCGGACCCCGAGCCCAGGGCGTCCAGCATGGGTTCAGCGTGCCGGAGCCCGAGGCAGCAGTTCCGCTGGCAGCCCCTGGGGAGCCGTGGGAGCCTGGCTGGCCTCCAGGGTCCGCTGAGCCCTGCCTTTATAAGGAGCAGCTCCCTCAGCGCAGGCGGAGCCAGCCCTGCCTCTGAGGAGGCCTGAGAGGCTGGGCCCAAGGCGTCCCGGGGCCTGGCTGGGTGGGGCGGCGGACAGCGATGGGCTCTGACCGGGCCACTGGCCACCCTCCCTGCCTGCCTGCCCCGCCCATGGGCTGCCTCCCGGTCCCGTTGGGCAAGGGCCCCCTCCGTCCCCTAAGCAGCTGGGGCGCCGCCTGCCCTCGCTTCCCCTGTGGAGCGGAGGGTGGAACAGGGACTCTCGGGGCTCCTGTCCTAGCCCTCCCTACTCCCCACCCCCACCAGGCGCCTCAGCTGGGGCGTCCCCTGCCTGTACCCCCCATCCTTCCAAGGGAGGGAGGCGCTGCTGCTGAGAAGCCCGCCCTGGCTGCGCTCTGAAGCCTTACCCTGGCCGCCGGTGGGCTCGGCGCCGGGATGGGGGGCGGCCGTGGCAGGCCAGCCGTGTGGCTCTGCTGGGGGGCCCTGGGGGGCCGTCTTCGCCTGCTCAGCGCACTGCGGCTCCAGGGGCGGGAAACCGGCACCCTCTGTCCCTCCTGCCCGCTCTTCTCCCTCTGTGGGCACACAGGGGGCCGTGGCTACAGCCTCACCCAGCCTGGGGCACAGGGCCCTCCCCCCACGCCCTGGGACACCCTCAGGGGACCTGCTCGGGGGTGGGTGGGGAGCCGCTGTCTACGCCCCCAAGGGGCCCACGGACCAGCCGCGGCTCCTCTGGGACAATGGCCTAGTGAGGCCAGGCTGGTGCTGGCAGGAAGCCATCGCCCCTCCCCGCACCTGGACCGTGGGCACCTGGCACGGGGGTGGCCACATGGAGGCCATGGGCCCCCACCCCCAGCTCACAGGAAGGGTAAGCAGAAAGTGCGACGGAAGACGGAACTGCTATGACCAGAGTGGAGGGGGCGGTTCATGGGTGCCGTGCCCTCCCACCAGGCCAAACCTTCCCCAGCACAAGGCAGGGCCAGGAACTGGCCTTGGTCGAGCCAAGGACTGGATGGGCCCGAGGGACAAAGACCGCACCATGGCCAGCAGCCAGGTCATTAGCCAGCCGTCTGCTTGCTCCCAGGCCCCGGCCTGCCCCTCCGCTCCCCGCTGCACCCGGCCTCTCCGGGGTCCGGGTCCTGACCCTGCTCCCCCCTCCTCCTCACTCGGGCCCAGAAGCCCCTGCCACACCGGCCAGTGCTCTCCTACCCTTCCCCTCTGCTCTGCCCATGGAGGACCCTCTTCCGGGAGCACCCTGCCCCTCCCGCAGGTGAGGGGCCGCCCTGCCCGGCAGGAATGACCGCTCCTGGTGCCCGTCACAGGCAGGTGTGGACACAGGCCGGTGTGACCAGCCCAGCCCCTGCCTGTGGCCTCAGGTCCCCAGGACAGAGGCTGCCCTGCTGCAGGCCCAGCCACTCCCTGCCTCGTTGCCGCCTGGCCATCAGGGTAAGACTGTCCACACACAGCGCGGCGGGGGAGCTCCCGGGCCCCTGTGCGCCCTCCTGGGCCAGGGGCAGGGAGAGCAGGCCTCCTGCCAGGGACAGATGGCGCCCTGCAGCCAGGCACGTGCCCACGAGGCAGGCCTCCTCCCGCACGAGCCCATCAGCCCGCCCTGCCCCCCCACGCCACAGGCCGGTGAGGTCACGCGTGTGCACAGGGGCGCACCCACCCCAAGCCTCCCCCTAGGACTGTATCCCTTTATCTGCTCAGCCAAACCAGGGCTGGGTCCCGCCCGGGGGTCCCACCCTCCCCACGGCACTCTACCGACCAGGAGACTGAAGGGGGGGGGGGTAGGGGGAGGTTCAGAGAGGTGGGGCAGGGAGTGCCCCCAGGTAGCGGCTAAAGCAGGGCTCCCTGCCCCACCCCCTCCCACTCCTCAGGCACTGGACTCACCGGGGCCGGGGGAGGCCACGCTGGGGGTGGCCTCGGGCCTGTGTGGCTGGGGGGGCCCAGGGTCCTTGGATGGGTCTGGGGTGGAGGCTGACACGGAGGGGGGGCAGGAGGTGATGGCGGAGGCGGCAGGCAGCACAGGCCGGGGCTTGGGGTGGGTGTCGCCGGGCCGCTGGAGAGGGTCTGCTGGCACAGGGTCGGGGGCTGCGGGGGCCACAGCCGCCGGGAAGAAGTTCTCTCGACTGTCCTTGGGGTGCTTTGGGGTGGTGGGTGTGTCCCCTGAGGCCTGCGAGGGCAAAGGGAGGTGAGGCAGGCAGGCTGGGCAGCCCCGAGCCCGCACTGTCCCACAGCCCCCACTCAGCCTCGCGCTGCCCCACGCTGCCGGCCGCTCACAAGCAGCCCCCGAGGACCCTGCTGGGACCCAGAGTCCCCCTCGGGGAGGACGCCCAGGCCACGGCGGGGCCTCAGAGACGGCTCCTGGGCATGGGATGGAGTGTCCGACGTGGGGGAGGGGACAGCCACAAGGGGCCGGGTGCCCTGAGCAGAGGCGAGGGGCGGGTGCCAGCGGGGCGTGGACCCCAGCCTGGACCCACTGCACTGAGTGGTGGGACCCCCTGCTGAGGCTGTACGTTCGGGTGAGCCTCATGCCTGCTGGGGGCACCTCGCCAGGCCAGGGCCCCAGGACCTGCCTCTCCTGACATTGCTGCTGCTTGAGATCCTCCCCAGCTCCATGCAGTGGGGTCGCCCCGAGCCTTCGTGGGGGTGGGGGGGGGACACTGCTGTCTCCCGGGGGGCAGGCATGCCAGGGGCAAGGGCAGCACCGGGGTCCTGTCCTCATTTACAGAAAAGGGAGCCGAGGGGAAGCTGAGGTCACACACTCGGAGGCGGGTCTGGGCTGTACGATGGCCCCTCCACAGGCCAGTGGTCAGGGGCTCCCCCTGGGCCTGAGGCTCAGCTCCCTCCTGCCCACCTCCCCTCGGCCCCGCTGACCACAGGGCCTGGGGGGAGGCCCTGCCCGGGCAGCAGGTGGGCTTACCTGTCTCTGGGCGGCGGCCCCCAGGTGCACCTGACAGAACTTCACAGCCTGCTCCAGCGCAGCCTCCTCGTCCACCTGAGTGGGGGACACCCCAAGTCAGAGGCCCGGCCCGGCCCCCTCGGGAAACCTGGGCAGGTGCATCTCCGCCCCCCGTCTGCCCCCAGGACCGGAGCTCTGGCCCCTCTGGCCACGCCAAAGGCTGCTTCCTGTGTGCGTCCTGACGGGGACTGACCCTGACACCGTGGCATATCGGGAGGACTCCAACCCGCTGAGCCATCCGACGGGCGGGCGGGCATCACTTCGAGCGGAGGAAGAGCTACGTGCCTAACGCATATTTTTAAAAGATGCACAGTCTTTGCCGAAACCGGTGTGGCTCAGTGGATAGAGCATCAGCCTGTGGACTGAAAGGTCCCAGGTTCGATTCCGGTCAAGGGCATGTACCTTGGTTGCGGGCACATCCCCAGTGGGGGGCGTGCAGGAGGCAGCTGATCCATGTTTCTCTCTCAGCGATGTTTCTAACTCTACTCTCTCTCTCCCTTCCTCTCTGTAAAAAAAAAAAATCAATAAAATATATTTAATAAGTAAAAGACGCACAGCCGGAAGAAGGACCCCTCCGCGCTCAGGCAGGGCTCTGAGGAAGGGCCCCGAGCCCGTCACGCGGTGGCCTCAGGGGTCTCCCTCCCTGGACTCGATGCGGTTTCTGTAAAGGGGCTCCTTTCCCCTGGAACGGGACGGGCTTGCTGAAGGGGGGATGCTGCTGGGTCTCCCCCGTCTCATTGGTGTGGTGACAAGTACAGCTGCACGGTGTAAAGCACACAGCACGGCGCCTTGACACGCTCACCGTCTCTCTGAGCAGGGACCCTCGGACGGTGGACAGAGGGTGGTGGGGACCACACCTAATATGCCCAGGCCGGGCCCTCGACACCGGGGCACACCCCGGCCACCCCGCGCCCACCTGCTTCATGAGCATGTAGGTCTCGGCCATGATCCTCTCGATGCGGCCCAGGTCGTAGGCCACGCCCTTCTGGCCCTGCTGCCACACGCGGTAGGCGTCCAGCAGCAGCGTCTTGCCCGACTCCGTGTCCTCCAGGAGCTTCCTCTTGCGGCTGGGCCGCGGCGGTGGCGGCGGCTCCTCGGGGTGGCCCCCTGCCCTCGGGGCGGAGGCAGCCGTGGCAGAGGCGGCCGGGGCAGGGGCCGGCTGGGTGGGGGTGAGCGGGCTGGGCTGCTGCCGGGCGCTGATGCTCAGCTCCTCCAGGGACAGCTCGGCAGGCCGGCTCTCTGGGGCCCAATCGCGGGGGGAGCGGCCCAGCGGCAGGGGCAGCGCCCGCTCCGAGTCCAGGCGGCGAGCGGCGGCCTCACCGGTGTCCATGGGCTCCGTGGGGCCCGCCCGGGGGCTCTCCTTGTCCTTCCGCTCCCCGCCCTGGTCCACACCGTCCCCTGCGTCCGCCACAGGCCGGTGGTTGAGGGGACACGCTCTGCCGCCTGGCTCGGTCCCGGGCCCTGAGCCATCAACCAGGGGCGGCTTCTTGGGCTGGGGGAGGCCCTCCTGGCCGTCCTCGGGACTGGCCTTGTGGGAGACGTCAGTGGTCATCCTGGCTCCGGGGAGGCCGCAGGCCTTGGGCCCTGGGTGTTCTGACCCCTACGAGAAAGCCGAAGGAAGAGACGGCAGCCTCGGTGTCTCTACCGAAAAGCACCCGGCACCAGGCTTGCCCAGCCAAGGCCACTCCGGATTTGCCCGAGGAAGGCCCTCCCTGCCGGACCCCCAGCCTGGAGAGGGCAGTGGGGCTGGGAGGGCCAGCTTGCCCTCAGCATGAGCCTCAGGGCAGCTCTGGGTGCCAGATGGGGGTGGGGGGGCGGCCGGCCAGGCCTGTCCTGGGCGCTCACGTGCCCCCAGTGCAAAGGCCGGGGAGGAGAGGTTGGGGGGCTGCCCTGGGCCCTGCACCCCAGCCCAGCCAGTCCTACTGGGCAAGGGCGCTGCAGGGGACTGTTCTCGCTCAGGTCCCATCTGCCAAGCCAGTGGCCCACCCCCTGGGCTTCTGGTGTGCAGCTGTAAGACGGATGAGGGCTGCGCGTGCCTTGGGGGGCGGGCAGAGACCGGGGCCGGGCTCAGAGCCCTGCTTAGCCAGCGGGCAGGGACCGGGGGCCGGGCTCAGAGCCCTGCTCAGCCTGTGGAGCCCGGGGCGAGGGGACGGCCTGCTTTGCCATGCTCTGTCATTACAGCTGCTGTTGGCAAGCTCAGGGCTGGGACAGGGACCGTGGGCGCAGCAGCCTGGGGAACGCCACTGTCGCCCTCACTGACCACAGCCCACGTTGCCTCGCGTGTGGGCACCTGGCTGCGTGCTTGTGCACTGCGATCGAACTCCCATCTGGGGCGGCAGGAGGTGCCATTCACAGGCAGAGACTGGGAGTGAGGGGCGGGACCGGGACCCGGGAGGAGCGGGGAGGGGAAGGGAGGGGGGCGGGCGGTACCTCGGCGAGCTCGCTCAGCGAGTCCTCCAGCACCTTCACCGTCAGGATGAAGGCCCGCTGCGCCAGGACCTGGCGGTCGGCATCTCGCAGGTACTTCCTGCGGCACACGGGCAGGCGGCAGAGCGTCAGGGCCACCCAGCACCGTGGGCGGGGCCCAGCCCCTCCTGCCCCAACACCTGCCGGACCCTCAGGCGCCCTCCCATTTGCCAGGGCTGCTCCCCAGGAGCCTGTCCTGGGCTCGCAGTGGGCGGGGCCAGCTCAGTGAGCACCGGGCTCTGGCTTCTCCCCCACAAACCTGTGCGCCCCGGCCCCGCCGGAGGTCCCCGCCCCGCGCCTGGCACAGGGCAGCCGAACAGACGCGAGGAGGGGAGGCGGCACAGGCACAGGGACAGACAGCTGCTGGCGGCACGGGGACCCCCAGCCGGGCCAGACCATGTGAGCTGCGTCCCTCCTGGATCCCCCACTCCCTGCACGGGGCGGATGTCCCTGGATCTTGTGTGTCTCCCCCCCACCCCCCGTTTTCTGGCAGAGGATCCCTGGTTGCCTCTGAGGCCCAGGCCCTCCTGGTGCCTGGCCTGCTGTTCCTGGCGTTGCCCTGGGACACCAGCTCTGACCTGACCTGTGCCCCGGGCCTGGCAGCATCCCTGGTGCCCACGGCGGGGGCGGCAGGAGGAGAGGAAAGACTGGGACGCCAAACCCCGCAGGAGCCCGTGCTCCCGGCGTCGGGCGCGGGCGCAGGGACGGCGGACCGGGGGCCGCGCTGCACTCACTTGCCCTGGTCCGGGGTGCGCTGCAGCATGGAGGACACCCGCAGCAGGGTGCCGTGGTCCCGCAGCTGGGCCAGCACCTTGAGCAGCAGCACGATGGAGCGGTTCATGTGCCAGGCGAAGCTGCCCGGCCGGTCGATCTCGTCCACGGGGATCCGCCAGATGCCCTGCGGGGTGGATGGGGGGTGAGAAGGGCTGCACCCGGCACTGCCCTGGTGCCAGGGGACTCCGCCCAAGGGGGCGTAAGTGTGGCCGCCCCACCCTGCTTCCCCCCCAAATGGCATGGAAGGTTCCCCATGCTGCTGTGCACCCCCCCCTCCGTGAATACCTCCCCCGCACGTGTTCAGCCTCCTACGGGAAGCACGCGGGTCACGACAGGTCAAATGCAACTACTGGCCACATGCAGGCAGCTCTGAGTCTGCTCGCCCGCCCGCACGGGCGCAGATTCACAGGGAGCCCAATTCCGGGAGGTAAACTGAGGGTCAAAAGGTCGCCGTCACCAGCGTGAGCGTTCGGCAGGTGCCACCAGCCGGCCAGGTGCAGGCGCAGGACCCCGTCCCGCACGCGCACTCCCTCCAGCAGCATCAGGGAATCCAGGTTGAAGCAGGAAATGACCTGCGGCTCCTAGAAGGCTCCGTCCCGCTAACGCGCCTTTGTCCGAGGTTTGCTCTGGCCAGGACCCCTCCCTCCGCCACTTCTTGCCCATCCTGCCCGTGGTCTGAAGGCTGCGCTGGGGCAGGGCTGGCTCTGGGGGCACCCCTTGCCTCCCTCCGCCCCCAGGAGGGCCAGTCAAGGTGCTGGAGGGAAAGAGGGCCAGGGCGTGGCTGACAGCGAGCGGAGAGCACCCTTCTGGGCGGGCCTCAGGCCTGGGACCAGAACAGGAGGACCCTGAGGCCTGGAAAAGGCTGGCAGCCCCCAGACAGGCCCCTGTGGCCAACACCCTCGAGAAATCCCAGCCCGGAACGGACAGGGCTGTGAGCGACGCTGCCTCCTCCTCACGGGCCTGGTCCCTAGAGGTGCCCCACCCGGGCCTGGTCCCTGGGTGCTGGCTCCCCGAGGGCACCCACCTTCTCCAGGCCAGGGAGGGGAGCCCGGCACCTCCTGCCTGGAGCCATCCGAGCAAGAGGACGTGAAACCCTCAGCCGAGTCCCCGTGGACTCCACACTGGACGGGGGGCACCCAGGCAGGCTGGGGCAGTGGAGCTGGCAGCCACCCTCATGCCTGGCGGTGCCAGAGGAGGCCCCAGCGGCCCCAACCCCAGGGGCTGCGGCCCCCTGGCCCAGGGCACGGACACCAGCGCTGCATCCCCCTCCCCCCCCCAGGCAGGTGTGGCTTCCACTGCAGCTCAGGGCAAGGTGCCGCAGGAGAGGACGCGACGGCCCAGTGAGCGGCTGCCCCCAGGTGGCCCTGGCAGCCCACCCTGCTCTGCTGCTGGTCCCTGGGCAACAGGAAGGGAGGAAAGCTGGCAGCACTGCCCAGCCTCATGCCTCCACCACAGGCGCGTGCCAGGCGGGCCGGGGCCCCAGGCGGGACCTGGTGTGACCGCACTCCTGGGCTCACTCAACCGCAGAGCCACACCCCACGGAGTACCTCCTCGGGAGCGACCGGGAAGGAGGAGAAAAGGGCCACCTTTGCCCCCCAGGCCGTGTCTGGGGTGGGTGTGAGGAGGGGGCATTGACTTCTCTGGGCCCCTCCCTGGGAAGTGGCTCTGCCCCTCCTACACCACCCCTGCCATCCACACCCAAGCGGCCAGGGCACAGGCGAGGGGGAGGGGAGGGGAAGGGAGGGAGGAGGCCTGGAGAGACGGCCTCCAGGGACTCAGGGTACCTGGGCCTCACTGTCTGTCCTCCACGCCTGCAAGGGGGTGCCCACCTCGGTCCGCACATCCGGGGAGCTCACCGCCCCGGGGGACCCGTTCCATCTCTGGCTAATGACTAGACAAGGCCCCTCTTCACACTGCACTGGAACCCAAGCCTGCACCTTGCACCCCTAAACCCTTGCTCCAGCTCAGGCCTCATCCAGCCTCTTCCTTCTACTCTTGCCCCCGCCATCCATCCGGCCTGCCTGGGTCAGAGCCAGCTGGGGAAGGACAACGCGCCGCCTCCCTCCCTGCTGACCGCCCCACGGGGGGCTCCCCGCACCCACTCAGCCCGTGGGGCTCTCACACATCTCTTGCCTCAACTCAGGACACTCACCGGCCACTCGCACGGCCGCGGATCTCACAGTTCTTACCTGTCCAGATGCCCTCCTGCCTCCTCTGCCCAGCTGTGACATCACCTCCTCCCCGAAGCCCTCCTTGCTTGCTGCCCCGCTAAGACTCTGCCAGGACCACTGGGGGCCAGCCACGCCGATGGACGGGCGGGGGGGGGGGGGCGGGGTCTGTGGCTGGGGATATGTCCTAGACAGGAGCGGGTCCTTCAGCCCTGGGTCCGTCCCTAGGGCCCCAACACACACCCGGCTGAGCGGGCGAGGCGCCCAGCCTGAGCAAGGCTGGGGGAGGGCTGGCTCCCGCATCGCCGTGGCCCCTCGCCCTGGAGATTTCCCAGGTGGGTAGGCGCGCCGGCCCTGCGCGGGGACAGGGGAGCAGGCGGCGACACTTCTCTGCACTGAAAAGGCAACAGCGCGTCACCCACTCACACTCACGGGGGTGCGGGCCAGGCTCCTGGTGCGGCGAGGGCCGGCTTTCTTCCCCCCCCCCCCCCGAAAACGGGGCTGCGAAGGCTCTGTCGAGGCAACCCTCTGGCTCTCGGCAGGGCAGGGCCGGCGGTGGGCACAGCGGCCTTTGCGGGCGGGGGGGGGGGGGGGTAGGGCCCCTGTGGAGGGGGATCTCCAGCACCTGCTCTTGCTCCCAAGCTCTGGAATTGAAGCCCAGGGGCATGCACCTGTTTTATTTTTCCCTTCGGGGGTGTGAGCCACTCGGCAGCCACAGAACCCCCCCTGCAGGGGGCTCCCGGGGACCGCACAGCGCAGCGCAGCCCCGCTGCCAGCCTCGCCGGGGACCGGGGGCGCCGGGCTGCCATCTGGTCACTGAAGCGAGCCCGTGCTCTGCCAAGAGGCTTTCTGGGTGCACGACCTGCCCGTCACACACGGCTCCGCTCGCCTCCTCGCACCCTCTGGCCTCCCCCCCCCCCGCCTGCCCTCCCTCCTGCAGCCCCTCCGGATGGCAGGACGCTGCCCACAGGAAGCTGGGGCATCAGTTACACAATCGTGCCCACGTGCCAGCACACTTGGCTGGCGGAACCTGCTCACGGAGCGGTGGGAAGCCGAGCCCGCCCCGGCCACATTGGGCTGCGCGTGGGCTCCCTCCTCCAGTCGGGGCCGGAGGGCCTGTCTGAGCAGCCTCTCCGTGGCCGCAGGGCCCCTGGTCCAGGAGCCGGCCTCCCGCGGGCTTTCAGCTAGTCCCCGGAGAGGGCCAGGGCCAGGGCAGGGCCCACCCGAGGTCAGGCCTGGCCGCATCCCTGCACAGGGGCGCTCCCTGCCCACCATAACCTCTGCAGGTAGAAGGCCCGTCAACCCACTTTCCTCCCAGGTGCCAGCACGCAGGCATCACACACAGCCGCCTGGCCGGCTGGCGGCGGAGCCGAGGGGAGAGCGGGCTCTGCTCACGCCCAGGTGGGTGCCCGCTGGGCTGGGGAGGAGCCTGGCAGCTGCACAGAAAGCCAAGAGTGGCCCGGGCCATGCGGGTGGCCAGTCACGCCCCCCAGTGGGGGCTCTACTAGTGGGACAGGGACACGTGGTTGCCATCCAGGCTGAGGGGACGCAAGAGGCAGTTACCAGGGTGACAGGCCGAGAGAGCAAGGAACCTGGGGAGGGGTCACCAGGGGGAGCCGGAGAGCAGCCGAGGAGGAGCAGGAGCTAGAAGGGGAGCCTCTCCTAGTGGGGGACGGGGCAGACCCCCGGGACCCACGTCGTCGCCTGGGAGTCCTGAGCAGACGGAACGAGGGCAGTGACTTCTGCCTTAACGCTGACGCGGCGTCTACAGCACACGTGTTTTCCCGTGTCATCAAACACTCCCCTCGTTCAAAACGGCCACGGCGTGTCACCCATGGGACCCCCTTACTAGTCACGTCCCCACGGTGGGTGCTGGGATCTGAGTCTTCGGGTTCATTATGAAGGGTACTGGCTGGCCCGGCCGGCGTGGCCCAGTGGTTGAGCGTCGACCTATGAACCAGGACACAATTCAATTCCCGGTCACGGCACGGGCCTGAGTTGTGGGCTGATCCCCAGGAGGGGCCGTGCAGGAGGCAGCCGGTCAATGATTCTCTCATCATTGATGTTTTTCTCTCCCTCCCTCCCTTCCTCTCTGACATCCATTAAAAAACAAAAAAGCCAGCTGAACAGCCTTCTCCACGTGGCTTCTCACCCTCTCCTCAGGATGCAGCCAAGGGGGCCACGAGGGCGGGCGGGCGGGCGCGGTGAGCTCCTGGGGCAGGCATGGGCCCTGTCTTCCTGGGCCTCCAGCCCCACGGGGCCCAGGTGCCATGTGACAGGGGAGCGTGACTTCCTGGCCCCTCAGCATCCACAGCCTGTCCACGGAGAACACAGGGCTGCGAGCACCCGGGAGAGCCCCCAGCAGAGGGATTCCTCCAGCGGCATGGGCGCAGCGGTGACTCAGCTTCCAACAGGCGAGGGCGGGTGCCTGCTGGCATCCCAGTCCGGGAAGCAGCAGGCGTGGGGCTGGCGGAGCAGGCTGCTGCAGCTGAGGACCAGCTGCTGCGGGGGCAGCTGGCCTGGAGAGTGCGAGGGAGCCCCTCAGCACGGAGGGGTGCTGGGGTAGCCTCTGTCCCCCGGGAAAGCTGAGGGTGTTTCCAGGACAACCAAGTAGGGTGGAATCTCTGCAGGCCCTGAGGTTAGGAGCAGCCTTAGGGGGAATACCAGCGTCCTCCAGGCTTGGGGAGACACCTGTCATCCACAAAGGCACAGGAACCTCCCAAGCAGCAAGTCCACCTGGTGCCTATGAGCTCCGGGGCCAACAGTACCCACAGGGCGGCTGCCCAGCTTCTCCAGCGCGGGATCTCGCTCACACCTCGCTGCGCCGCCCCAGGGCCCCCAGCAGCACCCAGCCTCCGTGCGCTTCCCGCCCACCCTGCTGCCCCCAGTAAGGAGGGCAGCCCCTCCCGCTGGGGAACCCTGGGCCCGGGGCCAGGGCTGTTTCCAGGTGTCAGCCCCACACCTTCCTGAGGTCCCGAGGGGCTAACGGCCTGCCCCTCCTGCAGCTCTGAGCCTCCGATCTGCTCCAGGCCTAAGGTTGGGGTGACCCAGGGGCCGGCGACGCTGAACACTCGGGGGGTGGGCAGGAAGTCCTGAGTTCCCACTGCAAACCCCTCAGGGCTGGCCTCTCGGTCCGCAGGGTGTACAGAGGCCGCCAGGGGCGCCATTGCCCTCCCCGCCAAGCGGCCCGGCCCTCCCCGCCAGGGCCAGGGATTCCCCGCCATCCACAGGTAACCCCCGCGCAGGCAGGGCCGGGGAAGCCGGCAATCGGCCTGCAGTCGGCCCGCCGTTCCAGCCTCTTCTGCCAAGTGAGACGTCGCAGGCTGGGTCCCCGAGCTGCCGCGGCGCCTCCCCCCACCCCCTCCCCTCCCCTCCCGGGGAAACGCTGAAACTCCTCAGTGCGTCGGGGAGCCGGCGGGCAACTCCTCCGCGGCCCCACCCTAGGCCCGGCCCCGCGTCCCTCGACCCACGCCTCCCACTGACTCGGGCAAGGTCCGGGCCCGACCCAGCGCTCTGAGCAGGCTGGGCGCCACAAAGCGCTGGCACCATCTTCCCGCCCCGCGCACAGCTATTCTCGGCGGGGAAGCCCCGCTGCCCACCGGTGGTCCGCTCACCATCCCTGGGATCGCCCCGCGCAGCTCCTCGTCCCGCCGCCCGCCGCGAAGTTGCTGGGGCCCGAGGCCGGCGAGCAGCTTTCGCTTTCGCGCGCGGCGCTGCGCACACCCCCGCGCGCCCGCCCGCGGCCCCGGGCTGGGGAGGCTGGGCGCGCTGCGCCGCTGCTCCCGGCGACGCGGGCGTGTGCGGCTCCGCCGGTGCCCGCCGCCCGCCCCCTCCCGGCCCCTCCGCCCACCTGACGCCGTGCGGGGGGTCCGGGGCCAGGGGCGCCGCTGCCCCCCACCCGCCGACTTCCTCCGCAGCGGCGCCCGGGAAACCACGGCCCGCGGGCTTCCTGCTGCGCCAGGCGGGCTGGGGCCGGCCGCCCCGGTGGACTCAGGGAGCTCGGAAGAGCGAGCGCCGGGAGGGCGGAGGGGAGGCAGTGGCGGCCCAGGCCCCCGCCCCCGGGCAAGTTCCTACCCGCCAGCTCCGCCGTGGCATCTGTGCAGGAGCTGCTGCAGGCGCCGGGCCATGGCCGCGGAGGCGCTCGCGGCGGGCCGGGGCGGGGCCCCGGGCAGAGCCGGACGGGGCGCGGGCGCGGGCTTGGCTGGAAGCGGGCCCAGCAGCACAACAGACTTTTGTTGGCCAATCCCCGCGGGCTCCGAAGCGCGGCAGCGGCGGTGGGCTGCTGACCCGCGGGCTGGGCAGAGCAGAGGCGGCCCCCCCCAGTTAGCTGTGTGAATGGCGCCCTGGAGTTGTGCTGCGAGGCAGTGGAGGCAGAGCTGTGGGTGTGGAAGGGCATGCGGCCACAACACGCTGTCCTTGCTGATCCCTCAGTGGGCAGGACACCCTCAGGGGTAGGGCAGGACAGAGGGGCTTACAGCTGGAGGGGCCTCGCTGAGGCCCAGCGAGAAGGCACTGGGCCCAAGGGTGCGAGGGCAGGGCTGGGCAGAAGCCAGCGAGGCTCAGGCCTCCCCTCGGCCTCTGTATTCAATAGGGCAGCACCCTCCTTCTCAGCGTGGGCCAGCCTTCTGCAGGGTTGGGAGGCCTGCTCTTGGGCACGTTTGCCCTCCTGATGCCAGGAAGGGGGTCCTGTGCCCATTCCACGTGAGTGGGCATAGAAGGGAAGAGCTTCGCCCAGGAGCGGACGGCACGCAGCGCTCCTGTGTGGACACAGCACCTTCCTCCCGTTTCCTGGGGGCCGGCTGCCTGGGGACTGCCCACCAGTGCTGGTGGGTCCTCCAGCCCAGCTCAGGAAAGGCCAGCAGAGGTGGGGGCAGGGCTGGAGGGAGAGAGGTTGCCCCCAAACCAGTTTCTCTCTCAGCACCCCAAGCTCCTCGCTCCCTCCTCCCTCCCACACCCAGACACTTCCGGTCCGCCTGGCCCCCATCCTAGTAGCACTTGTCTGGGGGACATCTCCCAAGATGGCTCGTCTCCACCTGTCTTCCACCCAGGCTGGCTCCAGCCCACGAGCATTCCCAGGTTTGCCACGCCCCCTCGCCAGGTGCCCTCGGTCCATAGCAGCCCAGGTCCAACCTATCCCTCTAGCCAGGTCCCAATGTGGCACTCTCTCCTCTGCCTTCCCCCTGGGACCCAGAGGTGGCATCTCAGCACCCCTGGAGGACTGCTACTCTGCTAGGTACTGGGAGGACCAGGCCTGGGCGCCAAGAGGTCACCCACTTGTAGGCGCCAAGCATGAGGACCAGCCACCCCAAGGCTGGGTGAGGAGAGCATGGGCCCCCACTGAGCGCTCACTAGGGGCTGAGTCTCAGGCAAGGAGTTTAAACCCGCACATCACTCAGTCACAGCAGCCCCTCCTCGCCCACATGTGTAGCATCGTGACACCCACGTGTGGGGACAGGTTCAGAGTCGGGCACTGGTTCAGTCCCACAGCAGTGAGTCCAGTCCGGCCAGGACTCACCCGGGCCTGGACAGCACCATAGCTGGCATTCCTCCTGGCTGTCCCCAGGGCTGGAGCAGACATGTGACACTGTGCGTTGCACAGCTCATGACCTCATTTCATACCTTACCCACTTCCTGGAAGGCAGACCAGAGGCCGAGAACGTGCCCCTCACACCTGAGCCCGGAAGCGACAGTCTGTGGAGTGTGGTCCTAGAATCAGCCCTGTGCCAGGCCTCTGGGTCTGACCCCTGGCAGCCCGGCACGCGCGCCCTCCCACCCGGAGCCTGGGCAGCACGGGGTCCTGGGCTTTAGCTGTCACAGGAGGAGGGAGATGCCGGTGATGGGAGGGAGCTCAGGGGTGCTGTGCCAGGCGCCTGCTGAGCCGAGCCTCTGGGGGCACCTCGCTGGGAGGAGGTCTGTTTTTGCCAGTCGCCAGCCTCCTCAGCCCTGCTCCTGGCACCACAGGATGCCTGCACCCTGAGCCCTGTTTGTGCCAGAAGATGGGCATCTCCGTCTCTAGCTGACAGGCCCAGGAGAGGGAGGTCACGCTTCCTGACCCCCAAGGGTGGCACGCCTGAGCACACTGGGAGCCACAGGGTGGCGCTGGGGGTCACATGTAGAGTGCCTCCAAGTGCAGGTTTGGTGGGCCTGAGCCTCCTGGGACTTGTCAGCACCCTATGCAGGCACCTCTGTGTCCTAACTGCCCGCAGGGCACCTGGACATGCAGGTGCACCAGAAGAGCCAGACACCTAGGCCACCCTGAGGGCCCAAGGGGTTAGAGGTCCCTGCAAGTCTTGGGGACTCAGGAGGCCAGGCCACCCTGCCCGTGCCCTGGGCCAGCAGGAGCCTGTGAGCAGGGAGGGGCTGGCCTAGCCTGTGAGCTGGCCACTCTGGGTCAACCCTGGGTTTGGGGTGCCCCTGGCCGTCTGTCCCAGAGGCACTGCTCTTGCCCACTGGCCTGGTCACAGCAAGAGCCCAGGTCGCTCCTGGCGCCTTTCTGCCGACTGGTACCTTGGTGCCCACCTGGCCTAACCCGACTTCCCGGGGCTGGGCCCGTGCTGCCTAGCAGATGGCCAGAATGCTTCTGGGAGTTGGTCTGAATTCTCAGCCTTGGCGCTCTGCGATGCCAGCTAATTTGGAGCCACGGGCCTTTGCCACTTCTCCCTGCCTCCCTGCTATGGGGCAGCTTCTCTGCCGAGTGCCCGCTGGAGGCTGCGGGGCCACACCAGCCGTGTCCTCTCTTTCTCTGATGCTAGGACAGGGAACATGCCTCTCCGCACAGGCACACGGGCCCAGCTGACCCACTGCATCCTCAGGCCTGGCCTCTGGCTCAGAGACTTCTGACTGCGCTCTGAGCCGCGCAGAATCCAGCCGTTCTTGCCTGTCTGACCCCTGAGTAAGGACATGGGTAGAACAGGGAAAGGACCTGCCCAGGGAAACAGCCAGACTCGAAGCAAGGATGCCTGACTCTCAGGAGACAGTCACGCCCAGGCCATGCTTAGCTGCACGGGACCAGCACGTGAGTCCCTGGTGTGCCTGCGCCCTGCCCGTGCTTACCGAGAGGGAAAGGAGTGCCCTGAGAGTCCCCAACAGCCCCGTGTCATCAGGAGGCAGGGTCATTCCCCAAAGAGCCTGGGCGGAGCCACAGCACGGCCTGAGCCCAGGGCCTGCACCGCCTCCGAGTAGGGCCAGGGGGTCCCTCTCCGGAAGCAAAGCCCAGCGCCAAGCCGAGGTTCCCTCCAGAGGTTCCTGCAGCTGGACAGACCCTGTGCCCCACCAGGGATGGGCGGAGTGCCTGGGGGAAGTGCCACCTGCTCTGACACGCCCTAACTTTAGAATTCTCACTCGTGTAGAAAGCAGCATTTCAAAATGTGTTGTTAATCAGCGAAATGCCTGCTCTTCTTTCAAAAGGCCTTCTCTACGGACCTGGGCCCGTCTCGCCTCCTCCTCCACTGACCCGTAAAAGCCCGCTCACGCCGGGCCCTCATCCCCAAGGCCCTTCCGTGCAGCCCAGAGCGGGCCGCTCCCTCCTCCTTGGGCAGGGTCTTCCTGGAGACCATGGTCCCAGGGCAGCAAGTCTCTCGTGGTCCTCCATCCCCGCAGGAGGCGGCCGGGCAGCCCACTGTGCAGGTGCAGCAGCCTGACAGATGCTGGCCCAGAGGCGGGTGAGTGAGCATGGGGACAGGACACCAGCGAGAAGGCTGAGCGTGGGAGACCCACGTGTAGGAGGGAGTCCACACCCATCACTATGGAAACCAGGCAGGAGTTCCTGAGCCCAACGCTCTGGTTTGGATTTCCAGCCCAATGCTGTTCTTTCAGAAGCCACTTGGTCAAACTTTCCAAGTAGGAAAAGTGGAAAAACCGGGGCGGGGGGGCGGGGGGGGAACAGGCTCCCAGACTGAAGCTACTCCAGAAGGAAGGCCTGGCTGCCCAGCTCGGGGGCGCGTGTGTGTGTGGCAGAGGGGGCAGAGCGGAGACCCCACGGCCTCTGGGGCGCCCGCCCCTCTCCAGGAGCGGGGTGGGGCGGGGTGGGGAGGGGAGGCACGGGGTGCAGCCGGAGCAGCTGGGGCCCAGCCCTTCCTGTCCCTGCCGGAGGGGCTGTCCTTTCAGGTCCCGGGGTGAGGAAGACCTCTTTTGGAAAAGGGGCTGGAAAAAGCAACAACGCCCACTTCTGGCCTCGGGAACCCGTCCACCCTGGGGCTTCACTGGAGCCTAGGGAGCCGCAGGGTGGCCAAGGGCGGCCTCTCTGGGACCCCGAGGCCACCAACGACCTGCCACGAGGGACCCCCAGGAGGCCTCGGCGAGGGAGGCGAGACCGGAGGTGAACTCCAAGGGGCAGCAGCCCAGGGGGGTGGTGACAAAGGTGACGCAGCATACCGTGCCCCCACGCCTGCCACCGCGCACACCCAGAGTCCTCCCCAACGGGGGTGCTACAGCTGTTTTGCTGTCCGGCAGCGTTTCTGGAGGCACGATGGGAACGTTAAGGGATGATGGCCTGCCAGTGCTGCGGCATGAGTCAGGCAGGGCAGGTGGGCCCTCCGAATGACCTGCGGCCCATCTGCCTCCCAGGCCCGGGCCGGCCCTCACGCAGGCAGGCCCTGTCCTCCCCGCACTGGCTGCTCCTGGCGCTCGTGTGGCGCATGGCCACTTCCACGCAGAGTCGGACCCCAGGGCCCTGGAGAGCCAAGTGCTGGATGCTCGCAGCTCCCACCTCCGAGGTGAGACACGCTGAGTGGTCACCTCGCAGAGGACAGCGCGCTTCCAGGCCTGGCTCAGTGGCCCAGGACTCACCACCTCCTTTTCCTCACTGCAAACAGGGAACGTGCTGTCCCTCCCCCTGCCGGTGGGCGGGGTGGGCGGGAAGGCCCGGCAAGCAGGACACAACCGGGCGGGGGGTGGGGGGGCAGTCACAGCAGCCCTGCAGGCTCCCTCCCTCTCCCCAGCACCACGCCACGCAGTGTGGGCTCTGCCTATGCTTTAACCTCGGACCCTGCAGGCTGGGCACAGCTCTGCTCCTCACAGGCTGAGCAACCCTGGGCCTGCGCTGCCATCTCTGTCGGCCTCACCCTGCTCATCACGACACGGGCGTCCCTGGGCCGTGGGGAGGGGTAGATGGGAGAGGATCTGGAAGGTGCCCGCCACCCCCGAGACCCTCAGCACCCCACGGAACAGGCCCCGTGGCCTCCCGCCCCTGGCAGAGGCCACTCACTGCCATTCCGTCCCACCCCCCTGGGAGCCAGGCTGCCACCGCCTCCCGCAGGCTGGGGGCGGGCACAGGGAGGACCTGCATCTGGGGTGAGAGCCACATGGGGCCGAGTGAGCAGAGCAGAGGCTGGCATTGCCAAGCCTTCTCTTTCCCAAAGGGCACATTTTCCAGTGCCTGCCTCAGCGAGGGCACCCACAGCCCTGACCCGCCCCGGGTCTTGCACCTCAACAGCCACTGCCCTCCCTCCACCTCTCCCCTGGCTCCTGGCCACCCTCAGGTCCTTGGTCTGAGTGGGCTGCTCGCCCTATTCCGCTGTCCAGGGCCTCAGAGGCCCTGTGCCTCCCCCCGCTCCCAGGAGAAAGCCTCTCCTGCACCCTCAGGACCGGGGTGCTGCCCCTCCGGACGGGGCCTGGGGTGGGGGCCCAGGAGGACCCAGCTCAGTGCTCGGTGAGGCGGAGCGGGTAGGTGTGGCCGCAGGAAGGCACAGAGGAAGCTTCTGAAAAGTAACGGGCAGTGGGAGCAGCGGGCCCGCTGGGAACGCTCCCTTCAGGAATGTGAAGCAGCCAGCTCCTGCCTGAGCCCCAGTGCACACCAACACTGCCAGGGCCCGGCTGGCCAGAAACTCCGGCGTGGAGGCCGCCTGCAGGATGTGGGGCGGCCCGGGCTCTAGGCAGGGCTCTGCTTGCAGGGGTTGCATGACCCACGCTAAGTCGCGGCTGTGCAGGCTACGAGGGTTCCCACACCCCCTGCAGGGCCTGCATGGTACAACTGTGCATGCTGAGGGCTCAGCACACCCTTCCCTCTGCCTGAGCGTCCCAGCGCGGCCGCACTGAATCCACACCTGGAGACGGACAGTCTCCTGTGGCCGGAGAAGGACGCATGCCCCGATGACCGCCGAAAGGCTGCGCACAGTTGCGTCTTCGTTAAATTCTAGCTGTGAACGAGGCGGCTTGGCTTGGGCAGGGGTTTCTGTGCGGGGATCCTGTCAGGGCAGGGGTCTGGGCATCTTGGGGCCTTGTCCTGCCGATGCTTGGACAGGGAGGCGGCTTGGCTTGGGCGGGGAGGGGAGGGGAGGGGAGGGGAGGCCTGGGACTCGGCTGCAGGCTGAACCCGGGCCCACGCGCTGGGAGCTGGGAAGTCAGGGATGCCGGCAGAGCCCAGGATGGGAAGGAGGAGAGCTCGGAGTAGGGCCGGAAGCCACACAAGTTTGCTAGCATATTCAGACGCACAAACTGGGCCTTCTTCCCTGGAGAACTTGACCTGATCCCTTTGTTTACTCTGCTTCTGCAACTGGCCCGTAGATCATCTCAGCAAGGCTAAAAATAGCCTGCGGCCACTCCTGCTGCAGCCACGGAGCCCCTGGTTCACTGTAAACTCCCCTTCTTCTGTCCTGGTTCCCACTGTGATGTCACGGGGTTTCCTTGCCCCTCACTGCTGCAAGGCTTGGATCCCACCGAGGAGAAGGGGGACCGGGGCCCCTGCCAGGCACTGCCAGCAGGGCGGGTCCCGGCGCAGAGGCCCTCGGTGACCAGGCACCCTGGGGAAGAGGAACAGTCACACAAACCCTGGGCAACGTCCGCTGGAATCGGAAGACAGCGCACAGGAGCGAGGCCACTGGGGAACTGGGTGACGCAGCGGCCCTTCAGGGACCCACAGGCGCACGCACAGACTCAGGCCCACACCAGGCAGACACCTGGGACAGTGGACCTGGTGCCCCAGAGCAGAGTACCTACCAGGCCAGGCTCCCCAGCCCCACATTCCCCGTCCTTACAGCCCTGCCCACCAGCCCACAGGCCCCGGTCCTGCAGCCGCCCGTCTCTGGGGCCTGTCCACTTCTGCCATCCCATTGCCCGTGTTGGCACGAAGGCCGGCTCCCGCCTTAGAAGCTGGCACTGCGGTGGATCTAGGTCCCGGCCCCAGAGCTGACTGGGGTGTGCCCAAGCCTCAGTTTCCTCGTCAGTAAGGCAAGGATAATGGCACCACCGATACCCTGAGGGTCACGAGGACGCAAGGAGCTGTTGGGAGTAGCGCAGCCCAAGAAGGGCTGGTGGGCAGCACTCCCAGGCCCTGCCCCCGCCGGCCTCCAGAACATCTGTGTCATGGCGTGATGTGGGCAGGTGTGGGGGTATCTGCCAGCTGCTCCCGCCTGCACACAGCACTTGGCCATGCCCTGCGCTGGCTCACATGGTCCCTTGTTCAGAAGCCCCTCCCTGCTCTGTCATGCAGGTACCTCCCCCAGTGTTGGTTCCCCTCCCTTTTTCACACTCTGCCCACCCTCGGGTGATGGGGTCTGAGCTCCGGGAGGTGTTGGGGCTTATTCTGGCCTAGAGATCTTAAACAGCTCATGTCAGCCCCGTCGGCATGGCTCAGGGGTTGAGTGTCAACCTAGGAACCAGGAGGTCAGGGTTAGATTCCCGGTCAGGGCACCTGCCGGGTTGTGGGCTCGATCCCCAGTGGGAGGCGTGCAGGAGGCAGCCGATCGATGATTCTCTCTCATCATGGATGTTTCTCTCTCTCTCTGCCTCTCCCTCCCTCTCAGAAGTCAATAAAAACCTCTCTTTAAAGAAGGTTTGTTAGGAAGAGGCAGCCACAGCACGAAGTGGAAAGAAGGTGATGTGGGTGGGGCCAACTTCAGGAAAGGTGTGGGGCTTTTGGCACTGGGCCCTTCCGACCCAGCGTTCCCGGTCCTGACCCAGAGGGCGGGGGGGAGGGGCTCGGAGCAAGGCCAGAGGGCACCTCACTGAGGCCGGGGCCTGTTTGGGGGTCCTGTGCTGCTGGGAGGCGGCACAGATGCTGCCTGAGGAGGGGATAACTAGCTGGGTGGAGACCACACCTCCCCTGGGCGTGCCTTGCTCTGCTAAGTCTGCCAGCAAAAGCCCTGAACGTGGGGCAGGCGTCCGGGCGGTGTCAGTGACTCAGCTTGGGGGCGGATGTGAGTGAGGCAGAGGCTCCCACGGGCCCCCCAGCACGGTGCCTTTCGGGGGCTGGAAGGGATCGGAGGGAAGAGCCAGTCTGGCCCCACAACAGGAGGGGCTATCTCAGGCACAGACCCAGGCCTGGCCAGGCTGGTGGCTGGGTACACAGCCAGGATGTCGCCTGCTCCCGTGCTTTGGGGCTGCGGCTTCCTCGGGCACCTGTCCCGGGACCTGTGGGTGACAGGACTCGCGGTCACTAGGCATGCCTGCTGCTGGCCCTGGCTGGAGGCGTCAGGAGCACGATGGCAGCGCGGCTCTGAGGCCCCGCCCAGGGCTCCACCTGGAATGCCACTCTCTCTGGAGGCTAAGGCCAGGCTGCAGCAGTGAGCACCCCTCTGGCTGGGCCATGCCTTAGGTCAGAGGCTGGGGTGCCCTGCCAAGGCCTCCTCCTTACCACCTGGCATCTGCTCACTGGGTGGGGGCGGCCACCCCGCGGTCACACAGCCAACTGGCAGTCACAGCAGAAGGGCGTGACTGCGTCTGGCTAGGCAGGATGGGTGGCAGGGGCGTTAGAAACCTTCTGTCCTTCCGCCCGGTTGCTGTCCCACCAGCGAGGGCCCTGCTGTCAGAGGCGCCCCAGGGCGGCAGCATGCACAAACACTGCAGAAACAAGATGGCTTGTGGCGACTGTACCTCCTGTCAGTGAGCCACACAGAGTCACGACAGAGGGAAGCACCAGGCCTGCGTGGTGGGCGCTCTCACCAGAGCCCAGCAGACAGAGGGACGGGCCCCAGGTGGGGGAAGGAGCCTCCCTGCTCCCCACAGATGGGCCAGAATGAAAGTGGTCTGTGGTCTGAAGGCCAGGAGGGGGCAGAACAGCGGCTGGGGGGAGAGGGGGGGGAGGGACCCGGCTCAGCTCTGCAGAACGGCCTGGCAATGAGTGGAGGCTCTGGGGGCAGGGGCCTGCAGCCTGGCCTCCACCCAGGCACTCTCCTGGGGACTGCAGTGAGGAAGGCAACCGGGGAAGGTGGCAGTTTGTGCTGCTGAAGAACTGGCAGCCACCTGTCCGCAGGGAAGGGGGCAGGTGCTAGGGGACGACAGGCAGACAGTGGACAGCTGCACGGCGACCAAGGACAGCGCACACAGGCTCCAACAGCCCAGCCAGGCCGCGCAGCAGCGGCTCCACGTGGCGAGCAGGGAAGGCCCCGTCTGCATCTCAGGTGGCCCCACTTGAGCCAGGGCAGCCGGGAGCCTATGAAGAGCCCTGGCCAGGCAAGAGCCGGGGCTCCCATCACTCCCCCTCCAGCTACATCTCTTCGGATACCAGCACTGTCCTCCTGAGGTGCCACTGGGATCCAGACAGCAGGCCCGGCTCCGTGCAGGCTGGTTTCTGTCCTGAGAAGTGTGGGATGCGCCACTATGTGCTGAGGACGCCTGTCCACTGTGGCCACTGCCTAGGCCAGTGGTCGGCAAACTCACTAGTCAACAGAGCCAAATATCAACAGGACAGCGATTGAAATTTCTTTTGAGAGCCAAATTTTTTAAACTTCAACTTCTTCTAACGCCACTTCTTCAAAATAGACTCGCCCAGGCCGTGGTCTTCTGTGGAGAGCCACATTCAAGGGGCCAAAGAGCCGCAGTTTGCCGACCACTGGCCTATGCCAAGAGCTGAGCCTGCCTGAGCCCCAAATCTGTGCTCTTCTCCGTGACCTCGAGCCCAGCACCCAGCCCCCCAGGACATGGGCTGCTCCCCGTGCTGCAGGCTGTGGAGGCCCCGAGGCAGGGCGGCCCCGCTGCAGCAGGCAGCACCTCCCCGCCTCTCCCCGCCCCCGTCACACACACACACACACTCAGGCCCCACAGCCTCGGAAACAGGAAGCAGTGCTGGCCGGGCCTCGGCCCCCTGTGCCGCTTCACAGTGGCTGGGAACTGGGTGCAAACAAGACAAACCTACTTGCTAAACTATGCAGACATTTTGGGGAAGGAGGAATCACCCTCTCTAGCTTGGTTGCTATGGGAACGTTTCTGCATCAACTACAAGAGGGAGACGTGCACTCTGGCCAGAGCATGCCCGCTCCACGGCCCTCCTGCAGAGGCGGCACACCTGCCCGGAAGCCCTGGGCACTCAGAGGCGAGCTGGCCTCCGCCTCCACGGGTGCCTGCGCCTGCTGCCTGGACCCCCTGCCCAGGGAGAGGCCGCCCGTGCCTCCCCGCAGGGATGGCACTGTCTCAGAGGGCCTCATGCCCGGCCAGCCCCAGCCTCCATGTCTTCCCGGTCCCCATCGCCCACCCCCATGCTGTGACGTGTGCAAGGACAGGCCTCTGGGCTCATGCCAGGACTCACTGGGGCAGGGAGGGCACAGGACCTCAACCAACAACGCCCAACAACTCTGGCTCTGTTTTGGCAAAAACCAGACTACCTGCCCGGCGGGGCGAAATGGAGCAGAGCCCTGCCAGAGCGCCGACCTGCGTGGAGACAGCGCAAAGAAGGGGGCGGGGAGGCTCCCTCTCAGCCAAGCCGGAGCCAGTGGGACTGGAAACGCACAAGTTCGCTCCTTCCCAGGCGCTCACCCACCCTCCTCCCTGCTGGCACCTGCCACGCCACGTCTCCTCGGCGCTCTCCCGCACATCCCACGCCCCGGGGGCTCGCGGCACCGTGGGCCTGGTACAGCCTCAGGAGCTCCCAGCGGGCCTCCTTCTCTTTGCCCGTCCTTGCTGAGCAGCACCCAGCCTCCCAGTGGGAGCCCTGCCTCCAGCCCACCAGACTCCTCGAGGCTTCTCCATACCCCGCACCGCCCCCCGCCCCCGGTGCCCAGAGCGTCCTGCATGAGGGGCCATGCATGTGGGCTCTACTGAGCCTCCCAGCGTCCCGGGCAGGGCCCGCCGTCGGCCACACTGGCTGGGCCAGAGCATGCTTCGGGGCCATCTGCTAAGGGAGAAGGCGTGAATGGAAACCATCCACAAACGCTCATAAGCACCTCCTTTGCGCCAGGCAGGCTGGCCAGGGACTCTGGGAGGAACGCGGGGACAGCATCGTGACACGCGCAGACAGAGGCCACTGCAGCCTGGTGTGCACAGAGGCTGGCCCACGTAGGTGCTCCCCCCACGCACAACGCCATGCACGGTAGCAACTGCAGAGTGGGCCAGCCTGTACTTCTCACAGGGAAGTCCAAGACTTCGTGTCAGTGAAAAAGCATCCCACCCCCCCACGCACACGCACACGCACACGCATTTTTAAAGCCGCAGGACAAACTCGCTGATTTGTACACACACCAGGAAACAAAGAACAGCCCGGCCACTCACGCTAGGCCCTCTGAGAAGGACGCGGCGTCGCGAAGAGCAGAGCAGGCGCCTGGGCTCTGCGTGTGTCGGACTGTGTCACTGAAAACAGCCGGAGGGTCCCTTTGCCTGGACCCAGAGGACGGAGCGGGGCCGCAGACAGCCGCTTGGGGGAGTAACACCAAGGCTGGGCAGTGTGGGTGGCCCAGGACAGGGGCTGCTTAGAGGGATGACAGGGCAGGATCCCCGATGACCCTGCCCTCCCCCGTTCTCCAGGCCTCACGAGGGCTGGCCCGCCCATGCTTTGCCCCGCCCGGGTGGTCACCAGTGCCCATCAGCCAGAGAAGAACCAGCTGCTAATCCTGACCTGCAGCCCGGCTGCCCTGGGTGCTCCTCCCAGTGGGAGCTAACCGCTTCCCACACTTGGCAAAGTCTGCGACAGACTCATGTGTGAGAGGGTGCAGGTCACACCCTCTGATGTGCTGGGTGCGAGGGCCGGCTAGAGGTGTGCACCCTGGAGGTGCAGCAGCAAGGATGGGGGCCCCGAGGGCCGTCCTGCCATCAGCCAGCTGGGCGTGCTTGCCCCTCGGGGACTTCATCCGTGAAGGTTCGAGTGTGTGTCTGGCCTCTGTCCAGAGGGGAACTTTCCAGGCTCCGCGAACACAAGGAGCCCAACTCACCTCCAAAGAGAAGAGCTAAGGAGCCGTGCCCAGGGTCAGGCTGGGAGAGGGCCAGGGACAGAGGCTGTGATGGGGCAGCGGCCGAGGCCTGGGCGCCTGGGTGGGAGGGAGCTCTCTTTCACTGCCAATGCCCTGGTCCCACGGAGACTATAGATGCCATCTCCCACTTGTCGGTAAAGTACCCACCCAGAGGGCTGGCAGGCACAGGGCTCCCAGCTCCAGCGCCCCCACCTGGCCGCAAGACGCTCACAGCCTGGGAGAGGGAGGCCATGGACCCCAACACCTCACCACCGTGCTCAGTGGGCCTCTCCCTGTCCAGCTGCTTCCAGAAGCAGCCTCGGCCACCCCTTCGAGACCTGAGACCCACCCTCCCCGGCTCCTGTCCACGTCAGCCCGCTCTTCACTTTCTCTACGTGTAACAAGGCGCCCGGAGGGTACAGAAGAAACCGGACTGCCAGAGCCATCCCTGCCGGGAGCTGGCTGTGCTGAGACGGCGGGAGGGCGGGGACGGCGCGGAGCAGAATGAAGTGCCATCTGTCTGCAGGGCAGAGAGAACGAGGAAGGGACGCAGGGCCCAGGGCCTCGGGGTGGGAGACACAGGCCTTGTGCGGGGCCGCGTCCTGCCCGGCGGTGGGTCTCCCTCTGCAGAGGATGTGAGAAAGGCTGGAAGGGCCTTTTCTGAAAGCCCAGCCCCTCGCCACGTTTGTAAGCAGCAGCCAGCTTCAGTCCCTCCGCCAGAACCCCCAGGGCTGGCGCAGGGCCCCGGGGCTGCCCGGGAGGAAGCAGGGCCGTGGGCATGGAGCCCTCCCCACTGCCTGCCGTGCCCGCCCATGCCTCTCTCCAAAGACGAGCAGACCAGTGCCCGCAGCGGGCAGCGACGCGCCAGGAGTCCCTCAGCAAGCACAGCCCCACGCCTGAGCCTGGCGCACGCTCCGCACCACCGTGCCTGCCCCCGAGGGTGCCACAGACCGTGGTCCCGGGAGCGCCCCCGGGTCCGTGCGCACGCCCCTGGTGGAAAGCAGTGGCAGCAGCAGCTGAGGAAATGCACAGGCAAAGTACTCACGTTGAAGAAATTGGTCTTGTTCCTCTCACAGAAGAGCCCCTGTGCCGGCATGTGCTGCAGTTGTTGCCACGGGATACTGCTGCCTAGCAACACGTCGCGGGCCCACTGGAGGTTCTGGGGAAACAAGAAGTAGGTTGGAAGTGAGTGTGCGGGCAGCTCAGGGCACCCACGGGAAGGGAGGCTGCCCTGGCAGCGCAGCGCGGAGCAGTAGCTCCGCCGACATGACCCCGCGGCTCCAGGCAGCTCGGCTGCTGGCTCTGACCACCTGGCTGGGAGCACGTTCGCGGGACTCAGTTCCTGCCCAGCACAGCTGACAAGGAGAGCGTGGCCTCAGCCTGCCCAAGGAGAGCGCTCACCCTGACCGACCTTGTAAAGCTGCTGCAAGGACCAGGGCCCCACTTTCTGCAGGGAGACCCCCACTGGCCCAAATGGCCGTCCTGGGGCTCTGCGGGGCCGGGGCCAGGGCCTGCGTGCTTCCGGGAGGGGCTCTGTCCAAGTGCTCAGGCCCGTGCTCTCTGGGCAATGGTGGCCCTCGGGGAGCCTGGCAGGGTGAGAGCAGAGTTTGCTGGCCTCGGTGGTGCTGGGGGGCAGAGTGCAGCAGGCGTGAACCTGGTGGCCCGGCCTTCTCCCCGAACCAGAGAGCAGCCCTTCCCACCAGTCACCGGGCCGGACACCCTCCCTCCCCTGGCCGGCGCCCGGGCCGGCTCCGAGCGCCTGCATGTCCATTTCCCCGACTCAGGACAGAGCGGGCTGCAGGGCGAGCCTGCGGGGCAGAGTGGAGCCTGAGCGCAGGACTGCACGATGCCAGACCCTTGTTTCCCACAGCCCCCAGCCGCCCGGTCCCCAGCCAGCCAGTCCTCGCCCCTCCATCCCCAGCAGGTGCCTCTGCACTGGGGCCAGGCCTTCCTCACCTCGTGTCCCAACTACTGTGAGCTCCTCTCCCTTCTCAGCCTGCGAGCCGCTCCCAGCTGCTCCCACTCTGGTCACTGCTGGCCAGGCGGAACTTAGGAAAGAGTTCCTTTTGTCACGATCCAGACAAAGGCGCACACCCAGCTCCCTGGCTTGCTGCTCTGCTCCTGAGCCTCTGCTCCCGCCCCTGCGGAGAGGGACCGGCCCGAGGCTGCTGTGGGGCTGCGGGCTGCTCCCCGCCCGCACAGGAGGCCCAGGGCGCAGGCTGGCAGGCACTGCACAGGCCTGAACGACCCCAGAGCTATGACCCCACACCTCTTCTGGGGCTCCTTGGGGACTGTGGGAAGTATCCGGGTAACCCCTTGAAGTAGCAGCAGTCTTTGGGGGGCTTTATGGGGGAACAAGGTTGGAAGGGGCACCTCCACAGTGGCATCATGTTCTTAAGAATACCAAAAAGTAAAGCCGACAGAGCCTTCCTGCTGGCGGGGGCAGCGCAGCGCGGTAAGGAGCCGAGGGAGGCGGGGACCTTGTCCAGGCCCAAGGCTGTGGGACAGAAAGGCACGTCCTCCGTCTGCCACCACGGACACCAGCGCCAACTGCGCCCTGCCCGACTGCCAGGCAGAGTGGGGAGGCCCAGGGCTCTCAGACCTGAAAATCGGGCCCCTGAGGAGAGTGCAAGAAGCACTGGCCTCCAAAGCCAACCAGGATGGGCAATTAGCCTCCTGCAGACGGGGCTGGCGCACCCCGTGGGGAGCATGCTCCCCAGCGCCTCCGAGGCCTGCCGGAGGAAGAGCCGGTCGATAGCTAAGGCACAAAGTGTCCAGTCAGACCTTCACACCTGAGGCTCCAGATGGGAGCTGGCAGAGACCAAGACGGTGGGTGAGGGGCAGGGGGCTAACCCGCATGCTGCGCCCAGAGCAGAGCCTGGCGCGGTGGCGAGGCAAGGCTTCGTGCCACGGGGGAGGAGCAGAGCTCTGACTCCTCGTCCCATGTAACTGTCCTTTTCGCGAGGAGGTTTGGAAACTGAGGCTCAGGCAGGCTCAAGAGCGAGCCCAAGGCCCCAGGGCCAGGAAGGGGTGGAGCCAGGCTTGCCTTCTGGTCCAGGCCAGAGGGACTCAGAGACGTGGGCACTTCCCCTGCCCCACAGGGTGGGCGAATCACTCTACCAATCTGCCTGGTCAGGTGCTGTGTGCCTGGCCCAGAGCCGGCCACCAGGGGACCACCCATGGCAGCACCGACCCCCTGCCAGAGCCTCTGGCTCACACCACCTCTGGGATGGGAGGAACACGCAAGCCAGAGCGCGGCACCAACTCCCTGGGACCCTCCTGTGACAGAGGCAGAGCACGCGAAATACGCTGAGAAGGGCCGGATGGGAGGGGTCCTCACCAGCGGCACCCCCTGCTCGAAGGCCTCGCCTTCCGCACTGCAGACGACCGCACCCCCCCTCCCCCAGTCCCTTCCCGTCTCCCCATCAGCCCCCTAGCCACACCTGCCTCTGCCCACCCCACCCCGCCTCTGAGTCTCTCGCCTGGCACCATACCCCCCCCCCCCACCGCCCCGGCTGCCATCCTAAACAGCCTCTCCCGCTGACGGGCCAGCAGCTCTGCTGCCCGCTCCTGCCTGTCTGTCAGCCCCAGGAGGACAGGCCCGCGGTCTGACTTCCCTATGTGGCTCCTGGGGGCCAGGCCAGGCCAGGTGTAGAGGAGGAGGCGGGTCTTCAGGGAAAGGCCTGAGGGAAGGGAACAGGGCTGGCGCTTGCAGAGAAGGCCGAGCCCACAGGCTGAGCGGACAGCACTGGAGGAGGGGCCCAGGGGGCCTGGGGGTGGGAGGAGAGACAGACAGCTGGAGAGCCCTGTGCCGGGAGCCGGGAGCCTGGAGCACGAGTCTGCCTTTCCTGAGGGACCCAGCTGTCCGCCCCTGCAGCCAGCACACACATGGCCATCAGGAGGGATTCCCTCTGCATCCCAGCACCTCCCACAGCTCGCACACACCATGGCCGCCAGCCAGCTGTGGAGCGAGTGAGCGAGCGAGCGGAGAAACGCGCAGGAGCCACGCTGGAGGGGACACAGGACACCACCAGCGGTTCTGCCGTGTCGTGGTGGCGGGACAGTGAGCTGGTGGTCGCTTCACTCTTCCGTCCAAGCTGCAACGGATTTGTAATGGCTGCGGCCGGCAGAAGGCTCAGCCCAGGCACACGGCTGGAGCACTCTCCCTGTGCAAAGCAGCCCAGGAAGGCAGCCGCCCCGACGGGGCCCTCTGGCCCACCTCTTCTGGCCCCAAAGGCGCAACCGAACCTTCAAACCATGTGGCAAACAGACTTTGAAATGCATAGCTAAGATTCCCAAGTTGAGAAAAATACTGAGTTTTCATTTTGCAAACCACAGAGCTGGCCGGGATCTGCAGCAGCCCGCCCGGGCTTCCGCACGGGGCTGGGCACGGCGGCCCTCGGCAGTTCGGCCGCTCTGTGTACAGAAAAGCGCAGGGCTAGAGGGAGGCGGAGACGCCCCGCTCTGTGGCCGGCACGCCTTGTAGCGCCTGTCCCGCGGTCTGGCTGCAGCGTGAAGCTCACCGCCTGCCCCTGGGACGCTCACCAGCATGCCTGAGCTGGAAGGGGCGACTGCATCCCGCCCTGGAGGAGCTGCCCTCATAGCACCTAGCCAGAAGGGCACCTACCCAGAGGCCCTCTCGTCCACCCTGGCTCTGCAGGTTCCACACATGAGCGGGTGGCACAGGACATAGGGAACTGTTCCCACAGCAGACGGGTGAGGGGCAAGGGCTCACGCCAGCACACAGCTGCCTCTGAAGTCAAAGCCAGCAACTCGCCTGGAGAGAGCAGGGCACCCCAGGCCGCCAGGCAGGAGGCGGCCTCCAGGCAGGTGAGTCCTAAGCAGACATGGGGCCTGGGCTCGTCCACAGGAAGGGAATCTGATGGGCTGGGGGGGCCAGGCCACTATGCTGCCACACGGACAGGCCCTTGCCATGTCACAGGAGGGTGTGCCACAGGGGGCTGGGTCGGACGCGGTACGCACTGGGATGGGAACACACTGCTCAGAGTGAGGGCCTTCTGCTCCCACCGGAGTCTTAAGCATGTGGGGCCTGCAGGGCAGGCTGCTCGCTCTGAGGGCACTTTCCTGCCTGGGGAGGCAGCACTGACTCACGTGAACCTCACAACCAAGCCTCCAGCTAAGGGGCCATGACCGCCCCCCCGGCCTGAGCGCTCACAGGACTGAAGCGCGGAGCCGTCTGGCTGACCCTGAGTGAGGGGAGGGAGGTGCAGTGCTAGCACGGACACTCACAGGGGGACAAGTGGTGAGGGGTGCACCCTAAACACGGTGTCCAGGGAAGGTCAGGCCTGTGACCAGGGAAGGCTGACGAGCCTCTTCCTCATCTCGGGTCCCCTCCTGGTGACAACTTGGTGCCAGCTGTCTGAGCCGCTCCCGCCCCGAGGGGAATCACAGCAAAGGGCCTCATCCCACAGCACCACGGCCTGTGGGCCTCAGGCCCCCGCGAGCGGGCGGAAAGGCCTGGGGCCGAGCAGAGTCGACTAAAGGGCAAGCCTTGCGTGGGCGGTGCAGGGGCTGCCTGGGGGGGCACCGAGGGGGGCGCCAGGTGGGAAAGCCCTGGGCAACAGCTGCCAGCATCCCTTCCTCCCACCACTGTGAGAGGGGCGGCCCTGGAGGGAGAAGGTCCCAAAGCAGCCCCGGAGCGCGGGGGCAGGAGGCCCATCAGCCGGCGGGCCCCGCAGCTATGCTGAAGGGTGTTAAACCCAGGTCGGCCGGGGTCCAGAAAGCCCGACACCAGAGAGAAGTGCCACTGTGGGTGCAGGGCGGGCACGAGCAGGCCAGGCTCACGCGCAGCACCAGCAGCGATGGGCAGCGGCGCTGGGAAAGGCAGGCGCCCTGCAGCAGACGGAGCCCAGAGATGCCCCCGCAGCCCCAGGCCTGAGGTCCGCAGTCCCCTGCTCTGCTCTGAGACCAGTGAGGCCACGGCGGTGCTGGGCGGTCTCCACGGCCACAGGACCCTCCCCTATGCGCCGCCTCACACAGAATGTGGCCAAGTAACAACCTGCTGCCACGCTAGAGCCCAGCCAGTGCTGTCTCAGGCCACCTCCCCTTCCCGAAGCTTCCATCTCCCCCGAGGCCGGTGCAGCACGCAGGGGCTCTGGGAGGAGGCGGCTCAGAGGCTGGGCCTTGCTGAGGAGGCAGCAGACAAAGCCAAGACCACAGCTGCCCCCACCACTCCTGCCGCCCTGGCCTGCGCCTCACCCGGGGTGCTCCCAGGCCTGCCAGGCGCCCAGGCTGCTTGCCCTCACCTGCCGCCCACCACCGTCCTCCACTCCACCCTGGCCACCCTAAAGGGCTCAGCATACGGACGCCTTCAAGGAGCACAGCACGCCCCACCCCCTCAACTTCCCCGCCGTGTGCACCCCTTCTCCTCTCTGTAGTATTCATTACAACGTGCTGCTTTATCCTTACCTGAGGGTATTTCCCCATTGGTTTTTAGAGCGTGGAAGGGAGAGGGAGACAGAGAGAGGAACATCAATGTGAGAGAGACACATCAACTGGTTGCCTCCCGTGGGGATCGAGCCTGCAACCGAGGTCCATGCCCTTGACCAGAATTGAACCCAGGACCCTTCAGTCCGCAGGCTGATGCTCTATCCACTGAGCCACACCAGTTAGGGCTCAGGTGCATTTTTAATCTGTCTGCACCTCTAACTGTAGCTCAACAAGGGCAGAGACCGCGACGAGGGCACTGTCTCCACAGGGCCTCCTGGGGAAGTGACGGGAGTGAAAGAATGCATAACACGCCACAATCCCTCCACAAACACGGAACGTCAGGTTAGCGGTCTGGCGGGAACCCCTGGGAGGCTACGCCTGGGCAGCTGTTCAGTGCTGCATCATCCGCTTCCCAGAGAGAGCCAGGCCGCGGGCAGCAGCAGACGCTGCAAAGAGCTTGGACAGGCGAGCCCCAGGGCCAGGCCACGTTGAAAGGCCTCTGACGCAGCCAGAAGGCACTGGCCCAGGGCAAGCAAGGCCTGGACCGAGAGGCGGGAGACCTCCGGCCTCTGGAAGCTGTGCACCTGGGCCTGCTGGGGTGACGAGGGAACCTGGCAGCGGAGTGCGAGGCGCCACCCAGATCCTCAGAGGTCAGAGATGAGCCTCTTGCCCTTCTCCTTCACCCACAAGCACCCACACCTACGGCCACTGTGGGAGCAGCCTCCAGGCCCACTGCCCCTGCATCCCTCACTGCAGCCTGCGCCTCCCCACCGGCACGTGGAAGCGGGCCGGCCCTGCACTGGCTTCTCCCGTCCCCCCAGCAAGGCCGTCAAGCCCCACAGCAGCTCTGCCTGCGTCCTGCTCCCCCAGCTGTGAGCCTGGGCACGACCCCACCCCTGGCGCCGCGGCCCTGGGCCCCACTCACGCGGTGGGTCTTGCTGTGGGTGTAGAGGAAGGCCAGCCGGTAGAGGCTCTTGTAGTGCTGGGGGAAGCGGCTGAGGCACAGGCGGAAGGCGGCGATGCACTGCTCCGTGAGGAACTGGCGCTGCTCCTCGGCCCCGGCCGGCAGCCCCTGCGGGAAGGCGGCTGGCTCCCCGGGGGCGTCCCCTCTCTTCCTGCTGTCCCACAGGGTGGGCGCCGACGAGGAGGCCTTGACAGGGACGCAGGCAGAGGCTGGGGGGTCTGCGGCAGGCTTCTGGCTGCCCTGCTCTGTGGCTCGGAAGCCTTCTGTGCTCTCCAAGGACTCCTCGGGCCGCACTGGAGACGAAGGAAAAGACAGTCCCTCAGCGTCAGGCTCTCCCTGGGTGGCCCATCCCCAGCGGAGGAGGCCTGGGGAGGCGGCAGCACAGCTCCCCTCCTCCCGGGAGACAGGCATCCAGTCGGCACACAAAGGGCCCCGAGAAGGGGTGGGGCTGGGCTCTATGTGGTGGCACAGGGCTGTCCCACCTCCAGGGCCTGTGCAGGTGCGCATGGAAGCAGCCCACAGGGCGGGTGTGGCTGCCACCACCGCGCAACACAACAGCCGGGAGAGGAACCCGAAGGGCTGCACCTGCTCCCCACGCAGCGCCGCAGCCCACAGACCCTGGCACCCCTCTCCAGGGCGGCGGCGGCGGCTGTGTGTGAGCCACAAGCTCAGCACTTGGGCTCCCAGGCCTGCTCCCGGGGCAGGCAGGCGGCTCAGGGGAGTGTGCGCCAGGCGGCAGGGCTGCAGAAGAAGGCTGTCTGGCCAGTGGGAAGGGATGGAAGGAAGGCGTTGGGAGCAAGTATCAGGGGAGAGACAGCCCCAGGCTCCCAGGCCTGGCACAGACTGTCTGGAGGAGGCCAGAGGAGCAGGCTGGTACTGACGCTATCTGTCCAGTACGCTGAGGCCTTCCCAGTGCGAATGGCTCAGGCCCCCGCCCCACCCCCTGCCACACCCCCTGCGAGCTCCTGAAGCTTGATGCTCCCAGCCAGGCCTGCGAGGGGACTTGTTGGGGCCAGGCCTGGACACCGGGGTGCCCAGATTATCATCAACCTCCCCTGCCCATGCACCCCACCTGGAGAGGCAGCATGGGTAGCAGTTATAGGTGCAGACCAACCCTGGGCAAATTACCGCCCACTCCGAGTCCCGGGCTCCTCGCCTGTAACATGGGCACCATCAGAGTGAGTTTTCCTGGGGTGTCTATGAGTTAAAGCCGTGTCTGGCACGGGACCCCCGCGCGTGGGTCTGGGTGGTGGTGGTTACTGTTTGACAAGACCTGTCTGGGCCTGGCCAGGGCGGAAAGGCTCTCACAATCCTCGGCTGGCGGACCAGTCCCAGCCTCGGAGCAGCACCGGGATGCCTGGCCTGCATTCTCCTCCCAGCAAGCCTGGCTGTGGCGCTCTGCTCACAAGTCCACAAAAGGGGCTTGGGGACCCCCAAAGAGCTGGGCATACCCCAGGGTACAGTCAGCCCTAGTCCCCACCAAATACAGGGCGATTTTCTTTTTCTAGAGGTCTGATACGATTCAGACTGAAAAAAAAACCACATTTGTGAGTTACAACCCAAAGGCTTTCTAAAGAACCATTTGCCAAGAAGGAAAATAGGGCACTCAGGCCGGGCACATGGCTTCCCACACTGGGCGGGTGGGGTCACTCCGCCAGGACAAGTGTGTCTCCGGGCCATGCGGGCACCTGCTGCGCTCTCTCATCTAATCCTCACAACCCGGGAGTGGCCTGGGCAGCACGCGCACCCACAGGAGGGACAACGGAGGCCCAGACTGGCGGGGAACGTGCCCAGCAGGCCCCGGGGCAGCAGGTGGGAGCAGGGGGGCGGAGCCTGGCTGGGCCTGGGTCACTCCAGAGCCCGCTTCCTCCGCGCTGCCCGGCCTGCCAAAGGACATCCAGCAGCCCTCGCCGGTGTGGCTCCGTGCAGAGAGCGTCGGCCGGCAGACTGAAGGGTCCCGGGTGCGATTCCGGTCAGGGGCACCTGCCTCGGCTGCAGGTTCCCCGGTCCTGGTCAGGGCGTGTGCAGGAGGCAACCAATTGCTGTGTCTCTCTCACATCCACGTTTCTCTCTGTCTCTCCTCCTTCATTCCACTCTCTCTCTGGAAATCAATGGAAAGGAATCCTCGGCTGAGGGTGAACAACAAAAAGAACAGGACACCCCGGCAGCTCCAATCCCCGAGAGAGGGCTCCGTACCTCTGTCCTCTGTGGCCCCCGGAAGGTCTTTGCCAGCTGGTCCTGGTTGGGAACTGGGGACAGGCGGCCTCTTCTCAGCACAGGGTTTCCGGGCGCCCTCCAGCAAGCTGGGGGCCTCGTTAAAGAACTCCTGTGTGGAGCTGGAGTCCGAGAGTGCCACGGCCGTGCTGTCCTGGCTGCGCTCTGAGGGGAGAGGGAGGAGGGTGGCAGCATGAAACGACCACTCCGAGGGGCCTCCCCAGGCGGGCCGCCCTGCCAGAGGCCTGGTGACTGCCCGGCGGACCGGCCTGCACACAGCCACTCTGCCACTGCCGAGCCGACTGCCCTAGAGCCGCCCAGCCCTCACCAAAGGCGCCCCTCCGTGGTCCCCTCCTGGGAGTGCCCCCAGCAAGGCTTCTGGCCGTTTAACAACTGGCTCTTGGGGGTGGGGGCGGGAAAAGCCTTCCTTTTAGCATTGATCGCTTCTGTGGTATAAACACTGCCATCGGGCTGATTCCCAGCTTCCAGGGTGATGCTGCCGAGCATGGGGCTGGGAGCAGATGCAGAGCAGGACCCTGTGAGGCAGCCACCACCTCGATATCATGGGCACAAACAACTGAAGTGGTCAGAGCTCAGCAAACACGCTAACAGCCGCTCAAGGCCAAGCACCGTCTAGCGCAAGAGCCCAGGTTCCCGGGAGTCAGGGACACGGAGGGTGGCGCCTACTTGGTGGCTCCTCCCCTCAGGCCTGCACAGGTGCTCTTGGCAAGCGTCCTGGGGTGCCGGCCCGGCAGAGAGGAGTGGCCGCTGCCTGGAGGCCTGCAGCCCTGGCTGGGCCTTTCTTCCTAAGGAACAAAGCCAGGAACCAATGGGGGGCACACCTGGTGCCCCTGGGTACAGGGACCATGCAGCTGGAGGAGAGGAGAGGAAAGCCAGCCCTGGGGGAAGCAGGAAGCCGGCCGCCACGGAGAGGATCGAGTCACTGAGAGACCCACCCCCAGACGAGGGGCACAGCCTGCCTAAGTCTGCGGCTGGACCAAGCCCACCCTGCCCTCCTCCCGCTACCGAGCGTGAATAACAGGAAAAGCATCGACTGCAGAGAGAGGGGCAGGGACACGGGGAGGAGAAGGCGGGAACGGAACAGTAAAACAGTCCCACAAACCAGCTCCCACGTTAAGCATAAAATCACATCAGCGGAACGGGAAGCTGGGGCAAAAGACTGGCAACAAAACGCAAAGCCGCTCAACAGGTCAAAAGCCGGGATTCCGGGAGGCCGGGCTGCTCTGCGGCTGGCGGGGCAGCCTGCGCCATGCCACACACCCCTCGCTCCAGTCCCTCACGTGCAAAACTGTGAATGTAAGTGCCCTCTTCCTAGGACTGTCTGAGGATAACAGGCTAATCCATGCAAAGTGAATAAAACGGCCTGATCGCAGTGGATGCTCACGCAAGGCCAGCCCAACCACATCACTGATTCCAAGAACTGGGCCCTGTTGTCCCTGCTGTCTCCCACTTGATGTCACGGCGCTGCCTAGCGAATGGGCAGAGGCTTGCTCCTGCCCGGAGACGAGGCTGAGCAGCATGCCGATGGGGTGGTGACCGCTCTTACACGCTGACAGGACGGGCCTCCAAAGCGGGCCTGCACGCAGAGAAACTGAGAGGCGGACCTGTGTGGCCCACAGCTCTGCCCTCTTCACCCACGTCTGGTCACCAGCCAGGGCCTGGGGGCAGCAACCTCTCAGCCTGTGCCATGTCCACTGCCCAGTGACTGGGTCATCAGTGGTAGCAGAACTGATGGAGCCTACGAAGCTAGGCGGCCAGGTGTGTGAGGCCCGAGTGACCACGCGGAGGCTGTGTCCCACTTACAGGGGAGCAGGATCTGGCTGGACCCCTCTGCCTCACACCAGACCCCAAAGCTCCAGAAGCACTGACAGGATTACAGGAAGGCCCGCAGCCCCCAGGATTCCCAAACCAGTCCCTAGTGGGAGGGTCGCTTCTCCCAGAGGGGCAGGTGCCACTCATTCTGTGGTGGAAAGGGAGGGCCAGCACAGAGACCTTGGTCCCAGAGGCTGTGCGGGTCCCTGCAGAGCTCAGGACCCAGCAGGTCCACACCTGCCCTCCAACCCCAGACCTGCCCCTCGGCCGCTCCAGGCTCCACCTGACACTTTGTAACATGTTTATCACCGCTCTCCCTACCTCTGTCCCTGACACACACACGGGATCCCACAGGGCCTGGCTAGTGCCGGGCACATGACAGGAGCGACATCCACAAAGCTAAGGAGTCGGCTGGACGTCGGGCGGGGCGGGGCGGGGCCCTGTGCAGCATGGCACCAGGTGAAGTCACTGCACACTGAGCAGCAGGCCGCGTGGCAAGCATCCAGGAAGCCAGCCTGGCTGGAAGGAGCGTGAAGCTGGCACGCTGCCCGGTGAGCACATGCACCCACAGCTGCTGGGCTTTGGGCCTGAAGAACTGCTAATCTAGTGGGATCCAGTGCGATCGTACGGAATCAGGGACTGGCATAAGCAAGCGGGTATTTACTCCCAATGTGCTAACGGCCTCTCGCTGCTGCTTGCGAGTGAGCCTCCAAGCACCGGAACATGCGGCAAAGGCAGCAGCCCACACCAAGGTGCAGGCAACCGAGGGCGGCCCTGAGCTTCAGGGCCCTGCTCCCTGGGACAGTTCCATCCACAGCAACAGCCACCGCAGGAGAGCCAGACCTGAGTGAGCACGGACCTGGCAGCGAAGGGGCGAGACCGCTCCCCTGGAGCCTCTCAGACACGGCGAGAACCCACACGCTGACCCTCTGAGGGACCAGAGCAGCGGTGGCGCTGGTCCTGGGAGGCACTGCGTGCTTCCGGACAGGCCCTTGTCCTGGGGTGACCGGGCACCCAGGAAGCCCTGAGGAGGCCTGGTGCTCAGCAGGGAAGGGAAAGAGTTGTGGTGCCCTGGGTGCTCCCTGCGCTGCGGGGTCAGAGCTGGAGGGGGGGACTGTGCACTTGAAGCCCCGGGCTGGCGTGGCCACGCTCTCCTCCCCGGGCCTGCGAAGCAAGGGGCGGCGTGCTTGTCCAGGTGCTGCCGGAAACGCGTTCCCGGACACAGAACAATGCATCGCTGCAGGGACGCGGGCCGGGCTGCTCCCGCACCCGTTGGTCTGTGTCTGGAAGGGCTGGCACAGGCTCTGTGAAACGATCCCGATCAGCCCTGGCCGCATCGCTCAGTGGCTGGAGTGTGGCCCACGCCCGAAGGGGAGTGGATTCAATTCCCAATCCAGGGCGCGGACCTGGGTTGCAGGTTCGATCCCTGCCCCACACGTGGGAAAGGCAACCAATCGCTATGTCTCCCTCACATCAACGTTTCTCGCTGTCTCTCCTCCTCTCTCCTTGCCACGTTCTCTAAAAAGAGACAAAACAAGCAATAGAAAAAGTTTCCTCAGGTGAGAATTAGCAAAAATGAAATAACTAAGATTAAAAATATTAAATGTTCCTGATTTTAAATACTAAGAAGCAACCCAGGGTCTCACACCAAGAAGCAAGTCAGAACAAAAGAATACCAAGTTTCATCTCTTTTACATCAATAGCGTGGAAGAATGAAGCGGCTCTTTTCAAAAGTGCCTCTACAGACCTGGGCATCTGGCTCCTCACCTTGCCCTCCTCTCCGGTAATCGGGACCTTCCCTGGCCCAGCAACCAGCAGCCTCGGGGAGGCCCAGAGAGAGGGCGAGGGGGCATTTGCGGTGAGGGCATCCCTGCCAGCAGCCACGCTGCTCAGGGGATAGTCAGGGCTGGGCCAGGCGGGCCGGGGAAGGCTCACAGGGCTGGGAAGCCCGTCTCGGAGACCAGGGCCCCGCCTTAGGACAATGGAGCCAGAGGAGCTGGCGGGCAGGTGGCAGCGGGGGAGTGGGGAGCAGAGACCACAGGGCACTCTGGACTGGGGTGTGCTCCTGCCCGAGGCAGCTGCCGGGGCAGGAGAGGGGAGGATGCCACTGGTCCCTCCCCTCTCCTCACTCCCTCAAGGCCTCTCTGTCGCGGTCAACGCGTCAGCCAGGGTGCCCAGGGAATGACCTGATTAGGCCTGGCCATGAGCACTGGGGAAGCTCCTCTGGGACAAGCAAATAGCCCTGGACACACACCCCTGCCCAAAGCTCGGCGCCTCTGGGCAAGGACCCTCCCTGAGCCACACGCCGCCTGCCTCCGGCACAGCTGATTCCGCACGGGCTCCAGCACCGCAGTGCACAGCCCCCCCACTGCCACCCCTCGATCAAGGCGCCTGGGGAGCCAGTATGCGTATGGAGGGCGGCTATTCTGACCTGGGGACCCTTAGCCTCCAGCAACTGGCTGCACTTCCAGGCCTGGCGCCAGCCGCCCTCCACACAGCAGTCCCTGCGTGCCAGTCCTCATCGGGGACTGTACTCAGGCCCAGGCTCCGAAGGCACTGGCATGTGGCATCGTGCACCCGCGCACTAATGGCCTGGGTGCTTCCTCCACACCCCAGAGGCCCAGGCCCAAGCCGGGCGCAGCGGGACACGCCCAGGGCGCTGGCCTGTGCTGAGAACCAGGTGGGTCTGCTAATGCTCTGCAGGCAAAGGATGCCAAGCCTGGTGGCAGCACCCTCTACCCTGCTGCCTGCCTGGTGGAGGGCCCGCAGAAGCGCTGCCGTTCTGTCCCAGCCACCACCTGGAGGGTTTGCAGAGGGACCCAGGCCGGGCTTCTCCTGGCCCCTGGGCCTGAGGCAGAGCAGGAGGGGGATGGATACTGCTTCTGTGGAGAGCCGAGCTTCTCACAGAGCGGGGAGCGCGCACACTGAAGGAGGCCCCAGGGGCTGCCCGCAGCCCCGGCTCCCATTTTCTGCAGAGCTGCCTCAGGCCAAGGAGAAAGGAGACGGCCCCAGTCTGCCACACACAGCCTGCTCACACTCATTCAGGTTGTGGCCAGATTACAAATACCTCCTCCTCTTACTGCTAACCCGGGACATTTCACTTCCACCCTTTGGGCCGGTCCCGCCCCTCTGCTGAGTCCTGGAGGGATGCGCATCACCAGCCAGCTGCTGCCGGCAGCCTGCTTCTAAGCCCGGCCCCTCCGCTGCAGAGCATGACCTGCAGGGCCAAGCGCAGAACAGTGAGCGCTGGGGGCAGCGGAAGGGGTCTGCCGCGGTGACAGGAAGGCTGCCCATCCCACCTGACAGAGAGATGCCACGACCAAGTCACTCCCCACGCCCCACGGGAAAGAAGCCCCTCTGGCCAGCTGGTTTCCCCAGCTCTCTCCTCTCCTGCCCACCCTGGTCACCTCGGAATTCAAAAGCCATAGGACTCTCCAACCTCCATGTCTCTGCTCCCATTGTCTGTCACCCAGAATGACCCAAAGGCCTCTCTGGAGGCCAGCTCCCGCCAGCAAGGCCTCCAGTCCTCCAGACCCCAGAGCCAGCTCAGGCACCGACCACTGCTCCTCGACACCGCCTGCACACACACACAGATGCGACCAGGCAGCAGGGGTGGGGGGCCCATCGTGGCTTTCCCTGCAGCACCCTCTTCCGTCCGAGCACACAGCAGGCATTCCATCATCTCCATGACCAGCTGTGGCCTGAACAGGCTTTTTATTTGGGGTAATCCGCACCTAAGGATGTTTGTTCATTGATTTTTTTTTTAAGAGAGCGGAAGGGGTGGGGGACGGAGACACACACACACACACACACACACACACACACACATCGATTTGAGAGAGACACAACGATTGGTTGCCTCCCACCTGTGCCCCAACTGGAGTGGGGCTCAAACCTGCAACCCGGGTACATTCCCTTGACCGGGAATCGAACCTGCGACCCTTCAGAGCACAGCGGCCACTCTCGCCACTGGGGAACACCGGCCAGGCAGCCGAAGAGGTTTATAGAAGGTACGGACGAAGGAGAACAAATGAGGTGACTGGCTGCCCTCCAACAGCCTCCCGCCCCGCCCCAAGCCAGGCCCCGCTCGGTGGGGGACGCACAAGACGAACTGAGCTGCACTCGGAGTCTCCTCCACTTTGAGGAGAGCTGTCCATGGACACAGCTCCCACCACCGCTGCCTCCCTGCCCTCCTGGGCTGTGAGCAGGGACCAGGCCAGGCCTGCCCTCCGGCACTGACTGCCCTCTGAGCCTCACCTTGGCTACCGCGCACCACTGTACTTTCTACCTGTCCTTACAAAGGTAACTGGGATCTTGGAGTCTGTTGCCTTTTTTGTTTCTTTAAAGCAAGAAAGAGCGAAGCAATGGAAATACAGGACTGAGACACCTCGGCGGCAGGCAGGCGGGCAGGCGGGGAGGCCACGGCTGCGCTGCACCCGCCCAGAGCTGGGGAGGCGGGCCGGGGCAGAAGCCAAGCACATCAAACACGCTCTCCAGACCACAGACCAGCAGAGGTGCAGGCGCTCGGGTCTCAGGGAGCAGGGAGCCGGACTGAGGGCGGAGCATGCGGTCTGCGCCGTCCCCTGAAGCGAGCCGTGACCGTGCAGGCAAAAGACAAACCCTGGAGACAGAGTGTGGCCAGGTTAGGGGCAGCACGGGCAATGCTGAAGGAGGGGTGTGGGCGAGCAGCGGGAGTGAGCACACAGGACACGACACAGACGGTGACAGCATGGCAGGTGAGGATGAATGTCGCATGGGGGTTGCACAGGCACTGGCTCTCCTGGAAGGTCCACCTACCCACACCATGACCCAGGACACGCCATCTAGTGCAGCCGACTGCACGGGAGCCACGCCAACAGCCCTATCACCTGGGCTCGGGGCAGCCTCTGTTCACGTGTAAATGGGGCCGATGGGCATCCTGAAACCACGGGCAGCAGCCCCTCCCGTCCCCACTCCCCTGACCTGCCTGGTCCCTCCTGCCCACCCCTCATAGGAAACACCAGCACACCCGAGATCCTGGCTAAGCTTGGCCTCCTCAGGAAGACTCCCACCCCCCAAGAGGCCAGGCCAGGTCTCTTCGGGAATTTCCGTTGCACCCCAACCATGAGCGGTGCAGTCATGGTTCCTCCCGGCCTCCTGTCGCAGGGCGTTCTGGCACGCGGGGCTGGGGCTCAGAAAGGGGACCATGGCGTCTCAGGGGCTCCATAGCCCTGACAGGAACCGCTTTCCACAACCACTGAAAAGCGTCTGCACGGCTCCCTCTGCAAACGCCCACAACCAACACCCTCATACCGGCAGCCAGGCATGTCACAACAGCTCCGGGCACGTGTGCGCCAACATGGGGTGGCTGGGTGACAGTACCAGGCGGCACCCCAGCCCCTGTCTGAGGCAGTCCTGCCTCGTCCTCCACTGCTCCCCAGGGTGCCCACACCAGGGGAGGCACCCCCAGCTCTGTGGACGGACAGAGCCAAGCACAATCCTGCTCCCTGCGCTTGGCTCGAGCTTGAGGGCTGAGGAGGGTGCAGCCCAGGCTGGGGCCAGGTGAGCAGCAGCCTCCCTCCTGACACCAGCAGGTGCCGAAGCACACGGGAAGCGCCTGGGAGAAACGGCCCCGGGCAGAATTTGCTCCCAGCGCCTTCTCGTGTGCTCAGGAGTGAAAGGCTGGAGGCAAACGGGAGAGAGAAGGACCTCGCTTTGGGGATGTCTCAGAGGGAAGCCTGGAGGAGCAGGCCGGCCGTTATTCCACCTCTACTCACCCCTCTGGGCGGTCAGGGCCCAACAGCCAGATGACCGGAGGGAGGTGACAGAGCACCCAGCACACACTGGGATCCACAGCCTCTCTCTCCACACACTCACTTGGGCCCGCCTGAGCCCCGGAGGGGACGCTTGCAGGTCTCCTTGCCTCTCAGGTCGCATGTCCCTTGGTCCCCCTCCGCCAGCCCTTCTCTAACCCTGCTCTCCACCCACGCACTCCTCGATGCCCTGGGGAAGGCAGAGCAAGGCCCATCCCCACAGCCCCCAGGAGACGGTGACGCCTGAGAAGCTGGTGTCATTCAGCGCTGTCACCACCTCCACGTCCGCCAGTTTGGCTCACTCCGGCCAATACCCGTCCCCAGCGTGTCCTAGACATGTGAGCATGAAGTCGAGCTGCGAGGGCACATGCGAGCCTCCAAATGTTAGTGAGGAATGTGGTTGAACAGTCGCCACCTGCCCCATCCCACACGGATAGCCTTGTGCAGTCCCAGCTGACACCCCCCAACCCGTCTAGATTCCCAGGGGTGCCGACAGTCATAGCCTGCCCATGACCGCCAGAAGGGCATGGCATAATAGTGCAGCCGACTGCAGGGGAGCCACGCTAAGGCAGCCCGCGGGCCTACAGCAAGACCCCACCCCCCGTCTTCCAACTGTCCTTCCAGGCCCCCAATCTGCAGGGGGGAGGATGCAGGCTCTGAGGCAGGCACGGAGCTTTAGCCGGCCTCACCCACCCCGGCTCCCAGTGGGCAGGTGGCGACCCTGAACACGTCTCGGAAGCACAGAATCACCGTGAGTCCATGAGGTTAGTGAACAGCCACAACATTGCCCGTGTCACCCCAGGCCCAGCACCCCCCTCACCGAAACAAAGCGACTCATCGCCCAAAGCGCCCGCCCCCGACTGGCGTGCCGCCCTGGGCTGGCAGGAGGGAGAACAGGGACTGTACCGTCCGGCGTGGCCTGCTGGTGGGGTTTTTTACATTTGACGTAATCGTGGTCAATCGGAGTGGCTGTGTAAGGTGGGGATGTCAGACCTGGGCCAGAGGAGGAGGGAAGGGAGGCTCCGGGGCCCGGCAGTGTCCCAGCTGAAGAGTGGGAGTCCTCGTCCACCAGGCAGGCCTTCTCCCTGTGGGCAGAGGGGTGCAGGTCAGCAGCTCCACATGGCACAGAAGGACGTGTGCAGGGCTGGACAAGGGCCCTCCCAGCTGTCGGGTCCCCAGCCACCCTTCCCGAGGCCCAGCTCCCCGGCCTCCCCCGCACCCTCTGGCTGGTGTTCCAGGCCCGAAGGAGTGGCCCACATGGCACCATATGGCTCTGCAGGCGGCTCATGTCTCAGGCCCGGAGACTGGGGGGACCGGATGAAGCCCACCCCAGCGCCCTCCCACAGAGTCAGGTCCTTCTGTGCGATGCCGAGGCCGAGACTAACCCCGACCAGGGCAGTGAGAGGATGCCTGCTCCCGTGCCCGGGACATCGCTGCAGCCCCGTCGAGCCGAGCTAGAGACACCTCTCACGTCGCCACGGCCACAAAAACAAGGGCATCCCTGCGGCAGGACAGCGCCGGCCACCGGCAGCCACTAGGAAGCTTTCATGTGACTTCACTAGAAAGAACGAGAGCGGACACTAACTCTGTGGGTGGGTCCCAGGCCCACTGTCAGGGAAAAGAAGACTCTAGAAAACACCTTCAGTATTCGTTTTCATTACAGAAGCCCTGTAGTTGTATGTGTGCGTGTAAGCGTGCACATGCACAGAAAACGACTTGAGAAACTGAACAGTGAACAGCGATGAACGCTGGGGAGGAGAGGGGTTTGTCTATACGTTTATAAGCCGCCAGGATTTTCTATAACTAGAATACGTTCATGTGTCATTTGAATAACTTTTAAGGTTTTTGAAAAAGAAGCATGAGAAACGTCACTAAATTGGGAGCCCTTTGTAACTAAAAAATATGTCTCTCTAACTTTGGGGCACCCTGCGTCCGCCGGTGTGACCTGCCACGTGTGTGCCCATCCCCCGGTAGCCTGTCCTCAAGGCCAGGGCCCGGTGCTGGCCCCTGTGGACTCAGCTGAGCCCTGCCCAGTGCCCGGCCGGGCAGAGGCCCAGAAGCGGGGCGAGCTGAGCCCAAGCTCCAGGGTCTGGACACCCACAGAGATACAGCTCAGTCAAGGGAGGCCGGGGTACGGTGCCAGGCCCAACATGGGGGCTACACCAGGGCCGCAGCACCCTCGAGCCCTCTGACCCTGCAGAGCCCATGCCTCCCACACCTCTCCCTGCTTCTTGGAACAACGGGTGGGAGAGGCCCTGGAACAGGTTCCAGGAGCAAGAGGCAGCAGCCTGAGAACTGCTCCCCCGTGTTCTGCACAGGGTGGAGCTGCGCCCCAGCAGGAAGGGGGTGGGGGCACCAGGAATGGCCACAGGGTGAGGTGACACAGCCTCTCCTTCTCAAGTTCAACAGAAATGCCTCAGCCCAGCCTCAGGAACTCCAGGCAAGGTCCAGAAGCTCCAAGAACTCTGGCCTCCTCAGCAGCCCCGTCGGCGCCCCCTTGCCAGGACGGAACCCTCCCAGGGCACAGGGACGAGCGGCTGGAGGAGCATGCCACTCACTTTTCTGACGCTTTGGGCGTGTTCTTCTCCTCGCCCCTGGCGAAGGGCCCTTCTGCAGCCTCCTTCATGAAGTTCACCAGGACTTCGGCACCAACCCCCAGCTCGGGCTTCCCCAGGAGCTTCAGGATGGAGGCGTGGAGCCGGAAGTACACCTAGGGGATACACTCAGGTGTGAGCAGCGCCCCCAGGGGCTCAGGTCGTTCCACGGGCCAGTCAGCCACACAGCAAATGGGACCCAGCTGCTCGAAGCCACTCAGCATGAAGCATTGTCCAAAGGCAAATTTTTTAAATGAGACTTTTTGCCTGCTCACACAATTATCAAATATTAAAAAGAGGACACCAGCTAAGTTGATGAAAAACATGAAAGTTCGTAGGTCAGTACAACCTTTCAGGACAACGAGACGCTGTGGATCAAACTAAAGGAGCCTTGGGAATGAGCTGACCCTTGGGAATGAGCTGACCCTTGGGAATGAGCTGACCCTTGAGCCATCCGTGCTCTGACTGGCAGACAGATGTGTGCATGGCTCTTTCTCAGCTGAGCTGTGCAGCTCAAACTCGCGTTGCTCCAAGGTCAGCGGGTGGCTGGGATCTGAGTGTGTGTGGGGCCGGCTGCAGGTGTATGTGACCTCCCACCTCACAGGCAGCTGGCCCCGGCCCCCTCACCGCTCAAGGGACAACTGTGCCGTGTGCACTCCCTGATGCGTGCCCACAGCTATGCCCTGACTGCACCCTGTCATGGAGTAAGGGGGAGAGAAGGCCAAACCCAGGAAGAAAGGGCCAGGCAAATACATGGATGCCCGGCCAGGCCAGAGGGCACGGGACAGGGAAGGGAGCCCACATGCCTTCTACCACATCGTGTCCAGTGAGAAAGGCAGGTTGCTAAACAGAATGTATCCATGTTAGTAAGAACATCATCTAGAGAGGTAGGCATGCCCACACTGGACACAGGTATGACGGGTCGGGGGACTAGAATCACGGGGGACTTCAACTTTTCGTTTTGAACACTTCTCAACTGTTTGATTCTTATACATATTCTTGAACCAAGAACATGTGCTAACTTTACCTTTTAAAACCCTCACCCAGGGGGATGTTTTTCATTGATTTGGGGGGAGGGGCACGCAGAGAAAGAGAACCAGCCAGGATTGAACCCGAAAACTGGGCATGTGCCCTGACTGGGCATCAAACCTGCCACCTTCTGTGCCCACCCAACTGAGCCGCGCCGGCCAGGGCGGGGCTACGTCTCTGCATAATCAGAAAAGACGCGGAAAGGCGTAAGCACGTGGCTCTGCCCCAAACTCCCAGAAGCTGGGCCCGTGCACACTGGGTGGCGTGGCGGGGGGATGGAGGGGGCCCCAGGCTCTGGGCCTTGGGAAGTGGACAGTCCCGGGTCAGGCCAAGCAGAGTGGATCCACACCGTGTCCTGGTCTCCTCCCTACAGAACGTGCTGGTCACGGCCACCCATCCACCTCGCAGGACTGCGTGAGCACCATGTGAAATGGCCCAGAAAACACAGCAACGCCAAGCAGTAAACAGGTGCTCTCTGCTCTTGGGGGGCAGTGGGAGACCCCAGACCTGAGGTTAAGAGAACCAGGCACTCCCCCGCTCAGTCCTGCTGAGGCAGGCTGTGTCCTCTGCACCTGGAGCACAAGTGCCCGCTCCCGACACCTGCCAGCCGCGGGGTGGACGCCTGCACGGCCAGGTCCGCGGAACCTGCGTGTGCTCAGCAGGAGAGACAAGAACAGCTCCCTCTCCCGGCAAGGACGCGCCTTAAAGAGAGAGCGAAAGGCTGCTTTCGTTTAATTGCGCACAAGGCTGCTAAACACAGGGTTCCGCCGGGCAGCAGGGAGTCACTGGGACCGCAGGCCCCAGGCCCCGGGAGAGACGGGCCCGCCCTGGCCCTGCTTCCCCGCCCAGGGCTGGCACAGCGTCACCTCCAGGGCCTCCATGGCCAGCTCAGGCGGGTTGTGGTAGTGGATCTTCTTGGGGTACCGGGCGGCCTCCTCATGCAGGTAGTGACCGGCCTGCCGGTAGTGCAGCAGGTAGACGGTGGGCGGCTGCTGCTGCTTCTCGGCCACCTTGCCCAGCATATAGTGGATGAGCCACTCCTCCTCGTCCCCGTCCCCCTCGCAGCGCGCCGCCGACAGGAAGCAGTGCCTGGCGGTCTCCAGCATGCCGTCCCGCCGGCCCTCCATCTGCAGCGAGACCACAAGGCCAGACCGGCCTTAGGCGCACGGCCAGCTCAGACCTTAGGCGCACACCGGAACCGGCACGGCCAGCTTAGGCCTGTACCGTAAGAATCCCGCTGACTTGTTTGCACAGGGTAACCCTCTCACCAAGCCCGAGCCCGGGAGCGCGAGGGCCACATCCCAGTGAGACACTGTGCGGAGGCCCGGGCTGCTCAGAACCCCACGTCAGACAGGCAACAGCGCTGACGGACAGCCAGGCCCCCTGCCACGCCACGTTCTTTCTCCCCTCCCCTGCAGCATCAGTGTGGAGCAGTTTGTGCGTTCATGAAGTGCCCATGACACCTTCTAATGGTCCCAACTACCACCTGTGGCCGTAGCGAGGCCCTGCACCTGGGCGGGGGCGCCAGCAGGGGCGGGAGCTGCGTGGCTGCCCGCATCACTGCAGAGGGCTGAGGAGACCAGGACACCAGAGCTGATGTTCTGAGAAGAGGCCCCGGGCAGCCAGTGAGGACCTCTCCCCCTCACCAGGGTGCGCCAGCAGAGCTGGGGAAGACGCGCACCAGCTCCCAGCTCCACGGCCCCAGAGGATGGCCAGCCCTGGAGTCCAACAGGACTGCCCACCCTCGCTCCCCACGCTTGTCAGCACTCGGGGTGCTTATAAGAGGGCAGAACCCCCCAGCCCCACCCCTGCGCCACTGATGGAGCCTGTGCGTCCGGAGCAGCGCCTCCAGGCCCCTCCTCACCTGCTGCACAAGCTCGGAGGGCAGATCGCCCCTCCACTGCTTCAGCTGGCGCGAGGCGAAGGCGTGCAGGGCGTAAGACATGGTGCCGTACTCGATCCACAGGGACAGGTTGGAGCTGTCGATCTCCAGGGCCCGCCGGAAGCAGTTCAGGACGGGCGTGGCGTGCTTCCAGATCGGCCAGTCACTCTTCAGCTCATTGGAATTCAGCTTGTCCTGAATGCGACTGGCCCGGGCCAGGGCCATGCCTGCCCAGGAGTCAAACCTGTGGACATGACAAAGGTTCCAGTAAACGCTCCGTTGTCTTTTGTTGTTATTGGTTTTTAATATATTTTTATTGGTTTCAGAGGAAGGGAGAGATAGAAACATCAATGATGAGAGAATCATGGATCGGCTGCCTCCTGCACACCCCACACTGGGGAGCGAGCCCGCAACCTGGGCCTCCTGGTTCATAGGTCAACGGTCAACCACTGAGCCACACGGCCGGGAGAGTCTGGAATGTTCTGAGTGCTGTACAGAGAGGCACTGACTTTAAAACCGGCAAACTGGCTTCCTGGACTAGCTGACAGTCCCCGGATGCGACACAGGGCATTGCTGGCAGGAGCGACAGTACAGGGGTGAATGCAGACGAGCCCGCGGCGTGTCCAGCTCGTGCGTTCCTCCCACTGTGCTGCTGGCTTTTTCTTAAGCTGCAGTGATGGGCCTGCTGGTCCTGCGGGCCCTGCTAAGCTCGGGAAGTGTGACTTGCTTGATCGAGCGGGCATATTTTCTCATGGCTGCCAAACCTAGGTGGTGAACCTTGGGTCAAGGTCAAAACGAGGCTCCCCTCTATAGCTGCCCTGCGTCTGCAGGTCCAGAGCAGCATCTGCAGGCAGCCTCCTGGAAGCAACCAGGGCCAGCCTCTGGTGGTCGCCCCGAACCAGGGGTGAGCCTCCTTTTGCACCTTGTCAGGACCCACCCGGCCACGGGGAGAGGGGGCTGGGATCTGAGCGCAGAAGCCCGTTTTCAGGACTTTATCCCGTGTGGGAAAGGCTGACCCCCTTCTGCTCAGCCTGCGGCTTCCTCCAGGCAGGGAGCCAGGTGTCCCTGTCTGAAAAGTGAGGGGTCACACCCACCTTTCCAGGGCAAGTGAGAGCCTGGCGTGGCACCTCGCACAGGACATCCCTCAGCAGCGTGAGGGTCACGACGGCGCAACGGGGCCCCTCCGGCCTGTGCTCCCGCTGTGCCGAGGGTGTCAGCTCCTCAGCCCCGCCCCCCAAGAGCCGTGCAGAGAGGCAGGTGTCCTGGGAGGACCTGCCCAGGACCAGAAGGGGCTTGGTGGCTCGCCCTGGGCGTCCTTCAGTCCAGCCCTCACAGGCGCCCGCCCGGGAAGACATGACTGTCACCGCTGCCAACAGTGCAGTGCGGTGGAGCCAGGAACGAGACCGCCTGCTTCAGTGTCTCTGACGGCCTCCCCCTCCCCCCAAGTGAGAGAACCCCGCCACACAGACAGCGCAGGGGAAGACGTGGAGTGCACACCAGCCAGCCTCCCAGGCGGGAGCTCGGACAGCGGGCAGCACGCAGCGCACGGGCCAGGGCCAGGCTGCACGTCCCTCCCTGCAGGCAGGCGCAGTGGGCACCTCAGCCCTCCTCTGACCCCGTGCCTACCCAGAGGGCTTCCCGAGGGGCTCTGTCCCTGCTTCTCTTTTTACGGAGAGCCTTTCCCAGTAACTGTAGTGTCTAAGCCACCTGGTCACTCCTCCGCCCCGGGCAGGGAGCGCCTCCTGAGCCACAGGCACCCGGCCGCCCCCAGCCCGGCCCACGGGGGTCCCTGCCGCCGCCGCCGCCGGCACTCGCCTGTCAGGGCAGATGCAGATGTCGTGCATGTAGAACCTGATCGCCTTGGACTGCTCTTTGTTTTTAAAGTGGTAGTCGGCCAGCAGGTAGTAGAGCTCATTCACCACTGCAGGGGAGGGGTCAGCCCCTTCTGGGAGGCAAGGGACCTGGCAGGGGAGAGGGCGAGGGTCAGGGGAGGCGGAGCCAGGGACTCCACCGTGGCCAGCGATGCTTCAAACCCAGGACGGTTTGCGTCAGCACGGCTGGAGGAGCAGGCGACGGGACATGGCTCCTACCTCGGCCGAGGTCCCCTCAATGTAGGCGGAGACTCTGTCCAGGCTCAGGGCCGGCCGCTGTGTGCGGGGCACTGTGCTGGCGATTCTCTTCAGCAGGTTAGCCAGGTCAGCAGACACGGTGCTGGTCTTGTAGCTGTCGAATTCAGGAAGGGTCTTGGGCTTAAAATACTCAAACATAAAGAGGGCATCTTCCCAGATCAGGTCCACCTTGGAAAAAGACAGAAAGCAGCCAATCGCAGTGCCGTCAGGGAAGCACGGAGTTCCTCTAAGCGCCACTGTCCTTCCCAGACACATGTGCCGGGAGGGAGAGCAGTGGCCTGGCATCAGCCTGCTCTTTATCAAGAGCGTGCTGGAAACTCAGGGCTGCACTTGGTGAGTGCACGTGGCCACGCCAGAGGTGGGGACTGTGGGCCCCTGACCCCCTCCTCACCTCAATCGCCCCATTAATCGCTTGGTTGTCAAATACTGACCAAGTGCTTGCTCTGGGCCGGGGCGGGGGGCGGGGGGGGGTCCCACAACCTGTGCAGTGGCCGAAGCAGGAGCCCTGCGCAAAGGAGCTGCCACTCGGGATGACACGCTTAAGATCAGAGAACAACAGACAGCACTGCTGAGCACGACACGCCCAAAGCGCTCTGAAGACCAGAACATAACAATGGGCAGCCTCTGGGAAATTACTCAGATTGTCCGAATTGTTAGGAATCTCCGGCTGCCGGCGGGCTCAGGCTGAGCGTGGGCCTAGAAGCCAGGACGTCACGGCCTGTGAGCCAGGAGGCACAGCTCCATTCCGGTCAGGCACAGGCCCGGGCTGCGGGCTCGATTCCCAGTGGGGGGCGTGCAGGAGGCGGCCGATCCACGGTTCTCTCTCGTCACTGATGTTTCTCTCTCCCCCTCTCTCTGCCTCTCAGAAATAAAAATGTATTTTTGTAAGAAGGAAGAAAGTCTATTAAGACCGCCATGTTGCCTTCTTGAGTGACTAGGCAGCACTTAGGAAGCGCGTCCTGCAAGGCGGGACCCATCGGAGCACCTTCATCCTCCTGTCGCATCCAACCTGGGCCTTCGAGGCTGCATGTTGGCAGACGACGCCCTCGGGTGTGGAGCCCCCGGTCCCGGGGGGTGGGCACAGTGGGCCTGCGGGGCGCCTCACCTGCGGGGCCGAGTGCTCCTCCAGGTACCTGGCCTTGCTCTTCTTGCTGGGGAAGCTGTACAGGCAGTAGAAGCACTGCTCCAAGGCCGTCTCCAGCTCCTCCTTGTAGGGGTGTGTGTCCTCAGAGGTGGGTTCAGCAAGTTCCTTCTGGAGAACTCGGACCTACGGCGGGCGGGCGGGAAGAGACGCCTGAGGAGAGGGCCCGGGGGACACCGGTTAAGCCGAGGAGGAGGACTTGTCTGCTTGGGCCTTTTCTGGAAAGGGCCTGCCACCCTCCCGGCGGCCGCCCTGGGCCCAGCTCTCGCAGTGGCCTACCAAGGGGCTCGCCAAGTGGCCTTCCTCTCAGGACACCCAGTCAGCGTCTATCAGCTGCTAGCAGAGACAGGATACGCCCTCTGAGAAATTCTGACTTATGCAGCCGTTCATTTACTCCTCAAATACTGACTGAGCATCGTCCTATGCTGGGCACAGCGCAGCACAGTCCCTGCTTTTAAGAAGCTCAGATTCTGCCCGACCGGCGTGGCTCAGGAAGTGTGTGTCTGCTCACACAATACGTATTTACTGACTGAATGAACGCAGTAGCTACTCTGAGCAACTCCCACCTGGCATGGGAGTGGTGCTTGGCAAACAAGACTCGTGGAAGGCAGTGAAGGCAGGACTGACTTCTAAAATGACTAGGCACGGCCTGGCCCCGTGCCCGGCGCGTAACAGGCTCCGTAACAACGATGGCTCCGAGCCTCCCTACAGCTCGAGGCCAGGCCCTGAGCCCCGAGCCTTGGGTGCACAGGGCGCACGTGCACTTTCTGAAATGTGGAGTAGGCACATCTGTGCCAAAGTCAAAGCAGCACGGCAGGCCCCAGGGGCGGCCCCGCAAGCCCCAGCAGCACTTACGTAGAAGCGCAGCAGCGCCCCGTCCGAATTGCAGCACCAGGACCTCCTGCCCAAGTACTCGTGGGCGGTGTTGAGCAGCATGAGTGAGGATGGCAGCATGGATGTCTCGGCCATCGCTGGGGAAAGACCAGACCGACAGGGAGTGAGCGAGGGTGGGGGGGTGTGGGGGGGGCATGGGGGGAGCTGCAGGCACAGTCTCTCCCTTGCGGGCTTTGCTTTCATTACCAGGTAGCCACAGAGTTGTCTTTCTTTCCTTTTTTATCTTTTAAAACAAGTAGTGACCTGACTGGCTTGACTAGGCCATGCAGACCCTGCAGCGCATACAGGAGAAACGCTTCACCCACGGAGCAGACGTTTGGGGAGCATGGCGGGGAGCGTCTCTCTGTGCCTTTAGGAAGCCTTTTGAAAGAGGTGAGTAATTTATAATAGTTCTAAATATACCATTTCTCAAATGAAAATTCTCACACTTAGGTCTACCTCAACACTACTGAAGGAAAACACTATCCAATTTCAGGTAAGTGTTCACCCCTGGAACTATTACTGGTTCCTTCTCAGGATTTCAGAAGCCGTGGCCATAACCCATTAGTGGACTTGTAATTAACATTTTTAAAGAGGATTAGGGTTAGGAGAAACTGCAAATGAGGCTCATTTTTTTGTCCCATAAACATTAACTTTTTCAGTTTAGAAATCTAAAAGAATCTTTATTATTTAAAAAAATGTTTATTGATTTCACAGAGGAGAGAGATGTCAATGATGAGAGAGAATCACTGATTAGCTGCCTCCTGCACGCCCCCTACTGGGGTTAGAGCTCGCAACCCCGGTATGTGCCCTGACGGGGAATCAAACCATGACTTCCCGGTTCATAGGTCAATGCGCAACCACTGAGCCACGCCGGCCGGGCTGGCCTCTCAGTTGTAATGACTACTCCAGACTCGGTGCCTCCGTGTGTCTGCACTGATTTGCTGGGGCAAGTGATGGATTTTGCTCTCAGAACAGCCCTGGGACAGGTGCCATTGCTCCCAGCACGGATACAGGGAACAGGGCTGAGCGTTTACATGACTTGCCCACAGCCAGGAAGTGACGGCTGGGATTTGGAGCCACCTGCCTCCAGCTGCCCACGCCCCGGCCTCCCTGGCCCATGCCCAGGAGAAGTGGCTCAGTGAAGTGGTTTACATGCAAGGGCTGGCACATGCTGCCCACCTCACAGGGCTCGTGTGGGGATTGAAGAGGTTAGCAGGCCTGGGCCTCAGAGCACGACGGTGCCTTCGTAAGCACTCGCCCCACTGTCGTGTCCTCTGCACAACCACTGCAGCAGACATGTGACATTCCACATGCCACTGACCCCCGACCCCACTGCACAATGAGCTCGCTCCCTAGGGAGCCTCTGCCTCTGTCCAGGTGCCACAGAAATCCTGTCAGCGATGCCCTACGCCACTCACAGCCCCGGGGAGGGCTGCAGGGCCCCGGGCAGAGGCCGGAGGCGGGTCACCCGGGCCAAGGCCACCCCAGACCCACTTGCCCCACCTTCATCCGCTGAGCTCTGAAGCTGCTGCTGCCGGCACAGGGAGCGGAAGGCGTCCTCTTCCTGCCAGATGATGCGATGCAGAATGATCCAGGGCAGCACTGAGGAGACGTGGGGCTCCTTGGGCTCCTCCTGCACAGCCATGCTGCAGTCAATGATCTGGCGGGGGGGGGGAGGGGTGCAGCGATGTCACAGCAGGGCCAGCTCCCCGACCCAGGGTGAGTCCTCGGGGCAGAACGGGGCTGTTTTGCTGGGGAGCACTGGCGCAGCGGCACCCCATCAGGTCATCAGACAGAGGGTCACAGAGCCCGACGGTAGAGCCATGCTCGATTCCAGAGGAGCCAGCTCTGACCAGCCTCTCATGCCACCTGCAGCTTCTACTGTGTGCTGGGTCCTGTGCCACAGATGAGGTGAAGAGGTGAACAGGGCACAGAGGAGCTGACAGCTCAGGGAGGAGAGAGCCAGAGACAAGCCACAGGAGAGCCATGGAGTAGCGTGGCTGCTGCAACGGAAGCAACTGAGGGCTCAGTGGGGTCGCAGAGGAGTGGGGACGGGTAGAGCCCTTGCCAGCAGGGTTCCAGGGGAGTGGCTGTGGGGTGCCTGATCCCCAGAGAGGGGAGGAGTGGGGGCAGAGGACCAGCAGGCAGACCGAGGGCCCAGAGGTGGCCACGAAAGCCAACGAGAGGGTGGAGGGAGAGGCTGGTGGACCAGTGCACTCGGGCAGGCACCCTGGAGCGAGTGTGAAGGGTGAAGTGAGGGAGAAGCACATTCGTCTTTCCGTTCCGGAAAGGGGCCTCCTGGCAGGCTGGTGGCTGGACCGGAAGGGGACAGCCCCCCGTTGTGCGGCAGGGCAGGAGGAGCAGGGCATTACCTGGATCAGGGTGTTGGTGAGCCGGGTGAGGCCGGCGGCCGCGGACGCGTCCCTCAGGATGCTGCCGCTGCTGTCCGCCGAGAGCGCCTGCTCGATGCCCAGCAGCAGCTGGGTCACGGTGGCCACCCACTCCTCCTTGGCTGCAGCCTCGCTTGCATTCACCATCTGCTGGACCGCCTCGTTCAGAGCCACATCAGAGCACTCGAAGCACTGCCGGTGGTCCTTGCACCGGAGCAGGGAGTCCTACACACAGGAAGGGGCGCGGGGGCGCTGACATGGCCACCACCTGGCCCGAGGACAGAGGGCGGGCAGACGGGGCGAAGGCGAGGGCAGTCCAAGGAAAGGGAGGACCGTGGCCACGGGGCGTCTGCCAGGGCCTTTGGGCTGGGACTGTGTGCAAGCACAGCGTGGCAGGCCACCAGCCAGGAAGCTGTCAGAGAGGTGCTTCACCTCGGTGCCTCAGTTTCCTATTTAGAGCCCGGGAGCAGCCAAACTAAGGCTGACTCCACCACCTGTCAGCCCTGACTGTGCCCCAGGCCACCCAGTCACGTGCTCATCCAGGGCCATGGCTCTGGGGGTCTCCGGAGGGGGGAACTGCCAGGAGGGACTGCCTCAGGAGGAGGGGCACTGGCCAGGCAGCCCTGAAGCCAGGTGCCAGGTGGAGCAGGGCTTGAACCCTCTGAGCCCCAGCCACCCCCGGCCCACCAGGTGACGCGTGCTAGGTGTGCTGACGTCCGTGCGCACTCGGCAGGTCCGACGGAGCAGCTCTCAGTGTGCACACTGCACTGTTACTTTAAAATCTGCCCTTCGGGAGCCCTCGCTTTCGCCAAGCCTCCTTTCCTTTTGCTCCAGAACAAACCTCTCAGCTTCTCTCATTACCGAGCTGGCTGCGGAGTCACAGATCTGGCTGCAGCCTGTCAGAGCCACAGGAAGCACCTGCCGCCTGGCGCCCCATGGGCTCCGACTCGGCACAGCTGAGGCCCAGCAGTGGCTCCTGCCCGCCTCCTGCCAGCCTCGGCACGTGCAGCTGCCACAGGCTGAGGTGACACAGACAGGTGTGGGGACAGAAACATCCCAAACTGCCGTTGGTATGTGCTGCGACATCTGAGCACAGATCAAAACCACCCCTGATTTAAAAGCCCTCACTGCCAGGGACACGTGGCGTGTGTTTCTTTAGAGAAAACGAGCCCTCCAGCAGGCGGCCACGGGGGTGCGAGGGTGCCCACGCTGACCCTCCTGATCAAAGGCCACACACGCCAGGGCGGGGGCTCTCTGCTGGCAGGAGGAAGACCCCTGACTGTGTGGCTGCAGCCAGAGTTGCCGTGAAAGTCAAGGCCAAGACGAGGACCTGCCAGCAGCACTCCAGTGTGACACAATCCCCCTGCTCAAGGCCAGGAAGAGCTCAAAGGCAGGCGAGTCACTGCCAGCAAACGAGACCAAGTTACCGCATCAGAAATGGCAGGGATTCAGCGCAGAGGCGAGGTTCCAAACAAACAGGCAACACGCGACAGGCTCCAGTAAACCAGGACCGCGCGGAGAAAGCAGAACGGCCCACAAAGGCCCGCACAAAGCAGCAACCCAACATCAGGGACGGAAAGAGCTCAGCGGTCAGAAGGCCACAACCATCTGAAGACTTGAACAGGCAGAGGGACAGCCGCCACGCCTGGCGGCGAGGGTCCCTGCAGACGCCCACCCTCTAAGCTAGATGAAGTCACTTAAATGCAAACGTGAACCGCCAACACGGCTGGAAGGAGACGAAGCAGGCGGGCCTTTCTGTGTGTCGCTGGAAGGAGACGAAGCAGGCGGGCCTTTCTGTGTGTTTGCCGAGTCCCCTGTCTGCCTGCCAGGCACCGTGTGTGGAACGAGTGGGTGAATGTTTTTCACCCTCAGAAAGGCTGTCTAAGCTAATGAACAAAATCACAAGCATCTGACAACATCAAGAGACTGACAACATAATTCTAAACTTCTGTAGGTCAAAACACACAAACTACCATTAAAAAGCAAACATCAAACTGGGGGAAATATTTGCAACATTTGATGAGAAAAAGATTATTATCTTTAATATGTAAAAAGCACTCCAAATCAATGAGAACCCCCTCCCACCAATAGGAAATTGAGCAAAACCCAGGATTCACTTATTTGCAAAGAGCAGGAGCTTCCCTGGCACTTGGCCCAGGCCTTCGCCCAGTGCCCGTCCAACAGCAGTCCCCCCACCAACAGGGCATGTGCCACACCAGGAGTTCTAGACCACGGGAGCAAGATGGCACCTGAGCCACGGGGGCCTTTTCCCAGCGGCAGAGAGGACTGGCCTCTGCCTTCCTCCCCACCCAGTGGCCCCCGGGGTACACCAGCTGTCCCTCCCACACAGCCATGCTGGACTCTCCCGCACCTGCCATGCTAACTGAGGTCGGACGAACCTCATCCCTCGACCTCAGCTTGGGCCGCCTGACTCCCTCTGCCCAGCTCTCTCCTCCCCACACGGACCAGGAGAGAGGCCTCTCCCTCTGCTCCCACAATTGCACCTTTCATCTGTTTCCCAGGTCAAGAAAGTGAATACGAGTAACCACAATGTCTCATGTAATCTGAGCAAAAAAACCTGAGAGAAGACTGGGCTGGCTTTCCAAACTGAAGGGGAAGGACCCAACAAGATAATGACTACAGCGTGGTTAGTGTGAGAGCCGTAAGGGACAGGACACGGGACCACCCAACGCCATAAGCACATCGTTTCTGTCATCTTCCCCGGCAGCCTCCGCGGCCGGCTCCGTGCTTCCCGAGGATGCTGGCAACGGTGACAGCTGGCACCCACATGGCACTGGCTACAAGCCAGGCATGGTGCCCACACATGCTAATTCTTAGAATGCCACAACAGCCGTCTGAGGTGAGGACCACGATCATCGCCATCTAGCACTGGGAGAGGAGCGAGGCCCGGGGGCGGGTGAATCCCAGCGCCCCCAGGTCCTGGCACTGCGAGCTCTCGTGGGCTTTACTTCCTGGGGAGCAGAGGCTGAAGGAAGCCGAGCGTGCACGTGGGCTCCAACGTCACACTGCTGTTCTTGCCTTCAACGACGTGACCACGTGGGTATGCGTTTTACCTTGAGTCTTTACATTACACAGACATTTTACCCACTTTCGTACCTCCTCACTAGCTAGCTTTTAAAGTGACTCAAAAGCCAGGCAGAGGAACAAGCAGTTGGATGGATGGCTAAGGTCCTGACTATGCTCCCTCCTCCGCCGTGCAAAGTGCAGAGTCAAGTGCGGGCTCACACTGAGCCGCGTACATGAACCCTAGGACCTGCACTCCTAAGTTCCCGCTTCCTCCCATGTCTGCTGACTGGCACCCTCCTGGCTGCCGAGTTAGTGGTTTTTACTCCCATTTTTGTGGGTTCTCCGGGGAATAAACCCACACCGAGCGAAGCAGGTCTGATGGGGAGGGGCCAGGGCAGCACGCACCTGCAGCAGCAGGAGCTGCGCCGGCCTCTCGGGAATGGAGGTCATGAACTCCAGGTGTTTGGCCCGGTCGAACCCACTGGTGCACAAGGTGGGGCGGAGCAGCTGCACCACGGCCTCGTAGTCGCCAGCCTCGTACAGCCGCTGAATCTCCTCCAGGGACTGGCACCGCTCCAGCGACCTCAGGTTCTTATCGATCTGGAAGAAAGCCGGAATTCCTGGCGGTGATAAACCCCTCACATGCTCCCTGAACCCAGCCAGGGTTTGCATTTATCAAACCCAACATCAGACTCCCCTTAATTTATCAGCATTTACATTAGGCAAATACTTCACCAAAAGTATTTCTACTAAACCCTGGCGGATGTATCTCAATCAGAGTGTCGGCCCACACACCAAAGGGTCAAGGGTTCGATTCCCAGTCAAGGGCACGTCCCTGGGCTGTGGGTTCACTCCCGGGCCCTAGTCAGGGCACATGCAGGAAGCAACCAATCCATGTGTCTCTCTCACATCGATGTTTCCCTATCTCTCTACCCCCACTCCCTCCCTTCCACTCTCTCTCAATGGAAAACATATCCTCAGGTGAGAGGTAACAGAACAAAAAAAATTATTTCTATTCAAGTCAAGGCGTTCAATTCTTTCAAAGACAAACCTAAGAAAACAACAACGAAAAACTCCCAGAACCAGAGCGGTTCAGAAAAGTGTCTGCCAAAATAGGAGTCTTGTAGTCAGTTCAGCAAACCAGACTCATGGAGGCCTGGGCCAAAGGTCACATGCCCCATTGCCCACAAGCCTCTCCTCACCGGGAGGCCGGCAGGGGCCCCGGGAGGTAGCAGCAGGGGCGCCGCACTGGGCCTGCCCGCCAACAGCTCTGCACCATGAAGCCAGCGCCCACGCACCTCCGCCAGGGAAACGACCGAGTCGTTGTGGAGGTTGGGGAGCCGGATGACGGTGTCGCCGTGCTCGGCCCCCGCCTCTGCCTGGATGGCAGCGGGGCTCTGGAGCATCTCCGTGCAGATGTCATAGTTCTCCAGGGCCTGCTCCATGGCCCCCTGGTCAAAGGAAGAGCAGAGGACAGAGGATGACGGGAGAGGCCTTGCTGCTATGCCAGGGCCTCACCTCCCTGACCCACCAGCCTGCAGGCACCGGCAGGGCAGTTTCCCCCAATTCCTGCCAGACCCTAGAAGGGGCCTGATGCACAGCGGGACTCAGGGAGTATTTGTGGGATGGATGGAGGATGGACGGATGGATGGATGGACGGATGAACAAAGAGACAAATGAATTCACATCACAACTCTAAGGGGAGGTATCATTACCTCATGCTACAGGTAAGGACACTTAAGACACTTGAGCGAAGCTGAGCATCTTGTTCAAAAAGCATGATAATATGCCCTGGCCGGTGTGGCTCAGTGGATAGAGCGTCGGCCTGCAGACTGAGGAGTCCCGGGTTCGATTCCAGTCAAGGGCACGTACCTTGGTTGCGGGCACATTCCCAGAAGGAGGTGTGCAGGAGGCAGCTGATTGATGTTTCTCTCTCATCGATGTTTCTAACTCTCTCCCCCTCTCCCTTCCTCTCTGTAAAAAGTCAATAAAATATATATGTATATATTTTTTTTAAAAGCTCGGTAATAGCCCTAACCGGTTTGGCTCAGTGGATAGAGCGTCGGCCTGCGGACTGAGAGGTCCCAGGTTCAATTCCGGTCAGGGGCATGTACCTTGGTTGCGGGCACATCCCCAGTAGGGGGTGTGCAGGAGGCAGCTGAATCCATGTTTCTCTCTCATCGATGTTTCTAACTCTCTATATCTCTCCTTTCCTCTCTGTAAAAAATCAATAAACTATATTAAAAAAAAAAAAAGAGCACGGTAATAAATGCAGGGCCAGGATTACAAGCTAGGCCTGTCCTGATTCCAGAACCGACCATGCACTCTGTTGCTCAAACCACCACAGTGCACCAGGTACCACCACGTGCGAAGGGCTGGGTAACAGCCAGTCACTGGCCTTCCAGTCCAGGCTCCAAAGCAGCTTGCCGAGAATCAGCTCCCTCTAGAGAGCTCTGCAGCCGCTCGTGCGCTCGCTCAGGCTTTCTCAGGAAAGCGTAAGTAAAGGGCCCGGACCCCGAGGCAACCTTGAGTGAGGCTGTATGGGGGCACAGGAGGCCCTTCAGGCCTGTCGTGCTGCTGTGCTTCCAGACTGGAGTTACGCTGGGACTCCGCGATGCTGAAAATCCCCCACCAGGTCCCACCTCCTCAAGCTGAGCCCGGGCAGGGGCCACACACGTGCACACGCACATCCTCAGGGAGGCATCCAGCTCTCGCCCATCCCTCTGGGTGCCAGAGCATGCTCCCCACACAGCCGAGCACAGAACCAACCTGCAGTGCCAGGAACCGAGCCTTCAACCAATACACGCGGACCACAAACTCCAGCCAGCCATCCTCAAACAGGTCCCGCTGAGACGAGGCAAAGGACATTTGCAGGAGGTCCCCCAGGAAGTGGGTCCCCGGGAAATCAGGCCCAAACCTGCCATTCGCCCCCCCAGCAGCAGCAGGGCAGTTCCGAGGAGACACTGAAAGCAGTCAGACAGAACAAGTCAGCGTCGTGTGCAGGTCCAGGCGCCCTTCTGCTCCCAGAGCTCTCCCTCGGCCCTCGCTCTGCTGGAGAAATTACTGGGACACAGAAATTGTCACGTGGAAACCTGGGAACACTAAGCTCTCACTTCCTTCCATCCCAAGGAAGAGAAAAGCAGGTAGGTGGCTCCCTCTGGTGGTCAGCTGCTGCTAACACTTCTCGGCTGAGACCCTGGATCCTTTCAGGCCTGACAAGCCAACCCAGGAAATGTGCCCACAGCAGATTCGCAGATTCAGGTCTGCATTCCACGGCTCGGCTCCCCACGCCCCTGCCTGCTGACTGCTAAGGGTCCGGACCACTCCCGCCACAGGAAACAGCGCTCCTACCCGAGGCGCTTCTGCCCTTGGTCAGCAGCCACTGGTCCAGCTGCAGCTCCATGCAGCAGAGAGACATCAGCATCATGCCCTGTGGGACAGGCACCGAGATGTCAGGGACGGGCACAGAGTCGCCAAAGGGTGGGGAAGGGAACAAATTAAACTAAAATTTACTTTGACTTAAAGAAAACCACTCTTCTGCCTGCTTCCCATTTAGCACATCATCATTAACGGCGACCTGCCAGGACACGGAAGGGAGCATGTGGACTACACGGGGGCATCACGTGGGAGGAGCCTGGAAACCGGTCTTCAGTCCCGAGGGACTAGGCCAGGACGGGCAGCTCTGTCGCCTGCCCAGAGCCGGGCCAGCTGCCGTACCCACACTGCTGCACTCAACCCTTAAAGGGAGCCGGGGTCAGCCCTGGTCAACTTGGTTCAGTGGTTAGAGCGCGGGCCCTGGCCGGAAAGGTTGCGTGTTCCATTCCGGTTAAGGCACGAACCTCGACTGCAGGCTCCATCCCTGGCCCCGTGCAGGGGGCAACCCGCCAAATTGTCTTTCTTACATCGATGTTTCTCTCTCCCCCTCCCTTGTACTCTCTCTGAAAACCAATGGAAATACCCTCGGGTGAGGACTGACCACACAAGTCTGCAGGGTCAGAGCACTGCTCTCAGGCGCAAAAGGAAGTGTCCCAGCAGAGCTGCACAACCTGCAGTGCCCTGGCCAGAAGTATCACCAGGCCAGGCAGGCCTGGAAGGCTCCCAGCGCCCCCTCCTCAGCATCCAGCCTCTTCCCCACTGGGAGAGGGGGCCAAGCACGCGGGGGCCCCTTGAGGCCTGGGAGGCACCTAGGGGAGGAGCCTGCGGTAAGGAGTGCTGTGGGCGCATTGACGGCATGGCGTGGCCCCTGCTACTAAAGACCCCACCACCCGCCTAAGCAGCCCGACTTAGCCTCTGCACTTACGTTTCTCAAACACAGCCAAGCCTTCACTTCCCCAGCCTCTCACACCGCCCTGCCAGGAGCCCAGCCGGGCCAGCCCTAGGCGTCCTCCCCGTCTCACCCCTCACCCTACATTCAGTTCATCTCGTCAGCTCTGCCTCCAGAACCCCCACCCACTGCCGCCGCCAGGGTTCCCTGAGCAACTGCCTCCTGAGAACCTGTGCCCGCTCTCACTCCCATGCCACCCTCCCCTCGGCCACCAGGGATCTCTCTGGCACAAACCAGGTTCCACGCTTTCCTGCTTCAAACCCCCGGGGGCCCACGTTCCAGGCCCAGAAGTCTGCAGCTCAGCAGGCTCCACGCAGCAGCAGCAGCAGCCCCAACCCCCCCAGCAGGTCGCCGAGCCCCTCCCCGGCCCGGGCTGACAGGGCCCGGCCCTCACGCAGCCCCGCCGCCCACCTTGATGTGCTTGTTGCTGCAGTCCCGCAGCAGCGGGTTGGGCAGGCTGGTGCTGTGCCTCCTCCAGCTGTGGTAGAGGCTGAGCACGACCTCCGCCAGCCCAGGGGGCCACCTCAGCAGGAACTTGTGGCCCATGGCCTGCAGGTAGCGCATCATCAGCTCCAAGACGCCCCCGTTGGTCAAGTTCTCCAGCAGGAATGTGTGCACATCCTGCCTCTCTGCCGGGGAGACAGACCTGCCTTGAATAAGGGCCTTCTGGGCCAGGGCCTCCCGTTTCCTTTGGAGGAGAGGAGATGGGCAGGGGCGGGAGCAGAAGAGAGCCCGTGTGCTCCACCACAGGGGCCCCATTCCTGGCTCCAGGCCTCAGCGGCCGAGCAGGCCTCTCTGAACCTCCAGGTCCGAGATGGGCACCAAAGGGTTGGCCTCCAAGTGCTGCCGTGCGCACTCGCAAGACTGCGCACAGAACATACAGAGCCGGTGCCTGGCACCGCGGTGCCCTCCAGAGCGGGGTCGGGTAGACGGACCGCAGAGCCCACCCTGGGTTTGGCCTGAAGCCCACGCCCTGCAGGAAGCAGAGTCAAGTGTGAGCAAGGACAGACCTCCCAGCTGCCACGGAGCTCAGGCCCCAGACCAGTCCAGGCAGCCCGCTGACCACACTTTAAACCACACCAGATCCATTCTCCCCGGAGAACACCTGGACAGGCTGGAGGATGAAGGAGGAAGATCCCTACAGGACATGATCACGGGGCCCCTCCTACCAGATTCCATGAATGTGGCCGCGTCGAAGGACAGCCTCTGAGGCCCCGTGCTCGGGCAGCTCTCCAGCTTGGCTTCCGACTGCACCTCGTAGCTATGGAAGGGGTCGTCTTCCTCCTCGGGGTCCAGCTTCCTCAGCCTGCAGGACACACCCCAGTCACAGAAGCCACGCCACACCTCTGCCCCTGAATTCTTGCTCTTCACCTCGTTCCCCTGGCAGAGGCAGGAAGGCTTCTGAGGGGCGGGGGAGAGCGTGCATGCTGACCCTGGAGGGGCGGGCCAGGCAGACGCAGCAGCCCCGGCCCCGAAAGCGGGTGTGAGTGCACAGGGACCCGAGTGCACGGCCCCCAGCTCCGGAAGCCACTCATCTCTGAGGGCCCCGGAAGTGGCTGGCCTTCCAAAAGATGCGCAAGTCCTGGTCCCTGCCCTCAGGAAGCTCCAAGGCAGGAGAACAAGGAACCCCGAGGGCCCAATCCAGGGAGAAGGGAGCATGTTTTGGCCGCTGGCACGGATGTTACGGGAAAACAGGAGGTGCCCGAGGCCGCAGTGGAGGAGAAACACGGGTGGGGCAGGCCCAAGTTGCTGTGTCTGCAAATCCGAGACGGCGTGACTGTACCTGGGCGGCAAGAACTTCAGCAGAAGCTCCTGGAAGTCTACTTTCTCCTCCTTTTTGCACTTGGTGTTCCGGACACGGGCAGACCGCCGCTTGGCTGTCTCCCCGTTCTCTTCCGAGATTTTCTTCCGCTTCACGCCCTTCCTGGCTTTATCTCCTGCAGACAGGTCGCCTGCACAGAGAGCACAGTGCAGTCACACGGGCAGAGGACTGAGGCGCACACAGGGCGAGTCCCTCCGTCTCTGCCCGCAGGCCTCATCTCCATCGTCTTCAGCATTCAGGCAGGTCCCACCTCTTCCTGAACAGCATCCTGAGCAAGGTTACTTTCAAACCCCACGCACTGTCTGACCCCACACCCTTCTCAAATGCGCAGAGCCCACAGCCAGATCTCAAGACTACTCTCTGTGCTACAGAACACCAGGCTAGCGAGACAAGCGTTGCCCGCCCCCCACCCTCACACCGGATGGCTGCAGGGGCCTCTGCGGGCTCACGGATGAGCCTGGGATGGGTTAGAGCAAGTAGCTAGGAGCTACCCCCAGAGCAGCCCCCAGAGCAGGCAGAGACTCCCCTGGGGTCCAGGGCCTCTTGCTTAAACCTCAGACCAGGAGGATGAGCAGGACCTGTCCCTCCGAGAGACCCAAACAGCCCAAGATCCTTCCTGCCCAGCAAACCGGGTGCTCACCCAGGGGGACACCGGACTCCAGCAGGCTGGGGCTGTGCAGCGGGAAGCTGGCTGTGGCCACAGGGGAGCAGGAGAGCACAGGCTCCGCGACGGGCACGGAGGAGCTGGCACTGACGGGGCTGGGCTGGACCACGCCGACAGGCGCCGTCACCGCCGCGGACACCGGGGGCTGGCTGGGGTCCCGGTAGTCAGACAGGTCCACCCTCTTGCCGAGGCTGGGCCGCGGCGGCTCGCAGGTAGTGAGGTGGTTGTACATGGCCAGCAGACTCTCTCCCAGGCACTTCCAGCTGCAGAGACAGGGAGCGCAGCGGTCAGCACCGCCTCCCCGGCGCTCTGAGCGCAGGGCCGGCCGGCCTTGGAAAGGCGGCAGAGGCGGCCCCAGGGCTGCTCCCTCCCCAAGGGCAGGGAGAGCTGCCGTGGTGTTGTCATCACTGACAAACTCTTCAGTGTAGCACAGCTGAGGGGGGCCACTGGGGCAGGGGCGGGGCCTAGCAACCCCCATCCCCGCCCCGCCTCACCCCATCAGAAGCCCTGTAGCGCCTCAGCCTCAGGCACCTTCAGACTCACTGACTCACCTGAAAAGTTCCTTCCCCACAAGTCAGACCTTTAAAAAACATCTGTGACAGTTCTCTGCTGCCACCATCTGGGGTATTTTTGGGGGGGCAGGGGGGCTGCTAACAAGGACCTGGTCTGAGGAGCTAAATGGGCCCTTAGGGAGCAGCATCTCAGTGTGTCCCCATGTGGGCCAGGGCTGCTGGAGATCAAGCAAGACCAGTGGTTTTACTGTGCGCTACGGGGCGTGCGTGACGTACCACTGTGCGCTACGGGGCGTGCGTGACGTACCACTGTGCGCTACGGGGCGTGCGTGACGTACCACTGTGCGCTACGGGGTGTGCGTGACGTACTGCGTTGTGCTATGTTGTGTGCTGTCACTGTGTTCTCTGTCTTGTGTGCTGGTGGGAGGGGGAATGACATGCTATATCTATCCATCCACCCATCGCCCCCGAATGGCTTCCCACGCTTTTTCACTGCTCTGAGTCCAGTTTCCTCCTGGCAAATGCTTGGCAACTGCTCGCTTTCTTTTCTTGTTGGTGGAGCAGACTGAGAGGGGACTTACAGGAAGGAAGCAGGTAGCTGGAGTTTAGAATGGCAACAGCACCGCCATACCTGGTGTGGCTCAGTGGCTAGAGCATCAGCCTGCGGACTGAAGGGTCCCAGGTTTGATTCCAGCAAGGGCACATGCCTAGCTTGCGGGCTCAATCCCCAGTAGGGGGAGAGCAGGAGGCAGCCAATCAGTGATTCTCTCTCATCAGTGATGTTTCTATTTCTCTCTCCCTCTCCCTTCCTCTCTGAAATCAATCTATATATATAAAAGCCTAAGCAACCGTCCAACCAGTAACTATGACATGCAATGACCACCAGAGGGCGGACGCTCAATGCAGGAGCTGCCGAGCTGCAGTAACTTGGCAGCTGTGGTTCTCGGGTGACACACCCAGAACCAGAGAGGGGGGAGCCCGATTCCGGGGTGTGTCACCTGAGAACTTCCCTCTCGCAAGCTGGGACCCCTCGGGAGATGTTGGAGAGCCGGTTTTGGCCGGATCCCCATCCCCACAGGCCAGCCAGAGGGACCCCAGCGGTGCACGAATCCATGCACCAGGCCTCTAGTAAAAATGTATTTTAAAGAAAAGAATGGCACCAGCAAAGAGGGACTCAGACCGGGCCGACCTGGAGAGGCCCCACCACTTCTTATGGGTCAAAAAGCAGTCTACACGCCTCCAGCCGTCTGTCAGTGTGCCCCCGGCCCTACCCACGCCACAGCCTGGGGCCAGGCTCTCACTTGGTGCAGGGCCCCCCAGCCGACCCAGCCTCCCTGGAGGATGGACCACCTACGTGAGAAAGGGGATGGGCTGCACCAGTTTCAGGTCCGGCTCCTTCTCCCGCACCGTCAGCGCCTGCCTCTTCTTCCGCAGCCCCAGGGCCTCATCTATGATGGCCTGCGTCTCAGCCGCGCTCACCGACACATCATGGATCGACATGTCACTAATAGCACAGCATGTAAGACAGGGAGAAATTTCAATGTCACACACCAGCGCCGAAGCTGACATGTGACAGGCAGGGATGCAGCTAAGTGAACACCCTTTAATCCATATTAATTCTTCCTACAAATAAAATAACCACTTGAGTCTGGCCTCTGAAGGGCAGTAATTAGCGTTCTGAGTGCCCACACACATTAGACGTGACAAATACCCTTTGTTCCTTCTGCAATTTGAAAGTGAGCAAAGGGTTTTCATATGTGTTAATGGTATCGGAGTGATGTCAGAAAAGCCGCAGGAAAATCAAATCTTGCTCTTTAATTATTTTTAAAGAATTTAACTAGACCATCCTGCCCATCCCAACAGGAAGTCATCAGCCAGCCACGCTCGCCACAGTCTATGGTGTCTCCACAGACACACCTCTGCCTGCGGTGGCCCAGCAGGACCGGCCCTCCCGCCCGGACTGTCTTGACGCCTCCCATCAGGGCTCCACCACAGAGCCACCTGGTTAAGGCCTCACCTGCTTTCTCTCTCTCCCCAAAGGTCAGGCCCCGGAGGACAGATGTGAACCAGATAGTCTCACAGGGACAGACTGAGCTAAACAACGCCCGCCCCCCCCTCCCCCCGGAGCTGAGTTCCCGGCCCAGGAAACACCAGAGGGCGGAGGGGCTGGCGCAGCAGGAGGCAGGCAGCCAGAGCGCGGAGAGCTGCCGAGAGGCGGCCTGAGAACCGGAACGTGAAGGAGGTGGACAGCACAACACGTGGAGCGGAGGGAAGACGGAGTTCAGGTGAGAGCAAAGTGGGAGCCGGGTGCGGGGACAGGACAGAGCACGCTGGGGCCAGGCCTAGAACCTCCCAGGGGCCTGACAGGTCTCCTCCTGGGCAATGCTATCGAGCATGGGTTTGTCCCAGAGGCAAGGCAGGGATGGTGCAGAGTCAGAGGTATGTTTGTGACCATGAACTTGGGCAGCACTAGGAGCAAAGCCACAGAAAGAGGAAAAGCAAGTGTCGAGGAGGCCTGGTGGTCATCCGGCTGCTGCAAGCAGCCAGAGAAGAGCTGGCAATGCCAGGCACTGGCGGGGGAAGAGGGACCGGGGAGCAGGCAGCAGCCAGCCGAGGCGGCGGTGCTGAGCTGGGACGCACAGCTGAGGAGCACACAGGGCAGACCACACCGGTTCCCCAGGCGCTGATGAAGGAAAGGAGTGCAGGGGCCTGTCCCCCAGGAGGTCAGGACCCGAGAGAACCAGGTGCGCACGCCTCCTGATGTTCAGCAGCTGCTCAGGAGGGAGAGGGGGTGCAGCCCAGGGAGCATGAGGCCGGACCCACCATTTCAGGAACATGCGGAGGGAGTCTTTCCGGAGACAGGGCTGCTCCTCAAATATCTTCTCCTTGAGGACCAGCCCCTTGCTGTAGCGGCAGTCCTTCTCCAGCGCCTTGCAGATGAAGTACAGACACGCTGCAGGCAGAGACAGTTAGGACGCTGACGCGCACCCTCAGGCGCCACCGGCCAGTACTATCAGGTACATGGTCATGCTCTGGGATCGAAGAAACGCATAGCAACCAATCACAAGACCCCGTTTTAACTGACTCAATCAGGAGTATTTCTGAAAATAATGCTACCCACAGGAGAGGGGGCCACAGCAAAAAGAAGAACTGGGTTCTGCTGGGACCAGCCTGCAGCACACTGGCCGGCCCTGCTCAGGGCGCTCCTGGAGAGCCACCCTCTACTCCGGCCTCAGAGAGCACCCAGGGGAGGCTGACGCCCTGGGAAGCCCAGAAGCCACCAGGCCAGAGCACTTAATCAGTGCCTGCTTCGGGGCCAGTCCGTGCCAGGCACAGGTGTTGTCCGCAGAGCAGAGGGCCAGGCTGAGACCAGGGAGCTGAAGCAACTGGAAGGCAGTCGGGGTCTCTGTCCGCAGAGATCGCCCGGGAGCCCTGCTGCTCTGCAAAGGCAGTGAGCTCTCTGGCACCAGGAGAGCCAAGCTGAGCTGCCAGGCCACCTGTCAGCACGTTCTGGGAGCAGGCCCTGGCACAGAGGGGCACGTCAGGGATGAGATGGGTAAGCAGAGCTAGAACCTCCGAGAGCATGCTGCTCACTGTCACACTCAGTGAATCTCAGCTGAGTAGGAAAGACAAGCAGGATAGAGCCGAGATGCAAAACATCTCCGTTCTCCCCGACAGTCAGGCAGAGACCCGCGGCGTTAACGCGGCTTCCCCTCACCCAAGCCGCCCTCTCTCCGCTGTCCCAAAACACAAGCGCCTGGGAGAAAGGATCACAGCCCGACTCACTTGTATAGTCGCTGAGGGTGTACAGGACAGTGATGAGGTTGTCCAGGCAGGGCCAATGGTCAGGGTTGCATCGCAGCCCCTCTTCAAAAGCATGGCGAGCCAGGGGCACCCGGAGGAGCCTCAGGGCCACGTGTCCGATCTTATACCAGAGGTTGACATCCGTGGAGTCCAGCATGACAGCCTGGAAGCGGCACAAGCAGAGGACGCACACACCCGCGGTCAGCCCTCTGCCTGTGGTGAGGGAGGGGCACAGCGCCGGCCTAGCCACTCACACTACCCAGGAACATGGCAAATAGAAACTACAGAACCAATTTACCGAGTTCAGAACATATGCTTTCTTAAAAACATGTTTTCTTTGGTTTTTAGAGAGAGGGGGCGGGAGAGTGAGAGAGAAACATCATCGATGCACGGCCGCCTGCACGGCCCCTACTAGGGATGGAGCCCATAACCTGGGCCTGTGCCCTGATTAGGAATCAAACTGGTGACCTCTGGGTTCAGGGGTTGACACTCAGCCCCTGAGCCACCTGGCAAGGCCCAGAACATATTCCTGATATATTCTGTCACTCTGAACATCTGTCCCTCTCCCAGATGACAGAAGTGAAAGAGTAAAACTAAAAGAAAACATAAGTGCTCCAGCCGGGTGGCTCAGTGGATAGAGCGCTGGCCCGCAGACTGAAGGGTCCCAGGTTCAATTCCAGTCAAGGGCACGTACCGTGGTTGCAGGCTTCATCCCCAGCCCTGGTTGTGGCACGTGTAGGAAGGAACCAATTGATGTGTCTTTGTCACATTCTTTCTCTCCCTCTCTCTCTCTCTCTCTCTCTCTCCCTCCCTCCCTCCCACCTTCTCTCCTCCCTCTGTCCCTTCCATTCTCTCTGAAAACCAATGGACAAATCTTCAGGAGGATTAACAAACAAATAAATAAATAAATTCTTTGCAGCCAACCGCCCAGGCCGCACCTCCAGGTAGAACGCCATGGCCGTCTCCAGGTCCTCCCGCTGGGCGGCCAGCTGGGCCAGGTTCTTGTATGTGGAGTATTTCAGCATCAGCCCCGGGTGCTTCAGCCCTTCCTTCTCATCGCCAGAGGACACTGCCTGGGAACAAAGCACACAGAGCAGCACGGGTGCCACGAGGCCCCAAGGCCCGCAGGCAGGCTGCAGGGCACGGCTTCCCGCGGCCGCTGCCATCCTCGGCCAGGCCGCTGCCATCCTCCTGGGAGTGGAAGCGCTGCACTGGACGTTCTCAGAGGAGCCCTCGCGCTTGGACACAGAGAAGAGGCCAGACCCCCCGAGGCAGTCTGCAGGCAGCCTGGGCACCAAGAGACACAGGGGAGCGCTCCCGCCGCTGCCGCCATGCCTGAGGGTCCAAGTCTGGATAGAGACGTTTATGGCATCAGTAAGCCAGCCAGTGGGCCCCCAGAGGAGGTTTGAAGATGGGGACAAGAGTGTGCGGGGACCACCTGGGGACAGCAGGCAGGGCCTCGCGCTTCCCCAGGCAGGAGGTGCCAGGCGGCCAGCGGCCCTGCGCGGCCTCCAGGTCCTACAGCAGGAAGAGCACGGGGACAGGAGGTAGGAGGCTGAGCTCCAGGCTCTGTAACTTGTCACTGGTCCATGACAAGTTACTTTAACTCTAAAGTCAGTGTCCCAAGAAGCGCTATAACGCAAGGACAGTAACTCCTACCCTAAATACCAGAAGTGAAAGTGAGCCCAAAGAGCATAAGGACTGTGAGCGTGCTTTACGTAAAAAGTTATGACAACTCTTAGAGATCATCACCTCTGAGAAACCACTGGTTAGAAAACCTACTGCTCTAAGCACAGGACTTGAGCAAAACATTTCCTAACACGGACACCAGCTGGCACCAAGCAGTGTCCAGGGGGAGGCCCACATCCCAGCCCTGTCTGGGGACAGGTCATGTCCTCACACATTCTTCATGTTCAGAACAAGCAGGCCCCCAGGAACCTTCAGGAAGACCCCTTGGCTAATCCTACCCTAGAGCTCTTAAAAGCATCCCATCAAAAACACCGAAAAGCTCAAAATCAAGCCTCGTTCACTATTCCCACTGCCGTCTGACTCACAAGCCGCCCCCGCCAGCGGACCTCTCCAGGCTCTGAACTATGCGCCCAGCATCATCCCACATGCTTCGCTGGATTCTCTCAACCCTCACAGCAGCCCAACAGGCACACCCGCTCCAGGAGGAAGCTGAGGGGCAGACGGGAACAATGTGTCCAAGGCCACCCAGCGGGGGGCGGGGAGAGGCCTGCAGGCGCCTCACCTCCCGCAGCAGGCGCGCCTCCAGCAGCTCATGGTAGGCTCTGGCGGACTCCTCAAACTGGTCGTGCTTTTGCAGGTCCAGGGCCTTGTGATACAAGGCGAAAGCCTCTGCTTCCTGCAAACGAAAAGACAGGGACGCTTTCACGCAGGACAAAGGTGGTCTTTTTTAAGCCAAACGTGTAGGTACCGGGGCTGAAGGCAAGGCCTGGTTAACGGCCGCTGGACCCTCTGTCATGAAAGCAATCCTAACACGCCCGCCTCCCAGACCTCACCCCCTCCAGCCCCATGACGGACACATCTGAGGGACATAAAACGGGGCCACTACAGAGTGAGCAGCGAGGGCCGCCGGAGAGGAGAGCGTGGCTGGCACACCTGGGCCTCCTTCGTCTGGGTTTTGTGGCTTTTGAAGCTTCCTTCATGGTCATCCTCCACCGTGGAGCTGGCGTTTAAGGCTGCAATGCGAATCTAGAGACAGAGGTTAAGGAGAGAAGAGCGGCTTTTAGATGAGATGCCGCCTGTCTTTCCAACAACCCACAATGAATACAACTCTGCTCCAGACCTATTCTGCCTTGACAGCTATGGGCTCTCAGAATGTGGGCAACAACGAATAAGAGATCATCTGGTAAATAAATAAATAAATAAATAAATAAATAAATAAGTTAGAGGGACATCTGTAACACTTTCGATAAAGATGAATTTTTTTAAAAAACAAGTGTTAGCTAGGACAAGGGCCTCAGGGTCTACTCGAGGCCATTCTTACTAAATGCTGTTCTTGCTAAATGTGAAAATGTAGCAGAGTTTTTTGCAGACCAGCTATAAAATGAATAAGCTTGACAGGAACTCAACTCATAAATGTAGCCACCTGCCAAGAATGGGTAATTAACGGACCTAACAGTGCACACAGCAGTGCTCCGCTCCCTCTGGGAGAGCCCCGGACAGTCTCCCGCGTCCTGTGTCCTTTACGGGCCGCGGTAAGACCACCTTGGGACAACTGCCTCTCGCTCGTGAGCAGAGCACCCCACGCAGTGAACCCTCCGAGTTCAGGCACAGAGGACCAGAACGTGTCGGGGGATCCTACCAATCTGTGAGGGAGCGTGTCCTGGGTCCCGTCCGCTGCAGGAACACAGCCGGGGACGCCAAGCAACGACCCAACTCAGAGGAAGCCCCAGGAACTGGAATAACAGGTCCCAACAAAAGGGGTTAACTTTGCCCTTTCCAGCAACCAGGGTGAGGCCTGCAGGCCACTTCAACAGAAGGTCAAGCAGTCACACCCTCGAGTGTACCGGCAGCCAGGAGGAAGGCTGACCACAGGGACAGCCTTCAGGGTCCACCCGGGAAAACGCCCCTCTCCCCCAGGAGCGGAGAAGCCAACGAACACTGCCGCCAGCAGAACAGCCAGCACCGTCCTCACCATGTCGGAGCTTCAGCTGCCGCTTCCCATCACCTGCGAGGCCGCACAGTCCACCAGTCTCCTGGACAGAGAGGACAAAGGACAGAGAGGGCCATGAAGGGCCAAGAATGTCACAATGCAGGGGCCCACCGGGAGCCAGCCCCCAGCCACGGGCCTCCCCGGCTCTGGGCACCCAGCTGGTGACCGACTGCCTGGGAAGGGCTGTGTGTGCTGCCACGCAGGGAGCCCCTCGGTCCCTCAGCTTGAGCGTGTGCCCTTGCCTGGCAAGGCGCCAAGTGCCAGAACAACTCCTGTCCCAGGCCTCCCTGCCCAGCGGCGGCAATGGATCTGTAGACAATGTTTTTCAGAAGTGGACTAAAATGAAGAGAAACAAGGCAACATCCAGGAGTGGAGAAGAAGAATTCATTCAAAGGGATCAGGAAAGGCTGAGTGAGTGAACTTGTTAGCCTCGAGGGAGACCACACGGCAGAACAGGGTGGCCGACAAGTGAGGGCCAACAAGGGGGCTGACCCCGGCCGGCGTGGCTCAGCGGTTGAGCGTCAGGGTTCGATCCCCGGTCAGGGCACAGGCCCGGGTTGCGGGCTCGATCCCCAGTGGGGGGCGTGCAGGAGGCAGCCCATCAATGATTCTCTCTCATCATGGATGCTTCTTTCTCACTCTCCCTCTCCCTTCCTCTCTGAAATCAGTAAAATTATATTTTAAAAAATAAAATAAATAGATATACTAGTATAAGTCAAATCACTATGCTGTATGCCTTAAACTTACATAGTGCTATATGTCAACTATATCTCAATAAAACTGGAAATTTTTTTACTATTTTTAAAAAATCAAAAGACAACTGATAAAGTGGCAGAATATTTGCAAGATATACCACAGACCAAGAGCTAATATTCCTAATATATGAAGACCTCTTAAAAACTTAGAAACACAGCGTTATTCACAATAGCCAAAAGATTAAAGCCACCCAAGTGTCTTTGACAGGTGAATGGATACATAAAATATTATTCAGCCTTAAAAGGGAAACATTCTGACACATGCTACAACATGGATGAAGCTTACATATGTTAAGTGAAATAGGCCATTCACAAAATTATCCTAATCCATTTATATGAGGCACTTAGAATAGGCAAGTTCACAGCGACAGCGGCAGAGCGGTGGTTGCCAAGGGCTGGGAGAAGGAAGGACGGGAGTCAGTGTTTGACGGAGACAGAGTTTTCGTTGCGGAAGATAAAAAAGCTCTGGAGATGGCGGAGGTGCTGAATACCAAGGAGCGGTGCACTTAAAACTAGTTAAAATGCACATTCCAAGTAAAGCACACTTTACCGCCATTTTTTTAAATTTGTTTTTATTCATTTCAGAGAGAGGAAGGGAGGAGAGAAACATCAATGATGAGAATCACTGATTGGCTGCCTCCTGCACGCCCCCTACTGGGCACCAAGCTCCAAGCTGAGCATGTGCCCTGACCTGACCAGGAATCGAACCCTGACCTCCTGGTTCCATGAGGCGACGCTCAACCACTGGGCCACATCGGCCGGGCATACTTTACCACTATTGTGAAAAGCAAAAAAAAAAAAAAGACCCTGAGGGAAGAAAAACAAAAACCTGACAAAAAAAAATGGGGGAAAATATATTAGCAAACAATGCACCAAAAAAGACATAGACTGGCTCTCTCAAACCGATGAAGATCTGTTCAAACGTACACACGGACTAGAGAAATAAAACTTTAAACAGCGCGGGGACACCACTCATCCGTCACAGGGGCGGAGATCAAGTCGGACCGCAGCGCCCGCTGCTGGGGAGGCTGCGGGGACGCGGGCCTCGCGCGCTCGCTGTGGGTGCGAGGCAACGTGGTCCACGCCCTCTGGAGGGGGAACCTGACAAAATCACAAAAGCAGCTTCCCACCCAGCCACCCCACTGCCTGCAGCTGTGCCTCCAACAACGGGAAAACACAGACGACATGCGCACTGCAGCACTGTCGCTGCAAGACACTGCAAACGACCTAAATGGCCACAGCTAGTGGCGCGGATGCGTTCACTAGACGACCGCCACACCATGACGTCAGAGATGCTACTACGAATATAACAAGGAATGAGGCCCTAGGCGGTCGCGGGTTCGATTCCCGGTCAGGGCACAGGCCCGGGTTGCTCGATCCCCAGTAGGGGGCGTGCAGGAGGCAGCCGATCCATGATTCTCTCTCATCACGGATGTTTTTCTCTCTCTCCCTTCCTCTCTGAAATCAATTAAAGTATTTTTTTAAAGAAAAATAATTAATGAGGGCATGCGCATAGCAGCATTATTCATAATAACCGAAAAGTGGAAGCAAACCTAAAGTCAACCGAGGAAGAGATCAAGGAAATGTGGTATATCCAAACAACGGAGCATCAGCCGGCGATCAAAAGGAATGAACTACTGACAACGTGGGGGAAACATGACGCTCACCGAAAGAAGCCAGTCGCGGGCCACATGGCATAGGACCCCATTTATATGAAATGCTCGGAGTGGGAAAATCTATTTAGACAGAGGGTATTTTTAGATTTGCCACAAAAGTTTGCCAGCCTCCAAAGAAGCCACTCTAAGGATATTTCGTGTGCCAACCACAGACTCGGGCCGTCCCACGGTGATGACCTGCAGTAACCCTGGCCCCACAGAGTGAAGTGGCTCCCGAAGCCATCGGTGCAGACACCTGCGAGCGCCCACAAATCCGGGCCACATTTTCAGCCCGGAGTCGGGCTGCCCCACTGCCGGCCTCAGTTTCCACCCCCGTCTATGGCGCTGACAGCACTCACCTCGCGGGGCTGCGGCGAAGGGGAAGAGAAAGGACGCCCGTCAGGGGGTTCCTTAGCGCCGGGCTTGACCCCGGGCAGACGCCGAATCAATGGTGGCCCCAGCTGTGGTCACAGGGCACCACTCGCGTGGCCGGAGCCCGTCCGAGGTCCCCCCAGGGCGTCGGTCAGAGCCGTGAAACGGCCCGCGAGGCAGCCGAGAGCTCCGGCCTCGTCGCTCCCGCGCTCCGGCCTCTGCTTCCTCCACTGTGGGCAATGGGGCTGCCCAGGAGCCCCTCGCGTCCGCACCGGCCTCGGCCCCGCGCCCGCCGCCCCTCAGGTTCGTGCTCCCGCGCCCGGCTCGGGAGAGCCGCACCCGACCCCCGGGGCCGCCCCCAAACGCGCCGCCTGGGAAGTCACCGGGCGTCTCCACGGCAACAGCCGGTAAGACCTGACCCCAGCGCCGGCCAGCCAGCCGGTCGCGCGCCTGACAACAAGGCGCACGCCCATTGGCTGCGCTGCCGGCTCCGCCAGCCAATCAACGAGGGCGCACGCGCCGCGCGCCTGCCGACGGGCTGGTTAAAAGCCTGCCGGCGACCTGGGCGCCGCTCGCAGCCCCCGGGCGCTCCGTGGTGACCGGGCCTGAGCACCGGCTTCGGCTCTCGGGTTGGAGGCTTGGAGCGCCAGCTCGCGGTGGGGCTCTCGGCGCCACCACTTGCAAAAACTTGCGAGGCGCCGAGCTCGGTGCTTGGCCCCAGCGGTCGCTAAGTGACGGGAGGTGTTATTGTTACAACCTGGGGCCGGTGTTCTGAAGGCAATGGAGCCCGGCTGGTGTGGCTCCGTGGTGGAGCGCCGACCTAGGAACCAGGAGCTCACGGTTCGATTCCCGGTCAGGGCACAGGCCCGGGTTGCGGGCTCGGACCCGGTAGGTGTGCAGGAGGCAGCGGATCCATGCTTCTCTCATCGTTGATGTTTCTCTCTCCCCCTGCCCTTTCCTTTCGGAAATATATATATATTTTTTTTTAATTTATTTTTTTTTTTTAATGAAGGCAACGGAAACTTGGAACTTAAGAAGGAGAAACCAGGAGAGGAACAGCATTCCCCTTACCTGTCATCTCTTCTGAAAAGGAGCGGAAGCCCCCAAAATAGATACAACCAATTATTGAAACAGAAAGAAAAAAGAAACAGCCAGGGAGGGAGTCACAGAATTTCAGAGCCCAAAGAGGGTCCGGATGGAAGGGTGACAAGGTCTCGGGCCGAGAGAGGCTCCTCAAGCCAAGCGTGTTGGGGAGGGCTTCACACTGGTTGAAATGCACAGCTCCATGAGCCCAGCAAGAATTACTTACACCGGAATGAACGCTAGGCTTTCTGACACCCAAAGACAGTAAAAGCATGAAGAATTCAGAGTCAGTTCAGTACAATAGTTTTACTGATATCCAGGATTTATAAAAATAATGAAGTCACCCACCTTTTTTAAAAATTTCTTTATTGATTGATTTTAGAGGGCACAGGGAAACATTCCTTTGTTGTTCCACTTATTTATGCATTCTTTTTTACATTTTTTTAAATTTTTATTAATTGCAGAGAGGAAGGAAGAGGGAGAAACAATGATGAGAGAGAATCATGGATTGGCTGCCTCCCTGCACGCCCCCCACTGGGGATCGAGCCAGCAACCCGGTTGAACCTGGTACCTTTAGTCCGCAGGTCAATGCTCTATCCACTGAGCCAAACCCCACAGGTTATGCATTCTTGCTGGAGAAGGAGGAGGAGCCAGTCCCACTCCCCCCCCCACCCCACCCCCTGCAGAAAACGATGACATCACTCTCACCAGTGTGGTGCTAAGAGATTTAAGGTGGAGAGGCCAGATAGGAGGCTGCTGTTTCAACCTTATGGTCCTGACAAGGGCTAGGCCTGAATCCCTCCTTGGGCACTTCATTCATTCACTCACACTCAACCTATGTTCCGTGAACCCATCTGGGAAGCAAGATACCCGTGCAGGTAGAAGGAATGAATACAGAAACAGCTGGACAGGTTGCTAAGGGAAGGAACTCCAAGCTCTCTCTATATATGTGCGTGTGCGTGTTCGCGTGTGCGCGTGTGCGTGTGCGTGTGCGTGTGCGTGTGCGTGTGTGTGTATGTATATATATATATATATATCGGCTGCCTCCTGCACGCCCCTACTGGGGATGGAGCCAGCAACCAGGCATGTGCCCTTGACCAGAATCGAACCTGGGACCCTTCCGTCTGTAGGCCGAGGCTCTATCCACTGAGCCACACCGGCTAGGGCCCATCTTCCAATTTGAGCAGCCTAAGTACAATCCATGAAACAGCAACCCTGAAGGTAGGAGCCACCCCACCTCATAAGCCAACCCCACGCCGGGGATGAACAGAATGCCTTGGTCAGGAAAGGAAGTCATGTCTGAGAGAGGAAGCTCTCTCCATTTATTTGGCATGAGGATGGGGAAGAAGAGGATTGTGAGGTCACAGGCATATCTGCAGGTGGGGGTGCCGGAAGCTGGTATCCACCAGGCCCTCCCTTTGCCAGGAGACCTCTCCGGAAGTGGTGGCCAGCTCACAGATGATGCCCTGGATGCACTCTGTGCCAATCACAAAAATGTCATAACCGTCCCGTTCTTGCCAATCTGCCAAGGCTCCAGGGGGAAAAAGCGGATAAGTATCCTTCAGGGGACAGAGAAAAGAGCTGTCAGCAGCTCCTTGGCCAAGGCCTCATATTCTACGACCCCCTCGCCAGGCAATCCCACCACGGGGTCCCCCGCCAGGCTGCCCTAGCCCACCAGGCAGATACTGCAAGCTTGCTCGCCCCATTATGTTCTCCCTCCAAAGGAGCAGTGGGCATGTCAGGGGCGGGATGGGGGCTGCAGGGCAGCTGGCTCACCCAGAACTCACTCAGCCAGAACTTCCGTCCCCCTTCCGCTCCAAAGGTGGGCCCACACCGGGAGCCCCAGACGCTACACCTTTCTGGGCAAGGTGAGGCATTTGCTTGTTCCCCCCTCCCCCGCCCCCCGCTTTAGGAGGGGCCCTGACGTGGGTCACAGCCCCCTGCCTGGTGGCGCAGCAGCCTCGAGTGTGTCCGCTCCCGGCCTCTACGCACCGGTCCTGGCCCAGCTGCAGCTCGTTCGTGAGGAACTGGAAGAAACGGGCGCTGTGGTCCCGGTTCTGCTCCGCTGTGCCCACCACTCCGATGGAGGAGACCGTCAGCTGCGCGCAGGGATCGGCCGAGCCGCTCACCGCCATGCCCAGGCCGGGCCGCACCGTTACGTTCACGCGCTGCGGGGGACACGAGAGTTTCTCCTGAAGCCGGCGCGGGCCAGGCTCGCGCGGAGGATCCCGCGGGGTCAGGGCTGGGGGTTTGGGCCGAGGTCCTCGGAGGTCACGTCGGTGTCATGGCTGGGGGAAGGCGAGACTGAGCAGACGGGGCGGGGGGGGGGGGGTGGGGGGCGCGAGGTCGTGGAGAGAGAGAAGTCAGCGCTCGGTGGGGGTCCCTGGGAGGCGGAGTCACTATGGGGGAGTCGGGGCGTGGACGGAGCGCGACCCCAGCCCCGGGGAACTCGCCCGGCCCGGCTCCCCGGCCCACGCTCACGTCCTCGGGTTTGCCCAGGATGGCGGCGGTGGCTGCGCAGAGCCGCTTCTCCAGCCCCGCGGGCACGCGGGCAGCGGGCAGATTGGTGTCCAGCTCCACGAAGGGCATGGCGAGCGGGGGGACGTGCGCGCGGCGCCGGCGGAGAGAGGCTTAGCAGCCCGAGGGGTGTCGCCGAGGCTCCCACCGGGAGGCGGGGGCGGGGCGCCGGAAAGCGGGCTCCTCACTGGCTCTGCGGGCACGCAGCGCCTCCCGATTGGCTGCCGAGGCTGCACCTCCCGCCTCGGCAGAAAACCTTTGTGGACTCTGGCCCAGGTTTCCGGAAGTCCTTTTTAAAAATATGTTGGTCCTCTTGATTTCAGAGAGGAAGGGAGAGGGAGAGAGAGAGAAACATCAATGATGAGAGGGAGTCAAGGACCGGCTGCCTCCTGCACGGGCTCTACTGCGGATCGAGCCCGCACCCGGGCATGTGCCCTGACCGCGAGTCCAACCGTGACCTCCAGGTTCACAGTGGAGGGTCATCCACTGAGCCAAGCAGCCTGGGCTCGGGAGGTCCTATTGCCCGGCCCCTCCGGTGTCACTCCGCTGCCAGAGTCATTGGCAGAATCGTGGCCCAGCCCACCGCCCCCAGCCCCGCCCCCCTCCCGCCACACTGGCCTCCTCTTTCCGTCTCCGGTGATTTTCCAGAGCCGCGGTTCTGCCATCAGTAAACGCATCTCTACCATTTACTAGTAGATGGAGGGCTGATTCCCCTCCCCGCACCGCCCCTCCCCATACACACACCTTCCCCAGGATCAACCCTGATAACGTTGAGAACTTAAAAAGTTTTAATGCATTGCCACCACTTCAAAGTTAGGCAACTTCACGCTCAGCATGAGAACCTGCGCTGCTCTTGATCAGGAGACCTGGTGACACGCGTGGGTGACACGTGGGGCTGGGCCAAGAGGCTCAGGTTCCGGGAATGCCTGCCTGGCCCGGACATCTGTCAGTGTGTCCTCAGTGAGGAACTGTCCAGCAGGGGATGGGAGCCAGGTCCCAGGGCAGTTACCGGCACTGTTCATGGCACCTTATTCTTCTTAATTCTCACCCGACGACATGCTTTTTTTAGAGAGAAATATCGGCGTGCGAGGGAAACATTGGTTGCCTCACCCGGAACGGGACCCACAACCTGGGCACTGCCCTGCCTGGGAATGGAAGCCGGGACAAAGCTCCAAGCAAGCAACACTGGCCAGGGCTACGGCACCTTATGTGTTAGAGGCAAAACAGAAGGTGTGATTGAAAACATGGAAATCTGTTGGTGTGACTAGCCTGGTACTATCATCAGTGTTTCGAAGCTGTTTGAATTGTAGATGAAAATATAACTAGTGTGGCTCAGGGGTTGAGCGTCGATTTATGAACCAAGAGATCAGGATTCGATTTCCGGTCAGGGCACAGGCCCGGGTTGCCGACTCGATCCCCAGTGGGAGGCGTGCAGGAGGCAGCCGATCTATGATTCTCTCTCATCATGGATGTTTCTCTCTCTCTCCCTCTCCCTTCCTCTCTGGCAATCAGTAAAAATACTTTTTTTTTTAAATGATCAGTAAGGCTCATTCCAGAGGGCTCAAGCAAGTTGGAGTGGAAGGGGCAAGAGTGGAGTAAGAAGAGACAAAAGGTGGGCCTGCTGCGTGGAGGGATCTCGAGAACAGAGACTTCGGGGTGTCTGGCTCCAGGCCAAGGAGAGAGGCAACTCCAGCTCTTTATTTTGACGACAGTCTCCACCATCGGCTACAGACCCGCCCCTCCTCACTACAACAAAACCTGCACCAAGGGCTTCAGCTTGTCCTTCATGGCGGTGTCCACTGGCGGCAGGTCCTTGGCCTTCAGGACCACCTCGTGGGCCTCCTGGAAGAGCTCCTCCCCCACCGCCGCCTCCACGCGCTGGCGCCAGGCAGCCAGCTTGGGGCGGGTTTTGAAGACTTGGCAGCCAGCGCCGACCGGCTGTGGGGAGAGGGAGCTGTAAGACAGCGTGACCCGGCTTAGGGGCCCACCAGGTGGATTTGCCCTCCTCTGCCCCATGTGTGACAGCGTGACCCGGCTTAGGGGCCCACCAGGTGGATTTGCCCTCCTCTGCCCCATGTGTGACAGGCCGGGGTCCCCTCCCAGGAGACCCTGAGAAAGCCCTCGATATCCCTGCAGGGTATGGTTCTAAAGCCCCATTTCACAGATGAGGACACTGAGGTGCAGAGAAGGAAGCACACGCCCCGGGTCCGCAGCCAGGAAGGGCAGCATGAGCTGGTACACGGGCTCCCTCCCGGGCGGCCCCCGCCCCGTGGGCCATGCGCCCCCTCCCCCCGCCCCCGCACTCACATGCATCAGCTCGGTGATGGCCACCAAGTCAGCCACCGAGATGCAGGGCCCTGCAAGGAAGTCATCGTCCTTCAGGAACTTGTCCTCAAGCAGCTGCACGCACCTGTCCATCTCGGCCAGAGTAGATGCCAACGTCTCGGGGGGCACCGATTCGCCAAGAAACACAGGGAGCATCATCTGGTGGGGGCAGGCGGAGGGGGCTGAGGTTCTGCCCGAAGCCCAGCCTAGCTTCTCCTTGCTCCCCCCCCCTTCCACCCACAGCCACCACCCCCTGCCCAGGCCCCCTCTCCCCCTCACACGGGGCCAGCCTCCACCCTCTCTAGATGCTCACAGAGCCGCTGGCAGAGCCCTCTGCAATCCCAGGCTGCCCTCACCTTCTCGCTGCATCAAGCCTTCCATGGCCTGGCACCCCCTGCCCTCCCCACAAAGGCCTCAGCAGTGCAGCCGCCACCACGCCCCCACCTCCACCTCCTACCCCACCCAGACACCTCACAGGGCAATGCGCCTGGGGCTCACTCTGGCTCTGGCTCCAGAGCTCATTCCTGAGCAGTGTGCTCAGGTGCGGCCTGAGACTCCGCACGGCCAGTGAGCTCCCGGGTGACGCTGGCGCTCCTGGGCTGCGGACCAGCCTTTTGAGGAGCAAAGGTCTACACTCGCTCACTTGACGTCTCTCCGTTCTGCACGGAAAGGCTCCGGCCCCCTCCAGCTTGAGTGGGCTCCTCTCCCAGCCCCTAGAGCTCAAGGAGGACTCTTTTTTTCTGAAATATATCTCTACTGACTGCAGAGAGGAAGGTGGAGGGGATTAGAGAGAGAGAAACATCCATGAGGAGAGAGAACCATGGACCAGCTGCCTCCTGCACAGCCCCCCCTTCCCCCCCACTGGGGATGGAGCCCACATCCCGGGCCTGTGCCCTGACCGGGAATCGAACTGTGACCTCCTGGTTCCTAGGTCGATGCTCAACCCCTGAGCCACACGGCCGGGCTGCAGAGTGTTTTAAACAGAAGGCACCACCCCCTGAGGGCCCGGGGAGGGTCCCTGCGTCCAGGCTCACCTTCTGCCACATGACCAGGGAGCAGCAGCTCCGCAGAGCGGTGTGCTGCCATGCCAAGTACTCGTCCACACGGGCGCAGGCCTGCAGGTCCTGGGGGTACCAGTGGTCAGGGGCCTCATACTTGCGGTTAAGATACAGCAGGATGGCCACACTGGGAGGGACAGCAGGGGCGAGGGAGAGGTCCCAGTCACTTTTCAGCTACTCTCCAGGGGCCAGGCCCTGGGCGGGATAGGCCTCGGCTCCTGACATGTGTTTCCCCACCTGGGTGACGCGTTTCACCATCCCCATGGTACAGAGTAGGAATGTGGGGCTCAGAGAGGTTAGGTGATTTCCCAAGGTCACACAGCGCTACGCTGAGTTATCCCATCATCTGAACTAAGGGCACAAAGTAAAAAACAAAAATGCTATGGGACTTCAGAAGGGGGGGGGTGTGTGCTCAGAGAAAGCTTCCACAAAAACGGGGGCACCCAGATGGGCCCTGAGGGTGAGTGAGAGCAACGCACCCAGCACCCAGCACCCAGCACCCAGCACCACTCCCCAACATAGTCAAAGCATGGACACAACAGGAGCAGTGCCAGGTGCCCTCCCAGCCCTGGCATCTCCGCCCACTTCAAGCCACTCTCCATCCTAGTGCTGGCACAGGTGCTCACGGAACATGACCCATGTCCCCAGCTACTGGCAGTGGGCACACAGGGGGGCTGGCCAGTCACCCACGGCCATGCAGCAGCTCAGGGGCCCATCACCTCTCAGCCAGGGTGAAGTCCCCATCCTTCAAGGCGGGCACCTTCCGCAGGGGGTTCACCTGGGCAAAGTCATCGCTGCAGTGTTGACCTACGGGAGAGAGCCGTGAGGCGGTGGGGAGAACCCTGAACCCTCCGAGGTCTCTGGCCACGCCCATCCAGCATCCAGAATCTTTCCCTTTCTTTAAATATATTTTTATTGATTTCAGAGAGGGAGAGAGAGAAACATCAGTGATGAGAGAGAATCACCGACCAGCTGCCTCACTCCCCACCCCCAACTGGGGATTGAGCCCCGACCAGGAATTGAACCGTGACCTCCTGGTTCATAGGTCGACGCCCAACTACTGAGCCTAGCCAGCCGGGCCATCCAGGATCTTTCTGAGGCTCCCATCCAGGGACGAGGAGGCCACCCTACTGTCCCTTGACCCTCCCAGAGGGCCACCATTCCTGTGCCCACCTCCTTGCACCTGGGCCAAGCAGCACCGTGCCTCGGGCCCGGGAGGAAGGTGATGCACATCCCTGTAGCCAGCCAACTCCATCCATGTCAGGTACTGCAGCCTGCCCTCCCCCACCTCCTCCCCCCCCCCAATCCACCTCCCTACGCAGGTTGCGTGAACTGTGCAGAGCCCAGAGGGCCAGCCACACCTGTTCCCTGCCCTCGGCCCATCCTTGGTCTCACCAGGGGCTCCTGACCCCACCACCCAGCCTCTAGCAGCTCAGCTCCTCTTCTTTCCTTGCCAAACGCCCAGTGGGGTTCCCAGGCCTGACTCAATGCTGCATCCCCCGCCTCCCCGCGCCACCCCCCCCACCCCCCGCCGCCCGCCCCTGCCAGTGCTGAAGGTACAGCAGTACAGGGGCGTGGAGTCAGAGGGCCCCGTGCCTTCTACCCAGTGGACAGAATCCCTCCTACCCAGGCTCCCTCCAGAAACTGCCTGTGTGCCCAGCCCTGGGAAGGCTGGAAAGGCAGAGCACGGTGGCAGCATAGCAGGCTGGGGGCACCAAAGATGGAAGGTGGGCAGGCTCAGCCAAGCAGGGGCCTCCCTTGGGGCCTGCCCAGGGGGCTCTGGATCTGGAGCTTGCCCTACTGTCCAGGTCCAGTCCGGCCCCCTCCACCGGATTCTGCAGACGTGGAGGGGACCCTGGCAGGGGTAGGGAGGAGCAAAGAAGGGACCAGATGGGGACAGAACTGCCTTCTCCTCCCAGCAGATGCAGAAGCTCAGAGTGGGGAGTAAAGGAGGAAGCAGTTTCATTGTCTTCTCCAAGTCGGGGTGTAGAGGTCCCGGGGCACTCACTCCACTTCCCCACACTCACCCCCAAACCCTAATGATCTCTGCCTGCCTCGCTCCCTCTTAACCTGCATTTTAAAGAATATTTAGTTTTCACTAGACAAAGGTCGAGGCTCTACAAATACACAACTGATGCTCAGCTGGTGTTGCTCAGTGAGCATCCACCTACGAGCCAGGAGGTCACAGTTCATTCCCAGTCAGGGCACATGCCTGGGTTGCAGGCTCGATCCCCAGGGTGAGGCCTGCAGGAGGTAGCTGATCCATGATTCTCTCTCATTATTGATGTTTCTCTCTCTCTCTCTCTCTCTCCCCCCCCCACCCCCTTCCTTCCTCTCTGAAATCAATAAAAAATATATTTAAAAAAATACACAACAGCCCTGACCGGTTTGGCTCAGTGGATAGAGTGTCGTCCTGTGGACTCAAGGGTCCCAGGTTCGATTCTGGTCAAGGGCATGTAATTGGTTGCAGGCACATCCCCAGTAGTGGGTGTGCAGGAGGCAGCTGATCAATGTTTCTCTCTCATCGATGTTTCTAACTCTCTCTCCCTTTTCCTTCCTCTCTGTAAAAAATCAATAAAGTATATTAAAAAAAAAATACACAACTGATAACTGGTGCTACATTTCTGCGCTGGAGAGTCTGTCTGCTGGTCTGTCCGCACACGCAGCCCGACCGAGAGGCGGCGCCTGCGGGCGGGGGTGGGTCTGCACGCAGCGGCCCGACCCCCAGGCGTGCCCGCCCCGCCCACCTTTGAGCAGCTCCACGGTGCGCAGCTCGAAGGGGACGCCGATCTTCTTGGCGAAGATGTAGACGGCGCGGCAGGGCTGCGACAGCAGGTCCAGGTAGAGCTCCAGGCCCATGGAGAGGGTGGCTGGCCGACGCAAGTGAGGGAGGCAGACCCGGGAAGCCGGGCCAGGACGCGAACCCACCGGCTGCAACTGCCGGACCCGCGGGAGCCCCCGCGCGCGCAGCCCTGGGCCCACGCCCGCCACGCCCTCCTCGCCTATTGGGTGGCTCGGATATCTGCGGGCCAACCAGCGGCGTCCCGCATCTCCCACCTTCTCCCTCGGGGGTCTGAGCTGGGGTCTCGGGGCCAGGTCACAGCCCTTCTCTGGACCTCAATGTCCCCCCTTGTCTGGACCTCAATGTCTCCCTTTGTCAAATGGACGGGGAGGGGTGGGGTGGTGGTGTTGATAATGGGAAACAGGACTTGAAGGGTGCCCCAGCACTGACCCCGGGCCCCGGGAGGAGGCTGAGAGAGGAAGGAAGTCAGAGTCGCTGAGAACACGAGGGAGGAGAGAAAGGGGGGCAGCAGCCAACACGGAGGCTGGGGCGTCTGGACCTGCTCTCTGCAGAGGCCTAACCCACATTCCAAGAATTAGCCGCGCCTCCCAACCCCTAGAGTCACATTCCTTACACTCCAGTTCATCCCTCCCAGACAGCAGAAGCCCTGTGGGTTCATGTGAGGTTTGTAGGGGGACCCAGACCTTCCCCGCTGTGACCCTGGAGCGCCTCAGGCCCGCGGCTATAATGGTCCTTTCTCTAAGAGCGCCTCCCGGGTTTAGAAGACTCTGCCCCGCCCAGCCTGCAGTTCGATTCCCGGTCAGGGCACAGGCCTGGGTGGTGGGCCCCATCCTCAGTGGAGTGTGTGCAGGAGTCAGCCAGTCGATGAGTCACTCTCATCATTGATGTTTCTCTCTCTCCCTCTCCCTTCCTCTCTGAAATCAATAAAAATATTTGGGGGGGGGGGGAGGGGGGAGAAGACTCTGCCCCCAAGCCCAAGAAAGCCAGCTGGCAAGAGGATCAACCACTGGAAATTTTGAGAATAGCTTGGCCTCCCGGGTCCCCCAAGCTCCCCAGTTAAGGAAGCCCTGTCCCCCACGCCCCCCAGGCTGGGAGGAGCCTGTCCTCCACCCCTATCGGGGTCTGCCCCCCTCCACCAGTCACCTTTGACTGGCCACCCTCCAGTCCACACCGCCCCCCTCCCCCCCCCCCCCCAGCAGCCAGAATATTCTTCTGAAATACAACCTGAGCACGCCATTCCTGCTCGTGGCTCACAGGGCCTCGCTGTGGCAGTGAAGGCTCTGAGTGACTGAGTCCCACCCACGTAACAGAGTGAAATGCTCAGTCTCTCTCAGCCTCCATCTTGTGCCAGACTGACTGCCTTGCTCCCTCGCCCCGCAGGCTAACACTTGCTGCTCAGTCTTGCGTGTAGACACGCCAATCGTTAGAGGAATTCTGCCTGAGGTTTGCGTTCTACAAAGACAGCTCCTCCCGTTTCCCCTTTTCTGGACGTAAAAGGAGCCTGAACTCTGTACTTGGGTAAGAGGGACGCGAGGAAGCACTCAGGCTCCCCTATCTCAGCCGGCGCCTTTCCTTAACTCCAAACTCTAACCAACTTTGAGTTTGGGCCTTTTGAGGCATCAGGCACGTGAACTTTGGACCGGTAGCAATCAGGAGGGTTTCGATTCAGAGTTTCCCCTCCCTTGACCGATTCCTCGGGACAGATGCAGGGCTCATGACTGAGAATATTTGGTGCCAAAGGGCAATGTCCTGGGAGGCCGGCCCAGCCAACTGGTCTACCACCATGCCGACAGCCAACACATGGAGGGTGCTTGCTGACCCCTGTGCTTTCTGGGAAATGACTTCCCCTGGGAATTAGAAGGCCAGAGGGTTGTTGTTAATTTCACTCTTGGCAACCAGCAGAGAGAAGCTGACCTACAAATTTCCCAAAGAAGGGCCTACAAAGGAGGGTTAACTTTTGGACAGAGACCAAGACCAGGGCTGAAGAAAGGTCAGATAAATCACACAACAGAGTTAGAAGTGGAGGCTCAGGCTAAGCCCAGGTTTATTTACCAAACTGCAAAGGAAATTAGTGATCAAAGGAGACAAGGTCTGAGTGTGTCTTCTCCTCTAACGCTTTTCAGGTGGCAATGGAAGATGGGGTGGGGGTAGGGACCTGGCCTGAGGAGCAATGGGACTCAGGCAAATCACTCCTGCTCTCCGGGGTCTCAGGAACGTGCTTTGTGATCTGCCAAGGGCAGAGCCGAGGTGGGGGTCGGGGGGGGGGGCGGGCTTCCCGGCTCATTGCATCATGGCCAGCACCCTAGGCATCAGCTTCTGCTTTAAGGACGGGTCTGCAGGTGGAAGGTCGTTGGCCTTCAGGATGACCTCATGGGCCTCTTGGAAGAGGAGCGACCCCACCGCTGCCTCCACACGCTGCCTCCATGCAGCCAGCTTGGGTCGGCTTTCAAAGATCTGGCAGCCGGCACCCACGGGCTGTAGGGGAGAGGGGCACAGGGCAGGGTAAGGGTGCATGGGCGAGGCCAAGCAGCACCTGCCTGGTTTGGGGACCACATAGCTCCAGAAGAAGTGACCTCATATATGCTTAATGTCCCAGTCCCAGGGTGGGGCGGCATGCGGAGGACTTCAGCGACCCACCCAGCCTAGCAGGCCAGCCCTGCTCACAGCACTCACATGCATCAGCTCCGTGATGGCTACCAGGTCAGCCAGGGAAATGTGGGGCCCCACCAGAAAGGCCTTGTTCTGGAGGAAATTGTCTTCCAGTATCTGCAGGGTTGCATCCAACTCTGCCAGGGTGGCTGCCAGGGTCTCGGGAGATACGGGCTCACCCAGGAAAACGGGGAACATTATCTGGTGGGTGGGCAGGCAAAGAGCAGGGAGAGAGGGGTAATGGTTAGGGCCAGCCCAGCCTTGGGGGTAGGAAGACAAGCACCCTCGACCCCCAGCTTTGGAGCTGCTTCCCTGGCTCCATATCCTGGGAAGGCCTGCAGGGAAATTCCCAAAGGACCCCTCTCCAGTGAACTATTCCTGCTGCCATGAGCTCTGATTGGCTGAGCCTTGGAGGCTTCTGCCGGACTCAGACTCCTTTAAGAATGAATTAAAAAAGATCCTGAACTTTGTGGAGGGGAGGGGGTAGGCCTAGGAACTACCTATTTTATAACCTCTTTCCTCCTAACATAAAAGCAATCCCTCTTACAGTAGAAGTAATTAGGAGGATGGGCTTTTAAGGTCTCCACTCTCTCACTTATAAACCGCAGAACGTAGAGCAAAACATGCAAACCCTCTGAGCCTCGATTTCCTCAACTGTGATATAGGAATAACAGTACATGACTTGTATTGTATATAAAAAAAAAGTGAGGCCCGGCGCTAGCCAGTTTGGCTCCGTGGATAGAGCATCAGCCTGCAGACTGAAGGATCCCGGGTTCGATTTGGGTCAGGGACACATGCCCAGGTTGCAGGCTCAGTCCCCAGTAGGGAGCATGCAGGAGGCAGCTGATCAATGACTCTCTCTCATCATTGATGTTTCTCTCTCCTTCCCTCTCCGTTCCTCTCTGAAATCAATAAAATATATATATATTTTTTAAATGTATTTGATGGGCTTAACAGCGGCCTGAAGGAAGAATGAGTGAAGTCACAGTCAGGTCAGTAGAAACAACTACCCAAACTGAAAAGGAGAAGATGACGGTGCCTGGGCCTCTTTGAGGTGGTGCCCTCACTGCCCCCCTGTCCGGGCCTCACCTTATGCCACAGGGTCCGGAGGCAGTTTCTCCGCAAGGTCGTGTGCTGCCATGCCAGGTACTCATCCACGCGGGCACGAGCCTGCAGCTCCTGAGGGTACCAGTGGTCAGGGACCTTGAACTTGCGAGTCAGGTAGAGTAGGATGGCCACACTGCAGGGGAGGGAGGACATGAAGGGTGCAGGAAGGGCGCTGTGGCCCTAGCTGGTGTGGTGACAGAGCATCAGCCTGCAGACTGAAGAGCCCTGGGTTCGATGCCCGGTCAGGGCACAGGCCCGGGTGGCAGGCTCCATCCCCAGGGTGGGGCGTGCAGGAGGCAGCCGCTCCAGGATTCTTTCTCATCATGGATGTTTCTCTCTCTCCCCCTCTCCTTTCCTCTCTAAAGTCAATTAAAAATATATTTAAAAACAGAAGGAAAGAAAGGGCAGTGTGCTAGGAGCTTTACACAGATCCTTTCTTTAATCTTCCTGACAACATGCCAAAGTATTTGCCTGACAAGGAAGCCAGGCTTAGAACAGTGAAGGGACTTGCCCTGGGCGCACAGCTTTTGGTGGCAGCAGAGCCGAGAGGCTTCCCGAGCCTCACGCCCAAGCTGATCCTACCCCCAGGCAACAGCCCACAGCGGTGTGCAGCCACGTGCTCAGAGGCCATGTCTGATGGGAGGGCCAGAGAGGGTTTCCTGGAGGAGATGGCATCAAAGCTGAGCCTTAAAGAAGCTCAATTCTGCCGCAGCCGTTTTGGCTCAATGGATAGAACATGGGCCTAGGAACCAGGAAGCCACGTTTCCATTCCGGTCAGGGCACAGGCCCGGGTGGCAGGCTCCGTCCCCAGGAGGGGGCGTGCAGGAGGCCGCTGATCCATGATTCTCTCTCATCGTGGATGTTTCTCTCTCTCTCCCTCTCCCTCTCCTTTCCTCTCTGACATCAATAAAAATATATTGTAAAAAATAAAGTAAGATAAAATAGAGGGTTGGGACAAGATGGTCCCCGCGAGGTCTGGGCGCACCCCTGGGCCCAGTTACCTCTCGGTCAAGGTGAAGTCCCCATCCTTCAGGGCAGGCACCTTCTTGAGGGGGTTCACCTGGGCAAAGTCATCGCTGAGGTGCTGGCCTGCGGAGAGCGCATCATGGCGGGTGGTCAGAGGAGAACGCGGAGCCCTGTAGGGCCTGTGCCCACTCCCCACAGGATCCTGGCCTTGGCTTGAGTTTATCTGAGAGGTTTCTGCTCCTGCAGCTGCACCCGGAGAGAGCTTCCGATTGGCACTCAGGTGTCCAGTCGCCCGGCCAGTGTGGCTCAGTGGTTGAGCGTCAACCTATGAGCTGGGAGGTGATTGTTCGATTCCCGGTCAGAGCACATGCCCTGTAGATGGCATGCAGGAGGCGGCCAATCAATGATGTTTCTCTCTCTCTCTCTCTCTCTCTCTCTCTCTCTCTCTCTCTCTCTCGCCCTCTCCCTTTCTCTCTGAAGTCAATAAAAACATACATATTTTTAAAAGTCTAACTACTTCCTGCTCAACAGCCTTCCGTGGCCCCCCATTACCCCTGCTTTGGGGAAAGCTTCTCAAGGCCACACACAATCCCTTAACCCTCCAGCCGCGACCTCACCCACCACCCTCCTTCCCTCCCTTCAAACTGTGCCTGCGCCAAGGACGCCCTCCCTCCTCTCCAGTGAGAAACTCCTCCCTCGGCACACCCCTCTATCTGACATCCTGGCGGGGACACCCCTTTGTCCCCGTGCCCTCTCCTGCCCCACACTCTGCAGAGGGAACCCGGGGCCGGACAGGTGAGGGTGACTCCGACAGAAAGACAGGCCGGCGCAAGGGCACAAAGGCGTGGTGGACAGGCGCTGGGTCCAAGGCTCAGCGGAGTCACCCTACTGTTTGCTGTTTGTCATTAATCCTCACCCGAGGGCATCTCCCCAGGGGTTTTTAGAGAGAGTGGAAGGGACAGGGAGTGACAGAGAAACATCAGTGTGGGAGAAACACATGGATTGGCTGCCTCCTGCACACACCCGGACCGGGGCTGGGGAACCTACAACCCAGGTACGTGCCCTTGACCTGAGTCAAACCCGGGACCCTTCGGCCGACGCTCTGTCCGCTGAGCCCAACGGGCCAAGGCAAGCGGTCCTACTTTTCCCCCAGGCGACCCGTGGGCTCTGCACCCACGTGCCAGGACTCCGTGTGCCAGTCATGTCCTTGGGGCCTTGCCAAAGACACAAATCCTCTTGCTCAGGGTGTAGGGTTCACCAAGCCCCCCAAACCCTCCTCCCTTTCCCAGGGTACGCCAGGGAGCACCCCCTCCCCGTCAGGAACAAGAGAAACAGGACAAAGTGAATAAAGGCAAAGTTGGAGGAAGAGGAGGGGAAGGGGGAGGGGGGAGGGGGGAGGGGGAGGGGAGGAGAAGGAGGAGGGAGGAGAAGGAGGGGGAGGGGGAGGGGAGGAGGGGGAGGAAGGGATAGAAGGGGCTCCAGTGCAGACTGGGCGGTGGAGAGAAGGGCTGGAAGGGGGGGGGCGGGGAGGGGGGGGCAGTGCGAGCTATTGCAGAACTTCCGAGTGGGAGGCTGCCCAGGCGGGGCTGGACTCTGTCCCAGGCTCTACACCGGGCGCCTTAACGCCTCTCCTCCTGCCCGCCTCTGTCCCTCCGCCCAGGGGCACCCCTTTCTTCACCAGGTCTCTCCTTTTTGTTTTCATTTGTTTTGATTTCAGAGAGGAAGGGAGAGAGAGAGAGAGATAGAAACATCCATGAAGAGAGAGAACCATGGATCCCTGCCTCTTGCACGCCCCGGAACTGGGGATCGCGCCCGCACCCCAGGCTTGCGCCCTGACCTCCGGGTTCATAGGTCGATGCCCAGCCACGGAGCCACGCCGCCGGCCGGCAGGTCTCTCCTCCGTGATCTGGCCTCTGATCAAGCAGACTTCCAGGGGTTCCCAGGACCTGGGAGCTTCCTGGTGGCTCGCCATTTTCCGCGACGGCCCCAGGAAGCGGGTAGCGCGGGGAGGGGGTCCCCTTTCCCCCTTCCCCCCCCCCCCCCCCCCCCCGTCAAGAGACGTTTGGCCTCCCCGTTCCTCCCCGGCCTCTCGGTTCCCCGGAAACGCCGCCGGCCGGGCCCACCTTTGAGCAGCTCCACGGTGCGCAGCTCGAAGGGGACGCCGTTCTTCTTGGCGAAGATGTAGACGGCGCGGCAGGGCTGCGACAGCAGGTCCAGGTAGAGCTCCAGGCCCATGGCGGGGGCGGGGGACCCTCAAGACCCTCGGGACACTGCGCGGAGCGCGGCGAGACGCGGACCAGCTCAGCACCGAGGCCCCGCCCCCTGGAGGTCATTCCAGGTCCAACGGCTGGCGACGCCCCGACGGGGCGGGCGTGTCCGAGAGGCTGGAGCCTGGGGCTCAGGGCCCACCGGAGGGGGGGCGATGGGCGGGTCCCCCCTCTGAGCGTCAGGCTGAGGGCTCCCAGTCCCAGTGCTCCGTGGCTGGCTCACTGGATTTAGAGTGATAGCTTCCGGCTTCATCTGTTAGCATCTAGGAGAATCTGCGATCAGCCCCATTTTACAGATGAGGAAGTGAAGGCCAGGCGTGACGACAGACCCAGAAAGTTTGCGGGTACCTATTGCCGAGGTGGGAGGGCTGGCTCTGTCCGTACCATGTCCAAGATGGAGAAACGGGGACCCAGAGAAGGCAAGCAGTCGTCCCAGCGGCCGGGAGGCCCAATGCCCACCCCAGCAGGAAGACCAAGGTGGTGAGGCGCCCCGGGTGTGCGAGTGGAGGGAAGTGAGGCGCCACGCAACGCCCACCGTGGCCCCAGGCCTCTGACACTGGCCGGAACCAGCCTCTGTGGAGTGTGGGGCTCAGGGCATGGAGTCCGGAGCCAGACTTTTTCTGGTTTATTCCATTGCATTCAGAGAACATGCATTGTCATGGTTTCTATCTGTTTAAACTCGTTGAGATTTTCCGGCCTAACATGTGGACTATCGTGGAGAACATTCCTCCTGCACTTGAAAAGAATGTTTATCCTGCTGGCCTTTGCTTTCTGTTTTAAACGTATTTAGTTGTTAATCCTCACCCGAGGATATTTTTCCTTTGATTTTTTTAGAGAGAGTGGAAGGGAGAGGGAGAGACAGAGAGAAACATCGACGTGAGAGAAACACATCGATGGGTTGCCTCCTGCACGAGCCCCGACCAGGGCCCGGCCCGGGGAGGAGCCTGCAACCGAGGTACGTGCCCTTGACCGGAGTCGAACCTGGGGCCCTTGGGTCCGCAGGCCGGTACTCTGTCCACTGAGCTAAACCTGCTAGGGCTATTCTGCTGTTCTTGAGTGTTCTGTATATGTATACTGGGGAGATCTATATCCAATTAGTTTATGGTGCTCAAGTCTTCCACTTCTCTGCATTATTGACAGTGGAGTATTGAAGTCATCAACTATTATTACTGACAGTTTAACCATCCTTAACCTTTCATTTTTATTTCATTGTTTTTAGATTTTTTAAATTAAATCTTTATTGTTGAAAGTATTAGAGGCGTCCCTTTTTCCCCCCATTGACCCCCTCTAGCTCCCCCCCACCCCCACCCCAGGCCTTCACCGCCCAATTGTCTGTGTCAACCTTAGTTTTTAAATTCCTTTGGCAGCTGGGAGGACCCACTCCCACCCACCCCCCCCCCGCCCCAGCTCACCTTAGTTTTTCAATTCCTTTGGCAGCTGGGAGGACTCACTCCCACCCCCCCACCCCCCGCCGCCGCCCCAGCTCACCTTAGTTTTTAAATTCCTTTGGCAGCTGGGAGGACCCACCCCCTCAACAGACCTGTGCCCACCCGAGGGCGCAGGCTCGGCAGCCGTGGCGGTGGTTCCGGTTCTTTATTGGACAAAGAAACAGAGTGGGTTTTGGTGTCTGTCCCCAGGAAGGAGGCTCGGAGGGCTGAGCAGCCGAGCGCGGCAGGAGGGTGGCTTCTACTTGAACTTCTGCAGCAGGCCGGCGATCCTCTCCTTGACCGACGGGTCCAGCGCTGAGCAGTCCCACTCGCCCAGCTTCACCAGCCGGTTGTGGGCCTCCCAGAAGAGGCTGGGGCCGATGCTCAGCTCCACCCGCATGCGCCACTCGGCCAGCTTGGAGCTGGTCTGGAAGACATTGTGGTTGCCCCCCATGGGCTGCGGGGAGACAGAGGGGAAGACAGGTCACCTGGGGCCCAGCCCCCATGGCCCCCCTTCCACAGCCTCAGCCCGAGGCCCAGGCGGGGGTCGCAGGCTCTGTCACGGATGTGGGGTGGGGATGGAAGATCCGGGACCCCCCCCCCCAGGCTCATGGTCACTGGTCTTGGTCCAAGGCCTCGAATCCCTCTCTGGGGGAGCCCCGGCCCAAGTGGCTCCTACTTTTGCCAGTGGGAAGCCTCCCGTGGGCCCCGCCTTCTCCCAGAGATCCCCCGTGTCCCCGATGAGGGTGAGAGGAATTGCCCCTCCCCGTGTCGAACTCCCTCTGTGGCCAAGCAAAGGGGCTGGAATGGGAGAGCCGGCAGGCAGCGTGAGGAACGTGCACCCGAGATGTGCGAGAGGGAAGGAGCCGGGGGAAACGTAGGGGCTCTCCCACCTAGAAAACCTAGAACGGGTTTTCCCGGGCCGATCCGCACTGCACACTAACCAAGGACCAAGGTGGCCAGGTGCAAAGACACCAGCCAGGGTCTAAACTGGCCATCCTGCCCGGCCTGCGTGGCTCAGGGGTGCAGCGGCGACCTATGAACCAGGAGGTCATGGTTCAGTTCCCAGTCAGGGCACAGGCCAGGGTTGTGGGCTCCCTCCGCAGTGGGAGGCGTGCAGGAGGCAGCTAGTCGATGACTCTCATCATGGATGTTCGCAGGTCTGCTCCCCAAATGCTCAGCGGATGCCCCTCAGACCCAGAGGCGGGGGCGCTGCTCTGTGCAGCTCTCTGGAACTCCGAAAAGAAGCCCTACAGCCAGCCCTGACCGGTTTGGCTCAGTGGATAGAGCGTCGGCCTGCGGACTCAAGGGTCCCAGGTTTGATTCCGGTCAGGGGCATGTACCTTGGTTGCGGGCACATCCCCAGTAGGGAGTGTGCAGGAGGCAGCTGATCCATGTTTCTCTCTCATCGATGTTTCTGACTCTCTATCCCTCTCCCTTCCTCTCTGTAAAAAAATCAAAAAAACATATTTTTAAAAAGAAGAAGCCCTACAGCCAGGACGCTTTGGAAGCTTCTGGACACTGCCTGGGCGTCCACCAAGAGGCAGAGGCATCTAGGATCCCGGCTGACTGACCAAGAAATCTGTGCTCTTCCCCCTGTCCCAAGCTCAGCCTCCCCCTCCCCCCCACACCCAGGAATCCTTGTGCAGCATGGATGCTAGCGGTCCTCCTCCATGGTTCAAACTCTCTGTGTGCCCTGGCTGGTTTGCTCAGTGGTTGGAGCGTCAGCCTGCAGACTGAAGGGTCCCGGGTTCAATTCCAGTCAAGGGCGCATTGCCGGGTTATGGGCTCAATTCCCAGTGGGAGGAGTACAGGAGGCAGCTGATCAATGATTTTCGTCATTGATGTTTCTCTCTCTCTCTCTCTCTCTCTCTCTCTCTCTCTGTCTCTCTCTCTCTGTCTCTCTCTCGCTCCCTCTCCCTTCTCTGAAATCAATCAAGATACATACATTTTTAAAAAACTTCCCGTGTTTCCTACGGCCCCGGTGGAGGGCCGCCACCCAGGCCCGGCTCCCGCAGCCTCTTCGCCGGCCTCTCCCGGCTGTTTCCCCGCCAGCAGAGCCCTCTCACCTGCATCATCTCCACCAAGGCCACCAGGTCGGCCAGGGAGATGCTGTCCCCGGTGATGAACATGCGGTCCTGAAGGTACCGCTCCTCGAACAGCTTCAGGTTCTGCTTCACCTCATCCAGCACCTCCTCCGTCTTCTCGGCTGGGACCTCCTCGCCTGTGATCATGGGGATCAGGAGCTGGCGGGGGTGGGGAGAGGAGGGAAGAGGCGGCTGCACCCCAGGCCTCCGTAGCCTTGTCTTCTGTCGATCGCCTCTCATGTCCCCTGCCCGGCTCTGAGCTCGTGTTGTTTTAGACAATCACAGGCTACCCAGGTTCGCAGCCTGGGAGCGCCGGGCTGGGCCACGCGGCCTGCGTGTGCGGTAGGCGACGCCATTGAGGTCGCTTTCAGTACACTCGACGACGCTCCCCAACAAAATCGCCTGACGATGACGCGTCATCAGCGGCAGATGACTGTTACGTGTCATCTCTAGATCCCTGGTGTCTTCTAGGCCCTTCGACTCTGATCGATTCTAGCCCAGAACGAAATGTCTGGAGTCCTGTCCTGGTCTGAGTGACATCTGTCCCTCCCGGGTGCCCTTCTCCAGGCCTTTACAAGGCTCTTTCACACCCAATGGGTCCCTCCACGCTCCTCGCTGCTCCGCGCCAGGAGGCGGGGAAGGGAGCTGAGAGAATGGGGCTCGGGGACAGAGGGACACGGGCGTAAGCTCCCCGGCCGTCCGCCCCAGGCGTGGCCCGCTCACCTTGACCCAGAGGATCTTGCTCATGGGCAGCTGGATGGCTGTGTGCTGCCAGGCCATGAACTCGTCCACGCGGGCGCGCGTGTGCAGGTCCGGCGGGTACCAGTACGAGGGGGTGCTGTACTTGCGGCACAGGTAGAGGAGGACGGCCACACTGCAGGGAGGGCAGGGAGGGCACTGCTGGGGCCAGCCCCGGCTCGACGGCACCAGCCACCGCCCCAGCGTGGCCTCGACCCAACGCAGAGCTTCCGTCCCCCCGTGGGCTCTAGGCACTGGCATGCTTCCAAGGGAAGGAGGAGCCCAAAGGCTTCGGGGAAGGCCATGAGCCCGCTAGTCAGCGAGGGCACGCCAGCCGGTCCCTCCCTTCTTTCCTTTTGTTTTAATATATTTTTATCGATTTTAGAGAAGGAAGAGGGAGAGAGAAATGGAAACATCAATGATGAATCATTGATCAGCTGGCTCCTGCACGCCCCCTCCTGGGGATCAAGCCCGCAACCCGGGTATGTGCCCCTGACTGGAATCGAACCCGGGACCCTTTAGTCTGCAAGCTGAGGCTCTATCCCCTGAGCCAGACCAGCTTGGGCGCCCTGCTTTCTTGACTGCCTGGCATAGCTGGTGACCTTGATCAGGTGGGGCCTGGGAACGGGGAGCTGGGGGAAGTGGAGAGAAGAGAGTGAATTGGCAGCAAAGGGGATGAGCCACCGAGGGAGGCTTAGGAGGCAGGCAGAGGCTTGACTCAATGGCCCAACACCGCTGCCTGAACCGCGTCCAGCACCACCAGAGGTGAACCTGAGGAGGGGTGCTGAAGGATTAAAGGAGACAGACAAGAGAATACAGTTGGGGCCAGGTGGGTCACTGTGCCTGGATGAGGACACAGTGACACAGCCTGTAAGCCGAAGCTTTACTTTATAGTCAGAGCACACAAAGCAAAGCAAGGGGAGGGGTCAACAGGCTTGCGAGTTTCAAATCTATTTCCTCACTCAAGCCTAGTTTTGGCAGCCCTTGCTGCACCTCCCACAGCCCGTTAGCTACCTAGGAACAAGGGAGGACTACAAAGTCAGGCTTAACTGTGCTAGGAGGGCTCTGCCCTCCAAGCTGGGACTCGTATGTGGCTCTGCCACAGGTCAGTCCGAGGTTTGACCCTATAGCCGCTCCCTACACCTGCCCTTTCTGTGACCTCTGGGAGCACCACTCTTGGGGGCCAGTTCCTGGGTCACAACTGCTCTGGGGAGACCTGCCAGTGGCTCCCGGGCCCCTGCGTGGACAACTTCTGGAGCTGGGTGATGGGTACATGGGGCCTTATGCTCCTCCTTGGCTAGTGATCTGTCTGCTGTGGCGTCTGGGGGAGATGGTCCATGGTAAGATCAGTCAGTCAGCACCAGCAGACCAGCTGCAGGAGGAGCAGAGACAGGTGGTGGCAGGGCCCCAGGCAGACTGTTACCTTTCAGATAAGACAAATTTCCCATCTTTGAGGCTGGGCAGCTTCTTCAGGGGATTGATCTCAGTGTACTCCTTGCTGTGGTGGTAACCTGCGAGGGGCAGGAAAGAGAGGTGGCAGACACCCCCGGGAAGAGAGAGCCAGGTGTACCAGAGGCAGAAATGTCCTGCTCTCCATTTTTGCTCAACATGGGAAACTGAGGCCCAGAGGACATCATGGCTCGCCCCAGGTCAGAGAGAGCAAGTCAGGGCAGGTCAGAACAGGGACCAGGATCAGGAGTCCTGCTCCTATTCGGGCCCTGTGACCAGGACACTTCCCCTCCCAGAAGCTGGAGGGTGCCGGTCCCACCCCCATCTCTGGGGCCTGAAGCCACAGTTGGCAGCCCCAGCCCCTAGCACACAGCTGGAATTCAACCAAAGAGCCTTTCACTTGCAGCCGACCCCAGTGTGGGGACAGGAGCTGAAACTCTTCCTTGACCAGCTGTCTCTGGCTGGAAACATTTTTGAGCTCTACCTCAGTCATTTCTGGAGCACCTGGGTATAGGCTCCTACAAGTTGAGCTTTTAAAGCCACCCCTGTGCTTGGGATAGGGGAGTGCTGGAGAGCAGTCCCCTGAGCTTCACTGGGTCTGTGTCACCCTGAGCAGGTTTGAATGCTGGGGGAGGATGGGTGTAGACCAAAGCTGCCTCTGGACTCTTAGATGTGGGATGGCCAGACACCTCTGTACCTTTACCAACATCCTCGGTGGGTGCTGCCGTGAACAAGAGTCTAGACTCCCGCAAGGAGAAGGTGGGGGCACGGGGTGGGAGCCCAGAGGCCCCCCTGCAGCGCTTTCTCCCCCTTTACCCTCCAAGAGCCCGTCCATCATAGCGGGGCAGAATCAGTGGGGACAGACGCACAGCCTACGATTCCCTCGGAAACCTGTCCTTCCCTTGCGGAGTCTGGGGAGAGGCCGTCTCCCCCCTGGTCTCCGTCTCTGCTTTTCAGGAACACCCCCACCTTACGCTCTGCCTCCTCCCAGGACCAGGCCTGCCCAGGGGAGCAACGGGCACCAACCTTTCAGCAGGTCCACGAACTGGAAGTCGAAGGGGATGCTGTTCTTCCTGGCAAAGATGTAGACGGCGCGGCAGGACGCCGACAGCAGGTCCAGGTAGAGCTCCAGGCCCATGGCCGAGACGCGGAACGGGCCCCCTCCAGCCACAGCCAGCAGGCCCTGACCCCAAGCTTCGGTGCAGCCTGAGCCCCGGTCCTGTACCCAGCAGCCCTCTCCAGCCCAGGCCAGGGAGCTCGCATTCTGGAACTCCTGTCTCACTTGGGATTGTCATGAGGCCGTGCCACCTGGAATTCTCACAGCAGCAAAGATTCTGAGGAGACAGGAGGGGGCTGGGGAGGGGTCCCCCGACTCTGCCCTTCCCCTCCCTCGGGCACCTTTGATTGCCCGTGGCCAGTGTGTAAAAGGGGCTCACTCCAGGGAATTCCTTCCCAGGGCCAGGCCTTCCTTGTGGAAGGCGACCGGAAGGAGGATGGGCAGTGAGCTCCAACCCTGGAAGGTTCCAGAAGCAGAGATCGCAAGTAGGCACTGGCCAATCCAACCTGAACTGTGGCTAGAAAAAGACTGGGAGAAAGAGGATCCCCAGCCCCAGTCAGGATGCATGTGGGAGGCGACCAATCCATGTGCCTCTCTCACATCGATGTTTCTCTCTCTCTCTCTCCCTCTCCCCTCCCTCTCTCCCACTCTCTAAAAACCAATGGAAAAAATGTCCTCAGGTGAGAATTACAAAAGAAATGGGGCCTGTGGTCTGTGCCCTTCCCTAAAGCCCACTTCCCCCATGACCGGCTGGGGGCCCTGCCCGGCTACCACCCCTCCTGGCATCTTGGGCACGGCAGCAGGTCCAGCTGTACCCCTGCTGGGGCTTGGCCCTGGGTTTTCCAGAAGCAGGGTCCCCAGCCTGGCCCTCTTCCTCGTCCACAGGGCGTGGGAAGCCCGTGGACACTCCCCCATCCTGCTCCCCTCTCTGGATGGGGCCCAGCACCTGCCCTGCTGGGCTGCCCCGAGCTGCACCTGGGACAGCCTGGTGGCTTCACAACCCTTCAGGTAGTGGGGACAGGCAGGCGGGCGGGGAGGAGCTGCCTTCAGGTAGTGGGGACAGGCAGGCAGGCGGGGAGGAGCTGCAAGTGCAAAGTTCAGGTCTAGGTCCTCCGCGTCCTCCCTCCCACTCTCTTTCTCTCTCTCATACACACACACACACACACACACACACACACACACACACACACACACGCCCCATGCCCCACCCATCCCCAACCCAGGCCTCGCCTCTCTCCACAGAGAAAGCATCCTGACCTGGTAAAGACACCACTCTCTCCAGAGCTCCCCACCTCAGGGGTGCACCCCCCAACTCCCTGGGGCTCGGGCCCTAGGAGTCTTCCCTCTTCCTCATCCCAACCCACCTCTATATCGCCAGGTGCGGTCACGCTGTCGCTCCACATCCTGTATCTCTTACCCGCCCCCCCCCCCCGGCTCCCACCCCTCTGATGGCCTGGCCAACGTCACAGCTTCCAGGCCCCCTGCCCTGCCTCCACCCTGGGCCCTTGGTCCTGGTCCACACGCAACAGAGGGGACTTGCTTTTTTAAAATACATTTTTATTGATTTCGGAGAGGGAGAGATAGAAACATCCATGATGAGAGAATCACTGATTGGCTGCCTCCTGCACCCCCCCCCCCACTGGGGATTGAGCCCACAACCCTGGCCTGTGCCCTTGACCGGAATCGAACCCGGGACCCTTCAGCCCGCAGGCCGATGCCCTATCCACTGAGCCACACCGGCTAGGGCCACATGGTGGGTTTTCGTCGAGTGCTTATGTCTGTGACACCCGAGAGGCGGCCGAGGACAGTGGGGGGCCTGCCAGTGCAGAGCTCCTCCCGGAGTCGGAGACCAGAGTGGAGACGTGACGGAAAGGGGGACAGGGACAAGGCAGACACAGGAGGAATGCTGCTCGTCTTCGCCCTCAGGGGATCCTGGAAATGCGCAGCAGCATACGGTGGTGGGCTTCAGGGGGAGGCTGCGGGAGCTGCTTGCTGGCCGCCTGCTCCAGGATGTCCAAGATGGGGCCGTGGGCCTCCTGGCACAGACCGGCCCCCAGGACGGCCTCCAGCCGCCCACGCCACGCAGCCAGTCGCGGCCGGCCCTCAAACACGTCATAGCCAAGGGCCACCACCTGTGGGGACAAGGACGGGAACGTGGGTGGGACACGGAGGTCCCTGGCACAGGCGTCGGGTTCCTTTCCCAGCCTCCATGTGAGTGAGGCCCAGGGCAGGGTGATCACCGCAGGCCTGAGAGCACCGGGACGGCCCAGGCTCAGTGGCTGCGCGTCCACCTATACCCCAGGAGGTCAGGGTTCGATTCCCAGGCAAGGGCACAGGCCCGGGTTGCAGGCTCACTACACAGTGTGGGGCGTGGAGGAGGCAGCCGATCGATGACTCTTTCTCACCACTGATGTTTCTCTCTCTCTCTGCCTCTCCCTTCCCCTCTGAAATCAATAAAAAATATATATTAAAAGATAATATAAATAAATAAAGCACCAGGTCAAAGCCCCGCCCAGGAGGGCAGCAGAGGGCACGGCTCCAGCACCAGTTCAGCCAGAAGCGCTCTGTGCGGCCGGGCAGAGCCCTGGCGGCCTCAGCGCTGCGGTAAGAGGACGCTGCCCACGAATGCCGCTGGCCAGCCAAGCTGGTACCTGCATCAGCTCCTCCAGGGCCATGAGGTCGGCCAGCGTCACCCGCTGGCTGGTGAGGAAAGCCTTGTCCCCCAGGATCTGGTCCTCCAGGTGCTGCAGAGCCCGGTCCACCGCCGCCCTGTTGCGCCTCACCTTCTCCTCGGGCACTTGAACCCCAATGAGCGGTGCCAGCACCTGACACAGGCAACGTGTAGGCTCAGTCTGTGGCCCCCGCCTCCTCCCAGGCCCCTGACAGGCAACCGCCCTGCCCCGCCCCCCACGGCGCTCCTCACCTGGGTCCACAGGCACACCCCAAAGGTGCCCCGGATAAAGTCCGCGTGCCAGCCCAGGTACTCGTGGATGCGGGCGCGGGCCTGCAGGTCGGCTGGGTACCAGTGGTCCGCCGTCTGGTACTTACAGCTCAGGTAAATCAGGATTGCCACGCTGGGGACAGGCGCAGGGGCGGGGGCTGTGAAGACCCTGGCTCGTGGCCTTCATCCCCGGCTGCCCCCACCCCCGTGGGGCCCTGGGGCTTGTCTGCATTTGATGGCCGGCCTCCCCTCCCACCCCTGCTCACTGGGTGCTGGCCTCCTCTCGCCCCTGACTGTCCCCTCCTGAGTCTCCTTTCTTCTCAGTCTTGGGCACTAACTCTTGGCCAGCCCTTCTGTTCTGGACTTCAAGAATCTCTTCTCAGCCCTAGCCGGTTTGGCTTAGTGGATAGAGCATCAGTCTGTGGACTGAAGGGTCCCAGGTTCAATTCCCAGGTTGCTGGCTCAATCTCCAGTAGGGGGCGTGCAGGAGGCAGCCAATCAATTATTCTCTCTCATCACTGATGTTTCTATCCCTCTCCTTTTCCCTTCTCTGAAATCGATATAAATATATTTTTTATTTAAAAAAATTTTTAAAAATATATTTCATTGATTTTTCACAGAGAGGAAGGGAGAGGGGTAGAAAGTTAGAAACATCGGTCAGCTGCCTCCTGCACACCCCCTACTGGGGATGTGCCCGCAACCCAGGTACATGCCCTTGACCGGAATCGAACCTGGGACCCTTGAGTCCACAGGCCAACGCTCTATCCACCGAGCCAAACTGGTTAGGGCTATTTTTTATTTTTATTTTTTAGATATATTTTATTGATTTTTTACGGAGAGGAAGGGAGAGGGATAGAGAGTTAGAAACATCGATCAGTTGCCTCCTGCACACTCCCCGCTGGGGATGTGCCCGCAACCAAGGTACATGCCCTTGACCGGAATTGAATCTGGGACCCTTCAGTCTGCAGGCCGACGCTCTATCCACTGAGCCACACCAGTCAGGGCTAAATATATTTTTTTAAAAGAGAAAGAGAGAGAGAGAGAGAGAGAGAGGTGCAGGGATGAGCTGTGTCACCCCAGGAGCCCCTGATCACCCTGGCTCACGCCCAGCCATCTGCTCTCATCGTACCCTTCAACTTGGCCCTGGGTGCGGTGCCCTGTGGGGTCTGGAGGGCCTGCAGCGAGAGAGCCGGGGGGCCAGCGGGCGGGGGGCCTCGGCGGTGGGTGGGAAGGAGAGGTACCTCTGGTGCACGACGAAGTCGCCGTCCTTGAGGATGGGCACCACCTGCGGGCTGTTCGCCGGTAAGAACCCCTTAACGTGCTGCCCTGCGGAGAAGGAGGTCAGAAAGGCCTGCGGGGCTCCGTGGCTGAGCACCCACCTATGAACCAAGCGCTCATCAGCTCCACTCCCCGGTCAGGGCACAGGCCCGGGTGGCGGGCTCCATCCCCAGGAGGGGGCGTGCAGGAGGCAGCCGGTCCAGGATGCCCTCTCATCACTGATGTCTCTCTCTCTCTGTCTCGCTCCATAACATCAATAAAAATATGTATTTCCTAAAGTAGAAAAGGCCCGAGGACAACAAGCACACCAGCTGCGCCCTCCTCCAGCCAGAGCCGGCTGCCAGGCTGGGAAGGGCCCCCTGCCCTGCCACCTTCCGGATGGCCGAGGGGCTGTGCTGGGTGCAGCCGGGCGCTGCGGGTGGGTGAGGAGAAGCTACTTAGGCAGGACTGGGGTGAGCAAGGGGAGGGGTGCCTCGGCTCTTCCCAGCCCTTCCTTCCCAGCACAGCGGGACGGTCCCCCCAGGTCTTCAGGGCGTTGGGAACTTACAGGCATGCTGTTCAGGGCGGTGCCTCTGAAAACCAGCTTTCTCCCCATCCCAGCGGAATGTTACTACACCCCCCCCCCCCTTTCAGAGAAGGCCTGTGACCTGCCCGAGGCCACACAGCACGGGGGAGACGGGCGGTGAGGGAGCTCTGCGGACTGTGGGGCCTCAGGGAGCTGCCGGGCGAGGAGCCAGTGGGCGCACGGGCCGCGGACACCCGGGAAGCAGCCCGCGCTCACCTTTGAGCAGCTCCACGGTGCGCAGCTCGAAGGGGATGCCGTTCTTCTTGGCGAAGATGTAGACGGCGCGGCAGGGCTGCGACAGCAGGTCCAGGTAGAGCTCCAGGCCCATGGCGGCGGGGGGCGCAGGCCGCAGGGACGGCAGCCCTGGATGGACGGCAATGGTGGCAGGAGCCAGGCCGCTCCGAGGAAATAGGGGCCTGAGCCCCGCCCCTCTGTGGGGCGCGCCCTCCCCGCTCCCCCCCCCCCAGGAATGTCCAAGTCCATCCTGCCCCGCCCCGCTCCTGTCTGATTAGGTTCTACAAAAGCTGTTTTCTTTTTGCTCCCAGATTGCTTTGCTCAGACTTCGCCCCGGCTCCGGGTCCCAGGCCACATCCAGCTGCGAATGCCGCGGGTCGGGTTAGGCCGCAGCTCGTGCGCCCGCATCGCTCACCAGATCCGCGCGCACGGCCCCAGGGGGCGCGCACCGTGGGGAGGGAGACGGGGCGCTGTACGAGAGGGCGCAAGGCGGGCAGGGGGTGCAGGGGATCCTCGGCGAAGGCGAGCTGCCAGCTTCCGGATCGTCTGCGCTGTGACCTTTCTTCTCCCTTTCCCCATTGACCCTTCCCTCCATTGACCCCTCCCGCCCTCCTGCCGTCTTCCCAGGGGCGCGGTGATGGTGCGGGCAAGCCTGGGCAGGGCTGGGCAGGGCTGAGCGCCCACCCTGAGTCTTTCAGAGGAGTCCATCCCTCTGGCCGGTGACTCAAGGGGGCAAATCTGGATGCTTTTCTGGGATTTCTGAACTTGGAATTCAGGAGAGACGGGTCCTTTGGGGAGGCGAATGTGGGCGCAGGGAAGGGGGCCACCTCGGATCTCTGAGTGCACCAGGCCGGCTGTCCTGAGAGAGAAAGAAGCTGATTCAAAGAAGAGTGGAGGAGAGAACCAGGTTCTGATGCCGGTTCCCCCTGCGAGTCAGCTACACCTCTCCCCCATACAAGAGGAGGAGGTTTCTGGGAAGCCCCTCTTTTGGCTCAATCCAGTTAGCACTGAGCTTCTTCTTTTTATCTCTTTAAATATATATATTTTATTGTTTACAGAGAGGAAGGGAGAGGGATAGAGAGTTAGAAACATCCATCAGCTGCCTCCCGCACACTCCCTCCTGGGGATGTGCCCTTGACGGGAATGGAACCTGGGGGCCAACGCTCTATCCACTGAGCCACACCGGTTGGGGCTTCTTTTTATTTTTGTGATATATTTTTATTGACTTCAGAGAGGAAAAGAGAGGGAGAGAGAGAAACATCAGTGATGAAAGAGAAGCATTGACCAGCTGCCTCCTGCACCATCCATCCGGCCTGCAACCCGGGCATGTGCCTGTTGGAAGCTGCCCATTGCCTTCACTAGCAGAGAGAGGTGGACAAGGAGTCCGGAAGGCTGGTTAACCTTGAAGGCTCTGGCAAGGTCAGAGCCAAGCACCCAGTGTCTAGTTGAGACAAAGGGAGCTGAAGCAACTTGCACCTTTTAGTCTTATGTAAATCCTTCCTGATGGGCTATCACTGGAATTAGGGCTAAGGGCTATGGGTGTATCCCAAAACCTGAATAAAAGGGATCGCAAGACAAGGCCAGAGCAAAACAGGAGTCTTTCCTCTTGAGCTGGGCTCCCTGCCTGGCCCCCAATATTTCCAAATGAATATTTTCTTGTCTAGTCTCTTTCATTTGTGTGCGGCCTCCTCCAGAGCCCGAACCCTGAGCCTGAACCCTGAACCATGCGGGACGTTGGGGTGGTGGGGGGGCACTGGCATATGCCCTTGACCAGAATTGAACCCGGGACCTCTTATCCACTGAGCCAAACCGGCTAGGGCACATTTGCTGTTTTCTACTGTCTTTAACCCCAAACAGTCAACATGGGGGTGGCGTGTCCTAAACTCCTTCCATCATAAACCCCTTCACAAGTGTAATCAGCAGGTTCTGGAGGGCGGCACCCCCTCTGGAGGCTGAGCCAAAGTGCCTGGAGTTTCATTTCAGCCTGACTGTTGTGGTGCGACCCGCGAATGAAGACCACCAGGCAGCCAAATTGAAATTTAGGAAGCCTTTATTACGAACTCGAGTCCAGGCCCGCGTCTCGACTGACACAGCAGGGAGCAGCGTGAGCCCCGAACACGCGGAGCAAGCAAGTTTTATCCCCAACGCAGGGGGATTTGGCAGAACCTGATTGGTTAAACTTGGGTCAAAAGTCAGCTACATTACTTACAACAATGGAAAATTTTCAGTTGAACAAGCAATTACAAAAGTTACAAAGCATGGGAGAACGTAGTTACAGAAACAAGGGAGGATGCTTATTGTAAGTGGCCTGTTTGATCAGCCTGGCGATTTCCTTCAGCAGGATGTGCTTGGGGGTGTGTTGCTACAGGGTTAACGTAAAACAAAGGGCAGGAGTCATGTCTGGCTGGAGCATGACGAACCACATTCTTCTGAGCGTGGGTCACCTGCCAAACCTTAATATACAATTGGGGTCTCTGTCCTGACTTGGGGTCACTTACGCCAGAACATGACCAAGGGATCATTCACAAGTATCTGTACTTTCTTTTTTTAAAGGATGTTTGAGAGAGAGAGAGGGAGGGAGGGAGGAAGGAGAGTGAGCAGCATCTATATGAGAGCTGCCTCCTGCATGCCCCCTACTGGGGATTGAGCCTAGCACCTGCAACCTGGGCAGGTGCCCTGACGGGGAGGAATCCAATCATGACCCCCTGGTTCACGGCCGCTGGCCGCTGATGCTCACCTGAACCGCGTCCAGCACGGCCAGGGGTGAACCTGCGGAGGGGCGGTGAAGGATTAAAGAAGACAGACAAGAGAATACAGTTGGGGCCAGGTGGATCAGTGTGCCTGGATGAGGACACAGTGACACAGCCTGTAAGCTGAAGCTTTACTTTATAGTCAGAGCACACAAAGCAAAGCAAGGGGAGGGGTCAACAGGCTTCCAATGTTCTTGCGAGTTTCAAATCTATTTCTTCACTCAAGCCTAGTTTTGGCAGCCCTTGCTGCACCTCCCACAGCCCCTTAGCTACCTAGGAACAAGGAAGGGCTGGAAGGTCAGGCTTAACTGTGCTCGGAGGGCTCTGCCCTCCAAGCTGGGACTTGTATGTGGCTCTGCCACATGTCAGTCCAAGGCTTGACGCTATAGCCGCTCCCTACACTCACCCACCTGGCCACACCGGCTGCGCTTTCATTATTTTGTACAGTAACAAGTTAAAACCTCCGTGACCACAAAAAGGTCTTTGCAAACAACAAAAATTAAGCCAGATAACCCTCCTCTGGGATGCCTGCCTCCTGGTAGGCCCCTGGCTCAGCATTTTCTTTGCCCTCACTTTGCCCTCAGAGCAGGCACCGCCAGGACCCGAGTCCCCAGGATGCTGGGGTCCCTGACCACGCCAGTCCCAGCCCAGCCCCGCCCCGCCCCCTAGCCCCGCCCCACGCAGAGCATGCTGGAGGTGGACAGAATCACCCGCCAGGCCCCGGTCACGTGAGCAGCGGAGCTGGCTGGAGGGAGGTGGAGGTTAGTTGACAGGTTGCCCTGGCAACAGACAGCTCCAGCAACGGGCGCCTGGGCACGCGCTGGTCCGTTAAGCTCCGTTAAACTCGTCCCGGGGGCCACAGCGGCCACTGCGCCCTGGACCCCTGAGGGTGCTGGGCCGGCGGGGGGGGGCGGGGGTGTCTCACATTGTTTCCGACGCTGGGCAGAAGGCAAAGGCCAGAGACGCCGGCTGTGCCCACTGGGCGCGTCGAGTGGCAGGAACTGTGCAGAGAACCCGAGGGAAAGAAGGGGAGGGGAGGCCAGGAAGGCAGGAAAAGAGGGATGAAGTCAAAAAGCGAAGGGGAAAAGGAACGGAGATGGGGGAGGGAGGAAGCGAGGAGGCCTCCCCACCAGCTGAGCCGGTGGCCCCCTTTCCCAGCCCTCAGAACCAGGTCACAGCAGATGGTGCTGTCCCCTCGGTGTTTGGGAAGTTCGATGCTTTTCTTGTACAAGATGGGGTAGGGAACGCGGTCAGGGGGGAAGGGAGGGAGAGGGGGACATAGGAGGAGGCCGAGCAAAAGCTCTTTTGAGCTGAATCCACAGCCCAGTCTGGAGCAGGACGGGGCCTGAGAGGCGGCTCTCGTGGGGGTGGCGGTCTGACCACGCTCTTGCTGGGCTACGGCTCCCTCTTACCCACTCGCAGACTTACCTTCGTCTCTGGGGTCCTTACCTCCGGGTGAAGGAGGAGAGAGGGTCAGATGGAGGGGGCAATGCAAGGAGGGAATGCCAGTGGGAGGTGAGGGAGGGGACCCCTCGGTGGGGGGCCCAGCCTGCTGAGAAGTAGACAGGGGCTTTAAGAGATGTGCCATGTCGGGGGGGCCTGGGTGTGGTGTGGACCAAGTGTGAGGCTGGGGGTGTAAGGGGGGTCCCCCCTCAGCAATCCTAGTCAATTAGTGGGGAGACTTCACAGGGGACCCACTCCGTAGGGCTTGACCACCACCACGCACCCATCGTGTTCCTGCTTTGCTCACCCTTTGCCCCGGGCGCCCCGGGGTCCCAGCCCACGCTCCTGGTGGCGGTCTCCCTGTGACGAAGGCAAATGGAGGTGGGAGCGCCCCACATTTCCTGGGGCTGTTTGGTCTGTAAAATACATACTGCTCTGCCCCCTTCCGAGGCTGTTCCAGGGGCCCAGTGAGGCACAGGTGCTTTTAAAGGGGTGCAGGTCCCGGCAGGCGGGGCTCCGTGGCTGAGCGTCCACCTAGGAACCAGGAGGTCACGGTTGGATTTCCCGTCAGGACACATGCTCGGGTTGGGGGCTCCATCCCCAGTGCGGGGTGTGCAGGAGGCAGCCGATCCATGATTCTCTCTCATCATGGATGTTTCTCTCTCCCTCTCTCTCTCTCCCTTTCCTTTCCAAAAATAACAATAAAGGGTATGGGGCCTTTACCAGAAAGCCCCCGTCCACGTGGCCTGGGGCATCACTGGGGCAAAGGGGCTGGAGCCGGGCTGTGCAGGCCGCCGCCACATTCTTGCCGCCCCATCTGCCCCAAGAGGGCCGGGGCAACGTAACTGGCAAGCAGACGGTTGGCCGTCACCTCTCCTGGGCCCTCCTCTGCGTCCGAGACCTGGACGGCTCCCTCACCAGCTGCGTGACCTCCCACCAGTCGCTGCAGCTTTCCTGCTGAAGTAGAACTAGGAGGCCCTGTGAAGGAAACCACGTCAAACCCACGGCACGCCCTCGCGGGTGTGGCCCAGTGGACAGGGCGTCGGCCTGCGGACCTCAGGGTCCTGGGTTCGATTCTGATCGAGGGCACGGACCTCGGTGGCAGTCCCCACCGGGCCGGGGGCCCTGGGCGGAGCACTAGCCGAAGGCGTGCGTCTCTCGCATCGATGTTTCTCGCTGTCTCTCCCTCTCTCTCCCTAAACACCAATGGGAGAACATCCCCGGGCGAGGGCCAAACAAAGTAAGGCCTGTGCTGTACGCCTGGAGCTAATATAATAATGTCTGTCGACCGTGATTGGAAAAATAAAAAACATTTAAAGGCATTTCTGGCTCCAGAGGGAGGCAGGCAGCTGCAGCGGGGGAGGAGCCCTGGCCGGGCGTCTGGGAGGGACGGTGGTTTTGTCACCAACTGGAAGGGCCCTGGGACAGAGCCGTGCGGGCGCGCTGGACCCCACGGGGTGCCTTGCTTTCACCCCTCGGTTACGCTATCGCCGTCAGCACCCTCGCCTGTTTCAGCCTCGGCACTGGCCTTGGCCTCCGTGCCCTTCCCGGTGGGGTGCGTGTGAGCGCAGGAACCGGTGAGCTTAGGGTCAGGAAGCGGCTGGGTTAGGTTACACAGAGTACAGGCAGGAGGGGCGCGGGGGTGTTCGGCTCCAGAGAGCAGCAGAAGGCACGGCCTGAGAGCAGAGCGTGGGGAAGAGCAGGACCCCTTTCACAGACAACGAGAGTCCGACCCAGGCCCTGGCCGGAGTGGCTCAGTGGTTGGAGCACCGGCCTGTGTGCCAAAAGGTTGCAGGTTCGATTCCAGGTCCAGGGCACATTCCTCGGTTGAAGGTCAAATCCCCGGTTCAGGTTAGGACGTGGGCAGAAGGCGACCAATCGATGTGTCTCTTTCACATGGATGTTTCTCTCTCTCTCTCCCCCTCACCCCCTCCCGTTCTCTCTAAAAAAAGCCAGTCTGACCTATAAGAAGCCGGGAGTCGGGGGTGGGGGCGGGCACTGAGTCTTGAGTGAGGAGTTGGCTGGAAAAGGAGGCTGAACGGAAGACCAGGTCATTGTCAACACACAAAATAGCAGTCCTCTTTTTTTACAAAAAGAGATTGTTTGGATTCAGAACAGAAATTAGGAATTTTACTCCCCCCCCCAAAAAAAAAATACACAAATGATCACAAACTGAAAAACAATATCCTGACATACTTTTCTTTAAAAAAAAAATGTTGTACTTAACTGCTGTGCGCCTCACCTTTAAAAATTACCTCTCCCCTTACCTCTGGACTGAAGACTCTGGTTCCCTGCCGCGTGACCACGATTCCGGAAGGCTTCCTACAGACGTGGGTGACCCTGCCCCCTTTCTCTTGGCGGCGGGCGTGTCCCCAGGACCCATGCACGCACCCACGCAGCTCTGCCTCAGTGGACCCAGGAGCGGTTCCAAAGCACGTGAATCTATCCCACTCGACTGCCATATTAACGGTCCCCCAATTCCCCCTCCCCCCTCAGCCACATCACCAATGCCCACAGCTACTCCCCCCCCGGGAGTCGTGAGACAGAGGGGCCTGGAGAGGGACAGCGGGGCCTCCCCCAACTTAATACCTGGCGCAGGTTGTCCCAAAGCGCCTGACAGCTGACGGCACCGCTGGGCCCCCCCAGGGCCGAGCCCGCCGCCTACGCGCCGTCCACCGTGGTGCTCGCCCCCCTCTGATGAACTGCGGCGGGACAGGTGTCAGGGCTGCCCCTGGGGAGGGAGCTCCGGGGAAGACGGCCTTGGAGCAAGCCGGGGGGAGGGGGGGGACCGCTTGCCTCTTAACTTTGGCTAATTTTGTGTTGGCACCCAAGCTCCCCAGCCCCGCTGCCTCCCTCCACCCCTGCCCCGCACACCTACAGAGCAGGGGAGGTCCCTGAGGTTTGAGCCCACCCCACACACCACTCCGGGGCCGGCGGAGTTCTCCCTGCTGAGCCCCCTGCCCTGCCCTCTCCTGGCGCCCAGCTGGGCAAGCCGGCCTCGGGGCCACAGGTGCGCGTCCGTCCCAAAGGGACAGGGGTGGGAGCCGGGAGAGCCGATTGGGCTGCACAGGTCCCAGCCCCGCGCCTGCGCCCTGTACCTGCCTGGCCGCTATGGGGCTGCTGGGAATTCGTCCATGTCCTGAGGGGAGGGGAGGGGAGAGAAAAAGCGCAGACTTGGAGGTTTAAAAAAGGCTGCAGTCTGGAAGGAGGGCAGTGGTGAGGGTGGCTCTCTTCCTGCAGCCGCCCCTGAGGCTGGGACGCTGAGGCTGGGGCCCTGAGGCTGGGGACCCTGAGGCTGGGCCCCTGAGGCTGGGGCCCTGAGGCTGGGGACTCTGAGGGTGGGGACCCTGAGGCTGGGACCCTGAGGCTGGGGCCCTGAGGCTGGGACCCTGAGGCTGGGGACCCTGAGGCTGGGACCCTGAGGCTGGGGACCCTGAGGCTGGGGACCCTGAGGCTGGGACCCTGAGGGTGGGGACCCTGAGGCTGGGACCCTGAGGCTGGGGCTGTGTTAACTTGCCATGTGACTGTGGGGAAGCCGCCTCCTTTCCCCTCTGGCCTCGGCTTCGCCTTGAAAGCAGGGCGGCTGACAGGTGCCTCCCAGGGCTGGTTGTGAGGATAACAGGTGGTCACGTCTGGGGAGGGTGCTTGAGAAACCGGGAAAGGGCACGCACTCAGGTCGCCCGCACAACCCTCCTGGCCCAGGAGAAAGTAGGTTCAGCCCCGGGCCGGGCCGGGCCTGTTTGGGGAGGTCACCCTGGCCTTTACTCAAAGCTGACCCTGCCTCAGGCAGAGCCGCCCCCTCACCGCTCCAGGCAGCCTCCCCCACGCCTCACAGTGGGGCCAGCGGCCCAGATGGTGGGTGTCCGAGGGCCTGGCCCTTGGGGGAAGCCTGGGAAACTGAGGCGTTGCTGTTCGGGGGGCCCCACAGGCTCCCGCAGCCTGGAGCAGCCCGGTCTGCCCCCAGCTGTTACTGGAAAGGGGACGCGGCCCTGGGCGGGTCGGCCGAGGGCGGCCAGGGGCGTGTGGCTTCTTGACTTCGCGCAAAAAAGATTTCACAACCGGAGTGTCCGTTGATCCCAGCTGGGGCCGGGGAAACAAGGAAGGGCTCAGCGTGTGAGAAGCCACAGGAACGCTGGCCAGTGTGGCTTAGCGGGTTGGGCGGCGTCCCGTGCACAGGGAGGTCGCAGGTTCAGTTCCCGGTCAGGGCGCATGTCCCGGCTTCCCCCGTGGGGGGCGTGCGGGAGGAGCCGGTTGGTGATGATGCGCCCTTACATCAATGTTTCTCTCTCCTCCCCCTCTCTCTAAAAATCAGCAAACGGTTAAAAAAGAAGAAGCCGCAGGAGAGCCGAGGCGGGGCTGCCCTGGTCTCTGGGAAGTCAGAGAAAGGGGGCCTTGGGGCCAGGGCCGGGGGGCGGGGGGAGCCTGGATGAGCTGCCGCCGCCCACGGCTCCCCTGCTTGCAAGCCTCGTGGGGACCCTTAGACCTTGGGAGACGCTGGCCGGTGGGGGGCGCCGAGGGGCCGGGAAAGGTGTGCTCCTGGGAGGGAGAGCGGGTGCCGGGACCTTCGTCGTGAGGGTTTTAAAGGCGGGGCGTCTCGGGAGGTCTCACGGGGAGGGGGGCTGGAGATGGGATCCATTCCTTTTTCGCCGATGAGCCAAAATGAGCTTTCTGCCCTTGACTGCCCGTCCTCGGCGTGGCGGGCACCACGGGAGAAGTGCAAACCGCGGCCCTCAGTGACCTTCAGGGAAGAGGGCGTCCTGGGCGGCCACAAACTGCTGGACTCCGCCTCCGCTCCCCTCGGGCACTCGCCGAAGGGCTTCCCCGGGGCGGAGGGCCACGGACCGGGGCCAGGACCAGCACGTGCGGGTGGGAGGCCGGGCCGCCGGTGGCGCCAGGCCAGGCGGGGAGGGGCGAGGGGTCCACCTGAGCGGGCGCTGCAAAGCCAGGGGTTCGCTCGGCCTCTGGGCCCCCGTCAGGGCTGGTTCCCCCCCCCGCCCCCCCCGAAGATACCTGGGGCCCTTCTCGCCTCCTCCTGCTTCCCGAGGCCTCCGCTCTCCAACACGTGCAGCGCTGGCCCACCTGACAGGGTGGTTCAGGCTTCACTTTAGGAAGGGAAACGGGTGGCGCTCTGGGACCCGGCTGAGTCAGGGGAGCGAAGCCAAAGCTACAGCCTTGAGGAGGAGGAGGAGGAGGAGGAGGAGGGGGGAAGAGTGGGAAGAAGAGGAGGGGGAGGAGGAGGAGGAGGGTGAGGAGGAGGGGGGAAGGAGGGGAGGAAGAGAAAAAGGAGGAGGGGGAAGAAGGGGAGGAGGAGGAGGCCGAGGCAGGGTGGGGCACGCGGGGCCCCCCCTCTGAATTTCTTAGGGTGAAATTCAAAAAAATTACATTCCTTTGCCCTTTTAGGTTAAAGTTCAAAGAACTAAAAAGAGAAAAATCCGAAGATCAAAATATTAAAATCCAAAGCATTCCCAGAGAGCCCAGCCACCTGTCAAATTCTGCAGCACTGACGTCCTCTCCGAGGCGCCACGCCCACCCCACCCAGCGGGCCTGGGGGGCTGGGGGGCTCTGGAGTGGGGTCCTTGTCGCATCTCAGCGTTGGGACCTGTCAGGGGCTCCACTTGTCAAAGACCCACAGTGAACAGGCTGAGGCGATGCTGCCAGCCTCATAGCCCCGCCCACCTGGGGAACCCCAGGGCTCAGCCCCGCGAACACCCCTCTTCCTGCTGCCTCCGGACCCTGCAGAGAATGCCTGGCAGCTGGCAGGAGAGCTGGCAGGGAAGAGAGCTAGGCCAGCCTGGCACCTGGCGTCTGGCCCGAGGGAGGGTCAGCCTCAGGCCTGTGTGAGCAGGTTTGGGGGGCGGGGAGCCACCTCGACATCCCTCCTCCTCTCTGGGCACCTCCGTGCCCATCCTGCCTCCTCACTGATGGGCACCCCCTGCCCTGGGGGCAGCTCAGGCGTTGGGCCTCGTCTAGGATTCCTTCCAGTATGTTCGAAGCTTCGTACTTTCCATTTTCCTCTGTGTGCCCAGCGTTGAGCTCTGCCTAGTGACCCAGCGACCAAGTAGGGCCCCTGCCCAGGGCGCAGCGCTGGCCGACCTGCCTGGGGCAGGTTCCCCCGCAGAGGCCCAGGGACAGCAGCTGTGCCCGCTGGTTCTCAGGACGCTCACTGGCCACCTCCCCTCCCCTCCTCCCTCCATGGCGGGGTTGGGGGGCGGCCTGGAGCGGCATTTGTGTGCAGCGGCATGGCCCCGGGGGAGGGGGGACTGTCCCTCCCGGTGATGCGGTGGCGGCGAGCCCCTGCTGGCTGTGCTGTGCGGCTCCCGGCTGGTCTCCTCCTCTCCTTCACAGCACCGGCCAGCCAGGTCCTGCTTCCAGCGCCCTCCCTCCTCTGACGCTCTCTGCTTTCTGGCCCAAACCCTTGCTTGCTCTGACCTGGCCCTGCTCCCCCCTGGCCTGGCCCTGCTCCCCTCTGGCCTGGCCCTGCTCCCCTCTGGTCTGGCCCTGCCCCCCTCTGGCCTGGCCCCGGCTCCCCTCTGGGGCTCAGCTGGTCTGGAGACCTAATGCACGTGGCCTCAGGGCCCAAGGGATCTCTGGACCCTCACCCCCAGTAGCTGTGCTGCCCCAGGTGCTCCCCCCAAATGAGCTCCATGTTGATGCTGATCTTCCATTCTCCCATTTTCCCAGGTTCCCTGGCTTCTGAGAGCCGCCAGGCTCAGGGGACGGCTCCTGGTTCTTATGAGCCCCTGGCCGCAGCACGGCGGGGCCAACCCCTCAAGAGTGTTCTGGGTCCCCTGGCTCCCTGGCCAGCGGCCTTGCCCCCGTCTCCCGCAGCAGCTGCCCGTCCCCGGAGCTGGTCTGTGCAGCCGGGTCCCGTCAGCCTCCGCCACTCCTGCCCCCTGACACCTCGTGGCCTCTTAAGGACATTCCTCTCCGTGGCTGGTCCCTCTCCTTTTCCACGGCTTCTGTCCTCAGAGGAAGACCGTGGCGTGTTTTTCAAACCATTCCAGTTCCTTCTGGGTCTCCCACGCCGGCCTGCCTCCCTGGGACAGGCGGCTCCCGGCACGGGCGCGGCTCGGCCCCGCTGGCCCTGGGTGTGCAGCCATGTCATTGAGCGGTTTTTTTATTTCAAGCCAAGAAAATCGCACATTCCCTGAGGGTCCTGGGGGTGAAAAGGGGCCACCTGCTCCCCTGACAAGCTCGGGGAGGGGCCTGCACGGCGGCCTGGCGAACTGAGGCCTGAGGTCGCCAAAGGCCGCCCGCCGTGTGAAGGTTCTGGACTTGGCGACACGAGTCCCGAGGGGAACGCGGAGCAAAGGGAGGAATCGGGGTGGAAGGAACAGCGGCAGGCAGGGCAATGTCCTGGGGGGAAGTGGGCCGAGGCGGGCGCTTCAGTTCCCTGGGAAGTCAGGCAAAAAGGGGCCTTGGAGACCGGCTCCACCGCCCACCGCTCCCCCCGGTGCGAGTCTGGGGAGGGGGGGGACCCTGGGGAATAAGCTCACGCCCGGAAAGGGGCGTGGCCGAGCCACAACCGGGCACGTGCCCTGACGGGAGTGGAACTGGCAACCTCTTGGTGTGTGGCACCACGCTCAACGCGGAGCCCGCGGCCGCCTCGGGTGCACCTTCCGCGGGACGCTGCATCGGAACGGGTGCCCAGGGCGGGTGGGGCTGCCCTGCGCTCTGTCGTACTTCTGTCTCAGGTCTGTCTGGCTTGAATGGTCTGTCGTTCCCTAAGGTCATCTGTCCTTGGCTTTCGCTGGCACCAGTGGCACCCACTGGGTCTTTGTTCTCTGCTTTTCAGGCCAGGATGGTCCAGCCACGGAGCCTCGGGCCCGGGAGGGAGGAGGGATAAGCCATTTGCTCTCGAGGGTCCTTGGTTGGGGAGATAAGGTCGTGCGACTCACAAGCTGGCTGCAAGTGCCCAGACTGCTGGGCCTTGTTGAGTGTTCTGGACTCAGTTCTCCCATCGCACTCGCCCAGGGGTTTTCCCAGCTTCTGACGGTCCTGGCCCACGCAGGAGCATCAGAGGCAGGAGCCTCGGGGGCTGGCACTGGGGCGAGGGCGCCCGAGTGAGGGCAGCTCTGGCCATTGGCTAGAGGTCTGGGGGTCCCGCAGCACCTCTGTACAGTATGCTAGCGGTGCTCTCCCCTTGTCCTGTGTGTGCGTGTCACCGCTGGTATGGTGAAGGACAACACACAGACAGGTGCATACGGTTTCCCATACTTGACTCAGCTGCTTGTGAGAACAGAGGGCAAATAGCCGCTCCCCACCGACTCCTGGGGTCCGCCCAGCTGCAGCCTGCCTCCTCGCAGGGGGACGGCTGTCCTGACCGTAAGGAAACCCTTTTCCGGGCTTTGGTCGTAGTTTACCAGCGAGGCCTGGGCCTCTGCACGCTGTGGCTGGGGGGGTCCCTGTGTTTGCCCTGGAAATCAGTGACATGGCATCATTGGTATGTTGCGTTTTGTTATTAATGATCCCAGATTCCTCGCTGTGAGCCACCCTGCAGGCACCTGGGTGGTCTCCGCGGCGACGCTGTTTGTCCCGGGCGGGCGGGAGGGAGGCGCGTCCGCAGCGCGGGAGGCGGCGCTTAGGCGATGGCGGCGGCGCTGTCGCTGGACGAGAAGATGAGGGGCCCCACCCCTGGGGCGTGGGCGGCTGTGTCCTCTTGGTGATCCCCAGCCCTTCACCTGCTGTGGAAACGGCTCTCGGCATCAGACCCTGGAGCCGAAGGAGGATGGCTTCGGGCCCGGGCTTGGCTGCAAAACTCCCAACGGGAGAGCGCCCGGCGGGACCGAGTGGTGAAGGAGCGAGGCCTGGCCGCAGCCGCGTGGCCTGATGAGTCGCTGTCGGCTGTAGGGAGCCGTGTTCCCTGCCCGGTGCCGGGGGACCGCCTTGAAGCAGCGTAAAGGTCGCTTGGCTCGCCCTGAGCAGCTCGCTGCTCCCTTTCTGCTTTGCTCTCGCCACCTGCAGCGTCAGTTTCTCTCTGGAAGCTTCTTCCCCTTTTGCCTCTGCCCTCGGGACAACCAAGGAGGATGCGGGTCCCCGGGTTCCTGTCCCGGTCCCGGCAGTGGCGCCGGGGCCTCCGGCACCCGGAGCGGCGGTGCCTGCTGACCGGGGAGCCTGGTTGGGTGCTGTGTCTGGGCTGCCCTGCGGGGATCTGGGCCTCCTGGGCTGTGGCTGCTGATTCCAGGATGTTGCATCTTTTGCTCAACATCGTGGGCTGTGGGATTCCCCCGGGGTGACGTGTGCATGTGTAGCTTGTTCGTGTCATGCCTGCATAGTATCCATGACACGAATGAACCACAGTTTATTTATCCATTCTACTCCTGATGGACATTCGGGGTTTCCTGATACGAATTCCTTTAGGGCGTGGGCCTGGGAGTGGCTTCGTGGACATGTCAGTTAGGGCCAACTGGGTGGGTGGCAGCACTATTTGTGGGGTTTCAATTGCATGTCCCCGATTCCTACGGAGGGGGGCGCCTTTTCCATTTGGATATTCCCTGTGTGAAGTGGCGCCCAAGTCCCTCTAGGCTGCTGGTTACTGCTCTGCAGGGGGTTTTCCCAAATATATGTTCTGGCTGTGAGCCCTTTACCGATATATGGCTTTAACTCCCGGAGAACGGGTTTTGTGCGGGGGAGATAAGAATCCAGTTTGCTTGTCCCCCAGCGGGTAGCCAGCTGCCCAGCACCCCACCGCCAGGGCTGTCTTCACACAGCCTCCGATGCCGCCCTCTCGCATTTCACCGCCTGTGTGTGTGTGTGTGGGGGGGGGGGGTCTGCTTCTGGGGTCTCCTCTCTTCCCATTGGCCTCTGTCTGCCCCTGTCCTGCGCTCACTTGGCCTTCGCTGTGAACTTGATAACAAATCTGACTTCTGGTGTAATTACACCCACCTACCAGTTGGAATGTCTGGGGCGGCGGTTCTCAACCTTCCTGACGCCGCGACCCTTGAGCACAGCTCCGCGTGTGGTGGTGACCCCCGACCATAAAATTATGCTCCTTGCTACTTCATAACTGTAATTTTGCTACTCCAGGCTCAGTTTACAAGGCCAGTGATGTATTTTCATTGTTACAAATCGAACATAAAGCATAGTGGTTAATCACAAAAACAATATGTAATCCTATATTGTGAAATCTTTATTTCTAATTACAAATAAGCGAAATTTTGTCTTGAAGCATGGTGTAGCGTGGGTAACAGTCTTAACACAACAGCAGCAAATGACATTGCTACATATGTGTCTTCCCATGGTCTTAGGCGACCCCTGTGAAAGGGTCGTTCGGCCCCCAAAGGGGTCACGACCCCCAGGTGGCGAAGCGCTGGCCTAGGGGGTGGGCTGAGTCACCAATCAGACATGGGGGGGGAGGGCCGTCGCTATAGTATGGTCTTCAATGTGCGACACGTGTGCTCTCTTCATGTGCTCGGTTCCCCGGGGCCCGGCGGGCGTTAGCTTCCTCCGTGGCATCCGCAGTGTCTCGGACTCGCCCTAGGCCCTTCACTCCCCGCCACCCCTGTCTTCACTCCTTTGAGTGTCTGAAGCCACGTTCTGTATGGTATCTGTAGTCCTATCCTACTCTGACAAATGATGCCGCGGCGTCTACCTGCACCCCCTCTGCCTGGCTTGTCTGGTGAGGCATGGCCGCCAGGATCCCGCCTGGGCATAAACTTGGAATTTGTATAAAGTCACTCCCAGGTCCTCCTGGGGCCGCTTCATTGGCTCGTGACCGCCAGCGTCCTTAACATCGACGCAGAGACGGTCCCCTCTCTGCGCCCGCCTCGGCCGGGGCTGTGCGGGGTGGCACTGGCTGGGCTCACGGAGGACTCGCCGCCCCGGGGGTGACTGGCTCCTGGACACAAACGAGACAGCACCGAGCTCTCACTCGGGGGTCTTGGTGTCAGAGGAAGAGCCCTCCGGCTGACGGCGGGGTCCGGAGACGGGGAGTCGCCCCTCGGGTGGCCAGGCCTTCTCGCCAGCGCCCTGTCTGCAGGGAGAGGGTGGGGGAGGCTCCTCCCCTCTTCCCTGGCTGCTTCCTCTTGTTTTTCCTTATCAGTCGGCTCCCCCAGCAACTCCCTCCAGAGCCAGGCCACCCGCGAGTCCCTCTCCGACGGAGACCCGCCCGTGCTCTTCTCCAAAGCCACGTGCCCGTGGGCAGGCGTCTGGCCCTCGTCCCTTTCCCTCCAGACTTACTGTCACAATCGACGTCTGGGTGTGTAGCGAACAGGCAAAAGGAGTTAAACCCGGGGGTCCTCTCACTTCTCTGTAAATACGAAGGACCTGGGCTTATTTTAAGCGCGGATACTACCCTCTGAACGGCCAGAAACTGACGGTGTGTGAGGAGATCCAGCCGAGCCAGGCTTTCTCTTCGGTAGAGAAGCTGAAATCCGCACCATCTGGGAGGGTCACGTGCTGAAGGAGCAGTTGCCACGGGCTTTGCCTCCGCAGCAAAGCGACTGGGGGCGGGAACCAGCTGCCCGGGGTGGGGGTGCGGGGGCAGGCGCTGGCACCGGGAGGGCCTGACTCAGCAGCAGGTTGAAAACTGTGGCGTTTGCTGCAGCTTTTCCCTGCGGGCGGCCCTGGTGTGGCACGTGACACCTCGCCCCACGACCCCGAGGCCCCTGGGCCTGCAGGCTGCCCGTGGACGCAGCGGGCAAGTCCCTTTGGGAGAGCAAGACCAGAGGGGCTGACAGTTGGCAGGTGGGGAGGCAGGCAGGGGGGAAACTGAGGGCAGGAGGGAGCATCTGGAGGAGGGGGCGCCTGCGATGGGGCCAGGACAAAGCCTGGGAGGGAAGGCCCCCAAATGGCATGTGGGGAAAGGCCCCTGACCCCCAACACCCCCTCCCCCAGGGTGGGCAGTCTGCAGATAGCCTGTCTGTTACAAATGAAATGGAGCGAACCCATCAGGGGAAAAGAATCAGGAGCTCAGAAGGAGACCCAAGTACAAGAGGGGATTAATTTGATAAAAAGTGCTTTTACTCCGTGGGGTCAGGTGGATGATTTAACACATGATGAGGGGACAAGTGGGTGGCACTGACAGTAAAAACAGGGAGCCACAACTCGGAGCTGACACGAGGAATTCCAGACAGAGCAGAACCGTTAATTGTCAGAACAGCGGCGGGAAGTCCTAGAGGACGCCGTGGCAAACAGTTTGATGGGCGTGGCGTGGGGAGGCCCAGGGATGCACAGACACGGGGGAGGTGGGGGGGGTGTCTCCTGCCCACACAGGCCAAAGCCAGAGGACACACTGAGGGAATATTTGCAACGCACGTTACTCTCTCTACCATATAAAGAGCCTTAAACGAAAGTGCCACTGGGACAAGGGGCTGGAGGGTTCACTCAGCTCCTGACACAGGAACAGGGGACCGCTGCCCCCACAGGAAGAGAGAAGTAAACGTCAAGCTTTTGCCTGAGAGAAAAGCGTTTTCCCCCTCAGGCAGCCAACGTCAAAACCCGGGAGAGAGGGCCTCCGTGCACCGCTGCAAGGGGCCATCACCCACCCCAGACCCACCCACCCCCGCACTGACGGGGACATCTGGCCCTAGTAGAACTGCATCATCAACCCTGGCCGGTGCGGCTCAGTGGGCAGAGTGTCGGCCTGCGGACTGGAGGGTCCCGGGTTCGATCCCATCAAGGGCACCTACCTTGGTGGCAGGCTCCTCCCTGGCCCTGGGCCCGGGGCTCGTGCAGGAGGCAACCAATCAATGTGTGTCTCTCACATCGATGTTTCTCTCTGTCTCTCCCTCCCTCTTCCACTGTCTCTGAAAATCAATGGAAAGATATCCTCAGGTGAGGGTAAAGAAAACAAAACTGCATCATGACCTTTGACCAAGCAATTCTACCTCTAGGAACCTGTCCTCCAGGTATTACCCGCAACCCCGCATGCACGCGTGGAACTCTGCGTGGCTGCTTTACGCCCTGAAGGCTGGAGATGGACTCAGGGTTCACGAGGGGCTGGGTAAACGGGATCGCAGCCTCTCCTAGTGAGGGGATGGTGGAGACTCTTCAGGCCCTGAGACCGACCGACTGACTTTCAAGTAAAAAAGCAAAATGCAGAACTCGCAGGGAATAGGCTACTATCGGGTGTGGAGCCGGGCGCACGTATTTGCATAAAATGCCTCTAGGAGTTGAGGAGGCAGGAGGGGACCCTCAGAATGCTTTGAATGCCCTCATGGGACACGGCCTTGGGGGCCAGGGGATGGGACCTCTCCTTTGTAATTTTTGGATTCAGAGCCCTGTCCGGATGTTTTAGGGTCCAGACCCTCCTGGCCCCAGATTGGGGCCGAGGCTGGAGCAGTGAGCGGACAGAGCCCGTTTCTGAAAACTGGCCGTTTTTGTCTCTCTCGTGAGCCTGCAAACACAGGAATGAAGCCTTGTGCTCACTCACCCGGGAGGGGAATGCGGGCCAGTGGCAGTGGGTTTGCGTTCCGTTCCCACCCGGTTCCAGAACTCCCACTGGGAGGCTCGGAGGGCAGGGACCTGGCTTTGCAGCGGCTCGGCTGGGCTGGCAGCGGAGGGCTTTACAGAAACACAGTTTGGGGCAACACTGAGGTGACCAGGGAGGTGAGGAGTCAAAGAAGACCTGGGCAGCCCAGAAATACTAGAAACTTCCACTCCTGGGATGGGCTGGCCTCCCCCAGGGCATGGAGGGCCACCCGGCACTGCATCTGCGCTTTAGGGGCAGCGGGGGAGCTGGCCCTCCTGTGACTGGCCTGGCAGCTCCGTGACTGGCGGGCCCCTTGGAGGGACCAGGTCCACAGTGAGGGTTTCGGCTGCAAACCCACCAGGACCCTGTGCCTGCCTCGGCCTCCTCCCTCCTCCCCCTCCAGCTTCTCCCCGCTGTGGGCGGAGCCAGCCCCCAACACCCCACACTCCCCCCCCCCCCAGGAGGGGTTTCACAATTTATCAAGACCTGAGTACAGGCACGGCCCTCCTGGTCCTGCCCCGCCTCCCATGCCCGGAGACTGGGAATGTCCTGTCATGCTCCATGGGTGAGGCAACAAGTAGGAGGGACATCTGGTGAATACCTTCATTTCACAGATGGGGGAAACTGAGGCCCCGAGAGGGGGCGGAGCAGGAGACTGAGGGGAGCTGGGTGGATGGAGGGGTCTCCGCAGAGGCCGGGGGCAGGGCAGTGGGTCTGTGCACAGACAGCATCCCCGGCGAGGCAGGAGGCCGGGGGCGAGCCTGGGCTGCCTCCTGCCAGCGCCCACAGGATGCTAAGGGACACAGGGAGGGGAAGCGGCGCACAAAGCCGAGGCAGAAGCTGGGGGCATTGATGTCATGCACGGGGTGGCCCCAGGAAGGGGTCCCCAGGACAGCGTGGCACTCGTGGGCAGAAGGCACAGGCCGCAGGGCGAGGAGCAAGGCTGCCAGGGCGGCAGACAGTGGCTGTGAGGACTGCTGTCGTACCGGGCTGTCTTTGTCAGCAGATGGCACGGTCCCACAAGAGCAAGGGAGGCGGGCAGCTGTGCCCTGCCCTCGGCCGCTCCCCACCTGACCCTGTGGTGTTGGAAGTGAATTTCCGCTGCTACCCTGAAGGTGGGCCGCACCCCCTGGGCCCTGGGGCGGCTGCTGGGGAGGGCAGGCTGCTAAGTGAGCAGGGGAGCCCGCGCTCCAGAGGAAACGGGGCTGGCCAGGGGGTGAGTGGGGTGCGGCGCAGAACCGGCTCCAGGGACCTTGGGACCATGGTGGGCAGGGCCAAGTCTGTGGGTGCCTTTTTCCTTTCCAAGGAGCCACGGCTTCGCAGATACCAGGCTGGCTAGAGCCTGGCGTTGCCAGGTTCCTGGCGGGTGGGGACCAAGCTTCACTCGCGACTCCTGCCTTCAGCACAGCGGGCCCCAGCCTGCCCTGGCTGCCACCTTGGCCCCCAGGGACCCCGACTTTGGCTGGAGAGACACCCGTTGCTCCTGTGTGCCCACAGGCGCAGGCCCTGGCTGGGAGAGTGGGGGTGAATGTAGAGACAAGCTCTGGGGCAGCCGGCCCAGCAGGGCCACACCCGGGGACCCCAGGGTCAGTGTCCTCCTCTGTGAAAGGAGGGAGTTGGACTAGGTATGCAGAGACCCGCGCCCCGCGTGACCACCACAGGTCCTGACGCAGGCTGAGCGGGAGCTCAGAACGGGTGCAGCAGGCCCAGCAGAGGAACCTGGGGGCCCACGCTCCCCACCCCAAGGACAGACAGACAGACAGACAGACAGACGTGAGGCTCCCACGGCCTTCTGTGGAGGACAGAACGAGTGGAGGGGAGCCGAAGAGCCCCACAGGCCCGTGTGGAAGAGGAGCCAGCCGCACAGATGGCTCACACCCTTCTTCCTCTGCTCACCGCTTTTCTGGAAGTAAACCCTTCCCACCTGGGCCCAGTGAGGTGACCCCGCCAGAACCGGGACTGAGAAGCAGCAATCCAATCCGAGGGCGGATCCAGGTGGAAAGCATCAGGGACTGAGCTCCGCAGCCCTGGGCCTGGGCCGGGGCCGGGCCCTGAGCTTCTTGCTCCTGCCCTCGGGACGCAGGCGGTGTTGCCAGGAGCACGGGCAGCCCTCCCAAGGAAGGAGCCCCCGCGCCTGTGGCTCAGCGGCAGGCCTGTCCCTCGCTCCCGGGTCAGAGGTCACAGGCTCCCAGGGTCGGCCCGGCAATCCCCCTTTCCCCTAGAGCTCCTCGGCTTCCCAAAGCAAATTCACTTAAATTCCGAGGAATTTTAAAATCGTCTCCCGTCTAAGCGCGGCGAGCCCCCGGCCTCAAGGGCTCAGGCCACAGGGGCTGGAGGCGAGGCCCCCCCTCTGCCAAGTCCCCAGGAATGGTGTTCCTTCAGCGGCCGGCCGGAGGAGTCCCCTCTGTGCAAGAGGCACCATTAGGTCTCCCACAGGGCAGGCAGCGAAAGGCGGAGCCGCCCCCGCCCACTAGCGCCATCGCCAGTGCCAGCGGCTGGGCCTTGCTTGGCATCTGCTGCCAGGGTACATGGAGGCTCTCACACTGCCGGGTGCGAGGCATTCTGGCCCAAGGCAACTGGTCTGGGCAAGCAGCCTGCCCGCGGGAAGGAGGAGCACAGGGCAGCCAAGGCCCCCGTGGTCCAGGCCCTGGCGCTGAAATTGCCCACCGTCCCCCTATCCCATCCCCATACGGAGGGGGTCTAGGGCCAGAAAAGCCCAGCCACATTGGGCCTTGATAGTAATTCCGTTTCAGGACAATGGGACTGTCCAGGTCAGGAAACGGGGCACCTACCCAGCAGAGGACCTGGGGGAGGGAAAGGCTTCTCCCCCCTCCCCCCGGGGTAGCCTTTGCTCATCTGGAAGACGTTGTAAAGTGGGCCCCGCCCCTCTTCCCAGCCCACGTGGTGGCTCCCCCCCCCCCCCCCCGCAGGCAGGAACGGAACTGACTCCACAAGAGCGGCTCCCATTCACGTGGGATTCCTGGGTCTGTGGACCCAGGCAGGATGCCAACCAAGACTGGCCTCCTGCTGGGCAAGCGGGGGGGGGGGGGGGGGGGAGACTGGTCAAAAGGCACCCGGCGGCGATCCTGAGGGGGCACCTCTCCGAGCCTTGGTTCCGCGTCCCCGTCCCCCGCCCAGAACCAATTTCACCACAGCCAAGGGAGTCGAGGCAGCCGTGGTTTCCAAACCGTTTATTTCTCCCGACCGGGAGGTGGGGGTCGCTGGGAGCGGGAACATGCTGCCGGCGGGGTCTGGGGCTGATGGGCTGGGGCGGCGGGGCCCTCAGGCGAAGGTGGAGCCGTTCCAGCCCACGTTGGCCGCGTTCATGTCGTAGTAGTTGATGTAGATCCTGCGGGGTGAGCGGAGAGGGTGGAAGAAGCCGTGCTGAGCGGGCTGCGCGTTCGCGGGCCGGGAGCTGTGCGCCCGGCGCCCCCCGCCCCCGGTGCCCCCCTCCCCCGCACCTGTCTGGGCTGACGCGCAGGCGCTCGGCCAGGAGGCCGCACAGCAGCTTGCTGTAGGAGCGGTTCTGCGGGCCGCCGATCTTGCCGATGCTGTGCAGGCTGCAGAGCGCGCAGGGCTCACTGGAGCCGCCGAAAGTCATGAGCTGGTCCGGCACCACGTGCACCGCGATGTACTGCGGGGGAGGGCGCGGTCAGAGAACCCGAGCGACTTGGCCAGTCCCGGGCGTCCGCCGTCCCTTTCCCGCCCGAAGTGGCCTCCCCCCGCCCCAGCCCGGGCCCGGGCCCATCGCGGTCGGCGGGCACCCCCTCTTCCAGTCCCCTTCCCACAAACCTGGGCCGGCTTGCCCGTGGCCTGCGCCAGCTGCTGGGTGAGCTCAGAGAGGAGCCCGTCCGGCACCGAGGCGCGGGGCACGTTGGTGTTCACCACGAACATCGGCATGATCGCGGCAGGCGGCGAGCACCGGACACAGGAACTAACGCGCGCGCGGCTGAACCTGAGCTACGTGACGGCGCCCGGTTCCGCCCCAGTGCGTCTGCGGCCCCGCCCCTAACGTCACCGAGACGGAGGCCCCGCCCCAGTGCGTCTGCGGCCCCCGCCCCCTGACGTCGCCGAGACGGAGGCCCCGCCCCAGTGCGGCTGAGGCTCCGCCCTCTGGCGTCACCCAGTGAGCCCGCGGCTCCTGCGGGACCGGTGAGGTCGCTGGGGTCGGGCCGCCTGCGGTTTCCGAGCTGGTCCCCGCTCGTCCTGCTGCGGAGACCCCTGGCTGCGCTTACCTCCGCGCAGCCCCCGAAACCTGCCTGCCCCTCAGTCACTGGCGTTCGGGAGCTGGGGAGACGGCAGCTAATGGAGAGATGGCCCTGTCCTCCAGGGGCGCAGAGCCCGCCCAGCAGAGAAGTCCCACCTCCTTCCCTCGCACGCATCGTGTGTGGCCGAGTCTTCGGCCACAAGCCCCCAGGGACCGCAATCCTGAATGTGAGAGAGTGCGCTGGTCATCGCTGCAGGGGTTGGAGGGCCGCCCCGGGTCCCCACCAGTGCCACCTCCTTGGGGTGGGCGAGGATGCTGGCTGGTGCTCAGGGGAGGAGCAGGGAGCAGGAGGCGGGGCCCAGACACAGCTCCTGGGGTGAAAGGCAGTCAGCAACCAGACCTGGGGCCCACCCCCAAACTTCAGGCCACTTCTCTGCAGGTCTGGGCACTAGGGCTCCTCAGGGGAGCCCCAACCCAGCAGAGCCTGCAGCCAGCGCAGCCAAGCACACATTCAGTGCCGGCTGGATAAATGAATGGGTGAATGAAGATCACCATGAGACACAGGAAGAAGACAGCAGCTGAAGTGGGGCCCTGGCCACGCCAGGAGCCAGGGGCCAGCCTGCAAGCCCTGTGGCCGCCCACGCCCACTCTGAGGGCCCCCTGTCAGGGTGCGGTGCTGGGAGCGGATCTTGGGTGCTAGAGGGAGCATGTTGTGTTTGGCCAAGTCCTCAGAACTCTCCAGGAAGGTCCTGTCCTTGGTCTCTGGGAGATGAGCCAGGTTCATGAGGCGCAGCAAAAACTGGCTGTGACAATAGCCATTGGTGCTCGGACGGTGCGCTCCCCGCCAGGTCTCCAGCCCAGGGCGTCCTTCTGGGCCCCAGCAACCAACTCCGCACTGCTTGCTCTATGTCCAAATCAAGTGCTCGGCTCTTCCCCGCTCCTAATTGCCTGCCAGTGGAATGTATCTCCTTCCTTGCCCTGTATCCTCACTTCTCTGCACCCACCTCGCCACCACCGCCACGCGGGCTGCATTGCCTTTGGCAGGGCCCGAGTAGGAGGTCTGGCCCGAGGACTGGCCTTGCCCAGTGACAAGTGCACAGGAGTGACCTGAGTGACTCAAGTCCAAGGCCAGCACCCAGCGTGCTGCTCGCTCAAGTAGTGGAGGTGGGTGGCAGCGTGAAGTCCCCGAAGGTGAGCCCCGGTCATGTGCAGGTGGTTACTGAGAATAAGGGACCCTCCCCTCATCAGGACAGCCTCTGAGCCACTTGCCATCAGCTCCCCCACCTTGTTCCCAAGGAGGCGATCTGATTCCCAGTTTCCCCTCTTACTAGCTTGGATACTTGGCTGACCACTCTGAGCCTCCATTTCCCCACCTGTAATTTGGGGGGTGCCAGTAATGCCCACCTCATAGAGGCTGTGGTGGTCTAAACACGGGGGATGGTCTTCTCTGACATGAGAGGCAGCACCCTCACAATGCCCTGGGGACCTCCCCTCCCCACGGCTTGCTACACCCTCTGTCTCGTCCTCTGGTCTTGTGCACTGACTTTCCATGCCATGCTCCTGGCATGGGCCTTGGTCCGTTCCCTGGGCTCCTGGCTCTGGCAGGTCCTGTGACGGCCCAGCATCTGTCCTGTCCTTCGAGGCCGTCACCATATTTCCATTTGTGAGTTAATCTTCCCTTCTAGGGGGCCAAGCTCCATGAGCGTGGAGGCTTTAGCCATTGCTGTCTGCCTCCTTCCTGACGCTGTACGTGGTGTAGTCGGAGATGCTGTAATCCCCAGACCCTGGGATATGCTACGTTACACGGCAAAGGTCCCTTGGAAGATGTATTAGCTTACAGGCTGTGATTAGGGAGATTATCATGGATTATCTGGGTGAGTCCGAGATAACCCCGTGAGCCCTAAAGAGCAGAGAATTTTCTCCAAGGAGTCGGAGGGATGTGCGGAAGGGGAAGCCAGACCCAGAGCAGGAGAAGGACCCCACGCGCTGTTACTGGCTTTGCCGACGAAGGGGGCGGGCCGCAGCCATGCACCACAAGGAACTGAATTCTGCCGACAGCCTGAATGGACGCGGAGGTGGGTCTTCCTGGTTGAGCTGAAGCACCTTGACCTCAGCCGTGTGAGGCCTTCGGCAGGAGGCCCGGCCGCACGGGCTGGCCCCCTGACCCAGCAGCTGTGAGCTAATAAATGTGTACTGGTGTGAGCAGCTAGATGTGTGGTCGTTTGTTCTAGGAGCGACAGAAAGCGATGCATCTGGCATCGATAGGCCTCTGTGACCATCTGCTCACTACAGGACCCCCGCACCGGGAGCTGATGGCAGACACGCTGCGGGCCTGCTGGCATGCCTGCCCCCTTCCTCCTCACCGAGGACCTCACTCTGTTTGATGAGATCCTCGGCTGCCCCAGAGCCCCTCGGCCGGCAGTGAGGCCAGGCGAGGCACTGCGGCGCGTGCCAGGTGTGAACTTAGGGGGCAGCGGCGGCTCTGCTGATGGAGGCGCCACCCTACCAGCTTCCTGCTGCCCCTGCCAAACGCGGACACAACCCCTGGCTGGGCAGCAGCTGCTGGGCAACCTGGAGCTGGGAACCCGGGCCCAGGAGTGGGAAGTGGTGACCCAGGAGAGCCTGGGCTCGGGGGCCCTGCCAGCCCTGCAGTTAAAGGAGAGAGGCCCCCCTCCTCCACACACCGCTGGTCAGTTTCAGCCCATCCTAATAAAATAGTATGCAAAGTGACCATCACTCCAACACACAAGATGGCTGCCCCCATGTGGACACAAGATGGCCAGCAGGGGAGGGCAGTTGGTAGGGACCAGGCCTGTAAGGGAGGGCAGTTGGGGGCGATCAAGCCTGCAGGGGAGGTGACCAGGCTGGCAGTTAGGGGTGACCAGGCTGGCAGAGGAGGGAATTTGGGGGTGACCGGGCCTCCAGGGAAGGGCAGTTGGGGGGGACCAGGCCTGTAGGGGGCAGTTAGGGGTGACCAGGCCTGCAGGGGAGGGCAGTTAGGGGCAATCAGGCTGGCAGGGGAGCAGTTAGGCATCAATCAGGCTGGCAGGGGAGTGGTTAGGGGGTGATCAGGCTGGCAGGCAGAAGCAGTTAGGGGCAATCAGGAAGGCAGACAGGTGAGCAGTTGGGAGCCAGAAGTCCTGGATTGTGAGAGGGGTCCCAGATTGGAGAGGGTGCAGGCTGGGCTGAGGGACATCCCCCCCCCACGTGCACGAATTTCGTGCACCGAGCCTCTAGTTCAGAAATAAGCTTCTTGAGGCAGGAATCACAGTTTTCTCTGGGAGTAGAATTTCTATTGGGTATAAACCTACTCACATTTCCAACAAAAGGTGCCTCTGGGACTGGCCTTGCATCAGAGTGCTGAGTAAAGATCTGTCCTGGTGGCTCTGGCGGGGGGGGGGGAGGGGGAGGGAGGGAGAGCATCGGCCCGTGTACCAGGAGGTCACGGTTCGATTCCGGTCAGGGCACTTGCCTGGGTGCGGGCTGGATCCCCAGTGTGGGGCGTGCAGGAGGCAGCCGGTCCATGATTCTCTCTCATCAGTGTTTCTCTCCCTCCCTCTGCCGACTGACGTGGCGATGGTGACGCTGCGCTCAGACATTAGACGAGAGATGCTCTTCTCGCTCTGCCCGCGGGCCCCTCCTCCTCGGGATGTCAGTCATTTTCCTTTTCCCGGACCCCACAACGCACAGGCACCGCTCCGCGGAGACCACACCCCCCCTCCTTGTTAGGTTGTTACTGAGTTCACGGTTGACTGTTCACCATCCTGCGCCCACCTAATCGTTTTACCTTCCATCCAACCCCAGAGGTCCCCCTCCCCCTCGCTCTGCTCGCTCCCTCCGTCTCCCTCATCTGTCGCCGGTGGAGTTCATGTAACCCACTTCGGTCTCCTCTTTGGACTGTAACGTACACAACACGGCAAAAAGCGCCGTCCTCTGGAGCATCATCCCAGTTCGTTGAGGTTCCGCTTCCCGGCAATTGTCGCCAGTTTGGCTCAAATAAACTCACAAGCATTCTCTGAAAACAGCGAGAGCGAAATGAGAATGAAGACAATGACAGGTCTGTACCCAGTGCCGACGGTGGCGTCCCTCCGGACCCCAGGCCTTCGCGTAGGAGCTGGGTACACGGACCTCCGCTAGCCCCCGCCTGCCCCCGCGGTCTTCACAAAGGCGACCTCCGGCATTTTTGTCGGGAGAGTTCAGGTTTTTTGCACGGCACGTGTCTGGCGCAGGATAAACGTCGGACGACATCAAGACTCACACGTGCGTTCGCAGGGCTTTGCATCGGGGGCACGGATCTCGCTGTCCCGCGGGCAGACTGCCCGGTCTCTCCGTGACTGCCAGCTGTCAGCACGGCCTCGGGAAAACGGGCCCGTTTCTTGGTAAATGCCCTGGGCAGCCGTTCCCGCCCCGTCTCCGACAAGAGCCCCGCAGGAAAGCCTGCCTGCTTCGTCCGTGCTTCACGGACAAAGCGCTCCCTACGAGGATGGGCCGAAGCCTGCCCCGGGCTGGACTCCGGGGGGGGGGGGGGGGACGTCGGCCGAACAGCAACGCTTCACGTGCCGGGAGACGGCGCGAGAAACCCAGTCCGTTGAGGCGTGGTCACCCGAGTATCAGAACGTGGCTGGACTGAAAACCCAGCCGGGACAGCTTGGCTCAGTGGCGAGTGTCGTCCCGTGGACCAAAGGGTCGCAGGTTTGATTCCCGGTCAGGGGCATGTGCGTGGGTGGCAGGTTTCCCGGCCCGGTAGGGTGAGTGCGGGAGGCAACCGGTGGAGGTCTCTCTCTTCCACATGGATGTTTCCCTCTCTCCTCCACTCCCTCCCTCCCACTCTCTTTAGAAATCAATGGGGAAATACCGTCGGGTGAGAATTAAAACACAGCCTGGCCGGTGTGGCTCAGCGGCTGAGCACCAACCTATACACTGAGAGGTCTCAGGCCGAACTCTGGTCAGGGCACAGGCCTGGGACTGTGGGCGCAGCTCCCCAGCAGGGGGCGTGCAGGAGGCAGCTGATCCAGGGCCTGACCTGATGGCTGGTTTCTTAGCAACCCGAGTTGATATTTCTCTTTTTCCTTCTCTCTAAAAATCAATAAACACATTAAAAGACACCCAGGCTGAGACCTCATCTCTGGACGGCGTCTTGCATCGGCCTTGGTAGCTTAAAAAACAAAAAGGGTGACGCCCCCCACCCATAGCAGAGGCTTTCGTGGTCACCATCGCCATGACAAAGCCGTTCACCCTCCGTCCCTCCCAGCCATCCTGCTTCTGGTTTGTTCTGCAGACGGACGCACACGAGACAGTGTGCTGCGCCGTGCAGGCTGGGAAGCGGGAGGGAAGCTGTCCTATGGGGGCCTGGACCACTGAGACATGTACGGGGGGACCGGGCTCCCCCGTCTCAGCACTGTGGACATTGGGGGCTGGGTGATCCTTTTTTTTTTTTTTGAGAGAGAGAGTAGAAAAGAGAGGGAAAGAGAGAAACATTGATGTGTGAGAAACACATCCATTGGTTGCCTCCTGCACACGACCCGACCAGGACCCTTCAGTCCGCGGGCCAAGGCTCTATCCACGGAGCCCACCCAGCTAGGGCTGAGATGATGTTCTCGAAGACAGGTCTGGCCAAGAGTTAGTGCCCAAAACCAAGAGAGGAGCCTCAGGAGGGCACAGTCAGGGGCAAGAGAGGAGGCCGTGCCCAGGGGTGGGCAGGGGAGGGCCACTGAAGGTGGTGGAGGGGGTGCGGGCGGGGGTTCCTTGGTGCACGTGCTTTTCACTCCCTGGGATTCTATCTAAATAAAAGCCTAAGTGACCGACGGACCGGTAACTATAACGCACAATGACCACCAGGGGGCAGACGCTCACCGCCAGGAGCTGCCGAGCTGCGGTGACTTGGCAGCTGCGGTTCTCGGGTAACACACCCGGCACCAGAGAGGAGGGAGCCCGATTCCGGGGTCGAGAACCGCCCTCTCACAATCCGGGACCCCTCGGGGGATGTCGGAGCCGGTTTGGCCGATCCCTGCAGGCCAGGCCGAGGGACCACACTGGGGCATGAATCCGTGCACCGGGCCTCAGTAAACTCCTAATGCCGATGGGCAGTCAGCTCTGAGAACCAGACTCCACAGCAGGGCGGGGAACGTCCGGCCGCGGGTTGTGTAAGTGGACATTTGGTCTGGCCCTGCCAAGGCGTGAGGGGTGAGTTAATGAAATGTTTGGCCAACTATAGCAGGCCAGTTTCTAAGCCGATCATTTTTATGGCCCGCGAAGGATGTCACCAACATCCAAATGGCCCTGGGCAGAAGGAAGGTTCCCACCCGTGCTACGCTCTCCTGTCTGATCATTCTCTCCAGCAATCTGCAAACAAGAGTCTGGGGGGCCGGGCCTGACCTGATGGTTGGTTTCTTAGCCACCCGAGTCCAGTATGTAAAACAGCGGCCCTGCCCTTGCACGTGACCCACAAGGCCAGGTGGCGTTCGGACCATTTCCCCCAGGCGAGGCCCGGTCTGAGCCACCTCCAGGCAGGACGCCTCAGCGCGTGCCAAAGGCCCAGGCGAGCCCGAGCCGGTGTGGCTCAGCGGACAGAGCGTCGGCCCGCAGACCGAAGCGTCCCAGGTTCCATTCTGGACGTGGGCTGGTGCCTCGGTCGTAGGCTCCATCCCCGACAGGGGACCACGTGGGAGGCAACCGATCAACGTGTGTCTCTCTTTCTCTTGTCTCTCCTCCTCCTCCTCCCTTCCATTCTCTCTAAAAACCAGTGGGAAAATATCCTCCGGTGAGGATGGACAAAAATAAAAAATAAAAGGAAATGACGAAGGCGATCGTGAAACCTCTGCCCCTAGTCCCCCCCCCGCCCTCCCCCCACCCCCCTGCAGGCACGCGGCAGCTCAGCAGCGGCAAGTGGTGTATTTGGCTTAAAGAAGCTTGCGTTACTGAAGTTAATGCCGAGTGTGGCCTCCACTCACGCTTATTAAATAGAAACCCGAGGGATCAGTCACCTATTACACACGGGGGAGGGGGGCCCGGGTATCAGCACGCATCTCCGCAGAGTTTGGCACGTTTCCCATGTGCTTCCTCGGAGCGGACAGTCTGTCTGAGGGCTCCGTTTTGAGGGGCACCTGAACCGAGGGGCGTGCGAGGCCGTGAGCCCCGGGCCGCCGGGGGCCGTGGCGGGCGCCGCGGTGCCGGGTCCAGGCGCAGGTCCGAGGGCGGGCGGCAGGCTCACAGGTGCTGCAGGGCTTCCTGTCCTTGCTCCGTGTAGCCGTCGTCCCGGTGGGCGCTGGCCCACTGGCCGAAGGACTCGTGGCCGTGCGGGCTCCGCTGCATGGTGGCCAGACGCTTCTTATCCCGGGAGAAGAAGCTAAACCTGCGGAGGGAAGAGAGACGTGAGCGCCCGCCCTCGGGGGACGGGACGGGACGCTGAATGCAACGCGGGGACACAGAGCGCAGACGTGGGCGGGAGCAAACCAAGGCAAGGGCGGAAGGAACACATCGGGGTGCGGCTCGGAGTTATGCTAGAAAGCAGCGGGGATTCGGTGTCCCGCCGCGGCACCTTGGAGGGGACGGGGTGAACGCACACGTGACTGGGAGGCGCCCCCTCCTACCTCTCCCACTAGTGGAGGTAAAGGGCTGCTGGAAGTGTCCTCAGCGTGAGGACGCGGGGAAGGGAGGCCCGAGGGCCACGCGTGAGAGACGGCCGCGGGCTGAGCAGGCCCACGTGTCTGTGTGTAGTGATGATGTTTATGGAACGAACCGGGAAACGGTGTGAGCAGCGCCTCGGGGCCCAGAGTGCATGGATGCTGCTGCTCGGGCTGAGGCAAAAGCAGGTGTGTGGGAAAAGTGAGACGAGCAAAAACCCAATGAACGGGACACGCGGTTCTCTGACTGGAGAACCTCCCTGACGATGGATCGTGAGTGGAATCTGGGGGACGTCCTGTTGGAGCGTCAAAAACTGACTTATGTGAAAGCCTGGCGGAGCGGTCGCTTCGTGGGAAACAGCGGATGGAGCCTGGCCCTGGACAGTGTGGCTCAGGGGTTGAGCGTCGACCTATGACCCAGGAGGTCACGGATTGATTCCCGGTCAGGATACCCACCCTGGTTGCGGGCTCCATCCCTAACAGGGGGCGTGCAGGAGGTGGCCGATCCATGATTCTCTCTCACCATGGATGTTTCTCTCTCTCTCTCTCTCCTCCCTTCCTCTCTGAAATCAATAAAAACATTAAAAAAAACAAACACCTGAATGTAGACCAAGAGGCCTTTTAGAAACAGCCGACTATTGGTCACTGGCCCATGAGAGTCAACCACCCAATGCCCAGAAGATAAAGGCGGGCGGGCATCACAGGCCATTTCCAACGAGGTCTGGACCCCCTCCTCAGCAGAGACGCGGCCCGACCCGTGCACCTGGCTGGCCCCGAGGACCGCCCACCCCCTTTCTGCACTCCCGCCTCCCGCACCGTGGTTCTGACCCGGGTGAGTGACCCAACTCGCAGCCACGCTCCCGGGCACAGGGGTAGGAGGAGCCACCGAGAAACCCCAGCTTCAGATTCGGGGTTTCGTTCCGCCTGCTGGCCTGTTCCCTCTGTGTGTGTGTGTGTGTGTGTGTGTGTGTGCAGGCCTGTGCACTGTGGCCCATGAAGCGCAGTGTGTGTCCCATCTGGGTGACATGACTGGCCTCTTCCACCTCCCAGCAGGCATACATGGTCCTTCCTCGCAGACCTGGGGCGAGTGGGATCTGTCGGGAAACCCGTCCTCCCCGCTAAGGCCCCTTTCCTGTGACAGGTGCACGAGGGGCTGACGGAGCCCCAGCTTGCGCCCTGGGCCACGTGTGAGCTCTTTCCAGAGGGTCGTCAGGGCAACAAGCCGGCCACAAACACAGCAGCCACGCAGCACTGTCAGGTGACCCCTCCGCCTCCCTCAGGTAAGCAGGCCAGCCACGTGCCACTACCGTCCAAGGGGACACAGAGGGAATCAACACACAGGTCCCCTCCTTTGCTTTTCCTTAAAAAAAAAAAAAAAAAAGCCAAAACCGGTGTGGCTCAGTGGATAGAGCGTCGGCCTGCGGACTGAAGGGTCCTGGGTTCGATTCCGGTCAAGGGCATGTACCTGGGTTGTGGGAGCATCCCCAGTAGGGGGCGTGCAGGAGGCAGCTGATCGATGTTTCTAACTCTCTATCTCTCTCCCTTCCTCTCTGTAAAAAATCAATAAAATATATTTAAAAAAAAAAAAAAAGCCCAGCTCAGCCCGAATGGCGTGGCTCAGTGGTTGAGCATCGACCTATGAACCAGGAGGTCACGGTTCGATTCCCGGTCAGGGCACAGGTCCAAGTAGTGGGCTCGATCCCCAGTGCGGGAGGGCGTGCAGGAGGCAGCCGATGGATGATGTTCCTGTCTCATGGATGTTTCTCGCTCTCCCTCTTCCTTCCTTCCTCTCTCTCCATCAATCAATTAAAAGTATTTTTTTAAAAAAGCCAGATCAAATAGCTTCCTGACGTCAGCTTGGCAAAACACAGCGGTTTAGGAAGCTGGGCGTGGAGACAGAACACCGTGTTAGTGTCACTGGGGCGGCGGGGGGAGGGGGGGTGTCAGTGGGCGTGATTACTGACCCGTCACTTAAAGGACCTTCTTTACTGGGCCACGGACAAGGTGGTTTTAGAGCAGAAACAGAAAAGACAGAGAGAGTCATCAGTGGCAGAGCCGAGACGGCCGGGGCCTCGCGAGGCGGGCACGTCGGGGCGCCGTGAGCGGCGCACGTCTGAGGCCGCGCTCGACGCCCACTGCCCCGGGGACACGCAGGTGGCGGCCATGCAGCCAATGCGGCCGAGGGGACGGGCCAGCCCAGCGGCAGCCGCAGCAGCACACACTCCCCAAGGCCAAGCTCAAAACCAGACCAGAAACACCCAGTGCCTACAAGGGACACGAGTCGTCGCACGGGCTGCAGGCTGGGGTCGTCTAGGATCAGTCCAGCCGCTACCATGGGCATTATGGCTGTAAAGATCCTGCTCGGAAAAGTACAGACAGACAGACACACGGATGAGGACAGGAGGCGCGGAAGGGGGCCCTCCCCGCGCACACCGCGGAGGGCGGCCCAGGGCACACGTGCCCGGGGAGCTGTGCCGCCCTTGTGCGTTGACGTCCTAGCCCGGGGGCCTCCGGAGGTGCCTTGCGGGGGCAGGGTCCTTGCCGCTGTAACTGGTTAACATGAGGTTACCGTGGAGCAGGGTGGAGGCGGACAGGCACACAGGGAGGAAGGCCACGTGGGGGTGAAGGGGGAGGTCGGGGGAAGGTGCTAGAGGCCAGCACCAGACCCAGGAGAGGGCGGGCGGCTCTCCCTCAGGCCTCAGGGGGAGCGAGCTGCGACACCCCGACCCTGGACTGGCCGCCTCCAGAGCGAGGAGCGCCTTTCTGTGGTGTGAGCTGCCTGGTCTGTGGCGCTTCCCTCACAGCATCCCGAGCAAACCCCCCGGCAGGTGAGAGCCAGCCAGGTGACAGCGGAGGGAGGACAGGTGCGGGAGGCGGGGGGGGGGGGGGGACGGCAGCCCACAGGGAGGGGCGTAGGGCCCTTAGCTGGGCCAGGACAGCCAGGAAGCCCGCCAAAGCCCTGCCGCGCACGGCGAGCAGCTGGGCCTTTCCTTTCGGGGTTTTGGGAGGTTGGCGGGAAAGACAACCACCAGTCGTCTCGGGCGAGGTGGGGATTCCCTGCGTGGTGGCCTCTGAGGGCGCCCCAGAGTGGCTGGCATCTGGGCAGGACCACCTGGCGGCTGCTCACGTGACCACGAGAAGAGGGGATGCCTTCAGCTTTCCAGGGGCTCCGAGCCACAGGGTCCTGCACCCACCTTCGCCAGGACCCCTCGCAGCATGCCGGGGAGCCCGCCACGTCCACTCTCTGTGTGGGGACGGCCCGAGACGTGGCTGGGCCCTCTGCCCGGACACACGCCGGCCAGACGGGCGCGCAGGGGCCCTGGGACACGGCCTGGGCGGCCCCTGAATGGACGGCCCTGCCCTCCCGGTAGGCGCCTCCCTGCAGAAGCACCTCCTCTCCAGCCAACGCCCCCCACGAGGCCGCCGTTTAACTCTGGAGGCTAACCAAGCAAGGCCCCGGCGGCCCTGCGGCTGGTCACGCGGGCCATGAGGCTATTTCTGGGCTGGAGCGGGAGGTGGTGGGTAGGATAGGGACAGCACACCCTGCTGCCCCTACCGCGGGGCCCTTGGTGACCGCTGTCTGACCCGCTGCCCCCCTGGCCTCCCTGCCTGCTTCCTGCCTCTGTGCAGCCCCTCCGGCCAGCCCCTCCGCCCGGCTCAGCAGGAAGCAGCTGCGTAGGTCCCTGGGACCCCGATTGGGAGCTGAGGCCACACGAAGGGGGCACCGGTGCCTGGTGTCCACTGGGGACGAGCTGGAGCCGCTCAGGCGCTCCCGCGTGACCTGCCCGGGCAGTGCCAGCCGGCCTCGGGGCCGGCAGCTTGCGCGATCACAAGCTATTCTTGGACCATCTCCTGGGCACATTGTTTTGACTGGCAGCGGGGTTTCTGGTTCCCTCCAGCGGTTCAGCCCAGAAATGCAGACTCGGGCGCCTCTGGCTGCGGGCGCTGGAGAGATAAGGGAACTGGGCAGCCGGCCCACAGCTGGCCACTCGAGGAGTGGGGGGAGGGGCCGGGGCCGGGGAGGAGGCGGGACAGCCCGGTGGCAGACAAACAGCCTGGGTTAAGTGCTGGCTCCCAGGGCCTCACTTTCTTCGGAGAAATGGGGCAAACTGTCCCAGCTCGGAGCCACCCCTGACTCGGGGTGAGGGGGGGGGGGAGGGGGGGAGGGGCGGTGAGGGGACAGGGAGACATCTTTGCTCAAGGCTCCGAGCTGGTTTATAAACTCGCATCACAATCTCCAAGCGTCTTTGCTGCAAAAAAACACGGAGGTAGGCTCAGGGGCTGAGCGTCCATCTGGGAACTGGGAGGTCACGGTTCGATTCCCGGTCAGGGCACAGGCCCGGGTTGCGGGCTCGATCCCCAGGGTGGGGCGTGCAGGAGGCAGCCGGTCCATGATCCTCTCTCCTCGTGGATGTTTCTCTCCCTCTCCCTCTCCCTTCCTCTCTGACATCCATGAAAGTACATTAAAAAACAACAGCGCTGACGTAGCCTGAAGTCTAGTTGAGGGCAAGGACAGGCTGCCCTTTCTTGCGTGTCCCCACAGCGGTCCGGCCTGACTCCGCATTGCGCACCCATAACTGATGAATGGAGGGACGCGCACCAATAACAGGTGAATGCAGGGAGGGCGGGACGGCTGGGTGAGTCACCAGAGCATGCAGAGATGAGGGGCGGACCGGGGCCCATTCCTGACCTCTCGGAGCTGGGGTTCCAAGCCCTTAAGCAGCACAAGCCCCCAACCACCCAGCCTCAAGGACACACCCCACCAGACCCACTCAAGCAAGCCTCCCCCCACACCTCCGCTCAGGGAGCCCGGGGGGACCCAGCACCCACACAGAAGTGAACTCGAGCCCAAGGCCGGCCCCACGCGCCCGGTTAGGCCTGTCTCGGCAGGAGCTGGTTAGCGACAAGCCTGGCCCTGGGCAGGTGCCGGGAGGCGAGAGGCCGGAACTGCCGGTGCAGCCGCAGGCCGCAAGCTGGGCACTTACAGTCGCTTGATCCCAGACTCGGGCTGGGGGGACATTCTCGGGTGGACGACGGGCGGGGGCTGGAGTATCCGATTCTCCTCTTCTATTTCTTCACTGGGAAGGGTGAGAGGCGGAAAGCAAGACAGTCAAAAATTCCAGGACAGCTGGAATATTCCAGAAGGGTGTTGTCTGATGGCCGGGGAGGGCTTGCACTCGGAACGAGGGGACCCAGGAGGCTGGGGCCAGTGGCCTCTCCGCCTTGGGGGCCGCCCCTCGGGAGGGGCACGGCGGTGAGCAGGGAGGCCCCGCCCTGCAGGCGGTAGGCACGGGGGCCTGGGACCCTCTGGCTTTGGGACCACGTGCGGCATTTCCGGGACAGGGCCCACGTCTCCATTTCCAGTTTCCTTAAAGATTCCGGCCAAAGAGAAAAGTTTCTCCAACGTCTCCCACCTCGGACAATGCCCTTCTCCACCCGACACCCCTGCAGGCCGACACCTCAGGGGACAAGGCAGGCCGACACCTCAGGGGACAAGGGCGCGAATGCGCGAGTGGGAGGCGTCTCCCACTGAACCGTCTTTGAAGCTGGGCCAGAACAGGTTCCTTTTGCTTCTGCTGCTGCTTATCACGATGGTTAAATTTTCCCTTTTTTACTGTACAGTTCCTTTCCTTTTTGTGTTTGTTTACAGGTTAAACAGTGCCAGAGACACGTTCTGTATATAAGGTTAAAACGGAGTCATTTGGGGTCTGGAACGAATGACTTCCATTGACGTTATTTCGAACTAAAGGCCCGGTGCACAACATTTGCGCACTGGGCTGGGGGGAGGGGGTGCGGGGGAGGGGGGACCCCTCAGCCTGGCCTGTGCCCTCTTGCAGTCCGGGAGCCCTCTGGGGATGTCCGACTGATGGCTGAGGCCCACTCCCCGGGGGGGAGCCGCAGCCGTCAGTCGGACGTCCTTCGTCCTGCCACCACCGCTGCCTAGGGCTGAGCTGTGGGAGCACACTGACCCCCAGGAGGCAGCTCCCGCACTGAGCGTCTGCCCCCTGGTGGTCAGTGTGCGTCACAGCGACCAGTCATTCCTCAGTTCAGTCCATCCGCATATTAGCCTTTTATTATAGAGGATGGGGAAAAACGAGACAGTTTTCCAACAGCCTCCGGAACCAATGACGTTCCAGACATGAGGTCCCACTGTACTTCCTGCTTCCTGTCCCTGCGAATGCTGGTCTCCGTGCCTTTGCGGTTTCTCCCATCCGGAATACGCCTCCCACCCCTCCACCTCCCCCGTCCTGAATGGCACCCTCTCCTTTAGGGCAGGCCCGTTCAAATGCCACCTCCTCCACGAAGCCTTCCCAGAAGGAGACTGGGAGCCGGTTAAGTGCTTCGGCCAGAGAGGCCCCAGAACAGACGCAGATGCAGCCCTGGTCTCCCAGGAGCTCCCGGTCCCCAGGCTCCGCACGGCCCCGAGGACGCCAGGGCTCCCGGACGCTCACCTCTTGTAGTACGCCAGCTCCTCCTGCAGCAGGAACACCTTGGACTTGAGCTCGTTCCTCTCGTGCAGCACGTCCCGCAGCTCCTGCAGCGTGAAGCGGGGGCGGTTGGGGTCCTTGAGGTCCATGGCCGCCTTCTCAGCCTCCGAGATGCTCTCCTCCGCGCCGGGCTCCGCCTGGAGGCAGAGATGCGGCTGAGGAACTCCGGGCGGCAGCCTGTCCCGCCCCCCGGCCCACCCTCCAGGCCCCAGCAGCTCGCCCAGGGAGCTATATTAGGAACCGTGGGCCCCCGCTCCCGATCCGTGAAGTCCTCTGGGGACGAAAGCCGGCGGCCACCTGTCCACTGTCTGCCTTCTCAATTGCCCAACCGGACACCCAGTCCCCGCGCCACCCCACCTGACTCGGGGTTTCATTACCAGGTGCATTCAGAGGCGGCCAAGGGGAAGAATCCCACACCCCAAGGCCGCCCCCCTCAGCCCCGCCCACGTCCCCTCTCCCGTCATCTCACTGGGACCACTGCGATGCGGCCAGCTGCTGGGATCAGCGCCCACGCATAATCCACTCCACCTCTTCCCATTTGTGCCCGGCCTTCCGGTCCAGCCCTTTCTCCCCCCTGGCCGGGGGCACGTTCCCTGGGGTTCAGTGGAAGCCCAGCTCAGGGGTGGGGAGGGGGGGAAGGGTCACACGGACGGATCCCAGCATGCTAAGTCACCTGATCCGGGCCAGATCCAAACCTGGTCCTCCCACCCTCTGCCAGAAAAAGGAACTTTAAACAAATGATGGTAAGCCCGCTGACGTGGCTCAGGGGTTGAGCGTCGACCTAGGAACCAGGAGGTCACGGTTCGATTCCTGGTCAGGGCACAGGCCCGGGTTGCGGGCTCCATCCCCAGTGGGGGCGGGTGGTGGTGGTGCAGGAAGCAGCTGATCCATGATTCTCTCTCATCATTGATGTTTCTCTCTCTCCTTTCCTCTCTCAAATCAATAATTTTAAAAAAGAAAGAGGAGGAAAAGCTCAGGATGAGAGGGGAAATTCCAGAACAGGAGAATGAGAGCTTGAAAAAAGACCCTCCCCAACCCCCAAAACAAACACCCCACAGCAGCACAGGGCCGAAGGGACGCCCGCCTGGGTGGGGGACGCGGTGGAGATGCTGGGCTCCAGAGGCCATCCTGGGAGCTGGACAGGCTGTTCTGGGAAAGGACACTTGAAAGGAGACACCCCCCTACTCGGGGCAGGTCGGGTGACAGAAGGCCACTTGGCAGGCGGGGGGAGGGAGTGGATGGGACCGGAGTCAGCAAGCAGCACAGGAGGCAGGGGCAGCAGGAAAACCCAAATCTGACACCCCCCCTCCCCACCAGCTGGGGATCCCAGTAGGGCCCCGGTCCACCCAAGAACGAGGGGAGGAAGTGCTGGAGGACTCCGCCTCCCTGGAAGCGCATGTGCGGTGCACGCCTCCGCTGGGCTGTGTTGTCAAGGTAGCTCTCCGGCGTCTGACTCCTCTGTCGCCCACCCACGACCCCGTGTAGCCGGTGCCTGGTATACAGCAGGAGCTCACTAATGGCGGTGCATTTCTCTTCCCCTGCCCAGGTTAACCACGGAGCAGACGTCTAACACGTTTTCAACAGGTGTGACGCGTTAACTCTGTGCCGCTGGTCACTGAGCTAAATGAGATGAATCAGACAGGTGTGTGCAGGCGGAGGGAAGACCCACATAAATGGAGACCCTCAGGTAACAGGTACGATAAAAGGGGTGCGAGACAGCCAGCTGTAACGGGAGGGTCGCAGACGGCGTTGCTGCAGATGTGGTCTCTGTGCGGAGGGCCTGACAGATGTGTAAGAGTTTGCCAGGAACTATGCCTACCCTCCCCCCACCTCTGCCCAGCCTTTGGCTCCGGCTGCATCCTGAGACTTTTGATCAGTGGCCGAAAAGTTTAGGTCAGAAGACCTCACACTGAAGCTTGGGTTTGGGGCTTCCTTTTGGATAAAAATGGGAGCCTGGGTCACACTGGACCCACGTGGTGACGCTGCTGCTGCGTAGCGGCTACTCCCGCTACCTGCCCTTTCCATGGCTGCTCACGCCCCACACCGTTTTCCTTCCTGCCTCGGCCCCTGAGGCACCGGGGCCCCTTCGGGGGCCCCATCTCAGCTCATACACTCCCTCCAGGCCTCACTCCCCGGAACGCAGGTCCTGCCATCACTGGGACAGGTCCCAGGCTCCTCTGAGTCTCTGGGAGGGGCCACCTGGCAGGCGTCCACCCGCCCCGGGAAGGCGAGAAGCCTTCAGGAGGCTGCCCAGAGCCAGGAAGTGCCAGCCCCGCTGGCCGGACCCAGGTGCCGGCGAGTTCTCCACCCGAGAAAGGAAACGGTGATGACGGGACGTCACGGGGTACTCACGCTGCAGCATGCTACCGCACCAAATCTACACGTGCTCACCTTAAACCACACCATGTTCTGTGTCAGTGCTATCTGCATGCACATTAAAAACATTTACACAATTAGCCTGGCTGGTGCTGCTGGGGCAGTGGTCGGCAAACCGCGGCTCGCCAGCCACAGGCGGCTCTTTGGCCCCTGGAGTGTGGCTCTTCCACAGAAGACCACAGCCTGGGCGAGTCTGTTTTGAAGACGTAGCGTTAGAAGAAGTTTACGTTTAAAAAGTTTGGCTCTCAGAAGAAATTTCAATCGTTGTCCTGTTGATATTTGGCTCTGTTGACGAATGAGTTTGCCGACCACTGGGCTAGGTGGTTGCCTGTGAATCAGGAGGTCACAGTTCGATTCCGGGTCAGGTGTAGGGGGCGTGCAGGAGGCAGCTGATCAGTAATTCCCTCTCATCCCTGAAGTTTCCCTCTCCCTCCCTCTCCCTGCCGCTCTGAAATCAGTGAACATAAATGTAAGTAAATTGAGGGGCATCCCTTCCCCACAGGCCTTTGGGCACGCTGCCGGCCCCTCTCGAGGCCTGCATTTCCCCATCTCGCCTTTGATAACCCAACAGTATGTCTAAGGGTCCTTCCGGCCCAGACATGGGGGTCCCCCATAAACACTGCTCACATGGGGGTCCCCCATAAACACTGCTCACATGGGGGTCCCCATAAACACTGCTCACATGGGGGTCCCCATAAACACTGCTCACGTGGGGACCCCTATAAACACTGCTCACGTGGGGACCCCTATAAACACTGCTCACATGGGGGTCCCCCATAAACACTGCTCACGTGGGGGTCCCCCATAAACACTGCTCACATGGGGACCCCTATAAACACTGCTCACGTGGGGGTCCCCCATAAACACTGCTCACATGGGGACCCCTATAAACACTGCTCACGTGGGGGTCCCCCATAAACACTGCTCACATGGGGGTCCCCCATAAACACTGCTCACGTGGGGGTCCCCCATAAACACTGCTCACGTGGGGGTCCCCCATAAACACTGCTCACAAGGGGACCCCCATAAACACTGCTCACATGGGGGTCTCCCATAAACACTGCTCACGTGGGGGTCCCCCATAAACACTGCTCACATGGGGGTCCCCCATAAACACTGCTCACATGGGGACCCCCATAAACACTGCTCACATAGGGGTCCCCCATAAACACTGCTCACATGGGGACCCCCATAAACACTGCTCACATGGGGGTCCCCCATAAACACTGCTCACATGGGGGTCCCCCATAAACACTGCTCACATGGGGGTCCCCCATAAACACTGCTCACATGGGGGTCCCCTATAAACACTGCTCACATGGGGTCCCCTATAAACACTGCTCACATGGGGGCCCCTATAAACACTGCTCACATGGGGGTCCCCCATAAACACTGCTCACATGGGGGTCCCCCATAAACACTGCTCACATGGGGGTCCCCCATAAACACTGCTCACATGGGGACCCCTATAAACACTGCTCACATGGGGTCCCCTATAAACACTGCTCACATGGGGTCCCCCATAAACACTGCTCACATGGGGGTCCCCTTATAAATACTGCTCACATGGGGATCCCCCATAAACACTGCTCACATGGGGTCCCCTATAAACACTGCTCACATGGGGGTCCCCCATAAACACTGCTCACATGGGGGTCCCCCATAAACACTGCTCACATGGGGTCCCCCATAAACACTGCTCACATGGGGGTCCCCCATAAACACTGCTCACATGGGGGTCCCCCATAAACACTGCTCACATGGGGGTCCCCCATAAACACTGCTCACGTGGGGCCCCCCATAAACACTGCTCACGTGGGGCCCCCCATAAACACTGCTCACGTGGGGTCCCCCATAAACACTGCTCACGTGGGGTCCCCCATAAACACTGCTCACGTGGGGTCCCCCATAAACACTGCTCACGTGGGGTCCCCCATAAACACTGCTCACGTGGGGACCCCTATAAACACTGCTCACATGGGGGTCCCCTATAAACACTGCTCACATGGGGACACCTATAAACACTGCTCACGTGGGGTCCCCCATAAACACTGCTCACATGGGGGTCCCCCATAAACACTGCTCACGTGGGGACCCCTATAAACACTGCTCACATAGGGGTCCCCTATAAACACTGCTCACGTGGGGGTCCACTATAAACACTGCTCACATGGGGGGGACCCCTATAAACACTGCTCACGTGGGGTCCCCTATAAACACTGCTCACGTGGGGGTCCCCTATAAACACTGCTCACGTGGGGGGGTCCCCTATAAACACTGCTCACGTGGGGACCCCTATAAACACTGCTCACGGGGGGGACCCCTATAAACACTGCTCACGTGGGGACCCCTATAAACACTGCTCACGGGGGGGTCCCCTATAAACACTGCTCACGTGGGGGGGTCCCCTGTAAACACTGCTCACATGGGGGTCCCCTATAAACACTGCTCACGTGGGGTCCCCTATAAACACTGCTCACGTGGGGACCCCTATAAACACTGCTCACGTGGGGGTCCCCTATAAACACTGCTCACGTGGGGGGGTCCCCTATAAACACTGCTCACGTGGGGGGGTCCCCTATAAACACTGCTCACATGGGGGACCCCTATAAACACTGCTCACATGGGGGGGTCCCCTATAAACACTGCTCACATGGGGGGGTCCCCTATAAACACTGCTCACGGGGGGGTCCCCTATAAACACTGCTCACGTGGGGGGGACCCCTATAAACACTGCTCACGTGGGGGTCCCCTATAAACACTGCTCACGTGGGGACCCCTATAAACACTGCTCACATGGGGGGACCCCTATAAACACTGCTCACGTGGGGGTCCCCTATAAACACTGCTCACATGGGGTCCCCTATAAACACTGCTCACATGGGGACCCCTATAAACACTGCTCACATGGGGGTCCCCTATAAACACTGCTCACATGGGGGTCCCCTATAAACACTGCTCACATGGGGATCCCCCATAAACACTGCTCACATGGGGGTCCCCTATAAACACTGCTCACATGGGGACCCCTATAAACACTGCTCACATAGGGATCCCCCATAAACACTGCTCACATGGGGGTCCCCTATAAACACTGCTCACATGGGGATCCCCCATAAACACCGCTCACATGGGGGTCCCCTATAAACACTGCTCACATGGGGTCCCCTATAAACACTGCTCACATGGGGGTCCCCTATAAACACTGCTCACATGGGGGTCCCCTATAAACACTGCTCACATGGGGATCCCCCATAAACACTGCTCACATGGGGGTCCCCTATAAACACTGCTCACATGGGGACCCCTATAAACACTGCTCACATGGGGATCCCCCATAAACACTGCTCACATGGGGACCCCTATAAACACTGCTCACATGGGGACCCCTATAAACACTGCTCACATAGGGATCCCCCATAAACACTGCTCACATGGGGGTCCCCTATAAACACTGCTCACATGGGGATCCCCCATAAACACTGCTCACATGGGGGTCCCCTATAAACACTGCTCACATGGGGTCCCCTATAAACACTGCTCACATGGGGGTCCCCTATAAACACTGCTCACGTGGGGGTCCCCTATAAACACTGCTCACATGGGGATCCCCCATAAACACTGCTCACATGGGGGTCCCCTATAAACACTGCTCACATGGGGACCCCTATAAACACTGCTCACATGGGGATCCCCCATAAACACTGCTCACATGGGGACCCCTATAAACACTGCTCACATGGGGACCCCTATAAACACTGCTCACATGGGGATCCCCCATAAACACTGCTCACATGGGGGTCCCCTATAAACACTGCTCTCAAGCCGGCATCACCCCCTTTCTCACCCCATAGGCTGCAATCAGCCCCAGCGAAGGCTCCTCGGAGCCCGAGCTCTTCTCTCTGGAGCAGGGAGGGCTGTTTTACAGCGAGTGTCTGGTCCCCTTAGAACATGGGGCCTCCCAGGCAGCTGTGCCATCAGGTCCTGCAGAGGAGGGACAGCGGGGGGCTCCGGCTCCTCCGGAGGCCAGGGGTCCGGGTGCAGTGCCTGGGGCAGCCCCAATGGGCCTGTCCCAGCCGCAATCGGCCGATCGGCAGCCAGCCCTGTAGGCTCATGGCACCGGACCGTGGAGGTGGCTTGGGTTATCTCGGCTTGTCCACTGATCCCATGAGGCGCTCTGGGCACAGCCTGAGGGAGCTGCCCAGGCCCAGCCGCTCCCCGGGGAGGTCTGGGAGGCCGGCCGACAAGCAAGGGGCCTGTCCAGAGAGGCGTTAGGGAAGGCACGTCTCTTTCGGGGGCCTCCATCCCCAGGCCTGGCCCCTCGCATGCTCCCTGCTGCCTGGGCACGTCATGGCCACTTCCTGTGCCCCCGGCCCAGCAAAGGGGACTGACCGCGTGAATTCAGCATGAAGCCCGGCCTCACCTGTCTGCTTTCCTTGCGTACTTAAAAACCACACATGCCCGGCCCGTGGCTCCGTGGCGGAGCGTCCACCTAGGAGCCGGGAGGTCACGGTTCCATTCCCGGTCAGGGCCCAGGCCCGGGTGGCGGGCTCCATCCCCAGTGTGGGGCGTGCAGGAGGCAGCCGATCCATGATTCTCTCTCATCATGGATGTTTCTCTCTCTCCCTTCCTCTCTGACATCAATAAAAATATTTTTAAAATGTCATTCACGTACCATCAAGTCCACGCTTAAAAGCACAGAACTCGGTGTTTTTAGTCCATTCAGTTGTGCGACCATCGCCCAAGGGAAACCCGGTGCCATTAGCACTCCGCCCCCCCCCCCCCCCGCCCCCGCCGACCCTGCAGCCACCGTCCGCTTTCTGCTCTGTGGATGGGCCTGTTCTCGACCTCTCAAATCACCGGGATCAAGCAGCATGCGGCCTTTGTGTTGGCTACTTTCATGTAGCATGTTTTTCTAAGTTCATGCATGTTATGGCGCGTGTCGGCGCGTCGTTCCTTTTCGTGGCTGAGTAATATTCCACCGACTGGACAGAGCACGCTTTGTGTATCCATGCATCTACGGATGGACCTGTGGGCTGTTTCTACCTCTGCCTATTGTGAGCAGTGCTGCTGCGACCTTGCAACATCACCTGTAGTTATTGGGATGAATGAGCGAATGGAGAATGGCAGGCGCCCCGTGACCACCTCTGAGCTGCCTACTCGGGGCTACGACGCTGGGAGCCCCCCATCTGCCTCCACTCCCCGCCGGGTGTCCTCCAGGCAGCGGCTAGCGCTCTCTGGGCCCCGTTCCTTAAAGCGTCACGGTTTGGGAAAGGCAGCTGAGCCGGCGTCCACCTCACCTCGGGCTCCTCCTCCTCCTCGCCGTTCTGCCTGGGGTCGCCCCGCAGCCGCTCCCGCAGCTTCCCGAGCTCCGCCCGCAGGCTGCCCATCTCCTGCTCCTTGGTCTGCAGGTCGGCCTCCAGCTCCACCTTCTGCTCGATCAGGGCCTTGCCCTGGGCCTCCACCACGGTGACGCGGTGCCGCAGGTCGTGGTTGATCTTCATCAGCCGCGTCTGCTGCTGCTGCAGCTGCGGGACAGAAAGGCTGCTGACGGGGCTGCGTGCCACGCGGGCTGCCCACGCCCTCATGGGTCTGACGTGTGTTCACACAGCTGAGACCATTTCCCCGCAGATGCGAGTGACGTGCCTTGAGAAAGGGGTGTGCGTTGTTGTTTTCATTGTTTTGATTGGTTTCCGAGAGAGAGGAAGGGAGAGGAATAGAGAAATAGCAATATCCACGAGGAGAGAGAGTCACGGACCGGCTGCCTCTTGCACGCCCCGCACTGGGGATGGAGCCCGCAACCCGGGCCTGTGCCCTGACCGGGAATCGAACCGGTGACCTCCTGGTTCCTAAGTCGACGCTCAACCACGGAGCCCCGCCGGCCGGGCAACAAAGGGGTGTGCTTTTCCAATTCAGGCAGAGACCCCCCACTGCAGAGACCCCCCACTGCACAGTCCCTGCGGCCGCCTGGTGGGCGCGAAGCGGGCGGGCTCCGGGAACCATCCATTCAGGGAGAAGCCTCAGGGTCAGAGCCAAGGCCAACCGGGCCTGGGGCCTCCCCAGGATGTGGGTGGCAGGAGGCAGGTCCCTGGGTGGGGCCACGGTCCCGCCAAGCCTCGGGAGGCAGGATCCGCACCCCACAGAGCCCACGGAGCCCACGGAATGAGACCCGGGGGAGACGGGGAACCTGCTGGCCGGGAGGAGGGACGCGGGCAGGGCGGGGCGGGTCACTCACGGCCTCCACGTCCTCGCTCTTGAGGCCCAGCTCCCTGTCCTTGGCGCGGATCTCGTCGCGCTGCTTGTCCACCACCTCCTTCAGCTTCTTCATCACCTGCCGCTCCCGCTCCGACATGCCTGGGGCGGGGGGGGGGGGGACAGCGAGACCTGCAGGCGAGCCACCGCCCTGCCCGCTCCTCCCTCGCAGCTCCCGCTCCGTTCACCCCACGTCAGCCCTTCCCCACTGGGTCCGCGCCACGTCGGGTCCGTGCAGGGACCCTGGGAGACAGGAGTGGCCACTCGTGTTCTGAGGTGAGGGACCCGAGGCTGGGCCGGGCCAGTCACGCCAGCTCAGGGGCCTCCTCCCCGGGTGGTGGCGTTGTCTGCCCAGAACCCCAGAATTTTCCAGACCCTTGGGTGTATCTTTTTTGTTGTTGTTAACCCTTGCCTGAGGACATTTTTTCCAATGGTTTTTTTTTTTTTTAGAGAGAGAGTGGAAGGGAAGGGGAGAGAAAGACACATCCACGTGAGAGAGACACATCGGTTGGTTGCCTCCCGCGTGCACCCTGACCAGGGCCAGGGATCAAGCCTGCAACCGAGGAGAATCGAACCCGGGACCCTTCAGTCCGCAGGCCGATGCTCTATCCCCTGAGCGTATCTCTGCCACCCCAGCTCCCTGGTCCCATGGCTTGACACCTGCAGCTGTCTCCGCAGGTGCTACCGAGGTTTCTGTCGCCGCCTCCCGCTGACCGGTGTCTGACCACAAGGAGCCGGGAAGTGACTTAGGGTCTGGAGAGTCCAGGGCGCAGGGGGGGGTGGAGGGGGGCCGGAGGCTGCCCGGGGGCTCTGAGGGCAGTGCTGGCCCACGCAGGGCTGGCTCCTCTCGTCCCATCTCGTGAAGGTAGCCCTAAATCCTGGCACCCCTAAATCCTGTCTCCCCTCGGCCCTCGGTCTAACTTGGAAGGCCACACCTTCTCCCAGGGACCCCGGGCCCAGCGCCTGTCCCTCTCACAGGTGGGAGAGATACCGCTGTCCTTGGTCCCGTGGCTTCCTGTGCGAATAAAAATAACCGGGGAAGGCACAGGCACGCCGGGCACCCCGCCACCTCCGCCCGTCTGACCCTCTGGGAGCGAAGCCACGCGAGATGCCAACCGAGTGCGTCTCGCGCCGCTCCCCACGGCTGCGCACCACAGGCCGGCAGGGAGGCGCAGGCTCTCCCACGTGGAGGGAGCGGTGCGCACAGGGCGATGGTGGGCGAGGCCGCCGCCCCCCTCCCCCCCCCCCACGCTTGGGACTCTGAGGCCTCTGGGCCATCACTGGGGCAGGCAGGGGGGTTTCCAGGTCACCCCCAGAAGCCTGGGGTGCCTGCAGAAATGCCGCAGACGAGATGGCTATGGGTTCTTGGATAAGCTCAAACAGTTGCCATAGGCCCCACAATTCCACTCCTGGGGCTCGACCCCAAAGCACTGAAAACACACGTCCACACACACCCGTCACCTCGTCCGAGAGGCCTTCCCTGATCACCGGGTGCTCCTCTCTCCTCCCCCCTGCCCCCCACAATGTACTTTTGTTGTTAATCCTCACCCGAGGGTATTTTTCCACTGAATTTTAGAGTGGACGGGACGGGATGGGACGGGACGGGGGGAGCAAGATGTGAGAGAAACACACCGATTGGTGGCCTCCCACAGGGCCAGGGTTCGAGCCTGCCACGGAGGTCCATGCCCTGGACCGGAACTGAACCCGCGACCCCTCAGCCCAAGGGCCAGCGCTCCATCCTCGGAGCCAAACCGGCCAGGGCTCCCGTTTCACGTCTTCCGCTTCGGTGCCCACGCCTGGTTCTTACGGGGAAGGGACGGCCCAAAGCCCAGGAACCCCTCGCTGCCCCCGAGGGTCAGGGTCAGGGTCAGGGTCAGGGTCAGGGTAGGGCTGACCTCACGCCGGCGCCGCACCGGCCACCACCGGACAGGGCGCCCCTCTATCTGCTCCCGGGTTTCTCTCCGCACAGGAGACAGGCTCACGGGGGCGGCTGCGCCCTCTCCTCCAACGTGTACCCCCGGCGCCCAGAAACCCCCAGAAACGCGAGGCCCGGGAACCGTGCTGCGTGAGCCTGCACCTCACCACCTGCACAGCAGCACTCAGCTCCTCCCGCAGGGACCGGCCACCGGAGCAAAGGCTTGGAGATTAGCGAGTGACCGCTCCGGGACCGTGACCGGCACTGTCCCCCACGATGGCCGTGGGGACAGCCTCCTCCCTTGCGCCCCCTCCCCGGCCCCTCCCCCCCGCCCCTCGCCCCGGCCGCCCCTCCTCCTACCTTCGTGCTTCTGGAACTCCTCCTCGGAGAAGCCGGCGTCCTTGTGGGAGAGGTTGGTCATGAGCTGCTTGTTCTCCTCCTGCAGCTGGGCGATCTGGGACAGGAGGTCCTGCGCCTCCCCCCGCCACACGTCCTCCGCCAGCTCCAGCTCCTGCGGCGGCGAGGAGTGCGGGGTCACAGCCTGCGGGGCGTTGGGCCTTCCCCTTCCCCCGGAGAACCAGGCAGCGGGCACACTGGCCCCTTCCCCTGTGAGACCTGCCCAGGCCAACCACGCGGAGCTCAGGCACCTGTTACCTGTCCGGACAGGACGGAGGAAGGAGCGGCCGCGGGGAGGGGGCCTCACGTGCCCAGCCGCTCTGGGGAGCCTACACCCCTGGCCTTTGGACAGACCCTCAGTCAGGACAGACTTCTCTCCAGGGAGAAAGGCTGCAAAGACCCCGGGGGGTTGCCACCCGGCCCCAGGGCTCCCCGTTCGTCGCACACGGCATCTCTGCGAGCGTCCTGGGCAGGCTCCTTAGTCACTCCGGGCCTCAGTTTCCCTCAGCTGAGGAGCCCTAGCCCTACTCAGCTGTGAAAAGGAACGAAGCACCGACACCTGCCACAACGTGGGTGAACCTGGTAAACATCACTCTGGCCCTGGCCGGTGCGGCTCAGTGGATAGAGCGTCCGCCTGCAGACGGAAGGGTCCCGGGTTCAGTTCCGGTCAGGGCACAGGCCCGGGTTTCGGGCTCAGTCCCCAGTGGGCAGCGTGTATGAGGCAGCCGATCCATGATTCTCTCTCATCATGGATGTTTCTATCTCTCTCTCCTTCTCCCTTCCTCTCTGACATCAATCAAAATACATTTAAAAAATAAATAAAATAAACATCATACTAACACAACAACAAAACATCACACTAAGAGCGGCCAGACCCGAAGGCCCACATATGGAGGACCCACTCGTGGGAAATGTGCTAAATCCACAGGCAGAACCGCCTGGCCGCTGGCCGGGCAGACGGCAGAGGCCGGGAGGTGGGGGGGGAGTGACTATTAAGGAACATGGGTGTGTTTTTAGAGAGAGAGGAAGGGAGAGGAGAAAGAGCCACCTCCTGCAGGGACCCTCCGGGATGCAGCCCACAACCCGGGCATGTGCCCAGACTGGGAATCGAACCAGCAACCTTTGGGGGCACGGAGGACGCCCAGCCCACTGCGCCACACGGCCAGGGCCGTCCGGGTTCTCTTTCCTGAGCAATGCACGTGTCCTAGAACGGAGGGCAGTGATCCTGCACAACTCCGCGAGATGACCAAAAACACGGGACCGTACGCTCTCAGGGGTGAGCTGCATAATATGCAAATGATACTCAATAAAGCTGTCACCCCAAAACCGGGCATTTTGTAAAACCACGGAGGAAGCAGCACGACCGGCCGCCCGCACAGATGGCTAGGTTAAAGCGTGGACCGGAGCTGGCATACCTGGGTCTGGAGTGTTCCCGCCAGGTCCCAGCTGATGGTGGACAAGTTATTCGGCCTGTGGGAGCCCGGGCCCCGAGGCAGGTAGTATAATCTGTCCCCCCAAGGGCTCTCGTGAGGGTAAACGGTTAACGGACGCAAACCGGCTGCAACAGCGCCAGCACCAGGAAGGGCCGAGGCGGGTCCTCCCACAGCCGCCACCGGCTGGCCCAGGGACCGGAGGGCAGCACCGCCTCCGTTCCTCTCCGGAATAAGCCCCTAAATCCGCTCCCCTTCCTTAGGAAGCTCGCAGCACGGGGAACGGGGGAGCAGTAACTAAGTACTTGCACAGCTGGCTCAAGGTCACCAGGAGAGGTGAAGGGCAGGGCCGGAGTTCCATTCCCGGTCGGGGCACCGGCCCTGGCTGCGGACCCGATCCCCAGTGGGGGCCGTGCAGGAGGCAGCCGATCCATGATGCTCCCTCATCATGGATGTTTCTCTCGCTCCCTCTCCCTTCCTCTCTGACATAAAAATACTTTTTAAAAAAAGGTACATTATTAAAATGAACCGCATCTGTGTCTTTTCACTGATGTATTTCCCCGGGACAGCAAGCACCGTGCTGGAAATCTGGGTCCCTGAGGGCCAAGACCGCATCTACTATGGTCACTGCTCTCTCCCTGAACAGTGTCAGGCACACAGTAGGTACTCAATAAATATCTCTATTTAACGAATAAGCAAACAGTATATACTACTTACATTACGTGCAACTGGGCCTGCACAGCTACTGCTTTCTAACACCTGCGTGTTTCCTGCCCACCCCCCCCACCCCGCCCCCGCCACCAGACCAGGTGAGGACCCCGCTCTCCCTCTCTCTCACAGGTCACCTAGGAGGAGCGGAGCATGCTGTGACTTGTCAATGGGCTCGCAGACTCAGTAACCAGGGAGGAGGGAGGAGGGAGGAGGGAGGAGGGAGGAGGGAGGAGGGAGGAGGGAGGAGGGAGGGAAGAAGGCATGGAGGAAGGAAGGAGGGAAGGAGGGAAGGAGGGAAGGAGGGAAGGAGGGAGGGATATAAGATCAAGGACATTTTCCACATTGTGGAAATAACACCTTGAAGAGCCTCTGAGGTTGCAGGGGTGGGGTGGGGTGGGGTGGAATCAGAGGACCCTCAATCGCCAGGAGTACAACTGAAAGGCCTGGGGCTGGGATGGGGACCAGGCTGTGGCCTGGGATTGGTGAGCGCCCTCCTCAGTGCCGACAGACAGGCCCTGCCTTGAGCACCTGGTGCTGGCTTCCTGGCCGGCGACAGGGCAGCTGGCTGGGCATGCCAACGCCTCCAGGCCTGGTGGCCTCCGCAGTCTCCGAGGAGGGCCTCCCAGCTGCAGGAGGACCAAAGCCGGGGGTACGGACACGGGTGCTAGGACCCTGCGTGACCTGGGCTAAGCCCCTTGGTCCCTGTTAAGAGGCATGAGAGGCCGGGCCAGTCTGGCTCCGTGGTTGAGCATCGACCTAGGAACCAGGAGGTCAGGGTTCCATTCCCGGTCAGGGCACAGGTCCGGATTGCGGGCTCCATCCCCAGTAGAGGGTGTGCAGGAGGCAGCTGGTCCGTGATTCATTCTCATCATTGATGTTTCTCTCTTGCTCCCTCTCCCTTTCTCTCTGAAGTCAATAAATTAAAAAAAAAAAAAAAAAAAGGAGCTATAAGAGGATTTCAAAGATCCTCCCCTCTCTGAGAGATGGAGCTCCCTGGGGCAGGAGTAGGGGTGCCTGGGGTGGAGGTGGGGTCCCCGATGCCAGTGAAAACCTCTCCGGGCCTAAAGACAATGTTAACAGACAAGGCGTTTTATACACATGAAACTCCCACGGTCCTCACCATCACCTTACGAGATGGGTGCTGTTATCCCATTTCACAGCGGAGGGCACCGAGGCACAGAGAGGCGAGGTGACCTGCCCGAGATCACACAGCCCGTGCGTGGGAGGGCCGGAGACCAGGCCGCCGGCGCCCACGTCCCTGCCCTGGGAATCGTGACATCAGTCACAGCCCTGGGTGTTGTCAAGCTGGCAGGGTGACCTGGGAGACGCTGCCTAACTCCTGGGAGCTTGAGTTTCCTTCCTGACCCCGGGGCAGCGGGACCTATGAGGACAAACCCAGCCCAACCTCACACGCAGGTGCTCTCTGCTCCCCACGATCTGCCCTCAGGTTAAGACTGCAGACTCTGCCGGAAAAGGGCTATTTTCCGTGAAAAAAAAAAACACCACTCAGACCTCAAAGTACCCACTAGGCCAGGGGTCCTCAAACTTTTTAAACAGGGGGCCAGTTCACTGTCCCTCAGACCGTTGGAGGGCCGGAGTATAGTTTAAGAAAAAAACTATGAACAAATTCCTGTGCGCGCTGCGGGCCCGGGACCAGTCGGCTGCTAAGCAGGACAGGCAGCGGCACCCGGCGGGCCGGATCAATGCCCTCGGCGGGCCGCATGTGGCCCGCGGGCGGTAGTTTGAGGACCCCTGCACTAGGCCATGGGTGATGGCCTGCTGGGGAGGTTCAGAGAGGCACAGTGCATTTCCTGAGGCCACACAGCAAGCGAACCTGTCAGGCACCTGGGCCCCCGAGGAAGACGTTTCCTCCTATTCCCAGTCGGAAGGAAGGTGTCTGGCAGGAGCTTCCGGGAGCCGAGATCTTGACAGGAAACCAGTCTCCCACTTCCTCTTCCCCAGGCACCTGGGCTGGACGCCTGGCCCGGAGGGGAGGCCGAGTCCCGAGCCCGTAGGGATTCTTACGCACAGGGCAGGGGCTTAGCTTTAAATCTGCCCCAAATCATTGCCTTCCCCCAATTTACTTCTTAAAAATGTATTTCTATTGATTTCAGAGAGGAAGGGAGAAGGAGAGAGAAACATCCATGATGAGAGAGAATCACGGATCGGCTGCCTCCTGCACGCCCCCCACTGGGGATGGAGCCTGTAACCCGGGCCTGTGCCCTGACCGGGGATCGAACCCTGACCTCCTGGTTCCTAGGTGGACGCTCAACTCCTGAGCCCCGCCAGTGGGCATCCTTCCCCCAATTTCAACAACGAGAGAGACACTAGAACTCTCTTCCCTGGGGACCGGGCTCTCTCAGCACACGTGGGACAAGTCCTTTCTCTCCCCGCCCCGCACCCCCCACCCTCAGTTTTTTCATCGGTGAAATGAAGATCCTTCCCGCCTCACAGGGTTCTGTGAGAACTGAGGATAAAGTCAAGGAGAAGAAAGCCCCTCGGAGCACAGGTTACTAACCCGGGAGGAACCCAGGGGTGCGGGGTGGGGGTGGAAGTCACACCCCCTTTGCTCTCTGGGGGGCCCTGAGGGAGAATGAAAAAGAGGCCTTTATCTCCTCTTCCTGGGTGACAGGGAAGGGCAGGAAGCTGATTCCACTTCTGAAAAAAAGTAATATTATCTGAGCAGTTTCGATGCTATCTCGGGCAAGTCTCATTATAAGTTGGGTCCGATTACTGTCACCATTTGACATGTGAGATGCGAGGAAATAAAGCGCAGAGAGGTTAAGTAACTCACCTGAGGTCACGAACCTATTACATGGGAAAGGTGGGATTGGAACTCAGGTCTGACTCCAAAGAAGCGCCCGGAATCTCCGGGGTGGTACAGGACAGGTGTCCCCGGCCAGGGGCCTCCCTCCCTCCGCCTGCCATGCAGTGGCGTCTGCTCCCATCTGGTCCCTGCCTTCATCCACGCACGTGTGCGCGCTCCAGCCTGAAGGGCCCATTGCCCGGAGGGGCTCACCGAGGCCGCTGCCCACCTTCTGGTGCTTGCGCTCCTTCTCGATGCGGTCCATCCTCTCGAGGCGCAGGCGGTCCAGCTCCAGGCGCAGCTCGTCCAGCTCCGGCGCGACGTGGTGGCGGCTGACCAGCACCTCCAGGATCTCCAGGACGCGCACGACCTTGGGCATGAGGCGCGCGATGGCCTCGCAGCCGTGCTGGTCGATGACCCGCTCGAACTCGTGGCCCACCAGCGACGCGATGTCGTACACGTCCATGACGGTCAGCTCCGCCACGTTCTTCTCCAGCGCCGAGGCGGCCGCCAGCGCCGACCCCCGGTCCTCCTCCTCCATGGCCCCCGCCGGCCTCGCCCCCACCCCGCCAACTAGTGCAACTCCCAAACTTGCCGCTGTGGAGGGCAGCGCCCGGCCGGGCCCACCCCGCGCCGCCCCTCCGGCCGCGCTTAGCTGGCCCTCGGGCGGGGGCGCACCGGGCGGGCGGCCGGCATCGGCGGGGGTGGGGCGGCGGACCCGGAGCCCGGGCGGCAATCCGTGTGCGGGTGCCGGCGGCCGCTCGGCCCGGATCCTGCTCCCGAGTGGGGGGAGGCGGTGGAGGAGGCGGTGGAGGCGGCCGCGGCGAGGAAGGCGCGCGTGCGCAGGCCCGCGGCGCCTCCCAAGTTGGGAATCCGAGTTGGGCGCAATGGAGGCGCGGGGTCTGGCTGGAGAGGCGGCCCCCGCTGCCCTCGGAAACAGTTCTCGCCCGCGGGTCGTCCCCACGCCCAGGGCCTGGGAAGGAAGGGCGGCCGCCGCTGCTCCGGGAAACTTTGGCGGCGGCGAGGCCGGGTGACCGACTCCCCCCGCAGGGATGCCGTGCGCCCCGCCCAGATCCCGGCCTGGCGAGGGGCGCGTCCGGCTTCTTCCGCCTGAGGGCGCTCTGGGCCCCCCCCCGGGCACCGACCCCTCCCATCCGCCGACTCCGCAGCCCCCCGACCCCGACTCCACCCGCCGGCGCCCCCCGCGCGTCCCCACGCACCTCCCCCTCCTGGATCCCGGCCGGGTCCTGGCTCCTCCCCTCCCCCCTTGTCCCCGGGAAAAGAGGGGGTCCCAGGCTGGCCCGGAGGAGAGGGGGTGGCGGCGACAGTGATGGGGGTCGCTGGTCCTGGACGATGGTCGGGGGGCGGCCCCCGCTTTGGGGAGAGATGGAGGGGTGGAGAGGTGGAATCCGGGATGGACCCGTCCTGGGGAGGAAGCGAGGCGGATCGCCGGGGCCTGCGCCCCAGTGAAGGCGCCCGCCTCCCACCCCCAGAGAGGGGCGCACGGGTCGAGGGGTCCTCTGCCCCGAAGCTGCCGCGCCCGCCGAGCCAGGTCCGTTGGCGGCCCGGCTCCCTGTGACTCAGACCACTTTACGGAGGAGGCGGCCGCGTCTCCTGGTCCCGAGCCCCCTGCCCGTTTGACTTGGCTAAATCCACGCGTCCCTTCATCAGACACCCCCCAAACCTCCTCCCCCACCAGGAGGGCCTTTCCTGCACCCCCCTCCTCCCCTCTCCTTCCCCCTCACGCGGGGGGCGGGGACCTCCTGCACTCCCACAGCCCCTGCCTTCTCCCTAAAATTGCCCTTAATGGCCTTGGAGCCAAAAAGCCCACCCCCCCACCCCCACGGGGCTCCGTGTTGACTAAAAATGTAACACGTAAAAGGCATTTGCCCTTTGAAAGTATCTGATGCTTATCCTTCCCACGTGCCAGGCATTACTCTCAGGGTAATGTTTCCTCATTTCATCCTTTCTCCGTTGGTTCGGTTCTCTTAAGTGTGGCCTGATGGCTCTTGGGGTTCCCCAGTGCCCAGAGGGCCTCTGCGGTGGTCCCTTTGCCATAGATGAGGGAGAGGCTGGATGTGCCTCGTGCATTTGACAGGACGCTGCGCACACGACGGACTGACCAGGCGCATTGCGGGGCCCAGGCCTTGGAGCTGGGCATCACACAGACCCGCCCGATGCAGATAACGCCGCTGCTCTCAGGACTTGCGTTTGTTGGGGGCAGTCATTTTTATGAAAACATATTTACGTTATAATGTGTCTATTTAAAAAAATATATTTAAAAAAAACCCATCAGTTAATCCACATTTTTAACCGGTATGCAGGTTAGCCTTAACCAGTTAAAAATGCGGATACTGGTTAAAAATGCAGATTATCTATTAACCGGTTAAAAAATGTGGATTTTGTAATCACAGAAAACATGATAATTTCAAGAGAAACATCCAAAGTGCTTTATTCAGAGTGATGTCCATCGCTAGCCACACATTTCCCCCATCTGTCAGGTCATTGGTGGAGACCGTTCTGATAGAACTTGTCTTGTTTTCAGGCAGACCGTTCAGAGACCCCATTTCCCACTTCTGTGTCCGTGTTGAAGTGCCACTCAGACAGGGCGTGTGCCATCGATTGGAGCAAGCGGTCACCTGAAGGAGCAAAGGCTGGTGAACACGGCGGGTGGGTTCATACTTCCCAGGCAAGATCTTTTCACGGGTCTTTACCTGGTTTTGAAGTGTGTGATGGTGCGTCATCATGAAGCAAAGTTACTTTGCCGTGTCTTCTGGCCCATTGTGGTGGTTTTACAATCAAAGCGTGGTTCAAATTGGTTATTTGTTGTCGGTAGCGATCAGTATTAACAGTTTCACCTGGTTTGAGAGGCTCATAACACACCACACCTTCCCAATCCCACCAAACGCAGAGCAGTGTCTTCTTTCCGAAGCGATTTGGCCTTGCAGTCGGTGTTGATGGCTGACCTGGATCAACCCATGATTCTGTGCGTTTGGGATTCTCAGAATAAATCCGCTTTTCATCGCCAGTCACAATTCGATGCCAAAAGACTTTCTTTCGTGCCATGGAAGCAGCATTTTCCTGATGACTCTTCGGTTTCCCATTTGTCTCTCGTTCAGTTGACGTGGCACCATTTCCTTCCTTTAAAACCTTTCCCATGGCTTGTGAACGGCCGGAAACGGTCTGCTGAGCAGCGTGCCATCTTTCTGGGAGTTGTTTTTGGGTTTGACACGCGTCTTCATCCAATAATGCTTGTCACTGTTGGTCTTCCAACACCTTCAGCAAATTTGACATGAAGTTTTGAAGCTTGTTGTCACTACAACAAAATAGCACACATATCAAATCGCATATATACCAACATATGTGTAACTCCATCTATTGAAAAAAATCTGATTAACCGGTGTGCCTGGTAAGAGTAAAATGACCTAATGTCTGTGAATTGCTTTCAAATAACCCACTGGGAGGTGGATGACCGGGAATATGAGTGGGTGAGGACTGGCCATTTTGTTAATAACTGTTGTTAATAACTGCTGAAGCTGTGTGATGGGACCAGGGGAGCTCATGATACTATTCTGGGTCCTTCTGTAATATTAGCATTTTTTCATAATAATTAAAGAAAAAAAAAAAAAGACTGCAGGCCTATTAACCAGTGTCATCCCAATACAAATGTAAACAAAGGACAAACACCCAAACTCCAGGCTTGAAGAGCCCAGGATGAGCACGAGTCTCGTTTCAGCCGTGGGTCAGAGAAGAGAGACTCGAAGATCTGCAGTGGGAGGAAGGCTGAGTGGGGGCTGGGGAACCCCCCGTCAGGGGCAGGTCGGAAGAGCTGCCTGCGGGCAGATGCGAGCCAGTCGGGCTGGGCATGTGGCAGAGAGGAGCCGTGATTGTGTGGAAGGAGAAGTTCCCACTTCCTGGAACATGAGGCCGCAGGCCCTGGAAACCACTGCGCTCGGAGAGGCCACTTGGGGCCACTTGGGGCCCCTTGAGTGTCGCTCTCCTATGCTGTTGCCATAGAGTCTAGACCACGCATGGGCTGAATGTCCGCGTTCCCCCAAACGCATAGGTTGAAATCTTGGCCCCCAATGTGGTGGTGTTAAGAGGCGGGTCCCGCCCTCACTGGTGTGGCTCAGTGGATAGAGCGCCGGCCTGCGGACTCAAGGGTCCCAGGTTCGATTCCGGTCAAGGGCATGGACCTTGGTTGCGGAGGGGACGTGCAGGAGGCAGCTGATCCATGTTTCTCTCTCATCGATGTTTCTAACTCTCTATCCTTCTCCCTTCCTCTCTGACATCCATAAAAATATTTTTTAAAATCACCCATTGCTTTTCTATGGGTTCCTTTAAGAAAATGTATGCGCTAATGCCTTACAAGAGAGTGTGGTGCCAGGGAGCCAAGAGCGAGGGAGAGGGAAGTGAGGCAGAAAAGGAGGAAGAGGGTCTGTCCCCGGTTGGCCGGCTTCACAAGGACACCGAGCCGGTGGCAGGTCTGTGGGGAGGGCCTGGCCGGATGTGTGCAGCCGCTGAGTCTCGGAACTGTCCTGAGCCCGGAGGGGTGGACCGGATGGTGGGGCACGCGGGAGAAGGCGAGCAATTTCTGTTCGCTCCTCATCTCTCTTTTTTATTTTTATTTGCTAAATATACTTTATGTCAGAGAGGAAGGGAGAGGGGGAGAGAGAGAAACATCCATGCTGAGAGAGAATCATGGATCGGCTGCCTCCTGCACGCCCCCCACTGGGGATCGAGCCCCCAGCCCGGGCCTGTGCCCTTGATGCCCTTGAGCAGAATCAAACCGTGACCCTTCAGTCCACAGGCCAACGCTCTATCCACGGAGCCAGCTAGGTCTGTCTCTCCCCCTCCCTCTCTCTCTCTCCGCCACCCCATCCTCGCCCCCGCTGTGATTCCGTGATTCCCCTAGGAACCAGGAGGTCACAGTTTGATTCCCGGTCAGGGCACAGGCCCAGGCTGCAGGCTGGATCCCCAGCGTGGGGCGGTGCAGGAGGCAGCCGATCCATGACTCTCTCTCATCCTGGATGTTTCCATGTCTCACACCCTCTCTGAAGTCAATAGAAGTAAAAAATAAAAGAGTCTAAACCACATGCTGACCTCAGTGATTTTAAAGCACGTATCCGTCTCGATCTGTCTTCACCCTGAGATAGCGCGGAAAGACCCCCAACGCGCAGCCACGACGGTGAGGCTAGGAACCCTGTGGGAGGGAGGACCTGTGGAGAGGACCCGTGCCTGGTCCCGGCGCTGCGGTTCGCACTGGCTCTCTCCGGATCATTTGACAGAGCAACTGCTTTTGTAAAACAGAAACTTACAGAGGGCCTCTGGCTACGTCTTGGGCGTGGCTGCCACTGTGTTTTTCAAAACCCGGAGCTGAATGTACTCGGGTCCAGCATCCAGGGTACAGTTTGACACCGTCCTCCCCCTCCCTCTTGCCTTAGGCTGGTGCCATCTGTCATTCATACAAAAGGGCCGATCCCGGAAGGCATTGGCATTTGTGTCCCCTGACTTAGAAAATGAAACTCCTACCCCAGACCACTCTCTGTCCACGTTTTAAACCCCTGACGGGTGGAGTTTAAATGTTATTGAATTCGCTCAAAGATGAAAATGAACGTATCTGCGTTCTAGATAAAAGTGTTCTGGGCACTTTTCTCCTTCAATTTATTTTTTATTGACGTCGGAGAGGAAGGGAGCCGGAGGGAGGGAGAGAGAGAGAGAGAGAAACATCGATGATGAGAGAGAATCATGGATCGGCTGCCTCCTGCACGCCCCACACCGGGGATGGAGCCCGCACCTGTGGGAACCAAACTGTGAGCCACTGGTTCATAGGTCGATGCTCAGGCCCTGAGCCACGCCGGCTGGCTGTCCTGGGCGCTGTCCTGGGCGCTTTTCTACAGAGCTGGCTTCCCTGGGAAGTCAAAAGGCTCGTCCGTCAGCTCAATGCAGTGTAATAGCAAACCTCTGCAGGTCTTTCCGCAGGAAGAGCGTTGGTGCGGGGAAACAGGCGGGTAAGGGGGTTGGTGAGGCTGGAAGAGCGGGCTCCCCCAGCAACACCACAGAACCGACCCGCCAGGAGCAGCCCGGACGCTGGGGAGTCGGGGGGGGGCGGGGGGGGGGCCATGGCTAGAGCCCCAGCACACACGGTCATTGCCAGGACAGGCTCACCTCTGCTTCCGGGTCTCCACACAAAAGTGGGAAACGGGGCCACTGCTGCCCCCTGTTGCCTGATGTCTTTAAGAAACAGGCCCTGACCGGTGTGGCCCAGTGGATGGAGCGTCGGCCTGCGGACTTAAGGGTCCCAGGTTCGATTCCGGTCAAGGGCATGGACCTGGGTGGCGGGCACATCCCCAGTGAGGGGCGTGCAGGAGGCAGCTGATGGATGTTTCTCTCTCATCGACGTTTCTCACTCTCTCTCCCTCTCCCTTCCTCTCTGTAAAAAATCAGTAAAAGAAAAAGGAAACAGTCCCTCCAGCAGCACATGCACATGCACGGTGCCACCTGACCCTAACCAGAGAAACAAGGCATATGGAGTTCTGCCCTCCACGGATAAAGACAGCCGTGAGGTAACACCGCTGAGGTCGAAAAGCTGGGGTAACAACCTAGACCCCTTCACCCCTGGCCAGTTCTAAGAACTAACTTGTCATGAGCGAGGCCTTTCGGGGGGGCCTGAAAGCACCTCATGGGGGGGAGGGGGAGGGGGAGGAGGGAGGGGAGAGGGGGGAGGGGGGAGGCACAACTCTGCATGGTAAGCACAGAGGAGGGGGCCGGTGCTGGGCAGAGGGATTCAGAAGAAAGGAAGTGACGTGCGAGCTGGATTTTGAGGGATGAGCAGGCGTATGTCAGGGACAAAAGTCCTAGCGGCTGGCAAGAGCTTCGGGGGTCTGGTGTGTCTGTGGGGAACCGAGAGGAATTCTGGAGGATTTGGATAAAGTTAAAACAATTCTTTTACAGTAAAATAAGGTGCATTAGTCTAAGTATACATCTTCTTGATTAAAAAGCTACGTAAACACTCATGTACCCTTTATTTAAGTGAGGATGTAAACATTTCCAACATCCCAGGAGATCCCCTCGTGTTCCCCTCCCCGCCTACCCGTTCCCGCCTCCATCCTTTCCCCGCTGACTTTTGCAGGGCGCAGGGAGGCCCCCATCTCTCATTCCTTCCATTCTTATTTGTTTAAAATTTTGTATATATATATGTATATATATAATATATTTTATTGATTTTCTTACAGAGAGGAAGGGAGAGGGATAGAGTTAGAAACGTCGATGGGAGAGAAACATCCATCAGCTGCCTCCTGCACACCCCCCACTGGGGATGTGCCCACAATCAAGGTACATTCCCCTGACCGGAATCGAACCCGGGACCCTTGGGTCCGCAGGCCGACGCTCTATCCACTGAGCCAAACCGGTTAGGGCTGTATATATATTTTTTATTGTTTAAAGTATTACATATGTCTCCTGTTTCCCTGATTGGCCACCACTCCCACCCCCCAGGACAAGCCCCAATTGCCCGTTGTCTGTGGCCATGGTCATGCTAATATGCATGCACACAAGTCCTCTGGTTGCTCTCTAACTCCCCCTCCCCTGCCTTCTCTCTGAGGTTGGATGATCTGTTCAGTGTTACCTTGTCTCTGGATCTATTTTTGTTCATCAGTTTATGTTGCTCATTATATTCCACAAATGAGTGAGATCATGTGGTATTTTTCTTTCTCTGACTGGCTTATTTCACTTAGCATAATGCTCTCCAGTTCCATCCATGCTGTTGCAAATGGTAAGAACTCCTTTTTTTTTTTTTTTTTTTTACCACGGTGTAGTATTCCATGGTGTAGATGTACCACAGGTTTTTAATCCACTCATCTGCTCATGGGCACTTAGGCTGTTTCCAAACCTTAGCTATGGTGAATTGTGCTGCTTTGAACATAGGGGTGCATATATCCTTTCTGATTGGTGTTTCTGGTTTCTAGGGATATATTCCTAGAAGTGGAATCACTGGGTCAAATGGGAGTTCCACTTTTAATTTTTTCATGAAAGTCCATACTGTTCTCCACAGTGGCTGCACCAGGCTGCATTCCCACCAGCAGTGCACGAGGCTTCCTTTTTCTCCACCTCCTCGCATCCTCGCCAGCACTTGTCCTTTGCTGATTTGTTGATGATAGTCATCCTGACAGGTGTGAGATGGTACCTCCTTGTTGTTTTTGGATTTGCGTCTCTCGGATGATTAGTGACTTTGAGCGTGTCTTCATATGTCTCGTGGCTTCTGTATGTCCTCTTTCGAAAAGTGTCTATGTAGGTCCTTTGCCCATTTTTTGACTGGATTGTTTATCTTCCTTTTGTTACGTTGTATGAGTTCTCTGTAAATGTTGGAGATTAAACCCTTATCGGAGATGGCACTGGCAAATATGTTCTCCCACGCGGTGGGCCCACTCCTATTGTTGCCTCCAAATCATTCGCCATCTTTCTGAACAACCCAGAGAGGGTATCGCAAGCGGGCAGGCGAGGTTCGGGACTATTCGCTTTGTTGCGCGGTCCACGTGAACTTAAGGCTGCGCGCGAATGGGCTAAAGAACGAGGGGCCGATGGCTTTTGGTCCTTCGGAGCCACCGTCCAGGCTAGGGCCGCTGGCGGCCGCCGTGTCCCTCGCCGGCCACCGTGCGTCCGTTACGTGGCAGCTGCCGGCGCCTGCCAATCCGCGGCGCCCGCATCAGCCCCCGCGGGCGGCGCAGCCGGAAGGGGCGGAGCTGAGGCGGTGGCGGCTGAGGAGGCAGCGGTGGCGGCGACGGCGGCAGCTCTGGAGGCCGCAGTCCCGGACCTGGCTTCGGCCCCAGCCCCACCATGGTGACGCTCGCGGAGCTGCTGGTGCTCGTGGCCGCCCTCCTGGCCACGGCCTCGGGCTACTTCGTCAGTATCGACGCGCACGCCGAGGAGTGCTTCTTCGAGCGGGTCACCTCGGGCACCAAGATGGGCCTCATCTTCGAGGTGGCCGAGGGCGGCTTCCTGGACATCGACGTGGAGGTGCGGGCGCGCTGCCCGCGGCCGAGGCGGGGTCGCGCTGCCTTCTCGGGGGTTGGGGGCGGCCGGGGCGCGCGCGGGGCCTGCGGAGGGTTGGGGGGGGGCGGTGGGCGGGCACGGAGGCCGCTGTCCGAGTCCTGGGAGAGGCCGAGCCACCGCCGCGGCCACGCCGGCTCGGCCCTTTGCCCCGCCGCCCGCGCGATTACCGTGTCCCGGGCGGCCCTCGGGATCCGGACCCGCTGCGCCGTCAGTGGCGCTGGGTTGACAGCTTGGACGGCGGGCCCCCTGGGGACCTCTCGCCGGGCTTTGCCGCCCGGGGCGGAGGGCGCTTCTCAGCCGCGGCGCAGGGGAGGCAGGACTCGGTCCGGGGAGCGGCTGCCTTGCGTCCTGACACGGATTCCCGTGGGCACGCGGCCTGGGAACTTTGGGGAAAGCAGATCGGAAGTTACCGAGGGACGCCGGGCGGACGTTCGCGTGGTGGTGGTTCTTTCCTTCTCCCGGAAACGACCTGCGTGTCTTATGTCTTACCCGCTTTGACCAGTTTTGGGCGAAGAGTGACAAATGCCCACTAGGATGGAGGTGGATGGAAGTTGGGTCATGCAGGTTAAGAGGAATGATTGCAGTGAAGTATCTGGAGAAAACGGGAGATTACTGAGAAACCAGCCCCTAAATGTACATACTTTTTTTTTTTTTTAAACCAAAGGAATGATCCCCCTCTAACTTTTTTCTTGGGGGGCGGGGAGTCACATGGAATTAATATTTACATTCACGCGTTGGCACGATTACTTGGGTGTAAGGATTTCCCACGTGGTAGCGAACCTTAGCGGAGTCGGGCACAGAGGACGCCATGCAGGTGAAGTCCAGGCTTAAGGGATGCTGGAAGGAGTGACCGTGGACTTGACAGAGGTCAGCTGTTCGTGTCCCCGGTGGACAGCGGAGGGCTTTGTAGGCGGGACCGAGGTGAGCAAGGCCAGCGGCCGTGGGTAGCAGGTTGGGATGAGAGCATGGCCTCCTGATTTCCACCTACTCCTTTCCCGGAAGCCTTCAGGCGCCTCCGGTAACGCGGGTGCCTTCTCTGGCTGGAAGTAATAACCAGGAAAACCTAGGAATGCACGTTGCTCAGAAGTCTTAGTTTTAAAGAGGCTTCTTGCTTAAAAAAAATAAAAATGTATTTTTTTTATCGATTTCAGACGATAGGAGCGGGAGAGAGAGAGAAACATCAATGATGAGGGAATCGTGGGTCGGCTGCCTCCTGCAGGCCCCACGCTGGGGATGGAGCCTGCAGCCCGGTCAGGGCGCCTCACACTGTGACGTCCTGGTTTACAGGGGGACCCTCAGCCACTGAGCCACGCGGGCGGGTGAGGTTTCTCGCTTTTGATGTAGTGTCGTGGCTGTGTGTGCGCGTGGTGGTTGGAGGCACCAGGCCACACAGAGACGGTGTGTAAGGTGCGCTTTTCGTTTCTGAGGGGTTTGCACTTAGGTGAATAAGACAAGTGTAGCCAGAGTGGAGATTAGAAACACAGCCTTGTTTCCTGACCGGGAGCCGGAGACCTGCTGTCACCCCTGTGGATGGAGCTAAGTGAAGATTGCATTTTGAAGTTTACATTTCCTCTGGGAATAGAGGCCATGACTTGCATAATTTGAAATCTTCCCTGACATCTGCGTTTCTCTCCTGCCTGCAGATTACAGGGCCTGATAATAAAGGAATATATAAAGGAGACCGGGAGTCCAGCGGGAAGTACACATTTGCTGCTCACATGGATGGAACATACAAGTTCTGCTTTAGCAATAGGATGTCCACCATGACGCCGAAGATAGTGATGTTCACCATTGATATTGGGGAGGCCCCCAGAGGACAGGACATGGAAACAGAAGGTGAGACGGACATGCAGAAGGTGTATGTCCCTTCCAGGAGCCAAGATTGATGTTGCACACTTTGATCATCTGAGTGGAGTATTTATTTTGATTTCTTACTCTAGTTCCATCCCCTGTCCTTTTTCCTCCCAACTCCTGTTTCATCCCCTGTCTTTAAAATCAGAAACCTCTTGTGAAATACACTATTTCCCCCGAGCTCCTAACCCACAGAGACGGGTTCTGGAAGTTCAGGTTTCTATTCCAGTTCTTTACAGTTGCCCCGGCGGCAGCCCGGGCACGTGGTGCTGCTGTGAGCATGCAGGTTACTTGGGTCTTCGGGAGCTTGTTCTTTGATTTGCCAGTCCTGGCACTTCTTCGTGTGCTCTTTTGTGTACATGAGTAGTTTAGCTAAACGTTTTGTTCTATTTTTTTGTGTGTTCATACTTTAAACTTCTCTTTAGGTGGTGGAGACACCTGGGATGGTATGTGGAATGCTTTTTGAGAGCACCCTGCCTTTTGCACATTTTTGCTTGCTGTTACCTAATTTCTGCTCTCCTTCCTAACCTCAGCTTGTTGGCATGAGAGTGTCTTGTCTTCATGAAAAAACAACAACCCTACACCTCATCAGAGGGATTGTTTTTGGTGGTTTTATTTGGAGGACAGGAGACACAGGTTCGGTCATTTTAAATTAGCATCACTGGGATCGTAGCCATTGACATGTTAGTGGTACCATTTTAAATGAATGCGAAGGGGGGAAATACTCGACTATGATTGGACAAGTGAAAGTCTTAAACACAGTAAATAGCAAGCGGTTCCATTGACTTTGTAGGCAGTACTTTACAGCCTTGTTGTAATGATTATTAAAGCTTTGTAACTTGAAACTTGGCTGGCTATGCAATACAGCCCTAAGAGCCATGTCTAGATTTTGTGACCAAAGCTCTTTCAACCATACATTGCAGCTGGGTCAGCTTTCCCTCAGCTGGCCAGCGCTGAGCCCTAAATTGATTCTTCTGGATGAATCGTTTACCAGGAGCCAGCACAGTAGCATGGGGGCGGGGAGAGGAGGGGCAGTTAACACAGTGCATGGTGGGGTTTTTGGGAAGGAGCAGGCCAGCACTTTTCATGCTGTTGCCCTAATAATTTTTGTCATAGGTACTGAGCATAGGTGTTGAGCATATAGTAGAGTACTTAAATCCTAAAGAAGTGTTGGTTAGGGTTTGAAATCTCTGGAATTTAGAGACTCATACTACTTAGTAATTCCTGCGCTTGCTTTTCCGGGCCATTTACAGGGAAGGACTTGGCTAATTTTCAAGAAGAATTGGGAGTTTCAAGGGCTTTGTGTTGGTTTGTTTTCTGGAAATTAGTCCTTTCCAAGCAGTTAGAAATGGTTGGCTGATGAATGTGAATATTGAATTAGTCTCTAAATAATCCTTAACACAGTAGTTAAAACTCTTGCTTCTGCTTGTTAATGTCAGTGAACGGCAGCTGCCCCGTCAAGCCTTCCTCTGAAGAAGCGGTTCTCACGTCAGGATGATTTTCGCCCCCCAGGGCCACTTGGCACCATCAGGAGACAGTTTTTTAAAAATTTATTTATTTTTTATTTTCTTAAATATATCTTATTGATTTTTTACAGAGAGGAAGGGAGAGGGATAGAGTCAGAAACATCGATGAGAGAGAAACACCGATCAGCTGCCTCTTGCACACCTCCCACTGGGGATGTGCCCGCAACCCAGGTACATGCCCTTGACCGGAATCGAACCCGGGACCCTTCAGTCCGCAGGCCGACGCTCCATTCACTGAGCCAAACCGGTCAGGGCATCAGGAGACGGTTTTGATTCGCATGGCTGGTGGGTGACCCTACAATGCACCGGGCTGCTCCCCACAGCAAAGAATTCCTGGTCCAGATTGTCAGCAGTGCCGCCTCGAACCCTGCTCTAAAGGCCCACGTAGGGCACGCACGCACGCACTTCCGGAGGGAAGCGAGCGAGGGAGGGTCTGAGTTGCAGCCCAGCGCTTACAGTGGCGGGCCCTGGCTTCCCTCAGGAAACGCAGGGTCACCTGTGGCGCTTTGGAATTCTCGATGAAGCCCAGTCCCGGGCACGCGTAACGAGACCCTTCCAGAGAGGATCTCTCCTGGCGTGTATTTTCCTGTCCGCTTCCTCATTGCGGTCATCCAGTACAACCTACAGGTGTGCACTTGCTCTTCAGAGCTGTGGGCTCACCTTGTCCCCAGTTCTGGCCAAAGAGAACCTGGTTCTAGACCTCGTGCAGCTGAGCGCTTTTCACTGGCAGTGCTGCTGCTCCCCACCGTAGTGAAGGCGCTGCGTGGCTCTGAGACGGATGTTTGAGCGGCTGTGGGTTTCCCAGGAATGGTTTTCTCTGCTCGGCTTCCCAGATTAAGCGTCTGTTTTGAATCTGCTCCTCAATTAACATTGAGTTAATATGAATAGATTTGGATTTCAGTTTAAACATTTTAGGTGAGGGCGAGGGTGTTACGGGGACTGTGTTGGTATTGTGTGCTCCCCGCCCTTAGCTTTTCCCTCCTTGGTAGGCAGGCAGTGTAGTGAGCTTCACTTAGCAGCAGTTGAGCGGAAGCCATTTCTGAGGGTTGTCTTCCTTCAGTCAGTAAGTATTGTGTCGTGTGTTTTCTACCCTGCAAGATTTTTTCCTGGGAATGGAATTTTAAGAAAGGGTTTGAGAATTAAGTCATCAGTGATCCAAAATGATGTTGGACTTCTGAAAATAGCTGCTTTGGTATGTCCGCTCTGAGGAATATTTTGATTGCTTTATGCGTATTTTTCAAAGAGATTCCAAACCCACGCTGGTTGTTTTCCAACCCTCCTGTAGCTCACCAGAACAAGCTGGAAGAAATGATCAACGAGCTGGCAGTGGCCATGACCGCTGTGAAGCACGAGCAGGAATACATGGAAGTGCGGGAGAGGATACACAGAGCAAGTAAGTCAGGAAGCCACAGAGCTGCTGACCCGCAGCGGGCTCGCGCCACGGCACGCGAGAGCGGCGCCACCCAGCCGCTGGCCTCCGTTTTCCTCATTTGGAAGTTTTGCAAACATACGAAAGCATTGACTTAAAAAAGCACCTGTGTACAGATACCTTTTGAGTATACGTGTTTGTAGAGCTTTGTCCCGCACCAGTTTGCTGGTGGGACATTGCTCCCCTGGTTGCAAGTCTTGTGGGGACCCTTCGAGTTTAGGAGAAAAAAAGTTCGCTCGAAAAGGAGATTTGAGTGCTGTGTCTACTAGTAATTCTGAAAAGTTAAGCTGTAGAATTTGATCAGAAACTTGCATGTGATATAAATCGAGCAGAATGTAATATATAGTCATGCCTGTTACTTTAAGAATTAAATCCTTAGCTAATGAGTGGGATAAAGCATGAGACTTGTTCCAGGTTGGTAGTAACTATCAGTATTGGTCCATGAAACTGAGAAATTTTCCCCACCTAGAACAAATGCCACGTACACAGTAGGTGCTCAATAAATAAGTGTTTGTTTTTTTAAAAGTGACTTACTTTGATTTAGTAACTGTGATCTTGACATAATCTCTTAATTTTGTTAAAAGTCAGTTTTCTGATTAAAAAAAAAGATTTTAATGTAGGGACGTTTCGCTGAGAGGGAGAAAGAATGTTGGTTGGATTTTAACCCTAGAAGTGTGACCTTGGGCCCGTCACTTTCTCTCTCGGTTCCCCGTAGGTAATAAGCAGATGAGATGGGACTGTACTCTGAATCTTAAAGGCCCATTTAAGTCTAACCTTCTCTGCTTCTAACTGTTGAGTTGCTTGGGGACAGAAGTATTGAGTACTACGAATGGTGTGCAGAGATTACTTCCACATGGGGTAGGGGTGGGGGTGCTCTTCCACGCTTCTCTGTCCTTGTTGTTAAATGTGGTGTTTGTTTATCCTCCACAGTCAACGACAACACAAACAGCAGAGTGGTCCTCTGGTCCTTCTTTGAAGCTCTTGTTTTAGTCGCCATGACATTGGGACAGATCTACTACCTGAAGAGGTTTTTTGAAGTCCGGAGGGTTGTTTAAAAGCCTTTTTTCCTGATGATCCGAAACTCAGAATTCACTGTTTACCAAGCATCTTGATCATAATAATGTCATTTAGCTCATACGTTTTTATTTTCTGAATTGTACACTCACAGCCTATGTTTCTTTGTGATGAATAGATATTGGGAAAGTGATAGTGAGAATTCGACATTTGATTGGCACCATTTATTTGAATTCTGCCTCATTACACAGGCTCTTCCAGAGCTTGCACACTGTAAGCGAAATGTAGGCACGTAGTCGTCCTTACATCTTCTGTTTTCACAATAAAATGCAGTTTGTTCAGGATAGTACTTTACCGAAATGACTGCATTCTTTTGACCCCTTATCCTGCAGTTCAAGTCATTAAAGATTCATTTTGTTTAGTTCTTATGAGGAGCAGCAGTCTGAATCGGCATTTCCTACCCACCTAATGGCAGAGCTGTGCGACTTCAGTGTGCCGCCAGGTCGGTCCTTTGATACTTCATCTTGTTTTTGCGTTCAAGATAAGACACCCCAACATTCCCCCCGAAATTTTTACTTTGAGCTTTAGGACTTCACCTTTACTAAATGGATGACACAGCAGCTAATAATCCTGTTTTGATTTCTGCCTAACCTTGTAAGAAGTCTCTATTAGAGCCAATTCTCTGGTGTTTCAGCTGATGGTAGCTCTTGTTCTTTGTGCTGGCACACACTTCTCCACTCTTGGCACGTGGGGGCTCTGCATTCACCGTAATTGGGGAAATCTGGCTTTCTCACCAAATGGTTAAGCCTCTTGGGTTTCACTGCAGTGAGTGAGGCACAGCCACTGTTTTAGTTCTGATCAGTGGCGTTCGGCCACTTGTTAATTAGGGCACTGGCCGCACTGTCAGCACTGGGGTTTCTGGTTTGGTTTTTTGGGGTCTTTTTGGCACATGTGAATCTTATTTGTATAAAACGAAATGACTTTCTCTTGGTCTCTGATGATGTGTTTAAAATTGAAGGAGCATCAGGTTTGGTGTGGGGATGATCCAGGATTATGTTGTGAACCAATGTATTTTAGTTACTTGTACATTTTTTTGGATCTTCGCAAAGGTAAAACTACGAGTAACGAGTTTTGTATAATTAATTTAAATTTGTTACAGGTTTTCATGTTCAGGATAAACTTTTTCAACCTTGGGTGACAATACTTGCAGCAGCTTAAGGTGACTGTGCGTTACCTTAGGGCACTGTTGCAGGCGTTTTTCTGCGTGTGTGAGAAAACACTTCAAAATTGAATTAAAATATGTAAATTTAAAATTGGTTGTGTATCGAATCTGCCCCAGGTTCAGTAAATAAACAATTCTTTTTAAAACAGTCTTTGTATTCTGTCTTATATATTAATTCACATTTATTATATACCAGTGTTCTACTCGTATTTGAAATGAGACATGTCCGTGTTTTCTGAGGTTACTTTTTATATCTGTAAACTTGATAGTGAAAAGGAGCCCAATTTTAGGTTTCCCTGTGTGGTTTCTTTCACAGGTCAATGTTAACATCTTTTATTTTTTTCACGTGGAAAAAGTAGTTTGGGTGATTTTTTTATTCATCCACCTGTTGGCTTACGGATGTGGGGAATAAGTTTAAGAAAGATTTGCTGAAGGCTCCCAGGTGAAGTGACCAGAAAATAAATCTCGGCCTAGGAATCAGTCCTCTCCCTCCATGACAGTAGGCCTGCCAGCAATACGGAAGACTGGCATTTACCGAGCACCGTGCAGCGTCCTGGCAGGATGCTCAACACGACACCGTCTGTCTCATTTATTCCTCAGACCACCATTACGCTGGGCGGTATTCTTATTTTGGAAATAAACAGGCTTGGAGAAGGTCCGGAACGTAGTAAGGAGCGCCCCAGACGCAGGGGCAGCTCTGCCCTGTTCCTCTGCCTGTTTTCAGCGCGCTCTGCGAGTCCCCGCCTACGAAAGTGGTCGGTGGTTGGAGGAGGTGAACATGTTGCAGTGAAAAGGTTGCCGCGGGCTTGTATTTTTCACTTCCATTCATCCCACAACATCGGCTGTGTACTTACTGCCAGTGTAGCCGCGGGGATAAGGAGGGCAATCCCCCGTTGTGGGATTTACCGTCTAGGGGGGAGATGGAGCGCGTATGCAAGTTACACTCCTGGCAAGGGCTGTGGGGAAGGGGCTTTAGAGAGCAGGGAAGGAAGGCGGCGCTGAGGCGGTATTTGACAGCTCGCGGCGGAAGCAGGGGAGGAGCCATGCGCTCACCCGAGAAGGGTGTGCTCGCGGAGCCAGCACTAAAGCTCGCAGAGGGAGCGCGCGCGGCCCCAGCGCATGGTGAACACAGGGACGACACGACAGGGTTCTAGTTGAGGACTCTGATCGCAACTTTCTAGCAAGTACACCAACATCTATTACGTACGGGGCATTGGACCCCCGCCATCAACCCTATTTTGCATTACTGTTAACCTGGGCTCGGCTGGGGTCCATTCCTGTCCGCTCTCGGCCAGCACGCGGTACCGTGCTGCCATCTGCCTCCGACGGCGGAGAAAGCGAGAGCGGGGGCACATCCCTCCCGCCGAACTGCCGCTCGGAGCGGCCGAGCCAAGGCGGCTGCGCTGGACGCCGGACGGGTGGCCCTGCATCCTCCGGGCCCCCGCCGCCCGCTTTCACTCTCCCCTAATCGGCTTCCCAGTCACCGACGGCGAGGACGCCTTTCCGCTCTCCGGAACTTAGCAGCCGGGGCAAGGTTCCCGGCCGGACCGGTCGGCTAACGGAAGCGGAAGTGTTCGCTGCCGGCGTTCCGGAGGGATCTGGGCGGCGGCGGCGGCGCTCGCTATGGAGCACGTGACGGAGGGATCCTGGGAGTCGCTGCCGGTGCCGCTGCACCCCCGGGTGCTGGGTGCGCTGCGGGAGCTGGGTTTCCCGTACATGACGCCGGTGCAGGTACCGGCGCGGCCGGGGAGGAGGGTCCTCCGTGCGCTGGGGCAGGTGGAGAAAAGCAGGCGCCCAGCCGGCCGGGCACCGCTGGATGGGACACGCCGGTCCGTGCAGCCGGCATTCTCCGACCCGTGCTCTGCCGTCTCTCCCTCTAGTCCGCGACCATCCCGCTGTTCCTGAAAAACAAGGATGTCGCTGCCGAGGCGGTGAGTGCCGTGTGCGGACTGCCCTCCAGTTTCCCTCCGCAAGGAACCGCGGGCACGAGCCGACCACACCCCTGTCCCCCCGCAGGTCACGGGGAGTGGGAAGACCCTCGCTTTCGTCATCCCCATCCTGGAGATTCTCCTGCGGAGGGAAGAGAAGCTGAAGAGGAATCAGGTGAGGCGAGCCCGGGGCTGTGGTTTCACCGCGTCACCGGGCCGTTCCCAGGTGGCTAGGAAGCTGGGCAGATGCTTAAAAAGCAAATGGGGCTCTAACCGGTGTGGCTCAGTGGATAGAGCGTCAGCCTGCGGACTGAAGGGTCCCAGGTTCGGTTCCGGTCAAGGGCATGGACCTTGGTTGTGGGCACATCCCCAGAAGGGGGCGTGCAGGAGGCAGCTGATCGATGTCTCTAACTCTATTCCTCTCCCTTCCTCTCTGTAAAAAAATCAATAAAATATATATTTTTTAAAAAGGCAATGGGAATGAAGTCTGTCCTCACTGTGCGCAGATCCTGCCTCTGTGAGCCGGTCTGCATGGGACACCGCTCTCACGCTGCCCCCTGGGCCTGTGCGAGCAGCCCGCGGAGTTGAACCAGGTGGCACTGCCTTCCTGTTCCGCCTCAGACTGTCCATAGCTGTCCCTTGCGTGGCCCACTTACCGCTCTGATGTTTGCATTTTTGGGGGTGACTTTGCCGTGAACACGGCCCCAAGCGTGCTAACGCGTCTTGTGGAGAAGAGCTTCCTTCGGGTGTGAGGGACGTGCTGTTGGCTGAGCACAATGTCAGTGAGTTCAGGGGACGTCTTAAATCGTCGTCTTTACACAGAAACCTCAGCCGAACCTCTATATTGATTGGTTGATGCAAGTGGGACCCGAGGCTCCCAGGAACCTCACCCCAAAATGCCGCTAGGAGCACTGGTTCAATATGGGCTGGTTCAGAGCTCATGGCACTCACTTTAAGGCAGCGGTCGCCTACCGTTTGGACCTCACCGACCACCAACGGCCCGCGGACCACCGGTTGGCGCCGCTGCTTTAAGGAACACGGCTGGCGAGAAGATGAGGACGGGCTGAATTAAAGTAGCGGACGTGCAGGGGCCCCGGGCTGCTGAGCAAGCCCAGGCTGTGAGGTGGAGGGTCCGGGTGCATGTGCTCAGCTTGCAGGCCCCGTGCACTGCTCATCCCGTCTCCCCCCCGCCCTCCCCCCCTCCCCCCGCAGGTTGGAGCCATAATCATCACACCCACTCGAGAGCTGGCTGTTCAGATAGATGAGGTCCTGTCGCATTTCACGAAGCCCTTCCCGCAGTTCAGGTAAAGGGGATGCAGGGTCCCTGTGGGCCACCGGCCGGGATGGTGCCTGGCCTGCTTGGGACCTGTTTCTTGTTTCAGCCAGATTCTCTGGATCGGAGGCAGGAATCCCAGAGAAGATGTCTCGAGGTTTAAGGAGCACGGGTAAGTTTGCTCGCTGCTGCCCGGCTCTTTGCATGCTCTTGGCGCGGAACCCAGGAGGAATGGGTGCGTCATGTCAGCTTAGCCGGGAACTCCCCTCTCAGTCACCGCCCTCCCAGCAAGGTGTTTCCTTCAGGCCAGGCTTCCTTTTTACTCTCTGGCTCCTTCCTCTCGGCCCTCCTGAGCCCTCCCTCCGGGGAGCCTACCCCTGCAGGAGCAGGAGGAGTGGGCTGTGGCCCCCAGCACCCCCCAGTGACTACCCAGGGCCCAGGGCCCAGGGCCCTGCTTTGGTCTGTCTGGGCTCTCTCAGTGGCCTCATCCTTATCCCTCCTGGTGGTTTCTGACCTCGCCCGGAGCCCCAGATCTGCGCACACCCACTAGTCTGCCTGCATCGCCCCGGCATCTTAGCCGTCGCAGACACGTCTAAGATGGCGGCTTGGGATTTTCATCCCCACCCTGCCTGGCCCCTGGAGTTCCCCGTTCATCTGTCCTGCTCACGTGTCTCCTTTCTCCCCACTGGGATCTCGGTGACCTTTGAGGGGGGTCGGGTAGAAAATGTGGTGTTTGGGATTACAAATGACCCCCAAGATCAGAACGTGTGGTCCCCGTTAACTTTGCTTCCCAAGGGGCAACATCATTGTGGCGACGCCAGGCCGCCTGGAGGACATGTTCCGAAGGAAGGCCGAGGGCTTGGACCTGGCCAGCTGCGTGAGGTCCCTTGATGTCCTGGTGCTGGATGAAGCGGACAGACTTCTGGACATGGGGTTTGAGGCCAGGTACTGGATTTCGGACTCGACTGGGCACATGAATTTCACGGCATTAGATTGTTTGCTCCTTCAAATTCTACCGCACAACATAAACTCCAGTTCTTCATTTAAAAAAAAAAATTTTTTTCCCCCTTAATCCTCACCCGAGGTTATGTTTAGAGAGAGAGAGAGAGAGAGAGAGAGAGAGAGAGAGAGAGAGAAGCATCGATAGGTTGCCTCTTTATGTGCCCTGACTGGGAACCGAACCCTCAACCTTTTGGTGTACAGGATGGTGCTCCAACCACCTCACCTGAGCCTCCTGGCCAGGGCCCATTCTTCACCTTCAGATGCATCTTCCTTCGTGTTTCCTTTCAGCGCACGTGTGTGTGTGTGTAAACAGCTCAGTTGGGATCTGATTCCTGTGTCACACAACTTACCCATTTTAAATGTGCAGATCACTGGTTTTCAGTCTCAAAAAGTTTGTCTTCATTTCACTTTCTCCTTGCACTGCCCACTTTATGAAAGTACAGTTACGTGCTTTCGTGGAGAAACGGGAAGCGAGTGAGGACACGAAGAGGAAATAGCAGGCGCTCACTGCCCCTCAGGAACATTCGCTGTAGACACTGCGATAGCGTCTTTCAGTCTCCTTCAAGTTCAGTGTCATAACGTAACGTGTGCTGGTTGTGCCGATAAACGGGGGGTTCAGTTTGCACCCCTTTTCCAGCATAAACAGCATCCTGGAGTTGCTGCCCAAGCAGAGGAGAACGGGCCTGTTCTCGGCCACGCAGACGCAGGAGGTGGAGAGCCTGGTGCGAGCAGGCCTGCGGAACCCCGTGCGCGTCTCCGTGAAGGAGAAGGGCGCGGCGGCCAGCAGCACCCAGAAGACCCCCTTGCGCCTGGAGAACCACTACATGGTGAGCCCCGGGATGCTCGCGCGCCCCGGCGACTCGGCACAGTGATGCCGGGGGTCTGGGTGCAGCCCAGTGACGGTACTTAGCAGTGCCGGGGGTGTGCTTACGTTGGCTAAGGGCCAGATCGAAAGGGTTCTCACAGAAAACAAGGCAACCGTGTGGGGTGATAGGTGTTGCTACTTAACCCTTTTTTCTAAAAATATGTTTTTATTGAATTTAGAGAAGAAGGGAGAGGGAGAGAGAGGGACAGATAGATGAGAGAGAAACATCGATCGGCTGCCTCCTGCATGCCTCCTACTGGGGATCAAGCCCGTAACCTGGGCATGTGGCCTGCCTGACTGGGAATCCAACCAGTAAACTCTGGGTTCAGAGGTCGCCGCTCAACCAGTGAGCCGCACCTGGCCGGGCAGCAGCCAGGCAGTTACCGTGCTGGTGGCCGTGGTTTCACATCGTATACGTGCGTCATGTCATCACACTGGACGCCTTAAATACGTGCAGTTTTATCTGCCAGTTCCTCCGCAGCGAAGCCGGGAGAAGTGAGACACGTGCTCTAGCCCAGTGGTCGGCAAACTCACTAGCCAACAGAGCCAAATATCAACAGGACAACGATGGAGATTTCTTTGGAGAGCCAAGTTTTTTAAACTTAAACCTCTTCTAACACCACTTCTTCAGCATAGACCCGCCCAGGCCGTGGTCTTTTGTGGAAGAGCCACACTCAAGGGGCCAAAGAGCTGCAGGTGGCTCGCGAGCCGCGGCTTGCCGACCACGGCTCTAAGCTGACCCAGCGGCTGGACAGACCTAACTTCTCTTACTTGAACTGCGTTCCGTGAGCTGGGCAGCCTGATGGGCGTTCTGGACAAAGCGTGCGGTGTGTGCGGGGAACGGACCCTTCCGGCTAGGGCTGAAACGGAGCATCCTCACTGTGGGGCTTGGCCGTAGGGATCGGCGTCGATGCACTTGTGTGTGTTTTACCCCTTTTCCTTTCTCGTTGCAGGTGTGCAAGGCCGATGAGAAGTTTAATCAGCTGGTCCATTTCCTGCGCAATCACAAGCAGGAGAAGCACCTGGTCTTCTTCAGGTAGTGCTTCCGGGCTGGGCGGGTGCTCCCGGCTCTCGGGTTGGCGTTCCCTCGGTTAGGACGCTTCTCAGCTAGGATTGCTTTTGGCGGCAAATAACTGAAAACCCAGCTCCTGTAGAAAGTCGTCCCGAGGTAGGCAGGTCCTGCGGCTCTGTGTCCCGCAACGTCAGGCCCGTCCGTGTTTCTGCAGCTGTCTCGGCTGTAGTGACCCCAGCTAAGAAATACAGCCTGGCGCGCGCGCGCACACACACAGATTTCAGGAGGCACGGATGGCCTTCAGGATCTCACTGCTTGTGTCTGGACGTGACTTGTGGGGACAGAGAGGCAGTCACCGAGCCAGGCATTGGCGAGGTCTAAGTGGCCGGAGGGAGCCGGTGGGACCTGCAGCCTGGTGCGGGGAGAGCCCTGGGGAAGGAAGAGACCTCGGCGCAGGCGCTGCCCTCACGCCCACGGCCGCTCCGTAAGCTTCAGGTCCCTCACCGGCACCAGGTGTGCCGTCACGTTGGAGCCCTTCCCAGTGAAAGGGGGCGTGGGTGAACTTCATTAGCGGGGCGCTGCAGAGGAGCTCACAGACTCCCCAAGTTGGATGCCCAGTCGCTGGGAAGACGGGGTCGGGGAGCCCCAGAGAGCTGTGTGGCCATCCCTCTCGGGCACACCCTCATTGCGATGTCCTGGGGTGACTTGATACCCAGACCAGATACCTCGGGTGCCTTTGCTTGCGGGGAGGGGGCAGACACCTGGCTTGTCTGCTGAGCCCTGGGAGTTGGAGATGGGGAAGAAGCCGGTCCCCAGAGGGGAAGCAGGAGCGTTTGGACAGCTCGTGAAACACTTCATATTTAAGATGTCATCGCTTTTGTTATGAAAGACGACTTCGGTTTAATCGGTTTCTCGGGGGCCGGGGGACCCCTCTTGTACATCATCTTTATGGGGATGTGTCCTGGGGGTTCTAGCCCATGCTTGAGGGGCGTTGTCGGCAGAGAGGGTTGGGGATTTAGAGCTCAGCTGTGGACATGCACAGCCGGCTGCCTTCTCCCGGAGAGCCGGGCGTCACTGCGTCTGGTTGTGGGGGGGGCCGATGGCCCACGCCTGAGCCCTCGGTCCCCTCGCAGCACCTGTGCCTGCGTGGAATACTACGGGAAGGCGCTGGAGGCGCTGGTGAAGGGCGTGGAGGTCATGTGCATTCACGGGAAGATGAAGTTCAAGCGCAACAAGATCTTCACGGGCTTCCGCAAGCTGCAGAGGTGGGCCTGGCGGGGACGCGCCCCTCCAGCCTCCGCGTGCCCCTCTGCCTTGGGCGCTTCATGGGCGTCGTCCACCTCCCTGCTGGCGCCCTGTCCCCCTCCCCAGTTATCCTGTCCGCTCTGTCCTGGCCCGGCCACTGTGCTGCGCGGGCTTCCTCAGCAGCTGCCGACTTCCCTGAGAGCTCGAAGAGCATGTCATGGTCACAGAGATTCCGGAACCTGCCCTGTTGTCCTCACTGAGCGTGTAAAGGCTGCTGGCGGTGGGCGTGCGGATCCCGCTCATGATGCCTTGTCTCCCTCTCCAGCGGGATCTTGGTGTGCACCGACGTGATGGCCCGCGGCATAGACATCCCCGAGGTGAACTGGGTGCTACAGTACGACCCCCCCAGCAGCGCAAGGTACCGCACGACCGAATGCGGTCCTCCGCCTGGGAATCACCTAGAAATAGGCGTCTGAGTCGAAAGTTACTTCTGACAGCGCAAATGGGCGAGTGGGCGTATCACGGCCCTCTCGGTAGCGATACCAGGTTTTGGAGCAATTAATGGCGTTTCCAGATGCCTTCTAGAAATGCCTGCAGGAGTGCACATGATAAAATGTTTAAAGAAAACTGTGCATTACTGAGAAATGCTTCCAAATAGAAATGCCTCTGACTGTGCACTGAGCAGTGATGATGGTCACTTCTCGGTGGGAAGCTTACAGGCCATCTCCAGCTTTTTTATCCTTTCTGTTGCTTTCCACATTTCCTGCTGGGCCCGCGACCAGCTGTACCACCCGATAAACACGCATGGAAACACCCGGGGTCCGTGTTCGGGGCCTCACAGTGTCCTGTCTGGCTGGCAGTGGAAATGTAGTCGCTGTCTCTTCTGTGTCCACACTGGCCAGGGGCGGGGGCGGGACTGAGCTGTGGGCCGGCGGCCCCGGGCCTGTGCTTGGCTCAGCCGCCGCCGCATGTGCCGCATCCGTCCTGTGTTCGCAGCGCCTTCGTGCACCGCTGTGGCCGCACAGCGCGCATCGGCCACGGCGGCAGCGCGCTGGTGTTCCTTCTCCCCATGGAAGAGTCCTACGTCAACTTCCTCGCCATCAACCAGAAGGTGAGCCGCCTCTCGCCCCTTCCAGCAAGTGGGCGGGGCCGTAGACCGGGGTGCAAACTCACAGGGCCCGGCTGGTGATGTTACCGCGGGGGCTTCGAGGCCGCGGGAGACCCCAGCCTCATTGCGGGTGGCAGCCCCAGCTGTGTCTGTGCCTGGTGGACACGGGCGGGAACGTGGATCTGGCTTTGCCATCCTTTCCAACCGGAAGTCCGGGGTCATGTAACAGTTTTCATGCTTCCGGATCCAGTGAAACACGTAGGCTGGATTTGGGAGATGCGAGCAGATTGTTTGGCCCTCGGGCTCCTTGGCGCTGGCTCTGGGGGGGAGCCTTGGGGCGAGGAAGTGAGTGTGGTCCCTGCAGTGCCCCCTGCAGGAGATGCCGCCACAGAAGTGCACGGCGGACCTCCTCCCGAAGCTGCGGGCCCTGGCCCTGGCCGACAGGGCCGTGTTTGAGAAGGGCATGCGGGCCTTCGTGTCCTTCGTCCAGGCCTACGCCAAGCACGAGTGCAGCCTCATCTTCAGGCTCCGGGGTGAGTGGGGATCGGCACGCGGCTGTCTCCGTCCGAGGTGGCTGCCCCACCGCAGGCACCCGGGCGTGAGGCTGCCCTGGCCTATAAAACGTTAGGCTTGTGTCGGGGGCGTTTTCTGAACACCCAACAGGGCGTCCTCCGGGGCTGGGGCAGGGGATGAACTGGCAGCCGAGTGTCCTTTTTAGTACAGACGTGGTTACTTGCGTTACAACGAAACGGTGAGACGTTGGTTAGAGACAGGATCGGGCCGGGACCTCCCGGGCCGGGTCTCACCCTGGCGCTTCGGTTGAATCAGACCTGGACTTCGCGGCCCTGGCGCGCGGCTTCGCCCTCCTGAAGATGCCCAGGATGCCGGAGCTGCGCGGAAAGCAGCTTCTGGACTTCGTGCCGGTGGACGTCAACACGGACACCATCCCGTTCAGAGACAAAACCCGAGAAAAGCAGCGGCAGAAGCTGCTGGAGCAGCAGAGGAAGGAGAAAACCGACAACGGAGGGAGGAGGAGACTCGTGAAAAACAAGGCTTGGTCGAAGCAGAAGGCCAAAAGGGAGAAGAAGAAAATGAACAAGAAAAGGAAAAGGGAAGAGGTAACGCGGGAGGTTCTGTCACCTCCTTGGAATTCATGGGGGGGGTGTCCTCGGAGGGGACGTGCCGGGCGCTCACAGCGCCGCGTGCCGTGGTGATGGGACGCCCTGTGCTGGCGGCAGCCGGCCGGAGCGTCATTCCCGCAGACCCGTCACGGAGGCGCTCGGGGCTTGCTCTCTCCTGCGCGTAGGGCTCTGACCTGGAGGACGAGGACATGGAGGAGCTGCGGAAGGACACGCGGCTCCTGAGGAAGTTTAAGAAGGGCAGGATCACTGAGGAGGAGCTGGAGCAGGGCTTGCTGACGAGTGCCAGAGGCTCCATCAGGACGGCGGGTTTGGGGGCCTCGGATGTGGAGGGGGACGGCTGACTGCGGGGCTCCGGGGAGCGGGGAGCCGGCAGGCGGCTGCGTCCTTTGCCGGGATCAGGACCCCGCAGGCATGCTGTCCGGCCGGCTGGGAGGTCGGAGGGGCCTCCAGGTCATGAACGTTTCACTGCAGACACGCCCGCCTGAGGCCCAACGGGAGGTGGGAGTCACTTGGTGTAAATAATAGATGTCGGTATTTATTTTCACGGGTTGCCTGCAATTAAAGCTTATTTTTCTGGGCCCATTTTATACTTTCAGGCTCCTGAGCTCCCTGGGTGCCCGCCCCTGGACTGCGTTCCCTCCGGGGCAGGGCACGGACACGGCACAGGGGCCACGTGTTCCCTCCGGGGCAGGGCACGGACACGGCACAGGGGCCACGTGTTCCCTCCGGGGCAGGGCACGGACACGGCACAGGGGCCCCGTGTTCCCTCCGGGGCAGGGCACAGACACGGCACGGGCCCCGTGTTCCCTCCGGGGCAGGGCACAGACACGGCACAGGGGCCACGCGTTCCCTCCGGGGCAGGGCACGGACACGGCACAGGGGCCACGCGTTCCCTCCGGGGCAGGTCACGGACACGGCACAGGGGCCACGCGTTCCCTCCGGGGCAGGGCACGGACACGGCACAGGGGCCACGTGTTCCCTCCGGGGCAGGGCACGGACACGGCACAGGGGCCACGCGTTCCCTCCGGGGCAGGGCATGGGCCACGCGTTCCCTCCGGGGCAGGGCACGGACACGGCACAGGGGCCACGTGTTCCCTCCGGGGCAGTGCACAGGACGGCACAGGGGCCACGTGTTCCCTCCGGGGCAGTGCACGGACACGGCACAGGGGCCACGTGTTCCCTCCGGGGCAGTGCACAGGACGGCACAGGGGCCACGTGTTCCCTCCGGGGCAGGGCACGGACACGGCACAGGGGCCACGTGTTCCCTCCGGGGCAGGGCACGGACACGGCACAGGGGCCCCGCGTTCCCTCTGGGACAGCACAGAGTGGCCAGTGGCCCAGGGTTTTCCTTCGTGCCTAAGAACGGTCCCCAGGACCCTATTATTGGGGAGTACCTGAAAAGGGGAGGCAGCCAGTCATGTTTTGGGAGATGATGCTTTCTGTGGAATGAACTGTTTCCTTCCAATCAGCTATACCCTCAGTGTGTGAATGTGGTGGCACTGTCTCCACACAGCGGGCCTGGCTCAGCTCACAGTACTGACGCGAAACCAATTGGTGTTTCATGTTATTTATTTGAAAAGATGCTGAATGCTTTCCCAAGTACGATTTTTAAACGTTTAGGTCCCCAACCTGTTAAGATGCACATCTTTTTTAGAGTTTTTGTTTCCAAACGTCTGGGAGGCACTGGCGGTGGGTTCTCGGGGTGGTTCTGCTCTGCTGGCTCGATGCTGTCCAGGCTGCGCTCTGGCTCGTGCCCACCAGGGGAAGTGATGCTACCGGAGCAGGTGTTTCCTGCCCTTACTGTGAGGCCCCACGTGCTCCCGGGGCCTGCGCAGTGAGGAGCGCCTGCATCCTTTAACGGGGCCTTGGCACATCACTGCAGCGCAGAGGACGAGGGGAGGCGTCTGGAGGGTTAAGTAGCCCATAGTCTAATGTGTGTTTCTAGAAACAGGAAGTGAATGACAGTGTCTGGGAACCATCAGTACAACTTAGGTTGTTACGGGAACCGGGAACATGTTTAAACAGGACTGGAAAGAATAAAAAATCCACCAAAATTAGGACTAAGTCCTTAGTCCATAAACCCTCACTAAACACTTCCGTTTGGCCTGGCTCGCGCGGGCTCCAGAGGCTCCTCCCCGCCGCAGCCACGTCACCTCTGTCACCTCGAGGCAGGAAGGCACCTGTCACAGGTACAGCTTGATGAGCTCGTCGCTGACGGCCGAGGGCGTCAGCACCCCCAGGTCTGTAAACAGCAGCGTGATCAGGGCGGGGGGCGTGTAGTCGACCCACGGGTGCTCCTCTCTGAGATCCTGTCCAGTCTGCACAGACCTCAGAGTGTCCGCCTTGTACTGCAGAGACGGGAAGCACGCATTAGGCTGCCCACCACGTGCTCAGGGCTCTGCTCGGGGTGAGGGGTGGCAAGGGGGGGCTGGCCTGACCACTCTCCCCAACCGGGGAGAAGCAGCTGAGCGCACGCTGACAGGAGGGCGCTGCTGCTGAGGTGGGCTGTCACAGAAGCCCACAGCACGTGGCCCTCTGGGCGGGCACTGCTCAGCCTGCCCACGGGTGGCCTGGGACCGTCTCTCTCCCAATGCTGTGCCCCCTGCACAGGTCACAGGCTCGGAGCTCAGGAGGACAGGGCTTGCCCACGGGCACGTGGTCAGGAAGTGGCAGGGAGGCAGCTGGCTCCAGGCCTGCACGTTCACCAGCCGCCGCCTCCGCGGCCGTGTCTGGTGCTCAGTGAGCGGGAGACGGAAGGCGGAAATTCTGGGGCCAAATCAGACCCAGTCTCCCGCCTCCAGGTTATCTTCCTCTCCCACGGCTGGAGGAAACAGCCCGGGAAGGGACTGACTCTCAGACACAGTCTTAGCGTTTTTCCTAAGGTTCTAGTTTGGACTCAGATACCCTCCAGATACGTAAAGCTCTTGCCTTGAACTTGTCTGGGACGTCCTGCTGGTTCAGTGGGAAGAGCCGGACGAACTTGAAACTCTCCGCGACCACATAGAAGGGCTTGTTCTGCGCTTTGGCGCACACGGCCATCTGGTTGGTTCCAATCTGGGAAGTCGGGAAGGGGAGCCGGTGAGGCCGAAAGCAGGTCACGGGAGGCCACAGAAAGCACACGAGCGATCGTAACCTATGTGATTCTCACTTCAGCACCGAGGAGCAGCTTTTACAAAAGGAAACAAAGCAGATATTCTCCCAAAGGTACACAGCGGCCAATAAACTCATTAGGGAAATGCAGGTCAGAGCCACTAACCGCCACTTCCTGCACAGTGAACCTCACAGGCCGGTGCTCAGCCACTGAGCCACACCGGCCGGCCGGGTAGAGACATTTGAACACGTTCTATCGATGTCAGACATACTCAACAGAAAAGAAAAACCAACCAAAAGACCCCATTTCAGTTAAAACATGCTTTGAGGAGATACATTATATTCCCTATTTTACATAGATGAGTCTCCGAAGCATAAGGCAATTTTACCAAAAATGGGCTGACCACCGCAATGGCTTCTGGGACGGGGAAGCAAGCGGATGGGCTCCGCAGGATCACGTGCCTGAGCCGCACAGCACAGCACCGCTTCCGTGACCCAGGCCCGCGGCCCCCCTCCACGCCCTGGGGGAACCGGGAGGGCGGAGGCTCCTACCTTGTTAATAACGCCTCCGTTCTCCACGACGCCCTCCGCTCCCACTATGGCAAGGTCCACCTTCTCCATGACGTAGCTGAGGAAGTTAAGGAGACAGGTTTACGCTCCTTCCTCCGCTCCTTAGCAGCCTCGGCTAATGTCACCTCCACACGGTGAGTTCCTCCTGTAACGAACGTGCTTCACAGGGCACCTAACACACGAGGCGGCCCTGGCACTGCTGCCGGCGCGTTGAAACCCGTTCCCGTCGTCACCCCACGTCCCGCTGCCACCCAGCGTGCACAGACATGCGAACCCCAGCAAGACTTCAGGCCTGGCCTCTGCCTCCCTACGCGGTGCTGCCTCCTGTTCTGCTCCCACACACCAGGGTCTACCGGCCTGACGCGCGCGCAGGCGGCCAAGGCGCCTCCCATGCTTCCCCCGGGAGAGGCTTTCCTGTTGTCTGAGGCTCACTGGCGTGTGGCCGCGGGGTAGGTGGCATGGCGGAGACGAAGAAGCCAAGGGCCACAGGGCACCGTGTCCAGATGAAGGGGGAGCCCCATCCTCTGCTGACCTGACCCTGACCTTTGCCCCTGCCCTTGCACCACAGGCTACATCAACGACTCCCATCGCCGGCCTGCTAGCGTCCTCCAGCCTGGCGTCTGTGCGCCATCAGGCCTGTAACGAGCTTGCTGGTTTCGGGCAGCTATTAATTAAGAGGCTGCAGTGCAGGTTTATGATGGGCTCCGGCCTCCAATCTGGAACCCTGCTCCCGGCCAGCCCTGGGAGTGGGTGGGGGTGCGTCATCGCAGCCGGGGACGCTGGCGCTTACCCGACAGCGGCGTCCAGCACCACGGTGACGGGGACGTTGAGGTGGCACAGGGCTTTGGCCATTTTCTTCCTGAAAACGACATTTGAGAGCATCAGGTAAAATCCAAGAAAGTGCCAGAGTGAGGTATGATGGGTCACGCCACTGACGACAAATCAGGTTGGCGAGAAACGGAGCTGATGAAAAACCCGCTGATCCTCCGACTTCGCTGCTAGGTCAACCCCTGGGCCCACACTGCGGCCCACTGTGGTTCACGTGGCCCTCCCCGGTGCCAGCAGGCCGGCAGCGCGGGATGCTGCAGGTCGGGGCGGGCCCTGGCTCCTGGCAATGGCTTCTAGCCCACAGCCCGCCCTTTAGAATGGCTGCCGGGCACAGGACCAAGCGCGAGGTACTTGCCCGGACAAATCCGGCTGCGACTCGGTGATGTACACACTGAAGCGCTTCTTGGCCGCCACGGCCGCCTCCAGGACCCTCAGGACCACTCTGGAGTAGGCGTGGGTCAGGATCCTCTGTGGACCGAGAGCGCGTCAGAGGGGCCGGCCCCACGCTCCCCCACCCTGGCACTCCAGGTGCCGCGATGTCTCGTGGTCAGTAGTGGGTGATGCAGGAGGGACGTATGCTGGTGGCAGACACGTCCTAAGCGTATTAGCCCTGGGCTGGGCGACTGACTTGGCTCACAGCTCCTGTCTCTCCTCCCTGATCTACACCTGGCAGCTGTGCATCTGCCACAGCGATGAAAAGAGATTAAGAAATCTCAGCCCAGCGCCAGCCTTTCCCAGGAAGGCGGCGGCAGCCAGCGACAGGAGCTGCTCTGTGTCTATTTTGTACTAACTTAGCACACGTCCAATCACAGCACTTCCTGAGGGCATCTCATTAAAGCAAGACTTATCCGCGCTGTCCTGGTGTTTTTCTTTGTTTAAAATGACAACCATCTATGGTCAAACCTACGTTTATGTAGTGCCTACTGTGTGCCAGGCCCAGCACACAGTCCTTACACATACCACCTAATTGTCCTCACAACAACCCGGCGAGGTGCGTGCTATTGTTCTGCTTACTTAGCGGTGAGAACGCTGCAGCACAGAGGTTACACAGCACGGAAGTGGTGGAGGCAGGAAGTCACCCGAGAGTCCTAACTCCGAAGCCCTCGCTCCCAGTGACCACATGGTGGCCCTCACTCACCGCCCCGTCTTTGATGAAAGTGTGGCACAGATCTGCGATTTTACTCCTCGACAGTGATATTCTCCTGAGGAAGAGCTCTCCCCGCTCAATCATGATCTTTTTACATTTGGAGTAATCCTGGCAAGGGAAGAGCAGGATGAGGGCCAGGGGAGATCCAGGCAGAGCGGAGAATGTTTGCAGCCAAACAGAGCAGCGGGAGAGGAGCCGGGCGGGCGGGGCTTACCGAGTATTCCAGGGACGCGAGGCTGATGAAGCGCAGGAAGAGCTCCCCGCCCGAGGACACGGCCACGGAGGAGTCCACGCCGCACAGCGTCTCGATGGCTCTGGTGAGATTCGCTCGTAGTCCCTGGATCGTCTCCCCTGGATGGATCACGTGAGAAATGCGGCGCTCATCTTGGTACCACAGGCCCTGGGTGGGTCTGTCATTCACTCACTCATTCATTCACTCATCTACGAAGTACATGTTTGTTAGTCTAGATGCCAGAGATACACCAGTGAACAAGACAGACAGCCCTGCTCTGATGAACTCTCTAGTGGAAGAGGCAGAAAAGAAGCACCCAGCGAAATACGGACGTTAATTACAGAGTATAACGAGGACAGAAGAGAGGAACAGGATAGGAAAGGTGCAGCTATGGTCAAGTGAGCAGGCATGGCTTCTTGGAGTGGGGGCCCTTTAAACCGAGACCTGAAGAGGGAAGGGTCCAGCCGTGTAAGATGCAGTGGGAAAGGTCTCAGGGGCAGACCATGACAACGCAAAAAGGCCACGAGATGGGAACAACCCGGGTCTGAGAAGAGAGAGGCCAGCAGGGCTAAAGCACAGGTGAGAGAGGGAGAGAGAGAAAGAGAGAGAGAGAGAGAGAGCGTGCGCGCGTGCTCAGAGGACATTAAGGAGCCGTGGCAGGTGAGGTCTGTGAGGCGGAGCAGGTGGGGACCAGGTGTTTGGATGTTACTGGGAGCACAAGGAGACACTGGAGGTTGTCCTGGGATTAAAGAAGGCTTTATTATGTCCCTTACCCAGATGTCACGCTATACCCAGATGCTTACATTTGGAATGCCTGAACTGGCAGGCGATCGGGATGAACAGACTTAATGCCAGAATTTATTCTGGAACATTCTCTGTAGCACCTGCAGAGAATCTGGCACAAGACAGCTCAATAAACCACTGGAACAGTGGCTGACCTGCTGCTGTAATTTAAGCTTCACGGACAACTGGATATAAAACAGTCACTCTTGATTCGAAGCCGATTTCATTTGTGAGAGGGGACCCATTTAACAGTAGTAACTTGAGGGCTCTCTCAGGGTAAAAGGAAGAAAAGTGAAGGAAGAAGCTGCGCTTGGGGTGACATCACCGTATGCAGGGACACATCTCTCACTTCCCACAGCTGTCGGGAGACTGTCCCGAGGGCCAGTGTGCGCGGGGGCGACCCTCACCTTTATCTCGCTTCAAGAACTCCAGCAGAGTCCGTATGGCAGCCACAGCCGAGGCCATGTCAGGATCTTCCTTCATCTGAGCCTTAAAGTACTCGATCAGCTCTGGGAAGAGAGAGAGAAGCGATCCATCCGATTCTCTTTGAGGCCAGAGAGCTTGTCGGTGACTGGTCGCCTTAAACCATTTTCTTCCCAAGGTGTTTCAGAGGATAATGGCCAATGGGAGTAGAGACGAGACTTAGAGGTCATTCTCCCTCTTATCCTAGTCCCCACGTCCTGAGAGAACCCCACTCAACCGCCTTACCAGTGTCTCCTGTGCCCGTCCCTGCAGACAGTCTATGCTAGGTCACGCCCACTCAATGCACTTATTTACGTGTAGGCAGGGGTCCACCACCTTTTATTTGCTTAACGTGAAAATTACACGTATGTTAGCTTATTATCTCTCAATAAACACTTTTTATCTCTCGATAACCACACTAGATGAGTACATCAAACACGCCTTATTCTATTGACTCTAGTGCCAGATCCAACAGTTCGGAGTCATTCCTACTCCACATACGGGGAGATCAGGACTGCGAAGGCGTGCACGTTCAGGAAGCGTGGGGAGCGGGGGTGTCTGCGGATACTCTCAGGGCCCATCCCCCGGACACAGGACCACGAGAGGGATTAGAGGAACCACATGCAGCCGAGCGGCCGGAGCTCGGAAAGCGACCGCTCTCTCCCGGAGCCCAGCCTGGGCGTGCGAGGTGCAGGGACCCCTGCGCGGCTCCGCTTTAGACCCAGCAGGCCCGGCCCGGCCCGGTTTACCCTTGTCGTCCATGGTGCCCTCCGGACCGCGGAGCCCGAGGGGCCTGGAGCCGCCTGTGCCGCCTGCTTGCGTCCCGCGACCGCGCCGGCTCCGAATCTCAGAGACTGACAGCGCGCGGCGCCGCTCCGCACTCCACTTCCGGCGCGCTGGGGGCGGGGCCCTGGGTACCGCGCCGGGTGTGGGATCCAACCGCCTTGCGCGTCTCTCGGAGGCGCCGGAAGTGGAGGTGCGCGGCATCCGGGATGCTCACTTGACTTCCGGTGGCTCTACCCTGAGCGATCCCAGGCCACCATGGTCTCCGACGGTGAGGGCCGCGCCGGTTGGGACCAGGACCGGAACCGGCCAGAGGGCCGCGTGTTTTGGGCTGGGTGGAACCTGTTTGGTCTTTAGAGCAGCAGTGAATGTGTTGATTTTGGAGATGCTTTTGGCTCCCCTCCTGCGGGCCAGGCGTTCTTTGCTGTGTGCGCTGAGCAGTAGCAGCAGAGAACCAGCATGGCAGGCTCCCGTGGAGGTTACAGTCTCAGTGGCGAGACAGACAAGAGGCCAGTAAATAGAAACAATGCTGACGGGGGACGGAGCTGTGCAGACAGTACACCGGGTGACGTTAGCGTGTGAGGAGGAGGTGAGGGAGGCCGAGGCGCTTTAGGTGGGAGTCCAGGGAGCCGCAGGGATTGCAGTGAGAGGAATGGGCATACATCCCTCGGTGCACGGGGACGCGCCCACCCACGGGGCCACGCCGGCCCGGGCAGGCCAAAGCCCTCATTCGTTAAGGCGTCCCCAGCCTCGTGGGCAGGGCTGGGAAGCGATGAGAACGGAGCACAATGAGCTGTAAAGTGAGGTGGTGACTGCGTCCTGAGTGTCGCTGGGAGAGGGTCAGCCCTCAGGTCCGCACTGGGCCGCGGGGCTCCGAGCAGCCGCAGACCTGCCCTCAGAGCAGGGCGCCGGCCTGGCTGGTTGCCAGCAGGCCACGGGACGCACAGCAGGTGCCTTTCCTTTGCAAAATGAGGACCGCCATATTCCATCTACTCCCAAACAGCGTTGATTGTGGAGCGCCCTTTCGTATAACACACCGCCAAGATAAAGATGCTGCCCGCCAGAATCGCAAGATGCCATCTGATTTCAGCACCTGGTGGATGGAATGGAACAGAAGGGGGGGGGGGGCATCTTGTAACTGGTGAAAGATGGCAGTCCTCGGCTTTCCCTTCTGGCAGGGTTATTGTCCGCACGGAGTGGGGAAACGGACTTCCGTGTGCCAGGGCCTGGTGCAGCGGAGGCTGGCATTCCTGGTCCCGGAGATGGGGGAGCCAGGGCCTGTTGGAAGCCCTGGGAAGGGCTTTTGGGGCAAAGAGGTCGCACCGGCGTGGGGCCCTGAAGAGGAAATAGGATTTGGATGTGTCCGCAGGAAGCAGATGGGGGGGGGGGTATTCTGACACCTGCAGGAAGGAAGGCAGGAAAGGCGCTACTGCTCTTTGTTGTTCCTGAGCATCCTGCGTTTTCCAGAACAGCACCTGCTTGCAAGTTCGCACGCACGCCGCCTCATGGGCATGTAGGCGCCTCAGGGCTCGGACACAGCATGCCGACGCCTAACGCTGGTGCTTCGTGTAACTAACGCCGGTTCTCGGTGTAAATGCTTGTTGAGTGAAGTAATGCCTTACGTGAGGCGGCTCCGTGTTTGGAGTGCAGCCTTGCTTCTCTCCCAGTAAAACCCTCTTCCCGAAGGAGTTGGTTCTCACCTCTGAAAACTGGCTCCTGGCCGCAGCTGGCCTTGCTGCGAGGCGGCTCGATGTATTCAGGGCCAGAGTGATTCCTGATTAAACCGCACCTCCTCCCCCGACTATACCCCAGGTTTTACTGCTAGTGGCTTTCGCTCCTGGTTATTCAGTGCCTTCTAATCGAGGACCAGGCATTTAAAATGCAAATAGCGCCCTGGCTGGTGTGTCTCGGTTGGGCGTTGTCCCGTGCACCAAAAGGTCTGGGGTTCGATTCTCAGGGCACGTGCCCGGGTTGCAGGTTTGATCTCTGGGAAGGGGTAGGAGGTGTGCAGGAGACGGTCTGTCGATGTTTCGCCTTCACATCAATGCTTCTCTCGCCCTTCCTCTGTCTCTAAAGTCAACAAAAAACATTTTAACAATAAGTAAATAAAAATGCAAATGTCTTTGGGCCCCTGTGATGTTCAGTAGACACCCTCTACGGCTGGCAGCATGTGAGGGACAAAAGAGAAGCAGTGACAGAACTGACGAAAACGCCTCACGGAGCTGACATTCTAGCGGGGAGAGGCGGTGTGTGCCGGAGCAGGCGAGGGTGTGCTCAGGGCCAGGGCTTTAAATGCTTACCCGAGCTTGGCCTGCTGTTACTCTCAGGATTGTCAGGTCACAGGCATGTAAAGGCATGTAGAGTGTTAGCTCTTCACTTTCCTGAGGCTCATGGTTGTTTTTTGTTTTGTTTTGTTGATATTTTCAGAAGATGAAGTGAATCTTCTAGTGATTATAGTTGATGTCAACCCAATTTGGTGGGGAAAGCAAGCGTTAAAGGAATCCCAGGTAAGATTGCTGGAGGGGCCTTTGGATAAGCCTAGTTTAACTGAGTATGTGTTTATATTGCTTTAAGAAAAATAGCTTCAGTAAGGTATTTCTGTGCCATAAAACGCATCCATTTTGACGTACAGTTGGGTGATTTTTAGTAAAGCCCACAGTAGGGTTGTGTAACCACGAGCACAATTCTGTTCTTTTATTTTTTTAGTCCTCACCTAACTGAGGGTTGCGGGTTCAAGAAGTCTTCACATATTCTGGACACAAGCCCTTTATCGAATATGTGATTTACAAATATTTTTTCTTGGCCTGTGATTTTGTGGTTTGTCTTTCATTTTCTTAATGGTGCCTTTTTCAAACAGCTTTATCGGGATAGAATGGACATACAATGAACTATTTAAAGTATTCAGCTTGATATGTTTCCACACATATATACATTCATGAGGTTATCAGTACAGTCACCGTGAGGGGCCTATAGGTCCATCAGCCCCGGGAGGTGTCTTCATGCGCCTTTGTAATCGACCCCCGCCCCTCACCCCCCTCTGCCTGTCCCCACCCTCAGGCACCCGCTGCTCTGCTTTCTGTTACTTCCGTTTGCGTTTCCAGGCCTCCCCATAAACAGAATCAAACCGGGGGGGTTTTGGGGTCTGGTTTCTTTATCCCGCGTCATAATTTTGAGCCTTGTCCGCGTTGTTGCCTGTCCGGGTAGCTCAGGTCCCGTTCGTTGCTGAAGAGCATTCCGTGGCACCGGTAGGCCGGCACGTGCCTGCCCGTCACCATCCTCCTCCGCAGAGACAGCGGCTCGTGCTGAGCTCCCGTCGCTGGTGTATAAGAATGCCTTTCCGTCTTTCTCTTCTGCTCACAGTCATTATTTTTGCCATCTGGAAATTTTTAAAAATATATTTTATTGATTTTTTACAGAGAGGAAGGGAGAGAGATAGAAAGTTAGAAACATCAATGAGAGAGGAACATCGATCAGCTGCCTCCTGCACGCCCCCTACTGGGGATGTGCCCACAACCCAGGTACATGCCCTTGACCGGAATCGAACCCGGGACCCTTCAGTCCGCAGGCCGACGCTCTATACACTGAGCCACACCGGTTTCGGCGCCATCTGGAAATTTTAATAGGTTTGGTTTCTTTTTAAAAAAATAAAGTGAAGTTAACGAGCATTTTATTTTTCTGCCGATCAGTATTGTTAACGAGCTCCTAGTTATTCGGAGAGCTCGTGTCGGGGACGCACAGCTAACGTGCCTGTCCGGTGCCGCCCCTCTTCACCAGTTCACGCTGTCGAAATGCCTGGACGCAGTGATGGTGCTGGGGAATTCGCACTTGTTCATGAGCCGCTCCAACAAGCTCGCAGTGCTGGCGAGTCACATTCAGGAAAGGTAGGACCGTCGGGGTTCTTGGAGCTCTGGGACTTGCATGCCAGCTAGCGTGTCCTGTGCCTGCTGTGTGTTGCAGTTGCTTTTCTCTGTATCCGTGAGCAGCACTCACACATCAAGAAGCAGGACATGCGCAGCTTGAGAGTATGCGCACTGGAAACCTCCCGCCTGGGGTACGGGAGAGCTGGGTAGTGCGCGTGGAACCTACACCTTCATCTTGTATGCGGGGCAGAGAGGAGCCTCAGCCGATGGGCCGGCGGCTCCTGGTGCTGCTCTGCTGGTGGGTCCGCCCGGGGCGGGGGCGGGGAGAGCGCTGGGTTCCACCTTCCCTACAGCCAGCCCAGCTCCTGGACACCCCTCACTGCCAGGGTGACTGCTCCACGGCCCTGGGTGTGATGCCGGTGTTTATAGGTAAGGGTTGTTCTTCTCAATTGGCCCTTCACCCACACCAGCTCCGCCAGCTGGTGCTGGGCTGAAGAAACAGTGGGGTTCGCTAACACTGGGGCACAGACCTGGCTGTGTTGGTCAGTGCCGGGAGGCTGGTAGATCTGCAGCGGGCATGCAAATAGGCTAGGCCAGTGGTCGGCAAACTGCAGCCCGCGCGCCACATGTGGCTCTTTGGCCCCTTGAGTGTGGCTCTTCCACAAAATACCACGGCCTGGGCGAGTCTATTTTGAAGAAGTGGCGTTAGAAGAAGTTTAAGTTTAAAAAATTTGGCTCTCCAAAGAAATTTCCATCGTTGTCCTGTTGATATTTGGCTCTCTTGACTAGTGAGTTTGCCGACCACGGGGCTCTGCAAATAGGGCCACGTGCCAGCAGAGACGCTCATGAACAATTTTGACCCTGTTTGCTTGTCACGTTATGCACGGACTGTGGAATCCAATCCCCATGGGAGACTCGGCTCCTCTCTGATGTAGGGACGTGTCCCTCACCCTCACAGCGGACGGGACTCGTTTACCCGTTTCCTGAGGTTGGTGGCCGGTTGTCGGGTTGCTCGGTTCTCAGGGCTCGTCCCTTCGGTGTGTGCAGAGCGCCCACAGGCTCCCCTCCTGTCGTCGCCCACCTGCCTCTCAGAATCGCGAGAGAGGACGCTGATCTGCTGAAGATGTCACTACGAGCAGGGACAGGCCAAGTGTTCACCTTTCAGGAAAACCTAACGTGTTTAACTGGATTGCTACAGAGGTCCTGGACCACGGGAGGGATCTCTTGGGGACCCTGGGCCGGATTTTCAGTGCTGGGGCAGAGAACTGTACCTCAAACAGTGAACGGATAGTAAGTTTGCAAGTGGCCGGAAGCAGAGTGCCCCTGAAGCGTCTCCAGAGACACAGCCCAGTTTCCTGTCGTCGCTCAGAAAACAGTGGAGTCATTAAAGCGTTCTGTGGTGACCCACTCGTGTTTCCACTTTCATACGTTTTCATTGTTATTTACTAATTAACTTATGTATTAAATATGTTTTATTTATTTTTACAGAGAGGAAGGGAGGAGGCGAGAGAGGTAGAAACATCCATGATGAGAGAGAATCATGGATCGGCTGCCTCCTGCACGCCCCCCACTGGGGATGGAGCCCGCATCCCGGGCCTGTGCCCTGACCGGGGTCGAACCCGGGACTCCAGTCCGCAGGCTGATGCTCTATCCACTGGGCCACACCAGCCAGGGCTGTACCTTTTTTAAATGGAATTTATTACAGGTCTTGTGATCCAGAGTTAATGGGGCTTTTGCGTGTTTTCTCGGCTGAAGGTCACCCTCATGTCTAGTGAGGGGGCTGCGTCCCGGTGTGAGTAGGCTTTCCCCTGCCATTTCAGCCGATTCCTGTACCCTGGGAGGCGACTCGGGGACTTCTTCGGGGACCCTGGCAACGCCGCTTCTGAATATAACCCCTCGGGGAGCAAAGACGGGAAGTACGAGCTGTTGACAGCAGCAAATGAAGTCATTGTGGAGGAGATCAAGGACCTGATGACCAAGAGTAAGAGCTTTTCCCTCCATTGTTGCTACTTTGTAAATGGAGCTGAGCGTGGGCCCAGGCCTCAGTCCAGGGGTGGAGGTTCTCGGTGCTACTACTTGCTTCTCTCGATGAAAGTCATTTGTCCCCCATTTGTCCCCGTCCGCCTCGCCTCCGCCCGCAGCTTCCACGCTGCCCTGCCTCCGCTGCCTGAAGCGCGCTCTGGCTTCTCAGACTCTCCTGCGCGTCTGTTTTCCTTTTTTTGGACCATTTTTTCTTCTCTTTGTGACTTTCCCTTACAACACATACCTTTTACTTTGTTTAAAGTATTATTTTCATTCATGAAGAAGGATGCTTTGGTCTAATAATGGTTTTAGTTCAAGAAAATGCCAAGAATTCCCCCTTTTAATGCTTCTTATTACTCTTCGTAGGTGATATAAAGGGGCAGCACACAGAAACTCTGCTGGCAGGGTCCCTCGCCAAAGCTCTGTGCTGTATCCTCGGTGGTGTGGTCACGCGTGGTGTCTTCTGGGATAGCCGTGTCTCCCTGGGCTGTTGCCTGGGACCAGTGTCCACGTGAAGGAAGGCTGAGCCTTGCGAAGCGTGGCTTTGCCGTGTTTGTGAGCAAGCTGGAAAAACTGGAGTGGGAAGAATGGGAGAACTCTCGTGCTGTTTTTTAACATGTCGAGAGAAACATCGACGTGTTCTTCCACTTACTCATGCCTTCATTGGTTGCTTCTTGTACGTGCCCTGACCCGGGACCGAACCCGCAACCTCGGTGTATCGGGACGACGGTCTCACCAACGAACGGAGCTACCCGGCCAGGGCCTGCTCACAGCCCTTCAGGGCACGCCCTGGCTTCCTTGTTTCGTGGTTAGCAGGCTGGGGAGTTTTGTTTTTTCATCTCCTTTTCACTTCTGCTTGATTAAAAGCCACTCACTGCCTGATGCTCAGCAAGGAGCAGCTGTGGCCCCACCGGCCAGCGGGTTACTTGGCGTGTAGCGGGGGGCCCACAACCCTCTAAGGCAGTGTTTCGCTGTCTGTGTGTGTGTGATGCTCTCCCAGAATTCAGCGCTTGGATTGCTTGGGGCAGTTTTGAGTGATTGCTCTGTTTCGGGCTTTGAGGGCGGTGTCTGACCCCGTGTGTGGTCTTCAGGTTCCAGATCCCCCGGCTGGCTGGCTGGCTGGCTGGCTGGCTGGCTGTGGTCCCAGTGTTCAAATCCGGGTGTGGGGGGTCATCAAACAACAGTCCGAGGTGGTCGTTTCCTTTTCTGGGACAAAGGTCCTCGGGAAACCTCTAGTCCTTCGTTTTGTGTGTCTGTCATGGTAACGGGAACAGGTCTGTCTGTCCGTGTGGGGATGCTGGGTTATTTAACTGAAATGTGGGGTGGTTTTTTTGTTTCCTGTGAATATTGAAGAAGTAAATGGCATTTTAAAATTCCTTAACGCTAAGAACATAAGACATCCACAGGATGAACAAGGAGGTTAAAGGTAGGAGCCTTTGTTTCCCCCGGGCCTGAGCCTCCTTCACCCCTGTGACCTGGCGGGCTGCGTGGACTTGCTTAGGAAACCCAACAACGTGCTCTGCTCTCTCTGCAGACAATCAGGAGGTGAAGTCACGGGTCCTGGTAAGGGTTAAAAATTAACGCTGTTTGTGTTTGCCCTGTCCCGCGTCGCATGGCGTCACCGAAGGGGATAACACAGTGCAGCTCTCCCCGGGCAGGTGGTCATCCGCCGGGTCAGGGTGGGCCGTGGGGTCTCGCCGATTTCAGGAGCTCGTCCCCGAGCTGGGCAAAGGGCACGTGGTGTGTCCGTCAGCACTGTCTACACCGAGCCGTGCAGGCCGCTTCAGAGTCCCCTGCGGGGATCTGGGTAAATAGCGCAAGTCGGCAGGAAGGACATAGATGGCCTGAGAAGCAGGTCCCAGCACGCTAGGCGGAGGACTGTCCCGCGTGTGCGTGCGGTGGGTGTGAGTGCGTGAAGTGCCCCGGAGCTGCTCTCCAGAAACGGTTAGCCAGGACTGTGTCTGGAGTGGTAGGGTTTGGGGGTTTTCAGACTCCTTTACACCGATGGGGCTGCTTGCTGAGGACGCCGAGGGAGACAGTGAGCAAAGCACTGTGGGCTGCAGCTTGCAGAGTAGCGGGCCTCCAGGGGGAGGCGGACGCGCCTGCAGGTGCTGACGGGCTGTGACTGCAGGTGATCAAGGCGGCGGAAGACAGTGCCCTGCAGTACATGAACTTCATGAATGTCATCTTCGCGGCGCAGAAGCAGGTGAGCGGACACCCTTCCTTTCCGGGGTGCTTGCTTGTAATGGGGAACTGATTACCTTTTCTTAATGACCCGCTGAGGGGCGTGTTCTGACTAAAGCGCCTAATGAGTGGGTCAGGCATCGGGATCCACAGTTCATGCAGTCCCTGGCGTCCTGGGCCCCGGAGAATGAGCCCCAGAAAGACATGCCCTCAGACTGTGTTAATACGGTTCCCGGTCTTCACGGACCCGTTGGGCCCATCCGAGGACCCGGCGAGGAGCCTCTGGCTTTCCTGTGTGCTCCGTGCCTTGATGAGTTGTCGCTAACACATGTCATTTTCTTCTTTGATACATTAAAACTTCGGTTATAATCTAAGCGCCATAGTGTGTATACGCTTCTCCGTCTGGGAGTGCCCACCTGAGGTAGTGAAAAGACCCAGGACTTTGGGGACAGGCCAACGAGGGCTGACCCCACTGCCTGCCGCCTCGGTGACCACAGCCTGGCCCAGGCCTGGGCTGCAGGCTGCTGACCGGATGTCTGCCTCGCACGGTTATGCGTATTAAATAAGCCATTTCCACAGGAGAGCTTGACACCTAGATTCTGAGTGTAAATTCGTCATCCTTGTTGTCACTCCCGTAACGTCTGCAGTATTCATTTCAGAACATTTTCATCGACGCCTGTGTGTTAGACTCCGATTCAGGACTCCTCCAACAGGTACGTTTTAGGTGAACGCTCGCGTTGGTGGTCACGGAAGCGCGGTGTGTTCTGTCCTGTTGTCCCATGCCTTTCACCGATCTGCTCACGGGTCAGGGACCAGCCTGTGTGACAGCACAGATTAGAGAGCGGACATTTCTCTGGTCCCTTCATACTTTCTATTTTACAGAATAACTCGACTGGCTTTGGAAAAGTCACTCACACGTTAAAACACATATAAGCACCACAGAAAAGTATTTTCTTCAGTGGTTAAAAAAATCCCTTCAAATCCTATTATTCAGAAGTTACCATTGTTAATAATTGCTGAAGAGAATGACAGATCTCTCTGTATAGTTATAGATTTTTAGGAGGAGGAAGAGGAAGGGAGAGGGAGAGAGAGAAACATTGATGTGAGAGCTAAACGTTCGTTGGCTGCCTCCTGCACGCCCCCGACGGGGGATGCAGCCCACACCTCGGGCCTGTGCTCCCGAATCGTCCCTTCCAGTGCATGGGACGACACCCAACCACCTGCGCCACGCTGAGTTAATTTCAGGGCGAGAGTTCCATCTCAGAGCTGTCCTTTTAAAAACGTAACGACTGAGTAAACGTGGCAAGAGCAAAGTGATCAGTAGCAAACCAACAAGGAAGGGTGGAAGGCTGGGAGCCCAGGGCAGGAAGAAGCTGCGTGCACATCCTGGGAGGGAGCGGGCCGTCTGGTCCTCGCGCTGGGAAAGCACTCCTTTCAGCGGGGTGCGCGCGGTCTGGCAGGAGCCCTGGTGTGTCTCGCAGGCTTGTGACATCACCGGGGGACTGTACCTGAAGGTGCCTCAGATGCCTTCCCTCCTGCAGTACTTGCTGGTAAGGAGCCGTGACGTGCACCTGGCACCTGAGCCTGAGACGCGTCTCCTGGGGAATGAATGGGCGCAGGATGGTGGGTGCTAGTCATTGGAGAAAAGGAAAAAAGGGGTGCCATAGGGGTCTCCAAGTTGAGAAGGGGGGCTTCCTATAATCTTTGAACCCTGCAAGCTGCATGCCGAATGCCGTATGCCTGCCTGTATGTGGACGTGTCAGTAATTGCTGAATGAATGATAAAAAGGCTTTTTATTTTATTTTTTTACAGTGGCTTTTTCTGCCTGATCAGGACCAGCGATCTCAGTTAACCCTCCCACCCCCAATTCACGTGGACTACCGGGCCGCCTGCTTCTGCCACCGCCACCTCATTGAGATCGGCTACGTCTGTTCCGTGTGCCTGTCAAGTAAGTTCGCGGCCGCGGTGTTCCCTCTCGCCGTGTCGCGGGAGGCCGGAGGGAAGCTCCGCGGTATGGTTTCCCGCCAGCCTGGCTTCTCTGTTTTCTGCATTCACAGTTTTCTGCAGCTTCAGCCCCATCTGTACGACCTGCGAGTAAGTCTCTGGGGTCGGGTGGCTGCTCCCCTCCCGCGCCAGAGAGTTCGCGCGTTAAGGGCGTCTTCCTCCCTGTGTCGTTTCAGGACGGCCTTTAAGATTGCTCTGCCCCCCGTGCTGAAGGCCAAGAAAAAGCGACTGAAAGTGTCTGCGTGATGATGAGCTTTCCCCTCTCCCAGAGCTGCCTGGGGAAGCGGGGGGCGGGGCGGGGGGAGGGGGGGTCTGTACGGAGGCTCTGAAAAAATACAGATACGTGTGAGAATTCTTAATCCGGTTCCTTACAGGATGCAGTCCTAAAAGCTCACCCTCTCCCTGTGGGGGGCTGCTGTACGTGGGGAGCCCTTCTCTGCAGTATCCGTGCCCTGGAATGCTTCCAGAGGGTTCTGTCCAGACGGGGAAGAAAGCACACGATCACGTGTCACATCAGCCTGTCCTGACTGGTCGTAGGCTTTAGAGCTGCTGCCGTGAGGCGTTGCAGGTGGAACTGGAGCACCGTTTTAGAAAAAGGGGAGTGATGGCCCTCATCACATGCAGCGTCTTACATACTCGGTCCACTTTCAACCCTTGTCGTCTGCATTGAGGTTCAGCTGCAGATGTTGGCAGTTACTTACTCCTTTGTGTGACGTACCCAAATACTAATAATACTTTGTCACGGAATCGCTGCGAAGTGGCTTTAAAGGAGTCAGGCGAATGAGTGCAGGAGTCTGGTGGCAACTGCTTCAAAAACAATTGGGTGCAGAGATCATTTGTGAAAGCTGATGTCTGGGCTGTGAGGGGTACTACAGGGTTTGGGGGGTGGGAAATGGATTTTATAGTTGTCACCTGCAGACTGAATCAGTTCTTTTTCACCAAGGAAAAGAGATAGAAGTATTAATATTGGCAAACTGATCTCTAGAAGCTTTGGTTTTAATACTGAAAATTTCTGTCAGTTCAAGCGAAAAAAATATTTGTAATTTCAGCAATAAAAATTTTATTTTTCCCTGTGTCCTTGAAGTTATTAAATGTCCTTTTAAATTCCAGCATAGTGTGGGAAGGGTTTTCCGGAACAGTGGCTGATTTGGTTTGTTTTTAAAAGTGTGTTGCCAAGGGTAACATCTGTAATATTTCAACAACAACAAAGTATGTTGACGAATTGTGTATCCAATCTTGTATATAAATGAGATTAAAATTTTCTCTTTGTACCATCTCGGAAGCTCAATCTCATGTAAGTAATTTGTGTTTGGTTAGATTATTTCAGGTAGGTTTTGTATTCTGGACTTACGGTTTTATTAACTACATAAAGATTTTTGTGATAACTTTGCAAGTATTTGTTAATTCTTGCGTTTGAGAATCTGTCTTTTTAAAAAAAATACTTACTATTCATAGCCTCATTAAGTGTAACGGAAATCCCTATTTTAAACCTGGGAAAGAAAGCATTGTATATCTAAAAGACATAATTTCAAGAAGTTTGATAAGGTTCTTGTTAATTTTCACTGGAAATGTTTTTATATACTGTCTTAGTTCTGTTTTATTTTTAATGGTTGTGTTTATGGTTTATTTTATATAAATTTTTCTAATAAAATAACAAATTTTAATAATTTCTTGAGTTATTTTCTCTTAATGTTTATTTCATGCTCATTCAATTCTGTTTCAGCTGAGTACTTGTTTACTGGATTCGGTCAAATATCAAATTTTTATTCATTTCTGAAGAACTTTAATTTGAAATCTTGCCAAAGTTATTTGTGAAAACACAGTTAAATTTCCTGCCCGGCTGTTTCTGCTACTTCTGCATCTGTCCTCATGCTGCGCAACAGCTTTTGTGTGTTGTTTGGTACAGTCTGCTTTCGGGGTGTTGAGACCTTCAAAAACCGGGAGAACAGTAAAAGCAGCAACACGGGAAGGGGGCGGGAAAAAACACCACCACCACCACGGCCATGCAGCCTCCCCCTTTTGGTCCGTCCCCAAACAGATGAAGGGTCTGCGGCTCGCTCTGCAGGGAGGGGATCCCCCGGCTGTGGGAACGCCAGGTTTTAAATTTCTGGGGGCCTCCTCCCCTGATCCTCCGGGTGAGCGCAAGGTTTGTGGGCGGGGCCAGGATGCTGTGGGTGGAGCCGGGATGCTGAGGCTGGGCTGAGGGCGGGCTCTCTGCCTCTGGCCCAATCCCGGCGCGACGCTCCGTAGGCCGGCAGCCGATTGGTGGTTGCCATAGCTCCCGGCATTCGCTTGACAAGATGGCGGCGGAGAGGCGACGGGGGTCTCTGCGCGGCATCCGGGCGCTTCCCGGCTTCTAAGGCGGGCGCGGTTCGGTCTGGCGGGCTCGGCGAGGTCCCGGACATGGGCTTGCCACCGCCGGCCCCTCTGCTCTTGGGGCTCCTCCTTCTGCTGGGCGTCCTGAGGCCGCTGTGGGGGGACCTAGGTGTGTCCGGGGTAGGGGCCTGCCGGGCCGGGAGGAGAGGCGAGGCGTTTAAGGGGCCAGACCCGCAGTCACCCCCCAGCAGGCAGGGAGCACACGCGTAGGCATGGACTCTGCCGCGACCAACTCCTCCCTGTCCCCTTCCCTCCCGCCTAGTCTTCCTCCCTTCTTTCATCCGCGCGTCCGGCCCCGTGGTCAGCGCGTCCCTGCTCGGAGGCACCGAGGATGTGGCCGTGTCCCTGTCCCTGCTGCAGGACCAGGCGGGTAAAGTGTCCGGCCCTTCCGGTGGGAAGGATGGGTATTGGACCAGGTCCGGGCCCGGCGGAGGCGGAGGAAACTGGGGAGGTGGCACCCCGGGGGGTCCCCTGACGCTGTCCACTTGCCAAGTCAGGATGGGGGCATGGGGATGCGGGCTGCTGTGGACCAGAGGCGACCCCACAAGAAAGCTCGCGGCCATAATGACTGGCATTCACCTCGCTGTCGGGATAAAAACAGTAACCTTTTAACCCCATTAGACAGATGGAGATACTGAGGCTCAGTGAGGTGGTCACTTGCCCAAAGTCCTACAGCTTGCAAAGGGCCGGCCCCGGGCTTGGCGCGGGATTCCGTGTCAGCGAGTGCACCCCCCGTAGCCGCTGGGCAATGCCGCCCTGCATTCTCGCCTCCTGCAGGATCCTTGCCGGTTCCCACGTGTGGCGTGCTGAACAACGACACGGGAGACTGGCGTTTGACTGTGACCCCCAATGTGGTAAGGCCGGAGGGACAACCTGCCCCGTAGCAGCTGCGGGACCCTCGTGTAGTGCTTTCTTCCTTGGACACGGCGCACTTTCTCCTGCTGGAAATACTGCCGAGCTGTGGGCTGTCAGGTCCAGCGGGCACCCATCCAGCCCGGAGGCCCTTACCCTGGGCCTGGGAGTCCTTGGCCGAACTGCAGGGGCCCTCGGAAACGGTGTGTCAGTCACGTGCGGGTGTGCGTTTTGCTCAGGAGAGGGGTGCCAGCTTTCATCCGATGATGGATGATTCTGTGACTCAGAAAAGCTTTTAAACCACTGACCTCATCCAACCCGTCCGCTTAATAAACGTTTGATTGAGTGCCTAGTACGTGCAAGGCATCAACTCTAGGGTTTCTTTATTTTTATTTTTAAATATATTTTTATTGATTTCGGAGAGGAAGGGAGAGGGAGAGAGAGAAACATCCATGATGAGAGAGAATGATTGATTGGTAGCCTCCTGCACGCCCCCACCTGAGGATCGAGTCTGCAACCCTGGCATGTGCCCTTGACAGGAATTGAACCCGGGACCCTTCAGTCTGCAGGCCGACGCTCTATCCACTGAGCCACACCAGCTAGGGCAACTCTAGGGTTTATAGAGGATGAGAAAGACGGACTTTGCACCCCCGGTACTGTTTTCAGTACCTTTTTAAAAAATGTTTGTTTATTTTTTGGTGTTTCCATCTTCCGCTGCTAGGAGGGTACACTAACACGGGGCTAGACAAAGCGCGTTCCCTTCCAGACCTGTGTTGAGCTTGCTCCGAGTTTGCAAATGTTGCTTCCTGTTACGGTGAATTGGAGATGGGGAAGCGGGTTTGCGTGTGGCCGAAGGTTGGTGGGCGGAACGGGATGGAACCGGGTCCTCTTTGTCTCCAGTTCTCCTTTTGTCCTGGGACCCGGGGCCGAGGGTGAGGTGGTGTTTCCCCGATAGGCATTCTTACAATTGCAGATGCTGCAAGGGACAGCGATCTGTTTCCTTGCAGGACGCGTGGGACGTGACGGTGAGGCTGGAGAGGGCTCTGCCACCCTGCCCCTCTGACGAGACCGGCTCCTTCCCAGAGTCCCCGTGCATCGTCCAAACCCTCCTGGTGTCAGCATCGCGCAGTTCCGCCTGTTTAGCGCATCTGCTCATTCAAGTGGAAATTTATGCCACCTCTTCTCTGGCCCAGAGTGCATCAGGCAAGCAGGGCCATTTATTTATTTATTTAATCTGCACCTAAGGTATGCTTCTGTTGATTTTTTTTAATTTTCTTTTTGAGAGAGAGAGAGTGAGAGGAGAGAGACATGGATGTGAGAAAGAAACATGGATTGGCTGCCTCCTGTACATGCCCCAGCCGGGGACTGAACCCGCAACCTGGGCACGTGCCCTGACAGGTGTGTGGGCTGCTGTTTCTCCCCACCAAGCCCCACCGGCCAGGGCACTGTTCTGACCTTCTAAAAACAGCATGACATCCTCCAACAGGAGCACAGCCGATACCTAGGTAATTGATTTAAATGTAAACTGGAGATTGTTCCGCACCAATACGTCTAGTTTCGCCTCCTTCGGAACAGCTGCATAGATTCCACTGTGTGACTGTACCGTGGTTTCTTTCCACTGATCCCGTCGTGAAGGCGCGCCGGCCATTTCCAGCTTTTGTTACGGTGACCGGTGCCGACAGCGAGCATCGGGAGGAGCTGGTTTCGTCTTCTCCCTTCCGCGTGACGGCAGCGTTCTAAGGACGGAGGCGGAGCTCGCGGCCAGGGTCCACTCGGCCCGTTTTCTGACCTTTGGGTTTCCGCTGTGTCGGACGCGCAGCTCACGCAGGCCTCCTGGCTGTGGAGGGCTGGAAGGGGCGTCTGGGGAACAGCGCCTCGGCTCCGCTGTCCGGTCAGAAGCGTTGTCGGGGGCTTTCCTGGCTGAGCTCCTCTGTGTTCTTCGCAGAGAACGTGACCGCCATCCCTGACCAGGTGCACCAGCCTCTGGGCCCGTGCCCCTGCAACCTCACCGCCGGCGCCTGTGACGTGCGCTGCTGCTGCGACCAGGTGCGCTCACGCCTGCTCTTCCTCTTCTTCTCAAACACGTTTCTGTCGATTTCGGGGAGAGAGGAAGGGAGAGGGAGAGGGAGAGGAACATGGGTGAGCAACACCAACATCGAGGGGCTGCCTCCCGCTTGCCCCCGACCGGGGATCGAGTCCGCGGCACAGGCAGGTGCCCGACGGGGACGCAAACCCGTGCCCTCCTGGTGCTCCCCGCTCCTTTCTGTCTCCTCCCAGGAGTGCTCCTCCCGTGTCACTGAGCTCTTCAGGGAGTCCTGTTTCGCCGGCGTGTTTGGAGGGGACGTCAGCCCGCCTTTCGATCAGCTCTGCTCCGTGCGGAGGGCGCCCGGGGCCCCGGGCTGGTTTCCGTTCCTGTGCGTGCAGTCCTCGCCGGCCAACTCGCCCTTCCTCGGTTACTTCCACCACGGGGCCGTGTGCGTGTCCCCGAGGCGGCCCGGGGTGGGGGGGGCGCTGTTCTCGGGGCCAGGGGGGCCGCGCCACGTGGGCCCCAGAACGGGAACGTGGGCCACGGTTTTCAGGCGACCTCGCCAGAGGCAGTGAGCTTAAATGACCCAATTCTTGACTCCATTCCACATTCCAGTTAGTAAGTTTATTCTGTGTCAGGAAGGGCCGGGCCTCGCTGGAAAGAGATTGACTGATGCAGCATGATGTTCATGGTGACGATGGGAGGAAGAGCAGGGAGCGGGGAGACGAGGCTCAGGGGGGCTTTAACTTTCCTCGCCTCCCCGGATTGTCGACATTTTACAGCATTATTGTTGTTATTGAAGTGAAATCCACGTGACATACAATTAACCATGAACCACCTGGAAGTGTACAGTTCAGTGGCATTTCGTACAGATATCATTTCGGTGATTAAAAAAGTAAAGAAGCCCGGCTGGTGTGGCTCCGTGGCTGAGCGTCAACCTATGCACCGGGAGGTCACGGGTTCGATTCCCAGTGACGGCACAGGCCCGGGTCGGGGCTCGATGCCCAGTGGGGGGCGTGCAGGAGGCAGCCGATCAGTGATTCTCTCATCGTGGATGTGTCTCTCTCTCTCCCTTCCTCTCTGAAGCTAACATACGAAAGAGTAAAGAGTGAAATGCCCATGATCGATTGACCTCGGCAGCTAATAGCTGAAGGTGTCCGTTGGTGAGCGTCTTTCTGGTTGCCTTCCAGGTCCTCGAGGCAGCCCACCACCTTTGCCGCGTATCTGCACGCTGACCCGAAGGACATGTCGGACTCGGGGTACAAACAGGGAGACCCCGTGATGACCGCCGCTCAGGCCTATCTCACTGTCCCTCAGGTGATCAGTTCCAGCGTGACGTGCTGCAGCCTCTCTCGCCGTCTCGCCCGGTTTTGAATTTAACGCGTTTTGCTCTTAAAAGCACGCCCTCAGGGACTTACTCTCCCCGCTGGGTCTCCTGGGCCCCGGCTGTTTAGGGTGTCTGATGCGTTTCCACAGTCGCTCGTAAAGGACCCCCGTCTTGGCTAAAGCCCAGCGTGAACCTAACAAAACCAAAGACAGTCTGTGAATTGCCGTCGAAGTAACTCCTCCTTCACTTCTGTTAGCTTCCTAGCCGCTGTTGTGTTTTATTGTTTTTTAAATCTTTGTTGAAGGTATTACGTAGGTCCTCCTTCCCCCATTAACCTCTTCCAGCTGCTCGCTCCCCCCACAGCCACGCCCTCGTGAGCCGTAGCATCTAATTTAATATATTCCAGAAGGCCGGGAAATGTCTTCCGTGAAATCCCTTTTTGTTTTAAGTTCCGAATTCTAAGGAAGAAATGTTGGTGGGAACGAAACCCGGGCGTCTAGAAGCCACGTCTCTGCTGTTCGCTCGCGCCCATTTTACTGGTTTTAACAGAACCCGGTGTGGCGAGGCGGGCAGTGGCGGGAGTGTGATCGTGTTTCCGGGAAGGAGGTGGGGGGGGGCCTTGGTCTCCGCGGAATGGTTCTCACTGTGATCCGCGGCGGCTCCCTCGCTGACGAGCAGGTCACCGAGGCGGTAGGCTAGGGCAGTGGTCGGCAAACTCCTTAGTCCACAGAGCCAAAGATCAACAGCACAACGATTGACATTTCTTTGGAGAGCCGATAACCGACTTCTGTGCATGGGCCACGAAGTTTCCATCGCGCTGTCCGTGCGCGCCCGCCCGTGGTAACTTGTGGAAGAGCCACACTCAAGGGGCCAAAGAGCCGCATGTGGCTCGCGAGCCACAGTTTGCCGACCACTGGACTAGACTGTCAGCGCGCAGGTGGGCGAGCCCAGGCGCACCCAGCAGTGGGCGCGGCGGCCGCGGGAAGACGCTCTTCGGGACGTCGCCCTGTGCTTGCTGGTTAGACCGGGGATCAGTCTGTTGGGTTTCCCCCGCCCCCAGGTGTCGCTGGCCGGGCAGTGTGTGCGGGATGCCCCAGTGGGATTCCTGCAGAATTTCGACGTTCGCTGCGTTACTGACCTCGACGCCTACCAGGAACCAGGCAGCGCCCTGGACGCCGGGGTAAAGGCCGGCACCGTGGGAGGTAGGCGCTGCGGCCTGGACAGGCACAGGCCCGAGGGCTAGGTCAGCGCTCGTCCCGTGAGAACAGCAGTCACCCCTGCAGCCACTGGAAATACTTGAACTCCTGTCGAGGAAGGCGGTTTATTTTATTTTATTTTTTGAAATATATTTGTATTGATTTCAGAGAGGAAGGGAGGGAGAGAGAAACATCCATGATGAGAGAGAATCATGGATCGGCTGCCTCCTGCACGCCCCCCACTGGGGATGGAGCCTGTAACCCGGGCCTGTGCCCTGACCGGGGATCGAACCCTGACCTCCTGGTTCCTAGGTTGGTCCTCAGCCTCTGAGCCAGGCGGCCGGGCATGTTCCCATTTCTGGGGTACTTACCTCGCGGTGGGATCGTGGGGTCATACGGTCACTTAACCAAGCTGCTCCTAAAGGGACTGCCCCGTTGCCCACTCCCGGCAGAGTGCGCCGGGCGCCGGGCGCGGCTCTTCTGACAGTGACTTTCCAGACCTTGTCGCTGACCCTCGGGTTCCCCTCCTCAGGTGTAACTGGGGGCCGGCCACCGTGGGGTTCCCACGCGGTGGTGTTCGGAGGTGGGAGAGGTGTGGTTGGCACCCAGGCCGGGCCAGGCAGGGCCCGCACCTGCTGGACGGGCTTTCACTTCCAGTCCACGCGGCCCTGCCAGGCCACGGCGCCCGTGGACGTTCACCCATGTCTCTCAGGCATCGTCATCCCACACGTGACCTATGAGGAAGCAGCTGACCCGGGCCAGGTCATCACCGGCACAGGTATTTCAGGGTCACGTGTTTATGCCATTTCCACAGGAATGCGGGCGGCGTGCAGGCCCGGGTGAGCTGCATTTGTACCAAGCGTTTCAGGAGCTCCACGACCCTCAGGAAGCCCGCTGTCCCCAGGATTTGTTTGTCCCTGTTCCGTCGTCCCTTACCTCAGACTCGTCTCGTGACCTTGAACCAGCTCCCCACCCTGGTCGTGGGTCCTGTGGGCTCCGGGGCCCCTCCCGGTCCCCGGGTCTGGGAACCAATATGGTTTTATTGATTTTTAGAGAGAGAGGAAGGGAGAGGGAGAGAGAAACATGGACCAGAGAGAAGTATTAGTGACCAGCTGCCTCCGGCACGCCCCCTACTGGGGATGGAGCCCGCCACCCGGGCATGTGCCCTGCGCGGGGATTGAACCGAGACCTCCTGGTTCCTGGGTTGACGCTCAGCCACTGAGCCCCGCCGCCGGGCGCTGGAGAACTTTTTAGGACCTTTTCACTTCTCGCTGCATCGAGTCTCAGAGCAGTGGCTACACCATGGCCGTGAGCGAGGCAGCCGCCCGCTGAAGGCGCCGACTCTCGTCCTTCCTTTAATAAACGCCGAATGGAGGTGTCCTCCGAGCCGTGAGCCACGAGGCAGCGGGATGCAGATCGCCGATGAAAGTGTTCTTCCTTCACAGAGACACTCTTACGTCCCGGATCAGCCCCCAGAAACGTGACTGTGGAAGGACACTATCTCTTCCGGTGGAATAACCGCACCATCGGTGAAATACACGTCAGGATTATCAGGGCGACGGTCCACGCCCACCAGAAAGGTAGCCGGGTGGAGGGCAGCGAGGCGGCTTTCGTGGTTAGGTGGGGTGTTTTTCCCCCCCTTTCTTCAAGAGTCCATCATTACAGCACATCAGATAAAGGCGGGTTGTTATCTGTGTTTGTGATGCGACATAAAAAAGGCGGATTTGTTTGCAGTCACAGTGCAGTCGCCGGGGACAGGGCGGTCTCTCTCTTCCTAGTGCGACGGGCCGGCTCGTTCCCCGTTCTCTTTTCTTTCTAGGAATCCTGACACAGAGGTTTACAGTGAAGTTTTTAAGCTATAACAGCGGTCACGAGGAGGAGAGGTCTGGAAACCCAGGTGAGAGAGCACTGCCCGTCACCCATCTCACCAGCGTTTCGGCTCAGCACTCCGGCCCCGTGGCGTCAGGGTAGGGAGATGACGAGTAACGGTGCGGGGTGAGCCTGTGACCCGCCCCGTCTCTTCTCGTTGGTGACACTCTTCTTTTCCAGTAGCAATATGGTGGGGTTTTTGCATAAAGTGTCGTAGATACTAGCAAGCTGCTAAAATTGCTAGCCATTCGCTTTAGCTCCTGGTTTTTGAAAAAGAGGTAAAACAGGTAAAATGTTGCTGAAATAGGTGTTTTTTTAATAAATGTGTTTTTATTGATTTTTAGAGAGAGAGGAAGGGAGAGGGGGAGAGAGAGAGAGACATTGATGAGAGAGAACCACCACCAACAGCTGCTTCCTGCAGGCCTCACACTGGGGATGGAGCCCACAACCCGGGCGTGTGTCCTGACCGGGAATCGAACCATGACCTCCTGTTCACAGGCTGACCGTCAGCCACACCGGCTGGACTTAAATGAGCTTTTTAAGAAAGAGTACTCTGCAGAGGACGGGTCCCTCACCCCGGGGCCTGTGAGCTCCCGACCTGTGTTTATGCGCAGATAGGTCACCAGGCGATGGGTATTGGTGTCACGGCTATGTGGGGCTGTGGCCATAAGTGGCCATAACAGGGAGGTGTCTGAGGGGCTTCCAGACGTGGGGGTTGGGTCACGCGGCATGGCTGGGCATGGGCCCGGGCCCGGCCTGGGGTTGAGCTGACCCGCTGGGGAATGGGGGGCTCCTCGGCTTGCGCCTGCTTCACCAGCCCCTCTGATGAGCCCCATGCCCGTCACTCACTAGGACTCACTGAGCGCCTCCTCAATGGAGCGACCCGACACGGGCACTTGCCCGCTCGTCCCCTTCCCGAGTCTCTTTAACGTTTATCTCTAAGTCACACGAGCATCTTCGCTAGAAGAGGTGAAGGTCGCAGGCCTGCCCGGCTGTCCCCTGTGCTCCCCCACGGGCTCCCCGCTGCTGGCCGCTGCGCTGGCCGGCGCCTGACCTCCCGCTCGCTGTGCATCCAGGTTACCAGCTGGGCAGGCCCGTGCGCGCCCTACACGCCGGCAGGAGCGACCCCGCTGCGGCCTTGAGCCTCTGGCACCCAGGTAATCTGGGGGAGGCCGGCACCTCGGGAAGCTGGGCGGGGCCTGCTCCCCATTTGGAATGGAACGAGAGCACTCTGCCACTTTAAGGCTCAGCTGGCTTCCGTAGCCGCAGGGGAGGTGGTTTCTGCTTCGTAGTTGTTGTCATTGTTAAAAATAGTCCCATGGTTTGCGCCCGAGGTGCTGGGCATCAGTAAGAGTGACACGTGGGACTGGCGGGGAGGCCCCGTTCCTGTCGCGGGAGCCCTCGGTGGAGACAAACGGTGGGAAACCCTCGCTCGGTGGGCACCGCCCCGGCTGCACAGGCTCCGCTTTCCCGTTGGAACCGGCTGGCCCAGGTGTCCCGAGAGGCGCCTTCTCAGCCTGTGAGGGCCGAGCAGCAGAGGCCTCCGCTTCCCAGCACAGGAGACGCGCTCTGCTTGTCGCCTTCTCTCTCTGTCTCAAGAAAAACTTAAAAAGTAGTTTCATCGATTTGAGAGAGAGAAACATCAAGGAGAGAGAATCATGGATCGGCTGCCTCCTGCACGCCCCCCACTGGGGCTGGAGCCCGCAGCCCGGAATCGACCTGGTGACCTTTTGTGGCCTGGACAATGCTCAACCCACTGAGCACTCCGGCCAGGGCTCCAGGAGAGCTTGGAAGTGGAGCTTTCCTTTCGTTCCGCACGGACGGTAAGTGGGCGGACTCCTTTCACTTCGCAGCCGGCAGGGGTCTGTGTGCATCGGCGCCCCTCAGGCCTGTCCTGTTTGGAGAAAACGCGCTCTCGGGGTGCCTCTTGGAGGTGGGCGTCGAGGAGAACTGCACGCGGCTCCGGTGAGTGCCAACGGGGAGCTCCCCGCGCCCCCAGGGGTCTGCTTAACGTGGAGTCGCCGCGCCTCCCAGACAACGTGACGTGGAAAGTGAGGGTCTGAGTAGAAGCTGGTGGGAAAGCCAGCGCCAGCGATGAGCACACGCTCACCCCCAACCCTTGAGGGCGATGCAGACGGGAAGTGAGGGAGTGACGCCACTGTGCCCACATTCACGCCGATTCCTCGCTGGCGTTTGCTGGGCCGCTGGAACCCAGGGCTCCTAGGGCCAGAATCAGGGCCTCGCCAGGTGCGGTGGGTGGGTGGGCTCGTGAAGATGCTCACGCCGTCACATGCGCAGAAAGGGCTTCCCACCGACGGGTGTCCTGTGGAACGTGCACTTGGAGATAAGCATGCGCTTCCTCTTTTGCTGAAGTTCACAGGACAGTCAGCCATTTACAGTGAACGGGTCAGGCAGGCGGTTAGTACATTCAAGATGTGCGGCCGTCTCTTCCGTTTGGCTCCAAAGCATTTTCATCTGCGAAAGGAAACCCACCCCCGTCCTGGAGGCCTGGAGACCCCGAGGGTCAGGACTTGGGGGTGCGACCGGCTGCCGGCCACGCGCTGGGAAACGTCTTGCTCTCTCGCAGGGACAAGGCGGCGGGAATCCTTGATTCCTTAATGCAGGCAACTCACGTCGCAACGAGAGGCAACTCCGATTACCGGAACCTCAGTGACGGCTGGCTGGAGATCCGCGGTAGGTGGCGGCTGCGCTGGGCAAGGAGGGGCGTGGCTCCGGGGCGGCTGAGCCCCGCCCAGCAGGTCTGCTGTCTCCGCTGCGGCTCCTCCACACTTGTTGGGTTCACACTCCTTACCTCTCACTCCTGATGCCTTTTTTGTTTCTAAAAAAGGAAATCCGCATGAGGGTCAAGTTGCCCCTGGGTGTTAGGAGCCAGCAGCGTCTGTGAGGAAGTGGAGTGGGTGTGAGTGAGGGTTTGCTTTCAGTTTGTGTTGTTTTTGGTCCCAGGAATATGGGCAGTTGAGACCTGCCTTTGTGATCATAAAAGCAGTTTTGTTAACTTATAAGAAAAGGTGAGCCCCGCACCAGTGCCCGCCCTGTGGGAGCCCATCCCCCATCCCCCATCCTTTAGCAGCGGCCAGAACTGGAGACCAAAAGCAGAGCAGTGGTCGCTGGGGGCCGGGCGGGGCTGGGGGCCCGGACCGGGTGGTGGGGGGCAGTGAGAGGTGACTGTTCATGAGCACAGGACTCACCGATTGGGTGCCTCCCGCACGCTCCCTGACCTGGGCCGGGATCAAACCTGCAACCCAGGCACGTGCCCTTAACCGGGAATCAAACCCACGCACCAAAGGGCCCTGAGCCACACCATCCAGGGCTGCCTCACACTTGCCCTGAGGTCCCGCAGCCCAGCGGGTGGGATCTCTCACCCTCCAACTCCGAGCGTTTTACCGCAGTGATACGGCATTTCTGCGAAAACTCTGGGTAGCTTTCAGTGAGGACCGTGGGAACCAAATCATGACTTCCGGTGGTGTTACGTGGGCCTGGGATGGGAAAGTTCAGTGACGGACAACCTATAAGGAAACATCTCGAACTCAAGGGGTAATACCGTCATGGGGTGACAAATAAGAGCCCCTCAGAGATGGGAGCTTCCTGTCTAATATTTCCCATTTTTACAGCATCCGGGGATTGTAGAAAAACTGTTATTTTTCTTCCCCAAATGCAGCCGCCCCCGACCCAGGCGCCGGCCCGGCCGGTGGCGGTGGGAATGGCGCCTGCACGGAGGTTCCCGCCCAGCTGCGCATCCGCATCCTCACCTGGGAGGCCGGCACGGTGGAGGGGGTCGCCCAGCAGGAGATCCTGGGCGTGGAGAAGAGGTGTGAGGCGGCCTGGGTGCGGGTCAGAGGCGGAAGCGGGGAGGGCGCCCGGGACCAGGGACGCGCTGGCTTAGCCGCTGAGCGCTCACTTGCCCATCGCAGTTATTAGCCACGATGGTCATGGCAGCGGCTGTGTCACGGCTTCTCCTTGCAAGCACGTTTGAAAATTCACGTAATACAAACGGGGTAACTTTTTAAAAAAATGTCTTTATTGATGTCAGAGAGGGAGGGAGAGGGAGAGAGAGAAACATCGGTGATGAGGGAGGATCATGGGTCGGCTGCCTCCTGCACGCCCCACACTGGGGATCGAGCCCGCCATCCGGGCCTGTGCCCTGACCGGGAATCGAACCGGGGCCTCCTGGTACCTATAGGGGTGGACGCTCAGCCCGAGCCCCGCTGGCCGGCAGGGGTGAGGTCTTTGAGAGACTCCTGGTCACGCTGTTGCTGCAGGTCGCCTGATGTCCTCAGGTGACGAGTGAGCCGGCATGCTGCCTGTGCCATCTCCCCTCCAGGGTCTCCTCGGTGACCTGGCGGTCCCAGTGCGGCCTGACGTGTGAGCAGGCCGGCTTCTTTGCCCTCAGCGCCTCCGTCCAGTTCATTCAGGTCCCTGCCCGGCTACCCCGGCCGCTGACCAGGTAGGTCACTGACCCGGCTGGTATATTTTAGGAAGCAGAAAAATAGAGATCTTTGAAAATGAGTCTGTTTCTTTAACCAACTTCGATACTTCTCACCAAAAGTGTGCTTTGTTGCAGCTACTGTAATCTTCTCAAACGTTTTCTAGGTTCCAGGTCAATTTCACAGAGTACGACTGTGACAGAAATGACGTGTGTTGGCCGCAGCTTCTGTATCCCTGGACCCGGTATTACCGAGGTGGGTGCAGCCCGTTTCCGGGATGGGTACCGTCCCATCCCGCGTACAAGAGTTTAAAAAGGAGAAACGTACCGGCCACGTTGCCACTTCACAACCATCGCGGTGGCCCTGCCAGTGTGGCTCAGTTGGCTGGGCGGCACCCTGAGCGCCGAGAGCGTGCCGGTTCGATTCCCGGTCAGGCACCTGCCTGGCTGGCGGGCTCAGTCCCCGATGGATGTTCTGCTCTCACATCAGTGTCTCTCCCTCCCTTTCCCTTCCTCTCACTCTAAAATTCAATTTAAAAAAAGATGGCCGTGAATGGTTTGGCTTATTTCTATCTCAGTAATTACAAGGAAGTTGAGAAGGATGTCGCTTACTCGATTCTCTGTCTTGCAGGGGAGCCTTACGCTCGGTGTGTGGCCAAGGGCTTGCTGCTGGCCTTCTTGTCCGTGGTGGCCGTGTTCCTCAGTGACCCCTGGACCAGAGGACGCAGGGCCTGACCTTCCGCCACGCCGGGCCTCACAGACCAGACGTTCCCCCCGGCGATTTGTTGCACTCCCGTGTTCAGTTCGAAGAAGTGGAGGGTTTGGTTTTGTAGGAAACGCTTGCCAAGCGCTCGGTGGGTGTCATTCACCCGTGGGGCTATCCAGACGGGCGTCTCGCAGGCGGCCCAGACGGAGCACCGTGCACGAGGGTCCGGGCCTGCCTCCTGGTTATCAGAAGCGTTAGTTCATCCCAAATCACTGAAGGCATAAGGAGCTTTGGTCCGAGTGTGTTATTTGTACCTCAGAGAGTCAGTTACTTAACTTTTCATATACAGTGTCCCCAAACGTGTACATTTTAACAGCTGACAGCTCAATGCTGAAATTGAAGTGTATTTTAATAAACACTGCCTTTATAATTATCCAACGTGTGCATTTTTTCCCCCAGGACACCCTATATTTCTGTGGAATTGATGGGAAGACCTCAGTCTTAAGTTTACAAAAAAAAAAAAAAAAAGATTAGCTACAAGGATCACAGGGCGGAGGACAGCTACTCCTTGCGAGGGAGGAATTTCTCCCGAGGCGCCTGGCGGGGGTGGGGGTGGTTGGGTGGGGTGGGGGTGGTTGGGTGGGGTGTGTGTGTGTGTGTGTGTGTTGCCTTCGCCCACAGCCCCCTGGCGGCCACACAGCGCATCGCGGAGCTTTCCTCGCGGCCAGGTAAGCTGCACCGGAGGAGGGACGTGGCAGCCACCTATCCGTACCCCCGGTTTTGCAGCCGCTGCCGAAGTTGAAAACTGGCTTGTCACAGGGAAGCAAACACCCACTGGTTGGTTGACTGCGCGAGCCAGAGTCGAAGGCACTTGGAGCAGCTAGCTGTGGGAAATTAGCTGAAAACTCCTGAACGGCGGGCAATGGATCTGACTTTGTGTTGGGAGGACGTTTGTACGGAAACACTCGCCTTGGCAGTATTGTATGGTCTCAACTTTTCTGTGCGGACACACTCACGTGTGCGTTTGAGAGAGCGCAGCCGCTCCCGCGGGGCCCTGTTGAAAGCAAGACAATGTCCCTTGTCCGGTGGGACTTGCATCCTTTTGGGGGGAGACTGGCAATAAACACAGATGAGGATGTCAGACGGCGGCAGGTGCAAGGCAGAAACTAACACTGGGGAGGTGGTGGGCTGAGCTGGGAGGGCTACGCCCCCCATCCGCCCCCGGCTCAGGGACAGCCGCTCAAGAGGTGACATTTGGGCTGGGACCCGAAGGAGCCAGCGTGGGGAAGGCCAGGCTGAGGGAGGGTCAGCAAGGTCGCGGGCACCGACCGGGAGCCAGGGCAGGCGACCGGAGCGGAGGGCCTGGGGAGAAGGGAGCCCGATACCGTGGGGGTCTTGCTGGCCACGGGAGAAGTTGGGGGTTTTTGTTCCAAGTGCAGTGAGAGGCGCCCGAGGCGTTCAAGGGAGGCCGCGCGAGGTCTGGGTCCCGTGTCGGGTCACCTGGGTGCAGGGCTCTGCGCAGAGGACACGCGGCGGGTCCGAGCCCGCCTCCTGGTCTGCACGGGGGACAGGGCCCCCGGTAGGAAAGCCCGCCGCCAGGCCAGCACCCCGTGCCGGCGGTGTGGCTCCGTGGGTGTGAAGTGTCCTGAAACGGGCAGATCTACGGAGACAAAGCTGCGGTTGTGGGCCGCGCGGGCGGGAAGGGGCTGCAGGCGGAGTTGATGGGCGTGCCCTAACATCGACCGTGAAGAAGCTGCACAGCCCTGCGACGTGACCGAGAGCCGCGGGGCGTGGGCCCAGGTCGGTGGACGCTGCGCGCACACCCCAGAAACTCGTCTTAAAAGCTGCAGGCGGCGGGCGGGAGGCCGGGCTCCGTCCGCGTCCGGCGGGGCGTCGAGAGCACTCGCGTCCCCCGCAGGGTTTGCGCTGATTGGCTCCTCGGTGCCGTCGCACGCCGCAACTCCAGGCGCCATTGGTCGGCCGCGGGGAGGGGGCGGGACAGGAAATGGCTGGGGCGGGGGGCGGGGCCTCGCTCGGTGGCGGCGGCGGCGGCTGGAGCGGCGGCCGCGGGGGCTGGACTGGGGGCGTCCGCAGCTGCCCGGAGCCCGATGGTGCGGCGCCGCGGCCAGGCCGCAGCAGGAGCCCGAGGCCTGGGCCGCCCCGGCTGACCGCGCGGGCCCGCGCTGCCCGTAGCCCCGTTGCCTCCCGTCGGGCCCCGCCAGGGCGCGGGCCGCCCGCCATGGGGTCCCTGTTCCGGAGCGAGCCCATGTGTCTGGCGCAGCTCTTCCTGCAGTCGGGCACGGCCTACGAGTGCCTGAGCGCCCTGGGCGAGAAGGGCCTGGTCCAGTTCCGAGACGTGAGTGTCGCCCGGGAGACTCGGGCCTCCCTTCCGCCCGCGCGGGGCCCGGGGCACGCCGCTGTCCCCATTTCCCAGGCGGGGAAACTGAGGCCGGTCCCCGGCCCAGCTCAGGGTCCCAACTGAGTGAGCAGCGCCCCGTGAGGTCCTCCTCAGCTTCACCCGACGCTCCTGTGCCAGGCGCCGGGCTGGGCGGGAGAGCACATCCGATAAGGCCTCTCTCCCCGAGTCCATCTGGAACGTACGGGGGTGGCGGGGGACAGAGATCGGACACATAAGTCCAAACACAAGAAAAATGTTTGTTGAAAAGAAAATAATACGGGGCTGGCGGTGGTCAAGGTGGGCTTCTCGGAGGAGGTGGCGTTTGGGCCGAGACCTGATGGGAAGGACCGGCCTGGGAAGATGGGGGGAACCGGGTGGCAGGTGAGCTCAGAGCCTGAATTGGCGGTGAGCGAGCTGTGGGCTCCTCCCGGGGAGCGATTTGTGTCGGTTTTGTTCCCTGATGTGGGAAGATGTGCCTCGGCCTGGCAGGGACGGGGAGCGCCGTCAGTATTCGTTGAATGGACGCTGTCTCCCCGACAAGTGACAGTGAGCACTTGTTTGTGTGTCCGTTTGTCGTCTGTCTCCACCACGCACCGACTGTTAACCCCCAAGGGTCAGGGCCTCTCCTCACTGGTCCACTCCTGATTCCCCAAGACGTGAAACAGCTCCTGGCGTTTGTAGGCACTAATGGGCGTTTGTTGAGCGACCCGGCACGCCCTGAGTGTGTGCTCTGTTCCAGATGCCGGCTTGGGTGCTGGGACCGGCTGGGTGGCGAGTCAGGAGGACAAGGTCCTCGCGTTGTTGCGCACTGGCTGGGAGGAGACCCACACACACTGATCAGGAAGGGTGCTAGGGAGAACGGGGTGTGGAAGGGAGGTTATGAAGCAGGACCTGATACGTGCTGTTGGGACGGGAAGTCACTGAGGTGGATGTTTTATTTCCTGGGCCACAGCTGTTCCTCCCCTGGGGGTTTCCCCTCATCTCTCGGGGGCTCCTTCATTTCCAAAGGAAACACCCCTACCCGTGTGCTGATGCAGCTGGGGAAAAAAACCCCGAGGGACGGGTGAGGCTGCCGGGCAGGCCCGGCTCTCTGCCTGGTTTGGGGGGGAACGCGGGCCCCAGCACCCGGTACCCGCTGACCCGGCGGGTGCTGGGCTGAGCTACGCGGCCCCTGACTCAGGAAACACGCTCCCTCCTGCACAGCCGGGACGTGTTCCGTCCTGTGAGTCCTCGGGGCCCCGGGGCGTATCGGGCTTAAATCTCAGAGGCTTGAACAGGTGCCCCAGTCACGGCGAAGATTCGAGTTTCACACGGTGTCATTACAGCCTGAAACTCAGCGGGAGGAAGCGCAAGTGCGGTTCCTCCTCTTCCAGAAGAAACCAAAACCAAAAGGAGCGCTTCCCGAGCTCGGGGTGGGGGTGGGGGGTGTGCGTGTGCGTCTGTCTGTCTGTCTGCGGGCGGCTGTCAAAAGCAGGTGGATGCTAGTGCAGGAAGTTCCATCCCGGCTGACATTCCCCTGCTCTTTTCTGGCGTTTCTTACCGACCTCCTGTTCACCAGTGGGATCCCTGACCTCTGACTTGGTTTCTGGCTTGCGGCGGAATCATTTCCCCCTTTTCCTTCCGTAGTGGTCCCAAGGGAAGGAGGCAGGGCCTGGGTTTCCGTGGTGACAGCCCCTGAGAAGACCTGGATAAAGGCGAGGTGCTTCACCTGACCGGAGGGCTCAGGGAAGGCCAGAGCATCGCACCGGGTCACAGTCTGCAGTCTCAGAGCAGTTGTCACCTGTAGCCAGTCCCATAGCTGCGTCACTGGAAGGAGATTAGCCAAAAGAGCAGCAGGTTGCCTCTGCCAGGTTTTTTTTTTTAATAGGTTTTTGTTGGTTTTAGAGGCTTTTGTTGGTTGTAGAGGTTTTTATTGGTTTTAGAAGTTTTTGTTGGTTTGAGAGAGCGAGGAAGGGAGAGGGAGAGAGAGAAACATCGATGTGAGAGAGAATCACTGATGGGCTGCCGCTGTACGTCTCCCACTGGGGATGGAGCCTGAAAACCGGGCAGGTGCCCTGACGGGGAATCAAACCCTGACTCCTGGTTCACAGGTCAGCGCTCAGCCCCTGAGCCACGCCGGCCAGGCCCTCTGCCGGGTTTCTGAGGTTAAATGTTAGTCTTCCAGTGAACCCACCTTAAAATGTCCTTCCATCCCTGGCCTGGAATTTCTTTTTTTCCTAAAAAGAAAAGAGAAAGGACATTTTGTAAAAGAAGCCACGTAACAGGAAACACACAGAGTTAGTGCCTGCGAGACGGCGACGCTGGGGGTGTCCACCCCGAACCTGTACGTCAGGGCCAGGCCGCGGCCTCTTCCTGGGGCCCGGCTCTAGGGTCCGGTTAGAGTTCTCAGTGTTGGTGAGAGGAAGGAAACATCGAAGCCGAGCAGCGGTGTGGTGGGCAGACGGCTTGGGGCCTGGTCCCCCTTTGACACTCAGTCCTGTCGGGACAGATGGTGTCTGAATCGCCAGCAGCCGGAGAGGGGTTACGTCAGGTCAGCGTGAGTCCCAGAAACGAGTGGGATCAGTCTTTCTTGTGGGTAACTCTTTAAAAAGTAACTCAACATACTGAACAGGAACTGAACCTGTGGGTAGAGACTCGCGTTTGAGCAGCTCCACGCCGAGCTGTTGTCGGATTACGTTTTCTTGGTCACAGTCGCAAGAGTTCTTGCCCCAATGCCTTTCCCCGTGAACGGAAACCCAACCGTGACCTCCTAGTTTGTAGGTCGGCGGTCAGCCACTGAGCCACACTGGCTGGGCTGGGATTTAAAAAAAAATTATCTTTACTGATGAAAGTACTACAGATGGCCCCCGTTTTCCTCCCATTGACCCCCTCCACGCCGCAGGCCTTCTGGCCTAAACCAACAGGGACACGTGCTCTCCCCGTTCTGGGCCACAACCTGAAATCAGGGTGTCTGGGGCTGTGCTCCCTCGGAGGGCTCCAGGGGGTCCTTCCTGCCTCTTCAGCTTCTGGGGGCTCCTCGCTGCATCCGTGGCCTCTCCGTTCTCACATGCCCACGCCCTTACGGTCACGTGGCCCCGCCCCCTCATTCTCGAGCCTACTTCCGCTTGTTCATGTGGCCCCGCCCCCTATCCACGTGCTCACCTACTGCTGTTTACGTGGCCCCGCCCCTTGTTCATGTGCTCACTTATGACTGTCCACGTGGTCCCGCCCCCTGGTCACGTGCTCACGGCTGTTCACGTGGCCCCGCCTCCTTGGCCACATGCTCACTTATGGCTGATCACATGGCTCTGCCACCCTGTTCACGTGCTCACAGCTGTTCACGTGGCCCCGCCCCCGTTCACATGCTCACTATGGCTGTTCACGTGGCCCCGCCCCCTTGCCCACATTCTCACTTAGGGCTGTTCTGTGGCCCTGTCCCCTTGTCCATGTGCTCACTATGGCTGTTCACGTGGCCCCGCCCCCTTGTCCATGTGCTCACTATGGCTGTTCTGTGGCCCCGCCCCCTTGTCCATGTGCTCACTATGGCTGTTCTGTGGCCCCGCCCCCTTGTCCATGTGCTCACTATGGCTGTTCACGTGGCCCTGTCCCCTTGTCCATGTGCTCACTATGGCTGTTCACGTGGCCCCGCCCCCTTGTCCATGTGCTCACTATGGCTGTTCACGTGGCCCCGCCCCCTTGTCCATGTGCTCGCTATGGCTGTTCACGTGGCCCCCGCCCCCTTGTCCATGTGCTCGCTATGGCTGTTCACGTGGCCCCGCCCCCTTGTTCACATGCTCACTTACGGCTGTTCTGTGGCCCCGCCCCCTTGTTCACATGCTCACTTACGGCTGTTCTGTGGCCCCGCCCCCTTGTCCATGTGCTCACTATGGCTGTTCACATGGCCCCGCCCCCTTGTTCACATGCTCACTTACGGCTGTTCTGTGGCCCCGCCCCCTTGTCCACATTGCTCACTTACGGCTGTTCACGTGGCCCCGCCCCCTTGTCCACATGCTCACTATGGCTGTTCTGTGGCCCCGCCCCCTTGTCCACGTGCTCACTATGGCTGTTCACGTGGCCCTGCCCCCTTGTCCACATGCTCACTATGGCTGTTCTGTGGCCCCGTCCCCTTGAGACCTTGGCTGGTCTGTTTCCCCGGTGCCACCTCCCTGGTCCGCCCCCGCTCTCACACCTGTCCACAGTCCCTTTGCCGGAGTCCTCCCAGAAAACCGTGGGCGAGTGCCATCTTTCCCGCGGGGCTGTGACAGCTGGGATTGAGGAGGAGACAGGAGCGCAGTGGCCCGGCCAGAGGCCACGCAAGAGGCCCAGACGGGCCTGTGCGGCCCTGGAAGGCTCGAAAAGAAATTGATTTGGGGTCCGCAAACCGGCCGACTTCCCCCATTCGCCGCCCGGTCCAAGTCCCTGGTACCACCCCACCTCCGTGGCAGCCTCTCTCAGGCCCTGGCCCCCGTCAGCGCTCCCCTGCAGCTCCAGGGACCCGCTGAGCCGGGCCCAGCCTGTCACTAGTCCCCGGGTCCTGCCTGCAGCCCCAGGGTCCTCACACCAGTCTGGGAGGGTTGGCCCTTAAACAGAGGGGTGCAGACACCAGGTGGGCACTCCGCCCCCACCATCCCCCGAAAGCTCTCGGAGGCTGGGCCTGCGCAGTGCGGCCACCAGAGGGCGGAACGTGCCTCCAGGGCAGCTGGATGCCCACCTGGCCCCAAAGCCACCCCTCAGCCTCGCTGGCCCTGCTGAAGGGGAACCAGGTGCCTGTCATTTTAAAATTATAAACGTGATACGTGTGGGGGGAAAGCATATTGTGGAAAATTTGGAAAATATAAGAATAATAACTTCTATGATTCCATTACCTAGAAATAAACACTAACTTTTTGGTTAATATTGGCCAACCATTCTTTTAAAAATAGCATTTAAAAATGCACTTGTGTATTTATATAATTGAAACCGCACTGAAAATATCTCTATCTCTAATCTTTTTCACACACAAATCACGTCCTGAACTACAATACGGTATGTTGTTTTGAGCTTTGCATTAGAAGTGCAGTTGAGGGAAGAGTATGTGGGAACAGCGAACGCCGTGTCCCCTAGTATAAGCTCTGGCCACTCACTCCGTTCCAGCCCCTGACCCCCAAGAACATGGTGAGGCAAATCCCAGGTGTGCCATTTCATTTGTAAACATTTCAGTGTGTGTAAAAGGCGAGGACACTTAAAAGTCATAACCACAGTATCATCATTTTACCGAAGCGCTTTAATAACTTCTCCCTATAATCAAATGCCGCAGGCACTTAAAACATCATTTTTAATACGTGCATAATAAGTCACATGACTAAATCATAACTTGGCACAACTCGATTGGTGTATGCCACGGAATCCACTCACTCCAAGCGCACGTTCATCGATTCTTAGAAAGTGCACTGAGCCCCGTGGTAGACATTCCATGACGCCAGCGAGTGATGCCACCCTGCTGCCCTCACCCAGCCCCCGGCCATCTCGCTGCCCTCCGCCCCGGGTTTGCCTTCTCTGCACGTTTCCTACACACGGGGCCGCACAGTTTGTGCCCGTTTGTGCCGTCTTCTGTCTCGCCTGAGAGTCCCCGTGACGTTTGATGTGCCAGTGGCTTGTTCCTGTTGGTTGCTGAGGAGGATCCCACGGGCGGGTGCAGACTGGAATGTCTAACCCGTTTCCTGTTGTTAATGCCTCCTGTGTCCCAGGCGCTGGTTTCTTCTAGAGAAGTCTTTGTCCGGGTCCACCAAAAGTTTTGGCTTGGGTTAAGTTCTCCATGGGATATCTCCGGGCCGAAGGGTACTTTGCAGGTGTCTTTGGTAACAGTTGCCAAATCGCTTTCCAGGACAGTTGTGGCCGTGGACTCCCATTCGGCAGTCCACGCGGGTGCGCTGTTCGCCAAACCCTTGCCAATAGCATTTTAAAGTCAAATTCAGTGTTAAATTGTAGGGGTTGAAAGAGCATTTTTGATTCTTTCCTCAGCTCAACCAGAATGTAAGTTCTTTCCAGAGGAAATTTGTTGGTGAGGTGAAGCGGTGTGAAGAGCTGGAGCGGATACTGGGTGAGTCTTTGCATAACCCAGACAGCCCTCTCTACGTAAGCACACCCCGTTCACTTCAGAAACGCGGGGAGATGCAGGTCAGCGGGAAGAAGAGAAGCAAGGGCGGTCTTCTCCCTGTTCGGCGGCCAGCCCGGTCATGGAGGCTCACGTCCCATCGCACTTGCTTCTTGTCATCTGTGAACGTCGGGGTTTACAGCCCTGAGCTGGCGGGGCCCCCCTGTCGTCTCCACCTGCTGCTCTGTCCAGGCAGCGCCACCGGGGGTGGCCTGAGTCCGCGGGAACCAGATGTTGATTGTCAGACGACGCAGGGAAGGTGGGATGTGAAGGGTTCGACCTCGTGTCTCCGGGCACGGGGTGGAGTCTCACCCGCTTCACGTTGGCTCCCGCAGCGTATCTGGCGCAGGAGATTCACAGAGCTGACATCCCGCTTCCCGAGGGCGAGACCAGCCCCCCGGCCCCGCCTCTGAAGCAGGTTCTGGAAATGCAGGTAACGCCCGCCCGCAGGGGCTGCTACCTGCTCACTGTCTGCTGCCGGGTCTCACCCTCGCCTGCCTGTCCCCTCAGAGCCAGGGGACACTGCCCCAGATGGCCATCGGCGACCTGGCCCGTGTGGCTCAGAGAGGCGCTGCCCCAGGTGGCCATCGCGACCTGGCCCGTGTGGCTCAGCGGGTGGCATCATCCTGGCTAGACTCTGGCTTTTTAAAAGCTTCGCTGGGGGGGGGGGGAGGGGTCCCCGGAAGGAGCTCGGGGGTCACCTGGGCGCCGAGGCGGGGTCCTGAGCACCTGTGGCTCCATTGCAGGAGCAGCTGCAGAAGCTGGAGGTGGAGCTGAGGGAAGTGACGAGGAACAAGGAGAAGCTGAGGAAGAACCTGCTGGAACTGATCGAGTACACGCACATGCTGCGGGTGACCAGGACCTTCGTGAGGCGGAACGTGGAGGTAGCGGCCTGCGCGCCGGGAAGCCTGTGTCTGTGACCGTCTCGGGCCGCCGGGTCTCGGTGGGGTTGGCACTTCCTGCCGGTTCCAGCCGGTTCCGGCCGGCGACGTGTTGCTTTAGCCAGGAGATGTGTGGTCTCAGCTTCATTTTTCAGCTGGGCGATCCCTCACGAGACAAGCTTGAAGGCCTTTCCTGTGTTGGTGGTTTAGCAACAACACCAGCTCCTGTTTGTCTGTTGTTTGTGTTAACTTTACTTTATTGTTGGAAGTACCACAGATGTCCCCTTTCTCCCCATCGACTCTCCGCCCGCCCGCCCCGGCCTTCACCGCCGCAGGCTATGCAGCAATGCCATGCCTCCTACTTGCGCAGTTGGGAAAAAACCTTCCTATGAGCACGAGAAAGAATTGAACAGGACTTTCAGTTCGGAAATCTAGATTTTATTTCCAAACGGCTAAGGGGGAAGGGGGGAAACCCCCCCGCGTGCGCGATAAGGAGGAAGCGCAGGCCCTGCGGTTCCCTGTGCCTGCGTGTCCCAGAGCAGCCCGCCCCTCCCCCTTCCGAACCCCTTTCGCTCGGAACGTTCTGGCCCCCGGGCCGGGGGAGGGCCCAGGTTACACTCCGCTTTCCCGTGAACGTGGCCAAGGAGCCAGGTGAGGGGTGGGGCGTGAGCTGCCTCCTTGGTGAGAGCTGCCTCCTGTCTGCGTTACCCTGGGGCCGTGGCACCAGATCCACGTGGCGGTGACGGCCCAAACTGCTGCTGGCTGCTGGGAACGCGACGGGGGGGGGGGGGGGGGGGGTCCCGTCTCACGAGCCGCCGTGGCCGCCTCTCTCCTAGTTTGAGCCCACGTATGAAGAATTCCCCGCCTTGGACAGCGACTCCTTGCTGGACTATAGCTCCATGCAGAGGCTGGGAGCGAAACTGGGGTAGGTGCAGCGTGGGGCCGGGCGTGCTGCCCTCGTGGGGAGGGCGGGCTCGTGGAGTGACGGACGGGCACGTTCCACTGCCCGTGCCCGAGGGGAAGGGAGGGAGTGCTGTGTAAGGGAACACGGAGCTCCCGTGTGGCGAGGCGAGTCGGCAGCTGTGCTGCGTGTCTAGCTGAGCCACGGGCCCGCCGGGCTGGGATGGGCCGTTTATGGCGGCGCTGCTCCCAGGAGCCCCGGACGGTTGGGCGCGGGTGCGTGCAGCCTGTCCTGCTCGGCGGGCGGCCGAGGAGCTGGTCTGTCAGTCCTGCGCTCGGCCTCTTCCTGCCGCGCCGCCTCGCGTCTGCGTGAACGATGGTGCCGTGTTTCTCTCCCGGGAGCGCATGTCCCTCTGTCCACGCACCGCCTCGGGGGCTCAGCGTCTAGTCTGAGGGCGTGTCCCCAGCGTCGGGTGCACGTGGCAGGGACGGAGCCCCACGCCGGCCTGGAGTCACTTCTGGCTCACGCCTCGTCTTGGGCTCCCCGGGGGGCTTCCTGTGCTTTCCCCTGGGAGCGCAGGCCACGGCCGAGGGGCTCTCACCGCTGCGAACTCCAGAAGCTTCCCTTCCACCGGAACGGAGGGCAAACACGGCACTGTGGGCTCCTGTGCAGGTTGCCCGCCCGTCCGCCCACTCACTAAGGGGTGGCCCTGTGGGGGGACCCAACTTGAGAGAGGAGGTTTGGGGTGATCAGTTTCTTCTCCTCTCCTGATGTAGACACAGGGCCCGTCCCCTTCTGCCACGCGAGCGCTGACTCCAGGCTTGGGTGCTGGTCAGCGCGGAGCACAGTCTGTGTGTGTGTGTGTATGTGTGTGTGTGTATGTGTGTGTGTGTATGTGTGTGTGTGTATGTGTGTGTATGTGTGTGTGCGTGTGTGTGCGTGTGTATGTGCGTGTGTGTGTGCGTGTATGTGTGTATGCGTGTGTGTGCGTGTGCGTGTATGTGCTGTGTGTGTATGTGTGTGTGTCTGTGTGTGTGTGCGCGCGCGTGTGTGCGCGCGTGTGTGTGCGCATGTGTGTGTGTGTGCGTGTGCGTGTGTGCGTCTGTGTGTGTCTCTGTGTGTGTGTGCGCGCGTGTGTGTATGTGTGTGTGCGCGTGTGCGTGTGTGTATGTGTGTGTATGTGTATGTGTGTATGTGTGTATGTGTATGCGTGTGTGTATGTGTGTGTATGTGTATGTGTGTATGTGTATGTGTATGTGTATGTGCGTGTGCGTGTGCGTGCGTGTGTATGTGTGTGTGTATGTGTGTGTATGTGTGTGTGTATGTGTGTGTGTGTATGTGCGTGTGCGTGTGTGTGTGCGTGTGTATGTGTGTGTGTATGTGTGTGTGTCTGTGTGTGTATGTGTGTGTGTGTGTGTCTCTGTCTGTGTGTGTGTGTATGTGTGTGTGTGTGTATGTGTGTGTGTGTGTGTGTGTGTGTCTCTGTCTGTGTGTGTGTGTATGTGTGTGTGTGTGTGTGTGTGTGTGTCTCTGTCTGTGTGTGTGTGTATGTGTGTGTGTGTGTATGTGTGTGTGTGTCTCTGTCTGTGTGTGTGTGTATGTGTGTGTGTGTGTGTGTGTATGTGTGTGTGTATGTGTGTGTGTGTGTGTGTGTGTGTGTGTGGCGGTGAGGCCCTGTGCCTTCTGTTCTGGGAGCACCTCTGTTCCAGGCTCAGCTCTGCACTGAGAAGGTGCTTCAGGGCCTTTCACCCAGCATGGCAGGCGCCCAGCATGGCAGGCGCCGGCAGGCGGAGGCTTCTCGCGTCCCTTCCCGGGGCAGAATGAGGTGCTTGTCGCGTGTGCTGTGCCGGTGGGAACGCTGCCCTCCCCTGACCGCGGTCTGCATGCCTCCCAGGTTCGTGTCCGGCCTCATTCACCAGGCGAAAGTGGAGGCGTTTGAGAGGATGCTGTGGAGGGTCTGCAAAGGGTACACCATTGTGACCTATGCGGAGCTGGACGAGTCCCTCGAGGACCCAGAAACGGTGAGTGGGCGGCACGGTCGCCTTCGGCCAGCGACAGACCCGCAGCGGCTGGCCCCGGCGCAGGAGGACCCTGGGGGCTGCTCCCGGCCCCTCCTCCTCGGAGATTCCAGGGCCTTCTCCCATGGCCAAAGACCCAGGGGGCGCTGCCTCCCCAGGCCTCAGGGCCTGTGAGGTTTTCTCTGCGAGGCGGTCCCCGCGTCCTGCTCGGGGGGTGGGGGGACACTGGACAGCGCGTCTGCACTGCGCTCGGGCCGTTTCAGCAGCGAAGCCGCCACCAAGAGCACAGACCGCGCGCGGACCGGCCGAGCCACGGACCTCGCTGGCAGTTAGCGGCCGAGCGAGGCGGAGGGGACGTGCACGCGGGGACTCGGGTTTTGGTCACTGCTTGTCCGAGAACGACCACGCCCCCGGCCTCGGTTTGGGGTTGGGAATGCTTTTCGCGGTGACCTTGCTGTGTGGCCTCGCGGGAAGGAGTCCGCGTGTGTGTCGGGGGAATGAGTGACAGGGCGGACAGAGGCGGAGCCTCCAGAGCGGGCTCCTGCTCCAGCCCGGGAGTAAGGGTGTCCTCCCCGCAGGGGGAAGTCATCAAGTGGTACGTGTTCCTCATCTCCTTCTGGGGCGAGCAGATCGGCCACAAGGTGAAGAAGATCTGTGACTGGTAAGAGCGGCCCCGTCCTCCCCGGGCTGGCGCGCGGTGGGCGCCCAGGCTGCCGGTGCGGTCCCGCGGCGCCTTCACTGCGGCTCTGCGCTTTTAAACATTTACTTGGTGAGCTGACTCCTGCCGGGGCAATTCTTAAAATAACCTAAACGTAGAGACCATGGTAGTGACATTCCCAGCTTTGTGTGCGTTTTGGACATCAAGGCTTGAAAGATCAATTAGCCCGGCTGGCGTGGCTCAGGGGGTGAGCGTCGGCCTAGGAACCAGGAGGTCACGGTTCGATTCCCGGTCAGGGCTCAGGCCCGGGTGGCGGTCTCGATCCCCAGTGGGGGACATGCAGGAGGCCGCTGATCATGATTCTGTCTCATCACTGACGTTTCTCTCTCTCTCCTTTCCCCTTCCTCTCTCTCTAAAGTCATTTAAGAACGTTTTTAAAAGGATCAGTTGGGAAAGGACTCAGGTTGCAGTGTCTGCGCCTTCCTGGTGCTCTGAGCTGCACGTGGACGTGCCCGTGTTAGGGGGAGCCCTGGGCGGTTTCTCCCCGGAGGTTCGTCCCGAGTTCCCTCCAGCCCCTCCGGGTCCTGACGGCGCATGGGGGAAATTCTGTCTTGCAGTTACCACTGCCACGTCTACCCGTACCCCAGCACTGCCGAGGAGCGCCGCGAGATCCAGGAGGGGCTGAGCACCCGCATCCAGGACCTTTACACGGTGAGAGGCCGGGCCCGGCTGCCCTCTGGTGGAACGGGCGCGTTGCGGTGTCCAGGGAGGCCGGGAGGCCGCTCCTCCTGTCGTGGCGTGCTGCCGGACAGCCTGCGGGGACCTAGCTCGTGTCGGCTTGGCAGTGGGAGGTCGCCTTGCCGTGTCAGTGTAGTCTTCATCACGCCCTCTTTGAGTGTGGCTCTCGTGTGCCATCTCTGCTCAGGGCAGGGAGGGCTCTGGGTGGAGAAGCGGGCTGTGAGCCACTGAGGTGCCAGGGGCTCCCTGGAGGGGCCGGAGGGATGGGAGGTGGGGGTGCGTGAGAACCCGGAGCTGCCTGCACCCGGCAGGTCTTGTGCTGCCCCCGGGCCGTGACCTCGAACTCTTTCCTGTGGCCCTGGGTCTCCTCTGGGAGAGGCGGCTCCAGCGGCATCTGATGGGCTGAGCTCAGGCCTCCACCTGCCTCCTGGGGGTCCCGGAGGAGGGGGAGGAGCCCCGCGGGGGAAGAGGAGGCGGCGGCGTGAAGGCTCGCTCACCTGTCTCCAGGCAGCAGGTGCCGGGCCTTCAGCCTCCCTCCCTGGGAGAGTCCCTGAAGGAGGGCAGGAGCGGGCAGAGCTGAGAGCCGCCCGCCCGCCCGCCCGCCACAGCGCGCTCCTCCCCCAGGTGCTGCACAAAACCGAGGACTACCTCCGGCAGGTGCTGTGCAAGGCGGCCGAGTCGGTGTACAGCCGCGCGGTCCAGGTGAAGAAGATGAAAGCCATCTACCACATGCTCAACATGTGCAGCCTCGACGTGACCAACAAGTGCCTCATCGCCGAGGTCTGGTGCCCTGAGGCCGACCTGCAGGGCCTGCGCCGTGCGCTGGAGGACGGCTCGGTAAGGCGGTGACAGCCGGGGCCGTGGGAGCCAGGCTCCAGATGCCACCTCCGCGGCCGGGACGCAGGCTGTCCCACACGGTGGCGGTTTGTGATCTCAGGGCCGTGGCTTTGTTATGAGCGTGTCGGTGGGTCTCCGTTTTGCTGTCGGTTGCACTGTCTGCCCTTGAGGGGACCCGGCAGATTCCCGCTATGCCGTGGCGGCCAGCTCTCCCAGGACCCGCCCCCAAGTGTCTCAGGAAATAGAATCGACTGGAAGCCTGCTCTTCTGGTCACACCCCGTGCTGCTGGGTCGTGAGGGCCGGCCTTCCCTTCTGATCAGTGGGATGTGCTTAGAGGATGGTGGACGCTGCGGGCAGGGCTCAGGTGGCGGCTCGCCAGCTGACGCTGGATTTCGGTGTGTTTGCTGGTGGCGCTGTCTCCAAACGCCTCTGGAACATTTTATTACTTTCAATTTTTATCTTTTAAAAGTCTTTATTGTTGAAAGTGTTACATATGTTCCCTTTCCCCCATTGACCCTCCGGCCCGCCCCCCGCCCCGTCCCCCCCCACCCCCCGCCAGGCCTCCACACCTGACTGTCTGTGCCCATGGGGGACGCGTACATGCAGAAGGCCTTTGGTTGTCTGCCTCGTGACCATTTTTAAAAGATAAAAGACTAAATCCCAGTTTTCCTGGGGATCCCGGGACTCCTGCGTCGAGGAGGCCCCCAGCTCCTCCCTCCATGTCCCCACCCACTCGGCCCCGCCTGTCCCTGCGTCTCTCCTGCTGCCCTTGGGGCTGTCCTTGGGGCTGGCGGGTGTGGCCAGTTCTCCCCCGGAGCCCACAGCCTCGCTGGCGCTGGCGGGAAGCAGTGTGTGAAAAGGCTCTTGGGCATCTTTTTGTTTCTCCTCCTTTTCATGTGACAGAGAGAGAGCGGTGCCACCATCGCCTCCTTCATGAACACGATCCCGACGAAGGAAACGCCCCCCACCCTGATCCGCACCAACAAGTTCACCGAGGGCTTTCAGAGCATCGTGGACGCCTACGGCGTGGGCAGCTACCGGGAGGTGAACCCAGGTGGGGCCCTGCGTGTGCGCGTCTGGCGGGCCCGCGTGGGGGAAGCGGGCCCGCTGCTGGGTGGTCCGCGTGGCCGCCCGCCCGCCCGCCCTGGGCCCGCGCTGCCCGCTGAGGTCCGTGTCGGTGAAGAGCCCGGCGCCCGGCCCTGAGCCCTCCTTGCTCCCTGCAGCTCTCTTCAGCATCATCACCTTCCCCTTCCTGTTCGCCGTGATGTTCGGGGACCTGGGACACGGCTTCGTCATGTTCCTGTTTGCCCTCCTGCTGGTGTTAAACGAAAACCACCCCAGGCTGAGTCGGTCGCAGGAGGTAAGACGCCGCCGCGCGCCCCTCCGGTTGGGCCGCCGGAGGCGTGGTGTCTTCGTGGGGCCAACACAGCCGCTGGCCGAGTGCCGGTCAGGGCGTGGCGGTCACCGTGACGCACCTGGCTGAGACCTGAGGTGGGGTCCCTCTGTGACAGGGACCTCTGTGACCGCGTCTCGGTGGTGGTTTTGTTTTTTGATTTTTAGAAAGGGGGCGGGGAGAGAGAAACATCCGTGAGGAGAGAGAATCGTGGACCGGCTGCCTCCTGCACGCCCCCCACTGGGGATGGAGCCCACCACCCGGGCCTGTGCCCTGACCGGGAATCGAACCCTGACCTCCCGGCTCCTAGGTCTCCGCTCAGCCCCTGAGCCGCCGGCCGGGCTGCAGTGCCTTGTCGGGGGAGCCTGAGGGCAGTGGGTGAGAAGGGGCGTGGGCCTGCCTCGGTCACGTGACCTTGTCCCGCTCCTGCCGGCCTGCCGCACGCCTGTGCTCACCGCCCGCCGCTCCCCACACAGATCATGGGCATGTTCTTCAACGGCCGCTACATCCTCCTGCTGATGGGGCTGTTCTCCGTGTACACGGGCCTCATCTACAACGACTGCTTCTCCAAGTCCCTCAACCTCTTCGGCTCCGGCTGGAACGTGTCTGCCATGTACAGCGCCAGCCACCCCCCCGCGGAGCGCGGCAAGATGGCGCTGTGGAAGTAAGGGCCCGGGCAGCCAGGCGCCGGGTCGGGCAGGAAGAGCGGCCTCCTCTGACCCTCCCCTCCCCTCGCTCTGTTGCAGTGACAGCGTGGTCAGGCACAGCCGCGTCCTGCAGCTGGACCCGAGTGTCCCCGGGGTGTTCCAGGGCCCTTACCCGTTGGGCATCGATCCTGTGAGTGCCCTCCTCCTCCCCACCTCTCCCCTCCCCCCCTTCCGGCTCCTCGGCGGGGCGGCCGGCACCGTGGCTGCTCAGGGTCACGGGCTTCGTGTTCTCGCTGTGTTCTTTGCTTACATCTCCATTCTGTCACTCCGCATTCCTCCAGGAGTGCAGCCCAGTGGTTAGGCCGTCGTTTTAGAGGACGGTGCCCCAATATTTCCCGCACCCGCCTGCCCGCACATGCTTTAATAACAGCGTTTTGTGTGGTTAATCCGAAATGTTTGTCTGTGAAGGTAACAGCCCTGTCCGTCCCTGCCCAGGGTCAGGGCCCCGGCCCTGCCGGCACCCTCCCGCTCTCCCAGAGGGACGGGCGCCCTGTCTGCTGAGCCCAGGGTCCCTTCCTCCCGCTTTCCTCGCTCCTTGCCCTTCGGGGCACTGTCCCCGGACGCACAGGCGCGCTGGCATTCTTGGGCCTCCCCTCAGGGTGGGGTCGCTCTGGGTCACCGGGCCCCGGGCTGAGGAGGCCGGTGCTCAGCTGGGAGGCTTCAGGAGGTCAGCGTGAAGGTTGCTTCTTGCCGGTTTACAGCTGCTTCCGACTCGGAGGTTCCTGCGCTGGCGCCCGAGGCGGCGGGAGGGCCTGACCGATCCCTCCGTTCGCTCTGTCTGCAGATTTGGAACTTGGCCACCAACCGCCTCACTTTCCTGAACTCGTTCAAGATGAAGATGTCTGTGATCTTGGGGATCGTCCACATGACTTTCGGCGTCGTCCTGGGAATGTTTAACCACCTGTGAGTACGGCTTGTAAAAGCACGTTTGTGGCTCACTTGGCCTCTTGGTGGTAGACGCTAGGTAGGAGGCAGCGGCGCGGCTGAGGGTGGTACGGGATTCTGGTTCGATGACGTGGCTTCTGACAGCTCCGTGAGCTCGGTCGTTCAGCAGACGTCTGCTGAGCCGTGGCATGTGCCAGGTGGTGTGTTTGGCTCTTGGAGTGAGCAGGGAGGAGGCCAGAAAGCACGGCAATTACACATTCGTTTCTAGAATTGATTTTTCTCCTCTTTTTTTTATGAATTAGGAAACTTTAAAAAATTATTACTTTTGTAGTCCTCACTCGAGGTTATCTTTGTTGAGAGAGAGAGAGAGAGAGAGAGAGAGAGAGAGAGAAACATGGATTGGTGGCCTCCTGTCCCTGCCCCCACCAGGGGCTGGACCCGCAGCCTCGGAGAGCAGGCTTTTTGGTGCGCGGGTGAGCCCCGAGCCACCGGCCGGGCGAGACAGCCTTTTGTTGACGAGCTGGTGTCGGAGGATGAGAAGGTGCATCTTTTCCGGGCGCGTCTGGTGGTGGCCCGCGAGTCGCTTTACGGTCCTCGCGTTTCTCTCCGTGGCCGCGCCTGGAGCCACTGGTCTGCGTGTCGGGCGGCAGCTGTGCTGGAGGCTCCGTCACGGGGAATTCCTTGGTGCCTCAGCGCGGTCCTGTCCCGTCCGGGCCGGCGGCCCTCCTGCAGGCACTTCAGGAAGAAGTTCAACATCTACCTGGTGTCCGTCCCCGAGCTGCTCTTCCTGCTCTGCATGTTCGGCTACCTCATCTTCATGATCATCTACAAGTGGCTGGTCTACTCCGCGGAGACCTCCCGGGTGGCCCCCAGCATTCTCATCGAGTTCATCAACATGTTCCTGTTCCCGGCCACGGCGGCCAGCGGGCTGTACGCGGGCCAGGTGAGCCCCCCGTCCCCGGCCACGGCGGCCAGCGGGCTGTACGCGGGCCAGGTGAGCCCCCCGTCCCCGGCCACGGCGGCCAGTGGGCTGTACGCGGGCCAGGTGAGCCCCCCAGCCACGGCCCCGGCGGCCAGCGGGCTGTACGCAGGCCAGGTGAGCCCCCCGTCCCCGGCCACGGCGGCCAGCGGGCTGTACGCGGGCCAGGTGAGCCCCCCGGCCACGGCCACGGCGGCCAGCGGGCTGTACACGGGCCAGGTGAGCCCCCCTGTCCCCGCGCCGTGGGCACCGCAGGGGCTGTCCCTGCCTTGTGGGCACAGGGCTGCGTCTCCGTGTGTCACCATAGAAGGATGCCGGCCTGCTGGACAGGTGCTGGGCGCGCTGGGCAGGCCGTACCATCCAGACTCCCTGCCACAGCCCAGCAGGCGTGGCTCAGTGGTTGAGCATCGACCTATGAACCAAGAGGTCATGGTTCGATTCCTGGTCAGGGCACATCGGGTTGCAGGCTCACTCCCCATTAGGGGCATGCAGGAGACAGTCGATTCTCTCCTGTCATTGATGTTTCTCTCTCTCTCTCCCTGCCTCTGTGACATCAGTAAAACACTTTAACACAAACAGACCTGCTGCCTGCCCCTCAGCAGCTGTCAGGACGGGTGGGAGTGAATGCACACCGGGGCTTCCGAGGGCTGCCCAGCCCCCCACTCGCCAGTTTCTTTCAGTTCCCTCTCTGACAAGGCAGGTCGTCCGAGAATCGGCACCTGGGCCATGGCCCCGTGTCCCTCTCCAGTGACCGGGTGTCTGGGTGATGCCCCCTGGGCAGCGTGGCCCAGGCCGAGCGCGTGGCCCCGAGGGAGGGCTGCCCGCCCCGCCTGCCCCCAGCCCGCTGCTGCCTCCAAGTGGAGTCTGAACCTGAGGGCTTCGCCATCCCGCTGGCCCTGTCGTCGGAGCTGGAGTTGCTCTGGGTCCAGGAGGCGGCCCCTGGGCGTGTTTGCTCTGAGCTCCTTATTTTTTTATTTCTTCATTTATTTTTCAATATATCTTTATTGATTTCAGAGAGGAAGAGAAAGAGAAACATCAGTGATGAGAGAGAGTCACTGACTGGCTGCCTCCTGCATGCCCCCCACTGGGGGGGATCGAGCTCACAGCCCCGGCCTGTGCCCTTGGCCGGAATCGAACCGGGGACCCTCCAGTCCGCAGACCGACGCTCTACCCACTGAGCCAGACCAGCTAGGGCTGAGCTCCTTGTTTATGAGTGAAGGGATGTGGGGCTTGATTTCTGCGAATTTAAGGAACGGCCCATGACCCGTCGGGGTCTGCGTGGTCACCGCCCTCCTGCCCCCCCCGCCCGCAGGAGCATGTGCAGCGGCTGCTGCTGACCGTCACCGCGCTGGCCGTGCCCGTGCTCTTCCTGGGGAAGCCGCTCTTCCTGCTGTGGCTGCACAACGGGCGCAGCTGCTTCGGGGTCAGCAGGGTGAGTGCGGCCCCTCCGGAGCCTGACCTGCCCCGCTCCTCGGTCCCCGGCAGACCCTGCCCGCCCCGGTGGCCCCCAGGCCACTCTCTGCTGGGAATCCATGACTCTGACCCCGCAGGCCCTGGTGTGAGTGACCCGCTCACACCTGCTCCCCCCGCGGGGGTCCAGGCCTCCACGGAGCCTGTGCAGCGCCGCCTCCCGCAGGGCTGGTGCCGCTCCGCTGGGGGCGGCCACCCCGACCAGCACGCGCTCCTTTCTGATTTTTTGGTAACCGTTACCCTCACGGGTATAACGTCCTCCTCGTATTTCAAAGGGCGTTTGTGTTCCTGAAGAATCTAAACTCATTAGGAGAAGCGAGGGCTCTGACCCCGGCCTGGTCACAGCTCTGCTTTGAGAGGCGCTGACGTGCTCCCTGTTTGTCGCTAGAGTGGGTACACGCTGGTCAGGAAGGACAGCGAGGAGGAGGTGTCTCTGATGGGCAGCCAGGACATAGAGGAGGGGAGCCCCCCGCTGGAGGACGGCTGCCGGGAGGTGACCTGTGAGGAGGTAAAGCTCTCCGTCCTTGATGATAAAATAGACGCCCCACGCCCGCCGGCGGGGCTCAGTAGAGGGGTGTCGGCCTGTGAACCAGGAGGTCAGGGTTCGATTCCCGGTCAGGGCACAGGCCCGGGTTGCGGGCTCCATCCCCAGTGTGGGGCGTGCAGGAGGCAGCCGATCCGTGATTCTCTCTTGTCATCGATGTTTCCCTCTCTCTCTCCCTCTCCTTTCCTCTCTGAAATCAGTAAAAAAATAGGCTCATCAGTAAGCTTTCATATAGTAATGGTCTTGGTGAGAAGGACGAGAATAATCCGTCTCCAGGTGAGACACTGAGGTCGGGGGGCAGGCTGCTGAGCAGAGCGGTGAGCCGCCGCCCTGCACCGTGGTGTCCTCGCGCTGTGCCCGCAGCCGGCTCGTGTTGTCGCCTGGAGAGTGGAGCGGGCTTGGACCTCGCAGGCACCCACGCTAACCATGCTGCGTGGTCTCCCGCAGTTTAACTTTGGAGAAATATTGATGACCCAAGTGATCCACTCCATCGAGTACTGCCTGGGCTGCATCTCCAACACCGCGTCCTACCTGCGGCTCTGGGCCCTCAGCCTGGCGCACGCACGTGAGTGTCCCCCCGCCCAGCACCCGGTCAGCTCACGGCGACGCTTTAAATTGTGGGGGAAGCGCAGCACCGTCTCAGCGCCGGAGTGGCGTTGGCCCGGGCGGCTGGGAGGAGCGCGCTCACGGGCCAGGGCTGTGTTGGGACAGAGCCGACTGGCCCCAGCTTGGCGCGACCCCTCCCGGGAGGCAGGCCAGGGTCCTGGCCGCCCTGCCTTCTCCGTGCTCGAGACGGTCAGGGAGCTGGTTTCCGTTTCCGTGGGAAGCAGGTGGCGTGTCACGGTAGAGGAGGGTGTGTGATTCGTGGGTAGCAGTGGGAATGGCCAGGAGGAAGCCCGTGCAGCCAGCTCGCGAAGGTGACTCGCTTGCGTGAACAGACGTTAACCCCGCACACGGTCCCCGCAGAGCTGTCCGACGTCCTGTGGACCATGCTGATGCGCTTGGGCCTCCGCGTGGACAAGACGTACGGGGTCCTGCTGCTGCTGCCGATGATGGCGCTCTTCGCCGTGCTGACCATCTTCATCCTGCTGGTCATGGAGGGGCTGTCCGCGTTCCTCCACGCCATTCGCCTCCACTGGTGAGCCGGCAGCTTGGCGTGGGCACTGTCCCCGCCGAGAAATGGAGCCCTCCCCGCAAATGCGTGTAGATACACCCCCCCCCCCCCAATCCAGTGCTTACTTTAGCTGTGTCCTCCCTGCCTCAGTGGGGCCGGTGTTCAGCTCTCCGAGCTACAGTTCTGTTCTGTTTCTGCGCCGTTCGCCCTGGCGAGCGAGAGCAAGTTCACGCTTGCCCCGGGGTTGTGTGTGTTTCAGGGTCGCGGCTCACCGTGGGCCTTGCTCTACCTCGTAAAGGGTCTCATAGCTTTTCTCAGTGCCTGTACCCACTACCACGGTGGGGAGAGGGCCCGTTGCTGGGGGGGGTGTGTGTGCGCGCGCGCATGTGCGTGCGTGCAGTGTGTGAGGCGGTGCGATGTGTCTCTAACGTCACGCCTACGTGGGGCGGGCACGTGTGTGCATTTTGTCTGAGTACAAATCGTTCTGCCGAGAACGCGATGGGGAAGCAGCCGCAGCCCCGGGACGTTGGTTTCCAACGGGAGGCTGCCTGACGGAACGCCGGGGAGTCACTCGCAGCCTTGCATTGACACGTGGGTTTTTTCTTTCAGGGTGGAATTTCAGAACAAATTCTATGTCGGTGCAGGCACCAAATTCGTTCCTTTCTCGTTCAGACGGCTTTCATGCAAGTTCGGCGACGACGGGGCGTGATTGCACAGCTGCACCCATCGAGCTTTCCGACGACGGAGGATTATCATGTTGTAGAAATTCACTTGTGTCCGATTTCCGATCAGAAAAATTCTGTCTTCATTGATTGCCTTAGGATCTAGCCAAATGATTCTGTAAGATATACCTCTTCCTCGCGTTAAATATTTTGTCAAGTTTATCAGTTTAGATACACAAACGTATTTCGGTGTTCCTGATGAGCAAACACGAGTTAATGCCAAAAGTTACGTTAAAGTTATTTTTTAGAACACAGGTGTGGGCGAGAGGAGCCCCCTTGGAGTGGCTAATCGGAAAGAGTCTTGGGTACTTAATTCCTTTTCACCTTATTAAAAAAACCCAACAAACAAAGAGTTATTCTGTCACCCGAAGTCAGAGGATGTTTTCCAGCAGCTGAATAAGCCTAGTTTTTTAAAAAGCTTAATGACGGATAATCAAGACATTTAATATTCTGCTTGACCGGAAGTAGGCGGACATTTTTTATAGTTCTCCTGGGATTACCAGGAGGAGGTGGCTTCTATACACTTTTGTCGTACTTGGGGAATATGGGGCGAACCTCCAGCAGATATTTCTTCCACTTGTGTATTTTTAAAGGCCTCTCGCCCTGTTCTCCTCCGTCACTCCAGTGACGCTCGCTGCGTGTTTGGGAAGAAACGGTGTACGCAGCCGTGCGACGCAGTGCGACTGTGGAAGACGCAGTAGGACAGGCCCTGGACTCAGTTCCCTGCGTGGCTGACGTGACGGAGCCACCAGGGTTTATCCCGAGTGGGGGAGAGAGAAAGTGGTCTTTTGTATACTTTTATCACACAATGTGCATTAAGGTATCTTACCACGAGGAGGTGGAGCCTACCCTTGAGAACAGGACACTGATCATCTCTTTACTTTGAGGCTGATTCTAAAGGGAGGTCCGACTGAGGCCCTTAGAGCTCCGTGTGCACGTCGCACACTCCTTAGCTCGGTCGGAAGCTGATTCTCCGCCACTGATTTGGAGTCTCGTTGAAATGCACCCGCTCGCTTGACATTTAGTTTTGAATGAGTGGGAATCGGTCCTGTTGGACGTGTTGATCTGTCCCGTCCTCCTGTGAGTTACGCTCATTCTCCCTACTCCACTGTGATGGGTTGTAAGTAATTCTTTTCAGGACGAGCCCGCAGTATGTCCACCTGCTCACATTTTCTGTGACACGCCGAAGGCTGTCACCATCCTCCTCGGCCCTGGCTCGTGGGCCGTGGAGGGTGAACTGAACAGCCAGGCATAACTGACTCTCACACCAAACCTTTGTAAGACATAGACATTTTTATGGACTTCAGAGAGAAAGGGAGAGAGAGAGAAACATCAATGATGAGAGAATCATGGATGGGCTGTCTCCTGCATGACCCCTACTGGGGATCGAGCCCCCAACCCGGCAGGTGCCCTGAGCAGGAATGAACTGTGACCTTCTGGTTCATAGGTCGACACTCAACCCCTGAGCCTCGCCGGCCAGGCTAACATCAGACCTTTTTCATTGTGACGATTCCATGCTGCTCCCCATGGGGTGTTACCCCGAGCCAGCTGGAATTCCTGGGGTTTGTCCCCCATGTTAAATATCAGGCCGATAGCGAGGCTGAGGAAACCGTAAAGTGTCTGCTCTCGGAGCTCAGTTTCCCCAGAAGGGAGTGATGTCGGACTCTTGGGGTGAAGAAGAAATCGGAATAATGCCGCCCAGCTTTCATCCTGGCCCTCACAGGTCCGTTTCCGTTACGCGACTCCCAGGGCCCAATAACGAAGTGGGAGCTGTCTCATCCCTAGGAAACTCACAAGAGGCAGCGTTTGCTGGAGCCTCCCCTGCCCCGCTGCTCCCTGTCCCGGGCCACTTGTCCTTCTAATGAACACCTATCGGTATGGAACCAAGAGTGAGTCCTTTCTCAACGGAAGCTTGTGTAGAATGTAATGCTATAAAAAGCAAATGAATGGTCCCGACAGAATGCTCTAGAAGTACCGTGTGATGGTCTCTCTTGGGCACTAAAGGGAACCTTCTTTCCTGATGAAGCTCTTGGTCCCAGCATCGTGTCCCCAGAGCAGTTTTGTTTTTAGGCTATTCGATGGAACTGCTGCGTGTCTGAGTTTTAAGGCAAGACTTGCTTCTCTTGATAGCAAATACCAAGAGGAAGAGCGGTCAGCGGTCTGGATGATGCTCTAAAGATGACCATTTTTCTAAAGATCCGCGTCATGGTGGCCAGGTTTCCCGCTTTTTGTTCTCTGTGTTCACGGCGCCCTAAAATGTAAGCCCGAGGGTTTCTCCTGCAACTTACAATCTGATTTGATCCCGCGAAGGTGAAGAGCGCCCTTGTAGTGACGTGATCGTGGTCCGCTCCGAAGTCCTGATGTGTTCTGATGGGGTCAGGGGGAGCCCCTGGACTTTCCGTTCATCGTGGACGTGACTCTGGAAAGACTCGCCTCTCACTGAATGCCCCGCTTCCTCATTTCCACAGCGGGTATTTTGTCACGGCCTCCTGCGCTCAGTTTTCTCCCTGCAGCCGTTTGATAAGGCATAGCACACCTGCAGCATAGGACACCTGCAGCATAGGACACCTGCAGCATAGCACACCTGCAGCATAGGACACCTGAAGCATAGCACACCTGCAGCATAGGACGCCTGCAGCATAGGACGCCTGCAGCATAGGACGCCTGCAGCATAGGACACTTGCAGCATAGGCAGCTCTTAGGGATGGTTTAGGACCTTCTGATTTTGGAGAACAAAAATGAGAAATAACTTCAACCGCTGCTGTGCAGTCTGCGTTAAAAACAACACAGTTCTTGACGAAAGTGGTGAAGCCAGGTTTGTGCATTCCACCTGGTCTCTCCAGCAAGGTGATGGAGCCACCGCGTTTCCAGACCAGGACACAGGGCGGTGTCCAGGGACGCTTCCGGCAGCCGGCACCCAGCTGAGCTTTGGCTTAGCTTTGTAAGGAACCCTTAGAACTCCCCACTCGCTCTCAGTGGGAAACCTGACCCGGGCTAGGTGCTTGGGGCCGGCCTGGAAGCGAGGGCTCAGCGCTAACACCGGCGGACAAGCCCAGCTCCCCGGATGCATGAAAGGACATGTGCGCATCTTCCTCTCAGTATTGAACTTTTTACTAATGGGAAATAAATCTATATTTTTAAAACGTGAGTGTTCTGCTTCGTTATTCCCTGGCTTGACTAGAAAGCCAAAACACGGCTTCTCCCTCCCCCCGCCCCCCACACGCCAGAACTTGTCCCTTCAACCTCTCTCCTCAAAGCTAGTTGCTCCTCACACCCCCTGTGATCCACAGGGCCTGGGGCTGGGATAGTCGTTCCTGGCCTCCAACTCTGCCTCTGCCTCGAGATCCTGGGACCTTGTCTTGTCACCTCTCTCGCCTCGGTTTCCTTAGAGCAAATCGGGCCGGGCTGGTCGCCAGCGCTGAGAATCCCAGGACAGGGCTCTTGGCGCCCCGCGAGGTCCGCAGCGGGCTGCCCTTGGGCCCCACACCAGGGTGCGTGCTGCCTCCCAGCTGGGCTCAGAGGAAGGGTGGACCCACGTCTCCGGAGGAGCCCCTCACCCCTCGGCGTGCAGGCTGGGGGGACCCAGGCTTCTCTTGGGGGCTCGGATCCATCCTCTCTTGCGTCTGGGTTCGCGCCTCTGCCAGCGCGGGGACGGTGGGTGCGGGCGTGTCGCTGGACTGCAGAGGTCCCGCACGCGCAGGGACGGCCGTTGCCGGGGCGGCCGTTGCTAGGGGCGCCGTTGCTAAGGACGCCTGCCTGCCCGGCGCTGGGCTCCCTTCGCGGCGCCATGGACGACCTGCGGGTGCAGTGGTTACGCGACCGGGTGTACACAGCCTTAGGCCTCACAGACCCCCAGCTCTTCGAGGAGCTGCTGACCCGCGACGACGGGGAGGCCGAGGACCTCATCCTGCACTTCCTCAACCAGACCAGCGAGGAGGAGGGCGCCGCCACGCTCTTCTTCTACCGGAAGGTGGTACCCGAGGAGGTGGAGGTGCCGGTGGAAAACGGTGAGCCCGCCGCTCCCTCCCCCGCGCGGCTGCCCCCCACCCTCCGACCTCGGCCTCCCTCGGGTGCCGGCCTTAGATGGTTGTGGTCGCCCACCCAGTGCAGGGACTGTCGGGGTCCCGGGTGAGCTGGGGGGGAGCTGCCCCTGCTCGCACAGCCCGCTGGGAAAGGAGCCCTAGGGTGCCTAGTCACGACAAACGCTTCTTCAGGGCTTCCTCTGCACCAGCTACAGTTCCACGCGCTTGTAACAGCTCGTTCATGCTGTGAGGTGGGAGTCTCGTTAGCCCATTTTACAGACGAGCAAGCTGCGGCACAGAGAGGCCTAAATGACTCACCACGTAGGTCACCCAGCCAGTTAAGATTCAAGAATAGGAGCCACTGCTCAATGACAGGCCAGAGACCAGGCCGCATGCTGGGGGCGACACTTCATCCTTCCTCTCCCTGACGCAGCAGGTGTGCCCAGGGCGGAAGAGCGGTCCTGCTGTCTTCTGAGGTTCCTGACGTGCAATTGGAAAGTAATGTGCAAATGAGGTTTTAGAAAGGACAGCCGCTTGTATTTATAGTTTTAAAAACTGATGTCAGGGAGGAAGGGAGAGGGAGAGGGAGTTAGAACACCAGTGATGAGAGGGAATCATGGACCGGCTGCCTCCTGCACGCCCCACACTGGGGATCGAGCCCGCAACCCGGGCCTGTGCCCTGACGGGGAATCGAACCCTGACCTCCTGGTTCGTAGGTTGAGGCTCAACCGCTGAGCCCCGCCGGGCAGGCCATACACTTACTTTTCATTGTAGAAAAAGCCAAAACCACAACCCCTAACCACCATAACCAATCGCTAGCGGCACCCAGAGAGAGGACCACAGGGGCATTTTGGAATCTATTCTTCCAGCCTTTCTTTACTCTCTCCCAGGCAGACCTTTGGACTTGGGTGTTACATTATAGCAGGACCTTGAATTTAGACAATATCACCAAGTGAAAATACCAACACAAAGATACACGAACAGGATCGACTACTGAACATGGGCCAAATTTCAGTAACCCTGATTTTGTGCACTTTATATGTATGTGTGTATATATCTATATATCTAACATACCTATATGTATATATCTATATCTATGTGTCTGTCTATATCTATATCTATAGCTACATCTATATCTATATCTATATCGTAAGAAATGGACTCGACTTGCACTACGTGTGACCGCTGAGGGCTCCTTTTAACAGTTTGGTGGCCGTTTTCTGTGCTGTGTGTACTCACACGTTTAGCCCGGTGTCTCCTGGCTGGATGTCCCCATTCTACATGGACCCAGATTACATTCTCACTGTAGGGGGTCCCCCTGGTTAATTCCTGGGCCCTCCAAAGGGTGCTTGGAAACCTCCCTTGGGTGGTGACCTGTTTCTGGGCTGCCTCTGACTCTGCCCCGTCCTTCCCCTCCTTTTTGGTTCGTCTCCACTGTCACCCTGTCTGAGGATGCCAGTGCCTTCCCTGCTGGAGAATTTGCACGTCTTCCCTTTGCGTCGCTTACGGCTGTCTGGGCCACCCTGAATGTTTCTGTATGGCCGTGCTGGCTCACAAACCGGCCGCCTGCACATGGAGAAGGGCAGATGGATTGGAGACGGACGGGTTTAATGAGCCTGGGGGCATCCACCTGAGGCTTGCTTTGGGCCCTGGCGCATGGAGGATCGCCAGGTCCTTAGTTTACCGACAGGCCTCGGCTGGGATCAGTCGTGGTCCCCACCCCTGTGGTCTCAACCGCACGCGGCTCTCAGACGGCGCCCTTGCCAATGCCTCCCGCGCTGGGACAGTGGGCGGAACGTTCCATGGCAGGGGCAGGCGAGGGGGAGGGAACCGCTTACTGCCCGGGGCCAGCTTCCGGGTCAACCGGGGTCACTTCCGCTCGGAGACCGCCTCCCATTGGCTGGGCTCTCCCGCCACGCAGCTCCTCGGAGAGCTGTGACGGCAGGTGTCCCCAGCAGTGAGACAGTTATGACTCGTTCTTTTCTTGCCATTTCTCCGGCTGCGAAGACGAGATTTCTGCCTCGGAGGGGCATGAAGAGGAGGAAGAAGAGGCCAAGTCTCAGAAGATCGAGTCCATGGACAAAGTGTCAGGTGCGGTGTTCGGAGGGCGCTCCCCGGGCAGAACCCAGGAGGCTCGATGCCCGCATCGGGCTCATGTCTGCTCTTTACCCGAATGATGCAGGGACGTGGTAGGACGTGCGGAGGGGACAGGCGGGGGGTTGACAGGCGCATTATTAGTCTCCCGGGGCTGCCAGCACCAGTGACCTCCACGGGCGGCCCCCTGCAGGCCGCAAGCCCAACGGGGCGCTGTCAGCCGGGCCGAGCGCCCCCTGGAGGCTCCCGGGGGATGGAGCCCCCTTCTCCCTCCAGCTGCTGGTGGGTGGTGGTGGTCAGCCCTTGGCTTGGAGGCGCATCACTCCGTTTCGGCCTCTGGTCGCCTGGCCGTCTTCCCGCGGTGTGCTTGTGTCGGAATCTACCCCCTTTTCTCCTGTGGACATAAGAAACGCCCAAGCCTGCAGAGTTATTTTTAAAAAAAATGTTTTTACTGATTTTAAAGAGAGGCAAGGAGATGGAGAAACACATCCATCCGCTGCCTCCTGCACGCCCCCTACTGGGTCCGAGCGGCAACGCAGGCCTGTGCCCTGCGGGAATCACACTGGAGCCCTCTGGGTGCACAGGCCGCAGGGAATTTCTCTGAGAGTCTGTTTGGGCCGAACAGATGACATACGCCTGGGCGCAGGTCGCCAGGGCGCCTAAGGATAACAGGTTGCAGTTTCTTTTACGCATTTGAGACGAAGGCGGGCACGTGAGGAAGACGACAGGGACGCGGGAGAAAGACGGGGGCTGGGTTGACAGGACAGTTAAGAGGATGTGCTCCCTGGAGGGGGCCCTGCTGGAGGAGAAGCCCTCCGAAAAGGGGCCTTTCAAAGGCCTGAGAACCTTGGAATGGACCGGGCTTGCTTGAAGCAAAGATGAGCAGCTCTGTGCCTGCGGCGTGGCTACGCACTGTGACCTGCCAACTCGCGAGTTTCTGACCTGGCCCCGTTATCTCGATTCCCTTTCTCTGTGTCCCCCACACGTTTCGAGTTGTGTAGTGAAAAGGGAGCACATGATAATGTGTTAGCTGTGATTCTCTTCCTGATGATAAAACTCCATTTTTCAAAGTTAAACTCTGGGGAGTCACTGGTTGGACACAGTCGTAGAAGACACACACACATGCACACACACACGCACACATGCACACACATGCTGAATTTCTGATTGAGGACCCATCCAAAATGCAATACAGCTCTCCCGACTTAGAGTGTAGGTCGAGGCTACGAGGGGACGCATTTGGGAAAGACGTGAGGCAGCCTTTTGGTGCCAGGCTGTGGGATGAAATGGGCGCCTGTGCAGCGTGCCCGTTTGGTCCTGAGGGGAGGGACCCCAGGCTTCTGAGTGCTTCCTCTTGTTCCTTGCATGACATTCTGCAGCTAAGAATGTGCGGTCGAGAGCCAGTTCCATGTATCAGTCCATGATGAGCACAGAGGATGAGGACTGGGGCAGAGAGAGATGGGAACACAGGCTCTCCAAGGTATGCGCGCTTCCTTCCCCGCGGGCGGTGATGGGAATTTGGTGCCCTCCAGGGAGGCTGGGTGGCTGACACCGGGACCGAGGCCTGGAAAGGACAGACTTCTGGGGAGTCCCCGAGACTACCTGGGATCGAATGGCTCGCTGCAATGACTCCCAGGCCCCGGAAGAGTTTTGTAGTCCCGGAGAGTTTATCTCGGGGAAGCAGGCAGATTGGAACCAGCAAGGAAAAAGGAGGTGGGGCAGCGGCCAGCAGAGTCTGGCCTGAGCCCCCCCTGGCCTGCCCCGGGGGTGGGGCATGGACAGCTGTGAGCTCCCCTGGCCTGCCCCGGGGGTGGGGCATGGACAGCTATGAGCTCCCCTGGCCTGCCCCGGGGGTGGGGCATGGACAGCTCATTCTCCCAGCCAGCAGTGGCTGGTGGCTGCGGGGGACAACAGGCATGAAGTGTTGCAAATCAGGGAAGCGCCCTGAGCCTTGGTGTCCAGGGGGTCAGCCACACAGGCGGGAAGTGCCCTCAGTCTCACTTCAGCTGCTCAGTCCCAGCACCCTCAGAGGACAAACTGATACAGTGTGACCCTCGGCCCCAGGCAGGCAGGCAGTCACCGGGTGGTATAAACTTCCTCAGGTGCACACTCATGCCAGGCGGGATATTCCAAACGCTGAGAGGCTTGCACCCAGGTCCCTCAGGGCCAGATCCAGGCACTTTGCAATGTGCGAGGTTTGGACAACCCAGGCCTGCCGAGCTAACCCTTCCCTGCACAGGCCCCGGGAGTGCAGCTGAAGGCTGGGATGCAAGCCTTTAGCCTGACCCAGGCTGAGGGAAATACACTTAACTGCTTTATGAATACGCCCCACCCCCAACACGGAATTCAGACTTGGTCTGTTGCAAAGTGTGGCCCAGAAAACGTGCAGGTGGTGGTTTTTTATTTGTATTTTTTTTTAATTTACTTTTAAAAAAATATATTTTATTGATTTTTTACAGAGAGGAAGGGAGAGGGATAGAGAGTTAGAAACAGCGATGAGAGAGAAACATCCATCAGCTGCCTCCTGCACACCCCCTACTGGGGATGTGCCCGCAACCAAGGTCCATGCCCTTGACCAGAATCGAACCTGGGACCCTTCAGTCCGCAGGCTGACGCTCTATCCCAGGGGTCCTCAAACTACGGCCCGCAGGCCACATGCGGCCCGCCGAGGACATTGATCCGGCCCGCCGGGTGCCACTGCCTGTCCTGCTTAGCAGCCGACTCGTCCCGGCCTGCCGTGCGCTAGGAATTTGTTCGTAGTGTTTTTTTAAACTGTAGGCCGGCCCTCCAGCGGTCTGAGGGACAGGGAACTGGCCCCTGTTTAAAAAGTTTGAGGACCCCTGCCTGAGCCAAACCGGTCAGGGCGTGTTGTTTTTAAAACCGTGAGTGGCTCGTGCCTGAGGTGAGGCTGCGTCTGCGCGGTCAGGAGGGAGAGCAGAGCTGGGCCTGGAGGGGACGGCGCAGGCGAGCGGGGGTGAGGTCCCGGGTGAGCGGACGTGTCTCCTGGGCGGCGCTGCCCCTGTTTCAGAGGACCGTTAAGCACATTGTGGACAAGACGCATCTCCACGTGCTCTGCACTCCTGTCCCCGAGGAGTTTCTGGCCCAGAACGTGGTGTTTTTCCTGAGAAATACAAAAGGTACCTTTCCTGAGAGCATGCCCGATGGGGGGGTGTGCGTGTTAGAAAGAATGTGCCCAGCACAGCATAGTGCCCATCTCCACAGATGGGCACGCACCGAGGCCGAAGCTGGAGAAACATCCGTGTGTTTGCACTTTCCGTAATTAGCGTGAAATGTCAAGTCCAGGTGACATTCGAATGTCACCGTGCTGATTGGTCTCTGGTGGCGCAGCGAGTCCTGTCCGGGCAGCCCCGGGCAGCAGGGCAGGCTGTTACCAGATGTGTCTGTAGAAACCCCAGGATTCAGAAGGCACCTGGCCAGTGGCCCAGGGAGGCATTGGTGGGAGGCGGAGCCCCGCAGGGCAGGGAGCCCCGCAGGTGTTTCTAGGACAGGCTAGTTGGTCCTCCTCTCGTCTGGCTGCAGACGGGCTCCTCCGTGGAGTGCTCGGGCGCTGCGTGTCCCAGTCCGGACCCCGGGGTGTCCGTGTGTGTGTCAGCGTCTCGTAGGCCAGGGGAGCCGTGTGAACAGGAGTGGCGTGTCCTCTGAGTCTGTGGCCGGAACGCTCCTTTGTTGCTCCTCGGGCAGAGGGCGCTGGCCCCTGACCTGCGGGTGTGAGCCTTTGCCTGCGCCCGCAGCCCCCTTGCACCCGCTCCCTTTCAGAGACCATCTCGGAAGCCAGCTACATGAAGGAAGCTATGGACATCATGCCCGAGACGCTGGAGTACGGGATCCTAAACGCGAACATGCTTCACTTCTTCAGAGACATAATATGTCAGGTGAGTGTGGGCGGAGGAAGAGCCGGCGTGTGTGAGACCGAGGCATGCAGTCACTCCGCCGGCAGGCAGCGGTCCTGGGCTCTGTCCTTGCATTGTGCCTTTGGTTCCAAGCCAGGGGCATTCCGAGAGCACACGCCACTGACACGAGGTCGTATGGTGACTGGTTTCATCAACTCGGCCTTCCAGGTTTTCTTGCCGGCTTTGTCCTTCAATCAGCACAAGGAGGCGGGTGCGGCGTTGCCACCAGGAGAGATGCTGGACTTGCTCAAGCCTGAAGTGGACCTCCTGGGCATGCCCGGGGAGGCCGTGGAGTATCACAGCGTCCAGTTAATACGGGATGAGTTCTTAATGAACATCCAGAAATTTGCAAATAATATTCAAAGAACAGTGCAGCAACTGGAAGGTGAGCTTCCAGTTCTCTCCTCTTCGGCTAAGCGTGATGAATTCACTTTGAAAAGGCCATTTAAGAGCCCACAAGCTTTTGTGTTTTAACTTAGGATTCTTCTTTTAAAAAAAAAAATACATTCTTACTGATTTCAGAGAGGAAAACAGGGAGAGAGAGAGAAACATCGATGATGAGAGGGAATCATGGATTGGCTGCTTCCTGCACGCCCCCTACTGAGCATCGAGCCCGCAACCCCAGGCCTGTGCCCTGACCTCCTGGTTCGTAGGTCAATGCTCAACCACAGAGCCACACTGGCTGGGCGGTGCACTCTCTTTATTTTTTAGAGAGAACAGTTACCTATAAAACCTCGGGGCGGCAGAAGGAATTCGTAGAAGACGTGGGCTTAGCAAACACGTCTCAGAGGCAAAGGAGGGTCCCTGGGAGCTTGGAAGTGAGGAAGGTAAAGGTCAGGTGTCTGGAGGGCAGGGAGGGGGAGGGTGTGCTCCAGGAGGGAGAGGCGCTGGGTCCTCCATCCTAAGGGCTTCAGGGGGAGATTTTAGGGGAAGTCCTGGGGGAAGATCCAATAGAACACTCAGCAGCTCCCCAGGTGAGTCCTTTCAGGGCTGTGCTCTCCACTGCTGGATTGGCGGCGCCAGGCCGGGGCCGTTACTCACTGCACCTGGTCAGCCTCGGCGTTGCTGATCGGGTTTTGCTGACTTTCTGGGCCTGGAGCTGAAATACAACTCAGGCCGAGATGTTCTCTCTTTAACCCATCTCACATGACCGTCAGTGTGCATGAGAGGTGGTTGGGTGGTGTGTATTCCGACTTCCTGTTCCACAGATTCTCACGTCCAGAGGGCAGATCTGCACGTTCACCCGGCGTGCTCACCCGGCGTGCTCACCCGGCGTGCTCACCCGGCGTGCTCACCCGGCCTGCTCACCCGGCCTGCTCACCCGGCCTGCTCACCCGGCGTGCTCACCTGGCGAGCTCTGGGGCACCTACAGCAGGACTCTGCCCACAAGGGAAGCTCATATGTGTTAGCTGTATTCTTCTGGTTGTTCAGTGTTTTTTTTTTAAATTGGCCCTTCTTTTTTTATCCTCACCTGAGGATATTTTAAAATTTATTTTTAGAGAGAGCGGGAAGGAGCAGGAGGGACAGAGAGAAACACCAATTTGAGAGAGACACATCGATTGGTTGCCTTCCGCATGCGCCCGACCAGGGCTGGGAGCCTGCAGCCCAGGGACGTGTCCTCGACTGGAATCCAACCTGGGACCCTTCAGTCCGCAAGCGGACTCTCTCTCCACTGAACCAAACCAGCGAGGGCTCAGTTTTTAAAGGGAAGTTCGTGGTTTTGAATTCAGGAACATCTTGAATGACTAGAGCAATCTGGTGGGGCTCTCCACTGGAACGATGACAGATTCTCTAGAATGCTTCCGTCTCGCTCTTATGAAACGCAGACGGGTCAGGGCAGGAGCTGAACAGCTGAGGCCCAGATGTTCTCCATCTTGCACGGACTGTGGGGAGAAGAGCCGGCGGCTCAGCTTGAACGTTATTGCCCGGAATCGTTTCCCCAAAGTGTTGGCGAGCACTTTTCTCCTCGCAGGTGAGATCAAGTTGGAAATGCCCTCCATCAGCGTGGAGGGCGAGGTGTCCGCCCTGGCTGCTGACCCGGAAATTGTCGAGACCTTGGAGCAGTGTGTCATCAACTGGCTGGGCCAGATCTCCGTGGCTGTGGAGAGCCAGCTGAGGAAGACGCCGCAGGTACCGCGGGCGGCGCTCTCGGAGAGCCGGGCACAGGCCACGCGGCCCCCCTGAGGAAGAGCCGCGTCCGGGGGTCCCAGTGGGCCAGCCTCTTTTCTTACTGTTCTGGGACCTCCTTAGAGGATGGAGGTAAATGTCCCCAAGGTATTCGTGGGCTCTCTGATGTCTGCGCTACCAGGCTGCTTCCTGGATTGATGAAGCTGTGTATCAGTCAGGAGGGTTGGGCCACCCAGAACAGGACACCCAGCCCAGCTGGCTTCCGTAAGAAAGCATGTGTTGCCTCACATAACTGAGAAGTCCAGAGCAGGCTGGCTTCAGGAGTGGTTTGATCAAGGCCCTGGCTGTGTTTCTCTGGGAATCTCTCAGTACCAGCCTCCTCTCTGGGCCTCCTCTCGGCTGGCTTCCTTCAGGATGCAGCTTGTCAGGCCTGCATCCTCACATTGTCCAGAGAAAGACCATGTGGCTTTGTCTAGTCTCCCTGATGAGGTCCTGAGATCCACTTGGACAAGCCCTCCTGAGCCACGTGTCCATCCTGACGTCCTTGTGCAGATCCGCCCTGTGGGGAGCGTGGGGTGCAGAGGCACGGCTGCTGGAGGAGCCACCCCTGTCCCCTCTGCACTGACGAGGACGGCAGCTGTGTCCATGTCCCTCCAGGGTAATGGTCCTCTGGCCGAAATCGAGTTCTGGAGGGAAAGGAACGCCACGCTGAGCGCCCTCTATGAGCAGACCAAGCTCCCGGTTGTCAGGAAGGTCCTGGAGGTGATCAAGGAGTCGGACTCCCTGCTCGTGGCCAACCTGCAGCCGGTCCTCACGGACCTCTTCAAGCTGTACATGGAGGCCTCGGACAACGTGCGCTTCCTTTCCACCGTGGAGCGCCACTTCAAGGTGCGCCCGCTTCCTTGGCGGCCGCGGGCACGCACACCGCCTCGGGGAGCACAGAGCGGTGGCTGTGCTAACCACGTGGAGGCGTGGTTCAGTGCGCAGCGCACCCGGCGCTGTGTCCCCGCCCTCACTGTCCCCGTCCAAAGCCGGCTCAGCCCCAGCGTCGGGTCTGTGCCCGGAGCCCGCGTGCTCAGCGGGGCGCCCGCCTGCCCAGGGGCCTTTGAACGTGCCGTCCCTGCCTTGAGTCAGGGCGCTGGCCTCTTCCCTTAGCTCGCCCAGGAAAACACGGCAGCGGCCAACAAAACCGTCTGGTGTGGGTCAGGTCAGCAAGAGAGAAGGTATGTTTGTGGCCACAGAACTTCAGTAACTGGTTGATGTGCGCCACGGGGTGACAACGGCCGACCGCCGCTCGTGGCCTGGCCGGCGTGACTCGGCGGGCAAGGCCATCGGCACGCTGGTTTAGGTCATTCACGGTGTTTGTGCGCGCGCGCACGCGCACTTGTAGGCCAGTGTGTAATCTAGCCTCCCCTTCAGCGATAACGCCCATGCTATCATGGGTCCGATAGGCCGGTTACCTGTGTCCCTCTGATACACATTCAAAGAGGTGTATTTCTGCGACGCTGAGTGCCGGCAACATCATCTGACTTCCTGCCGGGGCCATGAGCTTGAAAACCCCGGCCGAGGTCCCTTGTAGAGGAGCAGCTTCGATTCATTCGGTGACACTCTTGCCACTAAATTCAGTATATCTGTCTGTGCATGCGACACCCGTGACACTCACGTGTGACACACGCGTCTGTAGGCTGCTTCGCTTGCTGTAATTGCAGGCCTCTCCCTCCCCCCATGCAGACCGGTTGTAAACGCCTTCTGTTGGTCCAACACATGCTCCGTCACAAGTGCCTGTGGGGGGAGCGGGAGCTGCGGCCTCACCCTGCTTTGTGGGCGCCTGTGCCCGGGCTAAGCTGACTCGCTCTGCTCTCCCGCCTGCCCCCGTCAGAACATCACGCACGGCACCAACTTCCACGTGGTGCTGGAGACCATCCCGTCCATGATGAGCGCGCTGCGGATGGTGTGGATCATCTCGCGGCACTACAACAAGGACGAGCGCATGATCCCCCTCATGGAGCGCATCGCCTGGGAGATCGCCGAGCGCGTCTGCAGGGTGGTGAACCTGCGCACCTTGTTCAAGTAAGACGCCACGCCACCGCTCCCCAAGCTCTGTCCGCCTCCCCAGCCCAGCGCCGCGTTCCCAGGGTCCGCCCGGGCGTAGCGTGGGGCAGCGCCTCATTCCTCTTCACGGCGAGCCATGCTCCCTTCTGTGCCATTTTATTCCCTGGGGCTTAGTTACCCTCGGACAGACAGGGGCAGGAAATTCTAAGTTCGGGACCCCAGGCCCCTCAGGTGGCACAGCCTCTGAGGATCACGTGCTGAAGGAGACAGGTCTGTCTGCACTTTCTGACAAAAGAAATCTAGAGGTGACACAGGCACCAGGGCCCTGGCACTGTCCTCTTGCTCCGATGTGGCAGCCCCTACCATTGTCCTCTGGCCTGGGGCCCACGGCCACCGCGTCCTTCCAGCTTGGGCAGAACGCTCCCCGGTGAGCACAGCTGTGCCCGCTGGTGGGCGCTGCATCGCGGTCAGGGTGCAGGGTGATTGCCGTCCACCCTTGCCGTTGGGACAGAGTAGCGCCCGCCCGGTAGGCTTCCGGAGAAAGAGGCCTCAGGTAGATCCCTCCCCAGAGAAACCTGCCCCGGGCCTGTGGCCCGGACCCACCGCATCTCCGCCTTCCCCCCTTCTCGGTCTCTGGTCACAGAGAGAACCGGGCGAGTGCCCAGCACAAAACCCTGGAGGCCAAGAACAGCCTGGACATGTGGAAGAAGTCCTACTTCGACACCAGGGCCAAGATCGAGGCCTCGGGGAGGGAGGCCCGGTGGGAGTTTGACCGAAAACGGCTGTTTGAGAGGACGGATTACATGGCCACCATCTGCCAGGATCTCTACGACGTCCTGCAGGTAGGGAGGCCGGAGCGCGGTTCCTTTCCTTTCTTTTTTAAAATACGTATTTATTGGTTTCAGAGAGGAAGGGAGAACGAGAGAGAAGAAACACCCGTGATGAGAGAGAATCACGGATCGGCTGCCTCCGGCACGCCCCACCCTGGGGATGGAGCCCACAACCCGGGCCTGTGCCCCACCGGGAATCGAACCGTGACCTCCTGGTTCCTAGGCTGACACTCCACCACTGGGCCACACCGGTCCGGTATCAGGCGCCTTTTAAAGCTGTATACCTTCAGACATGAAGTCCTTGCTGCGTTTATGGGTCACCCTGGGTCCAAGCCACAGTGCCTGGGAATGGGCCCTGTCCGAGAAGGAGCATTCCCAAGAACTCAGGAGCACGTGGCCTAGGGGAAGCCGTGGCAGGACGCGTGGCCAAGCCAGAGTCCAGCGCTCCTGCCCAAGGGCAGCCGTCCAGGGAAATGCTGAGGCCCCTGAGGGCGCAGGGCCCCAGAGCTGCTCCGGGAGGAGGTGTGAGACGAGGGAGGAAGAGGCGGGAGGGGCCCCAGCACGAAGGTGAGGTCAGCTGGGCAGGGTGTCTGGCTCCTGTCACTCATGCAGCGGGCCTGGTACCCACGGGCTCAGACTGGGAGGAGGTTGCCGGTGGGACAGGCTCCTTTTGCTCAGGCCAGGCTTAGCATGTGGTCCGTTTGTCGTGAGAAAGTTCGATGCGAAATGAGGGTGACCTCCTGGTGTTGCGTGGCTTGGACAGGTGATGGAGGAATTTTATAACATATTCGGTCCGGAACTGAAGGCCGTGACGGGGGACCCCAAGCGCATCGACGATGTCCTGTGCAGGGTGGACAACCTGGTCAGCCCCATGGAGAGCCTGACCTTTGACCCCTTCTCCATCAAGTCCTCGCCCTACTGGAAGTACGTGATGGACGACTTCAAGATCGAAGTTCTGGCAAGTAGCCCCGTCGTCGATCTGGAACACGGACACCACGTTCTCCCTTTAAATTTGTCGGTGGTTTAGCTGTCCTTTGAGCTTTCGTACGGGTATTTTTTTTAATCACAAAGGTTAATAGCTGCTTTTTTTGTAAAAAATGAAAACAGTACAGAAGAGCCTAAGGTAAAAGTGAGCATTCCTCAGTCTTCTTTGTCCCCATTTCTCCCTGGGTGAATTAGTTTGAATCGAGCTGGGCACCGGGCCTCGCTGCAGAGCCGGCCTGGGTGGGGCGGAGAAGGGATCCTTGCTTGCCCCTCCTCTTCGTGGTGCCTCAGTGTTCAGCCTCCCATTGGTCTCTGAGGGGAGCAAACGGGCCCGTTGCCGGGTTGGGCGAAATTCTCTCCTTCTGTAGTTACGTTCTCCCCTTCCAAAGTGTCCTCTGCTGCTGTGCCCTCTCACGTGTCTTTGCCCAAATAAGTTAACATTTAAAAAATGTCTTTCCCGTCACTGTGTGCTGGCTGAGGGCAGGGCAGAGAAGCAAGCGCCGAGCTGCCGTCCCTGCGGCCCGCCAGCCTCCGCCGAAGCACTGGGAGCCTTTGCAAGGCACCGATTCATCGTTTTGCCTTTTTTTTTTTTGCCGTTTTGCCTCTGCAGGATAATTACGGTGGCATGCAGGATGTTTTATTGACTTTTTTTTGTTGTTGTTTTGGCAGATTATTGAGAAAGAAGCAAAAAACTTTATTGACGAATCTTTTAAGACGCTTCGATCGGCTGAAGCAGCGTTTGACATGCTTCTCAAGTTCAAGCACATCCGGTCACGGGAGGCCATCAATCGGCAAATGATGATGAAATTTAATGACATCCTCGCGCAGTATTGTAAAGAGGTAAGCGACAAAAACCTACAGCTGCTGGCACAGTGAACCGTCCAGCCACACTTGTCTGTCTTCCCCCCAAATTCAGAGCGACGTGGCGCTCCCCACGTCAGTGTGTCACGTGATGCAGGCAGCCACAGCGCAGCGTGCTCTTTGCTGCGCGGAGAGTTCCGTGAGGGTTATCCAGTGGGAGGTTATGCCCTCGCGTAGCGGTGCGCCCTGTGTGCCTGCGTCCTCGCAGTAATCCCGGTGACACAGTCACAGGGCTCTGGCCCCGTCCAGAGCAGATGTCAGAATTTCTAATGTCGGACGGAGGCACACAGGCTGTGGCTAGGAGGCCGTTTGGGACACTGCATGTGTTCAGCAGGAGGGAAATCGCTGGGAAATACACGAAAAAGCAGTAAGTGTGAGTTAAGCAGTAAGAACGCGACTTTAGACTATCTCTGGGCGCACCCGTGTTCACCTCTTTAGAGATGCATGTCCTCGGCTAGGCGTGGGCTCTCGCTCACAGAGCGCGTGCGCTTCTTCCCAGATCGACGTCGTCAATAGAATCTTCGTCGAGAACCAGGAGAACCCGCCTCTGTACAAGAACCACCCCCCAGTGGCGGGCGCCATCTCCTGGGAGCGCTCCCTCTTCCACCGCATCAAGCACACCATCCTGCGGCTCCAGGAGGTGCCCGAGATCCTGGACAGCGAGCGGGGCGAGGAGGTGCGCAGCCGCGGGCTCGTCACGGATGCTCCTTCTGCCGCTCCCCTCTCCCTGAGGATCACTAAACACGGGTTTTACAACGGAAGGCCGTCTTAGTTCCTGGCTGCACTGTACGTGGCTGCTGATCTCTGCTCGTCAGCCTGGGACTCAGGCGCCCCTAGCTGGCCCTCCGGCACCTGTGACGTTCTGTCTGCTTCCTTTTGCAGACTGGGGAGACCGTTTCTTTTTGAGAGAGAGGGAGAGAGAGAGACAGAGACAGAGAGACAGAGAGACAGATAGACAGAGAGGGAGAGAGAGAGGGGCTTATTTCCAAGGACCAAATGAACACGCCTGTGTTCTGTGGCAGGTGAAACTGAAGTACCTGGAAGTGGGCAGGACGATGAAGGACTACGAGGACCGGAAGTACGAGCAGTGGAGGGACACCACGGAGCAGCTGCTGCCGACGCTCATGAAGAAGAGTCTGCTCATGAGGGTGCGTGCCGGGGGGTGGGGGGGCGGGCGTCCCACCACGGCTGGGAGGGAGGGGAAGTGGAGGGAGAGAGGCGGGACAGCACGGCATCACGGTCAGGATGGGCACTGGGGTGGGCTACGCTCGGCCTCGGTGTCTCCATTTGTCAGCATGAGTCGGCTCCAGTGGCGTGAAGCATTGCTGAGCCATGCAGGGCACAGCTGGCCACGGCCCACGTTTAATCTGCTGGGAGATGCGCTTCTCGCGACGCGTCCTCGTTCTTTCTCTTTGGGGCTGGCACATGGCAAGTCTCAGTAACTGCCTTCCGGCAGCGAGGAGGGGGGCCCGGGCCTGGCGGGGTCAGGTCTTCGGTGCCTGAGGTACTGAAGGAGGACGGACGTGAGTGGCGAGGGCGGGGGCCTCCGAGGCCGCCGCTCCCCACTCCAGCCCTCGGTCTCCCAGCGTCGGCTGGTCCACGTTTCCAGGGGTAGAGTTAGGGGTTTAGATGCACTTGCCCAAGTTCCGAGTTGCGTGGCTAAATGGGATCCAGGAAGACTCTGTTCGCCAGATAAAGTCGTGTCGTCGCGCTGGTCCCAGCCAGCTCCCAGCCCGACTGTCAAGTCCACGTGTCGTTCGGGTGGTGTCCCTCTGACCGCTTCCCGACCGCCCTCCCGTGCTGACGGCAGGCACGTGTCCCCCCAGGTTTCGGCCAACCCCGAGGACGCCGCCGAGAGCTCCAACAGGAGCGCCATGTTTGCGATCAACTTCCCGTTCGCTCTCAGGGAGATCATTAACGAAACCAAGTACCTGGAGCAGCTGGGCTTTCCCGTGCCCGAGTTAGCGAGGAACGTGGCCCTGCAGGAGGACAAATTTCTCAGGTACCACGCTTCTCCACGCGGAGCGAGTCTCTGGTCTCGGGCTGCCCCCACCCTGCGCACCACGCAGAGCCCCTGCCCCGGAGCTGGCCTTTTCGGGGATTTTGTAATGGCCCATATTTACCAGTAGATAAGAAAGAAGTTCAAAATACGTTTTCCTCATTTACCCAAACACAACCATGAACCCTCTCACGTGAACCTAAGTACCGTTTCTAGCGAGGAGGAACCAAAATGTTCCATAGAAAAGGGACGTTGGTGGGAAGAGCGGCGGCCTTTGCGATTCTGCAAATCTCCCCGTCCGAGCTGCGGGCCGGCCCGGGGCTCATGGGCGCGGTGAGCCGCCGTTACTCCGCTCCGGAGCTTTACGCCCCCTTGTCCCCGCCCGGGCCCGGCTCCGTCCGGCTCGCGCAGGTACACGGAGGGGATCCAGCACATGCTGGACCACTACCACGTGCTGGTCCAGACGCTGAACGACGCCGAGACCGCCCTGCTCGAAGACCACTCGCAGGAGCTGCTCCGCGTGTTCCGGTCCGGATTCAAGAGGCTGAACTGGAACTCGCTAGGTGACGCCCTCCTGCTGCTCCTGGCCGCGGCTTTGGGTGGGCTCTGGTTCCTGCGTGCACCCAGGGGTGGTCGGCAGGCCCCCTGGGAGTCTCACTGCGTCCCGAGGCCGCGGTTGGGCGTGGGGATGAGGAGGGTGCTGTTTGCACACTCCGCGGACCCGTAGCTCTTTCTTTCTTTCTAAAATTAAGATTTCAATTTGGAATCGATCGTGGATTTGCACGCCGCTGTAAGAATGAGCACGGGAGATCCCGTGTTCCCTCACCTGGTCCCCCAGCGCTAACTTCTTACTCACCGCAGCCAGGACACGGGGCTCCCCGCGTGCCCGCGGAAAGCCACGCCTACCCTCGCGTCCCGACCTCCCTCCCCCTGGCAGCCTCTCGCCTGTCCTCACTTCGTGCATCATCGCTCTCCCTCCAAAGGAATTTCTGACTACATAACGCGGTGCAAGCAGGCCATCGGGAAGTTCGAGTCCCTCGTCCACCAGATCCATAAGAACGCGGACGACATTGCCTCCAGGCTCACGCTGATCGAGTCCATCAACCTCTTCAAGTACCCGGTGCCCAAGAGCGAGGAGGAGCTCCCAGGTGGGCCGCAGCTTGTTTCCTCGATTGGGGAAGGGGTGCAGGCGCTGTGCTGGTTGTGACTAGGGGCCCGTATGTGCGCGCGCACGCACACACACACACACACACACACACGCACACGCACACGTACACACACGCACACGTACACACACGCACGAGCATTTATTCCATGAATGGAATTCTAACAGTCTCACCCACGTACCCGAAGGGATCATGGGCAATTATTATTTTTTTTATTATATTGTTTTTTTACAGAGAGGAAGGGAGAGGGACAGAGAGTTAGAAACATCGATGAGAGAGAAACATCCATCAGCTGCCTCCTGCACACCGCCCACTGGGGATGTGCCCGCAACCAAGGCACATGCCCTTGACCGGAATCGAACCCGGGACCCTTCAGTCCGCAGGCCGATGCTCTATCCCCTGAGCCACACCGGTCAGGGCACCTGGGTGATTCTTATGGGCTCACATTTACTTGCTCAACAAGCCGCCCTAGAAAAGCAGACTTGCCCACAGGCGTGACCGCGGCCTGCTGTGCGCCGACATCGCGTGGACGTGCCATGCTGCCCCTTAGTGTGGCGTAGGGTCTGGCCCACTGACGTCGGTGTTGACCTGCTCTCTGCTGCGGGTCAAGGTGAGGCTGCCTCTTTTCCGAGGGAGACAGCCGCTGGGGGATTGCTCCCTGACGGTGACCCCCCGCAGGCGTGAAGGAGTTCTTCGAGCACATTGACCGCGAGAGGACCAAGGACGTGGACTACATGGTCCGGTGGTACCTCGCCATCGGGCCCCTGCTGACCAAGGTCGAGGGCCTGGTCGTCCACACCAACACGGGCAAGGCGTCCAAGCTGGCCTCCTACTACGAGTACTGGGAGAGACGGGTCTACGAGGTCCTGACCAAGCTCATCCTCAGGTGAGCCCTCGCGCCCGTCTGAGCACGCGGGCGGGTGGGGGGGATCGTGTGCGTGCATGCACAGTTACGGGGCTGCGGGTACCGAGGGAAACGCACTCCGTAACCCTAACCCTAACCCTAACCCTAAAAGGTGTTCATGTGGCCAGCAAAGCCGTATATAACCAGCTCGGCCCCAGCTGTCCATGGGCGCCCTGGAGCGGTTCCATGTCCAGCCTCTCCCGTGGCTTCTTCTTGGCTGTGCTGTGCTCGCGAGCACCGTCTCCTGTCATCTCCCCACTCAGGAACCTGCAGTCCTTCAACTCCCTCATCCTGGGCAACGTCCCTTTGTTCCAAACGGAAACCATCCTGACGGCTCCGGAGATCATCCTGCACCCCAACGCCAACGAGATCGACAAGATGTGCGTCCACTGCGCCCGCAACTGCGTGGAGGTCACGCGGGTGAGTCGGGCGGGGGTCTTGGGGTGGGCCTGCCCGCCGTGGCAAGTTCCCGAGGGGTCGAGCACTCGGCCCCCCCTCCCCCCGCCTTTGTCCAGACCCTTCTAGCCTCTTCCTGGCCCCCCGCTGTGGAGCTCTAGACTGGAGCACCCAAAGGCTGGATCGGGCCCCTTCCTTCCCTCCTCCCTCTGCTCTCCGCACAACTGTGACCTGCTCTGTAGCTTGACCACAACCCCCTTGCCGCCCCGCAAGGAAACACGCAGGACTAAGTGACAGTACGGCTTGTCCGCATGTCTCTGGCTCCAGGACTCCCGTCATTACTGGAGACAAAGTGAGCCAGAGCGTTAGAGCCGGGCCTCGTGGCCTCCTCCCCAAGCGGGAACGGTAGCACGGCCACCGCCCGGACGTGTTAGTGGCTCAGCCACCGCCACGTGGAGCGAGCTCGGCTCCTGGGGGGCACCGGGCGTCGGCGTGTCAGTGGCAGCAGTGGGTTGGGGGCTGCCCCCTCCGCACAGCGCTCTGTGAGGCACATCCTGCTTTGCTGTTAGGGACCACCCTTCATCGAAAGAAGCGGGAGGACCCGGGCCTGTGGCTCAGTGGTTAGGCGCCCACCATGAACCGAGGGGTCGCCGGTTCGATTCCCCGTCAGGGCACAGGCCTGGGTGGTGGGTTCAAAGCCCCAGTAGGGGATGTGCAGGAGGCAGCTGATCAATGTTTCTCTCTCATTGCTTTTCTATTTCTGTCCCTCTCCCTTCCTCTTCCTCTGAAGTCAATAAAAACATCTAAAATAAATCAGTAAAGAGAAGTGTGAGGGAACCTGGACGAGGAAGCAGAAACATGTCGGACAGATTTGGCCCTGGCCGGTCTGGCTCCGGGGATGGGGCATTGGCCTGCGGACTGAGGGTCCCAGGTTCGATCCGGTCAAGGGCACGTCCCTCCCTTGTAGGCTTGATTCCCTGGCTCTGGTCCTGGGCGCGTGTTTCTCTCACATCGATCGATGTTTCTTTCTCTCACTCTCTCCCCCTCCCTCCCACTCTCTCTAAAAATCAATGGAAAAATAGTCTCAGGTGAGAATTAACAAAAGCAAGCACATGAACAGACTTTTCTGGGACACTGGGGGGTCGGCTTACCTGACTTTGTGTTTCTTTACTCGTCAATAAGAAAGCACATGTTTTAGTCACCCGTCCTATCGAAAGGGCTGGCCATTGTTAATTAAAAAGTTAGCCCTTTTTGCACAACAAACCACTGCAAACCTAACATGCAAGCTATTCATTTAGCTCAGGCTTCCGCAGGCTGGGTCGGGCTGAGTCCTCTCTCTCTGGCCTGTCCTCACTCACGCCCGATGGGCTGGGGCCCCTAGCTCTCCAGTGTGGGGCTTATCGCCGGCTCGTGCAATAGCTCAGTCTCATTCAGGAGCTTGGGAGTGGGAGCTGCCCAGCTCCTGGAGTGCTTGGCTGGGCACTTGCACGACCCTCTAGGTGGCCAAGTCGCAGGCTGGTCCGGTGGGAAGCTGGTGGGAGGATCCAAGATTGTGGTCCTTGAGCAGCTGAGCACAATTGTTAAGGATAACGTGGTTTTCATCGCGAGCAAGAATGACTACTGGGCACTAATAATGCACAGGCAGCAAACTTGATACTGAAGTACCTCTCTCCCCGTTATTCTTATTTTCCAGAATTTTGTTCGCTGGATGAACGGCAGCTGCATAGAATGCCCTCCGCAGAAAGGGGAGGAGGAGGAAGTGGTGACCATAACCTTCTACAACGACATCTCCCTGAACCCGCAGGTCATTGAGCAGGCGCTCATGATCCCCCAGAACGTCCACAGGACTCTGGTCAACCTCACAAAGTACCTGCAGAGATGGAAGAAGTACCGGCCCCTCTGGAAGCTGGACAAAGCCATCGTCATGGAGAAGTTCGCCGCCAAGAAGCCGCCGTGCGTGGCCTACGATGAGAAGCTGCAGTTCTACACCAAGATCGCCCAGGAGGTGATGCGCCAGCCCTTGGTCAAGGAGGAGCACTGCGTGCGGCTGCAGCTGGGGCCGCTGGCGCACACGGTGCAGGAGAGCGCCAAGGCCTGGGTGATGTCGCTCGGGAAGCTGCTCAACGAGTCGGCCCGGGAGGAGCTGCACAGCCTCCACGAGGAGATGGAGGTAGAGGCGGGCTCACCGCGCGCCTTCCCGAGCGTCAGGCCTTCTTTGGTGCCGTTTCCCGTCCTTCAGGCTCGTTTTTCTTTCCGTAATCGTCACCTGAGGACATCTTCTCCGTTGGTTTGTAGAGAGAGTGGGAGGGAGGCAGGGGTGGGGGGGAGAGAGAAGCATCGATGGGAGTGAGACACACACATCGCTCGGTTCCTCCCACGTGCAGGGACCACGCCTACATCCGAGTTACGTGCCCTTGAGTGGCATGGGACCCAGCACCCTTTGGTCCTCAGGCTGACGCTCTACCCACTGAGCCACACCGGCGGGGGCCGAACTTTCTGTTACAGAGCCTGGCCAAAAACCTGAAGAAGAGCCCTGGGACCCTGGAGGACCTCAAGTTTGTCCTCGCGACGATTGCAGAAGTGAGAAGCAAATCCCTGGTCATGGAGCTGAGGTACAGGGACGTCCAGGAGCGGTACCGCACCATGGCCATGTACAACCTGCACGTGAGTGAGCGCGCGGCTGACCTCGGAGGCCTCTTCAGAGAGACTCCGCCCACCACTGCCGTAGATGTGTGTGGGACTTGACGTGATCAAATTTAAATGGAAGGCCCACCCCGCAGTTACTCGGATTAAAAAGTCCCAATAACGTCAGCATCTACATTGCTTACGGCTCTGAGGGCCTTCCCAGAGCGGTAGCCCTGGGCTGACCGCCAGAGACCCTCTCATCGGGAAGAGGCGCACTAGGCGAAATTTACGTTTTTCTAATCACAATAGAAATCCTCCCTTTTGCCTTTTGCCTTCTTCCCTCTGTCAAGTGAGATGGTTTCAAACCCTGGGTCCTACAACCTTGGGTGGTCTCTCCCACTGTTCCCGCCGCCCTTGGTCTCAGCCGGGTCACCCGTGTCCTCATCTCCTGTTTTTTCTGAGCACGTTCTGGACCTTGTGCCGGCCCACAGATTGGGAGGCTGCAAGCAGGGGCCTCAGGGGGCGTGGTCTCAGGGGCGTGGTCTTGGGGCGTGGTCTCAGGGGCGTGGTCTCGGGGCGTGTTTTTGCTCTGACAGCAGAACTGGATGCATTAGCGAGCCAGGACCACCGCGTTTTCATCAGAGATAATGTTGATCTGAAGCTGGTTTTCAGTTTACGAAGCTCTTATCTCTCTAAGTTATCTGTCTCTCCTTCTATGTCAACTATTTATTTTTAAAAATTACCCTGCATTTATTTTAATTACAGAAGTATAATTTTTAACGTACGTGTAACTTTTATTATTCACCCAGCTGTGGTGTTGGTTCTAGTACTTAAAGGCCCTGGGTAGTAGCTTTGAGCACACGTTTCGCTTCCAAATGCTGACTTTTATTGTTCGTTCTGTTTTTCATTTGAACTCTCCTTCTTCTTCTTTTGTCAGCCCTCCAGCGCAGAGAGAGAGCTGGTGGACAAGCTCGAGAGCACGTGGCAAACCCTGTTTACCACCTCGGTGAATGCGGAGCACACTCTGGGCAGCATCAAGAGGACCTTCACGGAGGTATCCTTCCGCTCGTACTGCCGGGGCACTATTATTGGGAACCCTCCGCGGGGTCGAGTGACTGCCACTGCCTTTCTCAGATCACTCGAAGCGAGATACTGAACTTCAGGCAGCAGATCGAGGATTTTGCCCAACGGTTTTACCTTGAAGGCCCTGGCTCGGTGGGTGAAGATCTTGATAGCGGTAAGAAGAGTCTCGTTGGTCCTCCCCAGGTATTTGAGTTGAGTTCGCTTTACTTGGCAATGTCAGGGGGAGACGGGATGGAGCAGTGGCTCTTAACCTTGCCCATACCGGGGCTCACCTGGGGCATCTGGGAAAACCACTGATGGCTGGGGCCCAGGTCCTGACTGCCTCGTGCATGACTTCCCCTCCGGCCTGCAGCCCTAACATTCTCTGTCCCCCGCCCGGCACGTCCTCGCTAGGCATGGACCTCTTGGGCAGCTTTGAGAGAGAGCTGGGGAGGCACGAGAAGAGCCGCCAGGAGCTGGCCAACGCGGAGAAGCTCTTCGACCTCCCGATCACCATGTACCCCGAGCTGCTGAAGGTGCAGAAGGAGATGGCGGGGCTGCGGATGATCTACGAGCTGTACGAGGCGCTGAAGGTGAGGCCGCCCTGAGCGGCCGGCCAGTGCCCTAGGCGCTGGTGCTCGGCTCTCGGGCAGACGCACGAGGAGACTGCTGATGGGCTTTCCCTTTGGGGTGATGAGAAAGTTCTGGAACGAGATAGTGGGGACGTTCTTGATGTCACTGACTGGCTCAGTTAAAAATGGCTCAAATGGCCCTGGCCGGTGTGGCTCAGTGGTTGCGTTTTGACCCCCGCACCAAGAGGTCACGGTTGGACTCCAGGTCGGGTCCCACTGCCTTCGTGCTTCCAGGGGGTCGCTGACGGCCGCGCCCGCCCTCCGCAGGTGGCGAAGGAAGAGTGGTCCCAGACGCTCTGGATCAACCTGAACGTGCAGTTCCTGCAGGAGGGCATCGAGGGCTTCCTGCGCTCCCTGCGCAAGTTCCCGCGGCTGGTGCGCAACCTGGCGGTGGCCTGTCACCTGGAGGCGAAGATGAAGGCGTTCAAGGACTCGCTGCCGCTGCTGCTGGACCTGAAGCACGAGGCACTCCGCGACAGGTGCGGGGGGCCGCCGGCTCCGGTCTCCCTGCCGGGGTTTGGTGGCCGAGAGCGAGGGCTCACGGCGCAGGTGGACAGGCCAGGCATGTCTCTGTGACATGTTTTTACGTGAACTTCCCGTGAGACGGTCCACCACAGGGTTCCCGTCCCGGACAGACAGTGCCCTGTCAGGTGTCGTGTCATCTGCACTTGCTCCACCCAGAGGTTTCTCAACGCCATCCAGGGAAACACGCGACCCGCACACGCAACTCCGCGTGTCCTGGCGGCCCCGGGCCTTTGGGAGCAGTCCCAGCGACGGCCTCGTATTCCAGAACTCCGTCCCCGGCAGCGCTCGCCGTGGACCGTGCTGGGACTTCAGGGGGCGGAAGTAAAGCCAGCACCACGCTCGGGCAGCCGAGTGTCATGTCCATGCGTTTCAGGCACTGGAAAGAGCTCATGGAAAAGACGGGCGTGTATTTCGAGATGACCGAGACGTTCACCCTGGAGAACATGTTTGCCATGGAGCTGGACAAGCACGCGGACATTCTCAGCGAGATCGTCACGGCAGCCATCAAGGAGATCGCCATCGAGAAGGTGGGGCCGCTTCCGGGGCGGGCCGGTCGGGAGGGCCAGGAGTCGCCGCCACACAGCTGCAGCAGGCGCTCGTCCGCCCGTCCCCTCCGCGCTCCGTCTCCAGAGCTGCTCGCGCCAGAACTAGAGCATGGGCCTCGAGGGAACGTGCCTACCTGTATGGAGTCCTCGCCAGAGAGGCTGGCATCTCCGTGACACGCCTCTGCTTGATCTGAAACCGTCCCCGGCCCCGGGCTGAGCGGCCCTGCCCCGCACCCTGTTCCCGCAGGCCGTGAAGGAGATCCTGGACACGTGGGAGAACATGAAGTTCTCCGTGGTCAAGTACTTCAAGGGCCCCCAGGAGCGCGGCTACATCTTGGGGTGCGTGGACGAGATCATCCAGTGCCTCGACGACAACACGTTCAACCTGCAGAGCATCTCGGGCAGCCGCTTCGTGGGGCCCTTCCTGCAGACGGTGCACAAGTGGGAGAAGACGCTCTCGCTCATCGGCGAGGTCATCGAGGTGAGGCCGGCGGGAGGGCGGGGAGCCCGGCGGGGGGCGGGGAGCCCGGCAGGGGGGTGGGCCCGCCGCTGCTGGTGGGGTGCAGCCGGCGTTTCCTCTGCTGGCTAACTGCTTCTAATGGACACGGCATTCACAGCCCATACCCTCCGGGCTGGGGACGGGTGTGCCCCGCGCACCTCGCGGCGGGCGCCCGGCCACGGTCGCGCTGTGCCCCGCAGATCTGGATGCTGGTGCAGAGGAAGTGGATGTACCTGGAGAGCATCTTCATCGGAGGGGACATCCGCTCGCAGCTGCCGGAGGAGGCGAAGAAGTTTGACAACATCGACAAAATGTTTAAAAGGGCAAGTGGCAGACGGGGCTCGAGACGCCACGCACCCCCACGTGCTGTCCCGTCGGCTCACAGCTCCCGGATTCGTTCTGTCGTGTGTGTGACCTCCATCTGCCCCATGAAAACTCCTGCTTGAGCTGTAGCTGCTGGCCTGTGGCTCTTCTTAGTATTCACTTATTTTTATCATAAAAGTAACACTTGCTGTAAAGAAAGCAAACTGGAAAATGTAGAAAAGATGTATCTTCCAGTTCTCCCCAGAGCGCCATCCCCTGAGCATGGCCACTTCTGTGTCGTATTCAAAAACATCTTCTTCTACGTAGGTAGGTTTAGGAAGCAATTACAGGTGACATTCCGTGTAATTTTACGTCATAATTTAGGACATATAATAAGGAGACGTGTTTTCATACCACGGAACTGAGGACGTGTTTTGATGCCTTTCTCCATGGGCGTGGCTTGAAGTTGCTGATTGTTGTCTAGTGTCTGGACATGTTGTGAGCCCCGGGATCCCTGTGCTCGTCAGTAGCTCGCGGCCGTGCCTCACGCGCTCGCGCGTCAGGATGAATGCCCGGCAGAGGGGGTCGGGAGGGAAACTGCCCATGAGCCCCGGCTTCCCCTGAGACCGTGGTTCCTGCGGGGGGTGGGTTTCTCTCTGTCGCGCCCCGGCGCAGGCAAGTGTCTGACCTCTGCCCTCTGACCTCGTCCAGATCATGGGCGAGACCTTGAAAGACCCGGTGATCAAGAGGTGCTGCGAGGCCCCGAACCGCCTCAGCGACCTGCAGTACATCAGCGCGGGCCTGGAGAAGTGCCAGAAGAGCCTGAACGACTACCTGGACTCCAAGCGCAACGCCTTCCCCAGGTTCTTCTTCATCTCCGACGACGAGCTGCTCAGCATCCTGGGCAGCAGCGACCCGCTCTGCGTGCAGGAGCACATGATCAAGGTCAGCCAGGCCCCCGAGGGGCGGGGCCCTGCGCCGCTCTGTCCTCCCTTCCTTGGCCCCGAGCTGTCTTCACGCTGTGGTTCAGCCCAGAGGTTTAAGACGAAAGGCTGCCTGCTGTATACACAAGGCCCCAAAAGCTCCTTTTCCGGGCACTGGGTGACTCTGATGGGTGGCAGCGACGGGACTGGGTGACTCTGATGGCAGCGACGGGACTGGGTGACTCTGATGAGTGGCAGCGACCCAGAAGCAAATGGCAGGTGTGGCGTGCCGGCCTCGCGCACCGTCTGGCGTGGTCCTCCCAGCCTCATCTGTAAGGGCCGTTGCTGTGCTTGTTCCGGCCGAGAGAGGAGAAGCAGCCGCCCACGTGACCCAGTGGGTCTCATTCTTCCGCCCTCGGACGTTTCAGCCCCGGCTCTCCCCTCTCCTGTGTCCAGCTCGTACATGTGTCCACATATCTCTCCATACCAGCACATGCTCCAGAATCTCAGAGGTAGGAGGGAGTCTGTCTCCTCTTTCTTTCTTTGTCTTCTTACTCCTCAGCTGAGAATGTCTTCCCATTGATTTCTAGAGAGAGTGGAAGGAGGGAGAAGGGCGAGAGGGAGAGGGAGAGAAACATGGATGTGAGAGAGACACAGCGATGGTTGCCTCCCACATATGCCCTGATCCAGGCTGGGGATCGAGCCTGCGACCGAGGTACGTGCCCTTGACTGGGAATCAAACCTGTGACCCTTCAGCCTGAGGGCTCTAACCACTGAGCCACTGGCTAGGGCTCTTTCTTGTACCGCAGACCTTTGCACAGCGCCAGGACCAACGGCAGTACCCGTGTGAGGGTATCTGTCCTGTGAACAGACGTTTGGGCGAAGGTCATGCGTTCCGTGCGCCCCCTCCGGGCTGCTCTTGGGCTGCAGAGCGCGGCGCCCGTGTCACGGGGCGTCTCCCGTTGCGTTGCAGATGTATGACAACATAGCGGCGCTGCGGTTCAACGACGGGGACAGCGGGGAGAAGCTGGTGTCCGCCATGATCTCCGCAGAAGGGGAGGTCATGGAGTTCCGCAAGACCGTGCGGGCCGATGGGCGCGTAGAGGACTGGATGACGGCGGTTTTGAACGAGATGCGCAGAACCAACCGGCTCATCACCAAAGAGGCTATTTTTAGATACTGTGAAGACAGGAGCAGGTACGGCGCGGCGAACACGTGTTCCTTCGCCACGTTGAGCGTCACGATGGGTTCACGTTAGGGGCTTGGGGTAGGTTGGCGGACGTCGCACAATTCCCGACCACAGGGCAGTCAGCTCTTGTGAGCGGACAGGAGGTGCCGCGTACGTGAGGGCTCCCTCCGTCCAGCTGTTATTTTGTGGGCCCCGGCTCTGGCCTCAGCACTGTTCGAGACGACACTCAAAAGCTGCCCTAGACAGGCACCACCCCCTTGCGGAGCAGTGACCGCGGAGCGTGTGAAGTCTTGCTCGCCCAGTCGCGGGAGTTGTAAGCCTGCGTTGGTTTCATCTGCGTCATCACTGCCCTCCGCCAGGGCGGCGCTGTGTCCCGGTGCTTGGCTGGCGGACAAGAAGGGGATGCAGCCTGATTAACGGAGAAATGTCCACGCCACCCTTTCTGCATCCAAAGACACCCCCCCCCCTGGAATGCGCGTGCTGGCCGGGCATTTCCCCATCTTTTTATTTATTTGTTTACATTTATTTTTATTTTTAAAAAAATATATTTCCAAGAGGAAGGGAGAGGGAGAGAGAGAAACATCAATGATAGACTCATGGATCGGCTGCCTCCTGCACGCCCCACACTGGGGATGGAGCCCGCACCGGGCATGTGCCCTGACCGGGAATTGAACCGTGACCTCCTGGTTCACAGGCCGAAGCCCAACCACTGAACCACACCGGCTGGGCTTCCTGTCTTGCCAGGAGAGCTTTGCCACCATGCACTTGCCTGAATCTTTCCTTTGCCGGCCCTAATCCAGATCCGAGAGAGGAAGTCCTCCTGATGGGACTGTGCGGGGTAGCTGGCAGCAGCGGTCTGAGCCAGGCTGCTCTCCCACAGGGTGGACTGGATGCTGCTGTACCAGGGCATGGTGGTGCTGGCCGCCTGCCAGGTGTGGTGGACCTGGGAGGTGGAGGACGTCTTCCACCAGGTGCAGGCGGGCGAGAAGCAGGCCATGAAGAGCTACGGCAGGAAGATGCACCGGCAGATCGACGAGCTGGTCACACGCATCACCACGCAGCTGGGCAAGAACGACCGCAAGAAGTACAACACGGTGCTCATCATCGACGTGCACGCCCGCGACATCGTGGACTCCTTCATCAGGGGCAGGTGGGCCCCGGCGCCGGTGTCCCCTCGGCCTCTCCTGCTCGGCCCTCTCGCCGGCTCTCCTGCCCCCTTGGTCTCCGCCTTCCCTCCCCACCTCCGCCTCCCTCACCGCTCACCCGCTCCGTCTCGCCTCCCAGCATCCTCGAGGCCCAGGAGTTCGAGTGGGAAAGCCAGCTGCGCTTTTACTGGGACCGAGAGCCGGACGAGCTGAACATCCGCCAGTGCACGGGCACCTTCGGCTACGGCTACGAGTACATGGGGCTGAACGGGCGGCTGGTCATCACGCCCCTCACCGACCGCATCTACCTGACGCTGACGCAGGTGACCGGCGGGCGGGCGGGCTCCCGTGGCTGCCGTTGTGGTCCTGTGTTTTCCTGCGCGCGGCCGTGGTGATGGTGACCAAGCCCCGGGCTGCCAGCGTCTTCCCCAGCATTCATGTCCGTCGGAGCCTCAGCACGCGGCCTTCCTGAGAAATCGGGCCCGTGCGGATTTAGTGCTAAAGGGCCGGGACGAGAACCTCCTGGGTTGGGGCCCAGTGCAGGGCCTGGTGTCCTTGTGAGAAGCGGGAGGGCACGGCGCTGCGGGAGGAGGCTGTGGAGGTGGAGGCGGGGACTGCACTGACGCAGCCACGGCCAGGATGCTCGGAGCCAGCAGAGCCAAGACTCACCTTCCTGGCGTCGCTGCGGGAGCCGGCACCTGCCAACCCCTGCGTCTCAGACTTCGGTGCTGGATGGGCAAACGACACGTTTCCGCGCAGGAATCACAACACGTGCTCTGCATCTGGCTCCTCACAGGCGCTGTCCATGTATCTGGGCGGGGCTCCTGCTGGCCCCGCCGGTACTGGCAAGACCGAGACCACCAAGGACCTAGCCAAAGCCCTGGGCTTGCTCTGTGTGGTGACCAACTGTGGCGAAGGCATGGACTACAAGGCAAGGCCTTGGCGCCCCTCCCGGCGCCATCTCGTTGGGCAGAGAGGGAGGGTGGGCGCAGCAGGAAGGCGCTCGGCCCACGCACTTCCGTGCCATGGCGTGGGGACGGCGGGCGGCGCGGGAGAAAACCTAGGGACTGGCACGGCTCTGCTGTGTCAGCAGCATGTGGAGCAAGTGTCTTGGACTTCAGTGCCCATCAGGGGCGGGCAGATGCCGGTGACTGCAGCTGGCAGGCAGCAGAGCAGGGGGAGGACTGTGGCCCACAGCTCAAGCTAAGGGGCCACGCTCCAGCTCTGGTTCCTTGTAGCCAGTTGGAGAAGGGGACCCAGTGCTGCTAGGTTTTCCAGAATTCGATGAACGCTCCAGAGACCCAGAGCTTCCCATCACAGTTCTTAATTTGTCAAGTCCTGTGAGTGGGGGCTGGCCGCGAGGGGCCTGGGAAGTCTTGCCAGAAAGATCCATGAGGGGGGCGACCAGCGGCTGCTTCCCTGTCCCTCTGGGCGTGCCCGCTGTAATGTAGAAGCGGTGCCCATCACGTGCCACCCGCCATGTTAAAGATGAACCCCCTTGTCCTGACCTTGTCCTGACCTTGTCCTGACCTTGACCCGCTCCAGGCCGTGGGGAAGATCTTCTCCGGCCTTGCTCAGTGTGGGGCCTGGGGCTGCTTCGACGAGTTTAACCGGATCGACGCTTCTGTGCTGTCCGTCATCTCGTCTCAGATCCAGACGATCCGGAACGCCCTGATGCACCAGCTCACCACGTTCCAGGTGAGCAGCCGGGGCTGGGACCGCACTCCCGGGCGGACGTGTGGGGTCGCCTGTGACCGCGTCAGACCGGGCTTTCCCCTGACCCAGCGTCGGTGGGTTTTGTTTTCAAACGGATAGGGTTGGGTCTCCCCAATCTGAGGACTAAGGAATATTCTGGGAGCTTGTCAGTGGTTGTAGGCAAGCAGAGCAGCGCTCTCGGTACGTGATGCTGTGTAAGGGGCAGGCCGTGTCCTCAGGGCCCTCCGCGTCTCAGAGCGATGGCTTCCAGGTGTCCGTTCAGCCAGTCCACACGTCCTCAGCAGGAATGGCCGTGGACGGGAAACGCTGCCCTCCTACCCCAGGCTGCGCTCCCCCCCTCAGTGGAGAGACCCTTGATTCAGGTCAGCCTGGGACCGGCCGAGGCTTGTCCCCAGACGCAGGCCCCAAGCACAGGGCTGCCTGGTGCCCAGGGACCTGGAAGGCTCACAGCCCCACCAGCCTCCTTTCCCCGGCGGAGGGCAGGCCGGACGTCCGACCCCCTTTCCTGTCCTCCAGTTCGAAGGGCAGGAGATCTCGCTGGACTCGCGCATGGGCATCTTCATCACCATGAACCCCGGCTACGCGGGCCGCACGGAGCTGCCCGAGTCGGTGAAGGCGCTCTTCAGGCCCGTGGTGGTGATTGTGCCCGACCTGCAGCAGATCTGTGAGATCATGCTCTTCTCCGAGGGCTTCCTCGGGGCCAAGGTGAGCTGCCCCGCCCCGTGTGCGAGGAGGCGGGAGCGGGAGAGATATCAGTGATGAGAGAGTCATGGATGGGCTGCCTCCTGCACACCCCTCGCTGGGACGGAGCCCACAACCCGGGCACCTCCTGGTTCGTGGGTCGGCACTCCGCTCTGGGCCACGCATCCTTTGCGCCAGCCCCTGACGTGCGCAGCGAGGAGCGCAGGGCCCCCCAGTGTCCTGCAGAGGCGGCCGTGCTTGCCTGCGGGGAGCTTTCATGTGGGCGCGGCGGGTCCCTTCCTTCCTTCATCGTTCGCCATCTCGCCTCCCGCAGACTCTGGCCAAGAAGATGACGGTTCTGTACAAGCTGGCGCGGGAGCAGCTCTCCAAGCAGCATCACTACGACTTCGGGCTCCGAGCCCTGAAGTCGGTGCTGGTCATGGCGGGCGAGCTGAAGAGAGGCTCTTCGGAACTTAGGGAGGTGGGTGCTGTGTGCCCCGGGCCGGGCGGCGGTGAGGGCCAGGCGGCCTCGTTTCGGTCTTAGCCGCCGTGCCATTTGCTTTCCGTCCTTGATGTGGCCTGTCTGCTGCTAATTGGCCTGATGGCTGTAAGGTCAAGTTCAGTGTCTCCCAGAACCTAGGTGTGTGAGGCTTCAACAGGAAGCCTCAGCCGTCACTGCAGGGTGGCGGGTGCAGGGTGGCGGGTGCAGGGTGGGACCCGCAGCTCTTCCAAGACATGGACACGCGTGTTGCCCCCTTTGCGGTTACGCGAGAGGTGCGGCTGGGTTTCTTTTCCACGGAGCTGACCCGGAGGCAGTTTGTCAGCGCCGGCCTGTGCTCCTGGGGAAGCGCCTGACGTCTGCCCTGCAGCGGGACGCTTGCTTTGTGGTTTGAAGCGCCATGCACGTTCTGTAAGAGGGTTCCTAGACCAGCCCCAGGCCTTCGGGAAACACCCCGAGACGTCTGTGCTTCCTTCCGCCCAGGACGTGGTGCTGATGCGGGCGCTTCGCGACATGAACCTGCCCAAGTTCGTCTTTGAGGACGTCCCTCTGTTCCTCGGCCTGATCTCTGACCTGTTTCCCGGGCTGGACTGCCCGCGCGTCCGCTACCCCAGCTTCAATGATGCGGTTGAGCAAGTGTTCGAGGAGAACGGCTTCGTGGTCTTGCCCGTCCAGGTAGAGGGCTGACCCGAGAGCCCCCAGCTTCTTCCTTTCTCTCTTGTTGGCATTTCCTTGGAGCGTGGCCAAATACAGATACCCCAGAGGTGTCCTCTGAGCCACTCTCATGTCCAGTCGGGGACCCTGGCACATCCCCAGTGCTGCGCGGCCACCCCGCCCACCACCATCTCCAGGCCGCTTCATCTTCCCGCCTGCAGCTCTGTGTCATTAAACAGTGACTCCCGCTCCTCCCCGCCCCGGGACCCGCCATCTACCGCCTGTCTATGAGTCTGCCCCTCAGCTCCTCCTCTCAGCGGCGTCACACGATCTGTGTCCTCCCACGCCTGCCGTGTTTCCTTGGCGTGATGCCCCACGGTGCATTCAGGCTCCCAGGTGTGAGGGCTTCCTTCCTCGTTAAGGCCGAACAGAATCCCGTGTTGTGGAGGGACCGCTGTCCAGGCTTTTTGGTTTTGGGCTTTTTGGGCAAAATGTCATCAGAGAACTTAAGTATTTTGTTTGGGGCCCAACCATCTAATGTTCTCTCCCAGCCCACCGCCCCCCACCCCAATCACACTCACCAAGAAATTAAACTGGCCTGCTGTAGGGACACAGAGGGGTGAGTGGGTGCCGGTGGGAGGAGCGGCTTGGGAGAGTGGCCGGTGAGTGCAGGGTCCTCTGAGGAGGGTGGTGAGAGTGCTGTGTAACGGTCTCCCAGCCTTGGGACGCACTGAGCACCACTGAGTGTGCACTGTTACCGGATGAATTGTACGGTGTGTGAGTCATAGCTCATTGGAGCTATTTAAAAACAAAGATGTGTTTTAACCCAGCGGCGAACTTGGTCCCCCAGGTGGATAAAGTTATTCAGATGTACGAGACCATGTTAACCCGCCACACGACGATGGTGGTGGGGCCTACGGGAGGGGGCAAGTCGGTGGTCATCAACACCCTGTGTCAGGCGCAGACCAAGTGAGTATGCCCCGCGGGGCCTGGCGGCGGGGCGGGGCCTGGCGGCGGGGCGGGGCCTGGCGGCGGGGCGGGGCCTGGCGGCGGGGCGGGGCCTGGCGGCGGGGCGGGGCCTGGCGGCGGGGCGGGGCCTGGCGGCGGGGCGGGGCCTGGCGGCGGGGCGGGGCCTGGCGGCGGGGCGGGGCCTGGCGGCGGGGCGGGGCCTGGCGGCGGGGCGGGGCCTGGCGGCGGGGCGGGGCCTGGCGGCGGGGCGGGGCCTGGCGGCGGGGCGGGGCCTGGCGGCGGGGCGGGGCCTGGCGGCGGGGCGGGGCGGCCCTGCTGCTGTCCTTCATTGTGCTCTGATTATCAAATGTTAAATTTGTCCCAAACACCCCTTTAACGTCATCGCACCCACCTTGTCTCGCTGCCGGTTTGTTGAACATGTTTTAGAAGGCGAAACAGTGACTCTTTGTGCACCAGACTGTGCATGGGTTTGTTTGTGAAATGAATAGTTCACACACTACCTTATGAGGCTCTTTCCAGAGGTAACCTGAGTCGTGTTTTCTTGGTGTTCAGGTGACTCTTAAAGTCAGCAGGCCTCCCAGCATCAGAAACACTTAGGGCATCAGAGTGACCAGAGAGAGTCCCTTCCCACAGGCCTCATCGCCGCCAGCCCTGCAGGGGCCACACCGCTGGCGGGAAAGTGACCTCGCACTCCTAAGGTCACTTTCTACAAGGTCGTGGACCTGCGGCGTGATGTCTCCTTGCAAAATGGATGTTCTCGCCGCTCCCTGTGTCCTAAGCGGGAGCTGGATGCTCGAAGGGCCTCGGCGCAGCTGACACGCAGCAGGACCCAGGCTGAGCCTTTGTGACCCTAACAGTCCTCGCTGGTCTGACACCTAACGAGTGACGTCACTTCTCACGTCTCCTCGTGTTTCTTACGAGGGAACCAGGGCACAGTGGCGTCCTGATTGTGAACGGGTCGTGCCCAGCATCCTGCCTGTCATTCCTCAGTGATCGTTGTTAGGTCACTTACAGGGCAAGCACACGTGTGTGTACACGTGAGCCTCTCCTTGTCCCGGAAGGCACAGCAGGACTTCCTTAGTGCTGGGCTGTGGTTCTGGTGGAAGGTGGTTGCCTCGCATGGAGCGGGAGCCCAGGGAGAGTGCGGACCGCGTTTTGTCGGAGCACCTGGTCCCGACGCGCTCAGCCCTCCCGAGGCCTCTCCTCTGACTTAGGCTGGGCCTGACAACCAAGCTGTACATCCTGAACCCCAAGGCCGTGAGCGTCATCGAGCTCTACGGCATCCTGGACCCCAGCACCCGCGACTGGACGGACGGCGTGCTGTCCAACATCTTCCGGGAGATCAACAAGCCGACAGACAAGAAGGAGCGGAAGTGAGTCTCGCTGGGGACAGACGCTCCGCTGGGCCCCAGGGCCGGGAGCTGCTGGGACCAGGCTCGGGGCTCACGTCTGGTCGGTTGCTGCAGGTACATCTTGTTCGACGGCGATGTGGACGCGCTGTGGGTGGAGAACATGAATTCCGTGATGGACGACAACAAGCTGCTGACGCTGGCCAACGGCGAGCGCATCCGGCTGCAGGCGCACTGTGCCCTGCTCTTCGAGGCGAGTGGCGGCCGTCACACTGGACGGAAGTCTTGCTGTTCATTAAAATGGGGCTGAGGCGAGGGGATTGCAGAAGCTCACACCGGGCAGGAGAGTGCGTGCTGAGCACACGCTGTGCCCCGGCCCCTCCCTCACCCTCTTCACTGCGTCCCAGCTGAGGCTGCTGCTCATGCTGTGTCTCCTTTTAACGGGGGGATTGTTGTTTGGTTAATCCTCACCGGAGGATACTTTTCCCACTGACTTTTGTTAGAGAGCGTGGAAGGGAGGGGAGAGACAGAGAGAAACATTGATGTGAGAGAGTCACATCGATTGGTTCCTCCCACACGTGCCTCCACCCAAGGCCAGGGAGCCTGCAATGTAGGTATATGCCCTTGAGCAGAATCGAACCCGGGACCCTTCAGTCCAAGGGCAGATGCTCTGACGCCTGGGCAGAACCTACCAGGTAGGGCACACACGTGCTTCTTCTGACAGGTCCCCTGGTGCCTGTACGTACACGCTTAGCCAGCTCTTCTTCCTCTGTCAGCTTCACTCCACATACCCACCTGCTGAGCTGCCACCAGCCTCCTCAGACCACGACGCCGCTCCGTCAGTCACACGGCCAGTGGCAGCCACGTGCTCGTGGGTGGTCGTCTCTCCTGGGAGCCGCGGACGCTGCGGTTACATCTCCCTTCTGTTAGAGCCGTTCTTCCGCCTGCAGCTTGTCCTCACCTTTTCGCCCCACCGTTTGCTTTCATCTCCCCTTCGTCCGTTCTAAACGTCGCTGTCAGCCGCTGAGCCGGTGTCATGCTGTGGGCCTGGCCTTGTCCCTCTTAGCCCGTGAAACGCTGTGGGCCTGAGCCTGGCCTTGTCCCTCTGAGCCGGTGTCACGCTGTGGGCCTGGCCTTGTCCCTCTGAGCCGGTGTCACGCTGTGGGCCTGGCCTTGTCCCCCTGAGCCGGTGTCACGCTGTGGGCCTGGCTTGTCCCTCTGAGCCCATGTCACGCTGTGGGCCTGGCCTTGTCCCTCTTAGCCTGTGAAACGCTGTGGGCCTGGCCTTGTCCCTCTTAGCCTGTGAAACGCTGTGGGCCTGAGCCTGGCCTTGTCCCTCTGAGCCGGTGTCACGCTGTGGGCCTGGCCTTGTCCCTCTGAGCCCGTGTCACGCTGTGGGCCTGGCCTTGTCCCTCTGAGCCCGTGTCACGCTGTGGGCCTGGCCTTGTCCCTCTGAGCCCGTGTCACGCTGTGGGCCTGGCCTTGTCCCTCTGAGCCGGTGTCATGCTGTGGGCCTGGGCTTTGCTCCCGCTGTAGCCGCGGCCGTTCTAGCTGGTCCGTGCAGCCTTGTCCTAGGGCAGAGAGAGGCGCGTGTGTGTCCATGGAAGGAGGGCCATGGGTGTGGATGTTGCTCTAGATGCGTACTTACTACGTCTTATACTGCCCAACGTCCACTAGGTTAAAAAAAAAAGACTAAAAAGTACGCACTCCACAGCAATGTCTGTTTCTTGGTGGTGGGATTTGGGAGTAAGCTTTTTCTCTTTATGCTTTTTTCATTTTTGTCAGACATTCCACAGCCTATTAATTTCCACATTAATCTGATAGTAACACCATTTTAGCAGGTGTTGCATCGACCTTAAACTTCCCAGGGTAACCCTAAGTGCTGGACGGGAGCGCGTGAGGCTGCTAATTGGGGTGTGGCTTTCGCAGCTGTGAAGCCTGGCCAGGCCGAGGCTTGTCCACACGCAGCCCCGCTGTTTGCAGCTGCAGATGAGTGCCCCCCCCCCCCAGGTGGGAGACTTGCAGTACGCCTCCCCTGCGACCGTGTCCCGCTGCGGAATGGTCTACGTGGACCCCAAGAACCTGAAGTACCAGCCCTACTGGAAGAAATGGGCCCAGCAGATACAGAACAAGGTGCAGTCACCTCTCACGCCAGCGGCCGCCGTTAGCTGTGGGCGCTGGCTGGGCTCGCATAGCCCGGGAGGGTGTAGGTGAAGGCCATGACCTTGACGGGGACCTTTTCGTGATCTCACGCACTCAGTGTTACCACTAAGTCAGGTGAAAACGTGGAAACACCGGAGTGGCTTCCAGATGGCTCTCAGGCCGTGAGATGGGGGGTGATTTTGCTCACCTAGACCGGGGCTTGATCTTTTCTCTTTTCCGTAAAGGGCACCAGGTCAGCATTGTAGACTTGGTGGGTCGTGTGGTTTCCTCTCTAACTGCTCAGCTCTGCCAGTGGGGTGTTAAAGCGGCCATAGTGCATGAATGGGCAGAGCCACGGACCATTGTGCGTGCCCATCATGGCCTCTGGCCGCTCGACGACCATGGCCTTGTCACTTGAGCTCTGAGAGAAGGAGCCCCTTTTCTGTCCGATGGAACCTGTTACCCACCTCCTCCCGGACCCCTGAGGACGCCCCGGAACTCTGCCCCGCAGGTGGAGCAGGGCGAGCTGCAGAACCTCTTTGAGAAGTACGTGCCCTACCTCATCGACGTGATCGTGGAGGGCATCGTGGACGGGAGGCAGGGAGAGAAGCTGAAGATGATCATCCCGCAGACGGACCTGAACATGGTGAGGACCAGCCCGTGGCGGGCTCGGGGCCGCGGGACGCCAGGCGGGCGACCAGCACTGCAGGCTGTGACGGGGAGGCACGGCACTTCCTCCTGGTCCTACGCGAGACAGGCTCCTCCGTCGGAGCCCAGACGGCGGTCGTGTTCCCATCACTCAAGGGCCTGGGGCCCCAGGTCCGTGGCCGGAGCTGGGTGTGGGGGGATGTCCACGCGGACCCGGTACCTCCCTGTGCGCCAGGTGACCCAGCTGACCAAGATGCTGGACGCGTTCCTCGAAGGGGAGATCGAGGACCCCGACCTGCTGGAGTGCTTCTTCCTGGAGGCGCTGTACTGCTCGCTGGGCGCCTGCCTGCTGGACTTCGGCCGCGTCCGGTTCGACGAGTGCACCAAGCGCCTTGCCTCCCTGCCTTCTGCCGAGCTGGACGGGGTGTGGGCCCGGCCCGGGGAGCTGCCAGGTAGGAGCCCCCTCGCCTGCTTACCTGCCTGTCTCTCCCCACTCCGCCCAGCAGCAGCTACTCTAGGGACCAGGGCTGCCTGCCCACGGCTGCGTCCCAGGGAGGGGCTCAGCAGGTCTCCGCCCAGGCCGGGCAGCGCTGGATCAGGGCGCAATGCGTGTGCAGCGAGTGAGGGGGCTGGCGCCCGGGCCCGTCGTCTGTGTGGAGAGGGAGTGGCATGCGTTCACTGCACGCCTGTGCCGGGGCCGATGGTGCGTCTCCATGTCTATGACCCAAGTGGTGTGGGCTGTCGCTTCCTGCAGCTCAGCTCCCGACCCTGTACGACTTCCACTTCGATCCCGCCCAGAAGAGGTGGATCCCGTGGAGCAAGCTGGTTCCCGAGTACGTCCACTCGCGCGAGAGGAGGTTCATCGAGATCCTGGGTGAGTGAGCGCCAGGCCCTGCCCCGTGGCGCTCGCCCCCTGGCGTGTCCGTGACGCCCCCCCGGATGTCCCGTGTCCTGCAGTTCACACGGTGGACACCACCCGCACGGCCTGGATGCTGGAGCGCCTGGTCCGGATTAAGCACCCCGTCCTTTTGGTCGGCGAGTCTGGCACCTCGAAGACAGCCACCACCCAGAACTTCCTCAAGAACCTGAGCGAAGACACCAACGTGAGTAGTGCTGTGTCGCGATCCAGCACGGGGGCGGCTGCGTGGCAGCGCCTTTGCAGTGGGCCGCGTGGGGCCGGCACCGCCGCGGAGGGTCAGGCTTGCTCACACCCCGCACATGCAGCCCGGCTATCAAGCTCTACGATGTCGCGGGCGCAGAGGGATGTTCCCAGCCGGAGCTGCAGGTTGCGGGGTCGGGCAGAGGCTGTGTTCAGAGCCCTCCGCGGCTCCCCCCGCCGGAACTCGGCCACTGGGCTCATGCGCCGACAGGCACCTCTGCACAGGGTCGCTGCCAGGAGCCGGTGTGCGCGTGCACTCGGGGCACCCCGGCCGGAGGGTGTATCGGAGACCGTGGTCCTCCGGTCCAGCAGCATCCCCTGAGCACTTCTCTGTCCACCCCGAGCCGCCGCATCGGGAGGTCTGAGGGTGGGCCGTCACATCATGTGCGCCAGCCCACTAGGCGACTGATGCCTTAAGCCTGGGGACCACTGACCAGGGGACTCGCAGCGATTCTCTGAGAAGCACGGAGGTCCCAGTCCCCGGCCACTCGGGGACCCAGAGCTGCCCTCGCCCTCCTCTCGGCAGTTAGGCCCCAGGATGGCGCCAGTGCTTGCGCGTGGCCTCGTGGCCTGTTGACTGAGACGCGGCAGGCAGGGGGAGCCTCCGCGTGCACACCGCTTCTCACGTTGCCGATGCTTCTGCGTGTCCTCTCGATGCACTGCCCTGGGAAGCTCTCCCAGCACCGCAGAGGAGACGGGCCTCAGAGATTCAAGGGCTCCGTGGGGGTGGCCCCGCAGGGCCGAGACCCGGGCCACATTGTCCCCAAGGCTCACAGGCGGCAGCTCGGGGCTGGCTGGCCTGTCGAGAGGGAAGACGAACCCTTGCTCACGCTGGAAGTGGATGCAGTGCGGACGCACTGGGGCACGGAGGCAGGTCCGATACCGAGCCGTCGGTGAGAGACGGTGGCTTCTGGGCAGACGTTTACGGCTTGGGACGCTCTCTTCCTGTTTCAGATCGTGCTGACGGTCTACTTCTCTTCCCGCACCACCTCCCTGGACATCCAGAGAAACTTGGAGGCCAACGTGGAGAAACGCACCAAGGACACCTACGGCCCCCCCATGGGCAAACGCCTGCTGGTGTTCATGGACGACATGAACATGCCCAAGGTCGTGGGGTTCATGGGTGGGGAGGGCAGGGCCGTGCGCTGGTGTGTGTGTGCTCGTGTGTGCATGTGGGCGCGCGTGTGCACGCGTGGTGAGAGCATGTGTGATCAGACCTGCCTCATTCTGCATGTGCAGGGCACGGGTCTGGGAGCGAGCGTGGGAGACCCCCGGCTGCTCTTCTTGGGGCTTGTCCTCAGGGACGGGGCCCTTGGCTCCTTAGGAGCAGCGCAGCGCGAGGCGGCCTCTGCGCCCCGTCCAGCGTGTGCGCGAGCAGCTGTTTCCAAACGAGCTGTGCTCGCGGTGCCAGCACTGTCCTCAGCCCCACACGCATGAGGCTACGGGCAGGCACGCCCCAAGAAGCCCTCTGGATTTCCCAAGGGCGGGAGCTCGAGCCTGAGGAGTCCTGGGCTTTACGTTTATATCACTTAGACAGCACCGTCCTTCTGAACTTTACCTTCCAGAGGACTCTGTTCAAAGCAGGGTTCTCCCATCTGTCCCCACATCTGTCCCTCCTCCCATCAACCCATCTGTCCATCCTCCCATCAACCCATCTGTCCATGCATCTGTCTATCCTTCCATCAATCCATCTGTCCATCCATCAACTCTTCTGTCCACGCATCTGTCCATCCTCCCATCAACCCATCTGTCCCTGCATCTCTCCATCCTCCCATCATCCCATCTGTCCCTGCATCTGTCCCTCCTCCCATCATCCCATCTGTCCCTCCTCCCATCAACCCATCTGTCCCCGCATCTCTCCATCCTCCCATCAACCCATCTGTCCATGCATCTGTCTATCCTTCCATCAATCCATCTGTCCATCCATCAACTCGTCTGTCCACGCATCTGTCCATCCTCCCATCATCCCATCTGTCCATGCATCTGTCTATCCTTCCATCAATCCATCTGTCCATCCATCAACTCGTCTGTCCATGCATCTGTCCATCCTCCCATCATCCCATCTGTCCATGCATCTGTCCATCCTCCCATCAACCCATCTGTCCCCGCATCTGTCCATCCTTCCATCAACCCATCTGTCCACGCATCTGTCCATCCTTCCATCAACCCATCTGTCCACGCATCTGTCCATCCTTCCATCAACCCATCTGTCCCCGCATCTCTCCATCCTCCCATCAACCCATCTGTCCCCGCATCTCTCCATCCTCCCATCAACCCATCTGTCCATGCATCTGTCCATCTTCCCATCAACCCATCTGTCCATGCATCTGTCTATCCTTCCATCAATCCATCTGTCCATCCATCAACTCGTCTGTCCACGCATCTGTCCATCCTCCCATCATCCCATCTGTCCACGCATCTGTCCATCCTCCCATCAACCCATCTGTCCACGCATCTGTCCATCCTCCCATCAACCCATCTGTCCCCGCATCTCTCCATCCTCCCATCAACCCATCTGTCCACGCATCTGTCCATCCTTCCATCAACCCATCTGTCCACGCATCTGTCCATCCTTCCATCAACCCATCTGTCCACGCATCTGTCCATCCTTCCATCAACCCATCTGTCCACGCATCTGTCCATCCTCCCATCAACCCATCTGTACACTGTGAATCTGCTTATGCATCTACCCATTAGCCATCCATCTGTCCATGCACCCACCCACGTGCCCACTCACCCATTCCTCTGTCACGCATCCGTCTGCCTCTCTATGCATGCATCCGTCCACCATGTTTCTCCGCCCATCCGTTCAATCAGCATGTTTACTGAGCAGCTCCTGTGGCACCGGTGCTGCGCAGCGAGGAGCACCCCCTGTGCGGCCCCGCCCCAGGGCCTGGTCTCGGGGGGCCCCGTGGCAAATGCCTCCGCAGTTGCAGACCCGGGAAGCCTTGAAGCTGCACGTGTGCGGGGGTCAAGGCGAAGGCGCCGTCGTTGTCTCCTCTGCAAGCGCAGGTGGACGAGTACGGCACGCAGCAGCCCATCGCCCTGCTGAAGCTGCTGCTGGAGAAGGGCTTCCTGTACGACCGCGGGAAGGAGCTGAACTGCAAGAGCATCCGCGACCTCGGCTTCATCGCCGCCATGGGGAAGGCGGGGGGCGGCCGCAACGAGGTGGACCCGCGGTTCCTCTCGCTGTTCAGCGTCTTCAATGTGCCGTTCCCCTCGGAGGCGTCTCTGCACCTCATCTACTTCTCCATCCTGAAAGGCCACACCTCGGTAATGGCTGTCATCGCCCTCGAACTGACGGGGGTCCGTGTTGGGCAGGGCTGGGGCGACGTGCGCACTTGGCACTCGGCACGATGCCGGCCGCCCACGGTGCTCCTCGGGGCCTGTGAACATGGTTTTATTCCTTGGAAATCCAGGAGGGGAAAATGAGTGTAATCCAGCCCAAATTATATTCACCTTTCACCCGAGCACCCACAAAACAATAGATTTTTATGAAGAAAAGGCCTTGGCCCTGGGAGTTGGCTTGTGGCCTGGAGTCACAGCAGCGAAGCGCCCGGGCGCGGTGCTGGAGCCGTCCTCACGCTGCGCTGCAAGCGCCGTGAGCCTCCTGGGCGCCCTCCCACCTGGGGCAGAGCACGGTGGCACCACCGCCCTGGCATGTGGGGGAGGAGGGGACCGTGTTGTGTGGCCAGTGCCTGGCACAGAGCAGGTGCCGATGGACACGTCACCGCTGCTGTTCTGCTGACTGCGGGCCCCACGCTCAGGGCCAGGCGGGAGAGGCAAATCTGAGGGCGGGCCGGGGGTCAGCGGGACCGGTGGGACCGGTGGGCACCGGGCCATTCATGCCCTGCCTTAAGGCACTTGCTGTCAAACCTGCACCGTGGCACCCAGACTGAGGGTGGCTCACACCGTGTGGACTTGTCAGGGTGACGGGGCGACAGCACAGACCAGGTGCCGGCTTCTCTGTGATGACTTTTAACGAGTTCGGTGAGACGCACGGCACGGAGATCGTTCTGTGAGCCGTTCGGACGCACATCTCTCCGCGGCACTCAGTCCATTCGCAGTGGTTTCCACCCCCTCCCTCCCCGATCCAGGATATTTTCACCCTGCCCCCCGCCTCCCACCCTGGCAGCACCAGCCTCTGTGTGGCCGCCCAGTCGGGACGTTCCTGTCTGGGTCCCACGCTCCTGCCTCTGCGGCTGGCTTCTCCCTCGGCACCGTGTGCTCAGGCTCCCCTGCCCGGCGCGCCCGGCGGCTCCGTTCCTGTACGCGGTGAGCAGCGTTCCATCGAGCGGACTCTGGCCGTCCGCCATTGCCACGGCCTTTCCCGTCTTGCAGGTGTTTCACGAGAGCATCGTCGCCGTGAGCGACAGGCTGACGCGCTGCACGCTGCAGCTCTACACGGACATCGTGCAGGACCTGCCGCCCACCCCGTCCAAGTTCCACTACATCTTCAACCTGCGCGATCTCTCACGGGTGTTCCATGGGCTGGTGCTCACCAGCCCTGAGCGGTGAGTCGCGGCGTCTCCACCAGCCTGCGTCGCAGCGGGGGCCCTTGTGCTCCTTTAAGGCCAGGACTCCCGTCCGCCCGTGCGCCGGGGTCTCCAGGGCCTTGTTCACCTCACGCCCCGCCGCCTTGTCCGCCCTGGGGCTGAAGGCGGAGGGACAGGAGGCAGAGGGTGGCGGGACCGTGCGTCCCGGGCCGGACCGCTCTGCTGCCCTCTGTTCTGAGTCCCCACGTCTGCACGGCCCGTGTGCTCCTCTCGCTCGCGCCACGGAATTGTTTGCAGGTAAAATGGGTGAACGGTGTGTCTGTGGGAGCAGCACGCGCAGAGGACGTGAGCCTGGGCGCACACATTGAACACTGCATGTGGATTTCCAAGCAGAGTCACGTTGTAAATCCACATCATGTAAACGGATTAAGGACTTCCCACCAGCCCAGACCGTCTCGGTGCCCTCGAGGGGTTCGGGCTGGCAGCTTGGAGGGGGCAGCTCCAGGCATTTGGGGTGGTGTGAGGGCTCTTTGCCAGAAACCAGAGGAAGTCCGGGTTTGGGTCCAGGTCTGGGTCGGGCCCGATGGAGCTGGCTCTGAGGAGGAAGCGCCGCTGGTGCCCAGTGCCGGTTTAGATCCCGTGTCCCAGCCAGCAGAGCCGTCAGGCGCGCATCCTGTGCCACGCGTGTCCTTTAGAGACAGCGTCCTGCTCTTCCTCCTGGAGGGAGCGCTGTGGGCACCACTTATGGTCTTCACAGGGACGTGTGGGCTTCCATTAAGCCCCATTCCTGTGGGCTCCGCGGGCGGGGCGGGGCAGCCCACGGAGGGACTGTCCTTGTCCTCACCCGGGAACCCACCGGAAACAGGAGCTTCAGCCGCGTCTCTGATGCCTCGCGGCTGATGGCGTCCCTTCCACCACAGGTTCCAGACGGTGGCCCAGATGGTGCGAGTCTGGAGGAACGAGTGTCTGCGGGTCTTCCACGACCGGCTGATCAACGAAGAAGACAAGGAGCTGGTCCGTGTGCGGGCCCCGGTGGGGGGAGGCGAGCGTGGCGGGGGAGGGGGGTGGCAAACCCGTGTGCTGCTATGGAGTAAATAGACACTGAAGACCGAGGTCGGCGTAGAGGAGGGGCCGAGCAAGCGCCTTGCCACGTTGGGGGGGAATGGGCCGCATGACCCTGGCTGTGCTTCCCCCGCAGTGTGGGCACACGGGGTGGTGTTTGGGTCGTCACTGGCCCCTGTCGCAGGTGCAAGAGTACATAGCAGACCTGGTGACGGAGTACTTCAAGGACGACGTGGAGGCGGTGATGAGGGACCCCATCCTGTTCGGAGACTTCCGCATGGCGCTGCACGAGGAGGAGGAGCGCGTGTACGAAGACATCCAGGACTATGAGGCGGCCAAGGCTCTGTTCCAGGTGCGGGCGGGCTGCGTGGGAAAGGCCGGAGTGTGGGACACGCAGACCCCGGGGTCCCTCCATCGAGCCAGGGAGGGTCCCGGGTGCCGGTGCACCGCCAGGTTTGGGAGCCACTCTCCCGAGGGGAGCCCTGCGACCAGCGTGGGCTCGGCCACCCGCCGGCCACGGAAGCCTCCTTCGGGAACGCTGGGCTCAGGCCCCTAAACCCGCGTGATCTCACCGAACCCTGCCGGCACCGAGAGGAGTCTCCCCTCCACGCTCAGTCCCTCGGGGCAGCAGGAGAGAGCCGCGCCTAACCCCGCATGGTCGCCCGCAGGAGATCCTGGAGGAGTACAACGAGAGCAACACCCAGATGGACCTGGTGCTCTTCGACGACGCCCTGGAGCACCTGACGCGCGTGCACCGCATCATCCGCCTGGACCGCGGCCACGCGCTGCTGGTGGGCGTCGGCGGCTCCGGGAAGCAGTCCCTGGCCAGGCTGGCCGCCTTCACGGCCGGCTACGAGGTGCGCGCCTCCGGCCAGCTGTCCCGTGGGGGGAGCTAGCTTCTCGGCCGGTTCTGTGCACGGCCGCCCGCCGGTCACCAGGCGCGCACGCACGCCCGGGATGTGCGGGTGCCGTTGCCCTCTCCCTGTGCTGCTTGCTCGTCCTCGGCTTCCTTCCTTGCCTCCTCTGTCTTGCCTGCCTTTCCTCCCGTCACTCAGCTCGCTCATTTTACAACCGAAGGTCTCTTTCACAGCCCGTCCTCCACTCAGAGCCCCTCGTGGACAGCCCTGCGCTGGCCGCACGCCCCCCGGCCCCCGCCCTTGTGCAGGCTCAGAGTGCCTGTCTGGTGCGTTTGACAAAGGATGTGCCGGCTTTTTGTCTCAAGTTTCTCACTCAGTAGTCTGGTGTGAAATGGCCTGGCCCCCTGGTTGGCCTGGCTGGTCCATCCCTCAGCGATGGCTCCCGCCCTGGCAGTCCAGTCCCTGCAGATGCGCGAGTTCTGCGTCACGGAGGCCCCCCCCTCCACTCTCGCGGCCTCACACGGCACCTGCTCCATGTCCGCAGGTGTTTGAGATCCTCCTGAGCCGCGGCTACTCAGAGAGCAACTTCCGGGAAGACCTGAAGAGCCTCTACCTGCGGCTGGGCATCGAGAACAAGACGACCATCTTCCTGTTCACGGACGCGCACGTGGTGGAGGAGGGCTTCCTGGAGCTCATCAACAACATGCTCACCTCAGGTGCCGGCTCCGGGCGGGGGGGATGGGGGGGCAGTGACCGTGCAGCCGGAGCATGACAGGCCACTAGCAACCGCCCCCGCCCATTAAGTCGTGACATGCTGCCACGTGTCTCTCGGGGGAAATTGCCCCAGGTGAGAACATGCTCTGATGCTCGTGCTCACCCTCCCAGGGAGGCAGGAGGCATTGTCGCTCCCATTTCACAGGTGAGGAGACCGAGGCTCGAAGGGGTGAGCCTGGGGTCTCAGAGTTGCTGTTTGGGCTCTTCCCGGGACCCTGTGCTCCGCCTGTCGGGGCCGGAGGGACTCCCCGGCCCTGGGAACCCCCCGTCCTTGTCCGCAGGCATGGTGCCCGCACTCTTCGGCGAAGAGGAGAAGGAGGCCATCCTCGGTCAGATTGGCCAGGAGGCGCAGAAGCAGGGCGTCGGCCCGGCCAAGGAGTCCGTGTGGCAGTTCTTCGTGAACAAGAGTGCCAACAACCTGCACATCGTCCTGGGCATGTCGCCCGTGGGGGACACCCTGAGGACCTGGTGCCGGAACTTCCCAGGTGCGCTCGCCCAGCTTGCAGATCCGTGCGCCCCCTCAGCAGAGCACGTGCCTCGGGGAGCGATGCGCGACTTGAGGCTCCACCTGCCAGTGAAACACGCGTGTCGTAGGCTGGGGTTGGGCCTGTGCAGTGTGGGGCCAGCAGGCGCCGCCCGTGCGTGTTGTCCCCGGGGGTGCCGTCCTCCTGACAGCAGGACACGCTCACAGTCCCAGGGCGAGGCCCCGGGTGCGCTCAGCAGCACTTCCTGCTGCCTCCCCGGTGCCAGGGTCATGCCGGCCTGTGGGAGGCGCAGTGCCCTCGGGCTCTGGGCTGTCCGTGCTGGGCTGGCAGGCACTCCCCTGCGAGAGGCCAGGGGCTGCAGACATCCTAGTGCCCAGAGTGCCCTCGTGCCGGCAGTGCCGGCCTCAGCAACCCGTTGCTGCTGCTGCGTTATCTCGGCCACGCGTTTGCTGGCAACGGAAGGTGTCGGTGTGGAGCATCCGGGTTGCACAGCACCCTCTGTTTCTCTGTCTTCAAGGTCTGGTGAATAACACTGGCATTGACTGGTTCATGCCCTGGCCGCCCCAGGCCCTGCATGCGGTCGCCAAGTCGTTTTTAGGTAAGTGGCGGCGAAGACGGGACCACGTTCGTGGTGTAACAGAGCAGCTTGTTGTCGCGTTCTTTGGACACACTGCGGACCAGTAGATGCATTGCCAGCTTTGCCCAGCGGCTGGATAAGCTGCTACTGAACGAGTACGAAAAACGTCTTACATAGATGTTACAGGCACGCCTTAACATTAAATACCCACTGCGCTTCCAAGTTATTTATTACATGTTCTTACAGGCTAGTGCCTTTTTAAAGTCTGCTACTTTGTAAAACACTGCGTAATATGAAGCGGGAATTCTTGTGATCCATCCGCAATGTGTTAAAAAATATGTTTATTGATGTCAGAGAGGAAGGGAGAGGAGGGAGAGAGAGGAACATCCACGATGAGAGAGAATCACGGACCGGCTGCCTCCTGCACGCCCTACACTGGGGACCGAGCCTGAAACCTGGGCCTGGGCCCTGACCGGCAGTCAAACCAGGACCTCCTGGTTCCTAGGTCAACGCTCGACCACTGAGCCTTCATTCTTTCTAAACATCAAGGGGAATATCCTCGGGGGAGGAGGACCTAGGAGTGGACACGTAGTCAGCAAATAACTGCCGGCTGTCATGAGGCGTGCGGCCTGGGGGCGGGGCCCCGAGAGGGGGAGGGCTGTCCGCGTTCTCCGAGGGCAACTCGGTGCGTGGAGCAGCACCGTGGCCCAGAGGGGCCACCAGCACGTGACAATGGCTCCTGTTTTACAAGAAAATTTTATATATCACTTTCTTGGTGTAAAATACATATAACGTAAAGTTTGTCTTTTTAACTGTTTTTACACGTACAACTCGCTGGCGTAAGTAGTCACATTTTTGTGCCGCCGCCGCCACCCACGTCCCGGATGTTCCTCCTCCTGTGGCACTGGAACCGGGTGCCCGTCAGTCCCCATTCCCGTCCTCCTCCCGCCCCCAGTTCCCGGTCACCGCCAGTCCGCGTTCTGCCTCTGCGGACGTGCCCGTTGTAGATGGTTCATGGAAGCCAAGGCACACGGCGCTGTCCCTCTGTCTGCTGGCAGGTAGCACGCTTTCGGGCATCTTTCCTCCTTCGGCTGGCTGACATTCCATTGCGTGGATGGGCCATTTTCACCCATCGTCCCTATCCATCGCGGATGGACACCGGGGTCACTTCCGCTTCGGCTGCTGTGACTCACGCTGCTGTGCGCATCAGCGTCGAGGACCTGCGTGTGTCGGATTTCACTCCTTTGGGGGACACACACAGCAGGAGCGAAATGTCTGGGTCCCATGGGAATTCTTTAACTTTTAAGGAACTGCTCTTGTCCTCTTGTGAGGAGGCACGCTCCCCGTCCCTCCCTCTCTAGGGTCTAATGCGATGATCCCCGAAGAGCACATAGAAGACCTGGTGGAACATGTGGTTTTGGTGCACGGGTCCGTGGGGGAATTCAGCAAACAGTTCCTGCAGAAGTTGAGGCGCAGCAACTACGTGACTCCCAAGAACTACCTTGACTTCATTAGCACGTACTCGAAATTGCTGGATGAGAAAACTCAGAACAACATAGGTGAGCCTGGGAGCGGTGGCTGCAGGCATGTCATCCCTGACGGCGATCTGATCCAGACCCCGCCCCGTCTGTGAGCCGTGCTTCTGAGGGAGGGCAGGCGTGCGCAGGCCGAGGCAGAGCCAGACCCAGACCCAGCCGGGTGTTGCTCTCCAGGGGCTCCTGTGTGGGCAGGCCCTGCACGCCTGCCGTTCACTTCCTGCGTGGGGCTGTGAGCCTGCTCAGCTTGCAGATGCCTTTAGTTCTAATTTATTTCTTACTGAAAAGGACGAGCCTAAAACACCCAAAGGTAGCAATGCATTGTGCGAAGGTTACAGAATCAGAGCCAGGGCAGGGAAGTTTAAAATCGCTCCTAACATCTGTGCGTAGAGGCCATCTCTCCCTGAATTCTGGTGTCAGTCCTTTCAGACTTCCCTGGGTGGGAAACGCTTTTTTAAGAATGCTGCGACCCTTGGCCAGCCCAAGGGCTGTTTTCAGGAATATGTTCATTGGGCTGATTGATGCCAACACCTCTGGCAGTGGAGGTGCCGAGCGATGCTTGACATTTCGTGAGAAGGCTGTTTCCCGGCGAGCCCGGGCCGGGCACGGCGCCGCGAGGCCACTGGCGTGCTGGCCCGGGTGCTGGGAGCAGCCGCTCTCTCTCCTCAGCTCAGTGCAAGCGGCTGGAGGGCGGGCTGGACAAGCTGAAGGAGGCCTCCATCCAGCTGGACGAGCTGAACAGGAAGCTGGCCGAGCAGAAGGTCGTGCTGGCCGAGAAGTCCACGGCCTGCGAGGCCCTGCTGGACGAGATCGTCACCAACACGGCCATCGGTGAGTGCGGCTGGGCAGGGGGGCCCCCGCAGCTGGCCGGCCTCCTCCAGAGGCCCCGGGGGCGGCAGGGCTGGGCATTGCTCGGTCATAGATGCATCCCCCACCTCTGCCCCGTCGTCACATGACCTCTTCCCTCCGTCTCTGCGCCCTCGGGGCCTTCTTACCAGGACACAGCAGTGGATGTAGGGCCCACTGTCACCTCAGGTTAACGAAGTACCTTGACAAAGACACTCTTTCCACATGGGAAAGGGGTGGTGAAAAGGCAGAGAGGCCCCAGTGAGTCGGAGACAGGGAGGGCAGGCTGGTGCCCGCGGGCACTGGGCAGGCAGGCCGGGGCTGCCACGTGGGCTGGAGCGGGTGGGACGTGGCTGGGAGGTCGGTCAGAGCAGCAGTCCTGGTTGGAGACCGGTGTCCCGGGAGCACACCTTCCCCGGGGGCCCAGCAACAACCCGGAGGGCTGCCACTGCTTGGGCTCAGAAGCAGTGGCCCGTCCCCCACACCCAGCGGCCTCTAACCCCGCCCCCAGCGGAGGAGAAGAAGAAGCTGGCGGAGGAGAAGGCCATGGACATCGAGGAGCAGAACAAGATCATCGCGGTGGAGAAGGCCGAGGCCGAGACGGCCCTCGCCGAGGTCATGCCCATCCTGGAGGCTGCCAAGCTGGAGCTGCAGAAGCTGGACAAGTCGGACGTGACCGAGATCAGGTGCCTGCGGGGCGCCTCCCGCTGGGCTCGTCCCCGCGTCGCTCCTGAAAGCAGCTCCTGGAAGCTGGCACGGCCCACGGAGGGGATGGTCTTCATCTGGAGCGGGAGAGCGGGTTGGAGGCGCAGGGGCTTGCTCCAGGCCCCCCAGCTGGTGGGTAGCAGGGCCTGCTGGCCTTGAACCCAGGCCCACTCCCACGGGGAGACTGGGCTGTGGAGGGGGAGCTGTGTGAGTCAGTCCCCTCGTGGGGACGCGCTCAGGGCCGGGCGGCACCCGCTGGAACAGACGGCAGAGCAGCCCGTCGGGGGCCCCGGGCGATGCCAGGGGGGGCTGTCCAAAGGGCGAGGCCCCAGACCTGCCCCCGGAGCCCAAGTGCTGCTGGGTCGTGGCTTCCTCTGCCCCGCGCATCGCCGCTCCGAGGCCCAGCTCCAGGTGCGCATGTGCCGGGACCCTCCTTGAGGCCGCGTGCTGGCCCCGCCTCCTGTGTCCGCCAGGTCCTTCGCGAAGCCCCCGAAGCAGGTGCAGACGGTGTGCGAGTGCATCCTCATCATGAAGGGCTACAAGGAGCTCAACTGGAAAACCGCCAAGGGCATGATGTCCGACCCCAACTTCCTGCGCTCGCTCATGGAGATCGACTTCGACTCCATCACCCAGGGCCAAGTGAAGAACATCCGAAGTGCGTATGAGCAGGGGGGGATGGTCAGGCTCGCCCTTCACTCGGCACCTCAGTCTCGGGGGTTGGGATGGAGAGCCAGGAGGGGGCTTGTCGCAGGCAGGGCGGCCTATGGCCCTGCGGATGGAGGGGGCGTGGTTCGGGAGGCAGATGGTGGCGCTGTCCCGTGAAGCAGGAGGGGGTGCTCGGGTTCCCCGGACAGGACCGTCTCCTGGCACTCGGGCCGGCACCACCTTCTGGGCCTGCCCGACAGGCCTGGTGGTGCCTGGAGTCGGCCTAACCCCTGACTTCTCCTCTTGCGCCTCTTGCCGCATAAGGTCTGCTGCGGGTCCCTGGGGGGAGGGTGCAGAAGCGGGCAGCACCACCCACGGCCAGCCCCTCGGCTTCAGCAGAGTGCCCACCCCGCAGCCTGACCCCTGGCCCGCAGGCCTGAGCCGGGGCGGGGGACAGTCTCTGCTAAGACGGCCTGAGGGCCTGGCACCCCGGCACTGGCTCAGCACTTTGTCACCGAGCGCTCATCTCCGCCGCTTAAGCACAAACCAAAGGGAACGCAAAGGCTGCTGACCCCAGACCCCGGGCGCCACTCCGCCCAAGACCAGTGGGATGAGAGGTTACTCGGCGGGTAAGGGAGCGGGCAGAGGCCACTGTGGCCCCGAATGGCCTGCGAACCCGTCAGCTCCCTGCTCTGGGCCACCTTGGTGCCCAGCGGGGAGTCCCCTGGGGCTGCCATGTGGAAGCACCCGGGTCACGGATGTTCTGTGCCAGTCTCTCACCTTAAACACCCTCTCACATGAAGCTCCCTTAGGTTGGCCCCACCCTGCTGTCCGTGGGCCCCTGGGCCCCGCGCACACGTGACCGAGGAGAGAGGCATCAGTCACACGCCTTGTCCTCGGGCGAGCTCTTTCCGGTCCCCGAGCCACTGGCCTCTGACCTGCAGGTCTCCTGAAGACTCTCAACACCACCATTGAAGAAATGGAAGCTGTGAGCAAAGCAGGCCTGGGGATGCTGAAGTTTGTCGAAGCTGTAATGGGCTACTGCGACGTGTTCAAAGAAATCAAGCCCAAAAGAGAGAAGGTACCGGCGTCCGTGAGGCACAAGCGCTGCCGCTGAGGGGCCCACTTGAGTCAGCGTTCGCGTGCCCGTGGCCTTGCTGGGCGCGAGCCAGCCCGGTTCTGACTTTTAAGCCCCACAAACACGTCTCCCCACTAAACAAACGGCAGCTCTCGCTCAGGCCTAATGGCCACGGACAGAAACCGTGTCCTAGACTTCCCAGTTTCGTGTGCAGAGAGCAGGATGAGGTTCAAGGTGGTTGTGGAGGGCAGGGGTCGCCACCTAGTGGTGCGTGCGGGCCGGGAGGCTGGGACCGCGGGTCCAGGGGAAGCAGGCTTCGCCCCGTGTGCTGCGGATGTTGGGCCGGGCAGCTGTTTGCCGCGGGGGCCGCCGTGTGCCGCTCAGCAGCGGGCCTGGCCCTCACTTCCAACTGCGACCGTCCCGTAGGTGGCCAGGCTGGAGCGGAACTTCTTCCTCACTAAGCGGGAGCTGGAGAAGATCCAGAACGAGCTGGCGGCGATCCAGAGAGAGCTGGAAGCCCTGGGGGCCAAGTACGAGGCGGCCATCCTGGAGAAGCAGAAGCTGCAGGAGGAGGCGGAGATCATGGAGCGCAGGCTCATCGCGGCCGACAAGCTCATCTCGGGGCTGGGCTCGGAGAACATCAGGTCGGCGGGCGGCGTTCCCATCGGGAAACCAGGGGGTCGGATGTGGCCCTCGCCGGTCTGGCCCAGTGGATAGATAGGGTGTCGGCCCAAGGAATGAAGGGTCCCGGGTTCGATTCTGGTCGAGGGCACGTACCTGGGTTGGCAGACTCGACCCCTGGCCCCGGTCCGGGCACGTTGTGGGAGACAACCAATCGATGTGTCTCTCTCACATCGTCGTCTCTCTCTTGTGACCCCGTTAGCAGTGGGTCCTTCTAGAACGCTCTTTAGAGGGGGCAGGAAGGTGCCTGCTCAGCGCAGCGCCCTCCTGCGCCAGGTGGCTGAGGGACCTGGACGAGCTGATGCACCGTCGCGTCCGGCTGCTGGGCGACTGCCTGCTGTGCGCGGCCTTCCTGAGCTACGAGGGCGCCTTCACCTGGGAGTTCCGCAACGAGATGGTCAGCCAGGTGTGGCAGCGGGACATCATGGAGCGGCAGATCCCCCTGAGCTTCCCTTTCCGCTTGGAGAGCCTGCTCACCGACGACGTGGAGATCAGCAGGTGTGAGCCCGCGCCCGCAGGTCCGGGGCGCCTCCAGCTGGGTCCCGTGGGGGCTGTGGGGGGCGCTGCGCAGCCAGCGCCCGGACCCTGGGGAGGGTCCAGAGGTCTCGGGACTGTGGATTGTTCTGGAAAGCCGACCCCACCACCCTAGTCCTTGGGTCACAACTTGGCAAGAGAAAGGGATTTCCCTGCCGCTGTCCCTTCTAGGTGGGGCTCCCAGGGACTGCCCCCCGATGAGCTCTCCATCCAGAACGGCATCCTCACCACGCGGGCCAGCCGCTTCCCGCTCTGCATCGACCCCCAGCAGCAGGCGCTCAACTGGATAAAGAGGAAAGAGGAGAAAAACAACCTGCGGGTACGTCCTCCGCCCGCTCTGCCCCCGGGCTCAGCCCCCTGCCCTCCCTGGCGCTCCCTGGCCTCCAGCAGTGCCCAGCCGGGTGCCCGGCCTTGGGCCCCTGCGCGGAGCCCCCGAGCCGTGTGGAGCCAGGAAGGCGGGGTGAAGCCCCGGCTGTTTCTCCGCTCTGCGCGCTGCCCCTTGGCCTGTGAGCAGCTGAGGGCCCATCGCGTTGCCTTCGGAGGCTGCACTTCACCTCCTGAGACGGGCAGCCCGGTGGTGGGGTGTGCCCCAGAGCTGTGTAACCGCCACCAGCGTCCATTCCCGTCGCCCCCAAAAGGAGCGCTGTGTCCTTGAGCACTGTCCTCCCCCCAGTTCTTCCATCCCCGGCCTCGGGCAGCCGCTGGCCGATTTCCCGTCCCCGCGGTTCCTGTCCCCGGGTCCTCCACGTGAAGGGGCTCCCGGAGTCGTTGGCCTTCCCTGTCCGGCTTCTCACTCAGCACCATGCTCACCCCCTGGCGGGGGCAGTGCTGCTTCCTGCGCGTGGCTGCGCAGCACCCACTGTGCGCCCGCACCGCCTTCACCCACCGCCACGGGTGCACGGAGGGTGTGCCGCCCCTGGTTGGCTGTTGTGAACAGCGCGGCTGAGGACACCCATGCTCACGTCCTTGTGGCCATGTGTCCACGCTGCCTGGGATCCAGCACTTCGCTGGAACCGTCAGATCCGTGACTCTGAGTTCCCTTCCTTATTGCTTCTGGTCCTTGCTCCCTGGTCGGTACCTGCTTGTATTCCAAGGCCACGCGCCCTGGTCCCCTGACCCTCGGCACCTGCCTCCCCGCCCCCAGGTCGCCTCCTTCAACGACCCCGACTTCCTCAAGCTGCTGGAGATGTCCATCAAGTACGGCACGCCCTTCCTCTTCCACGACGTGGACGAGTACATCGACCCCGTGATCGACAGCGTCCTGGAGAAGAACGTCAAGGTCTCCCAGGGCCGGCAGTTCATCATCCTGGGCGACAAGGAGGTGGACTACGACTCCAACTTCCGGCTCTACCTCACCACCAAGCTGGCCAACCCCAGATACACGCCGTCCGTGTTCGGGAAAGCCATGGTGATCAACTACACCGGTGAGGCCCAGGCCGCGGGGCCGCCAGGTCGTTGCCAGGGAGCCCCCGCCTGAGACCAGGCCTTCCCAGGCCCCGTTTCACTCAGTGCCCCTCTTCAGTCTCACAGTCACATCTTTTAGAAACACACACGTTTCCGTTGGTTTCAGAGAGGAAGGCATGCGGGGGGAGGAATAGCAAGGATGAGGGAGAATCATGGATGGGCTGCCTCCGGCACGCTGTCGGGGGCACCGAGCAGTGAGGCGCCGTGTCCCGCAGTCACTCTGAAAGGCCTGGAGGACCAGCTGCTGAGCGTGCTGGTGGCCTTCGAGAGGCACGAGCTGGAGGAGCAGCGGGAGCACCTCATCCAGGAGACGAGCGAGAACAAGAACCTGCTGAAGGACCTGGAAGACTCGCTGCTGCGGGAGCTGGCGACCTCCACGGGCAACATGCTGGACAACGTGGAGCTGGTGCAGACCCTGGAGGAGACCAAGTCCAAGGCCACGGAGGTCCGCTGCTCGGCGCGCTCCGCGTCTCGGGCTCGGGGTCCCGGCCTGGAGTCGGGGCTTTGGGTGGGGGGACGTCAACCTGCGCTCTCGTCGGACGCGGGCTTGGCGTCTCCTGCGGGTTTGCCTGATGAGAAATGGCCCCCTGGGGGGCGCTGTGGGAGAGGGTGTCCTAAAGGTGTCCGGGGCCTGTGCGTTCGGTCAGCCTCGCCCTGGGGAGCGATGGGAAACGCAGCCCTCCTCAGCTGGCATTGGAAGGGCCTTGATCAGCTCAGAAGACAGAAAGGTTCATGGCGGCTTCAGGCAGGGCTGCATCCAGGGCGCCAAGCCCTTCACCCAGGCTCACCTTCCATTTCTGGGCCGGGCCTTCTGCGGGTGGCTCTGTTCTCTGCCTCCCCGGGAGCCACGCTCCCTGTGGCCTCGGATAGGTCTGGCTCGTGTCCGTTCAGGTCGAGTCCCAGGGGGAGCGTGGGACTCTTTCCCGGTCCCCATCGCGAAGGTCCTGAGAGTCAGTCAGTCCCGTGCCCAGCGAACCATCCACCGCCCGGGGAGGTGTGGCGTGGCGGGTCCTGGAGTTGGGGTGCAGCCCCTGTGAGGAGTGAGATGGGGGTGCTGCGAGTCTCCAGGTGGAATGCGGGGCTGTCGGGAGAAGGTGCTGTGGGATCGAACCACGAGTGCCCACCACCTCTCGCCGCGGCGGGTGCCAGCTGGGCCCCGTGAGCATCCCACGGGTCATTTTTGTTTTTTTTCTTTTGCTGCCTCTCCCACTCCTGCCCTCTGTCCCCTGGTGTATAGTCCGCTTGGTGAGGGGTGTGAGCGTCCTGTCTCCTTGGCAACCTGCACCTTCCCTGCAGGTGTCGGAGAAGCTCAAGCTGGCGGAGAAGACGGCCCTGGACATCGACCGGCTGCGGGACGGCTACCGGCCCGCGGCGCGGCGGGGCGCCATCCTGTTCTTCGTGCTGTCGGAGATGGCGCTGGTGAACACCATGTACCAGTACTCCCTGAGCGCCTTCCTCGATGTCTTCGGGCTGTCGCTCAAGAAGTCGCTGCCCGACTCCATCCTCATGAAGCGGCTCAAGAACATCATGGACACGCTGACCTTCAACATCTACAACTACGGCTGCACAGGTGCGCGCCCCTCAGCCAGGACCGCCGTGCGGGGCGTGCTCCGGCCGGGGTCCCCGTCCCGTCCCGACGTCGGGTGATGTGGAGGTCCTGGGCCCCGGGCTGCTTCTGCACGTGGTCCGGGAGGGGACGTCAGCCCGTGCGGGGGCAGGAAAAGGTTGTGGACGATGCTTGCTCCCATGGGGCTCCGGTAGGTAGCCGCCCTCTCACGCATGCCAAGTGCAGTTCAGATCCCAGACTCTGACTGGGATGCTTTCCCCAGGAGCGCATTTCTTCCGTTCAAAGAAGAACGCTAGGATGTGGCCTCCTCCGCTGGAGGGGCTGGGGAGCTACTTCCTCTGCCGCAGAGCCCCTGGCCCCCCCGCTTCCATAGGCTGTATTAGAACAGGCACACACACGGTGTCACATGTGAGCTGAGCCCGTGTCTTCTGTACTCGGTCACGGACTGCCCACGCAGGGAGGGCTCAGGGCAGCCGCACTGTCCGGGGCCCTGTCACGGGGAAGCATGCTGTGTGCCAGGAACTCGATTTTAGAAATGACTTTAAAATGTATTTGAATTCTTTATTGTTTAAAGTATCACATACGTCTCCTTCCCCCACTGCCCTCTCCCCAGCCGCTCCCACCCCCAGCGCGTGCCCGCCCGCTACTGTCTGTGTCCGCTGGCCGGGCTGATCTGCGCGCTACAAGGCCTTTGGCTGCTCCCTAACCCCCTCCCCGCCTCCTCTCTGCGGTCGGACGGTCTGTTCAGTGTTCCCTGTCTCGGGCTCTGTTTTGTTCACCAGTGTGTGTTGATCAGCAGATCCCACAAAGGAGGGAGGCCACGCGGGGTTTCCCTGCCTCTGCCTGCCTGCCTTCGCTTAGTCAGCGTCGTGCTCTCCGGGTGCACATGCTGCTGCGAACGGCCGAGTTCCTTCCTGTTTACGGCAGCGTTCACTCCATCGCCAGAGACACCACGTTCTCGAATCGCCCGCCCGCCGTGGGCACTGGGCTGTCCCCGCACGGCGGCCGCACACGGCGCTGCTGGAGCCCCGGGCGCGCGTCCACAAACGACGCCCACGCCGGGCTCCACCTGGTTTCTCCTCAGGGCTGTTCGAGAGGCACAAGCTACTCTTCTCCTTCAACATGACCATCAAGATAGAGCAGGCGGAGGGGCGGGTCCCCCAGGAGGAGCTCGAGTTCTTCCTGAAAGGTACCGTGGGCCTCGGCCATTCACGGCGTGCGGACCTGTGCCCACAGCAGCGCCACCCGCGTCTGCCTGGAGCGGGCTGCCGGCCGCGTGGTCAATGTTTCCGTTCCGTGTTGACCATTCCAGCCTAGGAACGGTTCTGGTCTGACGGGAGCCCCCGTCTCTGCCTGAGGCTGCCCTGGCGGCACACGGAGCCCGCGCCCCCTCTCCCCAGTGGGCTGCCCCAGCGAGGGAGGCGGCGGCGGCGGCTGACGCTTCTCCCCGTGGCGATAGGAAACATCTCCCTGGAGAAGAACAAGCGGAAAAAGCCCTGTGCGTGGCTGCCCGACCAGGGCTGGGAGGACATCATGCTCTTGTCGGAGCTGTTCCCGGACAACTTCGGACGCCTCCCCAGCGATGTGGAGCAGCAGCCTGCTGTCTGGCAGGAGGTGGGCCCGCCCCTTCCCCGCCGCCCCTTCCCTCCAACGCCAGTCTCCAGACGGACCCTGCAGCCCTGCTCTGGGGACGGAGATACTCCTTGAGGGGCCCATTCAGATCTAACCTGTGCCCTCTGATCCCCGATGGAATGCTTCTTCATGCAGTTCAGCTAGCTCATCCACTCGTCCATCCGTCCGTCGTCTGTCCTTAGGCCCGCCCACCGGCCCCACGCACCCATCAGGCATCCAAGCAGTACCACTGAGCAGCTCCATGGCCCGCCCTTAATGGGCACGGGGACCGGCGGTGACTCAGACGCAGACCTGCCCTCCCTGAAGGAAGGGAGGAACAGGCCAGCACAGTTCGGGGAGGAACAGGACAGATCAGAGGAGCGGCCAGCCCGTGTTGGGAGCCACGCTGCTGTGCACACTGCTGCGTCCGTGCGCTGCCCACCTGGCGACATGCCCAGGCCTCCACGTGACAGGGTCCCTGCCTTCCAGTGGTATGACCTGGACTCGCTGGAGCAGTTCCCCTTCCCCATGGGCTACGACAGCAGCATCACCCCCTTCCAGAAGCTGCTCATCCTGCGCTGCTTCCGCGTGGACCGGGTCTACCGCGCCGTGACCGACTACGTGACCGTCACCATGGGGGAGAAGTAAGTGCTGCGGTGCTGGTGAGGCCTCTCTGCGGGGCCCCTCCCGCACCCTCAGGCGGCCGAGGTGGGCCAGCTGTGGGAGAACCTCCAGCACCGCAGGGGTCCTCAAACTTTTTAAACAGGGGGCCAGTTCCCTGTCCCTCAGACCGTTGAGGGCCGGCCTATAGTTTAAAAAAAAACTATGAACAAATTTCTATGTGCACTGCGGGCCCGGGACGAGTCGGCTGCTAAGCAGGACAGGCAGCGGCACCCGGCGGGCCGGATCAATGTCCTCGGCGGACCGCATGTGGCCCGCGGGCCGCAGTTTGAGGACCCCTGCAGCACCAACTGTGAGCGTAATGATGGCCACGCAGGACAGCGCTCCGCTAGCAAAACGCAGTGTGCGAGACGCAGTTGTTACAAAGGAAACAAGCGCCATGAGGAGTGTGCAAGGACACGGGGTTCTCACACGGGGCGGGCGATGCCGAGAGCCTGGGCCTGTCCCAGGTGGGGGACACGGGGACAGGGCGCTGGTCAGACAGGAGCCCCCTAACGCTGGGAGTGGCCCTCCCCAGGTACGTGCAACCCCCGATGATCAGCTTCGAGGCCATCTTCGAGCAGAGCACCCCGAACTCGCCCATCGTGTTCATCCTGAGCCCCGGCTCCGACCCCGCCAGTGACCTCATGAAGTTGGCGGAGTACACTGGCTTTGGGGGAAACCGGCTCAAGTTCCTCGCCATGGGGCAAGGCCAGGAGAAGGTACTCGGGCTGGAAGGCGCAGGGCCCGGCCTCTGCTAGGGAGGACTCGTGTCTGGCTTGAAGCCAGTTGGGCCACTCGACATGCGCTCGAGGCCCTTCTGGCCTGCAAAGCCGAGAGCATGTGCTCAAACAGTGGCAAGGCTAGGGCTACAGTTAGGGTTAGGGCTAGGGCTAGGGTTACAGTTAGGGTTAGGGTTAGGGCTAGGGCTACAGTTAGGGTTAGGGCTAGGGCTAGGGCTGCAGTTATGGTTAGGGCTAGGGTTAGGATTAGGGTTAGGGCTACGGTTAGGGTTAGGGCTATGGTTGTGGTTAGGGCTAGGGTTAGGGTTAGGGCTAGGGCGAGGGCTGCAGGTTAGGGTTAGGGCTATGATTAGGTTTAGGATTAGGGCTATGGTGGTTAGGGTTAGGGTTAGGTTTAGAGCTAGGTCTTCGGTTAGGGATAGGGTTCGGGCTGCAGTTAGGGTTAGGGTTAGGGTGGCCATGGCTGGGGCCAAGATGAGGTGAGGGCGAGGGCAGTGTGGGTCAGGGTTAGGGTTAGGGTTAGGGTTAGGGTCAGGCCGGGGCTGGGGCCAAGATGAGGTGAGGGCGAGAGCAGTGTGGCCTGGGACCAATGTGCTGCAGGTAGTGACAGCGTGTGGTCAGCGTGTGCTGCTCCTTCAATGCTTTTCACAGTCCCTCCTCCACCCTGCAGCTCCCCTGTGGTCAGGGTGTCACTGCCCTTGGCTGGGCTGATGACTTGGTTAGGAGTGGGCACCAGTGTCGGGGCCGTGGGTTCTTCTAGGCCAAGGGGCTCTGGGTGGGGACCTTCCCACGGTACAGGGGCGGGAGGAACCCCAGGAGATGGGGTCCCGCCTCTCCTGGCACTGGGGCCGGGCGTGCCCTGGGAGAGCACAGGCTCCAGCCTTCCCTCCCGCGGCAGTTGGCCCTGCAGCTGCTGGAGACGGCTGTGGCTCGGGGGCAGTGGCTGATGCTGCAGAACTGCCACCTCCTCGTCAAGTGGCTGAAGGACCTGGAGAAGTCCCTGGAGAGGATCACCAAGCCGCACCCCGACTTCCGCCTGTGGCTCACCACCGACCCCACCGAGGGCTTCCCCATTGGCATCCTGCAGAAGTCCCTCAAGGTCCGTGGTCGACAGATACCGCTGACCCACCGTGTGCGCACCTGTGTGTGCTGTGTATGTGTGCTTGTGTGTACTTGTGTGTGTGCACACATGCGTGTGTTTATAAATAAACCTAGGATGTGGCTGAGACTTTCCGCACACCCCTTCCCAATTTTCTCCCTCCCTCCCTCCCTCCCTCCCTCCCTCCCTCCCTCCCTCCCTCTTCAGCGACAAGCACGCCCGGATGGGGTGACAGTGACCGGTCACAGTGCAGCTCACAGGCCTGCCTCTCCCACTTGTGCCCCAAACGGCCTGGGTCCGTCTGCACCTGGGACAGGCTGCCCCCGCGTCCTCGGGGCCGCGCAGGCGCTCCGAGTGGTTCATGCGCCCATTTCACTTACTCTCCAGGGAACGTTGTGCACAGGCTTTGCACCTGTCCCTGGGGCAGCGAGAGGGAAACGGGGCTCCTCTCATCTTCCATTTGAGGCCCCGGTCAGGGGCTGCGGGCCTGCTGCGCACGTGGGGAGCCCCGGAGAAGAGCCTGCAGCTCCTCGGGGCTCCCGGCCCCTCACAGAGACGGCGCTGCTGGGGAGAGGCCCGCCGGCCCCGCAGTGATAAGGGGAGGCCAGGACGCCTCCCGCGCTGCGTGCTCTCCCGCAGTTCGTCACCCTCTGTCTCCTCTGCCAGGTCGTCACGGAGCCGCCCAACGGGCTGAAGCTCAACATGAGGGCCACGTACTTCAAGATCTCCAACGAGATGCTGGAGCACTGCCCGCACCCCGCGTTCAAGCCGCTGGTGTACGTGCTGGCCTTCTTCCACGCCGTGGTGCAGGAGCGCAGGAAGTTCGGCAAGATCGGCTGGAACGTCTACTACGACTTCAACGAGTCTGACTTCCAGGTGTGCGGCCGCTTCCGGGGTCCTCCCTCCTCCCGTGTCCCCAGGAGCGTGTGCGAGCCTCCCGGCCCCGCCCTCCCCCTCCAGGTCTGCATGGAGATTCTGAACACGTACCTGACGAAAGCCTTCCAGCAGCGCGACACACGGATCCCGTGGGGCAGCCTCAAGTACCTGATCGGAGAGGTGGGTGGCCTCGGGGACCCTCCCGGGCGGGAGCGGGGCGCGGCCTGGCGCCCTGACCGGTTATGGAGCTGGGCTCCCTCCCCTCCTCCTGCGGCAGCCGGGCCCTGGGCCTCTGAACCACGCCGCTCGTCCCCCAGCGGCTTGTCCTCTGTGAGCCCCGGCCACACGCGGCTCCTCTCCCTGCCCGAGGCTGCTGTCCCCGGGAGTGGGCAGTGCCCGCCTCGCCTCGGACATGCCGCGGCGCCGGCACCCTCTGGGCAGGGCTGTGCAGGCTCGCGGGGGAGGCAGCAGCGTCCCCTTCCCAGGGCAGACGCGCGCTGCCTCTGCGGGGGGTTGGTTTGTCTGTTTCTTTAACACCAAAGCGGCCGGTTCTCCCTCCCGGGGCCCAGGTCATGTACGGGGGCCGGGCCATCGACAGCTTCGACCGCCGCATCCTGACCATCTACATGGACGAGTACCTGGGGGACTTCATCTTCGACACGTTCCAGCCCTTCCACTTCTTCCACAACAAGGAGGTGGACTACAGGATCCCCGCGGGCGCCAGCGACCCCAAGGAGCGCTTCGTGGGTGGGTCTCCCAGGCGCCGTCCTCAAGGCCTCTCGGGGCCCACACCTCAGCGCTCCGCTTGCTCACTTGGCGTGAGGCCCCTCTGTCTCTTCTGTACCCCCCCGGGGGCGGGGCCTCCTTGGGGGGTGGCGTGGGCTGTCACACAGCTGGTCCCAGCCTCGGAGTGGACGGCGTTGGTTCTCATTTCCTGGCCCGAATGACGGCGGAAGTGGCGGCTGCTGCCTGGAGGGACGGGTGGCCCTGTGAAGGTCACGGCCATTCCCGAGCCGAGGAGGTGGAGCTGGAGGGGGACCGGGGAGAGGTGTACTTGGAGCCATGTCACGGAGCAGTGGGAGTGGGTCTGCGTGTCCGAAAGGGAGGGTGCCCGCCGGTGACCTGGGTGCTGTCGGTGCTGCAGAAGCCATTGAGGCCCTGCCGCTGGCCAACACGCCCGAGGTGTTCGGTCTCCACCCCAATGCCGAGATCGGGTACTACACGCAGGCCGCCCGGGACCTGTGGGCTCACCTGCTGGAGCTGCAGCCTCAGACAGGTAGTCGGCCCAGAGGGGGGCGCATCCAGGGCCCGGGGTGTGGCGGGCTCTGCCTCTGGTCCCTCGAGTTTCCGCCATGCTGCCGCCTTGCCCAGCCCCTCGCCCGGCGCCTTGCTCTCCCTGACAAGCGTCCTACCCTTAGGGGAATCGAGCAGCGGCATCAGCCGAGAGGATTACATTGGCAATGTGGCCAAGGACATCGAGAACAAGATGCCCAAGGTCTTCGACTTGGACGTGGTCCGGAGGCACCTGGGCTCGAGCATCTCGCCGACGTCAGTGGTGCTGCTGCAGGAGCTGGAGCGCTTCAACAAGCTGCTGGTCCGCATGTCCCGCTCCCTGGCCGAGCTGCAGAGGGTAAGCCGCTCCCTGGGTGGCGGGCGCCAGGCTCCCCGCGCCCCAGGGCTGGCCGAGCGCCGCCTGCCGCTCCCCATCCATCGCAGGCCCTGGCCGGGGAGGTGGGCATGAGCAGTGAGCTGGACGACGTGGCCAAGTCGCTGTTCATCGGCAACATCCCTCACATCTGGAGGAAGCTGGCCCCCGACACCCTCAAGTCCCTCGGGAACTGGATGCTCTACTTCCTGCGGCGCTTCAGCCAGTACACGTACTGGGTGAGGGGGCGCCCGTGCCCAGCGACCACCGTGCACTGACCCTGCCCCCGCACTGACCCCCCGCGCCCCACCCAGGGCCAACCCTGCTCGTGGTGACGGTGCTCTGCAAGCACATCTGTGTCTGCCTTTTCCTGCTTTAAGGCCTTGAAGGGTGCTGCGCAGCTTGGCCCACTCGCTGGGGAGTCTGTCTCGGCACCTGTCCGTCTAAGTCCCTCTAGACCCGCCTCACTCCTCTGGGGGTGCCCACTGTACGGGCACCCGGGGCCTCCCGGTGCTGGACATCCAGGTGGTCCCTGCGGGGTTTCCCTTTGCCGGCACAGGCGACAGCCCGGCCCGTGTCCTGGTGCTCATTCGAGCCTGCTCCCCGGCGCGTGCCTACGAGGCCCGAGTGCGTGCCATTTAAACCCTGACACTCGCCTGGAGGAGGAGGTCGGGTGCAGGCAGCCAAGACCGCTCTCTGCGGTGCTGTGTGCGAACGTTTGCGCGTCTTGTCACCGGTCGGTCGGTGAACAGTGACGTGATTGTCCGAATGTGTGTGTCTTTGGTGAGGGTGAGGCCGGGTATATTTCAGTTTGTGGTACTTCTTCTGTGAATTGCCTTTTTTAAAAATATATTTTTATTGACTTCAGAGAGGAAGGGAGAGAGAGAAACATCAATGATGAGAGAGAATCATGGATCGGCTGCCCCCTGCACGCCCCACACTGGGGATCCAGCCTGCAACCTGGGCCTGTGCCCTGACCGGGAATCGAACCCAGGACTCTTCAGTCCGCAGGCCGACGCTGTACCCACTGAGCCGCACGGCCGGGCCGTGAAGTGTCTTTTTGTGTTTTGGTTTCACTTTTACCAAACACTCCATCTTTGAGAGTTGGTTTCTGAGAGTCCCTTGCACATCAAGGAGGCGGCCTCCGCCTGCCCGTGTCCTCCGTCTTTGGCTCCATGGGTTTCTTCCCAGAGGACAGTCCTGCTTTCCTGTGGCATCAGATAGGGCGGCCTTTCCTTGTGGCTCCAGGTGTGTCCTTTACTCCGAGGCATGACACATTCCCTGGAGAGGACCTCTGCTGGGTCTGTCTCACGTCTGAATCTGGCTTCCTCTGAATTCGGCGCTCCGGCTTGCTCTTCCCGCATGGCTGCCAGCGGTCCTATCACCATCTTCCCGCCCCAGCGTGAACACCGTCTTCACCGGGAGCGCAGGGGCCGTCAGCTTGGACCGGCATCTGACCCAGCTGCCCCCTGCTCTGCAGGTCACGGAGTGCGAGCCCAACGTGATGTGGCTCTCGGGGCTGCACGTCCCGGAATCCTACCTCACGGCCCTGGTGCAGGCCACCTGCCGGAGGAACGGCTGGCCCCTGGACCGCTCCACCTTGTTCACGCAAGTGACCCAGTTCCAGGATGCAGACGAAGTGACCGAGCGAGCAGGACAAGGTGCGACAGCCCCAGGGATCCCCAGCCTCTCGGTGGGGTCCCTGCCCGGTCCCGCCCCTGGTCTGAGGGAGGCGCAGCGGGCGAGCCCACTGGGCCAGGCCGTGTTGGGAGCCATGCTGCTGCGCACACTGCTGCGCCCGGGCGCGGCCCACGTGGGGACACGCCCAGGGCACATCGCTTCTCCACCAGGCTCTCCGTGGAGCGACCTGGACGCGCTCACCTTTCCGGACGCCCGTGTGGAGTGGGCTCCCCGGTCAGTGTCTGACCTTGCAGAGAACTGGTTACCGGTGGCCTCCCTGGAGACCCTGAAGGCCGGGCCTGGGAGCCAGAGCGGATGGGCAAGGCAGGACCGTCACCTTCGGCTGGTCCCGGCCTGCAGTGCGCCGACACTGCTGTCTCCCTCCTGGCCCTGGTGTCTGCGTCAGGGGCGTTTCCCTCTGAGCTCCGCGGGGACTCGTGGTGAAGGCTCGGGCATCTCCCAGTTTGTGCGACGCGCACACCTGTGCCTCTGCGTAACGGTCCCCTCCTGGCTCCCTAGGGTGCTTTGTGTCGGGACTGTACCTGGAAGGTGCGGACTGGGACCTAGAGAGAGGCTGTCTGGTCAAGAGCAAGCCCAAGGTGCTGGTGGTGGACCTGCCCATCCTGAAGATCATCCCCATCGAAGCCCACCGCCTCAAACTGCAGGTGGGAGGCCGCCGCGCTCTGCCCCCTCCCCCGCCCCCCGCTGCCTGCAGGCACACACGAGGCGGCCTACCCTTCCCTGGGAGGGGAAGCCCGTGAGGCATGACACCAGCGTGGAGCCACTGCCCAGGAAAATGCACGCGAGCACACGTGTGCACGCAGACTTGGGGGGGCAGGCGCCTCAGGAGGGACTGCGGGCTCCCAGGAGAGCCTGCGGGCAGTGCTGGGTCCGTCCCCCTGGTGCGAGCGGCTGCCGCCTGCTTTGCCGGCCCAGAGCCCCTCCGAACACGTGTGTCCACGTTAAGCCTGGGGAGGACCGCCCTCAAAGCCCGGGCCTGTGCTGGCTTAGATGCGTCTCACAGGAGGGCCCCCCCCCCCCCGCACTGAGCCCCGAGGCCAAGGCCCCCCGCCCCAGGTGCTGGGCACTCCCGTCCCCACACCTCCCCCCCCCCCCACCGTGTGCCTCTTCGCAGAACACCTTCCGGACGCCCGTCTACACCACCTCCACCAGAAGGAACGCCATGGGCGTGGGCCTGGTCTTCGAAGCCGACCTCTTCACCACGAGGCACATCTCCCACTGGGTGCTGCAGGGCGTGTGCCTCACCCTGAACTCCGACTGAGCCGTGCGGGGGCCCGTGCGGAGCTGGCAGGCCACGCCCGCTTGGGGCTTCTCCAGGCGGAGTGGACTGTCCTCCGCTCGGAGTCTCTTCCCATGTAAGCCCAGCCCCCGGCTGTGCTGCTAAAGCTTTTGTAAGGATTTAGGAGAAAGTAAATTCTAAAGGACAGCCTGAGACGTTGAGGGTTTCTTTTCTGCCTCAGAGGAAACACCTGATTAAGCAAAAGGCGTGTCCCTGGCACAGGGAGGACCCCGTGTACATCTCAGGAGGCGTTTGCTGAGCAGTCTGACTCCGCAGGCGCCTCCCTGGGGCGGATGGCCGGGCTGCGGGTCCGTCAGGCAGAGCCCCCTCCCTGGGCCACGGCCCCCGCATCCGCTCCCCCTCTTCCAGAGCCCTCCGCCTCCCGCGGGTGCAATGCTGTGAGCTCGGTGTCTAATTCCTGCGTGAGCCCCCCTCACCCCTCCTGGGTCTGCGGGGTTGGGTGCAGAATGACCAGCTCAGGACGGCGGTACTGGGTGCCCTTCCTTCTGCACCGCAGGGCGGCCGACAAGGTGAGAAGGCCTCGCCGTGAGGGAGGGGCGGGGTGAGCGTTGGGGTGCCCAGGGCGGCCCAGCCTTGGGCTAAAGACCCTTCTCGGGCAGCTCTGGGTGGTGGGAGGCCACAGGGACTCCTCTTTTCGGAAGTGAACCCCCTGCTCCCCTCACGGGCCAGTCCCTGGGTGAGGCCACTGGCAAGAACACAGCCGTTACGGGAGGCCCCGCCGTCTCCCTCCCAGCCGCCTCCCTCCCTCGCTGCTTCAATAAAAGACACAAAACAGAGAGGAGGCAGGTTTAGAAAATAGCGTTTGTTGGGATCTTGAACATTTTGGATAAAACTAACAAAAAATATGAGCACACATTCAGGTGGTGGTGGTATGAGAAGCCACGTCATCTTATTTAGTTCCCGTGACACACACACCGGCCGCCAGGGCCCTGGGCAAGGCCGTCGGGAGGTTAGGGGTCTCCACGGGAGTGGCTGTCTGACCGCGTGGGCACCGAGCAGCGTGCAGCCTGCGGGCCGCTGTCCACGCACTGGGACACGGGTGGGCGGGAAGCAGGCCATGCGGCACAGGCGGTGGGCACAGCGGCTGCTTCAGGAACTGCAGCGGGACACGGGCACGTGGGTGAGGAGACAGCAGTGGGGGGCAGTCTGGGGGCGGGTCTGAGGAGTTGGGCATGCATGAAAACTAAACAAAACGGCGTGGACGGACGTTCCGGAGCGGTGATCACAGTGTGGACAGCGGTGGGCGTGGCAGCCTCACACAGTTCTGTCCGTCCCCGAGTTCTTCCTGACGGCCGCGCCCCCGCGCACCTGGTCCACCGCCAGCGTCTCCACCTCGGGCTGCGCCTGCGGCGGGGCCACGTGGTGGATGCGGTGGGCCACGCCCACGTGGACCTGGTGCTTCTCGCCGGAGCTGCGGTCGGAAGCAATGGGGGGGATGACCAGAGGCCTCTCCTTGATGAGGTGGACCTCGGCCGACTCCCTGGCCAGCAGGAACGGGGTGGGGTCAGGCATGGCATCCACCGGCTCCCGCAGCAGGAGTTTCCGGCTCTCGGCCCCAAACCTGTAGACCTCGTCAAACTCGGGGTGCAGGGGGGCGGAGAGGCTCTTCTTCATGCGGCGGCGGGGCGTCTCGGGCAGCCTGTCCCTGGGGGGCGCGGGCTTGTAGCCGGCCAGCACGGGGCTCCCGCCGGGGCTGCCGTCCGAGGTCCCGCCGGAGCTGAGCAGCTTCCGCTTGGCGGCGTGCAGCTGCGAGGTCAGGTAGGCGATGGTGCCCGCCCGCTGCTCCAGCTCCCCCGACAGCAGGCTCAGCTTGTGGCTCTTGAGCTTCAGCTCCTCCAGGTACCGCCTCTCACGCTCCCGCACGGTGGTCTCCAGCACGGCGATGGCCGCGTTCCTCTGCTCCAGCTCGCGCAGCAGCTCCTCGTGCTCCTGCTCCTTCGCCCTCAGCTGGGCCTCCAGGTCCTCGCAGCGTCTCTGCAGCTCGCTGCTGCTGCGTCCGTCCCCTGGAGGCACAGGCAGAGCCGGGTGAGAGGCCGGGCGCCCGAGGCCATGCCAGCTCTGCCTGTTTATCTCCAAGCGGACCTCCCGCTGCGGCCATACGGGCAGGCTCGGCGCCGGCTCCTGGAGGCGCACACAGGAAATGGCAGGCCCAGGGCCCGGCCAGCACCGAGCCTGGTGGACTGACCTGTGACCCCGGCGAGGGGCTGGGCACACTCGTGTGTAACTGCCCCACAAGCTGCCGCTTAGAACGGGCGTCTGCACTCAGAAGAGGACTCTGCTAAGTCCCCGCCCCGTGCTGGGCACAGGCTCGCGGCCCCGCAGGCCTGCCCGGCTCCTGCCTGCTGCCACCCGGCGATTATCTCCGGGGACCCCAGGATGCTGGCTGGGGAAGCATTCCTGGGACTGGAGTCTAAGGAAGGACATCGACCTCGTTTGGGGCTACCTGGTATTCAGTCCCCCTCACTGGGCCTGGGCTGCCCTGCGCCGCCGCCGCCGCCGCCTGGTGTAAGTCACGCCAACTACAGAAGGGCCTGTGTTCGCTATAGAAATCCGGAGCCCAGAGGCGTGGAAGATGCCCCCAACATACACGTCACTCCTCCCGCCTGCGGCCCTGGGAACACGGGGTCCCCGCACAGCGCTCTGGCCACGTATGCTTCCCCGCGGGAGCAGGCGCTATCGACCCTGCGGGAGGCAGTTCTTACCTGTCTGTTCCGCGCTTTTGAGGGTCAGCTCGTATGTTAGATCTGGAAAGGAAACCGCAGGCGTTGGCTCTGGGTGGTCACTGCACACTGCAAAGGCCTGGCCCACTCTGAACCGAGCCCCCAGCCAGCGAGTCCCACGCGGGCAGGTGCGGGTTAGGGGCACACGTGGCAACGGCAGAAGTGATCAGCGGCCACCGCCCTTCTCAGGGTCCAGAGGGAACCCCCTTTCCCCGGAAACACATCCCATTACCCACATCCTGCCAGCGGCTGGCTCTGCTACATGACGCTCTGCACTTGGACCTGCAGGTTTGTGCTGCACCCGGGACCGGCTGCCTGGCCCTCCTCAGGCACAGTCTGTGGCAGGGGAGTGCGCACGAGTGGTCTCCCGGTGACGGGTCACCTGCATCCCAGGACCCCCTCACTGGCCTGGTGACCCAGCCCGCCCGAAGCTTCCCTGCCCCCCCCCCCCGGCCGCCCCCGGGTGTGGGCACCTGTGCAGTGCTGCTGCAGCCGCCGGATCTCGGCGTGCAGGCCCTTGAGCGTGCCCGCGTGCTCCCGCTGCAGGAACAGCAGGTTCTTCTGCGCGCTGTGCAGCTGGTTCTCCAGGTTTGCGGCCGCCATGCTGACACGCGGTGACCTGCGGGGAACAGCCAGCGTCTCAGGCAGCGGCTCCCTGACTCCCAGCCTCTCTGGGGCCGCCTGGCTCCCACAGAGTGAGCAGAGGCCTCCTGAGAACCCGGTCAGGGCAGCACCCACCGTCTCCCCAGGAACCCTGGGCGCCTGGGCCCGGTGAGCACACGCGATGGCGTCCAGCCCTGGCCGAAGCGAGGCCTCGGAGGGAAGCCCGGTTTCAGAGCTGAGCCCCATCCTTCCTGGGAACATCTCACAGGGCCACGTGGTGACCGCAGGAGCCTGGCGTCTGTCCCGAGCCCTGCCCGCCCCACCCCGCACGTCTGCGACATCAGTGACCGGCTGCTGGCTCAGGCCGCGACTCGGCCTTGACTGTGACTGGAGAAAGGCGTCGGGCAGAGCTGCCGGGACCCAGGATGCCCTGGCCGCCCTGGACGGGACGCACACCATCCTGAAAGCGACCCTGTGGGTGCAGAGCCTGGGGCTGCATTGCCCAGTGCTATGGCCGAGGGGAGCCCTCAGGGCCAGCGTGCGGCACTGGGCGGGCGGCTCACGTGCGGGCGCACGGGAGGCCCAGGCTGGCCTGCTGGCTGTGGGGTGGCACCAGGGCCCCCAGCCTTCAGTGTCCAAGGGCCTGTCCCCAGGCTGCCTCATCTCACAGGCGCGCCCTGCTCACAGCACGTGGGAGGCAGGGAAATGGCACATGTGCACCCTCAGACATGGCTCTGGTTGTGTGGCAGCCGACGCTCTTGGGGTCGGGTCCTGTGTTCCCTGAGGCCCTGCCTGCTGGGCCCGCCCCTCCCCGCCTCGGGCCTCCTCGGGCCCGTGTGCTGCATCAGCCCTCCGTTCTCTCCCCCTTGGCCCCTGCCATGCCCTCCCGTGTGGTGTCCACACACCGGGACCCGGCTGGATGCTCGAGGCGTCCCCTGCGGGCCTGGTCTCCTCGCCCACTGGGAGCAGCCGCACCCGAAGGGACAGCAAAACCTGCTTCTTGCCCTGAAACAACACACAGCACTTGAGAGGCAGCAAACAGTGGCCCCGGGCTAACTAGGCCCGTGGTGGGCAAACTGCGGCTCGCGAGCCACATGCGGCTCTTTGGGCCCTTGAGTGTGGCTCTTCCACAAAATACCACGGCCTGGGCGAGTCTGTTTTGAAGAAGTGGCGTTAGAAGTAGTTTAAAAAATTTGGCTCTCAAAAGAAATGTCCATCGTTGTGCTGTTGATATTTGGCTCTGCTGACTAATGAGTTTGCCGACCACTGGGCTAGGTCATAATGCTAAGTCTAATGCCTGCTCCCCGGGAGGGGGGGGGCGGTTACTATCCCGAGTTCACAGCATCCGGGGAAGCAGCGACCACGTGGGAGGGCTGCGGCCTCTGCGCTCCGTGTGAGCTCGGCTGCGTTACCTGAGGGGCCTGGGCGGCGTGGCACCGAGAAGGCGGCGTGGCACCGAGAAGGCGGCGTGGCACCGAGAAGGTGGCGTGGCACCGAGAAGGCGGCGTGGCTTCAGGAGAGCTTCCGCGTTCAGCAGTCCCCAGGCCGCTCTGGTGCAAACTGCGCGCCCGACGAGGCGGAGAGCACGTGTGTGTGTGTGTAAGAACGTTTTTAAAGCCTGGAAGGATCCACAGCCAAGGTTCAAAGATCGCGCTCAGTGAAGTGCGGGAGGTTTTTGCTTTTTAAGAATTCTCTTGGCGTGACCCAGAGCCCCTGCAATGCGGGGCCGGTGCTACTTTACAGTCAGGGAAGAACATACAGCGATCGCTCACAAAAGATCCTCACTAACCCCCGAGCTAAGCGGCCTCCTGTTTGGACGCCACGTCCGGGGCGGTCTTAGACGGCTGGACGGTGGCCACTTACTGGACCAGGAACGAACGGGAGGGCAGCTCTGACAGAAGCAACACGTTAGCAACCCCAAGAACACGGGACGCGACCACGACGCATGCGACCACCCGCCCTGCAGCATTCCACGCTCCGTGATTCTGATGTCGCCCATCGTAAAAGCAAGGCCCAGCACAGCTCTGTGGAGCCGGCCATGTCCCGCGGGGAGCACACCCGCCCGCGCTGGCCGCAGCTGCCATTAGGCCTGGCAATCAGGGAAACGCGAGACCGGCCAGCCGGGAAGCGCGGCCACAGGAGGCCCGCGTGAGGGGATCGCTGACGCGGCGCTGCGGCCCAGCTCAGCCTTTCAGAGCTTTGACTGGGCTCCCACTTAAAGCCACGGGGTGCCTGCGCGCCGGGCGGGGCCGAGCCGCCAGGCGGCCGTGTCCAGGGAGGTCTGTTCCAGGCTGGCTAAGCGGCGCTCAAGGCCTTGCGGGCGCAGGTGGGAGCCCCTGGTCTGGAGGCACAGGATCTCTGGGGGTGCCCTGGTCCTCCTGGAAAACTGGGTGCCGTGACAGATAGGTGCCCACACCCCATGGCAGACCCCCCGCCAGAGGCAGGAATGCCAGCACCCCATCTCCCAACCAGTAGAGTCAGTGCCACACCTTCTGGTTCAGAAAGGCTCAGAGGCCCCTGGCAGGCAAGGCCAAGCGGCCAGTGGGGGGCGGGGCTCTGCTCGGCCCTTCCCCCTCCTGCCCCTCCGGGATGACTGCCCCCGGGAGCACAGAAGCCTCATTTCAGGGGCTAGAGCCGGAGCGCGTCAACTAGACGGCGACGCCACTCGTGAGCTGCTCACAAGCTGCTCTTTCACAAAGTCGCTCCGCGCCAACGCCATCTCTGGGCTCTGCGTGCACACGGAGCCTGGGAGCACTTCCCTCTGAAGGGGGCGGGTCCTGCCCGAGCAGGGCTTCCGTGTGGGCACCTGACGGGCATCGCTGCAGGTGCCCGTGGTCTCCTGGTTGAGAACCAGGACACAGCGACCCACACGCCTAACTGCCTCGCCACCCTAGCGAAGCGCAGCACGCGTCGGTCCCGGCCCGATGGCCACTGCGCGGTGTTCCCAGCGGGGAGACACGTCCCCTTGCGTGAAGAACCTCTACGGCGTGCCGCACGGACGAGCCGTTTCCGCTGCTGATCCAGGTGGCGGCCCGAGTCGGTTTCCGGGAGGAAACGTCTTCTCGCTGAAGCGCTGTTGGCCGTGGCTCAGCCGCCCTCCCCTTTCCTGCTCACGCAGCCGCGCCACGCGGTGGCTTCCCTGCACCGACAGGACACGCCGGGAGGACCCTCCGTGGGGTCGGAGACCGTGGGCGTCACAGAGAAGGGGGTTCCTCCCTGTGCCGGACTCGGAGGCGCTCTGCCCGGCCCCCGCCCCCCCCCCGTCCCCGCGGGCAGCACCTCAATCCACAAGGCAGGCGGCAGGGAGAAGCCACCGCCTCCCGTGTGCCCACGACAAAGGGGCCCGCACGGTTCCTGCAGGAGTTTAAACGGGGAGGGGGCGAGGGGAGAGGGGGGGCAGAGAGAGCTCCGAAATGCCGGAGAGCCAACAGCAGCCCGCCAGACACCCGTCTCCACGGCCACACACCTAACCTGTCACCGCACCCGCGGGCACCCACTGCTGTACCCACTGCTGCTCCCGCGGGGCCTGTATTTCTCTGGGCAGCTGGCGGGCCAGCGCCTTTAAAGGAGACGGACCCTTCTGTGCAGGCGTTTACCTAGATCCTCATTTCCCAGGACTGTGCCCGGACGGCGTCAGCATGTCCACCTTCGGCGGGGGGCCCTCGGACCTCCCATCCAGCGGCCCGGCGTCCCGACAGGAATGGTGCACCCGTTTCCGCCTCCTCTCCGCGCCTCCGTGCCGTGCGGAGTGAGTCCGGCGCGTTTTCCAGGTGACACCTCAGCCCGACTCCCCTGACAAAGGGGAGCTTCTCTCCCCGCACTGAGGTTCTTTGTGATGTCAGGGAGGGAGAGAACTCCCAGAACCCCCCATTCTCGTTCTTCAGTGGCTCGCACACGAGGTGCCAGGGGAGGAGAAAAACTCCCCACAAGATCCGGGTAAGAAGGTGTGTCGTTCGGGGCCAACGAGGCGCGCCGAGGTGCGCAGCGCTGTGTGTGTTTAAAAACGTTTCTATTGGTTTGCGGGAGAGGAAGAGGGAGACAGAAACATCCATCCGCTGCCCCCTGCACGCCCCCTACTGGGGAGGGAGCCCACAACCTGGGCCTGTGCTCTGCCCGGGAATCCATCCACGGACCATTGGGTCATGGGTGGACGCTCAACCGCTGAGCACCCGGGCGGGGCTGGGCGTGTTGGTTCAGACCTTGCAGTGGCAACGCCGTAGCAGGTACGTGAGCCGTTAGGCATGAGCCCAGCAGGAAGAACGGAAAACAGCGAGACCAGGACCAAGGCACCTCACACGCGACCCGCCGGCTGCGGGAGGAGAGCAGGAGAAACGGGGCAGAGCGGACGGGAGCTGTTTCGCGTGCGGGATTCTCCAAAGAACGGGGTGCCGCCAGCCTCCGCCTTCCACCCTCTGCCTTGCGCTTCTGTCTCGCACGTGCTCTCAGCTTCCCGCAACGGGACTGATGAGACTCCCTGGTCCGTGACACACTCTTCCGGGGCCCACTTTCACTGAGATGCTTCCAGCAACAAGCCCCCGACGCACCGGTCGCTGGGAGCGTAGGCGTTCTGGTTCAGAGCGCCCAGCTTCTTCACGTGAAGGTGCGTGTCCGCGCCTTCTGGTCGGTCGAACTCTGGTGAGGGCTCTTGGTCGGGGGGGGGGGGGGGGCTCGTTTCTCCTCCCCGTTCTCGTTGTGGGCAGGATGGTGGGGGGGGGGTCCGGCGGGGCAGGCGCTCCTCTAGCTGGCCGTGGAGTGGGGAGGCATGTGTGCTCCCCGCGACGCTGTCCGGCTGGCTCTGGGGTCACGGCTTCACCTCCAGCGGCCGGCACAGACTGGAACACCAGGCAGCGTCCTGCGGGCACAGACTCGACCACCAGGCAACGTCCGGAAGGGCCCCGGGCACCTCCTGGGGCGGCAGCCTCTGCTGTGCAGGCTGGGTCGGGTTTCAGGGACGGAACAAACAGAAGCTAAAACGCAGAGCGAGCACAAGAGCCAGCCCTTCACCGGAGTCTTTCAAAAACAACCTCAGCTGAGGAGAACCATCCATTCAGCTCCGCGACCCGCTGACTCTCACAGCCTGACGTCATCCCTGCTTCGAAGGGCTTTTAAGACTCCCAGCAAAGGGTAATTTCCTCCGGGTTAGAGTTTATCATAGAAACCAAAGGCACCGGGAGAAATACAGACCGTGCGTAGCTGTAGCTGACGGGAGTCCCTAAGGAAAACACTGCTGCGGGGCTTGGTGAGGGCAAGGCCCACACAAATGCAAAGGGGGCTTAGGGTCGCGGCCGGCCGGCCTCTGCCGCAGGGAGCCTTCCCAGGGTGCGGGCGGTGCCTGAGGAGGGCGCTGTGCCCACGACCGTAGGGGCCGGCAGGTAGGAAATGAAAAAGAACCACAATGCCCTCCGATGGGCCCCCCCGCGCGACTCCCAGGCGCCCCGAGGCCTCTCCCGCAGCGCCGCGGGGCGATGCCTCCCGGCAGCCGCAGCCGTTCCTGCCCGCGGGAAGGGCCGAGCTGGAACCTCCGCAGGGAAAGAGCAGCCCTTCCTCCTGGGACCGGAGGCGCCTTTTGCTTTTATGCCCAAGTGAAGTCCGTCTTCCTCTAAGTCCGCAATGTTCCCTCTCGGTCCTCAGAAATCGCTCTGACTCCGTGCGATCCCTTTGCTCACGGCGGATCCTAAACGCCGGGAGGCAGCTGGGACACATCCAACTCCCCCTCTCGAACCTTCCTGCCGGTTTACCGTTGAAGCCGGAGATGTGAAGGTTGGTGTCTACCTGACCGTCTGGACGTCAGTCTGAATCAGACCCTTCCCGCACCCGCACCGAGGCACCGAGGCACCTCGGGGCTGGGCTGGCTGCCCTTGGGAGCTACTCCAGTTCGCAGACGTTAATCCTATCAGTAAACGTGGCTGTCCCCCTAGGCATCGGGACTTTCGGGGCTGACCTTGTTCCAGATAGGAGGAAAAAGGCCGGGCTTTTCTTGCCAGCAGCGGGAGAAGCTGCCTTAGAACATAAAAACAACTACCTCTTCAGAGCACGGCCCTGTGGCAGCATCAGGAAGTGATGATGGAGACAATGGTTTTAAACCAACAAACAGCTGGGGGAGGAGTTAAGAACCCAAATGGATGGTCTTCTGTCCTAAGTAAAAGAAGTCTTTTTTCTTAAAAAAAAAAAAACAAAAAAAAAAAGAATTAACAATAAAAAGATCTCATTTCTAAGAAGCTTGCTGGTTAGCTTGATGTATTTACATGTGCTGTAGTAAGTATCTGGTCACTGCTCTGCACTTCAGGTTTAAAATGTAACTAAACTAAACTCACTGAATAATCCGACATGGTGCACAGGAATAACAAGGACTATCGGACTTGTGGATGTAGACGCAAACTCACATACACATATGTAGCTATCACAAGTCTTAGAACCTTCTACCAAAAAAATGTCACACTAGGTGAACATTTAGCCAAAAGAGAGAGAGAAATTCAAAACCATCTTTGGAGGCAAAACAACAAAAAACCCAAGAAACCCCCACAACACATCACTTCAAATGTAAACATCTTTTCCTTACAATTCAATGGCAGCGCAGGCGGATTCTTGACTGTGCAAAGAAAAATCATTTAATAAGACAGTAGCAGTGCTCTTGAAATAAAATTTGAACTTAAAAGTCGTAAACACCGGACAATTCTGGCTCTGACACCCTCACAGGGAGGTTTCTGGGAACACGTAACAAAGCACCGCAGCCGGGCAGCTTGGAATGTAGCTACAACACCGATGACTCCAACCGAAACCACAGAGGTGACTGTTTGCTCTCGGGCCGCCGCACGTTCACGACTGGAGGCGGCCATCGGGCTAACTATCAGAGCTGGAAACTGAGCAACGCAGGCCGAGCGAGCTGAGCCAGAGCGAGGGGCTCCCTGCAGCGCCGGCAGCTCGGCGGCCGAGCCTGGCGGAGGCTCCGTTCAGGAATCACAGTGTTATTTCGGGGAAACTAGAGACCCCCCCTCACCCCCCGCAGCGTCGGGAGAGGCCGAAGGCAGGGCACTCACGTAAAGGGTTCCCGGGACCTGCGAGGCCCCGCAGGGAAGGTCTCTAACGTCCCCAGGGTGGTAAGACGCCTTTGAAATGCGATGTGGATGCAGTCGCCCTCCTCCCCACAGCCTCCCAGACAAAGCGGGCCGGGCCCTCGGGCGCACCTGCAATGCGGATCGCTACCCTACGGTCCCACCCGGCCCGGCGGGAGCGGCGCCAGGGCTGGCCTCCGCGCCCCAGCCGATCGGCCCGGCGGTGCGGACGGTGCGCAGCCTGGACGGGAGGCCTGGCGAGGCCCCCTCCGCATAACCGGCTGGAAGACCTGCGGGCAGCCGGCGCGGTGGGCGAGTGCATCACTTTTGCCCTCCTTCCCCGCACTTCGTCTGCCCACGCCCCGAGCTGTTCCCGCAAGGGGACACCCTTCCCCACCCCCGAACCCTGGGGCTGGGACGGGGGACTCCCTCCCGCTGCAGCGAGGGCTTAAAAAATAATCGCCATGAATTCCTGTCCCGACAGGTGCCCCCCGCCGCCCGCAGAGCCTCCCCGCAGGTCCCGCCAGGTGAGCGGGGCTGGACTCGGTCACACCTCGGGCCCCGCCTCACCTGCGGGCGCGGCCGGCGCAGTCCTTCAGGCGGCTCCCCGCCTCGGCGCGGTCCTCGGGGCAGGCGGCGGGGGCCGGCGGCCCATGGGCGGGGCGGCGGGCGGGGCTGGCTCCGGGCTCCGGCCCTGCCCCGCCGGGCCGCCCAGGGAGGTCAGTGGGCGCCGCCCGCCCAGCGCATCTCGCCGGCTCCCACCCGAGCGCCGCCGCGGGGCACGCCGGGAGCGGCCGGGGCGGCGGGGGAGGCCGCGCTGACGGGTCGGGCGGCCGAGGCGCCGGCGCGGCGGCGGGTCTGTGTCTGCGGGGCGGGGCGGCGGCGGGCGGTCGATACTCACTGGGCAGGGCGGGGGCGACGCGCCCGTCCCGCAGCCGCGGCGGCGCGGGGGGACCGCACAGAGCGGAGGGAGTCTGGCCGGTGGGACGCAGGCGCACAGCTCAGGTGCGGCCGCACTGCGGTTGCCCCGGGTAACGCGGGCCGGGGCGGGCCGGGAGGGGCGGCGGGAGGAGCGAGGCGGCGAGCGGGAGCGCGCGCGCCAGCCGGGGTTCGGGGGGAGGGCCAGGGGGTACCCAGGACCCGCCTGGGATTGGGGGGAGGGCGCGCGCGGGCAGGCGCGGGGCGGGAGCAGGCGCGGGGGGCTGGGGCGCCGGCCCGGCGGCGCGCATGCGTGCGGCGCCCGCTCCCTCGGGCCCGCCGGCCTGGTGCGTGCGCACGCGCGCTGGCCCCCGGAGGCGTCTGGACGTGCGGAGCGCGCGCGCGGCTCGGAGGCGCACCTGTGAGGTGTCCCCAGAGGAGAGGGCGGGTGGGTGCGCGGAGCCCGCGGCCCGGGCGCCTCAACCCCTCACTCGGAGTGAGTTCTCGGCGGCAGGGCTGCAGCCTCTTTCTTCCTGTTCTGGGCCCGGGCGGGGCGCCGGGCGGCCGTGGGGGGCAGGGGCGCGGGCTCGGGTGGGCAGGCGGCTGAAGGGGGTAAAGAAAGGCCAGCAGCCCATCACTCGGATGGGCCCGGCGCCGGGCCGGCCCCTGGGCACCGGCGGGGAAGGTCCGGGCGGCCTGGCGGCCCCTGGGCAGGCCCCGCGGAGGGCAGCGGGGTCTCGGGCCTCCGCGCCCGGCGTGGGCCGTATCGCCGGGCTGCGGGGAGCGGGGTTCACAGATGGCGGCCGGGTGCGCGGCGCCGGCTGGGCAGCGGCAGGGCGAGGCCCAGCGGGAGCCGGACTCCCGAGCCGGGCTCCATTGTTGTGGCAGCCGAGGGAAGGGGGAGCAGAACCGCTCCCGAAGCCCGAGGAGCGGCGCCTTGGAGCCTTTCCAGGCGGGTCCCCCGAGAGGCGGCCATGGCCGCGCCGGGGGCGCGGGGCGCGGGGCGGGCGGCGGCGGCGGGGCCTCGCTGCAGGGTGTGCTGTGGGTTTTTCAGAGCCCGGCGGCCCCGCGGAGCCCGACGAGCGTCCGGCGCAGGTGATGAGGAGCCCCCGGCGCGGAGCGCGGCCGCCGCTGGACGCCTCCATTGTTTGACCGCAGCGAGGGCCGATCCTCACCCAGGTAAAGCGACCGCAGCGCGGGCGAGCTCCCCCCTCACTCCCGCGGCCAGGGGAGTCCGCCCCTCTTTCGGGACGTCGGTTTCCTTCCCGTCCCTGCTTCTGATTAACTCAGTGTGTGCACCTCCCAGGCACCCCCCTCCCCCCAAATCTGGGCTCATCTTCCCGCATCTCCGCCGAGTCACCTCTCGTTCCCCTCAAACTCGGCTCCTTTGTGGAGCCCTCCCCGCCGAACTCGGAGCAACTCGCTCTCCGGGAGGACGTGCCCCGCTCTCCTGGCCGAGCGCTTGCGTATTGGCTGTCTTACCGCAACAAAGGAGGCCAGAAGCTAAAAAGAAGAAAAAAGAAGAAGAAGAAAAACCCCAAGCTGTTGCTTTTGTTGCCGTCGTCGAAGGGACGTTTTGGGCTATTGAGACGGTGTATTGTTTTAGCGGGACCGACCTGGTTTTGTTCCCCTGTTTTGTCTCCTCTAGAGGGGACCCCCACTTCCTGTATAGATGCAGAGCTTTTTAGGAGCAGGAACATGACCTTGCCCCGCCCCCAGGTTCATTTAAAATGTTTTAAAGTCATTTTAAAGGGGTCAGGTCATACATTTTTCGTGGTAGAAATGCCGGCCTCGCCGAGATGGCTCCAGTCTTTGCCGACCGGCCCAGCCGTCTCCAGAGTGAACCACCGCAGCGTGTCCTTCTAGATGGTTCAAAAGACGCGGAGGAGGGTGCACTCACTGCACGGCCTTTGTTTTAACTGCTGGGCGCTCCGCCCTCCGTGTCAGCAGGTGGCGAGTGCTCTAACGCAGCCCGAGAACTGCTGCCTCACGTCCCCCCGTTTGGGGGGACCATGGTTTATGCGGCCATTTCCTGGACTGGTGGCAATTTAAGCTCCAGCTTTGTCTCTCCAACGGCCTTTGGGGCGGTGGTTCCTGGGGAAGTGCCGTTTCAGTGAAGGAGCACTAATTACAGAGAGTCCAGGGGGAAGTTCTCTCTCGGGTTACAGACCTCGCCCGCCGCCTCCCTCCGTCCCCCCTCCCCCTCCCCCTCCCCCCAGCTCATTATGACTCCACGCCTTCCCGGCCTGTGACCTTGGGCAGGACACCCAGCTCAGAACCTCAGCTTTCTGCCCTGCACCTGGGTGATGCCTGCCCTCTGTGCTCCACGGAGTTAGTTCAGGGACATGAAGGATGTGAAAGCGCTCTGAGGCGTTAACGTGGTTTGTAAACGTTGGTTTTATTAGCTTTTACGATCCAAAGGAAGTTTTTATTTGCAATATAACTTACATTTTCTCTTTTGATCAGATGTGTATTACACAATACCAGGGATCACCAAGTTTGCCTTTTAATTTGTGATTTTGTTATCGTTAATTTCTATCAAGTGCTGTTAATACTTAGACTTCTTAAAGGATATTTTACAAAGCACATTTTTTCTAGTGCTTTACATGCCATAAAAATAAGGCGTATGGATTTGTCGGCTACGTGTAAAGTATCAGCAAACTGAATACAGCATCAAACAAAACCCTCATAAAAGGCAACAAAACTTGCTTCCTAGCGAGACAAACGTGTACGCACGTTTTCAGGCGGCGGCGGCATTGCGTTAGCTTTCACGCCCAGCGGGTAAAATCGGTTCTTCCTGAATTTGTAGGCTGCATCAGGAGGAGTTTAGGAATTGAAATACTGGCTGAATGATGGGATGGATATCACTTTAAGATGTAAGAGATGCAGTTAAGGGTCTTGTAAGTACTTTTCTTTCATTCAGATGTACTCGAGTGCTTGTAGTGTGGCCAGGAAACGTGGCGTGTGACTGTCCTGGTGGGAGTTTATGATCTGCGGTGGGGGATGGGAATGAAGTGCAGTCACTCAAACTGCTCGCATGCCCCCAAACTGGAATCTGCGATGCAGGTTAAGTAGCACCTGCCCCAGGAGGGGACAACAGGACCAAGTTTTAGATGGTGGAGAGAGGGCCTCAGAAAGAGCCATCCACCCTTCCTCCCTTCTACACCCCCCTCCCCCTTTTACAAAAGTAAGTTTCAGCTGAGATCTGAAGGGAGAGTAGGCGTGCGTTAGTGTGGAGTGAAGTGGGGCTTAATTTTCCGGGCAGGGGAATGGCATGTGGGCAGGCCCTGGGGGAAAGTGCTTTGCCCACTCGGGGACCTGAAGGAATGCCTTGTGGGCGGTTATGGAGGCCAGGGGAGAGCGGGGCGAGGCGGGGCCTCGGTCAGGCAGTGTCTTGTAGGGCGGGTTCAGGATGGTTGATCCTGAGGAAAGCCGTGGCCAGGGTTGGGTTTTAAGCAGAGGAATGACATAATCAGATTTGCATTTTCCAACAACCACTCCAGCTGCTCCCCGCAGAACGTGGAAGTGGGGGAGACCAGATAGCCCTTTCAGAGGTCTGTCTGGACGAGAGCTGGTCTTCTCCTTGGAGTTCACATTGAATTCCAACTACCAACTAAACTGAGGTCAAAATAGACGTTTTATTCTTTTTTCAAAAGGCCTCATTTTTTTTATCAAGTGGAATGAAAAGGCACATTCTTAATGCCAAAAATATACATAAATGTTAATGGTCCCCGTTATACTGAACAAGAAAATAATGAATCCAATTTAAATTGGGAAAGTATTTAACACAGGTTTTGTAAGTTTTGTCAAAACAGTAATCCATGAAATAAGAGTGAAGCGAGGGTCTGAAATGAAAAGAAGGGAAATATTCTGTGGGAGCTATTGGCTACAAAAATGAGAGTTTCTGAAAAACACCCCAGAATGTGAGGATGTGATTGAGCGCACAGTGCACACTTACAATTCATAGCGTCATGAATGCCAAACAGCCTGGCAGAAACTAAAATGGGGAACAGAACAGGCGCTTACACTGCGACAGAAAACGTCGGGCCAGTCGCACGGGACAGGTGGGACCGCCGCGAAGGGAACGAGCCCCCTGGAGGCCTGGGAAGGCCGTCGGAACTGCAAGGCAGGCCGGGTCCCAGGACGTGATGGCTAAGCACAGACCTGGACAGAGCAACTATGAGGAACGAAGTAGCTTTTAAAAATGGAGGTAGATGGGCGGGTATTGGCGTGGCCTGGGAGCATGGTAGGATATGTTACTGAGCCAAAAAAGCAAATTTCATTTTTTTGTAAGATACCACAAAAAGAAAGAAAACTATGTGTGTGTGTGTGTGTGTGCTGAATAAAGATAGAAAAGGTTTGAGGACCAAAATATTTGAGAAGGATACATTGTAACTACTGAGAGAAAGTCATAGGGGAGATAGACTTTTTAAAAATATGTTTTTATTGATTTCAGAGAGGAAGGGAGGGAGAGAGAGATGGAAACATCAGTGACGAGAGAGAATCATGGCCTCCTGCACACCCCCCTACGGGGGATCGAGCCCACAGCCCAGGCCCGTGCCCTGACTGGAATCGAATCCAGACGTTCAGTCAGCAGGCTGACGCTCTATCCACTGAGCCACACTGGCTAGGGCCAGATTTTTTTATTTCTCATGCTTTTTCATTGTTTCAGGTTTTTCCTACAATGAGCATTTACTTGGGTAACAAAGATGCTACGACTTCGTTCCGTTGATAAAAGCCCCTTATCAATTGTATAAAGGCCTAAATTGAGACTAAAAAAACGACGGTACCTGGTGCTGATGGGAACGCGGTAAAACGTCACACTTCTCCACAAGCGCGTAACATCGCCCACACGTCGCAGAGCCTGCGGAGTGTTTGTGTTGGCGTAGAAACCACTGAGGGCCGTCGGAGGGGCTTTTATTTCTATTTATTTAGTTTTAAATACATTTTACTGATTTCAGGGAGAGGGAGAGGGAGACAGAAACATCCATGATGGGAGAGAACCATCATTTGGCTGCCTCCTGCACGCCCCCTACTGGGGACCAAGCCCGCAACCGGACATGTGCCCTTGACCGGAATCAAACCTGGGACCCTTCAGTCCGCAGGCCGATGCTCTATCCACTGAGCCACACCAGCTAGGGCAGTAGAGTTATTTTTAAGGGTGTGTTTGTAGAATGATTAAGTTACGATTCATCAGCTTGGTAATGTAGGGCCATTAAAATGTTTATGTGGAAAACGTATTAAAATGTTTATGACAGAGTTAAGTGGAAAAACCAGGACACAAAATTACATACATGATAAGATTAAAACTCCTAAACGAAAATCCTGACAACTGTCCACAAAAACCTATGGAGAACAGTCCAGAAGAAATTAGGTGAAAATCTTTGAAATTGTGCATTGGGAGGTAGGCTGTTGGGTGATTTTGAAAGTTTCTTTTTTGGGTATTTTCTAGACTCTGTATTACACTCACAGTGGAACCTTTGGTTTTAGGGTCACATTGTACCGAGGACGAGGCCAGCTGCGTGGTGAATAGGCATGTGCACTTGTACTAGGGAGACGAGACCTGCCCGGCACAGTGAGGCGTGCTCTAAACGGTGCCCTAAGGTCTGCCGCGCTGAACGGTTTGTTTTTAGTGGAGTGTTTGGAATTGGCTTGGGTGGATTTTGTTACTTCCGATACTTGGAGGGAAATTGCTTCCTAACAATATGCAGCATAAGAGCGGTTCCCACGTCTGATCTTGTACGCGTGGAGTAAATGCAGACGCTTGAACACGGGCCTGGGGTTTCCTGGTTTGACTCTTGTTCTCACTGCGTTCCTAACACGGAGAGGCCGTCAGAGAGCGGGTGGGACTTCACGGTCTTTCGGGATGAGAGGGGCAGCCAGCCGGACCACGGGCAGAGCGTCGAGCGCACAGTCGTGATGCAGGGTCCCAAGAGGCTCCATAGAGCGAGCTCGGGGCCCCTCGGTGAGCACGGTTGGGGAGGCCGAGCCGGTTATAAAGGGGTGTGGATCCGTTCACTGACCAGGTGCTCCTGGGGATCTGCCGTGGATCCTGGGAGTGGGCGTCGCAGGTGGTTTAATGGGCGCCCAGGCCACGAGTGTCACAGAAGGGAGATGCTGGAGGACGTGTACGGGCCCTGGGGCACATAACATCCACATCTGAGGGGAAGGGCGGAAGTCAGGGAAGCCATCCTGGAGAAAGTGGCGTCTGGGTACGACCTGAAGGGAAGGGGGACAGAAGTGGGAAGGCCTGGAGGTAGGAGCAGCTGGGGGCGGAGGGGAGGCAGTGGTTGAGGCCAAGAGAAGTTAGGTTTGGCTGATGTAGAGCGGGTGGGCAGTGGTGCGAGAGGAGCCGGGAGGTGCGGAGGAGCTAACGTCGCCCAGAGTGTCCGAGCCACATGAATCAGCCAGGAGATGACACAGGACGTTCACGGGCCGGGCACCGTGTTAAGCAGGTGGGACGACCCGTTTTGCGTTGGAGAAAAGGACGTCAGAGTGGGCAGGGTGAGCGGGAGGCTAGACGGGGGGCTTTTGTTGTATCCAGGAGGCCTGGTGAGGGTGTCAGAACCAGGTCCCCTCTGGCACCTGGGGCGGGGTCCTGCTCCAGGTAGGGAGGGAGTAGGCTTTGGTGAGGGGACAGGGATGGACAGGCTGCGCAGAAAGGGCGTGTGGACGTGCGCGTTCTTCCCAGAGAGGCTTTGCAGGGGTGACTCTGCCGCAGATCTGGGCTTCGCTGCACGGGCCAGTAGGTGCTGTGCACAGACCATGACTAAAACCAGTGCTTCTGTGTGTTTCTTGGGATGTAGTTAACCCGTCTGAATGGTTTAAGGTTGGAGAATGTTGTCCAGCTTCGACCGGCCGTCGGCGCCTTTCACATGGAGAACCTGACTGGGCGTGTCTGGGTTCATCGGGCTAAACTGCCTCTCTGAGGAGCTGGGGGTCCTGTTGTCAGACTGACCGGTGTGATCTCTGCTGATGCCGTCGAACTGGTCCCTCCCATAAGGAGGCCGGGCAGGCCAGCGAGTGTGGTCCCTGGCTCCACCCCGGCCTGGAAGTCCACCTGGCCGTCCACCTGGCCGTCCACCTGGCCACTGGAAGCTGTCGTAGTGCATTCACGCTGCGTAACCACCGCCACAGCCTGGGTGGCTCAGACAACAAGCATTCGTTCTCACAGCCCCGGAGGCTGCAAGTCCAAGGTCAAGGTGCCGTAGAGTCAGTGTCTGGTGAGGGCCCACCTGGTCCGTAGACGGCTGTCCTCTCGCTGTGTCCTTTCTGGGGTCCTCCCAAAGGCTCCATCTCATGGGGATCAAGTTTCATTGTGTGAATGAGGGGGCAGGGGAGGGGGGACACAAACATTCCGGCCGTCCCCCTTCTCAGTGGGACCCCAGGAGAGAGTCTGACCGGCTCCACTTTGGTCCCATATTCCCTGTCGGTCAGTTCATAGTTGTGGGCCTTTGGGCGCACATTCGCCTAGCGGAGTGCCTGAGCCTGGCAGGCTGGCCGTGCGTGCCAGCGAGGGCACTGGTGCGAGTGGTGTCCTGGCACCGCAGAGGGACTTCGGGGAACGGACAGGACCCGTAGTGTGAAATGGAGTGGAACTAGCTTGGTCAGTTGAAGTCACTGAGCCCAGTTTTAAAGTATTAGTCCAGTTAATCCACATGGAGGAATCACAGGCTGGGAGACCAGCGGCTTCAGGGGATTCCCATTGGCTCCTGGAAGAGAGATTTTAAAAACGACCCTAACCTGGCGTCCTACCTGCAGCACGCAGCGTCCACGCATCGCTTCCCAGCTGGCGGGTGTTTCCGCACCTCCATTCCCACGGGAACGCGCCCCCGCCCCGTCTGTCACCCGAGACCTCCAGTGGAGCGGCCCTGGAGCTCATTTATCTTTCATGCCCCTGCAAGTTCAGTTCATGAAATAATCATCGCTTATTTCCACGTCCTGCTCTGCGGTGCCGCCCATGCTCCTGTGACAGGTCTCAGGAAGAAGGCCTGGAGCCAGAGCAGACCTGCCCGGAGGGGAGGCAGCCTGCCCCGAGGTGAGCGGGGAGACAGTTCGCGAAGGTCACCTGGCTCCTCTCCCCTGCACACTACTGGTACGCCCTGGCGCGCCGTGTTCAAGCTTCCCGTTAGCCGCACCGTTCGGGCGTGCAGGGTTAAGCCTCATGGGATTTAAGAGCATTTCCCGGATTCCGAGTCCTTGGCGTCAGCTGGCAAACAAGCCAGGCTTCTCGGCTCACCCGTATTCAGTAACCTCGGGCCTGGGGGGGGGGGGGGGCAGCGCCCAGTTAGAACCGGGGAGCTGCAGAACGCAGGCTTCGAGGCTTCGTGACGTGAAATTCTAGTTCCTAAGGGCTTCTGACAGGTGCTGGGCGCAGGTGTGCGGCCGTGAGAACGGGCTCCTGCTGAAGGTCTCCAACCGCCGGGGCAGGACCCCGCCGAGAGGGCGGCGCCGGTGGGGTGTCATCTGGGAGCAGAGGGAGCCCACATGCACCGCTGGAGCTCTCCAAGCAGAGAGAGGGCGTGTGTGGCAAGAGCGGGTCCCGGAGGCGGTGGGTCGGGGAGCCAGCGGTGGGGGAGGTGGTCAGCGGGGACAGTGTTTCTGTTTTACAAGACGGATGTACTGTTAACACCCCTGAACTGGACGCTTAAAAGCGGTGAAGATGCTAAACTTTGTGTTTTTACCACAATTTTAAAACCCATTAAAAAGCCAGAATCCCAAATCCCAAACTTCTTGAGCTGCCACCTGCCGTGACCCTCCCACGCCCAGTGTCCTGAGGACAGCCTTGCTGGCAGCCACATGGCATTTCTGTGGCCTTCCCAGGCCCAGCCCGCCGTCCCCTCCACTGGGGAGCCCGGCCTCGTGGGCCTGGGGCTTTGCTTTCGCTTTTACCGAGGATGGCGCGAGGCCTCCATGCTGTCCCTTCCTTTCCGGGCCCGACCACGGACTTTGTCCCTCCGGTCTCACTGTTCCCAGCAGGGGGAGGAGGAAGTCCTTTAATAACTGAGTGTCGTCCTCTGAGATGAGAGCCATTGGCGCTCAGACCTGCCGCCCGAGCAGGGCCCCGGCTGCCCCTCGATGGAGGGGGACCACACAGCCTGGCAGAGGGAACGGACAGGAGGGGCCGGTCCTGCAGCCAGAGGACGCGGTGCCTCTGCTGTCCCCAGCACGCTGATTCCCCGGGCAGGGCGTCCTGCGTGTGTCCTGAAGGTTCCTTTTTCCTCAGTCCCCGCCGTGTCCCCTGCAGAGGAGAGCGGAGCGCTGAGGCACTGGGCCCCGCCCCCTGCCCGCCGCATCACTGACGTCCGTCTTCCTCCCCGTTCCCCAGAGGAGTAACGGCTGAAGGTCGCCCAGCTGGGAAGTGTCAGGCCTGGAACTGGACTTGGGACCAGGACTGAAGTCCAGTGTTCCGCCCGCCAAGTTCTCTGCTTCCTAACACACACAGGTGCAGGTACGCTCACCAGCCCGGGAGATGAGCCTGGGCCCTGTGGGCTCACGGAAGGCCGCCATCGGGCATGTGGCCAGCGGGAGAGGCAGTAAAGGCAGATGCGTTTTAAACCAGCCCTGGGGCCAGGCAAGCCCGGAGCCGGCACTGAGCTTCGCGTGCAGGACCTGGGGCCTGGGTCTGGGAGCCTCTAGTGAGGGGACGGGCGTGTCACACCAAGTAAGGTGAGGGAAGCGAGGAAGCGCATGTGTACCAGGTCCGCTGCGCCTTCCCCTGCGCCTTCCTCCGTCCTCACAGCGAGGCCTGCGCTTCTGTCCGCTGTGTTTCCGATCGGTTCCAGGTGAGCCGGAGCACCCTGCGCCATCCGGGGGCGAGTGTGGAGGACTGGGCGGGAGGAAAGCACATCTGTCCGCTCTGGTCTGTCTGCCGTCCCCTCAGGCCGCACGTCTCCCTTCGCTGTGTAGGGCGGTGCTTCCCGACCCTCTGACTGGGGAGCCCACCCCGTCCCAGTCGGCACAGCTGGCTGTCCTGTCTGCATGGACACCTTTGATGAGCGTCTGTGTCTGTGCTGGACCAAGTTCCACGGGGGAGGGCACCCACTGTATTTCTGCTCTCGGTCCGGGCGCGGGGCCTGGCACGGGTAGACACTCGAGAAACACCTGTGGTTGGATGACGGGAAGACGGCGGTGAAGGAGCTGAGACATTGCTGATGGGGAGCTTACTGAGCGCAGGAAGCAGGGAGCGGCGCTGCCAACAAGGAGGCAGCACACAATGACCCAGGCCGTGTGGGGCGAGGCTGCTCCCTGAGGAGGCGGTGCTGGGGCTGAGACCTGGGTGGGAGAGACTGACGCCAGCTCTGGCGAGCCAGCTCTCCGCAAAGCGTGGGCCTGGGAGGTGGGGAGGAGAAACAGGCTGGGCAGGTCTGAGGGTGAGAAAGGCTACGTGGTGTGTGGTGGCCCAGAGCCTGGAGGAGGTGAGATTGGGTAGAGCCCGTGGCCAGCACCTGCCCAACCTGAAGGCTGTGTGCATTTAAAGAGCTTGCGGGGGGAGGGGGCGGGCACAGGGAGGGAGGGGCAGGGGTGAAGCAGAGACGTGATGGAGAGGCTGTGGGCAGTCTGTGCCTGGCAGGTGGGTGCAGTGGCGGTGGAGAGACGGAGGAGGGGGACACCAGGTGGGGGTGGGAAGCGAGGGGGCGACCTGGGTGGGGCAGTGCAGTACAGTGGGGGGGAGGGGGGAGCAGTTTGAGGGGTTGGGTTTGGAAAGGTTATTTGGGGTGTCTGTAGCCGGGCTGAAGCTGAAGCTGGAAGCCGAGCTCACGATGTGGCTGAGTTACTGGCGAGGTTGTAGACTCAGAGAAGAGGGGTCCCCAGTTGGAGCCCTGGAGCACCCCCACATGTTGAAGTCGGGCAGGGCAGGCGTCTCCAGTGAAGGCGATGTGGTGGGCAAGGTGGGGGGACGGCGGGGGGGGGGGTGCCATGCAGGCCAGGGAGACGGTGCGTCACAGTCCCAGATCCTGGAGCTGCTTTGTGGGCACCAGGTGCCCTGTGCGCGCCTCGCCCGCCCAAGCTGTGGCTGTGGGCCTTCCAGGTCGGCGGCCCCTGTGGTGCTGCCACAGCTGCGGGCTCACTCGGCCTCGAGGGCTCAGCCTCTGCTCAGCAACTGGCCGGCGCGTGCGCGTCTCGTGCTGGGGCTCCGGGCAGCCGCCGCCTTCAGGGCGTTTCTCCGGCTGAGTCTGGTTAGTCGGAGCCGAGGGTGAGCCCACCAGTTGGCTTTCTGGACGTCCGTGTCCATGCTGAGTGGTCACCCTCTGATGGTGCCCTCTCCTCCCAGCGCCCTGGCGCCTGGGTGCCTGCAGCCGCCAGGCGCTGCCACAGGAGTCGGCTGGAGCATCAGTCCTTGCCCGCGCTTGCCGAGATCTCGGGGTTCGTCTCTAGAAGCGCGATTGCCAGGCCAAAGGATTGGTGTGCGCATGCTTTTTTCTAGACGTTGGCTGTGTTTCTGCTGAAACTTTGCTTATGTGGTTGAATTTTATTATCTTAACGCTTTCACTTAGAAACAATCGCTTTATTTTGCTATTAACATGTTAAGCGTCATGTCAGTCACTGGTGACGGACACTGTACTTCCCGTCCGGACCTCGTCAGTCACTGGTGCGGCCAGCATATCGGTGAAATCGTATATCGCGGGCTAAACGGAAAGGAAGACAAAACAGGCGTGGCGCTTAACGTGTTAAAAACAATTTTTTAAAATGCATTTTTATTGATTTCAGAGAGGAAGAGAGGGGGAGAGAGAGAGAAGCATCAATGATGAGAGAAATCACTGATTGGCTGCCTCCTACAACCCCCCCCCCCCCCCACTGGGGACTGAGCCTGCAACCCAGCATGTGCCCCGACCAGGAATTGAACCCGGGACCCTTCAGTCCGCAGGCTGACGCTCTATCCACTGAGCCAAACCAGCCAGGGCTATTTTGCCATTTTAAGGTGAAAGAAATCTCAGACAGACAGCCCCGTACCCCTCCTCTGTGGAGCGTACGACAAAGTGTTCCTTAAGGCCGGTTCATTTCTGGTGACTGACCGCAGTGTCGCTGAGGCTAGAATGCATGAGCGGCCGCGGCGGCGAGGCGTGACCCTGACCCTCAGAGCCTTCAGGTGGGACATGTGGGAGCTACGTCTTGTGTTTGCTCCTCATTCTGTTTGCTGTATTGCTGTCCCACGCTGGCTGCCAGATGACTGGAACATGCACTGGAACGGGTGCAGCAGGGTCTGGGGGGCGCAGAGAAGGGCGTAGGGGAGCCCTCGGGATGCTCACCAGGTGGACTCCTCCCTGCACTGACCGGCGGGCTGCACACGAGGTGCCGTGGCACTAATCCTGGCTCAGGAGACAATCACACGCAGGAGCGATGAGGTCTTAGGTGCTGCTGCTTTGGGGGCTCCCAGGAGAGAGTGCCTGGAGTCTCACCGGGGCCCCCGTGGGGGCAGCTGACAAGGCAGTGGCGGGAGGGTCAGGCACAGGAGGAGCATGTGCGAGCCCGGAAACAAACAGGGGGCGCGGGAAGGCCGGGCAGGACTGGGCGTTTTAGGTTCAGGACCTGAGGTTCACCAGGAGAGCACGGGACAGAAACAGGCTTGATGCACACGCCCTGTGTCCGCTCTCCCCGGGGACTGCGGGGCGGCTCCGCCCTGGTGTGTGGGCTGCGGAAGCCGCGGGATTGCCCTTCCGAAGCCCCAGGTGGGGGTGTTGCTTCTGGTCCTGTATGCGGGCGGCTGCTCTTCGCGCGGCCACGCTCAGGGGCTTCTGCGGGCTCCTTTCCCAGTAGCGCCCGCCCGAGGTGCCCCGGTGTCTGTCGCAGGGAGTGGTGGTGCTGGCTGTGACTCGCTGTGCGCAGGAGCCTGACATCTGCACCTTCTCTCTTCAGACCTGCACCCCGCGGACCGCGCTCAGAGGACAGAGTCCCTCCGCAGGAGCCGGGCAGGTCTGTGCGCTCGGTCACATGGACACCCGCTTCGTCCCGGAACCGGCGGCAGGCCCTGGACAGCAAGGCCCTTTCACCGTCTCTGTTTGTTTCTGTCGCAGGAGACTGGAGTGGCGCCTGGGCAGGGAGTCCTCAGCGCGAGGAGCCGCACACCTGGGCCCGAGGAACTGGCTCCCGGCGGATGTGCAGCAGGCGGGGTGTCACTAACTCTTCCCGGGGAGCCTGCAGGGGGCCAAGACCAGCACGGAGCCTCAGCCTCTGCGGCGAGGAACGCTGCGCACCACCGTCTGCGCGTGGGAAGTGCGAGGCCATCCCCACGAGGGAGCTTCCAGGGGCTTCCAGACGCCGCGCAAAGGTCTGCAGCCGGAGCCCCGTGCCATGTGGACACTCAGGACCCAAAAGGGAGCTCTGCGTTCATGAGCCCAGGATGCGCGCGGGCGTGCGTGTCGCTGCGTAGGCAGTCGTGACGAGTGGGGAACACTATGCAGGAAGAAGCCTTCCTCGGGAAGGCAGGCAGGGCAGCGCTCAGGCCCACCTTAAACCCCCGCCCCGCAGAGCGAGCCTGAGAGGAGCTGCCGGCATGGCCGAGTGCGAGGCGCAGCGACCTCTCGCCCTGTAACTGTAGTAGCCGCAAGGAACTCGGTCCTCTAAGCCACGATACCAAATAGGAACCATGATCTACAAGTGCCCCCTGTGCAGGGAGTTTTTCTCTGAGAGAGCAGACCTGTTCATGCACCAGAAAGTCCACACTGCCGAGAAGCCCCATAAGTGTGACAAGTGCGACAAGGGTTTCTTTCACATATCAGAGCTCCACATTCACTGGAGAGACCACACGGGAGAGAAGGCGTATAAATGCGAGGATTGCGGTAAGGATTTCAGCACCACAACGAAACTTAACAGACATAAGAAAATCCACACAGTAGAAAAGCCCTATAAGTGTTATGAGTGTGGGAAGGCCTTCAATTGGAGCTCACACCTTCAGATTCACATGAGGGTTCATACAGGCGAGAAACCCTATGTCTGCAGCGAGTGCGGGAGGGGCTTTAGCAATAGTTCAAACCTGTGCATGCATCAGAGAGTCCACACTGGAGAGAAGCCTTTCAAATGCGAAGAGTGTGGGAAGGCCTTTCGGCACACTTCCAGCCTCTGCATGCATCAAAGGGTCCACACGGGGGAGAAGCCCTATAAATGTTACGAGTGTGGGAAGGCCTTCAGCCAGAGCTCTAGCCTCTGCATCCACCAGAGAGTGCACACTGGGGAGAAGCCCTACAGGTGCTGTGGGTGTGGGAAGGCCTTCAGCCAGAGCTCCAGCCTCTGCATCCACCAGAGAGTGCACACTGGGGAGAAGCCTTTTAAATGCGATGAGTGTGGGAAGGCCTTCAGCCAGAGCACCAGCCTCTGCATCCACCAGAGAGTGCACACAAAGGAGAGAAACCATCTCAAAATATCAGTCATATAGCGTTTTGTTAAGGTTAAAAATCTTAAAACCCATAAGTGCCACTAGGAAGGAAACCCTATGAATACCTGCATTGACCCAAGAAATTGCTCCCGGAAGCCCCGGCAGAAGGTTCCTTTTGAGGAGGCGTAGGTGAGGCGGTCCTTTTATTCCTACCACGTGTGTCCCACAACTTGGTGTCCCTCCGGGCGTCTGCCCAGGATGGGCTGTGAGGTCCCGGCCATCTCCCATTCACGGGATGCGGGTGTGCGTTTCCTGGGCTTCAGGCCCGACGCCTCCGCAGCTGGGTGCTACACAGGAAACCGTGATCACCACCAGCCTCCCGCGTCACCTCCTGCGGACACTTCTCCCAACAGCGAGTGTCCCAGGTACCCCGTCAGGAGCTCACGACCCCCTTCTCTCCATCAGGCGTGTCAGTTGATGCATTTGAAAGGGACAGCTCCCCAAGGCAGTGCTCTGGAGTTTCTCCATGGATCCCATTGTTCGTCACCCCTTTGCCTGTGTGTCCTGCAAGTCCTTTCCCAGAAGCACCACCCTTCCTAGATGGCATCAGGTCTCTGTAGGGTTCAGGCGGCTCGGGCGCCACTCACGTGGCCCATCGGGAGTCACTGGCAGGCGCACGCTCCCTTGACCCTTTTTATTAGTTTTGTGGATTCCGCTCATCACTGTTCTGTTAGACTGACTGTGTAGCGGCTACATCACCTTTTAACGTGAACATGGGGAATAGCTGAATGTAAATAGGGCGGCAGGAGCGGCCGAGTGGGAACTTCTCTTTGGCCTTGGGGGGCTCCCTTGTGACGATCCGGCCGGCCGGGGCAGCCTGTGGGGTGGCAGGTGGGAGGAGCCACTGCTCACAGTCCGGTCCCTGTGATTCTGGGCAGTGGCGGCTGGGAGCCCTCCCCTCTGCCCTGGGTGGCCCTTGGCTGAGGATTACCTACCAGTTCCCTTTTAGGCCTGAATGTCCATGCTAGTTACCCTTCTCTCCATTCATTCATTCATTCAACGAGTATTTATTGAGCACCTCCTGTGTGCCAGGCACTGTGCTGGGTGCTGGGAATGCCCCTGAGTAAGACAAGGGCCCCTACTCATGGAGTTGACTTCTGGTGGAGGAGACGGGCGGCCAGGAAACAAGTAACGTAGTTTGAGATAGTGATTGCTATGAAGAAACTAAACGGGGTGATGATTTGGAGGGTGGGAGGGCGGGGGTGGGACATCCTTAGGTAGCAGTTGGGCAAGGCCTTTCTGGGGGTGGCACTGGGCGGAGAGCGGGGGAGCTCTGGCTGGCGGAGCCCCGAAACCACAGCGGGCGGACCTGCAGTGTTGGTGGACAGAGGCGGGCGCTGAGGGTTCTAGGCCTTTTCTTTTTTCTTTCTTTTTTTTGGCTACATTGATATTAAACGCTCATGTGGAGGAACTCCAGGAATGTCTAGACGACCAAAAGTCCCCAATGACAACAAAAAGCGGCCGCGGCCAGCCTTGTCTGCCCGTCCTGTCGGCGCTGGCCCCACATGCAGCCCTTTGCTCAGGAAGTCGTGGGGAAGTTAGGGTCTTCGAAGCTCGGACACGGGTGGCATGTCCCCACGTGGTGTCACCACTGGCACAGGTTGGAAACGAACCGCCCAGAATAGTCCCGGAAGTGCTGACAGCTTGAGTTTCTCACGTGTGAACTTTCTGTTTGACTGGAAGGGGTTTTTGTGAGGGAGACCTCCGCGTGGGGGGCGGGCCGGGGAGCGAGGCGGCCCCCGGGCTAGCTGGTCACGGTCTGGATTTGGCCCCACGCGTCGTCGCAAGTCTTGGGGGTCACATCCCACACGCTCCCCCTTCACCCAGAACGGCCGGCACAGCCCCCCAGCCCTGCCAGGCCGTCCCCGACCGCGATTTACTGTAGCGCCGTCTCGTGCGCAGGAGCGCGAGGCGTTAGGGAAGCTAGACTTGTAGTGGGTAGAGCCTGTTGAAGTATCACCCGTAGTTGTAGGTTAGGACGACTGGTTTGAGTTCTGGCGTGGTCACTGTTCGGGACGTGAGCTTGGGCAGATCACTGAGCCTTCGAGGCTGGTCTCCTCCCAGCGAGGATGCTAGGCTCGCGGACGCGCGTTTCCCGCCCGTCTAGAGTTCTATATTTCTACATAGTTGATTATTTTGTCACGCTGTGCTGGGAAACGACTAACACTTTTGAAGCTACTAATCTATGTCGAGCTTTAAAGTCCATAATTGTCTTCAGAAAATATTATTTGACCTACAGTATGTCCAGATCAGTTTAATAAAATTGCTTTATAACAGGGCTCTGCGCCTGGCCTGTGGTGTGTGGACTCCGTGGTCAGCGTGTGTGTGTGAACTCTGTGGTCAGCGTGTGTGTGTGTGTGTGTGAACTCCGTGGTCTGCGTGTGTGTGTGTGAACTCCGTGGTCTGCGTGTGTGTGTCTGTGAACTCCGTGGTCAGCGTGTGTGTGTATGTGCGTGTGTGAACTCTGTGGTCAGTGTGTGTGTGTGTGAACTCCGTGGTCAGCGTGTGTGTGTGTGTGTGTGTGTGTGAACTCCATGGTCCGCGTGTGTGTGTGAGTGTGGACTCCATGGTCAGTTTGTGTGTGGGGAGCCACTTGTGCCCCAGGGTGACCATTTAATGTATAGTTTGAGCTGGACGCCTGGGGTGAAGGGGAGTGCTGGCCATAACCTGAGGGAGGACCACAGGCTACACGGGACCAAACCAGGGTCCCAGCCCGGATGACTGAAGGGCACGAGGAGCAATTGCAAGAGGAGTCGGGTCCACAGCAGAGGCAGCGCCCACCCCTGGGCAGCCCACCTTGGCGGCCGCTGTCCTTCCACACTGGGTGCCGCCCAGGGCTCCCACACATCCTGCTCTTTGGAGAAAATCCGACACACACGACTGCCACGCTGACAATAGTTCACGTTCCCGGTGGGCCCGTGGTCATCGGTGGGGCCCCACGTGCCGTGGGCCAGGCCTGCCCCAGTCCCTGCTGGCCGCGCCCCACGGCCTGAGGGCAGGTCCGCGCCCCACGGCCATAGCCCTGGGGAGGCAGCCCACACCGGCCTTGGGCTGTGGGTGGTGGGGAAGAGAGGCCACACGTGGGCTCAGCTGTCACCGTGGAGCCCTCCTGGTGCCCACAAGGCCTGAGGGTGAGAGGTCAAGGTCGATGTCCGGTGAGACTGGAAGTCTCAGATAAAGCTGTTCCTGTCGCTTGGTGCTGTGTTCTCCCGTGTGTGGGTCGTGTCCCACGTCACTCGCCTGGAGGTCCTACCTCGACAGACGTCGGAGTGAGCCCGTCCTTCCCAGGGCAGCGGGCCGGGGCTGCGGCCGGGGCGGAGCTCAGGTGCCTCCCGCCGCCGCGGAGACGCTCCGTGGGCCCTGTCTCCGCAGCAGGGTTGGTCCGTGCTCGCTCACCTCTTGGACCAAGAATTGTTTGGGAGAGTCGACCTAATTTTTTTCAATCTTATATTCTCTCTTTTCCATCCATCACCGCACAGATCGCTTTTAAGAACACACACACACACAGGAAGTAAGGCGTCTTTCCCTGGGGAAACTTGGAGAAGGCCCCCCCCAAAAAAAAACCACACCCTCAAATCCCACTTCACAGAACTTGAAAACTCTTCATTAGCAAAGTAAGTTCTGTCCCTCGCACTGGAGTGTGTAGGCTGAAGGGCGTGCCTGCTGCACTGACTTCGTGACACTTCCGGAGGAATTCGGTGGGGTTTTTTTGCTGCTGCGGACAAACCAATTACACAAAAACAAAGACCAGTAGGTGAGCACCGGCCTTCGAACCAGGAGGTCGAGGTTCGCTCCTCAGCAGGGCACCTGCCCAGGTTGCAGGCTCCATCCTCAGTGGGGGGCGTGCGGGAGGCCGCCGATGGGTGATTCTCTCTCATCGTTGATGTTGCTCTCCCTCTCCCTTCCCCTCAGAAATCAATACAAATGTATTTTTTAAAAAATACAGGAAGTACGATCATACCATCCACGGTAAGCCTGGTAGACGAGAGAGCCTTCTAAGCAAACGTTCACGGCACAGCGTCCTGGGAAGACGAATGCCGGTGTGAGCAGGTGCTGCGTTAGCGCAGAGGTCGGCGTGCCTAACCCCGCCTCGGGCCGTGGGAGCCAGGACGGGCTTCCACCCGGAGGGCTTTCAGGGCCGCGTAGGAGTTCGCCCAGCAGCATGGCGAGAAAGCAGAGGAGAGGATGCACGCCGTGGGCCTCCGTCAGTCCTGCTTCTGGACCACCCGAGTTTCTGATTCAGTGGGGGCGGGGGTGGGGCCTGAGAACTTCTGGCTCTATCAAGTTCCCAGGGGATGCTGCTGCTGCTGCTGCTGCTCTCGCCCGAAGGACCACCCCTGGGGAACCGCCGATGCGCACGCAGACCTGGCCTGGCGTTTGGGGAAGCGTAAGTAACTGGGCGTCGCTGGAATTGGATGCGTCTGAGCGATTTGTTTGGAGAGTTAGGGAGGGGCCTGCGTGTCCAAGAGGGGTGGGCCAGGGAAAGGGAGAGACTCGCGTCTGTGCCTCCTAGTGGCGGCGGCGGGCACCCAGATACAGGACACAGGACAGGATCGGACGTCCAGCCCTAATGATGCGAGATGATACGTGAGTGGCCTTCGGCCCTGGTGATAGGAGACACGGTATCACGTGGCATAGCTTTCAACCCCGCAGGCAACGAAGCGATGGGATGGTCAGCGGGGCCGGTGCCCATGTCACAGCGGAGGTCACTGCGCTGTCACGCGGCTCCCTGGTTGGAGAGGTGGAGGCAGAGGACGCTGGGCTTGGCGGCTGGAGGTCACAGAGGGGTCACCTACAGCGTTGATTTTGGAGGCAGATGCCGGCGGTGCCCGTGGCCACGCCAGGCAGTGCAGGGGCCCGGGGAGCAAGCTAGCACGCGCGTGCCGTTGGTCACCGCTGTGTGCGTCCCGATGGCTCCCTCTGGCTGCCTGCCGCTCAGCGGCCTGTGTACGGGCCACCCACCGCCCCCCACCCACTCGCCTGTGGTGGACACGGGCTGTGTGGCCGTCCACAGACGCGTGTGTGGGAGGGCGCTCCCCCACGTCTCTCACTGCGGTTGCTTTTGTGCCTCACGTCTCTTACTCAGCCCGGCCGGCGCGGCTCCGTGGCGGAGCGTCAACCTGTGAGCCAGGAGGTCAGGTTCGATTCCGGGTCAGGGCACAGGCCCGGGCGGCAGGCTCCATCCCCAGCGGGGGGCGCCCAGGAGGCAGCCGGTCCGTGCTTCTCTGTCTCCCTCTCCCTTCCTCTGAAATCAGTGAAAACCTGTTTAAATAAACAGTCTCTTACTCGGAGGTGGGAGGCTGTCCCCACAGCTCCTGTCATCTGGGTGTCACCCTAAGGGCTCCCGAGTCTCTGGTGTAGGATTTCTTGTGTCCCTTCCTGCCTTTGGGGGGTGGGGGGTGGGGGTGGGGGGAGCAGGAAGCCTGCGGGCAGGACCAGAACTCCATCACGGAACCTGCCTCTCCCCCTTTCCCCGTCCGTTAAGGGGGGGCGCACTGTCCGTGTGCAGCCACAAGAGGGCGCTGGCCGCCCGAGTGATGGAACGGCGCTCGTTCTCCCCCGAAAGTCCCCGGAGAACGTGGCCTTCCGGGTTCCCGCGCCATCGAAGTCGCGGTGCCGTCTGTTCCATTGTCGCAGAAGTGGTTCCTGACTCGACCCCAAGCCCAACCGGTTCGGGGCGCCGTGGGCGGGGCTCTCGGGCCCCAGCAGGGAACGCGGCGGCTGGCGGGTGTGCCGAGGCGGCCACGCCGGGTGGAGCCGGGGCCGGGAGGGCCTGGAGCCCAGGCTGCGCGCGGAGGGGCTTCATGGCAAGAGCGCAGAGGGGGAGCAAGGGCTTTTCGGAGAAGTCAGGCCGGCTCCGGCTCCGGAGGGAGGAGGAGGGAGAGCCGCGCGCCCACGCTGACCCAGAAACGCCGCCAGAGACCGTCCCGGCGCCCCCCGAGAGCCCAGGTCGGCCACGGTCCCCCCCCCCTCCCCAGCCTCCGCCCCGTTTCCTGGGCCGAGGTTGGGGAGACATGCCCTGCGGCGCTGCGCCTCCAGATCCACCCCCGCCCCCCAGGACCAGACTGTCCACAGCATCGCTGCTGACCGGCCACCAGGGGGCAGCGCGCACCGCCGGTGACCGAGTCCCCTCAAGCGCAGGCGTCCCTGTCCTTCGCGTCCCTGTCCGCTTGCTTCTAGGACCGCGTTTCCTGTGCACTCGGCCTGTGACGCCGTGCCCAGGAGCGGGGGTACCGAGTGGAGCAGCGTGAGCGTGGGAAGCCTGGAGGCCGGGGAGTCCCCTCCCGCCCACCCCCTGTGTTCTCAGCGCGAGCTGGGCCGCAGGGCCGCAGGGGAGGGTGGGAGAGAGCGTGGCTTCTGCTTCACAGCTGGCGCAGCGGCGGGTCTGCCTCCCTCCCTCCCTCCCTCCCTCCCACACGTGAGGCCGCTGGTCTCCGGCCACGGGTGGGTGAGGCAGGCACCGGGGCCACTGAGACAGCCTGTGCCCTGACCGGGCGGCATCGCGCCTGCACCTGCGGCACGTGCCCTTGGCCGGAATCGAGCCGTGACCTCCGGGCGCACGGTGGACGCTCAGCATGGAGCCGCCGGCTGGCCCGCAGGGACTCTCGATGGCTCTCTCCTGTCCGACGCCAGGGGAAGGCGGGCGCCTCCCGTTTAGGACACACTCGGCCTCGCTCCGCCGCAGCTCAGGGCGGGGTCACGCTGGGAGCGGCTCCTGGGCAGCCGGGTTGTCGGAGGCGTTTACGGCCGGTGTCTGTAACGGCGTCCTTTCTGCCCGTCCGCCTTGCGGGTGCGATCTGAGAGTTAAGGCGGGGCCACTGCTGTCTTTTCCTGTTCCGCGTTGTCAGGGAAACCTGTGTCTCTCTGGCCTGAATGTGAGAGAGAGAGAGAGAGAGAGAGAGAGAGAGAGAGATGGGGCTTTGGAGCAGCCTTTCCGCCGCTGACGACAAGGAGCCTCCGCCTTTTAAAACGCGCTTTTTATCTGCAACAACCGTGAGGCTGCAGAAAGCCACGGGCGTCCCCTGCTACAGGCGACGCGTGTGCGCGAGGACGGGCAGCCTCAGCCCAGGACGTGGTTGCGGTGACGCCGGGCGCCACGACGTCTCGGTCCTGAACCCACTTCCCCGGCAGCCGATGCCCCCTCCGGATTCTCAGCTGCTCCAAGACCAGGGCTCGGAAACCCGTGTCCTCCGCACAGGGCCGCCCCCGCCCCCCCACCTGCCCCCTTCCCTGCACCCCACGGGCCTCCCCCAGGCCGCCGGCCCGCTGGGAACGCGCTCAGACACCCGTCTCGCCACTCTCCATCCATCTCCACTTGAGACGGAAGGAGGTGGAACTGGGGTGAGCCGCCTGGCTCCCGAGCCAAGCTCTGATTACAGATTAGAGGCGAAAGCCGTGCACACGGCGGCCTGAGAGGAATCTCACCCGCCCCCCCCCCACCGCCCCCCCCCCCGTGTGCATCCCTCAGGCGGCGGCCTCTCGTGAGGTGACGGGGGTGACTGTGGGCCAGCGGCCTGCAGGGGCCCGGGGCGCGCAGCCTGGGCAGGGGCCGGTGACCCGAGAATTTGCTGGGAAGCCGGGCAGTGGGCGTGCTCTCGGGACGCTGTGACCAGGCCTGTGGTTTCCCCACCAGGCAGCTCCCCGACCCTCGGTCACCAGCGGGCTGGCCACCTGGCATCGGTCGGTGCAGACCCGCAGTCGGGGGCTGGGCCCCCCAAGGCTGCCCGCCCCCTCAGACACCAGCTACAAGGCCAGGTGGTCACCCGAGCTTCCGAACCCCGGCACAGGTTCCCCTTCCTGCTGACATCTGATGCCCGGGACGAGGGCCGTGGGCAGCGCTGGGTACCCAGCCCGCCAGCCCGCCCGCCCTGCGGCCGTGTCCGAGGCCTTCCCAACGGGGAGCCTTCCTTCTCCCGTCAAGGAAGACAGCAGGGAGCCCCGATGCCCAGCCAGGCCCCATCTTTCTCCCGTTGCCACCAAACGGGACAGTCTGTGTCCCCGCACCGGCGTCTGGCCCACAGCGCCGGCAGGTCCGTCGGGCCTGTCCCGGGCCACGCAGAAAGGGTCTTTCCTCCACCCCACCCCAGCACGCCCCTGAAATCCAGCCCTGCCCGGCTGGCGGGGCTTGGTTGTTGAAAATCCACCTAAGAGCCAGGAGGCGGATCCCTGGTCAGGGCACTGGCCCGGGTTGCAGGCTCCATCCTCAGTGGGGAGCATGCAGGAGGGAGCTGATCAGTGACTCTCTCATCACGGATGTTTCCATCTCTCCCTCCCTTCCTCTCTGAAACATCCTAGCTAATGAAAGAGTAATATGCAAACTGACTGTCACTCCAACACACAAGATGGCTGCCCCCATGTGGACACAAGATGGCCAGCAGGGGAGGGAAGTTGGGTGGGACCAGGCCTGCAGGGGAGGGCAGTTGGGGGCGATCAAGCCTGCAGGGGAGGGCAGTTAGGGGTGACCAGGCCTGCAGGGGAGGGCAGTTAGGGGTGACCAGGCCTGCAGGGGAGAGCAGTTAGGGCCAAACAGGCTGGCAGGGGAGCAGTTAGGCATCAATCAGGCTGGCAGGGGAGTGGTTAGGGGTGATCAGGCTGGCAGGCAGAAGCGGTTAGGGGCAATCAGGAAGGCAGGCAGGCGAGCAGTTGGGAGCCAGCAGTCCTGGGTTGTGAGAGGGATGTCCAACTGCCCGTTTAGGCCCGAATAGGATCGGGCCTAAACGGGCAGTCGGACATCCCTCGAGGGGGTCCCAGATGGGAGAGGGTGCAGGCTGGGCTGCGAGACACACACCCCCCATGCACGAATTTTGTGCACCAGGCCTCTAGTATATACACACACATACACACACACACACACACATAAACACACACTAGTACATACACACATATTTGTCTCAAAGACCCGGCTGGTGGGTTCTGCCCCGCACTCTGGCCTGACGCCCCTGCTGTCCTCCTGGTTGAGTGGGCCCACCTCCCAGGTGAGCCCAGAGACCACCAGCCCCATTCCGCGCACCCCATGGCCTGGGGCTGGGGAGCTGGAGGCGAGCCGGGGATCTGCTGGTCCCGCTGGGAACGCGCTCAGACACCCGTCTCGCCGCTCTCCATCGATTTCCACGTGAGACGGAAGGAGGCAGAACTGGGGTGAGCCTGGCCAACTGGCCTTGCAACGCTCGCCGACCCTGGGGGCGTGAGGGGCGCCCCGGTAATCGTGGTGCTGGCTCCATGGTTTGAGGATTAACTAGGGTGTCTGTGGGGCTTTCCCTCAGTAAGGAGGGAGCGAGGCCCCTCCCCGGGAGCTGTGGGCAGTTACAGGGCAGACCCGGCCCGTGGCCCCACGGCCCCCGGCACCTGGCTCGGGGTGTCCTTGCCGATGGCGATGGCCCGGGCTGAGGAAGCTGCCCCCTGGCCTCACCTCCCCCTCCGCCTCCTGAATGGCTGCCTGGCTCCGCTCAGGCCCTCGCCCGCCTCCCGACAGTCACGTCTGCCCACGGCTCCCGGCTCTTTGCCACATGCCACTGCCTTCAGGATAAACAGCACGCAGACTTCCCGGAGCCGCACAATGGCCCTTCTGTAGGAGCTCAGGTCTCACCGCGGGGCCACGCTGGCTGGCTGGAGCCGCTCGTTACCGACACCGGGGACCCCTCCTCACCCCCACCCCCACTCTCAGGAATTCAGAGCCGCCTGCTGGTGTCTGCCCTGGTGATGGCCGCGGGAGGCGGCGGGGCCCAGTCCAGACGGCAGCCCCAAGCGGGCGGCCCTGCAGGATGGCCTCTGCCCAGGAAGGCATGGCCCCAGCTCCTAACTCGGAGGGAAGCGTGGGCCGGCTGCCTCCTGCACGCCCCACACGGGATGGAGCCCACAGCCGGGCACGTGCCCCGACCTGGAATCGCGCCGTGACCTCCTGCCTCCTAGGTCGATGCGCTCGTCCTAACAGGAGTGGCAGCTTCCACCTCATTCCTCGGGACTCCCGTTGGTGGATGGTCGTTCAGACCCGAGCCCGACCCCCACCCTCGGCCCACGCTCCTCCATCTCCCCTCCTGTGGCTTCATCAGGGGCCTGTGCCCTTCAAATGCGCCGCGTCCGCCCCTCGAGTCCCAGGCCTGTGCGCGGGGCAGGGGCTGGCGGCTCAGGGTCTCCGTGACAGCTGGGCCGGCCGTGAACACGTAAACTGCCCGGCGGGGAGGTGGACTCGCGGTCGTAAAGCGCGCCTTTCCTCCCGGGAACCCTGTCTGGCTCGCCAGCTGTCTAGACGACGAAAAAATTAACACCGCGGAGCAGAGCAGTTTCGAAACCTTCGGGACCAAATGCTTTCTCGCAAAGAAATTCTGAAATCCGTGGCGAGGAACGTGAGACCCGCTCGTTAATCATGCACGGAACCCGCGCTCCGGCCTTGACGGCCATAGGGCCTCAGTGGCAACGGCGTGGTCATGCCTGGGAGAAGCCCTGGTCCCCACGACGACAGTGTGGCCGTGTGGGTGACCTTGACCCGGGACGCCTCCCCGTCCATCACTGCGGGCGCGCTCGCTCTCCCCGCCGCACACCGAGCCGCGGCTCACGCAGACCCGTCGCTGTGTGGCCGGCGGGCAGAGAAGGAAAGCGCGCGTAAACCAGAAATGTCACATCGCCCGCTGGCTTCCCACTGATCGGGGCTCAGAGCCCCTGAAACGTGGCTCCCAGGCCTGGCCGCCGAGCTTTGAGATGGAATAAAAGGCCCCACAGGAAGGTGTTACGTCCTGGGCTCGCTTGTTACACAGCAGCAGCTCACGGACGCTGACTGGGCGAGGACAGAGGGTGGGTGTTCGAGTGGCTGGTGCGTGAGAAGGGGCGGAGCCGGCCCCTCCGCCCCCAGAGGAGGAGGTTCGCACAGGGTGACAGCGTCCACGAACCACAAACTGCGGGGCCCTGCCTCCCGCCTCCCGCCCCCGGCCTCCTGCCCCCTGCCCCCTGCCTCCTGCCCCCTGCCCTCTACCCCCTGCCCCCTGCCCCCTGCCTCCAGCCTCCGGCCTCCTGCCTCCTGCCTCCGGCCTCCGGCCTCGCTCTGCCAGCTACCACTGCTCTGTGCCTGGGAGCCAGCGGGTGGTAGGAGCCTTTTCAAACAGCCCCTTCCCAGGCCGGGATCCCGTGACTTCCTAACGTTTACGCAGACCCGGCGGCCAGGGCCGAGTTCCTGGCGGTGGCTGCGGGAGCGCTCCTGTGGAGGGGCGTGTGACAGACACGAGCAACATTAAAGGGGCCGGCGGCTCCTGTGGGCAGCTGGCCTCGCCTCCACCCCACCTTCTCCCGCCCCTTCCCTCCCCTCCCCTCTCTCCCCCTCCCCACCCTCCCCTCCCTACTTCCCCTCCTTCCCTTACCTCACCCCTCCCTTCCCTCCCTTCCCTCCCTCCCTCCCTCCCTCCCTCCGAAAAGGCCGGTTTCCCTTGAGGGCCCAGGACTCATCCCAGGGCGTCCAGGTGTCCGTGTGAGTGGGTGGTGGGGGTGGGTGATGGGGGTGGGGGGGTGGGTGACAGGGGAGGGAGGCAGGGGCAGGGCACAGGAGGGCCGTGAGCCCGGGGTGGGGGCGGGGGGCCATGAGCCCAGGGTGGGGATGGGGTGCATGGAGTGAGGCCCGGGATTCCCGGGAGCGCGTGCTTGGAGGCTTGTGGAGGGCACCCTGGGCCTCAGGGTTTGGGGGGGTGCTGGGGAAGCCCCGCAGGACCCCCCCGTGGGCAGCCGCACCCCAGTTCCCTGACATTGGCTTCAGTGGCCGTGCAGGCCTGCCCCGCCCCGGGCCCCGGGCGTCTCAATGGGGACAGAGCCGCCTGGAGCCGCGATGGGGCGCAGGGGACGTAACGCGGGTCCGGGAAGAGCGCGCTGGTTGCACAGCCCGTGCGGCCGAGGCTCTGGAGAGGCAGGAGCCTCACACACCCCAGGCCGAGGCCGCCGGCCGCCACCAGACCCGAGGACCCGGGAGGCCGCGCCGAGGCCCAGGGCTGCCACAGGACGGTGCCCCTCCCCACGGCCACGGCCGTCTGAGCTGGACCTGAGCCAGAGCCACGGCCCCACCATCCCGCCGCCCGACCCACCACCCCTCGGGGGCCAGGGGAAGCAGAGTCTGCTACCTGAGACACGGGGACACAGACCTGGGCCGGCCAGCCGGGCCCCTTCCCCTCCCGTCCCCCTCCGTCTGCTCCTCACACCTGCGCCCCCCACCACCGCTGTCCTCACCCCCCCACTGTCACCCCCTCCCCCGCTGTCCTCACCCCCCCACTGTCACCCCCACCCCCGCTGTCCTCACCCCCTCACTGTCACCCCCTCCCCCGCTGTCCTCACCCCCTCACTGTCATCCCCCTCCCCCGCTGTCCTCACCCCCTCACTGTCACCCCCTCCCCCGCTGTCCTCACCCCCTCACTGTCACCCCCCTCCCCCGCTGTCCTCACCCCCTCACTGTCACCCCCTCCCCCGCTGTCCTCACCCCCTCACTGTCACCCCCCTCCCCCGCTGTCCTCACCCCCCCACTGTCACCCCTCCCCCGCTGTCCTCACCCCCTCACTGTCACCCCTCCCCCGCTGTCCTCACCCCCCTGTCACCCCTCCCCCGCTGTCCTCACCCCCCTGTCACGGGGCAATTTCCCTTCGAGCCCCGAAAGTGACTCTGGTGTTCGGCTCAGACAGACGGCGTCTTTGACTGGATCCGAGTCTTTTCCGGGACAGCCGTCAACCGCGCGGACACGGACGCAGGGACGCGGGGTGGCGAGGGCCCGGGGGAGGGCAGGAGCCCAGAGAGGGGGGGAGGGGGCGTACGGAACACTGAACAATGAAGGAGCGAAGTGCCAGAGGCAGCAGGGGTCTCGGCCTCGACCCCTCCGCAGCCGGTCCTTCCCCTTCAGACGCTGCAGCCGTCCAGGCCCCACGGCCACGAGGCCCCGAGTCCCGTTCGGCTGCCTCAGCCCCGTCCCGGCCGGTGGCTCGGTGGTCAGAGTGTCAGCTGGGCCACTGAGGGGTCACGGGTTCGATTCCCGGTCCAAGGCATGTGCCCGATTGCAGTTCCATCCTCAGGCCTCGTCCGGGCACACACGGGAGGCAGCCAAGCGAGGTGGTTCTCACGTGGATGTCTCTCCCTCCCCTCCTCCCCCTCCTCCCTCCCCTCCCCTCCCCCTCCCCCCTCCTCTCCCTTCTTCCCCTCCCCCCTCCTCTCCCTTCTTCCCCTCCTCCCCTCCCCCTTTCCTCATCCTCCCCTCCCCTCCTCTCCCTTCTTCCCCTCCTCCCCTCCCCCTCCCCTCCCCCTCCCCTCATCCTCCCTCCCTCCCCTCTTCCCTTCTTCCCCTCCTCCCCTCCCCCTTTCCTCATCCTCCCCTCCCCCTCCTCTCCCTTCTTCCCCTCCTCCCCTCCCCCTCCCCTCATCCTCCCCTCCCCCTCCTCTCCCTTCTTCCCCTCCTCCCCTCCCCCTCCCCTCATCCTCCCCTCCCCCTCCCCCTCCCTTTCTCTAGAAACCAGTGGAGAAGATACCCCCCAGTGAGGATGAAAAAATGCGATAAAACCGTTTCCCATCCCGGGCGGGGCGGGAGGTGAACAGATCTGCTCGTCCCCCCCCCAGACGGAGTCCCCGAGGCGGCGGCTGCGTGCGCAGGCAGAGCGGCCGCTTCCAAAGGACCCCGGCGGGGGAGCAGGGGGAGGGAGCAGGAAAGAAAGAACCCCCTCGTCTCCAGTGGCCGCCAGCGGGACTCTAACAACCATTTACGCACCCAGAGCCACTTCCCACGGGGGGCGGGGGGGCTTGGCGGGAAGGCCTGAGGCGGTAATCCAAAACAGAGTTGGGGAGGGTGTGGGGGGGACTCCCCACTTTTCCAAAATAAACTCACCATCGATCCCGGGAGCGGCCACTTGTCCCGAGAAAAGACTGCCATTTGGGCGCCGGGAGCCCGTGGTGGTGGGAGGCGAGGGGCGGCACGGGCGGGCACCCCTGTGGGCCGGGCGGGTGGGGGCGGGGGGGGGCAGGGGGCACTCCCGGACCCGGTGGAAGAAGGGCTGTCCCTCCCCGCCCGCCCTGCATTTGAACTGGGTCGGACGTGCATGCCTACACGGAATTGCCAACACTTTTCTGCGGCTCCGGGTGCGTGTGTTAAATCACGCGTCGTTCTCCACGATGTTTACACGGAGCTTCCCTTCGTTTTTAATGTGTTTGCGTTGGTTGCGGAGAGGAAGGGAGGGCGAGAGAGAACCACGGATGGGGCCCCGCACGCCCCACGCGGGGGGTGGAGCCGCAGCGTTTTGCCCCCAGCGCCCCAAGTGGGACCTGCGTGTCCTGGGGTGCAGCCGACCCTGGCGACCCCTTCCCGGGTGGATGGCGGCTGTGCTGGGGAGACCCCGTGGCCTGGCGGGGGCACAGCAAGGCCGCGCGTGGGAGCCTCCTGCGGCGGCTGCAAACAGCACGGATGTGTCACCACGAAGCTCCGCTCCGCAGGCTGGAGGGCCACGGTCGAGGTGCGGCCCCTTCCCGTTCCTGGGGGTGGCTTTCCTGTGGTGTGCCCACGTGACCTGCACGGGGGGGGGGGGCGCGGCTCTGCAGAGGGGAGGAGTGGAGCGGGGGGAGAGAAATCTCTCCTCCTCTCATACGGCCCACACCTGACACTTCGGTCCCAAGGCCGCATCTGAGCCCAGTCACCTTCCCAAGGCCCGTGTCCTCTCCTGCTGCCACCGTATTGGGGACAGGGCGTCGACATGCGCGTCCTGGGGAGACACAGACCCTCGGCCCGGAACACGGCTCTCCTGAGGAGGCAGGAGGCGGGCCACGCCACGACGCGGGGAGGGAGGTCAGTGGGAGCCTCCGGTGAGCACGGCGGACAGCGTGCGGCGCCGGCCCTGCGCGGTGCACGGGCTTCAGAGGGCTCGCTGCTGCGGGAGGAAGTGAACACGTTGCCGGTGAGCAGCGCACACGGGGCCGGGCGGCCTGTGCTGGGCCGCGGCGAAGGCGCACCGTGCACGCAGCCCGGCCTCGCTCAGAACCACAGCCCCCTCCTGCCAGGCACCCGCTCCCGGGCCTGGGCTGGGCGACAAGGTGACCGGCCGGCTGGCTCCGAGGAGCGTGTCGCAGAGCGCGCAGCGCCAACGAGACGGTCACTGGCCTCCAGGTCCGCGGCGGTGACCCGACCACACGCCGGCCTTGGAGAGTGTCCAGCAGAGCAGGCGGGGAGGGAGCAGCCACCGCCCTGGGGCCAGACCAAGACCGGCCGGCCGGGAGGCTCCACCAACCCACGAGGGGCTCATGCCGCCCATGGGTGCAGGCGTGGGCGCCGGGTGCCCGGGAGGCGACGGGGTGCGGGAGGCTCCTGTTCGAGACTTTTAAACGGAAAATAAAAGCCCCGGGCTGGGCCTGGGGAAGCCTCGGAAGTCGGTTGCGCTGACGGCACGATCCCAGAATGGGAAGCAGCTGGGGAGTCAGCAGCAGAAAGACGGGGCCCGCCGGCTCCCCTCCCCTCCTCTTCACGTCAGCCCCCCACACACCCACACACACACACACACCCTGCCACACACACACACACTCAGCGGCAGAAAGACGGGGCCCGCCGACTCCCCTCCCCTCCTCTCCCACGTCAGCCCCCCACACACTCACACACACACACACACTCACATTCAGTCACACTCACACTCACACACACACACACTGACACACACACACACACACTGACACACACATACACTCTGACACACACACTGACACTGATACACTGACACACACACTGACACACACACACACTCTGACACACACACACTGACACACACACATACACTCTGACACACACTGACACACACGTGCACACGCACGCACGCGCACATACACTCAGACACATGCATACACACTGACACACACGTGCACACACGCGCATACATACACTCAGACACGCACACACTGACACACGCACGCGCGTGCACTCACACTCAGACACACACTGATGCATGCACACACATGTGCGCACTCAGACACACGCACACTCACATGCACACATACACACACACACGCACACACACAAAACGGGGGGCGGAGCTGCAACACATGCTCCAGAAACAAAGCGGACTGCACAGGGCGCCCAGGGAGCTGGCCGGCCCCTCTCCCCGCAGGAGAGGAGGAAAGCATCGCACCCGGAACAGCGGCTCCTGCCCATCGCGCCCCGGGAGAGCGGGCCGCCCATCCACAGAGCAGAGCGCTGGGCGCCCCTCTGCCCAGGCCCCTGTCAGTGAGGGCGCGGGCTCGGCGTGGGGAGGCGGCGAGGCTGGTTCTGGGAACACCTCAGGCAGCCCACTCCTCACCCTCCGCCAGTACCGCCTCCTCCCGCCCGTCTGCGGGTTCCTGGCTCGAGGCAGAGGAAGAGCAGGCGGAGGAGGACGGGAGCAGCCGGGCAGGCGGCCCGGGGGCGGTAGTATTTGATGCGCTCTCTCTGGCACAGGAAGGGCGTCAGACTGTTTCAAATGACCCAGGAATCCGCTTCCCTTCGGTTGTCAGGCGCCCGGCCACGGGAGCCTGCTCGGCCAGCGGGGCCCCTCCTCTCCCGCACGGCAGCTGCCAGACGCGGGAATGCGGTGCCAGGCCGAGTCCTAGCCGCCAAGGCCGGGCCTTCCCGAGCCGAACCTGGGTTTCTGACAGCAGGCGGGGCGCCGGGAGGGTCCGGGAAGCCAGCAGCCACAGGGCTCCAGGCCTGAGCGGACGGGCGGACAGACGGCTCCTCACCCGAGGAGAGGAGCCGAACAGCTCATGAAATGCTCCTGCAGAGGAACGGTGGGGCACCGCGCCCCCAAGAAGAAACCCACTTTGAAAAGGAGCTGCCGCAGGAAACAGAAGTGACCCACAGGAAGCACCTCTCCTCCAAAGGAGGTGAAAACGAGGTGATCAGACACTGGGGTGCGAGGAAGGGGCGTCAGAAACGGAGCTGGGTGTGCCCAGAACGGCCGTGAGAACTAAAAACAGACCAGAAGAGTGGACGGCGGCGGCGGAAGCAGCAGCAAACGGCACGGAAACGGGAGGGAATCGGCTCGGTGATGTCTGGGAAGGTGTCTGTTGGGGGGAGGGGGGGGATTGGGGTGCTGGCCAACAGCCGTACCCGCCACCCTTCCCAGGGTGGGAGGGTGTCCAGCTACGTGTCGCAGACAACACTCTCCCTGGGACAAGCCAAGAAGCTGTCCTGAGTAAGGACACGGGGAGACACGGTCGTGAGATGCGGGTGCAGGAGTCGAGCCACGGGCAACGGGAGTTCCTGAAGAGGAAGCGGGGAGGGGGGGCGGGGGGGGGGAGGCGTTGGTTAACATCGGTCGGCGTCACCCAGGCGCACCCCCTCCCAGGACCTGACCGCTCGGAGACCGCGCGGGTGGGGCCGAGGGGAAGGAGCCGCCAGGGCAGCTCGCACGGAACCGCAGGACCTGGGCCGCGGCCTCCAGCCCATTCCCCAGGGACTGGCGCCAGAAACGATGCTCCGCTGAGCACCGGGAGGGCGGCCCCGTGGCGGTGCGGCGAGACTTCCCGGACACGCCGCGGTTCACTCCAACCAGCCAGCGGGGCGCAGCGCCCTGTCACCGCGAACAGCGGGGGGGGGGGAGTCCACGCGGGTACGTCCACATTGGCCGGTTGCCAGGACTGAATGCGGCCCCACCTCGTCCATATGTTGAAGCCCTAACCCACCCGCCCGCCCCCCATGTGACTGGCTTTGCAGAAAGGGACCCTAAGGAGACAACGGTAAATGGGACCCGAAGGGTCAGCCTCCAGTCCTTCAGGACTGGCGCCTTTGGAAGGCGAGCGGACACCAGGGACGCACCTGCTGAGAGACACGGCCGGGCGAGGACACGGCGAGGAGGCGGCGGTCCACGCGCCAGGGAGGGGCGTCACATTACACATCACGAGCAGGGACACGGAGCCCGGGAATGCGTCGGCACGTAATGTTGCGGGGAAGCTAATCGAGCCCCAGCGGTCACACGTGAGCATGGGGACGGGGAGGCGGTGGAGGGCGGGAAGGCGGGGCCACGCGATTTGCAGGTGGCAGTGTCCGCTGCCGCCGTCCCTTGGCCGGTCCACGGTGGCTGTGCATCCTCCACGTCCCTCGCGAGCCAGGTCGCTGTTGGGGACAGCGGTGCTTTGCTGATACGTGTGGCGACCGGGAGACCCGTCGAGCGACCTTTCCGCGTGCGCAGCTGTGCGACCTGTCGGCGCGTGTCATGGCGACGACCCTTATTCGGGGAAGCGTTTAGACAGGGACGGGGGGGGGGGGGGGGGGTGGCGTGTTTATGCAAAGGGGATGATTCGAGTTAAAGAGGGGGTTTCTGGGAGGCGGGGCGGGGCGGGGCGGGGGGAAGCCTTTTCCTGACAGCTCGTCCGTCCGGGACGTTCTCCGCGGCCCCGGCTCCCAGCAGCTGGACCGCAGCGCCGCGGGCCAGGCCACTGGCTGTAATCAATCCCGCGCCCTGGGCCCCTCTCGAGGCCGCCTTGCCGAACGAACGAAAACACGTGGCCGCAGCCCGCCCCGCCCCCCACCCTGGAGACGCGGACCAGAGCCCCGGTTGCCCGCGGCCAGCACCCACCAGCAGGGCCTGAGGGCGCTCCCGGCCCGGACAGCGGCCTCCGCCCGCTCCCCGCGCTCTCCCTGCTTCCCTCAGACCAGCCGGCCACGTCCCTCAGATGCTTTCTCTCCTCTGCTCCCAGTAGACAAAGCGATGACCCCCGTGAGCTGGCCCCGTGGTGGCCGGGAGCTGGAGGTGGCCCTTAGAGTGGCTCCCCTCGTGCGCCCCAGCCCCCCCGACCTGCCTTCCAAGCTGCCCACCCCAAAAGACGGGAGTTGAGGGTCTCCTCCATGCTTTTCCTCTGCCTCCTCTCCCACATCATCCACGCCACGCGCCGAAGCCAGCGTGACCTTCCAGACGCCTCCGCTGGATCAAGCCCCGTTTAAAATCTCCCGCTGGCTTCCCCGAGCTCTCCGCACCAAGGCCAGGCTCCTTGCTGGGTCTCCAACGCACCCTCTGACCTCCCCTGCCTGCCTCTTCCAGCTTACCCCGTGCCACTCACTCTAGGCCACCGGCCTTGCTGTTCCCTGAATGCACAATGCTGGTCCCCTCACTTCCTGCTCCCTTTGTCCACAGCTCTTCCCTTAGGGCTCTGCGGGACTGGTTCTTTCTCGTCCTAAGAGCCGCAGCTCTGCACCTGCTCCGAGTGGTGCCCCCACCCACCGCCCATGTTAGCTATTGGTCCCCATATTTCTTTCCTCCCCCCCCCCCCCGCCCCCAAGACCTCTCTGATGAGAGGAGGGCCTTCGTCTCGATCGCCGCTGTGCTCGGCACGGAGCAGGAAATAAAGCGGCGTGCTTAATGCTTTTCATTGATTGATTAAGAAAGAAAGACACAACCAGGGACGTGGTTACGGGTTTGGTGTAAGACCCAAGCGGGCGGGTCTACTTGGGAAGTCACGGAGCTTAAATTGCAGGCTCCTCACCCCAACGGCCCCGCCCCCCCCCACCCCCGGAGGCCTGGGTCTGATTTTTATTTCGCAATTTAAAATTTTTATTTTAAAAACATCCTGTGAACTTGGGCAAGCGTCACACTGCCCCAAACTGGCTCTGCTCCCGCCCTCAAAGATCCTAACGGAGCAGAGGCCGGGGCCTGGCCCGCAGCAAATCCTGATGATTAATGATAACAACGAGCGATAACGACCACGGTGACAGCAGCCAGAGAGCAGTAATAATAACCACCCAGCACGCAGGGTGTGGTCCTAGCCCCCTCCCCCCCCGTGTGCAGTGTTACCCACTTAGGAGATGAGCAGACGGAGGCTCAGTGGGTGGGGAGTTTTGCAGAGCGAGCTCAGGGCCACGGCGTAGATGCCACGAGATGGAAGAGGAAGTGGGCCCTGAATCCTAGGGGCGGAGCTGAATTTTGCCAAAGGGCCGGCCCCCCTGTCTGCCCTCTAACTTTGCCGAGGCCCCGGCAGGCGTGTGCGGGGCCCTCTGTCACGCTGTGCAGCTAGTCGGGCCCTAGCGTCGGTTTCCGTCCTTGTGAGTTCCCACTCACCAGCGTCCCTCCCCCCGCAACCAGCACCCGCGGGCGGGCCGGCGGCGTCCCGGAGGCGCCTGCTCCGGCGTCGGGTCATCCCCCTGCGGACAAGCGCCCTCGTGCCGCGTCTTGCCTGCCCCGGCTTTGGCCCCTGTGAGCTTCTCGGCGGTGACTTTGCTGTTGGAAACGGCCGAGCGCGGTGCTGACCGCGTCCGTGTCCCTGCGCCCGGGGCCGCCTCGGAGGACACCTGCGCCCAGTGAGCCGCGCCCGGCGAGTGGTGGCGTCAGCGACGTGCCTCAGAAACTCAGAAACGGCGTCTTTAAGCCGAAACGCACAGGAAACGCGCGAGGAGCGGCAGGGGGTGCGAACGTGGCCGGAAGGGCCGCTCGGTGTTTGGGCGACCTCGGAGCAGGACCGCCTGGGACGGTGAGAATCGGCCGCATCTCTTCGGCCTCAACGGGCCCGGGGCCGGGAGCCTGGGCCGCAGCTCTCTCCGGCTCAGGCCCCGCTCTGGCCCTGCAGGTCGGCGCTCCGTCAGCCCGGCCCTGACCACGCCGGCTGGGTTTCTGGCGGGACCGGATGTTTCCAGTCCGCGATTGCCCCTTCTCCCCGTGCGTGTCTCTCTCCCCGGTGCGTGTCACTCTCCCCGGTGTGTGTCATCACTCTCCCCGGTGCGTGTCACTCTCCCCGGTGCGTGTCATCACTCTCCCCGGTGCGTGTCACTCTCCCCGGTGCGTGTCACTCTCCCCGGTGCGTGTCTCTCTCCCCGGTGCGTGTCTCTCTCCCCGGTGCGTGTCTCTCTCCCCGGTGCGTGTCACTCTCCCCGGTGCGTGTCTCTCTCCCCGGTGCGTGTCACTCTCCCCGGTGCGTGTCTCTCTCCCCGGTGCGTGTCACTCTCCCCGGTGCGTGTCTCTCTCCCCGGTGCATGTCATCACTCTCCCCGGTGCGTGTCACTCTCCCCGGTGCGTGTCACTCTCCCCGGTGCATGTCATCACTCTCCCCGGTGCGTGTCACTCTCCCCGGTGCGTGTCATCACTCTCCCCGGTGCGTGTCACTCTCCCCGGTGCATGTCTCTCTCCCCGGTGCATGTCATCACTCTCCCCGGTGCGTGTCACTCTCCCCGGTGCGTGTCACTCTCCCCGGTGCGTGTCACTCTCCCCGGTGCTTGTCACTCTCCCCGGTGCGCGTCATTCGCTCCACAAGAGGGAAACGATACAGCCACATCCCCACAGACCCAGGCCCGCCGCCGCCCGCCGCCCACCGCCCGCTCTGCGCTGTGCGCGGCCGCTTCACACGAACCCTCACGGCTGCGAATCCAATTCCGTTAAAAATGCAGACTCAAGTTCCCTCCCTTCATGGGCTCCAGGTCTCTCTTAAACAGCCCTCCCCCTCCCCTCCCCCTCGCTCCTCTCCCCTCCCCCTCCATTCCCCCTCCCCTTTCCCCCTCCCCAGCCTGCCTCACTCCACATGGCGCTGCCAGTAATGTCTCCTTTATGGGCGCTGGTTGCACTGAAGGGTAACCATCCTCTCTCGTGTTCAGTGGCTGGTGGGGGAGGGGGCCCAGAGAGGCGGCAGAGCAGAGGGGAGCCCACGGGGCCGTGAAACGAGGGGTCCCTCCCTTTCCTCGGCCGGGCCTCTCCTGTGCCAGCCAGCCTGCGGGGCTGCCAGCCCAGCCGTGTACAGGCCGCACCCTTCCCCACGGCGGACGGGCGAGAGAGGGGGCTGGGATCCTGAGTTTCCATTCGTCCTTGACGGAGGGCCCTGCGAGTTCTGTGTGCGCGGGTGTGTGTGCCTAGGTGTGCATGGTGTGTGCACGGGTGTGCGTGTGGGCATGCATGCGTGTGTGTGCGCCTAGGTGTGCATTGGTGTGTGCACAGATGTGCATGTGTGCACGTGTGCGCACGTGTGTGTGTGTGCACAGGTGTGCATGGGGGGTGCACGCTGGTATGTTGCCTGGGGCGCAGCCTTGGCGCTGGAGGAGAAGGGCTCTGGAGACCTGGGAGCTCAGCCATGAGGGAAAGCCGCCACCCAAGAGTGTCGTTTGGGTTCTCAGGGGAGGAGGGGAAGCGCCACTCGGCGGGCTCCGCCTTCCTCCCAGGAGATGGGGGATGGGCGGGGGGGGCCTCCGTCCTGGCCAGCGGGTGGGCCAAGGCCTGTGGGAATGGGTTTCCCAGAAACTCAAGTTCTAGGGCAAGCGGGAGGGCCCCCTTCCTCCTTCCAAGACTCCGGGCGTGTGGTGCCGTGTGGCCCGGCATCATGGGGCCGAGTGGACCCTGCGGACGGGCCTCTGCTCCCCGGGGAAAGCGGAGCGCACGCCTCCCTGCCACGCCTGCTGGGGACACCCAGCTTCCGGCCCGCTGGAGGTCACCGAGGGACCCGGTGTGGACGGGCTGAGGCAGCGTGAGGGGTTGTTGCTAAGTTAGTTGCAGGTGATGAGGTGACAGTAGATTCGTGGGGAAATCTTCAGATACGGCCTTGCCCTGGGCACGGTGGCTCCGTTGGGCTGGATCCCCGTCAGGGCACGCGCCCGAGCTGCGGGCTCGGTCCCCAGTGGGGGCCGTGCAGGAGGCAGCCGGTCCATGGTTCTCTCTCATCACCGATGGTTCTCTCTCTCCCCCTCCCTTCCTCTCGGAAACCAATAAAAATGTAGAAAAAGTGAAAAATACAGTTTCCTCGGCACAAAACGGTGTCTTCTCTCCCAAGCAGTCGGCACTGCAGGCTCCTGCCGCCCAGGCGGTGCGTCAGCCTCTTCCCCCCGCACCCCGGGGCGAGGGAGGGGCACCGAAGACCGGTCTGGGGGGCCCGCCCGCCGCTCCTCTGCACGGGCGCCGCCTCTCCGCTGCCCGGCTCCTTGTCCTCTGGGCCACGTTCCCGTGTGCAGGCCCCGGTTCCTTCTCTGTCTGGTCTGGTGTGCGTGGAAACGGCCCAAGGTGCTCGAGTGTTCCGGGGTCACAGGCATGTTCCGGGGTCACGGGTGTGTTCCGGGGTCACGGGTGTGTTCCGGGGTCACAGGCATGTTCCGGGGTCACGGGTGTGTTCCGGGGTCACGGGTGTGTTCCGGGGTCACAGGCGTGTTCCAGGGTCATGGGAGTGTTCTGAGTCACAGGTGTGTTCTGGGGTCATGGGTGTATTCCGGGGTCACGGGTGTAGAGCTCTCCCAAGTGCAAACCCTCAGACCAGCACCGGCTCTGCCCTGCAGCCTCGCTGGCTCCCACGTGCTGGTGTGTGATGCGCGATCAGTAGCTGCACTGGGGTGCGCCTCCCACCCCGGCGCGGCCCTGTGCGGGAACAGGCAGGCACAGGGGGCAGAAGACGGGGACAGGGGGGCACAGGGAGCACAGAGGGCACAGGAAGCAGCAGGCGGGCACAGGGGGCAGCAGGCGGGCACAGGGAGCAGCAGGCAGGAACAGGGGCAGCAGGCGGGCACAGGTGGGCACAGGGGGCACAGGGGGGCACAGGGAGCAGCAGGCAGGAACAGGGGGCAGCAGGCGGGCACAGGCTGGCACAGGTGGGCACAGCGGGGCACGGAGCAGCAGGCAGGAACAGGGGCAGCAGGCGGGCATAGGCGGGCACAGGGGGCAGCAGGCGGGCACAGGCACCTGGGAAGCAGCACACTTGCTGGAAAGACCCGACGCAGTAGAAAGAACCATCGCGAGGGAGCCGGGCGCACCCGGGAAACAGCGTGAGGGTCGGGGGCGTCTGGCTTCTGGAAGGCGCAGGGAACAGCCTCCCAGGATGGCAGGAGCAGGCTTCCCAGCGGGCCGAGCGGAGCGGCGCTCGGGAGCGGCAGAGGCGCCCCCCCCCCCCCCCCGCCATCTGGGGCCGAGGCACTGGTTTCTGGGTGCTCCGAGGTCCCGTGGCGGGGAGTCCCGAGCAGGGTGGGGTGGGGTGGGATGCAGGGAAATGAGGGCCAGTTAACCACGGAAAAGATGCCAGCGTGAGGCCATCAAATCCTCCTTTCCCCCAGCAGCCCACAGGGTGCCCCCCTCTGCTCCCCCCTCAGCTCCTGCCTCTCCGCGGCCGCTCGCTCACGGCTGCCCCCTGCTGGTCTCAGCCGGGGGCCCCACACGTTTGGGGGAGGGACTACATCCATCCGATGGCCAGGGTTCGAGTCCCGGGCCCTCCGTTTAGCAGATGTGTGACTGTGGGCGAGGTGCCCTTTCTGGGCCTCGGTTTCCCCGTCTGTGTGGTGGGGTGACTGTGCCTCGCAGGGCGGCTGAGGGCGAATGTGAAGCGCTGAACAGCAGTTCGGGTTTGCTGGCCCGCAGCTGGTGTTGGGGTGAGCTGCGTCTTCACCCCCCGAAGCGTCGGTTCCAGATATTGCTGTCTGCCGCCTCGTCCACCCTGAAGCCTGGGAGGCGGCTGACCACCCCTGGGTGCCAGCTCGTGAGATCTGGGGGGAGGGGGCCGAGGGAGGGGTGGGGGCAGGACTGCGGTAACAAATGCCCATAGACTCCGGGTGACCTCTGCCAGCAGAAGCGCATCCTCTGGCAGTTCCCAGGCCAGAGGTCCAAGGCCAAGGTGTGGGCGGGGCCAGCTCCCCCGGGCTCCAGGGAGGGTCCTTCCCGCTTCCTCCAGCTTCTGGGGCCCCCTCCGCCAGCCTCCTGAGGCCGAGGCTCCAATACATGTCCACCTTCCAGATCCTGTGGGTCAGAGCGAGTCGCGCGTCCATCGCGGGAGCTGGAGGGAGGGAGAGGGAGGGAGGGCCGGTCTCCTTGCAGAGGGAGTTCATGCTGGGACGGGAGGGGCCGCGGCCACTGGATGGTTGACTGCCTGGTCCTTGGCCCCCCCTCAGTACCCAGCCCACCCTCCCACCTGACACGGACCCCTTTGTGATCGAGCCCCTGCCCGTCACACAGGTGCCACTTTCAGCCACCATCCGCCCTGTGTCCTCCAGACCCTCACAGGGCCATCTGGTCAACACTCTCCACATGGGAACGAGGGATGTCTCCTCCACCGCTCCTGCCCCCCCCCGCCTCCCCTGCACCCCCACCATCCTGCACCCATCCATCCCCCTCCACCCCCTCCACTCCCCCTGCACCCCACCATCCTGCACCCATCCATCCCCCTCCACCCCCTCCACTCCCCCTGCACCCCACCATCCTGCACCCATCCATCCCCCCTGCACCCCCTCCACTCCCCCTGCACCCCCACCACTCCCCCTGCACCCCCACCATCCTGCACCCCCTCCAACCATCCACTCCCCCTGCACCCCACCATCCTGCACCCATCCATCCCCCTCCACCCCCTCCACTCCCCCTGCACCCCACCATCCTGCACCCATCCATCCCCCCTGCACCCCCTCCACTCCCCCTGCACCCCCACCACTCCCCCTGCACCCCCACCATCCTGCACCCATCCATCCCCCTCCACCCCCTCCACTCCCCCTGCACCCCACCATCCTGCACCCATCCATCCCCCTCCACCCCCTCCACTCCCCCTGCACCCCACCATCCTGCACCCATCCATCCCCCCTGCACCCCCTCCACTCCCCCTGCACCCCCACCACTCCCCCTGCACCCCACCATCCTGCACCCCCTCCACCCCTCCACTCCCCCTGCACCCCCTCCACTCCCCCTGCACCCCACCATCCTGCACCCCCTCCACCCCTCCACTCCCCCTGCACCCCACCATCCTGCACCCCCTCCACCCCTCCACTCCCCCTGCACCCCACCATCCTGTACCCCCTCCACCCCTCCACTCCCCCTGCACCCCTCCACCCACCCACCCATGCAGGGTCGAGGCCGAGACCCGCTGCCAACCTCAGGCACACTGGCCGAGTTTTCTCCTGGCATCACTTCACTCACAGACGCCGGACACGCTCGCCCTCCCCCTGCCCAGTCGCCCCCGGGCGGCTGCAGAGGATGGCGATCGGCGCCCCCCTCCCCGCCGTGCAGACAACGGGCCCTTCAGCGGCTGCTCCGGAATCAACCGGCGGCGGGAGGGGGGGGGCCTGTGAGCGGCTCTGCACTGGCCGCCGGCCGCCTGCGCACAAAGGCCCAATGTTCTGGCCCGGCCCAGGCCGTTCCCGGTTCCCCCCGGGTCCCCCACGCGCACCCGCAGGCGCGCTGCCCGCTGTTTGCTCAGGTGTCCCGTAAGCCCTCGGCTCCGGACCAGGAAGCTGGCAGCCCGGCCTCAAAGGGGCCGCCGCCTCGCACACAGGGCTCCTCATGCAGAGGTTGGCAAAGCCACCTCTTTCTTTAGGGGGAGGGGGCTGGGCCTAGGGGGCCGGGCTGGGCGGCTCACTCTCAGGCAAGGCCCGCAGGAGAAGCCGGCGTGGGGGCGGGGCGGGGGGCGGGGGGCCTGGAGGCAGGGGTTGGGGGCAAGAGGGCCCCTGGGGAATGGGAGGTTCATTCATTCCATAGACCAAGGTCAGGGTTCTGATCCCCTCTGTTCACCCCGGGAGGAATGACCGTCCTGAGGGCGGGCGGGCGGGTGGGGATGGAGGGTGAGGCCAGGAGAGGTTACAGAATGCCACCCCCCAGGAGGGTGCGGGGGCTCTGGGGGGACGGGTGACAGGCCCACAAGGGAAGGCGTGGAGGCTGAGGGAACGGGGACAGCGGCTGGGGTCACCTGGGGGGCTGCCGTCGAAGAGCCCCAAGGGGGGCAGGTCTGCACACCCACGTGGTTGGGAAGCCGGCTCCGTTGCTGCAGGCGGTCGGAAGGGAGGGCCTCACAGCGAAGGAACCCCACGTGAGGCTTCGGGGCCTTGCTCACCCCGAGGAGTGGGCCGCTGAGGGCCCAGGGCCCGCTCAGTGGGAGGAGAGTCCGGCGGGCACCGCGTGTGGTTGGCTTCCCGGGGACCCTCGGCTGCGTGAGAAGCTCCCGGCATGTGGGCCAGGGCAGCTGGGTCACGGTCCCCACGCCCTGGCAAACCGGGGACACGCCGGCCCTCAGTCCTTTCCTCTCCCGCCCCCCCACGGCCCCCCACACGTCCATGCTCCCACGTGGCCCTGCATTTGGTCTGTCCAGCGCTCGCTACAATGTATGTATCCGGTGGTGGCTACTGCAGCTTCCTTCCCTCCCACTGGCTCCATGCATCTTGGCCAGTTTCATGCGCTGGCGTGTTCCCACGCCTGAGGTGGGAGGAATGACGAGCCCCCGGACACAGTGCACCTGTCACCTGCTCCGCAGCTGTCGGGGCCGCCCCGGACCCACCAGATGCCTCCTCTCTCGCCGGCCCGTTTCACCGTCAGCCGGGACGTCCGGCCGCTGTCTCGTCGGGATCGCGCTGATGGGCTCACGGGTCGCCCGCTGTCCCTGTGGCTGGAATGTGGGCACCACGTTGCGGGGAAACTTCCGTCTCGGCCAACGTCCTGTCCCTCCACCGGTGCCCGGCACATAGCAGATGCCCAGTTACTGTGTTCTGGAAGTTTCTATGGAATGCCCCATACCATCAGCCTGCTTTCCAACAGAGTCCGCGGCCGTGGTCCCAGCCACGCGGAGCGCAGGCCGGGCCCCGAGCCCGCGGCCAGTGTTTGCTGAAGGAGGGTACGTCCCCTGCCTGCCGTGGGGAGGGCGGGCGGAGGGGGCCGGAGCCTCTCGTGGAGCCGACGGTTCCTTTGGATCCAGGGGGTCCAAGGGCAGGCGTGGGGGGCGCCCGGGCCCCCCTGCCCGCCCGTCCACAATGCTGCCTTTCAGGGCCCCGCGGGCAGACGCCGCTGCCAGCCCTCAGGAGCGGCGGGCGGCTGCCACAGAGAGGCCTTGTTCCCGGGTCCTCTGCCGGAACCTGCCGGCGGGCGGGGGGCCCTCCCCGCTCAGCTCTGTCCCAGGGACTTAAGGTCGAGTCTGCCTTCGGGGGAGGGGGGCGGGGGGGCGTGATGTGTGGCCGGGAGCAGCTGGGTGATCACAGCTCCCCGGCAGAACGGGCCCGTGTGCCTTACGATGCGGCTCTGGTCTGCTCCCCCCCCCCCGCCCACACCGTGACCCCGGGTACCGGCTGCTGACCCCCAGAGACCAGAATTATCCTCAGCCCTCCGCCCCCTCACACTGCCGCACCCCCCCCCCCCGCCCCCGGGCGCTATCCCGGCTCCTGGATCTCACCTCCTCAGTGTTCTCCCACCTCCTTTCTAACGCCACCCCGTATTGCAATGACCTCCCCATCGCGACCCCAAGCCCAGCCTTGTCCCTCCCTCCCCGCCCGCAGCGCGCCCTGAACCCATCCCTCACGCCTCCCGTGCATGCGGCGTGATGCTGCCGTGATGCTGCCGCTCGGTGAGAAGGGAAGGCTTTCCAACCAGGAGGACGGGGTCTGCCCCCCTCCTACCACCCCCCCCCCCCCCGCCTCTCCTGTCCGTGGTGTCCGGGCGTGCGCGCAGGAGAGGGTGCAGAGAAGGCGACACAGCGTTCCCCACTGGGTCCGCGCCCCTCCGCCCTCGGGCGACCGGAGGCCGAGGCTGAGACTCAGGGGTCGCAGTCTGCTATGCTTTGGCTCGAAACTCCTCGCTCACCGTCCGGCCGCCCAGGCCCCGGGGCAGGTCCAGTTAACGGACCCGCAGGCTTTGTCCTTCCTCCGAAGCATCGCGCTTCCTCCCCAGAACACGGAGGGCGCGACCCCCGCCTTGAACGTGAGAACGGCTGGCGGAGCGGGAGCCTCGCCCTCAGCGACCCCGTCCCTCGGACGGACGGCCAGGCCTGTGTGAGCGGAGGCCGCGCTTGGAAACGGGGGGGCTGCGCTGTCTCACGGCTCACAGTAACGGGGCCAGCGCGCCGCGGGCCAGGCAGCCCCCTCCGCGGCCCTGGCGCTACGCGGCCTTCTGACCTGTGGAGGCTGTTGGCTGCTGGGCAACAGGTTCGCATCCGGCAGCAAGCGCCCATGGGACCATTCCTTCCACCCGCTCTTCCCTCTCTGGGGCGGGAAGGTGCACGGGTCTGTGTCTGTGTGAGCTCGGCCGCCCCGGGCTGCACCTGAGACTTTCCATCTGAAGTCAATAAAACTTTAGCCCTGACCGGTGTGGCTCAGTGGATGGAGCGTCGGCCTGCAGACTGAAGGGTCCCGGGTTCGATTCCGGTCAAGGGCATGGACCTTGGTTGCGGGTCCATCCCCAGTAGGGGGCGTGCAGGAGGCAGCTGATGGATGTTTCTCTCCCATCGCTGTTCCTAACTCTCTCTCCCTCTCCCTTCCTCTCTGTAAAGAATCAATAAAATATATTTTTAAAAATAAAGTCAATAAAACTTGAAAAGCTCAGTTCCAGCCCGGCCGTCCTGGCTCCGTGTTGAGCGTCGTCCTGGGAAACGAGGTCAGGGCGCAGGCCCAGCTGCAGGCGCGATCCCCAGTGGGGGGCGTGAGGGGCGGCCGATCCGTGGCTCTCTCACCTCTGACGTTTCTCTCTCCTCTCCCTCTCCCTCCCGCTCTGAAGTCAGTACAAATATAATTAAAATAATAAAAGGTCAGTGTCTCAGTTGCACTGGCCTGGCCATCCCCCCCGCCCATGGCGGCCGCCCTCAGCCCTGGCCGGCCCGGGCGGCGGTCAGCGCCACAGAAACTGCGTGTAACCCTCAGTGCCAGGGGTCCCGGGTACTAACGCGGATTTTCCCCAGTAGATGGAGTCACACGTATGTCAATGTACATGCGATGTGATATGTGTGCTATGTTGTTGCATTGCTCCTTCAGGTGACCGCTTGCTCCGATCGATGGCACACGCCCTGTCTGAGCGGCACTTCAACACGGACGCAGAAGTGGACAATGGGGTCTCTGAACGGTCAGCCTCAAAACAAGACAAGTTCTATCGGGATGGTCTCCACCAATGACCTGACAGATGGGGGAAATGTGTGGCTAGCGATGGACATCACTTAAATAAAGCACTTTGGATGTTTCTCTGGAAATTATCGTGTTTTCTTTGATGACAAAATCCACACTTTTAACCAGTTAATAGCTAATTCGCACTTCTAAGCGGTATGCGCACTGCTAAGCGGTATGCGCACTTCTAAGCGGTATGCGCACTTCTAAGCGGTATCCGCACTGCTAAGCGGTATGCGCACTGCTAAGCGGTATCCGCACTTCTAAGCGGTATCCGCACTTCTAAGCGGTATGCGCACTGCTAAGCGGTATCCGCACTGCTAAGCGGTATCCGCACTTCTAAGCGGTATGCGCACTTCTAAGCGGTATGCGCACTTCTAAGCGGTATCCGCACTTCTAAGCGGTATGCGCACTGCTAAGCGGTATCCGCACTTCTAAGCGGTATCCGCACTTCTAAGCGGTATGCGCACTTCTAAGCGGTATGCGCACTGCTAAGCGGTATCCGCACTTCTAAGCGGTATGCGCACTTCTAAGCGGTATGCGCACTTCTAAGCGGTATCCGCACTTCTAAGCGGTATCCGCACTTCTAAGCGGTATCCGCACTTCTAAGCGGTATGCGCACTGCTAAGCGGTATCCGCACTTCTAAGCGGTATCCGCACTTCTAAGCGGTATCCGCACTTCTAAGCGGTATGCGCACTGCTAAGCGGTATCCGCACTTCTAAGCGGTATCCGCACTGCTAAGCGGTATCCGCACTTCTAAGCGGTATCCGCACTTCTAAGCGGTATCCGCACTGCTAAGCGGTATCCGCACTTCTAAGCGGTATCCGCACTTCTAAGCGGTATGCGCACTGCTAAGCGGTATGCGCACTGCTAAGCGGTATCCGCACTTCTAAGCGGTATGCGCACTTCTAAGCGGTATGCGCACTGCTAAGCGGTATCCGCACTTCTAAGCGGTATGCGCACTTCTAAGCGGTATCCGCACTTCTAAGCGGTATCCGCACTTCTAAGCGGTATCCGCACTTCTAAGCGGTATGCGCACTGCTAAGCGGTATCCGCACTTCTAAGCGGTATCCGCACTTCTAAGCGGTATCCGCACTTCTAAGCGGTATGCGCACTGCTAAGCGGTATCCGCACTTCTAAGCGGTATCCGCACTGCTAAGCGGTATCCGCACTTCTAAGCGGTATCCGCACTTCTAAGCGGTATCCGCACTGCTAAGCGGTATCCGCACTTCTAAGCGGTATCCGCACTTCTAAGCGGTATGCGCACTGCTAAGCGGTATCCGCACTTCTAAGCGGTATCCGCACTTCTAAGCGGTATGCGCACTTCTAAGCGGTATGCGCACTGCTAAGTGGTATCCGCACTTCTAAGCGGTATGCGCACTTCTAAGCGGTATCCGCACTTCTAAGCGGTATCCGCACTTTTAACCGGTATGCGGATTGGCTGCACACGCCTGCGGGGCTTTAAGAGCCGAGAGCCTGTCCTCCCCTGGCCGGCTCCAGCGTGTGGCAGCGTGCCCGCCGGGACCTCCCCTGCCGCGAGGTGGCCTCCCCTGGGGGGACAGCAGCTGCGGGGGCTGCGAGCCTGGGGACCTGGGCCTCTGGGTGCTGGACTCTGACAGCTGGCTCACTCCCTGCCTGATGTCGCCCCGGGCCAAACTGCGGGCGCATCACCTGCTCAGACACAGAAAAATCAAGTCCCGGCCGGCGTGGCGCAGGGCTGAGCGTGGACCTCGGAACCAGGAGGTCGGGGTTCGCTTCCCGGTCAGGGCGCAGGCCCGGGCTGTGGGCTCCAGCCCCAGCGTGGGGCGTGCAAGGTCAGGGTTAGTGTTTCCAGCTCTCTCTCTCTCTCTCGTTCCTCTCCTCTCTGAAATGAATTCTAAAAACATTTGAAAAGCTCAAAACCAGACACACAAGCACAGCGTCCTGTGCGTCCTCGAACCCCTCCCCCACACAAAGGAAGGAGCCCTGGCCCTCCCCGCGCGCTCCCAGTCCGTGGCTTTTCGTTCTTCCCATCCCTCACCCGCACCGGCGTCCGCCTGCCCCGGCCGGGAGGAGCGAGCGTGGGCGGGACGCGCAGCGGCTGGTGCGCCCACGGGGGTGGATGTGAAAGGGTCCCGTCGCTTTCGCTCGCCCTCCCCACCCCCCCCAGGACCCCGCCGCCCTAGAAACGGGCACGCGTGCTCTCCAAAAGCCATGCACCAGACGGTCCCAGCAGGACGCTCCGACACGGCCAGAAACCGGGGACTGTCCCAGGATCTGTTAGTAGGTGAGCAGCACCGGCGTGCAGGGCGCGGAGCGGTGGGGACCCACAGACAGCCGGGCGCCCGCAGCGGGTCACGGGCGGGGCGCTGAGCGACACAGCCGGGCCTGCACCGTGCGGCCCCTTCTATGCGGGTTTAGAAGTGGCTGGTAGCCCCGCAGTTAGGGGTGATCATGGGGACGGGGACGGACCCCGAGGAGGGCGCGGGGCTGGGAGGGTGCAGGTCTCTGGCGGGGGGGCGGGAGGCCCCGCTGTACTTCCTTCATGGGAATCCAGTGAGCTGTGAGAGGCGGTCCGTACACGTCTGTGTGTGTGCTTGGCTGCCGGACGGATTCGCCTTTGGTTAATCCTCGCCCGAGCATAGTTTTCCCATTGATTTTTAGAGAGAGCGTGGGAGGGGGGAGGGGAGAAGAGAGAGCGAGATGGGTTGTTTGCCGGGCCAGGGATCGAGCCTGCAGCCTGGCCGTGCTCCTGCCCGGGAATCGAACCTGAGGCTCTGCGGCGTGCAGGCCGGCGCCCTCACCACTGATCCACACCGGCCAGGGCCAAGACAATCCTTAAAAACAAGCTGGAGAGTGTGAAGAGGGGCACAGAGCGTCGGGGGGCCCTGCCTCCCAGGACTGGATGGAGGCAAGGGCCTCAGCCTGCTCCCGGCCAGACATGAGCGCCTCCGCGGCTCCTCCAGGGGGCAGGCTGCCTGGCCCCCACGGGGACTCTGGCCTCAGGTCTCCCAGAGCCGGCAGGCCGCCAGGTCTAGCGGAAGCTGTGGCTCGGATGTCCGGCGCGGGACTCGGCGAGTGTCGGCTGCCCGGGTCGGCTTGCTTGCCCTGAAATGGCCTCGTGGCCGTGGTCATGTCCTCACGGGAAGCCCCGGGCTGCCCCACCCCCGCCCCGCCCCATCCCGGCCTGGGAGGCCAGCTCCAGCGTCAGGGACAAAGTCATGTTTAGGAGAGCGAGGAGGAACCTTTGGGGTCTGTGACTTCCCTCCGCAGCCACCTGGAAGGCGTTTGCTGTCGGTAAAACTGACACAGGCCTGCAGTTCCCTTCCACGTGGGGGGGGAGGGGGCACCTGAGACCCGGGGAGCATCGGCCGGTCACAGGCCCTCCTGCAGCCGGCGCCGGAGCATGTGGTGGTGTCACCGGGTGGCGAGCAGGACCCGGGAGTCCCGGGAGGCAGGCGGACCAGCCCGGGAAGGTGCTCTGTGGGGTTTGCCACTGGGGAGGTGGGGATCGATCTGAGACTGAGCCTTGAGTGGGGCCCCGTGGCCGGTGTGGCCTCAGATCCAAAGGGTGAGTGAAGTTACCAGGTGAGGGAGGAAGGACGAGGCAGCGCCAGAACTGGGCGTGGCACGTGCGAAGGCCCTGGGGCAGAGCAGGCCGGAAAGAAGGCAGGTGGCCGGGCACGGAGACGGACGGGCGTGGGGGAGGGCGGGCGTGCGCCAGACCCCACTGGAGCGCTTGGCTTTATCCCCAAGCGCACAGGAAACCGCTGAAAGGTTTGGGGAGGGAGCGCTGGGCTGCAGCGGTGCTGGCCGATCCGCTCGGCGTCGGGGAAGACGGCCCTCGGCCCCCACCAGAGACACGGCCCATCGCTGGAGACGTTTACCGTCCGGCGGACAGACGGAAACCAACCCGGGGCGGGGGACACGCGACAAGGCCTGCGAGGCCTCTGGAGGGCGCTGTGGCTGGGGACCACGTGGGAGCACAATGCGGAGCGCGCGCTTTACGTGCCCGTCGCCACGTTGAAGAAAGAGGGACAAGAAACAGGCGCACGCTGCCGTGTGGCCCGTCTTCCTGGCCGCGCGGCGCTGAAACGGCGCCCCCCACTTGGCGGCCGCCTCGGTTGGGACGGCTCCCGCCCACGGCCACCGAGCCCCGCCTCAGACGCCTGCGGCCCCTCCCTCCGGGGCCACGAGGGACAGGAGATCGTAGTCCGCGGCCCCAGCACGGTGACCCCGAGATGGCCGGAGCCCACGGCACCCTCACTGCTGGGCTTGCCGCCCTGGCTGCGCCTCTGCGCTCCCCGCCCGCCCCGGGCCTCCCGGGCTCCCTCCCACGGCTCCCTGCACACGAACCCCTCAGGCCTGGGCGCCCAACCTTCGCCCCCACGATGTGTCCCACGAGAGCGGTGCGCTGCGTGTTCCTGGGGAAACGCAAGGCTGAGGTGGGCTGCTGAGGACGCGTCTGAGATGAGCACCACGTTCCGGGTGGTGGGCCCGCAGAGCGGGGCAGGGAGGGGTGCCCCTGAGAAGGCGCCAAGAGGGTCTCCGTGGTTTGAAGCATTTCCCCTGTTACGCCGGGGGTCCGCGTGAAGGTCTGCCGTCCGTGTTCCCTGAGCGTCTGAACTAGTGGGTCACCCTGGAGGGAGGAAGCAGCAGGGAGGTGTGGTTTGGTGGCCAAGGGCCGGCATGGTGGCCATGGGCGACTGTCAGTGCCTTAGGGGGCAGGCCAGGTGACGCTGCTCCCTGGGGTCATCTGAGGACCCCAGGCCAGGGGCCCCCGGCCAGGGAGACCACTGTCACCGCCCAGTCACATGAGGGCGGGGCAGGGTGGAGGGCGGGCCTGTGAGGACAGGGCCACAGGCATCCACCAGCCTGGCAGCTCTTGGGGGGGGTGGGGGGGCGGGCCTGCGGTCTGGGGGACCGTGGGAATGAGGGGCCTGGCGGGCCTGGACCCGAGGGGTTGCCTCTAAGTGTGGCCGGGAAGGGGGAGGGCCGGCGCGGGCGGACACGCCGCCTGTACTGGGAGCCGCGCTGGGCCTGGGCACGGCTGACGGCAGCAGGTTGGATTTCCAGGTAACAAGGGCGCTGTGTCCTCCCCGCAGCCCAGGCTGGAGGCCAGGCGCCGCCTTCGACAGCCACGTGACCGCCAGAGGAAGGGGGCCCCGGGCCGGGCCGACCTGAGCCTCTCAAAGCCGTGCTGTTCCAGGGCCGGACGTGCTCCCAGGAGGCCCGAGGGGCCCTGCACCCCACCTGGTGGACCGCACCGAGGGCACGGGTCCTTCCCTCTCTCTGGCCGCACCCTGTGCCCTGTAACCCGTTCTCCGGCCTCACGGGCCTTACTGCAGAGCCGGGCCGATGGGTCTTGGAGCTCACAGACCGAATTGGTGTCCGGTAACCCCCATCACAAGCAAGATCTGCGGGGTCCGGTCACCCCGAAAAGCTCCCGCCTGGCCCCCACCCCATCCCCAGGCAACGCCCGAGACCTTTCTGTTGCAGTGATTTGCCTTCACTCGGATGTCAGCTACGTGACTTTTTACAGTAGGCGGCCTTTTCAATGCGTTTGCAAATGACTATTCCCCGCTCCGTGGAGCTAGGAACGACCAGTGGTCGCTTTGTGTTGAAGGTGCACAGGTGAGGTGTGGCTCTTCCTGCACGCTGGGGCGCCATGGCCGTCAGTCTGATAAACACGTGTGTGTGTGTGGGGGGGGGGGCGGAGCACAAACCTCTGAGATCTATTCTGCCTGGCCAGTGTGGCCCAGTGGTTGGGTATCCACATGCCGGGGCCGTAGGGGGCGTGCAGGAGGCAGCCCGTCCACGATCGTCCTCTCTCCTCGATGCTTCTCTCTCTCTCCGCCCCTCCCCCTTCCGCGCTACACATAAATAATACCGTATTTTTAGGGGGGAAAGTGCATTAAGGACTTAAACATAAGACATGAAACATAAAAACCCCGAGACAAGGATTTGAGCGCAGCGAGTAGGTAGGGGGAGGGTCCCAGAAAAAGCCAGAGGGTGGTGAGGGTGGCGGGAGGAGCCGGGGGGGGGGGGGGAAGGGAGCCGGAAAGGGTGTGTTTGCACCCCATTCCAGAGCCTGGGAGACTGGGTGGTCCCCGCCATAGCGCGCCCCCTGGTGGCTGCTCCCGGTCACACCACCCCTCGGCATCGTCAGGCCTGTGGCCTCCCCAGGCGTGTAGCTTCCGCCGCCCCCGGGCCCTCCCGGTCCCCTTTGGTCCCTGCAGGGTGACAGGGGGAAGGCGAGGGCCCTGGGTCTCCGTGTCCTCCAGCCCCGTGGCTGCTTCCCTTCCGCCCGGTTCCCTGAGCCCCAGGCTGGGCGGCGTGGGGGGCCCGCGGTGCTGCGGGTCCTGCGTCAGGTGTGTGACTCCCGAGGGCGCTGATCTCCTGGAACCCCGCGCTGCGCCTTGTTGGTGAGCCGCTCTGGTTCGCGACCTGGGATAGGGCTGGGCTTAGGGCGCCTCCCCTGGGGTCAGCGGGGTCCCCCGCTGCTGGGTGACCGCCTGCCACCCGCCCGGAGCCCGAGGATCTGAAGATGCACCCAGACCCGCCAGCGCCGCCAGACAGGAGGGGCTGGGGGCCAGGCCGGCCTTTCCCGGGGGGGTCTGCCTGGAGCCAGGCTCTGCAGGCAGGGCTGCCGCCGCCCCCCGGGGAGGGCACGCTGCCTGGGGCCCTCCGCCGGCCTCCCTGCCTCCAGACGAAGGCCCTGCCCGGGGTCTCTGCTCCGGCCGATGAATGGATTTAAAGGGGCCGAGGCCACACTGACACCCAGGCCTCCCCTTCATCCCGCGGCTCCCACGAGGACAGGAAGCCCAGCGCTGAGGCCTCCTGCAGGCCGCCCTGGAGTAACCTCAGTTCACCTTCGCCACCTCGCCCTGGGCAGGCCTCACGCGTGGCGTGGTTGCCCGTTGGTGGGCGGATGGGACATGTTCTTTCCTTCGCTGTAACTTTCCCCACGGCGAGTCCCCGTGTGCCTTGTAGATAACAGTGTGGTGTGGGGGCCGCAAACGGTGGCCCGAGCCCGTGTTTGTCAATAAAGTTTTATTGGCCCACAGCCCCCGCCATCGCTGGCCCGTTACGTGGCTCTGGCCGCGTTGAGACCGCAGGGCCTGAAATGTGGGCATCTGGCCCTGGACAGGAGAGGGCCACGGCTCCTGGCCGAGGCGGGCACAGAGCAAAGCTACGGGAGGTGATAGCACGTGGCGGGCGTTCGGAAAACGCTGGAAGGGGAACTGAGTCCCATCGCAGGGCCTGTGGGAGCCAGAGGGAAGGGCCCCGCACGCTGGCGCCAGCGCTGGTGACATTATCCCCGAGGCGCTGCTGGGCGGCCCGGGAGCTGGAAGCCCACACGGCACGTGCCCCCCAGGTCTGGGCGGGGCGCGCTCGGTGAGCGGGCTGGTGCCGGGCCAGGGTGTGGCTGTCCAGTCTCGGCCTCTCTTTTCCTGCTGGTCAGACGTTCGCTTGCTTCCCGAACTGAGGGCTCCGGGCCTCCACCCAGCCTCCCCTTGAGCCCCCGGCAGCCGTGAGCACCCCCTTCCTCCCGGGCCTCAATCCCAGCGTCTGCCTCCAGGTCCGCAGCACTGAGGGAGCCGGATTCGAAGTCGGAGAGACAAACAGGAAAGACTCCACCTGTCCCATGGCCACTCACATCTTCTGGGCCTCACCACCACGACCACCACCATCACCATCATCACCATTCATTGCCACCACAATGACTACTGCCATCACTACTACCATTACCTCCACCACCACCATCACCATCATCCCCATCATCACCATTATCACTACCACCATCGCCACCATCACCACCGCCATTATCACCACCACCATCACCACCACCACCACCACCACCATCACCACCACCATCACCATTATCACCACCACCACCATCACCACCACCACCACCACCACCATCACCACCACCACCACCACCACCATCACCACCACCATCACCATTATCACCACCATCATCACCACCATCACCATCACCACCACCATCACCATCACCACCACCATCACCATTATCACCACCATCTCCACTATCACTATCACCATCACCACCATCACCATCATCACCATTCATTGCCACCACAATGACTACTGCAATCACTACTACCATTACCTCCACCACCACCATCACCATCATCCCCATCATCACCATTATCACCACCACCATTATCACTACCACCATCACCACCATCACCACCGCCATTATCACCACCATCACCACCACCATCGCCACCATCACCACCACCACCACCATCACCATTATCACCACCATCACCATCACCATTATCACCACCACCATCACCATTATCACCACCACCATCACCATCACCACCACCATCACCATTATCACCACCATCACCACTATCACTATCACCACCACCATCACCATCACCATCACCATCACCACCCCATCACATAAATGAGCCAACGTTCAGTTGCCTAAATGCTGGCAGTACAGTGCCCAGGTCGCCACAGTGTTGGAGAGAGCGCTTCTCAGGACCGTCGCGAAACCCTGACGCGCCCTAGCGCCAGCCCCTGGTGTGCGGCCCACGGGCTGGCACGGACCGGCCAGGTTGCCAGCGCGAAGGACGACCTGCGGCTTTGCTCAAGCCCCGCAGGAAGCGCTTGTGGCTGAGGAAGGTGCGTGTGCCCTTGGAGCGGCTCGTGGCCACGCCTCCTTCCCCGGGGCCATGCCGGCTTCCTCTCATCGAAGCCCGTAGGGAAGACCCCAAATTCGGCGCGGCCACCCCGTCGGGCACCAGTCACGGACGCGCGGCACAGGCTCGGAGGGCTGGCCCCGTCGAGATGCCCCGACAAGCACACGCGTGGCCGTGGCCGTGGCGGGAGGGGTGGCTGGAGGCCGGAGTGCCACAGGAGGGGACCGGGAGGAACCGGGCCAGCAGCACAGCCCGCGGCTCCTCGTCAGCTTCTGCGCCGAACGCGGCCTGGCCCGGCGCCCCTCCTGCTGGGCGGCCTCCGGGGAGCTGCCACGAGCCGAGCCGGGCTGGCGGCGACCTGGAAACCAAGGGCGAGGCCCGCCCAGACCAGTCACCTCGCAGCGGAAGCGGCCGAGCCGAGTGCGGGCAGAGGCTTCTCTGGGTGAGGGCGCCGCGCCGGGCAGCGCGAGGGGGGCCGTCCGCGGGGGCGCAGCAGAGGCAAGACGGCCGCGGCGCCGAGTAAAGGAGCCGGGAGGCGGCGGGAGGCGCCCTGGCACTGCCACCAGGGTGGCCTCTGACCACGTGCGGCGCGTGGGCCCTGGACACGGGACCAGGCCAGCGAGGAGCTGAGTTTCAGTTTAGGGGGCACGTTTCCGTGTAAAGACGGAGACTGGATTCAGCCATTAGGAAACTGTGCGCTCGCGGGCGGGCCGGCCGCGGTAGTGACCCAGCCATCACGGGCGTCACCGCCGGCCGGCCGGCTCTGTCCGCGAGTGTAAACGCCCTGCGGACTTCAGAGGCTCCGGCCCGAAGAGGAGGCCTGAGCACCGGTTTCCGACGCGGGTTGTGTGTCGAGGTGACATTTTAGATGACCTGGGTTGAGTAAGATTTCATTTTTTATTCTTTTTAAAAGGGAGACGCTTTGAAGAAGCGCCAGGTTCTCTGCGTGTCGGAGCCCCTGGGACCCTGCAGGTCGTATGGCTAACATTCGTTTCACCTGCTCCTCTTCCCCTTTAAAAAATGTATGTTACTGATCTTTCACAGAGAGGAAGGGAGCGGGGGAGAGAGGTAGAAACATCGATGAGAGAGAAACATCCATCAGCTGCCTCCTGCACGCCCCCTCCTGGGGATGTGCCCGCAACCAAGGTCCGTGCCCTTGACCGGAATCGAACCCGGGACCCTTGAGTCCGCAGGCCGACGCTCTATCCACTGAGCCACACCGGCCAGGGCCTCTTCACCTTTTTGATGTGGCTGCGGAATAATTAAAAGGACACATGCAGCCCTAACCGGTTTGGCTCTGGGCTAGAGCATTGGCCCGCGGACTAAAGGGTCCTGGGTTCGATTCCGGTCAAGGGCATGGACCTTGGTTGCGGGCTCCATCCCCAGTGGGGTGCGTGCAGGAGGCAGCTGATCAACGTTTCTCTCTCATCACTGATGTTTCTATCTCTCTCTCCCTCTCCCTTCCTCTCTGAAATCCATAAAAACGTATTTAAGTTCATTAAATTAAATAAAATAATAAAATAAAATGACACACGCAGGTCACGTTCGGTTTCTACTGGACGATGCCGCCGTGGCCGCTGCAGGGCCCCAGGGCTGTCCCCCACCGCTGTCACCACCGGTCATTGGCTTCGGTGCCCTCTGCCCTGTGCCCACCCCTGGCCACACCTCAGGAGTAAATGTTTGCCAACCGGCTGCTGATCACCCAGAGAGGAGGACGGGATACACAGGAAAAATGCATCACAAGTTGGAGACTTGGCAACTCCCAGTGTTATCGCTGACGCCGGAAGCTTCCGCGGAGCCCCGGGTCCCCAGTAACCTGGGGGAGTTTGGACTTGGCGCGGCAAGGGGGTCGGGCAGCCTCCCTCTCACTTCTCAAGGCTCCGAAGTCCTGAGTGCGCTGGTACATAGCGATGCGGCGTCTGTCCGTCTAAACTCGTTTCAGATGAGTCCATTTTTATTTTACTTTTTAATTTAAATATATTTTTAATGATTTCCGAGAGGCAGGGAGAGGGGGAGAGAGAGAAACATCCGTGATGAGAGAGCATCCTGGATCGGCTGCCTCCTGCACGCCCCCCACTGGGGAGGGAGCCCATAACCTGGGCCTGGGCCCCGACCGGGAATCGAACCCTGACCTCCTGGTTCCTAGGCCCACACTCAGCCACGGAGCCACGCCGGCCGGAACCTCATGTAGCTGGAGTCCCGGGCCGGGGGGGGCGGGCAGCCTTTCCAGATGGGCCTCCTTCACCCAGTGTCACCGTCGGAGGTGCCTCCGTGTGTCCCGTGGCTCGGTGCTGAGTGACACTCCACTGCCTGGAAGGCCCCCAGGTACCCCCCACCTCCCCACCCCAGGAGGCCGGGCTGCTCCCGTCTGGGCGAGCATGAGCAGAGCCACCACAGACATCCGTGTCGGGGGTGGGGTGGGCCTGTTTTCAGCTCCTGGGGGGAAGCACTGTGGGGTGTGATAGTTGGATCATAAGGCTGCTCCCCCACTTTTCACCTATCTACCCCTTTCAGGATGCCTGGCACCCGCGTCCGCCCGCACCCCTGGGCCCAGACCGTCTTACAGCTTCACCAGTGACTCCCGTCTCCCCCGCCTCTTACCCAGTCTTCATCCTTCTCCCCCCTTACGAGTGAAAACCCAAACGGAACCGCAGACTCAGGCATGGTTTCTGTTTTAAATCCTCCCTTGAGGACATGTTTCCCCATTGATTTTTAGAGAGAGTGGAAGGGAGGAGGGAGGGGGAGAGAGACACATCGACTGGGCGCCTCCCACCCACACCCCAACCGGGGCCGTGGTCTGTGGGCTTCCTGAGTGCGTTTATTCCTCAATCAGCTCTGTCCCGTCGGCACCCAAGACGCTGCCTCTCCCGGCGATGGGAAGGGAGGTGGGCCCCCACGCTAATCTCCACGTGAGGACGGTCCCGTGTGGAAAGGCTGCTCGTATCTGGGCGAAGGTGGGGGGTTGCCGGGGGGCAGTGCAGACCCCCTGGAGCAGGGCTGAGTGTTGGGGGCCAGGGCGAGGGGGGCCGGACTGAGCTGAGGGAAGAGGGTCTGGGAGACGCGCACAGGGTGGGGGGTGTCCCTGTGGCCTGAACCGGAGAGGCAGGCAGTGAGTCGGGTGGGACTTGCATGCCATCTTCAGAACCTGGGCCGGGCCGGCCCGTGATAAGGGAACCCCGGGCAGCAGGCTGTGCTGTCCATCCTGGCATTTCTCAGGAGCCACTCCATGGAGCAGAGGATGCATTTGAGGACCCTGAGACCGAGGCTGCTAGGAGCCCCTAAATTCCTGGCCCCCACCGGACTACACTTCCCAGCACCCCCTTGCAGCTAGGTGGGGTCATGTGACTGGTTCTGGCCAATGGGGAGAAAAGCTCCCAGCGCTTTGCAGCCTCCCCGCTGGACACAGGGGGTCCCGTGCTGCGTGGAGCCACGACAGGGAAGGAGTCTGGGCTCCTGACCGCCCTCTGCCAGCATGAAGGGCCGTTAAGCCACTTGGGTGTGGAGGCTGCCATTGGATGGGGTGGGGGTACTCTGTCCAGGTGGTGGGCAGATGGGAGAAGCCTGAATCGGGGTGGAGACGGGGGGAGGAGGAGGAGGAACACATTCAAGCAGTATTCGGGGCGTGCGGGAGCCACCACCCGGCGACGAGCTGGACGCAGACGTGGCGGACAGAGCATCCAGGTCCTGGCGGCGGGAGGCGCTGCGTCCAAGCGCCCGGGCGAACCGTGGGGACCCGGGGGGGGGGGGTGTCTCTGGGGATGCGGGTTGGGTGACGGTTTGCAGCGGCACCACACACAGACGGTGACCTGCGCCGGGACAGCGTCGGACAGGGGTGCGCCGAGGGTAGCGGTGACTCGGCGTCACGGGGGCCAGCCGGCACCGGTCCTGGCCCTCCGCCCGGTCAGGGGAGAATTACAAGGAACGCTGCGGCCCCGCGGAATGCCACGCCGCCTTTCCCCTCGGGGTCGCGTCGCTCACACGCGGCGCTGACCTTTATCTCTTCATGGTTTCACCAACTAGAAAATCCCGAGGTAAAAATGAACCTTCTCGCCCGGCTGACGCGGCTCCGTGGTTGAGCGTCGACCTGTGAACCGGGCGGTCCTGGTTGGGTTCCTGGCCGGGGCACGGGCCCAGGTTGCGGGCTTGACCCCTGGCGTGGGGCGTGCGGGAGGCAGGCGATCCCTGATTCTCCTGGGCTGTGCTCAAGGGCAGAGGAGGACTGAGCGTGGCCATGGAGGGAACCCCACCCCCAAACTCCTGCCAGAGGGGACCCCCTCGCTGCCCCTGCTCTCTGGGTACAGAGATCTCAGGAGAGAACCTTCTGGAAGGTATGCTCACCCCCCTCCGCACCCAACTTGGAGCCAGCGCCTCCGAGGCCACTTGGCACTTGAACTCCGTTGGAATCCAGCTCGTAGATGGTGGCTCAGCCTGGGGCCTCCCCTGGGGGCCTGGGCGTGGGGCGTGTGGGCGAGGCCAGCTCCGGACAAGGCGGCCCTGAGGGCGGCGGCGGGGGAGGGGGGAGGGAGGAGTGCGTGCGCCCTGTACCTGGGGACTGGGGACGGGCTGCGGGCCCAGCGCGGCGCCCACATCTGGAAAGTGTCAGGTTTAAGGCCCAGGCCACGCCCGGGTCAGCCCGAAGGACATGCCTGCGCGCCCGCAGCTGTGCAAACGCCCGTCAGGTCCCTCCAAGACAGGGCCCCTTTGTCAGATTCCACTCCCGCCCCGGCCTGCCGCGGCCCCCAACCCAAACAGCTGCCGGCAGCATCTGTCTGAGGCCGCATTCACCCGCCCCAGAAGGAGAACGGCGTTCACTCTGGCCGCGCTGCTCGGGCTCATCCGCCAGATTTCCCCTCCCCCGCCCAGGGGCCCCATGTCCCGGCCGGTGTCCCCCAACCTCGCTGCCATGGGGCGCCCCAAATGCTCTGCAGCGCACCGCCGCCCCTGGCAGCTGCCGCGGCTTCCGTGGTTCTCGGGGGCCGTCACTGGGGAAGCCCTTTCCGGGGGATGGGGCGTGCCTGCGCCTGCCGCCTGCTGCCTGGTGGCGGTGGAGACGCCGCAGTGCCCGGCCCGGGGCCCGGCTGTGCGCACGAGGTGGGGATGGACGGACCGGGAGGGGCAGGACCTCGGCTGCTCAGCCGGCCTTCAGAGCGAGGCTCGTGGCAGGAAGCGTGGGGATGGGGTCCCGGGAACAGGCTGTGCTTTGGTGCTTTGCACAGAGTTGCACTCATGAGTCGCCTGTAGGAAAAACACGCACTCACATCTCACCTCACCTCTCCGTGAAGGAGTTCCCAGGAGGCAGGGTCCGGTCCTTCCGGGATGCAAGGATGCTGTCTTATTTACAAAAGACACACGCACACACACGCACACACACACACACACACACACACACACATATATGGACTTCAGAGAGGAAGGGAGAGGGAGAGAGAGAAACATCAATGATGAGAGAGAACCACGGACCGGCCGCCTCCTGCACGCCCCCCACTGGGGATCGAGCCGGCAACCGGGCCTGTGCCTGACCGGAGACTGAACCGGGGACCGAACCGGGACCTGTTGGTGCCGGGTTGAGGCTCAGCCACTGAGCCCGCCGGCTGGGCCGGCTGCCGCGTGCTCCTCAGCCCTCGCGCGTCCCGCCCGTGGAGACACCGGGAAGCCGTTTGCGAAGAGCACGCCGCAGGCCTCGCCGTGGTCGGTGGACCGTCTCTGCCTCTGCTCTCGGTTTTCTTCTCGGTCTGGGTTTGGAGCAGAAGCGTCCTCCACCGTGGTGTCTCCGCCGGAAGAGGTGAGGCGGCCGGAGATGCCGCGGCGCCGGCTCCGGTGCAGCCCGGGAGGCGCTGGGAGCAGCCCCTGTGGCTCCGGAGCCGCGGGCCACGTCGGCTCCCCCGAGTCCTCCTTGCCAGACGCGCTCCCCTCCGCCCCCGGGGAGTGGCCGGCAGGGGTCTTGCCTAGCGTGTCCTGGGGGGGCAGAGGGAGAGAGCCACGTTGGAAGCATCTGGAATGAGCCGCACAGCAGCCGCCCAGCGCTCACTTGAGGGGCTGGCCGGGCCCATTCACCAGCGAGCTTGCGTCTGCCTGCGGCTCAGCGACCTGCACGCAAAGGTTAACAGAACCCGCAACTGATTAAAAACCTCTGAATTATAGAGCTGCCCCTCCCCCCGCCCCCAGCCAATGGAACGTTTTTTAAAAGTCATTTTCTGCCGTTCGTCTGCTCTCCCCGCCAGGAGCTGCGGCGGCCGCAGGAGGACAGCGGCCGGGGGGCGCCCCGGGGCAGAGTGCAGGCAGCCGGCCCCGCACCCCTCTCCCTCCGCCTGCGCCCCTCGCACTGTTGCCCTGGCGGGCGCTTCCTCTGCACCCCGACTCTGCCCTTTCCTCCGGACCCCCCACGGGACTTCCCGCCCCGCCCTCTTCCTGTCTTCCTTTCCCTGTTCGTCTCCCACCCCCTTCGCTGGGTCTCCTTCTCAGTCTTCCCTCTCTGAAGAGGGCCCCAGGGCCTTTGCACCACCCGTGTCCTCGGCCAGAAACGCCCCCTCCTCCGCGGGCTGTCACAGAGCAGCCCCTTTCCACCGCTCAGAAGTCACCTCGGAGGGAGCTTCTTGCCCCCCTCCAGCCCCCACCCCCACCCCCGTCCCCCAAGCAGCTCATCCTGAATCTTTAGAACATCCTTGGCGGGCCAGACAAGATTATCACTGCATAGGGCCTCGGGCCGGACGGCCCCCCCATCCCCGACTCTATCCCATCCCCCGATCCCGGCTGCATGGCACTGACTCTGAAACCACCGCACCCCTGAGCCCTCGCCCCTCAAAGCCACGCCTGGTACCCAGCCTGCCCCCCAACCCGGGCACCTCGCCAGGAACCCGGAGCCTTCCATTTGCTTCCTGCTCAGCGTCCCCTCCCCACTCGCGGCTGGAGCCACAGACCGGAGTGTGTGCCGGACGTGTCCTCCGTCAGGAATGAGGAGGAGCGGTATGTGTTGGCCCTCCTCCCGGTGGGCTTACCCGGGCGCCTGCGGGGAGCCGGCCCTGCTCCCCCCGGGGCAGCTGGGACCACTGTCTGGCCCGGGCCTCGCCCTGGCCCCGCCGACCGCGCGGGACTTGCTCCATGACGGTGCCAACGCGCAGGTGCCCGGCCGCCGCAGCTCCTCGGGCGACGCCTCTTCTGGTACAAACGGCACTTCACCCCCAGGCCCTCCCGTCACCCCGCTCCGTGGAGAGCCCCGAGGACATAAGCACGTGGGCTGTTTGCTGCAGCCCCGGAGAGGCCGCAGGAGAGGCCCTTCAGCCGAGGTGTGACCCAGCGAGTTACAGCCGGGAAACCCGTCGGCGTGGAAACCCGTCAGCGTGGATGCCCGGCTGTGGCGGGAGCTGACAGGCCGCCCCGCCCGATGGGAGCAGGAGGGGGCGCAGCCGGAACCCCAAGCTGGCCGGTTCCCGTTCTTGGGCTGTGGCCGTGGGGTCCCTGAGGCCGTCCCAGACACGCATGCAGAGGCCGCAGAACCTCCCGCTCCACGCGCAGCCTGGACCACTGTCCCCGCGTCCTTGTCTCGCGGCCGCCGGCCCGCCCTGGTCTCAGGAGCGGCCGCGGTCCCCGCCCTGCGTGCGCAGCCCAAGGGCAGCCGGGCCCTGGCCCCACGCCGACAGCTGCGGCCCACGGGGCGGGCTCGGGACGCGGCTATAAACGACGAGGTGAGTCATTGTCCGGCCGGACGCCTGCGGCGCGTGGGGCGCTGGGAGAGGACAGGCCGCCCAGGCCGGCCCTGCTGGGAACACGGCCACGGCCTGGGTGTCGGCGGGGTCTTGAACCTGAACCGGAGTTCCCTGGCGATGGCACGTGGCCAGAGGCAGGGGGACCGTCAGGAGCTGGTGATGAAAAGGCCAGGCTCCCCCTCTCCTCTCTCTGCTGTGACTCCCCTTCCGGGCGCTACGCCGAGAGGCTCCATGAGGCTGGATTACGGTTACTTCCCCGCGTCCCTAAAGGTAGACGGCGTGTGTGAACTCTGCACATAAAAGGTCAAGTTCAGCTCACCACCCCTTCTCTTCTTTTCATCTTAAAAAAAAAGAATGGAAATTACACACACACACACACACACACACACAGTGTCCCCCCGAAAGCGTACCCACACTTTAACAGCTGAGAGCTGAATTTTGAAAGTGAAATGTGTTTTCATAAACACTGCCTTCCTAATTATTCAAAGTGCGTGGAGACGTCATTTGGGGGACCCCTTGCAGGTGGAGGTGCATGTGCGACGGATGTCCCCTCCCCCCCATGTGTGTGTGTCTGTTTTACAGCACCGGTGGCCACGGCCACGGTACAGACAAGGAGAGGAGCGGGCGGGGCTCCGAGGACACTCTCTCTGGCGCCTCACACGCCGAGGGCGGAGCCTGGCTGGCGCCGGGGCTCACTGCTCCTTAATCCCTGCCATGTCCCGTCCGCTCAGTCCCTGCCTTATGGTCCCCACCTTAGGGACGGGGCGCAGGCACAGGGCGAGCTTGCCAGCGGCCCGGACCACACAGCCTCCTGGAGGGTGAGCTGGGATCTGAACCCAGGCAGCGGGGCCCATCGGCAGGCAGGCCTCCTCCCTTCTCCCGACGGCGCCCCCAGGGGTGGGCAGTGTTGGCAGCTGCGTTGCACAGCGGTGAGGAGAGCCTGCACCCAGGGGCGCCCCCTCCCCCTGCTCCCCCTCCTTCCTCCCCCCCCCCCCCCCCCCGCAGAAGCAGGCCGCCATCAGGATGCGATGGGAGAGAGCCCCACGCGGCTCCGTCCGCCCACAGGCCCCCCCACCCGCTGGACCTGACCAGGTCCCAGGGTGCTGGGCACCTCCTTGCTGCAGGCGGGTCCCTGGATGTGACTCACCCAGGTCCCAGCGAGGGTGTTAAGACCCGGCCCCGCTGTGCGAGTTCGGGCAAAACACTTACCCTCTCTGAGCCTGCGTGGCTGCATCGGCTGTGGTTTAACCTGGGAGCAGCACATACATCCCTGCTGAGTGTGGGCGGTTGTGGGGACGCGTGTGAGAGGACGCGTGGGCACAGGCCTTTCTTCCTGCCCGCCCTGGGGCAGCTTGGAGCGAACAGCTAAGGGCTGTCCGAGAAAAAAGCCTTTTCTCTCTGCCCCTTCCCCTGCCCGCCCTGGCCTTTCTCAGCCCGGGAAGGTCCCCGATGCCTGGGTACAGGGGAGCCCCAAAGCTTGGGGTCACCTAGGCCACCTTTCCTCTTCCCCACGTGCCCCTATAAGCAGGGACTTCTCCGGCTCCTGGGTGAACGTCCCCCTTCCCAGGGGTGATGTCCGGGGGTCTCCCCAGCTCAGGACACACACGTGGGGACCCCTCGTGGGGACCCTAATGGCTCTTTCCTAGTAAGTACCCTTTCTCTGCCCAAGGCCTCTCTCCTCTCCTCTCTTTCATCAGCTTCCGAAGCGACGTGGCTCAGATCCTTCCGGAAACCTGCTGCCCAGCCTCTGCGGACCTCCGCCCCCTCCCCTCCCCGGCCAGGGAGGCCCACATCCCTTAGCGCCTTCGCGGATCTCTGTGGGTGTCCACCTCAGCCGCAGCGCTTGGCTCAGAGCAGGCCCCAGGGCCCCAAAGACACCCCCTTCTGGCTCCCCGCTCACTGCAGGGCTGAAGCCCCCTGGCTCCCGGGACCGGCCTGCCCGCCGCGGCCCCGCTCCGGCTGCTGACGAAATGCGGCCTTCCCTCCTCCGACATTTGCGGGCCACCTGGCCCCGGAAGGAGCCACAGCTTTGACCTGGAGCTTTCGGTCCGAGGGCAGCCCCGGCCTGCACGCCTGACCTGCAGAGGTCAGAGGTCACGGTCCCTGATCTGCAGAGGTCAGAGGTCATGGGCACCGAGGTCCTTGTGTGTGGGGGCCTATAGCTGGGTGTTGGACACATCTCAGGGCAGTCCCGCCTCTCCAGCGAGATTCTGCGGGGGAAGCGGACTCTTCCAGAACCCCAGCAGGCGTGGCCAGGAAGGGGGGCCTGGCGGGCGTGAATGGCTCGAGCCGCCAGGTTAGAGCCCGGAGCCCAGAACGGAAGGGACCTTCCCGAACAGGAAGATCGGGACTCACCCTGTTTGACTGCAGAGCCTTCAAGGTCAACATCGATGCCAACCAATCCCAGGTGAACGAAACACCACGTTTCTCAATCGAGTGGAGCTGCCCCTGGGCCGTGCGCCCCCCGCGGCACACCCACCCCGTCATCTCGCCCGCGGGCCGGTGCCCAGGCCCGCCCAGCAGGGACGCCAGGAAGCCGGCTCGCTCCCGGGGGGCCGGGGGCATTCGGGGAGCAGGTGGACCTTTAGGTGCTCCCGTTCCGGGAGGCCCGGCCCCCCGCTTTGTCCCAGGAGCCGATAACCAGCCCCTGCCCATCCCGGGGCAACTGGCCTGAGGGCTGAGGAAGGCCCGTCTTGTTTTTCTCCAGAATGTTCCGGACAATCGGCCCTCAGGTTCCTTCTGTGCGGGCAGCAGAGGTCCCATGCTCCTCCTGGTTGACGTGGAGACTGTAAACCCGCCCCCCTCCGCCCCCCAGGCTCCTCTGTCCCAGGCACACGCTCTCCTCCTTTCAGTGACGTTTTAGAGAGAGGAGGGAGGCGGGGAGAGCGGGGAGCACGGGCCTGTTGTTCCACTTACTCGTGCGCTCACTGGTGGCTTCTGGTGCTGAACCCGCAACCCGGGTGTTTGGGGACGACCTCTGACCCTTCCAGCCCCCGCCAGGCCTTCCCAGGCCTCTTAGGAGGTCCCCTCGCTGGCCCCGGAGGGCACCTCAGCTTCCAGCTGCTCACCTTCCCGCCTCCCGCTCCTGGAAGCCCACTGCCGCCAGCTCACCGCGTGGCCGCTCAGGCCTCGCCCGAGGGCACCCCTCCTCAGAGCCTCCGCCCTGAATGCCAGCCCTGGCCTAGTCAGAGGGTCCGGTCGGGGCCTCCCGGAGCCGGGCAGGGCTGGGGCACAGGGAGCCGGGCAGGGCTGGGGCACGGGGAGCCGGGCAGGGCTGGGGCACGGGGAGCCGGGCAGGGCTGGGGCACGGGGAGCCGGGCAGGGCTGGGGCACGGGGAGCCGGGCAGGGCTGGGGCACGGGGAGCCGGGCAGGGCTGGGGCACGGGGAGCCGGGCAGGGCTGGGGCACGGGGAGCCGGGCAGGGCTGGGGCACGGGGAGCCGGGCAGGGCTGGGCTTGAGTTCCGTCCACACGCTCAGCCTCCCTCTGCCTCCCCTCTGTCCTTGCCCGTCCCCTCGCCCACTGTCCACTGCACCAGCGTCCTGCAGGCAGCTGGGTGTCCCTGGCCCAGGGAGGGCTGGGCCCCGGGGTGGGGTGTCTGTGTGGGTGGGAGTGGGTGCAGGACCTTCTCCCAGGCTCTGAGGACAGAAGCCAGTGCCCTCCCTTGGGAGGGAGGAAAAGGGGGGAAACGGGGGTGGGGTAGGGAGCCTGTCGGTGAGCAGGAGCCTGCTTGGGGGAGAGTGGGAGAGCAGGAAGCTGAGAGGCTCCGGGAAAGGCTTCCCAGTCGCCCCCTCTCCCCGTCCCACTTCCACCCAAAGGCCCAGACACTGCCCGGGGCCGGGGGCACGGCCCGTCAGCACAGGCTGGCATGTGGCATCGGGCCGGAAGCTGGGCCGGCCGGCCGGTTAGACCCCTCGCCTCCCCCGCTGCGCTCGCAGGTCCCCGGAACGGCCTTTCTGAAGGTCCTTCTATTGGCTTCCGAGAGAAGGAGGAGCCGGGGGCCCACCAGGCTGGCTCACTCCCCCGCCTACCGCTGCGGACGCCTCGGGGCCCACCCGCCGCCCCTCGAGCCGGTGCCGGGCGGGCGTTTCTCCGGGCGGGGCGCACGGAAGGCGCTCCTCTGCGGGCGGCGGGGAGTCCTGGCGGGCGGGGCGGGGCGGGGCGGCGGGGAGGAAGGGCGGAGGCGGCGCCTAGAAAAGGAGGCGCGGGCCGGGAAGGTGCGCGGAGGCCGGTGGCGGGCGCAGGGCGGGCGGCAGGCCCGGAGGGAGGCAGCACGCAGCCCGGACCCGGTCGCGGCCCCTCCCGGCGGCCGGGGGGAGCGGGGGACGCGGGGCGCGGGCCTGAGCGCCTCCTTGGCTCTGCCCGCAGGTCCCGGGCGCAGCCCTCGCCCCGCTGCCGCCGCCCCGGGCCGGACGGAGCGCGGTGAGGAGCCCCCCGAGGAGTCGGGGCCCGCGTCCCCGACATGGTGGGCCACCTGCATCTGCAGGGCATGGAGGACAGTCCCAAGGAGCGCGGGCGCGAGGGCCTGCTGGACAGCCCCGACTCCGGGCTGCCCCCCAGCCCCGGCCCCGGCCCCGGCCCCGACTCCGGGCTGCCCCCCGGCCCGCCCTTCTACTCCCTGGAGCCCGGCCTTCTGGACGCGCGCGCCGGGGGCGCCTCCTCGGAGCCCCTGGCACCCGGCGCCGGCGAGGCCAGAGCGGTGAGTGCGCGCTGGGCGCGGGAGGGGACAGGGCCGGCGGGGGTCTGGGCGCCCCAGTCCCAGACGGGGGACCTACAACAAGACCGTGCCCACCCCCCTGCTCCCACACACACCCTCCAGCCCAGGGGCCCCGTGCCAGGCGGCTCCCAGGTGGGCCAGCCGGTAGGGACCAGGTGGGCCGGGCCAGCCGAAGGGGACCTGCTCCCTGGCCTGGGCCTCTCCGGGGAGTGACGCCTCCGACTGGCAGCCGGGAGAAGGGGGTGAGGCCCCAAACCCCACGGAAGCGGCCCCTCCCGGGGGCTGGAGCCCAGGCCCAGCCTGCGGACAGACGCCCGCCAGGTCCCCCTGCGGTTCCCAGGCTCCCGCTGCCAACACGCAGCCTTGCTCTCTCTCTCTTTTCTTTTCCATTTTTTTAAGCAAACCCAGACAGGAACCTCCTTCCCGGGATGTGAGGGGTGTTGACGTGGAGCCGAGGCGGTGCTGGGGGAGACCAGGCTCGCCTCCTGCGGGACTTAGTGGGGCTCTGGGCGGGCACCCGGCTGGGCGGCTGGACTGCGACTGGGAGTCCCCCACAGGGCAAGCGGGAGGCGGGGGGCTGCTCACGCCCGCGGCGTCTCCCCTCCCTGCCAGCTCTGCACGCCTGCCTTCGGTCCTGTTGGGGGGGGGTGTGCGTGTGCGTGTGCGTGTGCGTGTGCGTGTGCGTGCAGATGCACAGGACTCCAGCCCAAGGCACTTTCCTGGGCCTGGGCATGTCGCCGGGGGCCTTGGGGAGCCGTGAGTGCTCCCCCACCTGACGTCCCGAGAGGCAATGGCATGGACGTCGTTGATGCCTCCCTTGCCCCTGAGTCCCGTGGGCCCCAAACTTGGCCTCAGAATATCTGAGTGCTTTACAGGGCACCGTGCCCGCCTCACACCCCAGGCCGCCTCATGGGGTGGGTACAGGCCGGCGTGGCTCAGGGGCTGAGCGTCGCCGGCCCCTGAACCAGGCGGTCACGGTTGGATTCCGGGTCAGGGCACAGGCTGGGGTTGCGGGCTCCATCCCCAGTGGGGGGCGAGCGGGAGGCAGCCGGTCCATGACTCTCTGTCCTCATGGATGTCTCTCTCTCTCTCTCCCCCTCTCCCTTCCTCTCTGACATCAGTGAAGATATACTTAAACAATAAAGCCACTACATTGTGGTTTTAATTAAAATAAGCCAACACCTCCCTGGGTATCTTTCACGTGCAGCGAAGCGCGGGCCCGTGTCTCAGGCCACCGTCAGACGTGAACGTGAATTCCCTCCCATCTCTCGGGGCCGGGGGCGGGAGGGTGAGGGACGCCAGGTGGAAGCCAGGCGGATCGAGGTGACGGGCTGTTTCAGGGACACTGACCCTGCGGGTCCCTCGAGGCTGCCTGGGCACCGCGGCTGGAGGGTCCCTGGGCACCCGTCCCACCGGGCGCAGCGGGGCGCAGAGAGGAGGGACCGGGAGCAGCTTCCCTCGATTGTCTCGCTGACCCAGAATCCTCCGGAAGGAGCGCTTTCTGGGCGCGCTCTGCCGCCGGCGCTGTCTTGGCCGGACCAGGTGGATCTGTTTCCTCTCCTGGCTAACGAGACGCAGGCACGGAGCCGCGCTGTCCCGCATCTCATCCGCTGGAGCGCGGCCCGGGCCGTTTCCGCACGGCCTCGAGGGAACCCGTGTGGATAGCCCTCCCCCCGGGCCGGGCCGGGCCTGTCCCGAACCGTTACCTGAACCCGTCACCTGATCGCTCATTTTCATCACATCCCAGCGAAGGCTGCACTCCTGTTCCCAGAGCGGGCGCTGAGGCGGAGGGGGCCGTGGCCCCGGGTCACCCCGCCGGCAGGTGGCCGAGCTGGGACAGGACCCCGGGGTCTGGCTCCGGGGCCTCCACCCTTAGACCACAGGGCGCTAAGGGAGGGTGTTTGTCAATTAAAAAACAAAATGCTGGTTTGCTCAGTGGGTAGAGCGTCGGCCAGCAGGGTCCCGGGTTCGATCCCCGGTCAAGGGCACGTCCCTTGGTTGCAGGCTCTATCCCTGGCCCCTGGTGGGGGCACGTGTGGGAGGCACCGATCCAGTGTCTCTCTCACATGGCTGTTCCTCTCTCTCTCCCTCTCTCTCTCTCTCTCTCTCTCTCTCTCTCTCCCCCTTCCCCGTCCCTTCCACTTTCTCTAAAAACCGATGAGAAAATTTCCTTGGGCGAGGATAAATAAATAAATAAGAAGAAGTGGAGCCGTTTAAAAACCAAAAAGCAAAGTGCCTGTGAACCGATGCGGTTTTGAGATGCTTTTAATAAAAAGAGAAGAAATGGTTGCCACGGGCAACCTCCCCTCAGCAGGGGGCCTGCAGCTGGCCCGCTCACCTGCCCCGTACCTGAGGGGGCGCCCCACCTCCCATGAATTCCAGGGGTTCACCCCCTGCTCACTGTGGCTCCCTGAGACGCTTTCCGGGCGCCGACGAGGGCACCTCTCAGAGACCTGACCGGCGGCTGGGGGCCCAGGTCTCGGCTTCCTCCCCGCAGGCCACACGGCTGGGCCTCAGCCGGCTTCGCGCAGGGCGGCTGCTGCGTCCCGGCACTCCGTCCCAGGCCAAGTGGGCGGCCTGTCCCCAGACCCTAGAAGCTGGGGTCCTCACCAGCTCGTCACCCGCTGCTTCTGCTGGACATGCGTGTTATATGCATGTGTATTTTGTGCATGTTAAATTCGCTCACGCTTCACTTCTCCAGGCAGCTCCCATCCCCCTCCCTGTGGTTTCACGGGCTGGCCCTCCCTCCCGGACGACACCCCACGGACACAGGCTGGGCCCGGCCGCTGCGAGATCGCGCCCCACCCAAAGCACACAGGCCTGGCCCCGCCTGCCTTGGCCATCGGGTTGTTACTCACTCTCTGGGTAGTCGTGTCCCTGGTGACTCCCCAGCCCGTGGAGACCCGGAAATCAGACCTCCATCCCGCCCGTACCGACTGCACCCACTGTAGGCCACGCCCAGCATAGGACCATGGGTGACATAGCGGGGACACGGCATTCCAGGGGGACATCGTGCCAGGTGGATCGATAAGTGCCCACCCTTAAGACAGAAGGGGGGGGCGGGCGCTACTTTAGACGGGGGCCAGGGAAGTGATGGTCAACAGAAACCATAAACAATCCGGGGGCAGACGTGATGGTTACAGGGCAGAAGTGTGTGTCCATCTAAGAGAACGGCACGTGCAAAGGTCCTGGGGCAGGAGCAGACGGGCGTGTTCCCGGAGCAGCGAGGCGGCTGGCACAGGCCAGAGCAGGGGCTTGTAGGCCACGCTGAGGCCAGAAAGTAAAATTCCATCCAGTCTTCTCCACAGGTGCTCGCGGACGTGCGCCTGTTTTTCCTCTGTAAAAGGTGTTACCAGTTCCCACGCTCCCCACGTTAGAAACCCGAACCAGGGACTCGCCAGAGAGAGGCCCGGGAGGCCCGGGCGTGGGTGGGGCCTGGCTGCGCTGCAGGGCACCCCCGGCCAGGGCTGCCCGTCGGCCAGGAGGGCTCTGCCCGCAGCTGCATTCCTCCCACAAATATCTCAGCCGGGCGGGCCCGGGCGCGCAGCCGGCAGCTAGACACGCTTGTCTGAGCCCCTCAGCTCCCGGCTGGACCGGCACCTCCTCCCCGTCCTGCCCTGCCACGCGGTGGGGACCGTGGGGTGCATCGGGGGACTAGCCCTGCCCCATCTCACGGCCCCAGGGAGGCCGCCCCTGCGTGTGTGAGGGTGCAGTGGCGGCAGGAGGCGCTGCAAGCCCGCCCCCCTCTGCCGGCCTGTTCACAGGTGCAGTGTGTATCTGAGGGCGCACTTGAGGGCGAAGAAGGAGGGAAGGTAGATGGGTAGGTGAACAGGCGGGCGGACGGATGGATGGATGGATGGAAGGACAGATGGACAGACAGACTAACTGAGGAGACGGGTCAGCCCGTGGCCCTCTTACAGGCTCCCAGGTGTGTCCCTGACAGTGAGGGTGACTGAGCCAGCTCAGGGGGAGGGGCCCTGGACCCCTCCTGCCGGCCCCCTCTGAATGGAAGGTTCAGAGCTCCCTGGGCCCCACGCGGCTTGGGCTGCGTCCCGCGCCGAGGCAGCCACGGGCTCCGTGTGTCGTCCGGGTTGGGCACAAACACGGCTGGCTGTCGCTACGTGTCCCACTGGCCAGGCCGGGACCCCCGGCTGGGCTGGGCCGTCACCATGTGGCACGGAGCTCTCCCCGTGGGCGGTTCTCTCTCCCCACGCCCTGTGGGCCATGCCCGGCGCGGCAGCCCGGCAGCGTGCCCGCCCGAGCCCGTGTGTATTCTTACTTCCGGCCGCGAGTCTTTACCCTTGGGGAGGGCACAGGAGTCGCTGGGTGAGGCGGGCCAGGCCTGGGGGCGCTTCTCCCACAAATCTGCTCCCCCTGCAGCCCGCTGGGGCGACCAGGGAGCTGCCCCCCACGCCCACCTGTGCCGGAAGCCGGTCAGTGTGGAAAGCTGTGGACAGGGAATTCGGAGGGCTGGTCAACCTTAATGGAAGCCCCCACCTGTTAGTCGTAAATGCGCTGATTGGCTTCTGTTGGGGTTCCCCAGGTGTGTCCCGGAGTCTTAATAAAATGGCCAAGCCAGAGGGGGGAGGAGTCCTCCCACTGGAGTTGGACTCCCGCCTGGCCCCCCACTTCCCAAATTAATACTCTTCTAAGTCTCCTTCACTTGTGTGCGGCCTTCTCTGGAACCCGAACCCTGAACCGGAACCCTGGATCACGCGGGACGTGAAAGGGGTGTCCACACACCTGCTCCAGGCTACAGGGGGCTCTCCCAGCCCCGGGCAGGAGCTGAAGGCTGTGGACCATCCGGGGGCGGGGAGGGTGGTGCCGGGCAGTGGGGCGTCCCCTCAGGTCTCGGCTGGTCTGTGCCAGGGACCCACTGTGCCTTCCCTGCCCCCAACCCCAGAGCCGCCGGGGGACCGGCGCCCCCAGGACGCTGCCTGAACCTCAGGGGTCCTGCCGGGCTGCCAGAGACACAGCCTCATCTTACAGATGAGCAAACTGAGGCCGGGCGAGCAGGCCCCAAGGCCCTCTGGGTGCGCTTCCACGGCCAACAAGAGTCCAGGCCTGCCTGCCGGCGGCTCAGGGGGTGAGCGTCGACCTAGGAACCAGGAGGTCAGGGTTCCATGCCCGGTCAGGGCACGGGCCCGGGTGGCGGGCTCGATCCCCAGTGTGGGGCGTGCAGGAGGTAGCCGGTCCAGGATGCTCTCTCCTCACTGATGTTTCGCTCTCTCCCTTCCTCTCTGACATCCATTTTAAAGAAAGAACCCGGGCCTGGCCCGGCCTGTAGCTCAGTTGGCTGGAGTGTCATCCCACTATGCCTCCTGGGGGCTTGCTTCCCGCCAAGGGCCCCTGGGGGCGAGCGCCTGTGTGCCCCTCCGTGCCCCCCCCCCCCGGCCCCGGCTCCCAACCGAATGTGGCCCAGCCGTGGAGGAGCGCCTGGCTCCGGGGTCCACGCTGCCTCCTTGGCTGTGACGGGCGCTCCCTGTGCCCACTCTCCGGCTGGCTGGGTGCCACGGGCCGCATGCCATCGCGCTGTTACCATGGCCCCTCGGCGAGGAGGCAGCTCTGAGCTCCCGACACCGAGGCTGCCTGTGTTCCCGGCCTGGGCCCCGCGGGCAGCCTCCGGCCTCGGCGACTTCCGGAGCGTCTGGCCGCCAGGCCCGCTGGATGCCAGCCTGCGTCTGGGGCGCGCCCTCTCGGATCTCGCGTGGCGCGCCCAGCTCCGGGCCCTTTGGAAAGCGGTGCCCAGGGCTGTGGCTGCCGTGCCAGGCCGTGAAGGGGCCTTGTGTGCCCTGTTGGCGGCCGGCCCGGAGCCAGATCCTCCCGAATGCGGCTGCCGTCACGCCGACTGAAGGGCTGCTCAGGCCGTGTTGGGGTTCGGCCGTTTCTCTAGCCCGAGTGGAGGGTGGCACCCGGGGTGCTGCCTCCCTGCTCCTGAGCTTGGCATGACTGTTTTTGGGGGAGCGGGGAGGGTGAGAACCCGCATATGCGGCCCCTCTCCCCTCCAGCGCATCCACGGATCCAGACGGGAGAACCGCCTCCGAAAACCTCAGCGCCCACGTTCACGTCCCTTCGTGTGGCTGCATCTTCCTCTTGGCTCTTCTGCGGCCACACACCACCCCTTTGAACAAGGGCCCGGGAGGCACCGGGCGGCATCCCGCCCATGGGGAGCGGCACACAGTAGGCGCTCGGCACACAGTAGGTGCTCGGCCAGCACCTGCACACGTTGGGGAGACAGCTCTTTGGAGAGCATGTTCCTGTAAACATCAGGCCACGGGCCGTGCAGCTGGGCCGGCGTGGATGGGACCCGGGGAGCCGCGGGAGGTGCCGGAAGCATCCGAAGCTTGTCGCTTTGTTTTGTTTTGTTTCTGAATTCCGTCTCCTGAAACCGTGCGCGCTTGCTGCGGGAAGATGGAGCGGCGCGCGTTCAAGGTTCGGGGTGTGGACTGGACCTCTCTCCAGGGAGGACCCCAGACCTTCACGAAAAGGACTGGTGGCGGGAGCCGGCTCTCCCAGCAGTACTCTGTGCGGGCTGTCTGGGCACCGCCTGGTCCTCGCCACAGCCTGGGCGGTGGGCGCCCATCACCCCTTCAGAGTCGGTGGGGGGGGAGCCGGACGGACGTGAAGGCCTGGGGGGCTGAGGCCGGCGACGTAGCCACCACTTTGAACGGTGTATTAGGAGGAAGTCGGAGCTTGGAGGACCTCACACGACACCGGCCACCACAGCACTTGTCGCGTCCCTGCGCCCCAGAGAGACTGGGACACGGTTCCCGCCACTCGGGTGCGGGCAGAGCTGGTGAGGAGCCGTTGGCATTGGGCCCGCAGGAGCAGGAGCGGAGGCGGGTCAGGACGGGCTGGGGTCCCGCGGAGCTCCGGGAAGGCTGCCGACAGCCCCCTGAGGTCTCCAGGGGAGGCCATCCGGTCAGATCGCTCGCTTTTCAGGGCTGGCCCTTGGCCTGGTGTCAGTGCAGGGTGACCAAGTGCCCGCTTCTCCCAGGACGGGAGGAGGGGCATGAAGGGAGCAGAAAAAGTGAGGGCAGCGCTCAGGCACGTGGGGGAGGGGGCCAGGCCTGTGGAATTGGTTTGGGGGCGACAGGCAACAGGCTGGAGCTGGAGGGTGTGGGTGGCCCTCGTGTGTGTGTGCGTGCGCACGCGCACGCGTGTAACAGTGCCCGTGACTCTCCCCGCAGCCCCCACCCCTCTCTCCGAACCCCCCGGCGCTGGAGATGAGGCCCCGGCTGCTGCCCGTGTTCTTCGGTGAGGGCATCGAGGTGAACCCAGAACCCGCCCACGAGATCCGGTGAGCAGGGCTGCCGCAGGCTGGGTGGGCACAGGGCTGATCCTGGACTCCGGGAGGGGGCTGGGCGGGGGCCAGGCCGAGGCTCCACAGCACCCCCTCCAGCCCCTCTGGCCTGGGGGGCATAAGGATCCTCACTGGCACCTGGAGGCCCCTTTCCTCCTGGGCGCACCCCAGAGCCCTGTGGGCGCCCCGTGTTCCACGCAGCTAATCCACCCCCTTATTCCCTGAAGAGTCCAGCATAGCAGTGAGTTCAGTTTCGCCCACTGTCCCAAAATGTCCTTTTAGGGCACATTACAAAGTATGTATTTTTATTGATTTAAGGGAGAGGGAGAGAGAAATAGAAGCATCCATGCTGAGAGAGAATCATGGACCAGCTGCCTCCTGCACGCCCCCCACTGGGGATGGAGCCTGCAACCCGGGCCTGTGCCCTGACCGGAATCCAACCGTGACCTCCTGGTTCCTAGGGACGCTCACCCCGCGGGGGAGGCCCCTTTGTTACCCAGCTGGGGCCGCGTGTTGCCTTTCGTCTCAGGTGCCCTCTGAGCTGGCACAGGCCCTCTGCCCTTCTGTGACCTTTAGGCCTTGACCTTTCGAAGGAGCCCTGCTGGGGGTCCCCTGCCCGCCAGGGCCTGGCTCACGCGCCTCCCCCCACCCCCAGGTGCAACTCAGAGGTCAAGTACACCTCGGAGAAGCACTTCCGGGACAACGTCGTCTACGGGCACGTGCCCACGGTCACGGCCTACAGCGAGACCATCGTGGCCGCGCCCAACTGCACGTGGCGCAGCTACCGCAGCCAGCTGACCCTGGAGCCGCGGCCGCGCGCGCTGCGCTTCGGCTGCACCACCATCATCTTCCCCAAGCGCGCGCGCCGCTCCTTCCGCACCACCCTGCACTGCAGCCTGGGCCGCGCGCGCCGCCGCTTCACCGCCAGCGTGCAGCTGCAGCCGGGCGCGCCCCCGCCGCCCGCGCCGCCCCCCGCGCCCCGCCCCCCCGGGCCCTCCGCGCGCTAGCGCCCCGCGGGAGCCCTGGGCGCCGAGGGCGCGCCCCCGCCAGCCGCTCCGGCCCGGCGCACGCGGTAGTTGCATCCAGGCTGTTGGCCCCCGAAGCGCAGGCGGCGCAGGGGGGGGGGGCGCGCACCAGGCGGTGGCCGCCCCAGGGGCAGGCCGAGGAAGAGTCTTCGCTGGGGGACCTGCCGCAGCACCCCCAGGCGCCCCCCCTCGCCTGCCCAGGGCTGGCCTGGCTCCTAGGCCGGGTGTGACGGAAGAGGGGTGCTGTCCAGACACCCCTGCTCCCAGAGGGGCGTTTCCAGATGTGCAAGCAGCTGAGCCCGAGGCGGAGGCCACAGCGGCGCCCCTGGTGGACGTGGGGCCGGGAGGCCGGGCAGACCGGACGCGGATGCGGGGCTGGTGTCGGTTCTAACGTGTCTGGGCTGTTCCCGTGCCCTGGGCCCCTGCGTGGAAGGTAGAGGGCACCGCCCTCCAAATGGAGGCCGTGAGCTCCTTGTGCGGAGTCTGCCCCGCAGGCGTCCCCCTAACCTCTGGCCACGCAAGGCCTGCACAACCAGGACTCGCGGACATGGACTCGCCAGGGGCCCACGGAAGGCGCTGAAGGTCTTGGAAGTGTCCGCTGCCCCCTGCCTGAGGTCGGGCCCAGCTGTTGGCTCCGAGAGAGGCCGTGGGGGCTGGGCCGCCTGTGACCCAACAACGCCGTGGCTCTGCAGTGACTGTACGGCGGGTCCTCCTCGCACCAGCCCGGACGTGGGGCTGGAGGCGCGCAGGCTGGGGCTGCCCCGCACAGATGCTCCAGGAGCCCCGAGGTGTCTGTGGGAGCACCCGGGCCTGAGCGGAGCCGGGGGGTAGGGGCTCTCGCACCCCTCCTTTGCGCGCCCCCCCCCCCCCACAAGGCAAGGGCTGGGGCTCTAGCGCCTCCCGCTGGTGAGCTGGGGCCTGGGCGCTCCGGTCCAGGAGAGGGAAGATGAGGACGGTTCTAAGCGTGGACACTCGGTGCGCGTTCTCTCCAGAGATGCTTCCAGTTAAATAACTTAAGAGTCGGGTATCTTAATAAAATGTGCAAATGCAAGGAGGCTCCCTCTTCCGCCAGACCCTCAGACCCCGCAGGGGTTGGGGAGGCGGAGTGGGGTTTTCCTGGGCGGGGTCCCTCTCCTCCGCTCGGGCCCCAGCCCCCGCCCCGCGTGTCAGCCTCAGTGTGCGCTCCAGCCTCACCCACAAGGGGCCAGCTGGCAAACGCAGAGGCCAGGCCTCCCGGGGCTCAGGTCAGGGGTGAGTCCCAGGAGGGCCTGGGAGACAGCAGCAGTGAGATGTGGGTGTCTGACACAGAGGCGTTGGCAGGGGACGCACCCTTTCCCGAGGAGGTGGGGCATGGGGCCTCCCGACCCTGCACCCTGGACCCTCGCCTGGCAGCGTGTGAAGGACAATGATTGACAGGGCCCCGTGGCCCAGGCACCTGCGCAGGTGCTCCGCATCCTGAGGTCTCTCCTTCCCACCTCCCCTGCTGTGTCCCCATCACCTGGAGGGAGGTGTCAGCGGGGCGCAGAGAGGTTACGGGGCTCAGGCCCCCACACTGGGGAGGGGCCTGGTGGCTAGAAAAAAGGCACGTGACTTCACCTCTCTCAGCCTCTGCGGAGGGGGCGCTGGCCTGGCCTCCCAGGCCCCGGGGGCGGGAAGACTTCAAGCCCCTTGAGCCTTTGGTGCAGCCAGACCCTTCGGGGGCGGGGCCAGGCGCCGCCTCTCACGCAGGCGCAGAAGCAAATCCCAAGGTGCGTGCTGGCTCCGGTCCCAGGTGCCTGCACCCCCTCCTGCCTGTCTCCGGGTTCACACTCGCCAGCCTCAGGGCAAACCCAGCAGTCTCCCCACGCTCCCCAAAACAGGTGCCCCACCCCTGGCCTGGACGCGCCCCACCTCCAAGAATGACAAGGACAGACGCAGGTGGGTACTGTCTGCAGCCAGCCCGCGTCATTCGTCACCGGGACCCTGGGAGGAAGCGGGGAGACCCTAACGAGGAGGCGGGACTGGCCGGGCCCCAGCCTGCAGACAGCCTGTGCGGCCCCAGCTAGCCTCAGGTCCTCAGATGGCATGGCGCTCCTGGGCTTTCTCAGGACAGCAGGGCCCGGAGCGGAGCCCCAGCTTCCACAGGTTAACTCCCTGATAATGCAAATGAAACCCCAGATTCCACCCACCTGGAATGGCCCTCCCTGTCGGTTCCTATCAAAGTCGTGGCTCTCTGTTCCTTGTCCCCCGCCCCCCACCCCCACACACAGGTGCGTGGGCAGCGTCTGCTGTGCCTCGGAGGGCTCACGCCTGTCCTTGTCCCCATTTTACAGACGGGAAAACCGTCTCCCAGGCCGGTTTCTCCCTCACGATCCAGCCAGCACCCTTGCAAGCCAGTGTGATTTGTAAAGGGAAGGATGGCGTTTCAGGAAAAACAGCCAATGGCCTTACTGGGTGGCCATCGGCTCGCTCCTTCCCAGAAACTCACCCCCCACCCTTCACCCCTGCCCCAGAGCCACCACCTCCAGGAAGCCACCCTGGCTGCTCAGGTGCAGTGACCCGAGCCGACCCCAGAACCCCGAGGCCCCCAGAGCCCCGAGGCCCCGCCGTCCTTGCCCTCCTGTGGGAGGCAGCTGGTGGGGCTGGTGCCCCGGCCTCCTCTGGAGAGCCCTCCTGGCCAGCGGGAAGGGAAGGGGCCAGGCTCTAGGGGAGGCGCCCTCCCCCGCCCCATAGGGAGCTGCCAACTACATGCATGGGCAGCACCTGGGGGCTGCTGATGGAAGCGGCTTTGCAGGCATCGGGCCTGGGCACCTGCTTCTTCGCCAACTTCCCGCGTCCTCAGACACGGGGACACTGGCCAACAACTGTCCTTCCCTCAGCAGCCCCATCGGGGTCCCTGTGGACCGGTCCTCGCGGTATCAGTCACGGGGAGGGATGAGTCCTTAGAGGCGCGTGCCCCAGCTGGTTCTGAAGCGTGTGCAGGAGTTTGCCAGGGTGACAGGGATTGGGGGGGGGGGGGCATCTGGGTACCCAACGTAAAGGCAGAGCCGTGAGAAAGCCAAACAAGATGGGAGGGATGAGCCCTTTGGGGTGGAGGACTGGCTGGTGGCGGCTGGAAGACAGGGCGTCCTGGGAGGGCGCCAGGAGGCGTGAGTGCTTCCTACACCCTGCAGACACCCCCATGTCGGGTCTGGGCCACTGGCCCTCGCCCGCTGCCCACTCTGAGGCCAGGAGATGGAGGGGACAGGGGCTGGCAGAGATGACCATGCCGGCTGAGACCCACCCCCTCCGCAAACGTATCACATGTCATTCTGGTCTGACCGCAGCTGAGGGGGTACCATGGGGTCCTGGGGGGCACCAGCAGGCATGGCCAGTGCCATCTGACCCCCCTGGGCTCCTGGTGGGGGCACCTGAGCAGAGTGGAGGGAAACCGGGCCCAGAACAGCCCCTTTGCTGGCCCGACACTGCCACCTGCCTGTGGGCGTCGGCACTGCACCCGGGAGCTGGGCTAAGGCCTGTGGGTGCCAGGCCTGGAAGCCAGGCCTGTGTGTCTCCAGCGCCCTCTGCTCACTCGGCCTCAGGGCCCAGGCTCACAGGGTACAAACTGGGCCACGAGGCCTGAGGGGGCAGCTGCTCCCCGCCCGCCCCCCGGTTCTCCGCTGTCCCCCAAATCCTGTGGGAAGTGCTGAATGTGAGGTTGAAGCCCAAGGTCTGGTGAGGGCGGGGGCCGCGGGGGCCCTGGGAGCCGCCCCTCTGGGCATCGAGGGCCAAATGTCTGTCCCTGGGTGGACCGCGGCCAGCGGCTCTGGGCTGTGGAGCCACGAGGCAGAGGGACAGGGACAGGGTGAGTCCCGGGTCCCAGGCCCCGGGCGTAGCAGGACTCGAGCGAAAGGAGAAATCCCGCCTTGCAGACTGCCTGTGGGGTCCACCCTCTTGTCAGAGCCCCCAAAGGTCCCCGGATCCTGGGGAGCAGGCCTGCCCCAGCAGCAGCGCCTGGGGGACGGCCTGAGGCACCATCTCCAGAGCAATGTCTCCATCCGATGGCCGGGGTGGGGCTGGGGCCCGGCCCCTCTGTGGACAGAGCCCAAGTGGGACCCAGCCAGGGTCCTCGCCCCCAATGCAGAGCTGACCTCGGCTCTGACCCCAGGGTGGAGGTCCTCTGACCTCTGTGTGGAGAAGGGGCCATACTCAGGTTAGCGACACCCTGGGGGGCCGTGGGGGCGGCCGAGAGGTCGCTGTTGGGGGAGGCAGCCTGGGCGCCATTGCAGGCGCGTATCTAACCCACGGGGACGGTGTCCCCAGGAGGGAGGGTCACTCAGGAGGCGCCCAGGAGGGGGTCCCAGGAGGGGGCACTGAGCTCTGTAGAGAGGGGGCCTGAAGGCTGGCCCAGACGGGGACAGAGGGAGGAAGGCCGGGCAAGGGCGGCCTTCCTCCCTCTGGGTAAACAGGCAGCAGGGCCTGAGGCCCCACAGCTCATACATCACCTCCACACCCCCCCCCCAGCACCTCCCAGGAGCCCCCAGCACCCTGGGCAGCTGTGCGTGGGGACAGGGCGGGGCACAGGTGAGCATCGAGGTCTCCAACTGACCTTCCAGAACCAGGCGCCCGGCCTGGCAGCCGCTGACATTTACACACGGGACCAGGCGGGCATGGGGCTTGGGTGAGAGGGAGGCAGGAGGGCAGGCAGACGCACACAGAGGGCAGAGGGAGGAGCAGGAGGGCCGCGGGCGCCCTGGCACGTGGAGAGGCCACATGTCGGAGCCACAGGCTGAGGCTTGCTGGGCCCCTAGGGGATGCGCAGGCTCGACGGCGCCTCGCAAGCCCCGCTATCCCGGCAGCACGAGGCGCCAACGGGCAGCTGCTTCCAGACCAAGCGGGCGAGTTGCCCCTTTTCCGTGGGTGCCGGCAGCCCATCCCCGGGACGCCTGCCCCTAGTGTGATTTGTAAAGGGAAGGACACCGTGGGTGAGCCTCGGCGCCCTCAGGGGGACACCCTAACCCATCTGCAAAAGGGCCCCGGCTCCTGAGTTAGGGGGATGTTCCCTTGCCCCCCCTCCACGGGGTTCCCTCCCATGGACCCCCACCCACATCACCCCCCTCCTGGCGCCCAGCCTGAGAGAAAGCAGCAGCAGCAGCCGTCGCTCGAGTATAATTTGCTTTTTAATGAGAACAATGTGTGTAAATGACAGAACGCCACCACCGCCGCGCGCAGATGGCGGCCGCGAATACCCATCGAACGCATTCTGCCCAAGGAAGGGAGGGAGGGCGGGCGGGCGCGGGGGCTGAGCCGGTGGCCCGCCCCGCGGCCCGTGGACACGCCGCCAGGGCCGCCGACGGGGGCCTGCGCGCACCTCTTGAACGGTAAGCGATCGAAAGCGCAGCAGCAGTAATACTGGGTGAGTCCTTCCTTGCGTAAAACCTCTGAGTTAATTCATTGAAGGTATCAAAAATATACCCTGTAAACCAACCCCTCACTTACACCCGCCTCCCCACCGCCAGGCCACGGCGTGCGAACCCACGGTCCAGGTCCCCGAGCCGCACTCGCCCCAGGCCGCACCCGGCCCTTCTGCCCGCCCACCTGGCCCAACGTGGTTCCCAGCAGTTCTCGTGGGCCTGGGCAGCCCGAGGGGACCTGGGGCGAGAGCGCTGCGGGCTGGACAGGGCCCGTGTCCATCTGTCCAGAGCGCAAAGCGGGGTGCGGATGGAGGGAGGGCGCGGGGGCTGCTAGCTCAGTTTACACTTTGGTTCCAAATGCGTTAAGGGGGGGGGAGGCAGTGGCGTGGGAGGTGCATGGTCATCCGGCTTTGGGTCCCTGGCCATCCCAGCTTGTGTGCGCGGCCGCCGCCCGGCCCTCCGCCCGGCCCCTCCCCCCCTCCCGAGCACCAGGTAAACATCTCCTGAGAAAGTCACTGCACGGGGCCGGCCGGGCGGGAGTCCCAGTTAAGGCTTTAGACAGGCAAGGACACCGGCTCGGGATGGACGGACGATGGACAGACGGACGCGGGGGGCTCCTTCCTCGTTGGGGAGTCGGCCGCCGCCCGCCCCTCACCTGGCCGCTCGGGGTGCTCGCGGGCCTGGCGCGCCCCCAGCCCCTGCGGGCGGTCACTCGCTGTCGGAGAGCGTCTCGTACTGCGAGCAGAGCAGCGGCTTGGGCTCCTCGTCCCAGGCGTGATGGGGGCCGGCCAGGGGCCCGCCCGCGGGGAGGCCGGGCGGGGGTGGGGAGGCCATGACGCCCGCCTGCAGCCGCATGATCAGCGGGTTGTAGGGGAACGGAGTGGAACCTGCCGGGGAGAAGGGAGACACCCAGGGGGGTGCTGGTGAGCCGGGCAGCCCCCCCGCACAGACTCGGGCCGTGGCCTCCTGGGCCGGGCAGCTGTCCTACCCAGGAGGCCAGCTCCTATAAGGTTTCTCAAACCAGCGGCCTCGCCCGCCTCCGCCCAGCACGCCTGGCCCGGGCTGGACCAGCAGGCTCCCTCCCCGGGGCCATTCTGCAGCCCGCAGGCCTGCGGGTCCTGCGTAGATGCGGCTCTCCCCCTACACCTGCAGCACAGCCTCCTGCGCGTCAAGGAACCTGCGCACGACCACCCGCTGAGCCCGGGGGATGGAGCCTGCCACCTCCCTCTCCCGCTTCCTGGCCTCCACCCTCTCTGGCTGGGTTCCCTATCAGCCCTCCTCACACCCTCTCCCTCCCCCCGGGCCTTTCGCAGGGCCTTCCTGCCACCTGAGCGGTCCCTAGAACAGGCCCTACCACGTGCTCATACGCAGTAGGTGCGCAGGCAGCTGGCGGGGCCAGGCCCAGGGGCGAAGCCGCCCCCCCCCACCCCCATGCCCACCTGCAGATGAGGGCCGGTCCTCCCACACGCGGCTGGTCAGCGGCGTCCGGCGGCTGCAGTCCCCCTCTGAGTGCACGGAGGACACGGAGGGGGGCCGGTCCCCAGGGGCCAGGCCCGGGGCTGGGGACTTGGCTTTCCGGCTGCTGGGTCTGCCTGAGACCTTGGCCTTCGCGCCGCCACCTGCAGGAGACACAAGGGAGGGGCCGAGTCAGACAGCAAGCAGCACTCACCACGGGGGACGGAGCGCGGGGTGGTGGGGGGGTGAGGGCCCCCCGGGAGGAGCTGGGGTCTGGGGGTGAGTGTCTACCAGAGGGTGTGGGCTGAGGGTCTGCAAAGCCCCTCAGGCTGCCCGGCAGCCTAGCTCCCCGCCCGGCAGCCTTGGGCTTGACCCAGACCGCTGCCCGGGCTAGGCCGACCCTGACTGTCAGCAGGCCTGTGGGGAGCAGCCAGGCCCCGGGGCCTGGGCCTGGGCCTCCGTGAAGCCCGGAGACCGTGAGGCCGCAGGGTCCAGGTCAGACAGGCCCGGGCGCTCTGCCTGGCCCTTGTTCTGACGCAGCGTGGCCCGGGCAGAGTGTGGCCCAGCAAGGGGGGGGCTGGCCCATGGACACTGGTCTCCGCCCATCAGCCCGAGGGCTGGGCGGTGGACGTGCGTGGTGACCCCAGCAGGCGCTGAGCCCGGGGGTCCCCCTGACCTACAGAGTGGGCGGGTCCTCGCTCAGCCTGATCTCCCGCAAGGAGACACACGGACAGACCGGGACGCGGGCGGCCCTGTGTCCCGGGGGAGGCGGGGCGGGGCGCGGGCGGCGGTGTGAGTGTGTTTAGAAAAGCGGCAGCTCCTGTGGGCCTGGGGGGTGAGGGGGGACCACGGGGCCACGTGCCCACATCGGGGTGCCCACATCGGGGGGGGGGGTGCCACCCGCCCAGCTCAGGGATTAGCCACGTCCAGAACCACGTCAGACACGCACAGAACTAGTCAGAAGCTCTGAAGCCAAGGGGGGTCGGTGAGCGGAACCGGAGGCAGAGGGTTAAGGACACGGGGGAACGGGGGGCGGGGGGGGGGGGGGAGGGAACAGACGGGACGGGCCGAGCGGAGAGGCCTGCAGACCTGGCGAGGTGAGTGCGTGTTCGCTCCGTCCGTCGGCAGCGGTTATGGGCATAGCAGCGGGCAGGCCGGCACTGGCATTCAGAGCGTTAAAAGCATTGGCGCCCAGCGGGGGCTCCTCCCACTGGTCATATTTACCCATGAGCGCCTTTCTAATAATGGCCTCCAGCCCCAGGTTGGTGCTGGCCTGCTCGGGCAGCGCCTGGCTTCGGCAGGTCATGAGGCCTGGGAGAGAGACACACACGGGCCGAGGGACACGGAGGGGCGGCGGGAGGGAGGCAGGGAGGGAGAGAGGGAGGGAGGAGAGAGAGTACACGTGAGCACATTTCGGCAAAGCAACACGATTCTTCCTTCCCTACCCCCTGGTTCCCCTGCCACTGGGTCGGGGGCTGGGAGCGCATAGGCATCCCAGGGGGATGGGGGGGCTTAGGTGGTACACCCCAGCCTGCTTTCTATCCTGCCCCCTTGGGAAATCAGAGGCACCTTCTGCCTCCCCACCCCTAGTCCCAGCTGGGGCAGCTTCCTGATTTAAATGCCCAGTGGCCTTCAAAAGAGGGGAACCGGAAGGCTGCCTCATTTGGGTCAGGGGCCACTGGGGAATTAAGCCAGAGGGAGGGACTAGGCACAGGGCGGGGGTGGCAGGGGACTGGGAGAGACTCAGGGCCCCCCACCGCCCCACCCCGTGCCTCTGCCCCTGAGGCCTAACCCCCGCCCCCCACCAGGAGCCACGAGGAGAGAGAGAGGTGCAGAGACGGACGGTGAGGGGTCGTAGCCATGCAGTTACGGTGCGTGCGGGGGGCAGGGCAGAGCTGGAGACAAGGGCATGACCCCCCGTGGGAAAGGGGTGGAGTCCACACGGAGCCGCCCAGAAACCCTCTGGCCACTGAGCCGCCTTCCCGCGCACCAGGCGTCCTGACCCCGGCCTTTTTCTCGGGGCCCCTTCTGGGGACTTGGGCAAACCCCGGGGAATGTGTGTCTCTTTTCAGTTTTCTCTAAACCAGACTTCGCCGGCACAGCCCCGCGCCGCCGGGCAGCGTCTCCGCGAATTTTAATCCTTCGCTCTGAGCAAACGTGAGCACAGCCGGTGACCCCCGCGGCCTCCGCGCCCACGTGGCAGCCTCCCCATCCCGTTTCCGTGGCAACCGATGAGCAACGACGTTTTCTTCTCGCCGCCAGGGGGCGCCCCCTCCAACCTTCCCGCTGTGTCTTGGCCCCGGGTCGTCAGCACTTTGCACTTTAAAAAAACACTCCCACCTGTGCCCCCCAGCAAAAGCCGAACCCCCAGCAGGGGCGAGCGCTGAGGGGAACAGTGCTTACAACCCCGCACACTCAGCAAACGCGAGAAAAACGACACGGAGACCACAGGCCGTGCGGCCGCTGGCGGGTGACGTGTCCCTGGGCCTCGTCCACAAGGTCGCGGTCCCTGAGCTGACCCTGGGCGGGAGGCTGGCCCCTCTCCGGTTACCGTGTCGGGAGCCTCCCTGCTCCTCGGGCACGCGTGTCTATAGACGCCCACACCCGGGGGCCCAGCCGCTGTGTCAGGATTCGGGACGCTCCGGACCCACAGGCTGCTAACCTCCGCTCCGGACCCACAGGCTGCTAACCTCCGTGTTGTTCTGGATGTACTGCCTCCTCCCCCCCCCCCCCCCCCCCCCCCCCGTGGCCCCGGCGTCCCCGGGGAGAGCCGGCGGACCCACAAGGGGAGCCAGCAGCTGGCCTGCCCCACGGCCCAGCAGCCCTCTGCTCACCAGCCTGGGACGCAGGCCCCCGGGCCGGCAGTACGGCTCCCTGCCCCCCTGGCTCAGGTGCCCAAGGCGGGCCAGAGCTCAGAGACCTGCAAGCACACCACCTCCACCACACCGGCCCCATGGGCCCCATCGGCTCAGGGCTCAGACCCCTCACACCAGACTCAGCCCCGCCCAGTACTTCCCAGAAGAAACACAGTGTGGCCCCTGCTGGAGGATGGGGTCCAACCCCCCACCCCCAAAATACCATAGAAGGCTTATGAACCAAGAGGTCGCGGTTCGATTCCCAGAGCACAGCCCCGGGTGTGGTGTGGGGCGAGCAGGAGGCAGCTGATCCATGTTTCTCTCTCTTCGATGTTCCCATCACCCTCCCTTCCTCTCTCCAAAAACCCATAAAAAAATGTGTGTGAACGTCAGACCGGTCTATGCGACACACCTACATTGCTTCTTCAACTGCCTGGCTTGAGTTTTCAAGCCAAACGGATGCGCTAACTATAAAAAGTGCCCACGTGGACCCCGAGGGATGCCTCTGCACCCCAAGTATGAGCTCAGACCCCTTCCACACAGTCCAATCCCCACTGGGTAACGTAGCAGGTGAGCCGGGCAGGTACCCAGACGGCCATCCGCACACCGAACCCTGTCTGAACGCGCCGGGGGGCCTCCTCGCCAGCCTCACGGCCCCCACCGGGCTGGGTGAGACCAGAGAAGGCTACACCTTGGAGCTAGGAGGACTCCGGCGGGGGCGGCACCCCAGGGCCCGCCAAGGCCAGGTCCCCATCTCCTTGCAGCCTGACCTCCCCGGGCGCAGCCGAGCTGGGGGAGGGGGTGCCGAGGGGCGCTCCTGGGCCGGCGCGGGCGGTTACCTGCGCCGGTGATGGCGGGCATGTTGAAGATCTCCGTCCCGGGCTGGCCGATATCTGGAGGGGGTGACGAGACGGTGAGACCTACAGCCGGCGGCCCGCGCCCTCACCCCCGCTGCCACCTGTGGCTCTAGGCCAGGGACCACCCGGGCGCTGGGTCAGGGAGACGGGCTCCTGCCGGGGCAGGTCCCAAGGTTGTATTTCCAACCAGCTCACCCGGCTGCTGACCCGCTGACCTGCGCCCCCACCCGGCAAGGCCCTGGAGGTGCCTGCCCGCGCCCCCACCCGGCAAGGCCCTGTGGCACCGCCGGGCCAGCGACTGTCCGCAGGTTGCCAGTCTGCTCCCGGAAAGAGGAGCCTCCGGCCCGGCCCGCGTGGCTCAGGGGCTGAGCATCCACACAGAAACCAAGAGGTCGGTTCCCGGTCAGGACACAGGCCCCGGCTGTGGGCTCCATCCTCTGTGCGGGGCGTGCAGGAGGCAGCCGATCGATGATGTTCCTCTCCCTCCCTCCCCCTCTCTCTCCCCCTCCCTTCCTGTCTCTCTAAGAAAATCTATTAAAACATATTAAGAAAAAAAAAAAAGCGACTCCCCCGGCCCGTGAGGCCGCCAAGACCCGGTCGTGGCTCATTCCTGCCATTCGCTGTCCTGAGAGCGGCTGAGGATCAGCCCTGTGCTGGGGGAGGCGGGGCTGGGCTGGGGTTCATGACACTGACCGCGTAAACGGGGGTCCACCCAGGGGGCGAGCACCGTGAACAGGGGACACGCGGGCCCTTGTAGGGCTCTGACCCCAATGCCCGGGGCCCGACGGGGCTGAACTCAGGCCCTTCACACACATAGTCCCGGGCGCCCCCCCGTGGGCGGGCAGCGCTGCCAAGAGCCTACAGCAGAGATCAGCCTGAACCGGGCCGGGCGAAGGGCCTGGCAGGGTGGTCAGTGGGCCCCCATCCCCCACCGTGGGTTTCCGCGGCCGCGCCGGCGCCCGGGCCCTTACTGTATTCGGGCTCGTTCCGGTTGTGGGTGCTGAGTTTCTTGTTGATCTCCTGCTTCTTGGACTTGACCATGGCGGAGGTGCTCTCGGTCAGCTTGCTGAAGAAGGCGGGCGGCTGGCCCGTGTTGCCTGGAGACTTGGAGCCCATCCTGCCGGAGGCCAGACCCGGATCAGCTCCCCGCCGCGGAGCGTGCACACCTCCCACGACCGGGCGCTCACCCCCAGCTGCCCGAGGCCCGCCCCCCAGCTCCCCGGCCGCGGTTGCGAAGCCGAGCCCTCCCTCCGGCCACGTGACCTGTAGGCGCCGCGGCCCGGCCCCGCCCCTCCCTCCGGCCACGTGACCTGTAGGCGCCGCAGCCCCGCCCTCCCTCCAGCCACGTGACCTCTAGGCGCCGCAGCCCCGCCCTCCCTCCCTCCGGCCACGTGACCTGCAGGCGCCGTGGCAGCGCCAGTGCTGGGGCTCAGGCATGCTGGGACCCCAGCTGCCCCGGGGCCACACCCGGCTACCCGCACAGCCCTCCCCGTCACACACACCGGGAAAGGCCTGGGACCAGAGGGGTTCAGCCACGGCTTCCGGAAGCGGCAGGCCTGGCTGTGTCCTCCGGCCCCACCCACCCGAGCCCTCACATCTCAGACCCTCTCCACCTGCCGCAGCCCAGAAGCGGCCGCTGAGCCCCCAGGCCGTGACGTCAGCTGAGGAAGCCTTGGTTAAGCCTGAGACCCCGGGCGCAGAGGGGCTGTCCTGAGCCTCCATGGTGGGGGTGGGGGAGGGGATGTGGGGGAGGCTGGCACTAAGGTACCTGGACTCCGCCTGCTCCCCATCGCGGTACAGAGGCGGGTACATGGCGCTCCGGGGATGCCCGGGCTCCGCCAGGCCCTCCGGCGGGGACACGGGCTCGATGCCGTCCTCACCGCTGCCCAGGGCCGCCGTCTTGCTGGGCTCCGGCGACCTGCGCGGAGAAGGGTCCCCGCAGTGGTCAGAGCTCAGGGCGCTCCCTCCCGAGGGGGCCGCCCCTTGCAGGCGGCTCCTGTGAACCAGGGCTCGCCCCCTTTTCCTGGGAAGACCCAGACAGTATTTCAGGGGCTGTGGCCGCCTGTGGTCTCTGCTGTGTATTTCTTCTACCTTTTTTTTGTTTACAAACATAAACCCAGCCTGGCCAGCATGGCTCAGTGGAGAGCGCACTGACCTATGAACCATGAGATCAACAGTATGATTCCCGGTTGCGGGCTCGATCCCCAGTAGGGGGCGTGCAGGAGGCAGCCATCAGTGATTCTCATCATTGATGTCTCTCTCTCTCTCTCCCTTTCTCTCTGAAGTCAATTAAAAAAAAATTTTTTTTAAATAAAAATGGAGAACCACCCTCAGCTCGAGGGCTGTGTAAACAGACTGTGGCTGGACGGGGCTCAGGGCGAGTCCGCAGGCCCCTCCTGTACCCGTGCCAGGTGCCCCCCTGTCCCCCGACACCCCGGGGCTCCCACCTCTGTCTCACTCAGCCGAAGCCCCCCACCCAGAACCGCTCCATCCCTGGAGCTGGGGGCCTTCCCTCTCCTTGGCACCCCGGGTGCCCAGGGGGACGGGGTTGAGTGTGCAGCCTGCTGGGGCGCTGCTCTCTGGTTCAAATCCCAGCCCCACCACTTACGGGCTGCGTCCCTGTGGGCAAGTGAGTTCACGCCTCACGCCTTAGTTTCTTCATCTGTGAAATGGGACAATGCTGCCCACACCTCCCGGGGCTGTGCTGGGAATCCTGGTTAACCCGTGTAAGGAGTTTACTCGGTGCCTGGAACCCACGGAGACGCCATTATCCCTCAGCCGTGACCTTGAACCAATGCTCCCGTCTCCCGGCCTCGGCTTCTCATCTGTCCCCTGGCCTCGAAGGGCAGACGGCTGACGGGGGCCTCCCCACAGGCTGACGGGCAAGGGCCAGCGTGCCCGCCCAGGCCCAGCACTCACCTCTTGCCCCCTTCGCTGTGTGGGGAGCCGCGGGCAGGGACACCGTGGTCTGGGGGCGGGAGGTAGAGGTCGCTGGGCGGGCGGCGGAGGTCCAGGACGGGGCAGGTGGCGCCGGGGAAGGAGTAGAGGGGCGCAGGGAGGGGCGTGCCCAGCTGCTGTGGGTGGTGCCGTGTGTAGTCCTGCGTGATGACCTCCTGCAGGCCGGGTGGGAGGAGGCATGGGGTCAGGGGTCAGGCGGGGGCATCCACAGGCCAGAACCTTCTGGGGGCGGGGGCTAGACTGAGCTCGGAGGGCAGAGCCCCGCTCGGTCCTGGGCCCCCTGCCCGCAGCCTACCCGGGGGCGTGGACCCTGGCTCAGGCCAAGGCCCCGTCAGCTGGGCAAGGGGCAGCTACAGAATCTGACTTTGAGACTTGGGGGTCCCTGCTCCCCACCGCCCCCCCGCCCCCGCCCTGGGCCCACCCCAGATGCAGAGGTGACCTACACTGATGTGCTGGGCCAGGGTGACCACCCGCTGGTGACCTTTGACCCCCGGTGCGGTCTGGAGCAGCGGGCTGGCGGCCGGCTGGCTCTCGGGCAGCGGCCGCAGGTGTGGGAGGTGCGTGGCCTCGCTGCCCAGCTTCCCGGAGCCTGTGGGCAGAGCAGGGCAGGTCAGGGGTGGGGGTGGGGCTGGGCCGTCCCTCCACCTCTGGGCACCTCGGTCTTCCGGTCTTGGGATGAGGTCACGCCTATGCTCGCAGGGCTGTGGGGGGAGTTGGGGGGGGCACCTGGCTGCTTGTGCCGCAGGTCCCCCTCCAGGTGGCTCTTGTCCAGCTCCTCGAGGTGCTTGGGGAGCCCCTTGTCGTGGGTCAGGCTCGGGGAGCTCACAGGGCTGATGGGCTCCACCCCGTCCGGGCTGTAGCTGCCGCCATGGTAACCTGCAGCGGGCGAGCCTGGGGTCAGGCCTGCGGGTGCTGGAAGCGGGCTGCCCCCGGCCTCCCCCGCCTGCCCCGCTGGCTGGTCCCCAGGCCGGAGCCAGGAATCTGGGCGGATGGAGAGGGGGTGACCGGAGCAGGGGCTCCTGGCTGGCCAGGGTTGGGGTGCACTGAGGAAGGAGGGAGATGGGACAGCAGAGAGGGAGAGAGATGGAGGAAAATGAGAGATTGGGCACGCAGGCAGGCAGGGTGAGAGATTGGGGGGACAGAGAGTGAGAGAGAAATCCGGACAGCCAGGGACACAGAGAAAGACCGGGAGGTGTGGGCTGGGGGGAGAGAAAGACGTGGGGAAGGAGTGTCTGGGAACGGGGGTGTGGATCCGCCGTGATAGGCTGGAGGGAGTGAGGTCTGTGTGGCGGGGGGGAAGGGGGGCCAGGAGTGACAATCAGTCTGAGGGGCGCCCACAGCCCCTAGTCCAGTAAAGAGGAGCCCCGAGCTGGGGCCTGAGGTGGGAGGACTCCCCTGTCTCCAGATGTGGGGCAGGGGGACGGCAGGGGGGGGGGCCTGGGGCCACGGCTCCCGGACAACCTGGGCGGGAGGCAGGGGTCAGGGGTCAGGGGTCAGGTCCCCAGCTCCTCCTGGAAAGTGGGAGTGTCCCCTCCCCTTCCCGTCACCCTTGGCGGGCGTCCCCCAAACCAAACGCCTCTCTATGCACACACAGTAGCAGGCTGCGCCCGCGCCCTGTGCCCACTCCCTGCTCCCCCGGGCGAAGAAGGCGCAAAAGTGGGGCGATGAGAGGCGTGGCAGGAAGTCAAAATCACAGATCCATTCATTGAAGGAAAAGCAGCAAAAATCCCCCCCCAAAAAAAGAAAAATCATGATAAAACGATGTGCAAAGGAGGGGTGCCCCCCCACCCCGGAGGGGGGCGGGCGGCAGGCAGCCGGCGGGACGTCAGCGCGTGCAATCGACGAAGACGACGTGGGGAAAAAAACCAAAGACCAAAATCAATGAAAAATGCGGGGGGCGGCGGGGGAGCGCGGGAGGGCGGGAAAATAAAAAGCAGAGATCTGAAGATATCTTTGGGCCACGAGACGGGGTGCGGGCCCGGAGTCTTACCGTGGCGAGGGGAGTCGTTGGCCAGCGAACCTCCTTCTCGCGGCCCTTTATCGTGAGCAATTTGACGCACGATTATCGCGTCTATGAAGGTGGCCGCTGTCAGGGCGGTCTTACCCAGTGTCCGGAGCTCCAGTTCCTGGACGGAAAAGGGTTTACTGTGAGTCTTTTCCCGGTGCAGGTCCGCGGCCGGCGGGTCCGGGCTGGCGCGGTGGGCGGCGAGGCTCTTCGCTGGGGTGCGGGCGATGGCCGCGTGGCCGGGGCCGGCGGGGGCCAAGGCCCGGGGCTCCGCGCCCTTGCCCGGGGAGGAGGCGGGCTCCAGCCCGGCGTGGGCCTGGGGCTTGGCGAGGAAGGCGTGGCCCGCGTCCCCGCGGGGCCTCTCAGGCCGGCTGACCCTCGGGGCCTCTTTGGGCAGCAGGACGGGGTCCAGGAGGGTGGGGTAGACCCCGTCCAGGGTGCTGCCCAGCGGGCAGTGGGCGGCGGGTGGGAATGTGGCGGCTGGGCGGACGGGCGAGGAGGTGGAGGTGGACCTGGGGGAGGAGAAGGGAGTCAGGAGGCTGCGTGAGCCACAACTGGGGCCTGCGTCACACCCTCACTCTGACACCCGGGGTGGGGGTGGGGTCCCCACTGTCCTGAAACAGCTCCCCCAAGTCTCCACTGCTCCCTGGATAAACCCACCCTTCCGATGCTGGCCTGTGGAGCGTGACCTCACCTACCCCATTCATTCATTCATTCATTCATTCCGTCATCTTTCCGCAACTTTTAACTGAGCACCTACTATGTGTCAGGGACACAGTACTGAACGAAACAGACAAGCACCTTGTGTTCTAGTTAGAAGAGACCATAGACACGTTAACCTACAAATCAGTCCCTACGGGAGGGTGGTGGCGGCTCGAGGCTACGCGTCGGTGACATGAGAGAGAACGCTGGGAAGCGCCGGGGCGAGGCTTCTGGGAAACGAGCTGTCACATTTCGTAACAAGTCGGGGGAGGGGGGTGCCACTAGGGCAGCCGGTGGGGGCACGGCAGGGATGGGAACGATTTTGGAAGAAGCGGCTTCGCCTAAACAGGTCCCTGGGCGGGAGGGGGGGTGAGGGAGGGGAAGAGGGAGGGGGTACGGGGGAGCCCCTCCCCCAGGCCCCTTGTGAGAGAGTGGTTCGGGGGGCCTCTCCCCTCCTCAGGGAACTGCTGGCTGTTGTCCAGGCAGGAGAGGTACCGTCTCCTGCTTGAGGGCCTTGCTCCGTTGTAGGGGGGGCCTGGGGGTCTCCTCACAGACTCTCCTGAACCCAACACCTGCCTGGGTACCCACCTCGTCATCTACCCATCCACCTGGCATCCTGCTGCCCTGTTGTCCACACTGACCTGCTGCCATCTCTCCATCCACCCCTCCATCCATCCATCATCCATCCTCCCTCCATCCATCCCTCCATCCATCCATCCATCCATCCTCCATCCATCCATCCATCCCTCCATCCTTCCATCCCTCCATCATCCACCCCTCCATCCATCCCTCCCTCCCTCCACCCATGAATCCATCCCTCCCTCCCTCCATCCATCATCCATCCCCCCATCCATCCATCATCCATCCCCCCATCCATCCCTCATCCATCATCCATCCATCTCTCCCTCCATCCATCCAACCCAGTCACCATCTCGTTACCTACTCACCCACCTATCCATCCTCTCAGCTCCTCACCCCTATCCCCACCCACCCATCGTCTACGCACCCTCCCACCACATACCACCCACCACCCACCTGCCTCCCCACCCATCAGCACCGGTCTGTCTCCAACCCACAGGTCCACCCACGTGACTACCCCTCAGCCGCCCGCCCGCCCGCCGGCCCCGCCCGGTGCCAACCTGGCCCACCTCAGGACCGTGGGCGTGCTGTGCTCCACGGAGGTGGCCACGCCCTTCATGCTCGTGTTGTGCAGCACGCTGGGCCTCTGCTGGACGGCGTCCTGGGTCCGGGGCGAGATGGGCGAGTGCTGGTGGGGGTGGGAGGCGGGGCGGCTGCTGCTGCTGCCCCCACCCCCGCTGCCGCTGCCACCGCTCTGCTCGGTACCTGGCGGGGACAGGCTGCGGGTCAGAGGCCGGCCTCGGCGGCCCGCGGGCAGGGCTGGGGCGGGTCCCTGGGGCCTACCAGGCCTCCAGATGGGTGCGTGCTCCACCGTGGCGCTGGCCGTGAGGGTGGGCTTCTCACGCTCCCGGTCCCGTTCCCGCTCACGGTCCCGCTCCCGCTCGCGCTCCCTCTCGGAGGAGGACGCAGCGGTGGGTTTCGTCAGGTGGGTGGGGCCTCCTGGAAACCGAAGGGCTGCGGCTCAGTCCCGGGTGGAACAGAGAGGGCGAGACGTGGGCCTGGGGGCGCCCAGCCAGCGGCTGGCTTCCCAACCCAGGACGGGGGCAGGCGCTACCTGGGGAGAGCGGGGAGCTGCTAAGCCGGCTGCTGAAGTGCTGGGTCGCGGTGGGGATGTAGGCCAGGCGGTCCATGGCGGTGGCGGCCGTGCCCGGCGTCGGGGGCACCAGCACGGGCAGGTGTGGCACTTGGGACAGGTCGATGATGCCTGTGGGGGAGGAGGCGGCTGTCGCCACGGGGGAGGGGCTGCAGGCTGGCCCACCCCCCAGGCCCTCACGGAACACCACACGCTCGGGTCCCCTCCCGGGTGCACGCGCTGCCCTCGGCGCCCTTCTGGATGCCAGGGGCTCCTGGTGCCCTCTCTGCTGCTGCCACCCGCGGTGGCTGTGCCCTGCCATCGGCCCGGTGTGCACGGCCTCACGGCTGCTTCCAGCCTGAGTTCCCCGTGTCCCCCACCTCGCCGTTTTTACCGTCCCTGAGGACCTCTCCACTGATTCACAGAGGGAGAGACATCGACGTCAGGAGACACAGCAAGGGGTGGCCTCCTGCACGCACCCGACCAGGGCCTGGGCCGGGGAGCCTGCATCCGGGGTTCGTGCCCTTGACCGGAATCGAACCCGGGACCCCTCGGTCCGCAGGACGACGCTCTACCCACTGAGCCACACCATCCAGGGCGCCCATCCCCACCTTTGAAACACCTCGTGTGACCACTTTTCCCCACTGGACCCACACTAGGACATTCCAGAACATTCCGGAAGATTCTCCCCCAGAGGATGACTTCCATGGGCGCGTGCCAGGCAGCCCCAGGCCCCTGTGAGTCAGGGGAACCGAAATCCCGACAGCCTCGCCCCAGGACCATGACCACCCCACCCGGACCTCCGCGGGGACCACACAGTGGGCACCTCCCATGGGTCCCGAGCCCTCCCGCCGGCCTGCATGGGGCCCGGGCGCCACCCACCTCGCGGGCCGGCAGCATAGTTGAGCGCCAGCGAGGACTCGCGGGGGGCCAGGCCGCGCAGCATGTCGGCGCGCTGGGCCATGGCGGTGGCCGCGTTGTGGTGCATCTGCTGGGAGGTGATGTAGTCGTTGATGATGGTCTGCCGGTTCTCCAGCGCCGCCGTCTCGGGGTAGCCGCGGATGAGGTAGGGCGGGTACAGGTGCGGGTAGGTGGGGTTCGGAGCCAGGTGCCGGGGCAGGTAATAGGCGGCGGCCGCTGGGAGAGGGTCACAGGGTCAGAGGTCAGACACCCCATCTATCCTCGTGCCCCTCACGCACGTACCCTGACGGCGTCGCCCTAAACACCCCAGGACAGAACCAAGGCCTCTAAAGAGAGACAGCTGCTCCCCAAAACACGTGGGGGGCTCTTAGTAGCAGGGTTCTCCGGGCTGAAGTTCTCCCAACGACGGGGCACTGGAAACGGGGGTCACCGAAATGGCGAGGGGGCACCCCAAGATTTGGGGGACGCCCACTCGAGCTTCCCGACACGGATTGTGATATTTTTTTTAGGATCCTCACCCGAGGATGGTTTCCCATGGATGTTTAGGGAGAGCGGAGGGGGAGGGAGAGACACACATCGACGGGCTGCCCCCTGCATGCGCCCCGACCAGGGCCCGGGCCGTAACCGAGGGACGTGCCCTTGACCGGAATCGGACCCGGGACCCTTCGGTCCGCAGGCCGGCGCTCTATCCACTGAGCCGCACCGGCCAGGGCTGTTTGCAGTTTTAAAGGCGCCGACCAGTGTTCAGGGAAAAGAAACCACTGGGAAGCATTCTACCCGGCCTGTCCCTCAGACGCGGAAGACAAACCCCAACCAGTGAATTCCCACGGCCGCACCGCCAGGACTCCCCAGCTCTAAGCCTCAGTTTCCCCAAGTAGCAGAGCCTCGTGGATGAACGAGGAGCGACAGGAACGGGGCCCCCACCCCGTCTCCGGGCCCATGCGCCCCGGACAGTCACCTGCATCCAGGGGGATCCCGCGGGGGATGGAGGCGGGGTCGAAGGCCAGCGGGATGTGGCCGCGGTACAGGTCCACACCGCTCACGCCCCGGAGGAGGTGCTCGTAGGGCGCGAGAGGATGGGGGTGGTGCTCGGGCACGGCGCTGTGCGGGGACTTGGCGATCTCGCGGGGCGTGGACGTCAGCTTCCGGTCCTGGGACGCCTTGCTGGACGAGTGGCTACCTGTGGACCGGAGCGGGGATGGCATCAGGCCCGTGTGGCCCGCCCCCCACCCCCCTGGCCCCAGCCCCATCCACGGCTCCGAGGCTGGTGTTCATGGGAAGCTACGCGGGGGGCGGGGGGTGTCTCTGGGGCCCCAGGACCAGGTGTCTTCACTCACCCACTGATCTGCCTCTTAGTGGTTTGTTTTGTTTTGATCATTTACTCATTTGCTTCTAGTTTGGTTTTTTTAGTTCTTTTTTTAAAAAACACATGTTTTGACTGATTTTAGAGAGAGGAAGGGAGAGGGAGAAACTTTAACAACAAGCATCCATGGAGAGAACCCTGAGCCAGCTGCCTCCTGCACGCCCCACACTGGGGAGGGAGCCCGCAGCCCGGGCACGTGCCCAGCCAGGAATCGAACCCTGACCTCCTGGTTCATAGGCGACGCTCAACCACGGAGCCACGCTGCCGGGAGGTTTGAGGTGTTTTTTTTTTTAGTTCTTAAAAAAAAAAAAATCAACAAGCGTTGGTCCCCTTGTTTCATTCATTCAGCCCATCGAACAAAAGCACTCGGGGAGCCCTGGACAGCCAGCCCTGTCCTGAGGCCCCGGGCTGCGCCAGGGAACCGCGACCCGGACACAGCTCCCGCCCCACGGGGCTGACAATGAACACGGGAGACAGACGCGTCGTCACGCGAGAACTGCAGCGCGACCGGCGCTGGGCAGACAGCTGTGAAACGGGGACGAATGGGACCGGGATGGGCGAGAAGCCGCCCTGAGTAGGTGGCCTTTGGACGGAGACCTGAGGGAGGACAAGCAGCCAGGTGGGTAAAGACCTGGAGGAGGGAGGGGCACGGCACGTGCTAAGGCCCCGGGAACAGAGCGGGCCCCCGTGTGGCCGAGCCCGGGCGGGAAAGGGTCTGGCCCAGGGCAGGGGGCGGGAGGGCTGAGCCGGCAGGCTCCTGAGGCCGGAGGCCGGGACGGACAAGGCCAGCTTCCCTCTGGGAGTGGCGAGAGGTCCCGGATGGACGGATGGACTTCAGCAGGGGGTGGGGCATAATGCGAATCTGGCTGCCGTCTGAGGAGCGGGTTACAGCAGGACAGGAGGGGTCGGGGAGCAGGCGGGAAATGGCGGTGGCAGGGGGAGGTGGGGTTCCTGAGCCGGATCTGGGGCAGAACCCACGGCCTGCAGGCGGAATGGACGCGGTGGGTACCCCTAGGGCCCGGCCTGAGCTGAGCGTGGGCAGCGAGGCAGTTTCAGTTTCCTGAGGTGGGAGCCCCCCACTCCGTCATCCCCTGCCCTGCACCCGCGCCCCACGCACCCTCCTGCAGGCGCGGCGTGGGCTCCCGTGTGGTCCCGGGCGAGCCGCGGGGGAGGGGGCCGGCGAAGGGGGCCGCGTGGTCCTCGTAGGCGAGGGGGCTCTGGCGGGGCTTGCCCAGCTCGGGCACGATGACCGGGGCGCCCCGCGTGATGGAGCCCCCCGAGCCGCTGCCCGCGCCCGGCCGGCCCTTGAGGCTCTCCTCGTAGCAGGCGCGCTCCAGCGCCCGCGCGTCGGCCATCACGTCCAGCGGGTGCACGGCCGGGAAGGTGCGGCCGGGGCTGCCGATGATGGAGCGCACGTCGTGCTTCTTGGAGCCCGAGGAGGCCGCGCCCGCGTCGTACTTGAGCGGGGTGCCCTGGTGGGCGGGGAAGAGAAGAGGGGTGAGCACCAGCCACCAACGCTCTCCGCCTCGGCTGCTCAGCTACAACTCGGGGAGCCACAGGCCACACTGGGGGGCCCCGGCCCCCAGAGCCACGTGGGGGCGCGTCAGCAAGTGGGGGGGACCTGCTCCTGGCCCCTGGGGCTGGCAGGAGGTCAGCACCCCCGAGGGCGAATCCTTCCTCCCAGGTCGGGCCCCCCGCACGCCGAGCCAGGAGGCTGGGCCGCGGATCCGGCCGGAGGTCAGGGCGAGGCCCCGCTCCCGCCAGCACGGGCAGCAGCTGAAGAAACGGGCCGCGGGGAGGGGACCCCAGGGGACCCGCCCTGCGCCGACCAACTCGGGAACCTGGGTGCTCGGCCCGGTGCCCGCAAGCCACACAGCTCGCTGTCCGCGCGGACGTTTTCGTGGCGTTGGTAAGAGCGGGAAACGCCCTTGTGTTGGAGAACACTCTAGAATCGCACCGGCGTCCCCGTCGGCTTGCCCCCGGCTCCGCGGCCCCCAGCGTGGTACCTGGGTGATGGAGCCCTCCTTGAGCGGCCGCGGGGCCAGGGGCAGCTCGGGCGTGCGCCGCAGCTCCTCCCGCGGGATCTCGTGGACGGAGCGCCCGGCCTCCTTCACCGTGGCCACCAGGCACTCGTGGCCCGACCTCAGCTTCAGGGGGCCCAGGGCCTCCAGGGGGCGGGCCTTGTAGGCGTCGGCCAGGTCCCGGGGCGGCGGGGGCGGCGTGCCCTCCAGCTTCAGCAGCTTGGCCTCGCGGCGCAGGTAGTCCTCCTGGGCCTCCACGTAGGACCGCGGGATCCCTGCGGGACGGGAGCACGGCGCGGCCCTCACACCCGTGACCCCGGCCCCCATCCTCGCGGGGGCCTCCTTACCAGCGGGTTCTGGGCTCGCAACCCATGACCTGACCGCACCCCCGAGCCCCGACGCCCTCGCCTAGAAAAGGGGCGCGCGGGCCCCCGTCACGAGCCTTCAGGGAAACAGCGCACAGGGAGTCCCCCAAAGAGCGTGGCCACGCTTTCACGGCGGGTGGCGCGACTTCGAAGAGGAAACGTCTCTTCGTAAACACGGCCTTTATCGTTCTTCAAAGCACGCGGACACACTTTGGGGGGGACGCTCCCCGGTCAGAGAGTCAACCGGGGTTCACAGCAGCCGCTGGCCACGGACCAACGGAGAGCCCGGGTGTCTGACCGCCAATCCTCCCCCGCCCACGGCGCCTTCTTTCTCCAAACCGTCCCGCAAGGTCGCATACAGGCAGCGCTGGGGTCAGCGCCAAGCACATAGTAGGTGCTCAATGAATGGTGTCCACAGAATGGGGGAGGGGGCGTCCCGCTTTGCTCTCTTTGCAAATAAGAAACACCCCACCTCCCCGTCCTGACCTGTGCGTGTACCCGGCGTGCCTTCCCAAGGCCTGGCCCGGATCTGGGTTCCCACGGCACTTGGATACCCCTCTCTGCACCCCCGACCTTGCTGTCATCTCGCTGCAGCTGCTGTGAAGCACGGCGGGAGGGGCGGGAAGGTGTACCTTGCGTGATGGAGCCGCGGATGTGGTGCTGTTCTTTCAGATGGTGGGGGCTGTGTCGCTCGGGGGGAATGGCGCGGCCCATGAGACCTGGGAGGGCGAGGGCAGGAGGCTCGTGACGTGGTCCCCGAGCAGCCTCGGGCAGTGACAGGGGCCCCGGTCTATAGCCCCCCTCCCAGGAGGGGCCCCGCCCGCCACACGGCGGTCCCCATGATGGCGGTGGGGGCTTAGAACCCAGCAAGCGGGTGGTCCTGTCTCTGGGCCCAGAGAGAGCCGCAGAAAACCCAGCCTCAGTGTTCCCGTCTGTACACGGACGGGGCTGGCCCTCCCACCAGCTCCCTCCAGGGGGCGCCGAGAGACAAGCTGGCTCTTGGCGGCTGAGAGCGGGTCCCAGGCTCCCACCTTCGATGCCGGCCGAGGTGATGGCCCTGCCCACGCGGCCCTCCATCATGTCGTAGGTGCGCTTGGGGGCAGCCGTCTCGTGGGCAGGTCCCGAGCTGCTCCTGCCGTCCTCCTTGGACACCGACATGCCCCCTGGAAACAGGCCGAGCTGGCAGTGAGGGAGCGGCCCGCCACGGGGCGATCGTGTGCTCGGGTCTGGGACCCGCAGGCCGGCTGCGGTAGATACGCGCAGGCACCCCGACCGCATGGCTAAGAGCTGGCCCCGAGGAGCCCCCCAGACGGAGTCCATGACCCGCGATCCAGCCCGGGGGGCCAGGACAGGGCCCCACCCACTGACCCCTCGGCCCTCCCTGGGGCCTGACACAGATGGGATCCCGAACCCCGACCTGCCAGGCTGTTCTGTAAGTGGTGTGCCCTCGACCACACGTCACATGGGCGGCCATGTGAGTCTGTGCACACATTTGCCCGCACACAGTGACGGCTTGTGACATGAACACGCACGCACACGCGCCCTGGTGTGAACACACAGGGCACACACCACCATTCGTGTGTGGATGTGGGGCTCTGTGCGTGCAGGTTTGGTGGCTCGGCCTGCCCCCTCCCCTTTCCCCCCACCGCTCCCGGGATCCTTGAAGCACTGGCTACCGCGGAGACTGCCAACTGGAACCAGCCACCATACTGCGGCTGCTATCAATTTTGTTTTCAGAATTAATTGCCGGCATTTAAACACCGGGAGATTTCAGACACACGTGGAGAGACGGGAAGTCTGGCTGGGAGCTCACATTCGTACAGGGGGACAATCAGCTGCTGGGGGCCCAAGAGACAGCCCCCCCCCCCCCCCCCCCGCTGCCTCAGGCCCGGCAGCTGCCCTCAGCCGCCGGCCCCAGAAAGTGTATGAGGAGTTAAAAGCCCATTTTACAGATGATCAGCTCCACCAGAGAGGCTCAGGACTGGTCTGGGGCCCGAGTGGAGATGCCACCCAGTGCTCTCTGCCCACCACACCTCGACTGACCGCCAGGCCCTCCATCCCCCAGGGCGTTCAGCCGGGCGGGCACCGAGGCTGGCACCGTCCCCAAGGCCGCCTCCACAGCTGGCAGCACGGAGCGGCCTGTACCTGAGCCACAGGGTGCTGCCTCCACCTCCCGGCCCCAGGATGTGGGGGTGAGGGGTAGCGGGCACAGGCGGAGGCGGATCGAGAGGAAAAGGCGCCCACTCTCCTGAGAAGCAAAGGAGGGCCTGGCAGCCGCCAGCCGCCAGGAGCGTGCCCATTAGCAGCTTTTATCTCCCCACCCCTGGGTGCCCACTGCCAGGAAACTCTCCTCCAGCCTCTCCTTCCTTATTAACTCCTCCCGTGCGAGGCCCTCAGTTATGAACCCAGAGCCAGGACGGAGCGGGGCCGAGGGGCCTGAAGCCGGGGCCTGGGGCACAAGGCGGAGGCCTGGGCTTCCGCTCGCCGGGCCTCAGTTTCCCCATGAGGCTGACTACCAGTTTGCTTCCTCCACTGTAAAGACCTGGGCTTGCATACCTGCCGGGACGGGGAGCTCACTACCTCTCTGACCGTGCTTCCTGGCGGCACCCCAGCCCTGCCTCCCTCCTCCCCTGATCCTGGGCCTCCTTCTCTCTCGAGGGGCCAGGAGAGGGGCCCCAGGACCCCTGCATGTCACGTACCCCCACCCTTCCCCCGCTCCAAGCACTTGGGGCTGATAGAAGAGGCACATGCTCCCACCACGGTGTCCCACCTGGCTGCCCTTTGACCCCAAGCCTGCTTTTCTGGACCCCGGACCCCCTCCCCGCCTTTTCCAGCCCCAGAAACGCCAGGACCTGCGGCTGGGAGGACGAGCCGTGCCGGGCGGGCGGGGTCCCAGGACTCAGGATTAACAAGGGGACCTCCTGTCTGCACGGCCTGAGCGCGCCATCCCAGGGGAGTCCGGGCGCGGTGTCCCAGCCCCGCACGTGGTCGGCTCCCACCAAGCGCAGGCCCCACAGGTCCTCTCTGCTCCGCTCCCCCAGCAGAGCCCGTGGTGGGGGAGGGAAGCCGCGCGCCTGCCCGGGGCCCCTGCAGTGGGGGGCAGGCTCACCCTCGTAGGACAGCACGTGGCCCTTCTTGCCCTCGTAGATGACGTGGCCCTTGGGCAGGCCGTCCTCCCGCCCGCGGTCCAGGCGGCTCGGGCTGTCCTCGCCGACAATCCGGGTGATGGTGCCCTTGTACAGGACGTCGGCCGGAGTGCCCTGCGGGGTGGAGGGGGCGAGCATGTGTCCCCACGGGCCCCCCACGGCCTCCCACCTGCCCACGTGCGGCCTCCGGGAACACGAGGGTGGGGGGTCGGATGACGCATCTGGAGCCCGGCTCCTGGCGCCAAACAGCCGTTTTCCCCAACGAGCTGCTGTGTGACCTCGGGGCAGTCCCTCGGCCTCTCTGAACCCCAGTCCGAGTATCGCAGAATAGGGACAATCCCCCCCCGGCCCCCGTCCCCGGCTCACACCAGCCGTCCCCACAGCACTACACCCCTCACTACGCCCCTCTGCTTCCGGCCGGCGCAGCTCAGTGGCTGAGTGTCGACCTATGAACCAGGAGGTCACTGTTTTAAAGCCTCCGGGTTCAGAGAAAAGTGGAGCGTGGACGACCCCTCTGGGGTGGGGCCCGAGGCCACTGGGGTCAGAAACCCCTCCCTGTGGCCAGCCTGCGTCCTGAAGCTCCTCCCTGATTGTGAGAGACAGAGAGAGAGACAGAGAGAGAGAAACAGAGCGTGCACGCATGTATCTTTCTAAATGTGTGTGTGTGTGTGTGTGTGTGTGTGTGTGACCCCTGACCCAGGAGAAGCCCCGAAGGGCCCCTCTGCAAACTCTGATGGGACAGACATGGCTAGCGGATCCCAGCACCCCTTGGCATCTGCTCGGGGCTGGCCGTCCGACGCCAGCCCGCAGGCTGTGAGCACAAGGTCACGGTGAGCCCAGGAGGAAGCCTCTTTGTTCCCTGGGACTCAAGTCACAGACCCGGCTGGGATGCACGGTGCCTGCGCCGACCTCCGGGACATGGCCTGGCCTTGCAGGGGGTCAAGTGAACTCCCTCACTGGCCCTCGCGACCCCACCGCCCCCTCAGCCTCTGCACATCTGTTCCCGGGGCTGTTCCCCGAGTTTCCTGCCGGGCTCAGACCCCAAAGGTCTCCCCGCTGCCGACTCAGTAGCCCCAGTCAGTCTCCCCGGCCCTGTCTGGCTCAAATGGATGCACCATCTAGCGCCGTGGCTGGCGTCCCTCTGCCGCCAGGCCAGCTCCCGGCACAGCACGCTCTGTGCTCCGTGCTTTGTTGGCTCCAAGGACACAGGGGGACGGACGGGAGCTACCCCAGGATGTCACCCCGCCCCCAAGGCAGGTGCCACGCAGCGACGGACACCAAGGGGACAGAGGGCTGGTCCTCTGCTTCGTCCCAGGTCAGGGTCCCGCCCGGCACTGCGGCCCGCCGTCCTGCCCGGCCCCCGGCTGCGCCCCGCACTCACGTGGGTGATGGAGCCGCGGTAGCTGACGGGGCTCTCGGCGGGCACCCGGGCGCTGGGCACGCCCTTGCTGATGCTCCCTCCCGGAACCGAGCCCAGGGTCGTCCCTGGAAGACGGGGACACACGCAGTTGAGGGGTGTCTGAGACCCAGCCCAGGCCCTAGAGCCACCCGACCCTCCCAGCTGGGTCTGGGTGAAGTGCCCATTCCTGCCTCCACCCTCTGAGGACGGAGGGGCAGCTGCTGGGACACAGGGCAGACCCGGGCCTCACGCCCACCGCCAGGGCCTCACCTCTCAGCACGGACGTCTCCTGGGCCGTGGGCACCCCCAGGCTCTCCGGGGGCCCAGCCTGGCCCCGTGGGGACAGCTGCTCCTGCTTCACACTGCTGAAGGGTGCTGGGGATGGGCGAGAGCAGTGAGCCCGGTGCCCCTGGGACAGGGCCCCTCCCAGCTGACCCGGGGCTGGGCCCAGCACCACAGGGATCTACAGAGCCAACCCCCAAGTTCCGGCCAGAGTCCATGGGCCACGTGCCCCCCCCCCAGCCCCCGCCAGGGACAGCTGGACCACGTGTGGGGCCTCCGGATGGCGAGGCCCCGATCCTTACCTAGCTTCTTGGGGTCCATGGCGGGGGCCAGCCCCATGGCAAGGGGGCCCACGGGGACCTTGGCGTGCTCGGAGTATGGGATGTGCAGCTGCACCGACAGCCCCTGTGGGGACAGAGATCATGGGGTCACAGGGCCCCTGTGGTCCCTCCACCACAGGCCCCCGCCCAGCCAGAGCTCCCGGACACCCCCTTTTATGAGGGCCCAAGAGGGGATCTCGGGATCACAGAGGCCTGAGAGGCCTGGGGCTCAAGTCCCAGCCCCGATGCCCCAGCGAGCAGCCCCAGGGCACAAGCCACAGCCTCTCCCGAGACTCGGTCCCCTCTCCCGCGACGTGGCCCTCACCCTGCGCTGCACAGGGGGCCGGTCAGGGAGGGGAAGGGAGACAGCCGCTGTGCGTCTAGCGCATTCGACCTCCCCTTCCAGAGGACAGACCGAGGCCCGGAGAGGCCGAGGAACTGGCCGCAGGACACGTCCGGGCGCAGAGCATGCACCGCCCTCCCGGAAGTGACCGCCGAAGGTCCTGGCAGGCTCCGGCCGGTCGGAGCTAGCACAGCCGTGAACAGAGATGACCCGGCCCCCATCTAGACAATCCAGGTCCCCAGGTCCCATTCCACAGATGGCACCACCCGGTCCCCCCGAGGAAGGCCTGTTCTCTGGGCACCAGGCCTCGCCCGGGAGGTGGCACCCACCTGCCTGTCCAGGACGCTGGGGTGCTTGGTGGAGGAGATGAGGGGCGGAGGGTTGGAGATGGTGGGCGGGCGCGGCAGGACGGGCCGGGTGCTGTCATGCAGGCCCAGGGACAGCGGGTGACCTGCAGGGCACATGTCTGTCCGTCACAGGGCCCCCCCCTGAGCGGGCCCCCGCGGACAGACGCCCCTGCCCTCTGCCCTGTCCACCAGGCAGATGACCGTCCACATGCGCCTCAGGAGCTGGCTATGTCCTCGGTTCAGACACTCCCTCCCCACCCCACCCCCGCCCAGGAAAGCTGGGATCCACCCAGCACCTCAACGCTGGCCCAGACCCCTATCGGGTCCCCCGTTTCCCCTTTACCCTCTGAGGGTCCATTTCCCTCCCGGGAACCAGAGGGGTCTTGGTAAAGAGTCTGCTGGCTCCCACCTGCCCCCGTGTTGAGACCCTGCTGTGGCTCCCACTGCCCCCAGGATAAAGCCTTAACCTCCGGCACGGCTTCCGCGGTCACTCGACCTGGTGCCGGCCGCCTCCCCGGGCTCACCGGGCACCCAGCTCCCCCCACGGCAGCCTGATTCCGTTTCTCAAGCTTAGCCTGCTCTGGGCTGCCTCTGGGCTGCCTCTGGGCCTTTGCACATGCTGTTCCCTCTGCCGGGCATGCCCTTCCTTGTTGTTCTCCTTGGCCATCTGGCCCCCTCCTCCGTCAGGGTCTGTTCTGTTTAGTACAGACCTTCCTCATCAGCTGCTGGTGGAGCCCAGCAGGACTGGGGGCCCCAAAAGAACCTCAAACCCAGGCTGACAGTTTCTGTAAACCAAAGCAGCCCTCCCCTCCCTCCCTCCCTCCCTCCCTCCCAGGACTTCCCCTCCAGCCACCCATGCTCTAGCTCAAGCACCATCTATGGCTCCCTATCACCAGCGAGTTCAACCCCAATCCTGCGGATTTCTCCAACGGCCACAGGTCCCCATCAAACCCAGACCCTTCTGCACCGAGTGTGAGCCCGTGCAAACAGCTGGCGCCCAGTGACGCACGGGCCGACCCAGCGTGGTGGCCCAGCCGCCCGCATGTGGCACACTGCTCACCGGGCGGGGCGTAGGAGAAGGCCGAGGGGTCCGGGGCGTGCGGGGAGGCCTTGATCACCTCGCGAGGGGGCACGGGGAAGGGCAGGCCCGGCGTCCAGCACGGGGGCTCCGCGGGCAGCTTCTGGCCCTCGGCCGTGAAGGCCGAAAAGAACACGGGCTTCTCTGTGGGGGGAAAGGGAGACGGTCAGCGACGCTCGGCCAGCCCTCGGGGACCCAGGGCCACAGCCGCCCCCACTCAGGGGTGACCCTCCCCGAGCCCACAGTGCAGACCTGCACAGGGGCGGGGTCCCGGCCAAATGTTAAGGGGGCATCTACGATGGATACTCCCCAAGTCGGTGGGCCGGGACTGCTCCGAGCCCTGGGACACTCCGCTCAGCACAGGGGCATGTCCGGGGCCGGGCTGCGGGTCCTTGGGGGCCCCCGGGATCCCAGGGAACCTCCGAGTCCCAGGCAAGCAGGAGGCCGGGGCACACCTCCAGGGCGGGGGGCGGCGGATGGCGGCCCAGGGACCCGGCCTGACGCTTACACCCGCTTGTACGGGAGCTGGGTCACGTCCGCCACGTGTTTATCCCCGAGCTGTTGCGACACAGACAGTCTGGCCCGCAGAGCCTAAAATATGTACTCTCTGGACCTTTCCAGCAAACGCCAGCTGACCTCGGCGAACGCGGATGGTGGTCAGCTGCGTGCGTGTGTATGTGCAGTGGCGTGGACAAGGAGGGGCCGGGCGTCCGGGCACCGCACCACAGCCCTGCCTGCCAGTCGCCGCGGTTTCACCAGCGTGAGCGTGTGAGGAAGGGACTGTCGCCAGGTTGCATGGGGGGGGGGGGGGGGGGGGGGAGAAGCACAGTCGCAACCGTGGACTTATCTAAGGTCACCAGCAAATATTTGGCCAAGCCGGGATTGGACCCCTTGACCTCCCCAGCCCCGCAGCAGGGGTGACACTGAGAAGAGAACGTGAGGTCTCCAGCTGCCGCAGTCCCCACCACTCCCTACTGCCTCACTCCGCTGTCTCACTCCTTCGCTCGGCCCACTCGGCCGCTACAGACTTGGGGAGTTTGCAGAGCTGCTCTAGGCACACAAACGCCCCCTTCTCTGCCCAGCGGCCCTCCCCCCGCCCCCCCGCCCCCCCCCCCGTGCCCCTCAGCCACCAGGTGCACTGACCCTCCTTCTCGGCCGGCGGGATGGGGCTCCTGCTCTTGCCCCGAGGGCTGCTGCTGGGCTGCTGGGGGGTGCTGCTCTCAGGCTGCAGGTGCTGCGACGGCGGCTGGGCGGGGGGAGCCGGCTTCGCGGGCGCTGGGTCCTCCCGGGCGGGCTCCTGGGCTTTGGTGACCTGCTGAGGGAGGCGGAGTGAGGTTGGCATCTTCCCGGGCCGTCCCCAGGGCACAGAGAGCAGGGAGAGTCTCCCAGGCGCCCCGTGTGTGGCCAGGCGGCGCAGGCCAGAAGAGGCCGTGGCGTGCCCGGGCACAGAGCTGGAGGGTCAGGAGGGCAGGTCTCCATGCAAAGCCAGCTGCCTGGCGCCAAGCCTCCTGCCCAGCCCGACGCCAGGTCTCTCTGGGGGTCAGTGCGATGGGGACCAGCAAACAAGGCTGTGCCCAGCCTCGGGGGCGGGCAGCGCGGTCAGCAGGCCCTGTGCCCTCACTGGGAAGGCTCTGGCCAGCATGGAGTCCTTGGCCCAGAGCCCCAGCTGCGACTGGGGAGCCAGGCCACACGGGCAGGGGTCATCCCTGTAGAGGCCGGGCCACCCCCGGGAGGGGTTACCCCTATAGAGGCCAGGCCACCAGGAGAGGGGTCACCCCTATAGAGGCCAGGCCACCCCAGGGAGGGGTCACTCTTGTACAGGCCGGGCCACCCCGGGCAGGGGTCACCCCTGTACAGGCCGGGCCACCCCGGGCAGGGGTCACCCTGCAGAGGCCAGGCCACCACAGGAAGGGGCTCCGCTGGGCCTGGGGAATCCACCAGGGGGCCAGCCTTTCCCAAGGGGCCTCATGTTCACAACTGGAGGGCCCCCCCTTCTCTCCCAGGGGCTGTGACAGCTGGGAGGGGAGGGGCTGCCTGCCTTCCCAAGGGCCGGTGCCTGGCGCTGGGACCCTCGGGCGAGGGGGGGGAGGGAGGAGGGAGGGGCTGGAGGGAGAGCCACGTGGCTCCCAGGGCCTCGGAGGGAACTGGGCAGGAGGACAAGGGAGGAGCCCTCAGCCAGCCCCCTGGGCCCCGGAGGCCCGCCCTGAGCTGCTCCCGCCTCACCTCCACGGGGATTTCTCCAGGAAAGGGGCGCGGCCAGAGGAGCGGGAGGCAGGAGGCCGCAGGTGCGCAGCCCTGGCCCGCACTTGGCCGACGCGTCTCCCTGCCCAGGAAGCGAGCCGGGCCGGGCGGGCTGCGGCCTGGCGGGCGCAGGAAGGGGCCGGCACTTACAATGGGGGGGATGGCGGCCGCACGCTGCTTCAGCTGCTTCAGGTCCAGCGGCTTCTGGGGCGAGGCGTGCACCCTGGAGTCGCCAGTCGGAGTGAGGAGGCTGGGGCGTGGCGACAGCAGCCTGGGGGGGGGGGGGGACAAGCGTCATGCCGGGGCCCCAGCCCTGGGCCGGGGAGGGGAGGGAACGCCAGGACCCAGTGGCCGAGGCCAGCCCAGTCCTGGGTGTCGGCGTGGGGGCGCCGCCCTCCCTCCTCTGGTGCACACAGGACCCCGAGGGGGCCCAGAACCCCTCCAACCCCAGCACAAGGCCCAGGTCGGGGCCCGACAGGCCCCCCGGCAGCCCCAGGCCAGGGAAGTCCCCTCGAAGCCCAGACCCAGAGCCAACGCCACGCAGGGCCCTTCAGAGCCAAGGGAGCAAGCGGGTGAGGCTCCGTGAGCCGAGAGGTGGGGCAGACTGTGCACCCACACAGGAGGGCCCAGGGCCTTGGCACGGAGCCGAGGGGACCCTGCCTCCTAGGGATGGGAGCCCCCCGCCCGCCCCCCCGTTTCACCAGAACAACCCCCTAACAGGATCTCGCTCGCACACCAGGGATGGCGAAGCTAGAGGAGCCAGGGCCAAGGACGCCCGTGCACACCGTCCGCCGGACACGCGGAGCCGCACCGCCCCTGCCGGCCCACGCGGGCCCACACGATGCCCACAGAGCAGAGCCGCCCTGGCTGGCTCTAAGCTGCTCCCCGGCCGCCTCCTTCAGCGACCCTTCACGGAATCCCAGGCCCCCGTCGCGGGCCCGTCTGGCTCCCTTGCCTGCCCAGTGGGGCTGCAGGTTCCGGCCCGGCTCCATTGGCCAGGTGACCTGCAGAGCTGGCCCGGCCCCTGGCTCGGGGTGCACGGAGGAGACCCAGACTCTGGGGTCTGCCTGCAGGGCGCCCGAGGGGCTGTGACCAAACAGCACACGAGGGTATCGGCCAGGGCTGGGAGTCAGCCAGATGGCAACACCAAGGCCGCTCCCCAAAAGCGGGGGTGTGGGGGGGGAGGGGGCTGGAGGCCGTTGGCAAGGCCCCTACCGCGCGCTGTGCCCACGCTGTGTCACACGGGGAATGTAGGCCACGGCCGCGGACTTGGAGGTAAGATCTGGGACAGCCAGGTCACGCCCGTGCCCAGCAACCAGAGCCAGACGCCCGGCAGAGGGCAGATGGAGACGGGCAGACACATGACACGCGGCCCAGGGTCCCTCTGCGGCAGGGGGACCACGGGGTGGGGGGACCCCGGCGGTGACAGCCGGTCCTGAGGGCACCGCCTCCGCCCGCATCTGCCGCACGCTTGGCTGAGCAGAGACATGACACACTGCCCACGGTGCAGGTGGGGCGGGCGTGAGGAAGGTCACGCTGACTTTGCCACGCTCAGCGCCTGCACGGTCACCCTCCCCCCCCCTCCCCCCGCCGCTGGACTCACCTGCCTCCCGTCTTCACCTCCCCTGACCCCTCCCATCCTGCTCACACTCCCGGAACCACCCCCCGCCCCCCCCTTCCCCCGTCCCAGCCTCTCCTGCAGCTGCTGTCCTGGCTGGCGCCCCGGGACTCAGGCTCAGGCCCAGCTCACCTGTGTCTCTCAGGCTGGCACCCCAATCTGGTTCAAGCACCCACACCATCCCACACCCGGGCACCGCCCCCCCCCAAACCCCAATGCCACTGGCCCCACCCCAGCCGCCCTAGCTTACTTTCTGGCCTCCGTGTAAAACAGCTTGCATACGGCCCTGGCCGGTGTGGCTCAGTGGACAGAGCGTCCGCCTGCAGACCCAAGGGTCCGAGGTTCGATTCCGGTCAAGGGCACGTCCCTCGGTTGCGGGCTCCTCCCTGGCCCGGGGCCCTGATCGGGGCTCGTGCAGGAGGCCACCCGTGGATGTGTCTCTCTCACATGGATGCTTCTCTCGCTTTCCCTCTCCCACTCTCCCCGCCAAAAACCAATGGGAAGTAGCCTCAGGCAAGGATCTAAAAAGCAGTAACAAACGAGGCAACGCCCATCTGTCAACCCAAAGCGACAAATGAATACACCGCAGCCACCTTGGAAAACAGCCCGGCGGTGCCCCCGGAGGCCAGCCCCCAGTTCCCCTCTGAGCCGGCGGTCCCCCCGCGGGGCGCGCGCCCCGGAGAACGGAGGAGATCCCCCGCGTGTCCGCAGACGCGGGCTCGCGAGAGAAGACACAGCAGCACCCACCAGGGTCCCCGAAAGGTGCCAACGACCCACGTGGGCTCCAAGACGGGCGCACGGAGCGACAGCACGTGGGCTGTGCCGAGGGGAACCGTCCTCGGCCACAAGAAAGGAGCCAAGCGCTGAGTCACGCCACAACGCGGGTGAACTTCGGAAACGGGGTGCGGGGCGAGAGGAGGCAGACTCCGAGGACCCGTCCCGCGGGCCCCGTTTACAAGAAATGCCCAAGAGGCAAAGCCACAAGGGCCAGAAAGATAGGCCGGTGGCCAGGGGCTGGGGGAAGGGGGGCCGGGGGGGCTGCAGAGCGACTCAGGGGTAGGAGGTGGTTGTTTTGGGGGGGCCGGGGGACGAGGGTTAATGAACATGTTCTGGAATGAGACGGTGGTGACGGCTGCACAGCTGTGACTGTACTAACCCCCGCGGACTGTACACTTAGAAAGCTGTTAGCAAAGCAACAATGAAGACGACACTTAGCCAACTAGGAGGTCAAGGGTTACATTGTAACTGCCATTTCTAAGAACGATACAGCAACCACGTTACGCGCTTTACAATGTCTTAGTCACAACTTAAAATTCTGGACCTAACTGGTGTGGCTCCGTGGCTAGAGCGTCGTCGTCGGCCTGCGGACGGAAGGGTCCTGGGTTCGATTCCGGTCAAGGGCTATGCACCTGGGTTGCGGGCACATCCCCAGTAGGGGGGTGTGCAGGTGGCAGCTGATGGATGTTTCTCACTCTCTATCCCTCTCCCTTCCTCTCTGTATTAATAAAATACATTTTAAAAAAACACCTTAAAATTCTGTATCTGGCCCAGCTGGCATGGCTCAGTGGTTGAGCATTGAGCTGTGAACCAGGAGGTCCTGGGTTCGATTCCCGGTCAGGGCACAGGCCCGGGTTGCGGGCTTGATCCCCAGTGTGGGGCGTGCAGGAGGCAGCTGATCCATGATTCTTCTCATTGATGTTTCTCTCTCTCCCCTCCTCCCCCTTCCTCTGACATCAATAAAAATATATTTTAACAAATCCTGTCCCTGTAAATATAATTCCATAGAGATACAAAGTAAGTTTTTGCAAAGCGCGTAAGCCAAGCACCCGTGTCCCACGGATTCTCAATGAACTAGGCCTGTGTCCTGCCTCGGTGTCCCTGGCTCCACACCCAGGCAGGGAGCAGACGGGGGGGCGGGGGGGGGGGGGTGCAGGGAGCAGGGACCACCACCCCTCAAACGCTCTCAGGAGGCTTCACCCAGAGTCGGGGTGGGGGAAGGAGGGGGCTCAGTGAGGACGGAGGCATGGGCCCAGTGCTCCCAGTTTACGAGGCTCCCGACGCCAGGCCGACCTCTCGCTAGGGAGAGGGGCATCTGAGGACCGGGGGCCGGCTCTGGTCCACGGCCCCCGGGGTCCTGAGCCATGGAGGGGGCGGGAAGATGCTGGGCACTCGTGCGCCCCCCCCATACACACCCGCCCTCCCCCCCCATCCCATCGCCTCCAGGAGCCCTCCTCGTGGGAACGGCCCTCCCTCCCGCTCTCTCCTTTGTACCCTTGGATGAAGGCGCCTTCTGTTTTCCTCTTTGGAGGTCTGGGCTGGAGACGGGCTCTGGAGCCTGGCACCGGGCTGGTGGTTCAAGGCTAGTGAGCCCTGTATCCCCACAACGACCTGTAAGTGGGGACACGCACACCCACCTTCCAGGTGGGAAAGCTGAGTCCCAGGCGAAGGCCTTTCTGAAGGCAGTCACAGCCACCACCCCTGGTCTGGGGCCAGGGCTCCCGGCGCAGCTGCCGGGCAGGGACGGAGGGCGGGGGCAGGACGAGGCCCGGGCAGGGCAGGGCCGGCCCAGCAACGTCCTGTGTCTGTCAGGGACACCCAGTTCCCAGCGCTGGGCTGCCAGGCGGGGAGGAGGCCGATGGGCAGGCGGCCAGGACCCAGGGTCGTCCGGGGGGGACCCAACCCGGCCCTTCCGGGCGGCCCCGATGCCAGGCCGGCACTGACGCAGCTCTCGGCCGGGCGGGTGGCGGGCTGCCAGCGGGAAGAGGTCAGCAGGCTGGCCTGGGCCCAGCCCCAGCCCCAGGGCGGGGGACTGGCCTGGGTCACTCAGGGCGTGACACGCCAGGTGTCCTGACTCCCCGCCCGGGGCTCCTCTCCCAGGGGATCGAATGCTGGCCGTTCAGGCAGGAAGGTGGACGGAAGCCAGGCCAGCGGGGGCGGGAAGGACACGTCCCCGGGTGTGGCTGCGGAGGGGGAGGGGCGGAAAGGTGCCTGCGGGGTTTCAGGCCTGGCCCGGGGGGCCCTGGGGGGCTGTGGGTGCTCGGGCCAACCCTTCCTGCTCTCCAGCCGGCTGGCCACGTGGACCCCAAACACAGACGCCGGGCGGCCGCCGATGGGCTCTCACGCTGCCGAGAGCAGGGCCGTGTTCCCACAACCATCCCTGCAGCCAGCAGGACGGGCGGGAGCCGCCACCCTGACCCTTTCGTGCGTCTGTTTATTTTTAAAACCTCAAACCCATCTTCCAGGGACAGAGAGTATTTTTATCTGTATTTTTTAAAAATATGTTTTTATTGATTTCCGAGAGGAAGGGAGAGGGGGGGCAGAGAGAGAAACCTCCATGATGAGAGAGAATCATGGATCGGCGGCCTCCTGCACGCCCCACACCGGGGATCAAACCAAACCCGGCATGTACCCTGACCGGGAATCGAACCCTGACCTCCTGGTTCATAGGTCGACGCTCAGCCCGAGCCACGCCGGCCGGGCTCACCCTGACCCCTTCCCAGGCACAGTGAGTGGCCGGGCCAGGCCCTGGCCGGGCGCCCTCCCCGCAGGCTGAGCCGCCGTGAGCACTGTTTTCCGAGCGGCATCGACTGGGCAAGGATCCCGGGAAGTCTGCGCCCTCGGAAGCCGCGGCCAGGCCCATGCGGGTGGAAAGGCCCCCCTCCAGCTGTTTGCCCACAGACAGGGAGAGGCTCGTGGCACCGAGGACCCGGGGCACGGGGAGCAGAGGCTGGCACACGTACTTTTCCCAAGACCCAGAGCACACTGACCGAACCCGGCTTTCCCAGGGAACGTTCTAGAACTTGCCATTGTACCATGCCCCAAGGTGAATCACAGGGCGCCGGCGGCGGCTCCGAGTGAACGCGTCGGATTTGCAAGTCAGATTTCCCTCCAACACCCGCTGCCCAGCGCTTTTCCGACAGACGCAGAGAGAAAGCAGCAGACCGCACGGTTTCCAGTCAAAACAAAAACGACCCGCCGGCCTCATTCAAAAACAATCCCTCACGCTGTCCAGAGGGGAGCCCAGCGGTCTCACCCCCCCTGCCCGCGGCCGCCTGCCATCGGCCCCAGCGCAGGCGGGCCAGCCTCTGCTCACCGTCCCCAGGCGTCGGTGCGGGACGTGGTTAACATCCAGCATTCCCGGGGTTGGGGTAGCGGCATCCCGTGCCAGGCGCAAAGCAGAGGTGAGAAAGGAAGGAACATGGTCCCCAGACTCAGCTGCCACTTCCTGGGGACGGTCCCCCCACTGCCTTCCCCCCACGTGGAACACCTGCATCTGGACTCCATTCAGTGTCTGCCTCCCTGACCAGGCCACGTGCTCCTTGAGGGCAGCCACAGAATTGCCCTGTGCTGTCCTGGTATACAGCTGGCGCTCAACAAGTGTCTGCAGGTATACAGGCGGCGCTCAACAAGTGCATGCAGGTATACAGTGGCGCTCAACAAAGTGTCTGAAGGTATATAGGTGACGCTCAACAAGTGTCTGCAGGTATACAGCTGGCACTCAACAAGTGTCTGCAGGTATACAGGCGGTGCTCAACAAGTGCATGAGGTATATAGCTGGTGCTCAACAAGTGCCTGCAGGTATACAGGCAGAGCTCAACAAGGGCACGTAGGTATACAAGTGGTGCTCAACAAGTGTGCAGGTATACAGCTGGTCTCTCAACAAATGCACAGAGGTATACAGCTGGCACTCAACAAGTGTCTGCAGGTATACGAGCAGCACTCAACAAGTGTCTGCAGGTATACAGCTGGCGCTCAACAGTGTCTGCAGGTATACCGTTGGCGCTCAACAAGTGCACACAGGTACACAGCTGGCGCTCAACAAGTGTCCGCAGGTATACAGATGGCGCTCAACAAATGTTTGCAGAATGAAAAGATATAAACTGCCCCCCAGCCGGTCCACTCACCTATTCTTGTCGCCCCCCTCCGGCTCGTCCACCTCGTCGGCGCTGCAGGTGGCACTGGAGTCACTGTCCTGGGGGGCGCCTGAGCCCTTGGTGGAAGGGGCTTTGCCCCCAGAGCCTCCACCGCCCTCCTTCTTCTCCACCTTGACCGTCCCCTCGGGCGCAGGCTCGGCGCCGGCCTCCGCGCTCCCCTTGGCTTTGTCGGACGCCTCCTCCAAGGCCTCCTCCTTGCACTCAGTCTTGATGGGCTGGGCAGGCGGCCCCTCGTCCGGCGGCTCCTTCTTGCCCACGGCCACGGCCACAGCCAGCTCCTGGGCCACGGCAGGCTTCTGATCCTCCCCCTCCTCTGCGGCTGGGGCTGCCGCGGGGGCCTCCTCCTCCTTCTCCTCCTTGGGGACCACAGGAGGGGGCGCTGTGGGCCCCGGGGGTGCCGGTGGGGGTGTAGGTGGACCGGTGGCTTCAGGGGCCGGGGCAGGCTCGGCGGGGGCTGGGGCGTCCTCGGGCGGCGGGGTGGGTGGCTCGGCGGGCGGTGCGTCCGTGCCCGGGGCGGGCGGGGGCTTGGGCCCATTCGGCCCCGTATCCTTGGCGGCCTCGGCGTGGGGCGAGGGGATGCTCTCCGTGTCCGAGCTGTTGTTGACGGCGGCTGCGGGAGACGGAGAGGGGTGAGCGGGGCGGGGGCTGAGGGAGGAGATGGACGCCGCCTTCCCCACCCCCCACGGCGTGTCCCGACTCCGGGTTCGTGGCCCCATCCCCCCCGACACCCAACGGCCCGAGGCTTGTTGGCAAACGCATTAGTCCACCCTGCTGGCTGTTTGCTAGGGTCATCGTTATGGTCATGGTTGCGGTCACCGTGACACAGCCGTGGGACCCGGAGCCGTGAACTCCGAGGAACCGGGGTGCGGGGGCAGCCGCATCTACTGCACCCCGGCCGTCTCCCAGGGGCCTGGGACCCAGCAGGTGGGCAAGGGGACCTCAGTTCCAGGCCTGGCTCTGAAGCCTTAAAAAAAAATCCCTCCTGTCACTTCTCCGGGTCTCCAGGGCCCCCCACCTTCTGTAAAGCGGGGGCCCTGAAACACCCACACTGGCCGAAAACAACGGGAAAAATCATCAACGGGACAGCTGAGCCGAGCGCAGCGATCTGCAGGCGGGAGGCCGGGAACAGCACTGGGAACAGACACTGCACGGGGAGGGGGCCGGCGGCGGCAGCACAGCGGTGCTCACAGGCGGCAGCATGCTCGCGGCAGTGGGGCCCCTGGCAGAGGACGGGGATCTCGGGGTGCCCCCCCGCCCCTCCAGCAGGACGGCCACACTCGTACCTGGGCCGCCGCATTCCCCTCTGGGCACCTCGCTCCCAGAGGCGTGGGAGGCTGGAAGGAAGTGAGAGAAGGGTTAGGAGCCGTGGGAGGAGCAGCGGGGAGGTGGGGAGGGAGGGTGGGGGAGGAGGGGGGAGGGGAGGCAGGGCGGGAGCAGGGCCGAGGGCCACGGGCAGCGGCAGAAGGACGGGCAGCGGCGCCATTGGCCGCTCCCCTGCCCCGTCCGGACAGTCCTTGTCTTTGAGCCAACGCCCCTCTTCCCCCCAGACTCCGGGCACCAGCAGCCCAGGTCCCCTACAGCGGCTCCGGGCCCATGAGGGGGCCCCACAGGGCGAGGAGCGAGTCCCGCCCCGTCCTGGGTGGCCTCGGACTGGTCACCTCCGGTGGCTGGCTCTCTCCCGGGACCTCTGTCCTCAGATGCTGAGCCCAGTCAGCAGGGGCTGCTGGGCCCTGGAGAGAGGCCCCCACTGACCGCTGGCCTCTCCGCGTCTCCCCTTCCCACAAGGCCCAGGGTGGGGGGGGCCACCCCTTCTGTCACTCAACCTGGGGACAGCGACGCAGGCTTGCTAACACACACCCTCCACGGGACCCACGAGCTGGGAATGGTCACCACTCTTGCTTGCGGGTGAGGAAACGGAGGCACAGAGAGGGTCAGTCACTTGCCTAAGGCCACACAGCATGCATGGGGGCAAGAGTGGGCTGGCCCTAGCAGCCTGTGTCCCTAACCACCGGGCTTCCTGCCCCTGCCTGCTGACTCCAGAACGTGGCTCCCTCCCCTCCCACACGAGCAGACGAAGGACGAGTGGCGTAACCCCCAGGTCTCAGTTTGTTCGTCTCACAGCGGTCGGCAAACTCCTCCGTCCGCAGAGCCAAATAGCAACAGGACGACGACGGAAATTTCTTTGGAGAGCCACGTTTTTTAAACTTAAACTTCTTCTGACGCCACATCTTCAAAAATAGACTCGCCCAGGCCGTGGTCTTTTGTGGAAGAGCCACACTCCAGGGGCCAAAGAGCCGCCTGTGGCTCGCGCGCCACCGGTTTGCTGACCACGGGAGAACATGGGCGCCTAGGCACAGCCCTGGCCACGTCAGGTCTCAGGCGTGAGACACAGAGGGCGGGGTGTGGGCTCCAACGGCCGGGCCCCCTCCCCAAAAAATGGTTCTCAGCCGGCAGGTCCAGGTTGGGATCCTGGTCCACACACAGTCGGCCGACGGTGTGGCCTTGGGAGCTGCCGTGCCTCGGTTTCCCCATCCATAAACCGGGCGATAGCAAGGCCTGCTCCCTAGGGCTGTGGTGACGATTGGGGTTCGGGAAACCCCTCAGGCTGGGAAAGACTGCATTGGGGGGGGGGGGCTGGCTTACAGAGCCGGGAGGGGACGCACGCCTTCCTTGGCCGCGTGGCAGGAGCGTGGGGGCTTAAACGCAGGGACAGGTGGAGAGGGGCGAGAGGCAGGACCCCTCCGGCGGAGGCCGGAGGAGAGCGGTGGCCGGGCACCAAGAACCTGAGGGGCAGCTTTGGGCGGGGAGATGACAGACAGAGGCAGGCGTTCAGCTCAGCAGGGGCAGGGTCCTCAGGGGCTCCATGCCACGGGGACGGGGGGATGGGCCCAGGGGGGATGGGAGGGGGCCAAGGCAGGCTAATTAGTGAGCAGGGGCACGAGGCCTGCAGCGGGCAGCGGGCAACTCCTGGCTCTGCAGTCACCGGTCGCCCCGCGGAGCCCAGGGCTAGAGGGGCGACCTCTCTGCTGTGGTCAGAACCCGCCTTCGGGCACCGGGGGACCGAGCCTCACTGTCCCCTGAGCAGCACTCGCCGGGGGAGGGGTCCCCGAGAACGGGGTGGGAACGCCGCTGCGGGCACCGGGGTGCTGACCGAGCCACGGCGCTGCCCGCGCCTCAGGCCCCACACAGAAAGGCCGGGTGATGTGTCAGCCAGACGGGACCCCTGGGGTGCCGGGAGGCAGTGCGATGGTTTCGCTGTTGAAATACTGATCGACCAACGGACTGGCTCAACTTGTCAACAGTTCAGTCAAAACACTGTTTTCAAAAAATAGAACTTTTTTCCTAAAACGTGACAGCGGATGACATGGCAGGACTCCAGGTGCCACTAGGGCTGTGCTGAGTCCTCACAGGGGTCAGCAGGCTGGGACAGACAGTGCCAGCAGGCCGAGAGCCTCAGTGAGCGCTGCTGTTGCCACCACCACCACCATCACCACCATCACCACCACCATCACCACCATCACCACCACCATCACCACCACCATCCTTATCACATCACCATCACCATCAACCTTATCACCATCACCACCATCATCACCATCTTCCTTATCACATCACCATCATCCTTATCACCATCACCACCACCATCACCACCATCATCCTTATCACCACCATCATCATCATTACCATCACCACCACCACCACCACCATCATCCTTATCACCACCATCATCATCATTACCATCACCACCACCACCATCATCCTTATCACCATCACCATCATCCTTATCACCACCATCACCACCACCACCACCATCATCCTTATCACCACCATCATCACCATCATCCTTATCACATCACCATCACCATCACCCTTGTCACATCACCATCATCCTTGTCACCACCATCATCATTACCATCACCACCATCACCACCATCATCCTTATCACCACCATCATCATCATTACCATCACCATCACCACCACCACCATCATCCTTATCACCACCATCATCATCATTACCATCACCACCACCACCATCATCCTTATCACCATCACCATCATCCTTATCACCACCATCACCATCACCACCATCATCACCATCATCCTTATCACATCACCATCATCCTTATCACCACCATCACCATCACCACCATCGTCACCACTATCCTTATCTCCATACTTATCACCACCATCACCATCACCATCACCGCCACCACCTCTTCACCATCATTTCGCCACCATCTCCATCACCACATCACTGTCACCACCGCGCTCTCCCCTCTGGGCAGTGCAGGCCCCTCAGAAGGACCCAGATGTTTCTGGGAAAGGTCAGTTCGCACCCACCCCCCTCACCTTCTGCCTCCTCCGCCATCTCCTCCTCGTTCCCGCTGGCACCCGACGCCTCCATCTCCTCGTCCTCGACCACGGGCGGGAAGGCGGCCTCCTCGCTGGCGGCGGCCGGGGCCTTCTTCTTTTTCCTGCGCGCGTTCCGCTCCTTCTCCTGGGCACGGAAAGCGGCAGGTCAGGGCCGGCCTGGGCCGTGGGCCTGGGGATTCCCCGAGCCGGAGGCCACCACAGGTGCGCAGACAGTGATCCCGCCCCACGGCTGTGAGGGCGCCCTCCCCTCCCCCACTGCGGCGGCCACACAGGCCGGTGGCTATTTTTACCCGGGCTGGCGTCTCCCACCGTGTCCCACACACTCCTGGGTGCAGCCTCGCCCGCCGCTGCCAGGGGAGAAAGACTCCCTCCCACAGAGGCCCCGGACGGACAGACGGCGCAGCCCTTGGATGGTCCTCGCCAGCACGGGACCGCCCCCAGGGCCCCGCTGCCCGGTTAGGCTCCCTCACTGCGGGGAGCCAACGAATGAAGGAGCTTTTCCTTCCCCCTCTCATCGGCCCCCAGTGGGTCCCCGGGGACAGGCCGGCTTGGGAAGCGCCTCACTTCACTCCACCAACCTTTACAAGGCACCTACTGTGCGCAGCCAGTGCATGGGGGCTGAGGACATACATGACCAACACAGACAAGGTTCTAAGGTTCTGCCCCCCCTCCTCCGGCCTCCTTGTGGGGAAGGCCGGCAGACAACACACCCCCTAAAAGGACGACGCAGAGGTGCAGGCAGGGCTGTGGAGACCCGATGCGGGGGCGGGGGGAGGGGGAGGGACAAGAAAGGGCGGGGGCGGGGCAACTCTAGACAGTCCTGGAAGGCTTCTCGGAGGAGGTGTCCGGAGGGAGCTGGCTGGGCCGGGGCTCTGGAGGTGAGCAGTCCAGGAGGGGAGGCTGCACGTGCACAGGCCCAGAGGTGGGGCAGAAAGGAGCCCTCCCTGCAGAGCCTGTCACCTCCCGGCACCCCACGCCCTCGTCCTCCCAAGCCGGGCTCCTCACGCCCGGGGCCAGGAGCCGGGCGCTTCAGGAGGGCAGAGGAGACATCCTGACATCTCTTCCCCGCCCAGGCTGAGCCAGGCAGGTGCCCAGATGGGGTTTGCTGACCGACGTAGCGACGGTGACGTGTCGGCGTCTCGGGCTTGAACACACAGCGGGGAGCTGGGGGAGGAGGATGTGTGTGCAGGCAGAGTGTGCTGGGGGGTCTCGAGGTGACCAGGGATCCCCGGGGGAGTGGACTGGACCCTCCGAGGGCACCCAACGCAGCCCAGGTGACAGGGGAGGGGGGGTCATAGCCTGAGCCCCTTGGCGTCTGCAGGGAGGGAGATGGGACTCAGCACTGGCGGACACGGGTCGGAGACTGTCGCCCAGACGCACGTCCACCCAGCCCTCAGAACGTGCCCTTATTTGGGATCGGCTCTTGGCAGATGTGATTCGTTAAGATGAGGTCAGAGCAGAGGAGGGAGGCCCTGAATCCAACGGCCGGTGCCCGTGGAAGAGGGGAGCTTGGACACAGAGGCACCCAGGGCCGCCCCGGGGAGAGCGGCTGCATCTACAGCCAGGGGACCTGGGGCTGCGAGGGAGCCGGCGCCCCCAGGCGTGGGCGAGGCTGCGCCGGCCCTCCGGGAGCCGGCACCGGGGTTCGGACTTGGAGCTCCCGCATTGAGACAGAGTGAACCAGAAACGAACACACACCCTGGCCAGTGTTGCTCAATGGGTAGAGACTCGGCCTGTACACCGAAGGGTCCCGGGTTCCATTCGGGTCCGGGGCACAGGCCCGGGGTGCAGGCTCGATCCCCAGTGTGGGGCATGTAGGAGGCAGCTGATCCATGATTCTCCCTCATCACGGATGTTTCTCTCTCCCTCTCCCTCTCCCTTCCTCTCTGAAAACAACAAAAATATATTTTTAAAAAAGAAACTAAAAACAAAAGAAACGAATACCACCTCTCGTCCTCCACCAATCCCCCGGACAGGCCCCAGGAGGAAGCCACCCGACTCGCTATACCACATAGCCCGCGCTCGGGGCAAACACCCGTCACCTCCGGCACCAGCAGGCCCTGCCCATCTGCCCCTCACCGTGGCCTGGCTGGGAACAGGCCTCAGGGTGCAGCCACTGGGGACACCAAGTGGAAAAGGGAGATGCCCGCTACCCCGTTAGTCATGGCTTCCGTCCCTGCACTGGGCCAGAGGGCCGGCGCCCGCCCTGCCTGTGTCCACCGGCCGCTACGGGAACGCCCAGCCGCCGCCGCCCACTTCCACGGCGGCCCCAGCCCTGCCCACACCCCCAGCTTCTCCCTGCGGCCCCGGGGACAGCCCATGGAGGTGCCCGAGTTGTGTGGCAGTGGCTTCTGTGGGCGCGGCTGAGGTTCTCCTCCTTCCCCAATCTATTTTTAGCTGGTGGTTCCCACTCCAGCACCCCGGCCAGCCGGGCAAGGCCGCGATGGGCCGCCGGGATGGCGGCTGGGACTCGGGGAACTGGGAGCCTCGCTGGGAACTGGGTTCCTGAGGCCTGGCAAGGGCTGTCTGGGAGGCCCCCCCCCCGGCGACTCTGTCAAAACCAGTGGATCCTCACCACGCATCAGCCACACCCCACTGCACCCCTCCGCTTGCCATGTCCAGGCCACGGTGTGAAATCGTGTGTGTGTGTGTGTGTGTGTGTGTGTTCGTTAGTTTCTCAAACTAGAACCAGCTCCTCAAGGCCTGTCCTTGGCCGTCTGCCCAGCACCCCTGGCACAGGGCCTGGCTCGGAGCAGAGCTACGTCTTGAGATGAATGAGCCCGACAGACAAGGACGTCGGCTCAGAGAGGCTGAGACGCTTGTCCGAGACCACACAGCTCAGGAGTCGAGAAGCCCAGATTCGAAAGCAGGTCAGGTTCAAGTGCTTCCCCGCCCAGATCCTCTCTCTCACGCGCTCTCTCTCTCTCTCTCTCTCTCTCTCCCTCCCTCCCTCCCCCCTCCCCCTGCAGGCCTGTGTGGCCTCAGATGGAAGAGACAACAGAGAAAAATAAGACAAGGCCAGGCCAGGGTGGAGACAAACAGAGAGGGAGAGAGATGGAAGCGGAGCCCCAGGGCTTGGACTCCCAGATGGGAGAGCGAGCGGGGTAACCTTCGGCCAGAGGGGGGAGGGCCGCCTCGCAGAGCACAGCCATGCCAAGTGTTACATAACCCCGGACAGCTCCGCCCGCCCGAGCCTGCTTCCTGCTGCCTGCTGCCGTTGCGCGGCCACCACCTCGGCGGGCCTGCTGCAAGGCATGGGGCGGGCCACGCTGACCCTCCGCCCCGCCCGCGCCTCCCTGCCCCGGCCAAGGGGGAGCCGAGGGGGAGCCGTCTTCCTGCCCTCGGACCCGACCCGGCCTGCGTGGCCGCCTGGGGATCCACAGGGACCCGTCTTCCTCCTGGGACCGGAGGGCGTGGGGGAGGGGCCGGAGGCAGAGGTCACCGAGTTCAGCAGCGAGGTCAGCAGCAGCAGCATCGCATGAGGCCCATTTGCACCCTCCAGTGACGGGGAACTCACCCCTGCCCCAGGAGTGGCCGCGGTCAGGACGAAGGCCCGGGGCCGAGCCGACGTCCTCTGACGGCATTTGCTCGCCACACGCTCTCGGTGACCCTCCCCTCACTCCACATTGCCCTTCTCCCCAGGGAGCCCCCAGCCAGGTGCGCCTATACGCCCGCCCCAGACTGCGGCCGGCCAGCCCCCCACCCTGGGTCTCTGGCACTGCGGGCCCCAGGGACCCGCTCTGCACAGCCCAGTGGGACACGGGGACACGGGGACAGGCCCCCCTGTGGCCTCAGCAGCCCCCACCGCCTGCTGCAGGCCTCATGACTTCCGCCTGAGGCTGGAGCAATGGAGGTCGCCTCGGGGGGGCTGAGGCCATGCTGGCCTCTGGGTCCCCTCCCGTGCACACCTGCTCCTCAGCCTGGGCTGAGCTGCTGCCCCCACCAGCGGCCCCGCGGGCGCCAGCCAGTGAGGGCAGAGCCAGGCGGATCCCTCCTGCCCAGAGTCCCCACCCTCCATCGCTCGGATAGGCTGGATACTCTGAGTGAATGAATGAATGAATGAACCCATCCATCATCCATCAACCAGCCTAAGACTCAGTCCGCCCAGGAGCTGACAGCCACCACGGCAGCCACCAACGAGGGAGCCGACACCCAGCCTGGCGCCACACGCCCACCGCTGTCACCACGCCGCCACCGCCACAGCTGGTGACCGGCTAGGCCCCTTCTAAGCGCCTGACACGCATTCACTCAAACCATCCCCACCACGGCCCTGAGCTGGGCCCTACGACCGCCCCGTGTCCGGATGGGGAAATCGAGGCACAGTGGTGAAGCCACCGGCCACACGGCTAGGAAGTGGCTGCGTCTGGATTCAAACCCGGGTCTGGTGGGCCCGGAGTCCCCGCTTCGTGACAGCACCTCCACCGGACGCCACGTTGACGATGCCGACGCTGACACCAGTCCTCGCGGGCCTAAGGGCCAGCCATGGATTGTGGGAGGGATCTGCAGCCAGCGCGCTAGCCCTGCAGGGCACCCCGCCCCGGCGGGCACTCACCCCGAGTCCTGGGGACAAGGGCCTTTACCCCCCCACTTCACAGAGGAGGAAACGGAGCCTCAGCGGGGCGAAGCCGCTGCCCAAGGTCACACGGGGGCCCAGGCGTCAAGCTGGACTGGGCCTCACTACCGCCCCCTCCAGCCCCCGCTGCACCATCCAGCTTCCTTGGGGGGTCCCTGGTCCTTCGAACCACGCCGTCCAGTTCTGGGGTCTCCCAGGGGTACGGGGCGGGGGTGGGGGCGCTGAGGAAACCTGCAAAGTGAGGCCTGGGGCCCGCAGGCTCGCGAGGAGGAAGGGGGAGAAGCCTGTAACCCAACAGGCTGGGCTGGGAGGCCCTGGACACCTGGGGGAGGGAGGGGGGAGGGGCAGGGGGAGGGAGGAAGGTGGTCGGAGGGAAGAGACGGGAAGAGACGGCATCGCTCTGTGCTCGGGGGATGCTCAGAAGCCCCCCAAACCGGAGCTGGTGTATACAGCCCCCCCCCCCCCCGCCTCCACCCTCCTGCTGCCTAAGCTCAGCTCCTCTCAGACCCACGGGGTTTCAGCAGGTGTCGGGCCAGGTGCGCAGTGCCCGCCCCACCCTGAGCTTCCTCCTTCCCCCTGGAAAGGCATCCTGGGAAATCTGGGAAGAGCATTGCTGCCCCAGCCTCGAGGCCCGAGGGGCCCGGCACCCGCCCCCCCCGCCCCCCGTGAATAGCAGGTGGGCGTGGCGGGGCACGGGGCGCAGGCAGGGGCTGGCCTCAGCCCTGACCCTAGGGGCACGGACAGCGTCCCGGGACGCGATGCCCTCAACTTCTGCACATGCTCAACCCGAGTTCCAAGGGCGAGACCTTCCCCCTGGCCCACACCTGGCGCTGTGCAGCCTCAGCAGCCCGCGCACCCTCTCTGGGCCGGGGCGGGCTTGCGTGGGGAAGCAGCTCCACAGGCTTCGAGAACTTTAAACCACCTCAGGGGGCCCCATGGGGGTGCGCTGGGGGATAGAGGGCTGTGTGCCCGCCGATGCAGCCCGCTGGCTAAGAGCTTGGGTCCTTGGGTGCAGACCCAAGCCTAGCTGAGCCTCAGTTTCCCCACATCTGAGAAGCTGACTGCCTGGCGTAGGAAGTAGGGCCAAACTGGGGGGAAAGGGAAGATGAGGAGACAGATGGGAAGGGGGAGGGGGGGAGGGAGGGAGGGAGGGAGGGAGGGGGGAGAGCGAGCGAGCGAGCAGGGCCGCCCGGAATGGCCCTCTCTTCCAGTAACAGCTGCGGAGGAAGCGGCCTCTCCTCTCGGGAGACCATTTACACGGAGAGAGGCGCGCCCGCCCCTTCTGCGCTCCTGGGGGAGGGAGGGAGGGCCTCGGCCTCCCCTAGGGACGGACCACAGAGGCCGGGACTGGGCGGCTGCTCCCTCGCTGACCTGCCCTTCCCTCCCCGGGGCGGCCCTGAGGCTGGGAAGTCCGATGGGGTGAGGGAGCTGGTCCCTGGGGTTCATCTACCCCGGGGCCTCCGCTCCATTGGGGGGCAGCCCCCAAGCCAGTGAGTGGGAGGCCTAGGCCTCGAGCCCTCCAGGGCTCCAGCGCTTGGGAGACGGGTGCTGGGCGGAGGCGGGGCCTGCACGGCGGGCACGCCTGCCTGTCCCGTACCCAGGAGGGACGTCTATGGCCGGATCAACCCTGTGGCATCCCAGGGGTGCCCCTGGGCAGAGACGCGGGGGGGAGAGGGGGGCTCACCATCTTCAGCTTGTGCTGCTGCAGGATCTCGTCCAGGTTCTGCCGCTTCTTGTAGTTGAAGTAGAAGTTCTTACACTGGCTCACCGTCTTGGAGCCCACCATGCGGGCGATGGCCGACCAGTTCCGGCCGTGCTCCAGGAGGCCTGCGGGGAGGGGGGGCGGGCGGCGGTGAGACTGCACGGCAGGACCCACGGAGCCCCCACCCCGGCCCCAGGCTCCTCTGGGCTGAGACCCCAGGGGGGAAGTGGTGGGGGGACCGGGGAGAGGTAGGGCAGCACCGAGAGGCCTGGGGGGCAGGTGGGTGCCGGCCCGGGTTCTGGGGGCTGAGGTCCGGGGCGCAGACCCCGCCCGGGCCCCCGCCTCCCAGCCCGTGACCCGGCGCTGACACGCACTCGCAGCTGCAGACAGGGCCCGGGAGATGGCCGGGAGCGGAAGGAGCGTGTGAGCAGGGGTGGGAACGACGGGAGGATGAAGTCCAGGTGGGGGTGAGCGGGGACGAGGAGCCTCTGCACCCAGGTTTGCTGTGGCCCCCCAGGTTCAAAGGCCCCCTGGATGCGACCACACTGGGCTGGTCCAGGGGCCGGGAGCGGATGTGTCCCCACATCACAGCCCCCCACCCCCGAGCTCTCAGCCTCCTGGTGTGGGGAGGAGCCCCCAGAAATGAGCAGACCTCACTCCAAACCTCCCGTAGCCAGAGCAAATTCCCCCCACACACTCGGGCCAGAGCTGTACACCCCCCGCTTCTACCCCAACGCCCTGATGGGCTCAGGATAAACACAGTCCCCCCCACAGCGCCCCGGAAGCCCGCCCTGGGTCTCAGCCCGCTGGGCTCCGGGCACACAGGGGCTGGCGCACACACGGCCACATCTCCGAGTACGCCCGTGTCTCCGCGCAGCAGCACGCCCCGTGCGGAGCAGGTGGGGCCGGCCCCTTCCCGTGGACGGCAATGGCAGGAGGAGGGAGGCAGGAGGTAGACTCCGGGGGCTGTGAGGCAGGACGGGGCGGCGGGGGGGGGGGGGTTGGGGGGGCAGCATGAAGGCTGAGTCACGTTACTGGGAACGCACTCGCTGGCCGCCGGGCCGCGGAGCCACGCTTGCAACGCGAACGAAAGATTCGCACAGCGACGTCGGAGGCGCGTCCCCTGAATCGCATTAAGCTGCAGGCAGGGAGGGCTCCGGCCGAGGCCCTGCAGGGACGCGGGGCGCGGGCGCAGCCTGTGCTCTGTGCTGGCGTTCTGACCGTCTCCCTTCCTCCCCTCCATCCCTCGGCCCCCCCCCTCCATCGCCCACTCACACGTGTGCTGGGGCTGCTGCGTGTGTACGAGGTTCTAAGGAAAACAGAGCGCGACGCGGGCAGTTCGCAAAGCCCTTCACGCGCTGAGACTGGGAGCCGGGCGTCCTTGCTGCGCGGCCGCGGCCCATTCCCTGTCCCAGGACGGGGGCGGGGGCACCGAGGCTGGGGGGCGGGGGGACCAAGGCTGGGGGGCAAGGGGGCCACAGCACTGCACAGGCGCGTGGGGCAGGCCCAGGGGTGGCCGGGTGGGCGTGGGAACCGAGGGTTCTGCTCCCCCACTTCTGGCCCCGGGGGAGGGGGCGGGGGGGGGGGCTGGATGGACTGACAGGCCACCTGCTCCCCTGCGGAGGCCACAGGCCACGTGGCTCAGGGCGCCCCGGGTTCCTCAAGGACAGGGGGGGAAGGCGTGGGATCAAATGCAGGCCGGCCCCTGACCTTTCCCTGCGCGGCGCCCGCGGCAGCTGCCACTTCCACAGGACCTGGCGGGGAGGGCGCGGGGCGCGCGTTTATTTATACTCCCAGCCGGGGCCAAGCGGGCGGGCAGACACGCGGCCGGAACCCTGGCCTCCCGGACGGTGTCTCCCGCCGGGGCCTCCTGGGGCCTGGGGGGGGGGGCGGCCCGGCCCTGGGGAGGCTGGCGTTTCCGACCTGGAGATGGCTGGGTTTGGGGAGCGGGGTCCCCCCCCTTGCCTTCCTGAGAGAGAGAAGCTGACGGAGAGCCCGGATGGAGCTGCCCAGGACGCCCTGGGCGGTCCCGGCTGTCCCACTGCGCTTGGGCCTCAGTTTCCCTAACTGTTCCTCTGGTCCCTGTTTCGTGAACCCCACTGAGGGTGCCAGGTCCCGGGGGGGGGGGCAGCCCTGGGGACCCCACTGCGCCCTGGAGACACCTGCCCGAGACCCCGACGGAGCGCCTCAGGCCCCCGCCAGCCAGGACCCCGAGGGTCCCCCCCAGGCCTCACTCTCTTCCAGAGAGCCCGGCCTGAGCCCCAAAGGCGGGGAGGTGGAGGTGGGATCCCACAGGAAGAGAGCGCTGAGTGCCTGGCTCTGGGCAGCCACGGCCCCCCCCTCCCCCCCCCCCCCCGTCACCAGGGCCCGAAGCCCCCCAGCCCCTGCCCCCCACCCCAGGGCCACTCACTCACATCCTCTCATCTGCGTCTCCCCCTCGGCCAAGTTCTCCGGAAACATAAGGCTCGGGGGGCGCTCCAGGGAGAGGAGCCGGAGCCGCGGGCTGGGAGGCGGGAGGCTGGGCGGCCGCGGTGCCGGCTCTGGCGTCTGCTGGCGGCTCAGCCCAGCCTCACATCCTTCTCCTCTAACAGCGCCAGGAGGAGGGAGGGGGAGGAGAGGAGCGTGGAGGGTGGAGGGAGGAAGAGGGAAAGAGGAGGAGGGAGGGGAGGAGAGGTGGGAGGGGGGGACGAGGGAGGAGGGAGGAAGGGGAGGGAAGGGAAGGTGGGAGGCAGGTCCTTGCGGCCTCCTGGCCCAGGCTCAGCACTGCCCCCCCCGTGACGGGAGGCGGTACCCTGCGCACCCCCCCTCCCCCCCCCCCGCCGCGGGCAGCGAGGTGCCCTTCGCCGTGAGGGCAGCCAGCGAGAAGTTGTCCGTGTGCGCTCGCCGGCCCGTGCCAGTCCGCGGCTCGTCTGGGCACCAAGGTGCCCGAGGCAGGCACTCGGCAAGGGGCGCTGGCCCGGAGCCCCAGGGACCCCCGAGGCCCCCCGCTGCGCGTGCCCAGTGCACAGGCCGTGAGCCCGCGGACCTGCCTGCTGCCTGACCCAGCGAGACGCCTCGGGGCTGAATGTGACCTCCAGACGGAGGAGCGCGCGGAGCGGCAGGCAGGCGGGCGGGCGGGCGGGCTGGGGAGCGGGAGCGTGGCAGGAGCCCAGGTTCAGAGGGGGCGGGCCCGCTTGGCACCGCTCCCCCTCCCTCTCCCCCCATCCGTGCGGTGGCGCGTCAGCAGCGGTAAGAACAGACGAGGGCTCAGAGAAACAGCTCTCCACCCCGCAGGCGGGCGGGCGGGCGGGCGGGAGCCAACAGCCTCTTCCGCCCTCACTGCCGAGGCCCATCCACCTGCGTCTCTCCCCCGCCTCCCCCTACACAGCCAGGCCCCCCCCCCCTCTGCGGGGGACTCGGGGGGGGTCTGGGAGGGCGGAGGGAGCCCGGGCGGGGGGGGGGGACAGACCTGGTTCAGAGGGGGGACACCATAGTGCGGAGACCCCCCACCCACATAGGGCCGGGGGAGGTTGGGGGTCCCCGAAGGGCTCCCAGCCTCAGTCCTCCCTCCCCAAGACGCCCCACAAGCCGTCGTCGTCGCGGCGCCATCTGGACACCTGCCAGGGAGCCAGCAGCTCCCGGGGGCTGACAGTTAACTGAGCTGAACTTTGGAGCGAGATCCAGGTCATGACCGAGTTCTCCAGCTCCGGGGTCCACTGGCCTGTGCGTCCCTGGAGCCGTCCCGTCCGTCCGCCCGCCTTCCCATCCTGCCCCCCCCCCACCCGCCCGGAACCCCCGACCACACGGGCCGCAGGTCTCTCCCGCGCCCTGCGCCTGGCCTGGGCCCCAGCCCCTCGCCCCGGGGGGCACCATGCCAGGGCGGGCAGCGGATCCCGGATCCCGGCCGCGTCGGGGATCTAGGACTTCCCTCCTCCGCAGGGAGCTCCGAGCCCGCGTCCGCGGATGCCAATCCAATTGTGTCACCGGCCTGCCTCCCGTCTGTCTCCCGTGAGGATGACAGCCTCGGAGAGCTCTGGAATCAAACCCCAAGACCTCGGCGCGGAGCGGCCCCGCCCACCTGTCCAGCCAGCTGGCCACCCTGCTCCCAGTTCACTCCCTCAGCCACGGCGTGGGGGGCGGGGGGGGGGTGCCCTTCATGCCCGGCCAGAGACGTGGTCCCCAGGACATTTGCACTCGTGTTCTCAGCCCGCACCGCTTCCCCACAGACCCGCCTCGGTTCTCCCTCTCCGCTCAGGGGGCTCCAGGGACGCCCTCCTCCGAGAAGCCTTCCTGGGCTACGCTCCTCACAGCTGCCCTCCCAGCCCCCTGCGTGCCTCGGGGTTTGGTCACCTCCAGAGCAAACTAACGCTCCCTGGAATGAGCTCCTTGGCTCCCCGCGGCTCATGGCCGGCCCCCCGTGGGCGCCCACACCTGCTAGGCCGGCAAGAGGCGCTGCTAGGCCCAACGCACGCAGCTCCCAAACACTCCTGGCGTCTGGGTCTGGGGGGCCCCCTGGGCGCCCCGCGGGTATCTCGGCGACCTCCCTGGGCTCCCGAGAGCAGCTGCCCGGAGAGGAGGGGGCCAGGGGGCTGGTCCCGCAGGCTGCCCTGGACGGTCCCAGAGGAAGCAGGAGGCACACCCACCCACGGTGGGCGTCCAGCCCCCTGGCTCTGACGGCCCCTGCGGTCTCGACTCTCCGGACCCCACTCTCTACTTTCTAAGGAAGGAGTTTCGTTCCGAAGACTCGGGGGGCAGGAACCAGGAAGTGAAATTGACCCAGACAGGAAGTGGACCCAGCGGAGGCCTGAGTCACGGACGGGCGGTTCTGGGAAAGAGGTGAAGGAGCAGGAGGTGGCCGCAGGGCTATGGCGAGGGAGCGTCTCACGGCGTTGTGGCTCATGGGGGGCCCTCGGCCCGGCGGACACCCGCTCTGCCTACACCGCAGAGGGAGCGTCGCACGCACCGTGCAGGGACCTGTGAGACCCTGCCAGCTGGGGCCCGCCCCCTGACAGGTCCCCGCCACAGAGAGCAGGGAACCCCCACTCCACCATCCCAGGCTCAGAGGACCTGGGCTGGGCACCTCTCTAGCATCCATGGGCCCTACGCCGCCCCCCATTTGCACCCTGGGAATGTCACAGCTCGTATCTCAGCCCCGGTCCACAGAGCACCGCGCACGCCAGCCCTGGCCTCGCCCTCGGCGATCCGGTCTGCAGATGGCAGATTCACTGTGAGACAGCTCTTCCCCCCTCGACACAACGTGACACACGCTCGCACATGACACACGCTCACACATGACACATGCTCGCAGGTGCAACAGCCATTGTGTGCGATCGGTGTGGCCTTTGCCCACCGCCCGAAAACGCCACGCGATGCCCTCCTGGCCCCGTGCTCCTGCCATGCAGACCCGCTTACCGCGCGGCCTGGGCCTCGGTTTCTCATCAGCAAAGCAGGAGTTGTGGGGGCCTGCGTGTCTGCCTCCGGGCACACGTGTGTGTGTGTGTGTGTACACGTGTGCAAACATAAGACATATGTACAGGTGCCTGTTCACACACGTGGAGCACCCGCCTCAGGGTCCTCTTTCTGTTAAATCCTCAACCGAGGATATAGTTTTTCCGTTGATTTTTTTAGAGACAGCAGAAGGGAGAGAGGAGGAGGGGGAGAGG